>JALJVW010000206.1:10104399-11389399 GCA_024865655.1 Emberiza elegans | reverse complement strand
ATAGATATAAATGATATAGATATAAATGATATAGATATAGATATAGATATAGATATAGATATAGATATAGATATAGATATAGATATAGATATAGATATAGATATAGATATAGATAGATAGAGATATAGATGATATAGATAAAGATATATAGGATATATAGATACAGATATAGATATAGATATGGATACAGAGATATATAGAATATAGATATAGATATAAATATAGATATATAGATAAGATATATAGGTATAGATAAATAGACATATACATATAGATATATAGATACAGATACAGATATAGATATAGATATATAGATATATAGATATATAGATATAGATATAGAGATATAGACAGATATAGATATATAGATATAGACGGATATGGATATAGATATAGATATAGATATAGATATAGATGATATAGATATAGATATAGATATAGATATAGATGATATGATATAGATATAGATATAGATATAGATATAGATATAGATATAGATATAGATATGGATATAGATATAGATATAGATATAGATATAGATATAGATATAGATATAGATATAGATATACATATACATATACATATACATATACATATACATATACATATACATATACATATACATATACATATACATATACATATACATATACATATACATATACATATACATATATGTGTGTGTGTGTTTTAAAATTTTTATTCTGATATACTACTTTAAAAGCCTACAACAATGCCCAAAAGAACTGGGGGTGGTGAGGATCCTCTCCTAAGCTAACAAGCACTTTTCAAGCAGCTGCTCACACACACCAAAACGGCCATTTGCCAGCTGAAAGGATCAAAGAGAGCAGTGCTCCAGAGATGACCCTCCACCCTGTCAGCCCCATTTTCACAGGAAAGAAGGCAATTACTGGGGTCTGCTTTTAGAAATTTTTTTAGGTGGCAAGATGTGGGCAGCTTCCAAGGCCCACCTAGTTCTGTGGAAAACAGCTAATCAAGTAAAATTGTTTCCTGTCTTTCTCCTTTAAGACAGAGCCCCTCTCCCTCCCCATTTCTGTCCTTTTCTGTGATTTGAAAACTGGCACATCCATGAGTGATTGCAGGTGCCGTTAAATAATGAAGCAGTTCTGTTCATTAAAGCCCAGTGATTTATTACCTTTGGACTAAGGGAAAGAAAACAGCCTGAAAACAGAATTCTTACACCATTTCACATTATTTCCACTCCAGCACATCAGGCAACTGTTAGAATAGCAGGTTTTCAGCTCTGTGGTCCACCAGTGCCCAGAAATGCAATGCTGGATGTCTAATTCCAGCAAGGTCTGTCATTTTGGAGTGTGACTTAAACTCGTAACTAACTGCTGGCCTTAATGTTGTGTCCTACCTTCATAGAGCCAGTCGCTGAGCCCATTGAAAATAACACCTTCCTTTCCTGTGGAGACCACTCGGATGGCTTGTTTCCCCACATGGGCACAGTAATAGATGTTATTCTCAAAGATAAATATCTGATTTGAAGGGAAGAAAAAAAAAAAGAAAAAGAAAAAGAGAACAGCATTAAGCAGTGGCTCCAGCATAAAATGTTGCATTTTGCTTTTACAATAATTGGCAGTACAAAATCACATATCACAGTTTTATGGCATCTTTTGTCAAAAAGAAAGGATTTCCACAGCTTGCTTCCAGTGCCATCAGCTAATAGAAAGATGCTAATTTACAACAAACTGAAGCCTTGGTGCTTTGATATAAGCTTTATTTCTCTCACTCCTGTCTTCATTTCAGAAACTGAGCAGTTCAGTTAGAGGGCATGAGAAGAAGAGTTCCATTGCTCAGGTTTTGAGAGTTGTTAGAGCTATTGCTGTGCAATGCTCCTGTGAATCAGGCTCTTTATTCATGTGTTTAAATGCCAATCAGGAAGCAAAACCTTAGCCAGCCAATAACAAAAATATTTTCCATGGCATCTGTCTTTATCATGTGGTTAAATTGCTCTGTGTTCCTCTGTCATCAATAGCACAATTCCTGTCCCTTCACCCCAAAGTGAAATACACCTTGCTCTAAGTAGAGTCACAGAATCACAGAATCACTTGGTTGTAAAACACCCTTAAAGTCTTTAAGGTCCCTTCCAACCCAAACCATTCTCTGATTCTAAGATCACTGAGTCCGAGCATTAACGCAGCACTGCCAAGGCCATCACTAGAGCACATCCCCCAGTGCCACATCCACACATCTTTTAAATACCCCCAGAGATGGTGACTCCAGCAATGGCACTGGCAGCCTGTTCCCATGCTTAGCAACCCTTTCTGTGAAGGAATTGCTCTTGGAATCCAACCTAAACCTCCCTGGCACAGCTTGAGGCCATTTCCTTTCATTTTAGCATTTGCTCCTTGGGAAAAGAGACTGATCCCCATCCCCTTGCTACACCCCCCTTTCAGGTAATTGTGGGGAGTGATGAGGTCTGATGCCTCAGGTTTTAGCTTTTGTATTTTTAGATTCTGTACTGCTTTAATTTGTAATTCTGAGCTTCATATTAAGGGACAGTAAGCTCTCTTCACAGAGTAGGGAGACAAAACAATTCCTTCTCCAAGGAGGGGACCAAAGACACATGGTCCAAATTTCAGGCCCAAGAGCATAAATAATGGCAGAATGAAGAGAGAAAAACAAGAAGGATGGGACTTCTTGGGCTAAAGCTGTAATTGGACAATTAACTCCAATATGCAAATGGAGCAGAACTTATAAAAGGGAGAGACCCCCATGACCAGTCATCCATTTTGTGACCATTTTGGTTCATATTGGGTGCAGCCCTTGCTGGGCTCTTGTGCTGCCCAAGGTGTATCTACTGAAACCTCCTCATAAATCTCTATTTTACTCTCTAACTCAATCTAGTCTCTGTTCTAGGTCAGCTTTTACAAGGCATCACCCCCCTGAGCCTCTTTTTCTCCAGGCTAAAAAATCCCAGCTCCCTCAGCCACTCCTCACAAGTTTGGCGCTCCAGATCCTTCCCCAGCTCCATTGCCCTTGTCTGGACAGAATTCAGCACCTCAAAGTCTTTCTTGTTGTGAGGAGCTGAGCACAGGATTAGAAGTGCAGCCTCACCAGCACCCAGGACAAGGGGACAATCACTCCCTGGTCCTGCTGGCCACACCATTTCTGATACAGGCCAGGATGCTTTTGGCTTTCTTGGCCACCTGGCACACCTGGCTCATGTTCAGCTGCTGTCAACAGCACCCCCAGGTCCTTTCCCCACAGGGCCACTTTCCAGCCACTCTGTCCCCAGCCTGTAGCACTGCCTGGGGTTGTTGTGACCCAAATTCAGGACTTGGCCCTGTTGTTGAACCTTTCACCATTGGCTCTTTTTGTAGACAGGCATCACATCCGCTGACCTCCAGTGACCTGGGCCCTCCCCAGTTAGCCAGGGCTGCTGGTAGATGATGGGGCAGTGGCTCAGTGAGCACTTCTGCCAGCTCCCAGAGCTCCCTGGGATGGATCCCATGCAGTCCCATGGATTGTGTGTCTCTGAGAGGTGTGGCAGGTCACTGACCCTTTATTCTGCTCCCCATCCCCGTCTTTAACGCATTTCTAAACTCTATTAAAACTGAAAAGATGTTATCAGTAAGCTATTTAGACTGAAATGCAAACTGTTAATATAATTTAGTAGACATTTATGGATGGGTTTTTCTACACTTGAAGATATTGGAATAAATGCTATGTATTTTTACCATGATACTAGAAAGCAATTTCTCACGTTATGAAAAGACAGAATTGGGAAAAATATTTGCTTTCATCTTCTGTTTCACATCCTATTACGGTATATGTTTCACTCAAAGATGAGCTGGAAAGATTCCAGAAGAAAGTATAGATCCTAATTTAATTTTGGCAGGAGTTATAGCAGGTTTGCCTAAAGGTAAAAATTATTACTGAAACTGTACCTTGCTCTTCTTCCTTTTAAACTAGGAAGAGCTGCATTCAATGAACATATTTGAAAAGTAAAAAATACATTGTGGAAGATATTACATTCTCTTTCCTACCTTGAATTTTAGTAAACAGAGCAGCCAGATAAGGTATTCCAAGCAGAGAATTTTATGTATTAGCTAATCTGCATATGGAGAGGTTGTTGAAGTTTAAATGTGCATAAAATTTGTGAAGACTAAGCAGAATAAGATACTCAGGGTTCAAATAAATCCAAATCTCTGTGTCTGAGTACTAAATGTGCTAAGGGGTGCTTGGTAAGAGCTCTTCTATGACAGGCACACAATCAAGTGGATTTATTCAAGGGATGCAACCCCTTCCTTTGGCCCCCATTCTTCCAGCAGAATAAGGTTTGCAATATTTTGTACTGTAGTCAATGTTTTATGAGTTTACAGGAAAAATAAAGAAAGTGGATTGACAACCTGTTCCCACCCTTCCCTTTTTAAGGTGTTGCAATGTTTCCATCTTGTTTGATCTTTCAAAGCTTCATTGCACTCATCAGGCTGTGTGAGGTATCTGGTGCTGCAGTGAAAAAAATAATATAGTGCTCTGACTTCAAACTGCCTCCCATATAATTCAGAGCCAAACTGCAGCACCTCATGGAGATTTGAAAATTATCCTCCTAACTACAGTGCCTTGTACCCTAAAAATGTCAACCATAATCAAGATAAAAGATAACTGAAGCAGCACAAGGAAGATTTCTGTGTAATGTATCTTATAAATTAAGAAAAAGCTTTTGGACTTCTGTTATTCATCAAGAGAGAAATGTCTTTGGATTACCTCACATCCCATGTTAGAAACAGATTTGAAGTTATTGTGAAATACCTGTGTAACAATTTTTACTGTTTTGGCTTCATGGCATCAAAGCAGAGCTTTCTATCAAATGATCAATCCTGTCAGCTAATTAGGGGATAAGAAATTTCAGTAAAGAAAAATAGTAAAAATATGTACAGACATCACTTAAATTACTTCATGCCAGCTTTGCGTAGCATTCCTAGACAAATTTAAAAAGATAGAAGGGATGAAGTTCAGTTTTATGCCTCTCTGTACAGGAGATAAAGAGCAGAGCCCAAATTTCTGTTGTCTTCTCTTTTGGTGAGCATATTTGAGCAAGACTTTAACCCAGACATTCTTGCAGTATATCTGCCTTAAAATCCAACACTGAACACAACTACTGGCATGGAAAACCAAGCTGTGCTAAGCCAGGAGAGCCCTGTGCTGAATACCATGTCCTTTTTCATCATGGCACATTCAACACATTCAAGAGAAGATATTCTGAAAGAAGTAAGAAAAATGGAAACATCCAGTCATAGACTGAAGAAACAGAAATTTCTAACTCTACAGAAAACTACAAGGTAGAACTTACATCTACAAGATGATGGACAGACACAGAATAAAAGGAAAAGTGTATTTTCACCATATTATTTCTCAAAAATAACAGGCAAACCAATGAAACCTAGAATATTTTTCCTAGTGAAATCAGAATTAACATATGGAACTCCTCACCACTGAATCTAGCAGAAGACCCCTCTTTCTGCTGGATGTTTTAACAGATGCCCCAAAGATTAAACACTTAACAAAAATAACTTCAGCATCTGAGGGGATTAAGATAAAGTTTAGAGTTTTTCAAATGCATTCACTTAATCCCAGGATAATAAAAATCAATGGATTTTGCTCTTGGCTTTGCATGGCTCAGTATGTGACTTTCAGCTGTAACCCCTTTATCCTTAGGTATCAGCACATCACTAACTCCTGTGATCTGGCAAGAAATCTCTGCCTGTATGCACCTGGTGTTAGAATTAATAACCCCAAACCATTTGACATCCTTGCCCCACACAATTAAAACTGGAGAAAAAAATAGGAGGGTGATTGGACAAAAAGCCTGAGACAGGAAAAAAAGTCAAAACTTAAGTATCCAGTAAGATAAATTTATACAGTAAGATAAATTTATACAGTAGGGTAAATATTTGATCTAACAACAAATTAAACTTAATTCACTTCAAACATGCGAGAGCCTTAATGACACTGATCTATTCAAGCATTTATTTAAAATGCTTTTGCAACTGCTGAAGGGTTTCTGCCAAACTGACCCGGAGTGGTATTCACCAGTTATACTGCATTAATTAAAATATTGGTACTTTTAAATGGATTAATTTTTGGATTTTTTTAGGAATATAATGAAAATCATCTCCTTAAGACTTAAAAAGTCACACTGACCAACTATTTTGGGTAGATGAGCATCTCCTTTTATAGTTGGTCAACCTACCTTCCTTCCAGCCAAAGAGGTGCGTGAAATTCCTACTTCTCCATAGATCAAAAGAAAACAAATTCATGGGCACTAATCTGCATTTTTACTGCTCCTATTTATTTACCAGCTGTAGAGTGGAATTCTAAGTTTATGCTCTCTTTACCCCACAATTTCTAATGTATAACTTGTCAACTGCATGAGCTGCATCACTCAAATTTCTCATAAAGCTAATGCCTGGATGCTTATTACTTTAAGTTATTAGCACATTGAGAAATGCAAATGTTTCCTACACTTTAAAGGCACCTTTCCACACTGCCAGGTGAGCCCACAGGATTTGTCTGTGAGAGGAGAGATGACATGGGAAGGTTGGCACTCTGACATGGAGAGTTTGATCAACAAGAACTGGTTTTCATGTACAGAGTGACAAATCTTTCCTTGGCACTGTGTGCTGGGTTTGGCTGGGGTAGAGTTAATTTTCTTCCCAGTGGCTGTGTTCTGGGTTTGTGCTGAGCACAGTGTTGATAATGCAGAGATATTTTTGTTATTGCTGAGCAGGGCTTACACAGAATTTTCTGCTTTTTGGCTGCCACGCTGTCGAGGAGGCTGGGGGTGCCTGGGATGACGGGAGGGGACACAGCCAGGACAGGGGACCCAAAACGACCCAAGGGCTGTCCCAGACCACACAGCATCACGATCAGTACATAAAGCTGGGGAAGGAGAAGGAAGAGGGGAACTTCTGGAGTGGTGGCGTTTGCCATCCCTAGTCACTGATACATGTGATGGGGCCCTGCCCTTCTGGAGGTGGCTGAACACCTGCCCAGCCATGGGAAGCAGGGAATTAATTCCTGTTGTGCTTTGTTTATGTGCCCAGCTCTCACTTCCCCTATTAAACTGCATTTATCTCCACCCACGAGTGCTCTGGGCTTTACTCTTCTGGTTCTCTCCCTGATCCCACTGGAGCAATCAGCTGTGTGGGGCTTGGCTGCTGGCTGGGGTTAAGCCACAAACCCTTGTTTTAAATTCAGAATCAGTTCAATCTTCCTTTGAGGCTTAAAAAGACCGGGCACAAAAAGGAAGACACAGTGAGTGGGGAAATAGAACTACAAAAAAACACACTATTCTCTCCTCATCCAACATGATTTATCTAATTGTTTCTTGTTTTTAATGTCAACCCTTTTTTTTTTCTCTTTCTGCTCTTTTGTTGGAAAACCAGTTTTCCTGAGAGCATATTCTGAATAAAAAAAAAAAGAAACAGAATAATATAACAAAAAAAAAGAAACAGAATAATTTAAAGACTTTTTGCACCTCTCAGAAATGCATGTATTTATTTTGCAGAATCAGTAAACAAAAAAATCTATGAAAAAATACAGACCTGCCACTGGTTAAAGCTGAGCCCATCAGGGGCACTGCTGGTGCATCTGTGAAAATGTATTTATAAAAGGGTGAAAATGCTGGGTTTGTATGTATGTGAGAGGAGTGACAAAATGTGAAAGAAACACAGACACCATGGTCACCAGTGGATGGGGAGGGGTAGGAAGAGAAGCTGTGCTTATTTTTGTTTTATTTCTCACTCTCACAATTCTGTTACAATTAAAAGCAAATTATCAAATTGATTTCCCCAAATGGAGTCTGTTTTGCCCCAATGGCAACTGGAAAGTGATTCCCCTGTCCTTAGCTCCACCCATGAGATTTTCATAGAATTTTCTCACCCAGGCCGGCTGGGGAGGGGGAGTGATAGAGCAGCTTGGTGGGCAACCCTCCACAATAATCTCACAAGGGGATTTAAAGTCCCTTTAATCAGGGACTTTTTAAAAACTTTTCAGCATCAGACACTTCCTTAGAGCAGTCTGACTCATGTCCATTTTTTTTTGGTTCAGTGATAGGAATGTTTTGTGCTGAACTGTATATTAACTGTCTACATATTTATATGGTGTTATTCATCACATTGATCAGAATGCCTCTGGAAAATAAACAGATTTATCTTACCAATATGTTCAGGAAGTGGAAAAGTATTATGTCTTTATTTATATGCTAAGAAGCTGGCTGAGGTCTGTAACAGAGCCACAGCTTGTAAATGTGGTTTGGAAATGTCAGATCATGGACAAAAGTAGTTTTGATTGTGATCAAACCCTTCCTGGAAATGCACAAACAGAACGACCTTCCCTTCTCTCTACCATTTCTAGTGCTCTCTAATTCCATCCAAATATTTTTGAGATATCCTTTCTTAAGCTGGTTTTGTTTTTATGCTGCCATATGAAACCTGGAGGCTGAGGACAGTGGAAATGAAAAGCAGCAAAGAGAGAGATTCCCTGCTGTTTGTTTGAGTTAAATCCTGTCTGTACCACCCAGAATCAGCCTGGGCCTGTCCTCATCCATGTAGCATCTTGAAGCAGAAACAATAATTGTGCTTTGAATTTGTGATCCCAAGGAAGTGTGACAAGCATTGTACCAGAAAGGTCTTGGCATTTTGCAGTTACTGCTCTTACATCAACTTCAGCAGAAAAATAGGTGATCAATTAAAAATCAGTTCTAAAGCTTGTTGCTGATTGATTATGCATTATTTGATGAATACTCTGCCAATTTCTTCTTTTGAGCCTCATAAAATGCAAACTTTGATGTTCAAATAGCTGTCATTAATGTATTCTGTCATTAGTGTTTTTCCTAATGCATACGATGTGATTACATGAGCTCTTATCAGTTCTTCAAAAAGGCTAATAAAACCATAAACTGCTCCTCACCAGTGAGCTTGCATAATAAGATCTAGTATTTTAATTAGGTTTTTCTTCTTGCCATTTAAATATAGTTTTATAGCAGGTGATAAAAAAGATACAAGACAAAAACCTTCCAAATATTTTCATTCTCTCCTTCAATTGGTTCACGTTCATAACTTAGGAAAGAGACAGAATACAATTGTGACATGGAGTGAGATAAAGAATTTTTAAATCAACTTTTTTTCTTCACAAAATGAAATTGTCATTATTAAGACCAGTGATTGCACAATTAAACTCTACCACACAATCAGAACATTGCAGAGAATCACATCTTAATAAATAATTGACAGAAAAGGCTACAGTTGCAGTTTTTCATACCAGACCATTTGTCTGCTTTAATTCAAAGTAAGAAGCTAAGTCCTTAAGACACTGGGGATTTAGAAGACATTGCAGTTTCTGAAGGTATGCCACAAAGAGATAAACCTTAGTTTAATTCAAATTTACCTTGCCCAGAGATAGGCAAAGGTAATGTTTACATCACAGGGAATTTTAAACATGTTCAAAATAATTCTGCAGGGAAGCTTTCAGGAGACAGAAGCTCAAAAAAACAGGGGATCACTTCAGGCAGAGCATACAGAAGTGAAGATTGATGCATGTAAGAATCATGCTGATGCATGAACACATCAAAACCAGTATTCATGAGTCATCACTGGGGATGGAAGACCTGAAAACTTCTGATTCCAGTGGTGTAAGAGCTTAGCTACACAGGAATCAGTGCAGTGAAAAGAAATGCAGCTCTTTGTGCAAGGGAAACCAACAGGGCCGCTGCAAAAGTCAAACAAAAAATCTGCTGCCTTCAGTGGCCTTGATTGCATATTTGGAAAAGGAAGAGGAGAAGAGTCACCACAGTAAATCACGCAAATCTCCTGATTTTAGCCACACGGCTTGGAAACTGCCAATATACCTTGCAAAATAAACATTAAGAATTTAATTTTGCTTTTGATACATGAGATCAACAAAGCGACCGAAGCATCAGAGAGAATGGAAAAAGCATTCCTTCTTGTCTTCAAATAAAGAAATATTTTCCTATCTCTGTGAACAGTGTCCAGAGCTCTAGAGCAGAGTCTGAAGGGTTCCCCAGAGAGGATGTGGCTCTCCAGGTCTGGAGGTGACTTCTGCTGGGGCTGGGGGAGGTGATCTCCTTGTGGGACATGGGTAGGGGTGGAGGAAGGAAAGGAGCAGTGGGAGCACCTGATCCCAGCTTTCCGGTCAGGAAGAAGGGGATGTGCCCTTCTCCATGTAAATGGTAGAAGGCTCACATTCAAATGCCCTGATCCTCATGGGAAACCTTAGCCTTTATCTCCTGCAGGGTCAAAAAGCCAAGCACAATAACCCAGGAGGTCCATGGAGGGCGTTTGTCCTGACACAGGCGATGAAGGAGCTGATGGAGATGTTCTGCTGGACCTCACACTTTGAAAAAGGAGAAATTTCAGGGCAAGGTGAAAGCTGGGTGCAGATGATGAAGTTCAGGATCACAAGAGGAAAAAAAAAAAGCCCTGGAATTTAGGAGAGCAGATTTTAGCCTATTCAGAAACTTGCCTGGAAGTATCCCCTTGCAGTCTCTCTTAGGAAATCAGTAGAGTTTTTAATATCTTGTGGGTTTAAATACCTTTAGACAATCCCAAATTGTCAATATTAATACTCAAGATAAAGTCACACATAATAGACTATAGAAATAATGGCAGATTTCTATGATATGGAGAGACATTCCCAAAATTTTTCCTTTTAAACTGAGTACAGAAGAGATTTTTTTTCTTCTTGATTCTCCCAGTTTAAGTCCTTCAGTGCATTAATATTCTTCTCCATTTTCTACAAGTTTTTTTATATTTTTAACATTGCATCGTTACAGATGCTGTGCATTTCCATTTGTATTCTGTGAGCAGGACAGACCACAATATGCATGGATTCTAATCACACCTAGATTCTGCCAAAGTACAGACAAATAAACAGTTATCACAATTCTGGAGATTTAAAAATGCATGTTTCAAGAAAAATGTGCTGTCCTATTTTCTGTTCTTCAGGGAAGAAAGGAGGGTTTGTTTCACCTCAACAAAGAGAAAGAGCCATGTCTGCTTGTATTTCATTGCCCTGTATTCTAATGGGGTTATTTTAATTTATAACTGCCTTGTTATATAAAAGAATGTAATAGTAAATGTACCATTTAGTATGGAACTCTGATTCTGCTTTTAAGTTCCTCTTGATGGATTATCGTGTATTCCATAACCTAATATCTGTGATGGTTATGTAGGGCATGACTATAAATTAGATTATTTAACGTGAGATGATACAGTGTTCCATTTAAAATACTTTATTGTGTTATAGAGAGAACACCTGACTAAGAAGAGCACAAAGATTATTTGTGTCAGCACAAAGAAACTCGCAATAGGGATTTAGGATTTCTCCAGGTGCACATCTGACCTTGGGCAGTGAGCTGGCCACTGCAATTTTCCTCTTTAATTAGAAGCTTGGTTGTAGAAACACTCAATGCCGATTCCAGCAGGTGAGGAGGAGAACTACCAGAATTCCCCATGAAGTTTCCTCATCTCTCTGGTAAATGGCAGCTCCTGGGGAAGGAGAGACCAGCACCACAAGCCAAGGTGGGACCCTCCTTGGTCCCTTGGGGGCTCTGCCCAGTCCTGCCTGTGGCATCCCAATGCCTGCAACGTCCCCACACTCTCAGCAGTGACTGCTGCTGTCTAAAAGATAAGGTCAATATTTTCATGGCAGCTATCGAAAAGAAAAGGTCAATATTTTCACTGCACTTTTCAAGAACAACACTTTTCATAAGCGTATATTCCAAAGGACATCCTCCACCTACCACTGATTTGTAAGATGCCAAGAACACTGGCACAGACAGGAAAATAATTTGGCAGTCAGATCTCTGAAATGAAAACTGCCCCTAATAAAAAAGAGTGGTTCAATATCCATAAATATCAATTGAAAATCAAGAAATTTCTGTAAAGGGAGGGAATAACTTCCAGTGGGACTGACCCAAAGCTGGAGTGTTTTCCTGGTAGGAATATTGTACAGTAGCAGGTGAGGAAATTTGGTAACATATAAAGGAAGAGAACTCAGTACTTTCCTTGTAGAGGAACAGGATGGTGAGTTCCTCTAAGCTAGAAAATCCATGGATATTTGCATTTCTTGTGAGAACACACTCAGCTTCCCTAATGCAGACTGTGAATGTCAGTGACATTTAATGCATCAGTTCTGTAAGTCCATTTAAAAGTAGGAATCTATTGCTGTAACTTCACCAGAAAACAAAGTGACATAGAAGAAATCACAGAGGAGGCCTGTGGCAGTGTCTCACCCCCAGGAGAATTGCCTGCATCATCCTATGTGCCATATTTGGGTGTAAGGGCAATTATTTCTGATTTATTGGTGAAATTCTATGGCAAATAGCAAATTTCATTTTGTCGTCTGAAATATTTCAGGGCCACAAAAAGAGCAACATCCTATTTTAAATAAAATTACCTACATATTCCTTCAGTAACATTTTATTGCAGCACCTGCAGTTATTCTAAATATCCTGCTCTTTTGCCACCTGATGAAGATGCAGTAGCAAGGCTGCTGGGAGGAGAAGAGATGTGACCATTTCTCAGCAAAGAACATAAAACACTGGCTGTGCCAAAGCCTCCCTTTAGGGCACCAGGACCCAACACCAAGCCCAGGGGTGACAAGGAATGACAAGGATGTGAAAAGTTAAAAATAGGACACTGCTGCCACTGTAAACAAAGAGAGAGCATCAAAGGAATATAAATCACCAATAAACAAAACAAAACAAAACCTAAACACAACACTTTTCCAGTGGAATTATTTGAATAAAGTGAGGGGAGAGGGGAAAGGAGCAACCTGTCCAGGTGCTCAGTGTTTATGTAATACATATAAATTAAATTTTCCTTTAAAAAAATCATAATCTGATGCTCAAGAAGGGGATGAGGAGATGGCACATTATTATGCTGAAATTTGTGCTTTTCCAGAATGTGGGGACCATGTTAAAATCTGTCTGAATATCCCTCACTATGCTTAAATAGGGCTTAAATAGGCTTTGGGGTTGAGGGGGAGAGGGAGACAGGGCAGAAGTCTTTTTATTTTTGCAACTAGCAAGATAAGCAAGCCAGAATAATTACATACAGTAGACCACAGCTAAATATTGATTCATATGTCATTGCAAGAAAGAAAAGGTGAAGGAACAACAGCTTGAAAATAATGATGCAAAAATCTATGAAAGAATGGGGAGACAAATAGACCTACAGCAATTATACACAGAGCAGCTGAAAAGCCCTGCTGGAATAGGAACAACAGCAGATGATTCAGTGCCTCCTGTGGAAATGGTCCTCTTCCCCTGATATCTGTGCAGCCCTGCTGCCTGGAACTAAGCTGGCATGACAGGCACAAATTCAGGCAGGGAAAAACTCCTAATTAGAGGAGTCACTCCAGTTTAGTTCCAGGTGTCATCACTTAACCAGCTTGGTTTTTTTGCATCTAGATAGCCTAGTTGGAAAAACATTGTACTACAGCATAAAAAAAATGATAAAGGAAATGGGAAGGTTCTGGTCATGCAGCAGGATCTATCACTCAAATGTTGTATATATTAAAAAAATCCAATGGTTCACTTAATTATGTTGCACTTTTTAATATTTATGACACTAAGCTGTTTACCAGCATCAGCATTCACTGTTTGAAGGCACCTGCAAACCCCTAACATGGAAGAGGCTGAAAGAATCACTCCATTTTTCCCCTGGCACTTGCATTTCCCTGAAATAGAGATTTCTTATTGCATCTTCTGCACCTGCTGTGAAACTTAACTTCTGTTACCTTAGAACCAATTATAAACTCGATTGCAGCACAATCTACAAGAAAAAGAGACAGTTCCTGCTCCAAAAAGAGTTGACACTGAAAAAGGCTTATTGCCTATGAATGCAGGAAAAACCTGTTTTGACCCTTCTGCAGTAAATGCAAGGACAAGCAAAACTTCCAGCAACTCCAATCTGCTTTCTGGATGGTTTTTGTACTTGAAGAAACTGTGTAAACAATAATAGACTGACTGGTCAGGAGAACTTTAAAAGAAATGTTTCTCTTTGTAGAAGAATAAATACTATGATCTATAAGAGAGATTTTTTAGAATTATAACTGCTGCCTCTGAAGTTGTGCAAAACTGCTTCCCCCAGCATCTGATGTGTCACCATCACCATTAATATCTGTCAGGGTGGTTACAGATTCTGATTTTGAAAAAAAAAAAAAGAAAATAGCAGCACAACAGAAGTGATTCTGCTTTTGATACTGGAGTTTAACAGCTCCTGTGAACTGCATTTAGTGCTGTCAATGCAGACAAATATTCACTGCATTTTATTAGAGCAGGCCTCCTGCTTCCTCTCTCCTTGCAGCAGCAAGGCCCATGGATAATTCTACCTTGTCCTTAATGCAAATACTTTGAACCTGGATGTGCTCATTTTGGGATGACTTAGATAAAAGCTTCCTGAAAGCTTTGGGTTTATTGGATTCCTTGAGCACCTCAGTTACAGAGATGCACTGGACAGTCCCTGAAGCACTCCTGAAACACTCCCTGATTTTGTCTGTGCTGCCAAGAAAAACAGCAAGAAAACCTCTTCACACTGCACCCACTTTTCTTGATAAATAGACAGGTCCAGGCCTGTCAGCCACACAAGTTTCATGAAGCTGAGCTCAGGATCTCAGGCACCATTTACTTTTTCTTAGATACTGTTGGGGCAAATGTACCACAGGAACATTGCTGAGCTCCCAGCATGTGGGCAGAGCCTTGGAACTTGAGATGGAACATGATGAAACTGGTAAAATACTCCGATAAGATCAATTAACAGAAGGTTTTTATTTTTTGGTGGCAAAATCAGAAGTGGGTAGCTGTTGAGTCATAGATGGCATGATCAGAGAAAGAGAAGAAATCCAAGGAGTGAAGATTCTTGTGCAGATAAGCATGCCCAGAACAGGACAAAGGTACAGAATAACACTTTTTTTGCAGTCCTGTCATGCCACCCACAGTCTCATATTGCTGGAAAATATCACACAAACTGAGGATGGTACAGTCTGTTCACTAAAAAGCCACCAAGCACCGTGCTGAAGGCCAGCAGGCTGGTGAAATGCAATTCTAAGTGTGGCTTTGGGCTGTCAGGTGCACCATGGAAAGGATGGATTTTTCCCACAGGCATTTTGCATAGCCATTTACACCCACAAACAGTGAATACATCACACAGCTATTCCAAGTTAACAGTGTTTTTCACTTATTCTGGAAAGGCATAAATGATGACTCATGCTGTAGGACAAATGGGAGGAATGAGCCCTTTATTAACAGCCAAAATCAGGGAATGTGTTCCCTCTTGCATTGAAATTAGTGGCTCTCTTTCTAATGACTCTGGAGCTCACGCTGGTGAGGGCCCCATTCTTCCAACAGCTTTGTGAGACTCAATTTGTCAAGACTGTGGCTGAGATCAGAGAAAAGCTGAAGCATTTTTTCTGAGATGCCAGAAGTGAGAGCTTTTTTGCATTCTGATCTTCTGACAGATTTTCTCTGATCCAGTATCTGCCATTATTTAAACAACTCGGTTGGCATGTGTGGCATTCTGCAGGCTAGTAAGAAGTCAAGAAACATGCTCTGAGGACTTAATCATCAAAAAATTGGCATATAATTTAATGAGAAAGGACAAAATAAAGCAAGATAAATAGAAAATTGCTCCTGGGAATATTCCACTATATTTTTAATTGCAGAGAATGCAGATCATTCAGGCTCCTTCTACTTCAGATTTATTTCTTTTTTGAATGATTATACGTGCAAGAAAGAAAAAGGTCAGGCTCAGCAACCCAAAGTTCCCCTAGGAAGGATGAAACAGGAGCTACAAAGAGAATAAAAATTCTGGAACCATGCCCTCTTACTCTCCTGCCCCGCCTTTCCTTTATGTTGCCAAAAAAGAGCAAACCAGGAGATTTCAAGGGGAAAACTTTTTTTATTTCCTGAAAATTGGGGTATCTTCAAGGTGATGCAAACCACACTTGCCCTTGGCTCCCTCCTTTCCTGGGAGGTGCAGGATGGGGTTGCAGCACCAGGGCTGACACACACTTGGGGTCCCCCTGATGCTGCAGGACCCCCCCAAACACCCCCAGGAACCTCCTGGGACCAGGGGAGCTGATTTGTGGTTCCCAGCTACTCCTTTCCCTCCCACTCAACGCATTTTCCCTCCTTCTCCTGCAACACCACTCGGTGCACATTTAGCCAACACATTCCCACTATCAAATTTTAATAGGCTTTAATTTTTCCTCTGTCTTTGCATCTCCAAAGAAGGTGACACGAATTTCACTGGCAATTATATTCTGAGTAACCCAATTAGTCCTGAAATACAGAACATGAACATGGTGTGTTTCTAGACCCCATTTATTTTTCTTGTAGGTGTTTTTTTTTTTTTAATTTTAAAAGCTTTTTTTTTCCCCTCTGGCAATTCTCTGCTGATTATTAGGTATAAAAAGATGATATTGATGTATGTAAAAGCATGTTTATTTTATAAACTACAGCTGTAATTTTATTTCAAGGTAAATGACTGACAAAGAAAAGGGCAAAAAGGCACATATGTTAGAAGAATGAAAAAACAATGCTTCAACTACCAGTGAGTTGCTCCTCATCCACCCTGATTCCAAATGCAAGAACAAGAAATAGAGCTTAATTACAGGCCAATAATTTTGCAAATTTTGAAGTAAAAAAAGACAAAAAAAAGACAAAAAAGACAAAAAAACTAAAGGAAATAATAAGTATGCAGAACAAATTTGCTGTAGTAAGATTTTTCCAAGATTCATATGGAATTCAACAAACAAAGGGATTTTTAAAGGTACCAAAAATATACATATATATAGCATGTACCCACAGAAGGAACATACATGAAACTCGATGTCTTTGAGAATTCCTAGGGCTTTCACTGTAAATTTCCCTGTAAATTACAGTTTTTACAGTAAATTGCTTAAAAATATGGTGGAAATTGGTATCACCCTCTGCAACATTAAATTATAAAGTTGATTGTAAATAAGACTTTTCTTCTCCTGGACTGTGCATACTCTCCTGTTGGAGATGTAATTTCTCTATTTTGATATGAACATTTTTCTTTGTTTTTGTAAAAAATCTCCTTAGATTTTCTTTCCAAGGTGGGAATCAGGTGCAGCCCTTCAGCTTGGTAAAATGAGCTTGATGTGAGTGAGCAGTGAGCTGTGACCACAGGTGCTGAGGGCACACAAGTTCACAGCAAAACTCCATTAAAGGAAGGAAGATTCACTTGTGGGGTGGAGAATCCGACTAATGACACTCAAAGTTAGATTTTAATTAGAAAATGTAGTTTTTGTTACATATTGTGGAACTCTGTTAGACTTAAAATAGAGCTAGTGAGCAGTGAAGGGAAAAATGTTTTGGCTTTCTTTGATAGATCCTAAAGGTATTCCCTGCGCGTGGTGGGGGGATTGGAACAAAACCATGTGTGAGGTCCCCCCAGCTGTGTGCAGCGAAGGCAAAGAGCTCCTCAGAGGATATTTTGCACAGAGATAAAGGCTGCTGACTTCCCTCTCTGATCAGATTTGGGGTCAGTGACTCTCAAACACAATTTTCCTGATGGAGCAGGAGGAGGAAAGCCTCCTGATGGAGGAAGGACTTTCCTGTTCCTGTATCTGTTATGTTTTGTCCAACCTGATTTTCAGGCTTGCAATGATAATGACTCCTATTTTTTGTTTTGGTTTTGTTTTCTTTTTAATCACAGAATTTAAAACAATCTAGTTAAGGACACAGACAAACAGTCCCCAAGAGAGGACTGGGAACAGGAGATCCATGCCAGATTTTCTTTTATAATGAGTTTTCAAAGCTCATTTCTTAGTATAAAGCTTCCATATCAAAAAATAAGTTGCCACTTTTTAATTTCTTGTTATGGTAGAAGGAGAATGTTTGGAATATAGAAAAACTTAATATTGGATTTGCACCAGGGAACGAAGCCAGGGGATCTGGCCAGGGAAATACATGCTCTGAAAAATGGGCACATCCAGGATGGCAGGGACTGAGGGGTAAAATACTGGGGATTTAAAGATTTTTGCAGTATGAATAGCTCCATGAAATATAATGAATCCCTGACAAGTGGTGTGGTTGTTTTTTTTAAGCAGCTCTGAAAACTTTCCAGGATCCTCTTCTAATTCTGTCTATTTTGCAAACAACCACAGGGCAAATTCAGGGCAGCTCTGTTCTAGAGAGATGCATTCTCCAAACGGGGCTGCTGATATTAACATATCCCCAGAGCCAAGTTTGCAAGTCTGAGGATGCCCTTGTGAAGCAATGAGATGCTAAATAAATCAAACTATTATCTCTCTAATCTGTCCTGTGTCCAACACTGGGAGAAGCAGGTGCATCCTCTCAAAAAGCTTTCATGAAGAGTTCTTTCTCTGCATTTTTAGACACGATTACTTTGCAGTGAATGGATATATTTGGGAATTTTATAAATAAATTACATGATAGAACAATCATAAATAAATGCTAGAAGCTACCACACAGGCTTCAACAAACTGTTCAAAAAAGGAAATATTATTTCTTTACTTCCAAGCAATAGCAGCATGGTCTCTAAATGCATTTGCACACTTGTTTTTTCTCTTACCAGCTGTTGCCCTTTTGGACCCCAACCAGCATACTGAAGCTTTGCATTGCTGACCTCAGGGGGATACAAATTCTGGGGATCCCTGCAAAAAGAGAAAAATAAGATTTCAGCTTCAGATATGTCCTTGTTTAAGCTGCTGCACAGGTGTGCTTTGGAAATACACCCCAAACTTGTAAGATGCCTTTCAGCCAGGTTGCAGTAGACTTTTTTAGCAGTAAGGTAAACACTAGCAAGTGTTGGTAAGGTCAAGCATGTAAGTGACAATTTCTGTTTCTTATTAATAAGAAGCTAAACATATTAGTTCCACTGCTGACTTGCCTAAGCCTTAAAAATTAGTTCAGGGGTAACAAACAATGTAATTGTATTTATCAACTCTGATCATGTCCACAAAGGATAAACAATAATTCTATATTTTAATCCTACTGCCACAAGAAAAATAAAGTTTTGTCTTCTGCATCCAGTGACTCTTTTGCCTCATAAATTTTCTTTGAATATGATGGAAAAGATTAGCAACTGTATGACAACTGATAGCCTGGCTTCAAAGGGAAAAGCTCCTATTAACACAAAATATCTTTTGTTTTTAGAAAATAAAATCAAAAAGCTTTTCTTGTTCTTTCATCCATTACCTTCATTTGGTAGCAGAAACAAGTGACACACAGCAAATACAATACAGAAAAAGGAGGCTTTTTTGGTAAATGTCAAAGCAGCATAATGTCATTTTCTCCCAGCATAGGTAGCATTGCCTTAACTGTATTTATACTCAGCACAAATAATTACATTACATATTCTGAAGTCACATTGCAACAACCCTGTGTATCGTAATATCCTACAAAGAAGAACTCTAATAAAGCCTGTATAAAATGTGCCTCATTAGATCTCAAACTGCTTGAAAAAGTAAGGCTACCATCATCATTGGCCCACAGACAGGAATAACAAGGCAATTTGAGGCCAACATCACCAAAAACCAGAGAAAAGAGCCCAACCCTGCCTGGCCTTTAAGCAAAAGGTCTTGCACAGTGTTTTCCAGACTGTGTTTTCAAAACAGAACAGAGCTGCATGCAATAATTCAGCACTAAGCGAATTCTCTTTGTGAAAAACGCCAATCACTTGTTTTTCAAATATTAATAGTTTTAAAGTTTAATAGTAATAAAATGGTTACAAAAATAACAATATAATTAGAGTAATACAAATTTTGGACAATTTGAATTAGGACAAAGTGAGACAATAGAAACAAAGAGTTACGGATGTCCAGGTACCTTTCTCTGGGCAGCACAAGCCTGAAAAAGGACTCACATTAATAGAGGATTAACCCTTAAAAACAACAGCCTTTTGCATCTTCATCCATCTCATGATGCATAAATTCCATTCAAAACAGGATTCTGTCTGGTCAGTGTCAGCTTCTTCCTCTGAATCCTGGTGGCATCTCCAGTCCTGAGCAAGGTGGGAAGAAGTTTGTTTCTCCTGATAATGGGGCAATAAATTCCCTTTCTCTGAAAGATTCAGGTGTCCTGTGGCTGTTATCTCAGTGCAAGTCCTTTCTTTTTAAAAAAAAGTATCCTACATAGCACAGTTTTTATTTTAACTATTTTGTTATAACCTAAAACTATGTTTAACACACTACTTAAGAGAATTAATACAGTATAACTTTCTAACACAGCACATATGATATTAATTTCAATATTTGCAAAAAGCCAATCATAAAATACACATTTTTCACATCTTTATTGCCTGTTTGGGGCCTGGTGCAGCACCCCAGTTACAGTCCCTGGGCTGCTCCTTCCTCTGCACTGGGGCTGTTGGAGCAAGGACAGCACAGCAGCAAGAGGAATGCTCAGAACTGATTTTGTGCAATCTTTCCACTCTCATTTCCTCTGAGCTGTTCAAAGGCCAGCCAGGATCAGGGCAGACCCAAGGTGGGGACCCTGATGGCCACAGGGTTCCCCCTTCCATCACTCCTGCAGGTGGAACCCTCACGGTAAAGCTGGAGGCTTGATGGAGATGGGATGAACAGAGGATGGGGAGGGGCAAGAGAGGTTTGTTGAGGCACTGACACTTCAAAGTCTGAGCGTACCATAAGGGGCCCAGACAGCTTTCATTTCTACTTGCAACATGTCATCCACAGCTGCTGCCTGTAGAGCAAAATTGTGTCTTTTATTATGTTTTTTTACCTAGAAGGTGTCTTTGTGAGCAGCCTAAAGTGCTTTTTGCAAGGTATGGATAAGAGAACTCATAATGTTCATACTGGGAGCAGCCACAAAATTCCCTTTGCTGTAGAAAGATGAACCACACCACTTGTTCTGGATTGTGTGTGTTACTACTTAAATTTCCAGTCAGCTATGCCTGTTAGGAATCAATCTCTCTGGTTAGCTGTCTTGATTATCTTAACAGAGAGTAACCTCTGAGGGTAGAAGGAAAAGAGAAAAACAGTGAATCAAATCAAAACCTCTTTTGGGAGAAAAAAATAGCACTTCACTATTTGTCAAATGAACTATCTAGTTCTTGGGTTATTTTACCCATGGTGAGAAGAAGAGCAAGAAATTACAAATAGAGGGGGAAATACCATCCCTAAATAAACAGATTGTACAAATTGTAAGAATTTAAAGCTGTAATGCTTCAGATAACACAGGTGGAGCTAAGGGACAGACGTGCCAATTACAGCAAATAATTCAGACCAGAGCACACACAGGTTCTGTCAGTTCTGCTCATTGCATCATCTTATAGAAGAGGAAAACTCTAACAGAACAGTGAAAAATGCTGCATAAACCAGCTTTGGTAGCTGATAAGGCAGAAGGAAAAGCAAAGAGCTGCACTGAAGAAAAAAAAAATAAAACAAAAATTGCCCTCCTCCAAAAAAAAAACCACCAACAACAAAAAAAGGCAAAGTCATCTTCTCATCCTTTGGTATAGTCAAGGATAACCAGAATTTCATCTCCTGTGTCCTTTCTTAAGTTGTTTCATATGGTTGGGAAGCTTCTTTTGTGGCAAAATCTAGTGTACATCCATCCTCATGGTGTGAGCTATTCCCTTCTACCACAGGCTATGAAAGCAGACCAAGATCCCAGTTTTCTCCCACAAATGCTCCTGAGTGGTGGACATATCCATTTTGGCTTGTTTCTCATCTTTTGAAGGGGATCCTCTTCCCTGAAGCAGCCACCCTCACTCACCACCTGCAGCAAAGCTCAGTGCCATGGGCAAGGGGGTTGAGAAGATTCTCCTGGCCAAGCCTGGCTCTCTCAGGCTTCAGAGAAACCTCCGGAGTTATCTGGAGCTGGGCTGCACCAGCAGTGGCCAGGGGAACCTGTGCTGTCAGCAGGCCCAAAGGTGTCATGGAAATGGAGTTCACTCACTTGAGAACCTCACTGTGAAAGCTCAAATTCCCAAACATGTATTTGGGCTCCATTTGATGCATGGTCCGTGGTGGAATATGCATGGACTCCTGCTCTGGAAGCCCCAGGCAACCCATTCCAAACTCATTATCAAGGACTCACAGATACAAACCCATTATCAAAGACTCACAGATACAAACCCATTATCAAGGACTCACAGATACAAACCCATTATCAAAGACTCACTCACAGATAGCTTTGGGTTGGAAAGGACCTTAAAGGTCATCTCATTCCAAGCCCCTTGCCATGGGCAGGGATGCTTCCCACTGTACTAAGTTTCTTCAAGCCCCATCCAGCCTGGCCTTGAACACTTCCAGGTATTCTCTGAGCAAACTGTGTCCCAACTAACCATAAGTTAACTTCTCTGGGCTGTTTTATCAGCCAGAGAGAGAAGGAGGAGGGAGAGTTTTCTACACAGCTGCTCTGGGCAGGATGGCCACAACTCTGTGATGCTCTCTTTGAGAAAGCTCTTAGGGATCCTCAAACTGAAAAACCCTTTTGGAGAGCATTTATCAACCACATTTCCAATTATCTCATGCTACTCTGGGCATTTGACTCTCCTTTGTTAAATTCCTGTAGGGGAATCAGGCCCAATACACACCTGCGTGCCAGGAGCACTCTTCCATTTTACAGATAAATGGCATCTCCTGCCACTCAGCTTCTTCTGGGAAGTATGTTATTCCCTATTAAGCTATGGCTCTCCACAGCTACCACCTTCCTTTTCCTCCAAAACAGCCTGCTTAAAATTCCTCTGTACCTGTTTCCCTGAATCAATCAATATTATGGGTCATCTCAGCCTCTCCAAAGAGCCAGTGCTCCTCACAGACCCTCATAATTAGGGCTTGTTTGGATTTGAGCCTGTCCCTTGTGAGCTCATTTGTGCAGGATGCTGGCTTGGAAATGGGCAATTCTGAAGGCAGTCTGTACATCTCTGGCTCCTGGTTTGGATGAAGAAATAGGTTCACTGCATCCTCACAATATTTTCACTATTTCCTCCCTAAAAAGAACCTTAATCTTAATTTCCGGCCAAAGAAATGGCAAGGCCTTATTAAACTGTTGCCATTATTCCTTCCACTTTTAAAATGATTGATCTTATGGCTGAGAAAGAAGGGAAAAATGCATTTTAGACCAGACAGAAGATGGAGCAGGTGCTACATAAAATCTTCCACATTAAAATGACATTGTCTGGACCAGAGGCTGTTAAATTGCTCCAGACATGGGCATGACCTCAGCACCATGTTCAAAAACCATTTCTGAAGTAATAAATTGGGAAATTTGCTCGTTTAAGTGAAGTTTTTTTTGCCAAAAAGTTTCCCCTCAAAATTTCCAAACAAGCAAAGTTCCTGAGTGCAAGCAGAGTGCTGACTGTCAAGTCATCTTTGCTTGCAGTTGAGCTCAGAACAAGATGTGGAATAAAACAAACTAATCAATCATGTGTTACCTGCATTTGACTTTAAAAATTACTGTGATTAATGGGGAACTTGTCTGAAAGAGTTTGTCCTGGTTTTTGCTGAAATTTTTATATCTGTGTCCCTCTTCTGACATTTTCTCCTAAAGAAGGCAAATTTCCCTCAGAGATTTTGTGGCACTGGTTCTCCTTCTGAGCATAAATATGATTAACTCTTCTATATAAAGTCCTTCAAAAGCAACTTAAAAATACCCAGAAATTTTCCACTGTAATTGAGGGAGTGGCTCCCTTTACTTCAAGGAGAATATTTTACAATGCCAGACTGAAAATGTCTGAAACTGATAAAAGCAGACAAATTCTGGAGTATGGTATAAGCTGCTGCTCTAAGGTCTGTTTTCATAACTTCATTTTAATTTCAAATACAGAACAACAGGATTGGTATGGAAATTCTTTGAAAATGCTTCCCCTGCAAACAAAAATGCAACAATTTTCACCACAGACTGCTCTGATATGTCCATCCTCTAAAGAAATAATATAAACTACATATATATGTTTTACTGGGGAAAAATTTGACACATCCTTACTTCACTATGTCATAATTTTGTAAAACATTAATTGTGTAATTAGTATGTTAAATGTAATTAGTTTATAAAAGTTGAAGAAATAAAGACAGCTACAAAAACATGTGGGGAAGGCAGAAATATCTCCTCTTGTTATCTGCATCAAGCCAGCACTGAATATTTTGAAAGATAACAGTCCTAAGGACATCAGCTCACAGTATTTTGAGCATTTTTTATGGTTAAGTATAAAAAAACTATCTATCTAAACTATCTGTCTCAGAACCAGATCTCAATGTCTTCACATCTACCTCTAATAGCATAAAATCTGACAGCAGCTAAGACAGATTTCTTCTTCCTCAGAAAAAGGGAAAGAAAATAGAGAATAAAATAAAGAATAAATTCAGAAGGGCAATAAAAAACTGGAAACTTCTTAATATTTAAGAGTTTCTGATGCATGATGAGGAAAGAAAATTAAACTGGAGGAAATTTCCAAACCCAAATAAAAGGATGTAAAACATGCAGGTTAATTAATAAATCTACAAAGAACCATAGATAAGGACATGGAGGAAGAGAGAAAGATTTCTAAGAGGCAGGAATGCAATTCCATGAGCAGCACACACACAATTTTAATGAGTTGTTTT
This sequence comes from Emberiza elegans, assembly GCA_024865655.1. Lineage (NCBI taxonomy): Eukaryota > Metazoa > Chordata > Aves > Passeriformes > Fringillidae > Emberiza > Emberiza elegans. The sequence continues at coordinate 11,364,787 of JALJVW010000206.1, read as the reverse complement.
TAATGACTTGACACTATTAAATGACTTGTTTACTTCAAAATTCACCAAGGAGAAGAGAAGACAGGTGCCATTAAGAAAATTTCTCCCCAGGAGATCCAGAGCCCTGCTGAGACTCACAGTGAGATAAAACAAAATATCATACAAATGGGAATAAAGACTTGCCAGAACAGATAATCAAGAAATCATCCTGTTAGAAGATGCAACTAAAAGAACCCTCCTGGAATTCTAATAAAAGTGCTTAATTAGATGGGAAAAGCTCTTCCATTCATCTAGGCTCATCCACTATTAAATATTTAATTCTCACTCACACACACACACATTTTCTTTACAGCAATGTAAAAAAAGAAAATTTTTCAATGAACAAAAGTAGAAGGAGGTGATGAAAGTAATTTGAACTTATTAATTTCAACTGCAGATTCACATCAATTCATTCAGCTGCTCTTAAAAAAATCAGTGCTCACCAACCATTTTTTCCAGGATGAATGAATTCCATGGATTTAGTGTATAAAAGCTAAAAATAAGTGAATCTAAAACATTTTTCTCTAATTTGGCAATTATTTTGGATTCAGGCCAACAATTATGAGCTCAGAGGTCTTTTTTTTAATATAGTCTGCCTGTGTCTGTAATCTCCCATCAATGTAATATTTGGTACTGAGCCTGCAAAACCTTGCACTTCACTAATACCACCTTAAAATCATAGAATCGTAGAATGGTTTGGATTTGGGGGACTTTGAAAATAATTTATTTCCATCCCCCCTGCCACAGACAATGACACAAAACCAATCATTTGTCAGAAAAGGAGCCACCAACTTCCACTGGTAATGGTATAAAATGATGACATGGACCTGCCCTTCTATTCTAAAAAAAAAAACAGATTTAAAAGTGCATCAGAGACTGGTACAGAGCCCTGAGCTGCAGTGATGGAGGCTGCAAAACATTGATCAAAACCTCTGCATTTCCCCGAGTAAGCAAACAGTGGAAATGGACCTTGGGAACTGGTAACATTACTTTTAAAATGATGACATTATCATGTTTCTCATGTGACCCCTCTAAATCACAGAAGACAGAGTGAATTTTTACTGTATTTTTAAATGGAACTTTTGTTACTGGAGTAATATTTTGTCTCCTAAAGAGACAATGAGAGGTGATAGCACTCAGGTGATAAATGCAACCACTTAAAAGCAATTTTCTCTTACTCATGTAATTTTCTTTTACTCTGTAGATCTTTCTCAGTCAGCTCTGACCTCAGCACTATGCAAGGCATGAGGTAAGGCACTGGATTTACCAGGGTTTCATTAGTACTCATCTACAGCAGAGACATGAAAAAATAAAAATCAAAATATATGAATGCTGTAAGGAAGTCTAGTCAGAATTGCAGCTAGCCAAAGATCAGCTATTCAAAATATGGGGGCGGGGGGGAATGCAGGTTGAAGAGAAATAGCTTGATAAGTTCTGAGATGTTTAAGAATGAACTTGGAAAATCTTCTGGATGAGTCTGGGTTGAGAGTGGTTCTTCTGAGCAGCTCTGCCAATCTACAGGGAAGGATGTTTGTGAGGAAACCTGAGCACTTTCCATCCAGCTGTCCTTGTCTGACTTTCAAACACTAATAAAAATATGGCAGCGTGATGTGACGCCTGCAGAGAGCAATCTGGGATTATTAGTACATAAAATGAGATACAGAAATGATCTCCTAGCACCAGAGACAGCAGAAGGGCCTCATTACCAGGAGACTTCACTGGCTGCTGGGTCACACTTCTAATTGGGCAAGAGATTGATTCTTGGGCTTGTGCTCCAAAGTAATTCAACAGCCTGTGCTACTTGCTTTCAAACCAAACCAGAGTGACTCAGTATTTTGTTTTCTTTTTGAAAACTAAGTGTTCGAGCAAATCTTATTTCTTCTCATGTCAGGAGGTCCTGGAGGTTGTGTGTAGGTTCTCAGGGGTATTGAGACACTGTCACCCTGTTTTTTTAAGTTTTTCTAAGCCTTCTGATGTTTACATCCTCATAACGAACTTTTTCACACACTTGATGTCAATAACTTACTGTTTTGCATCCTTTTATGGAAGAAGAGAAATTTAATGATCTGTTGGTTAGTCCAGTGTCATTGGAGAGGTGGCACTGTCACCCTCCAATCCACGACCACTTTTGGAAATCTATAAATGTTAAGAGTCAGAAATTAAATGCTCTCTTTTTTGACTTAGAAAATCCAGCGTCTGCATCTTTCTCTTTCATGTCCGCAGAGTGACAAGACACCTTTCTAAACAGCCTCTCCCCACACAGACTCTGTCATCATCAGTTAAAATTAACAAGGCATACATTTATTTGTGCCATTATTCCAATTTTTTATCATCAGTGATGTGATCACTTTTAAACAACACCCCACCACAATCAGCCTGGTTTTTGGGTATGGTTCGAAAGTGGGTGGCAAAATACTCTCTTTATTCAGAGGACAAAAGAACCACTCTAACTCTGCACTTCTGCCCCAAAACAGAGATGGAGAAACCTGAAGTAGCCACACAAGAGGGAATACTTGCATTTGAGAGGGGGTATAACATATATAACATATATAACATATATAACATATATAACATATATAACATATATAACATATATAACATATATAACATCATATATAACATATATAACATATATAACATATATAACATATATACCATATATACCATATATAACATATATAACATATGACATCTGCCCTCAGGGTTCTGCAGATGGAAGGTCCTTTCATTCCTCTTATCTCCTCCTCCTGTGTGACATGGGAAAGCAACTTTTTCTATTCCAGTCTTATCTCCTCCAATTTCTAGTGGACTATTCAGTAAATGTTAGGGTAAGGGGTGAAGAGGCATCAGGGCTGGAGTGACACAGTCTGGGCTATCTGCCAGGTATTTTACACCTTTGCCACAAAGAGATTTTCACAGTGGTCACTGTGCCAAGGAAAATTCTGGCTCTAGCATCCATTTTCCACCCAGAGATCCTCTCTTGCTTTCTAAAATATCCCCATACCCTTGTTCTCCATGTGGTTTGAGCTCCACAGGGGTTCAGGATGCCCATTTTGAGATAACAAGGCATTTTTAGACTACTGAATTTGGTCAGTGATCACCTGAGGAGGGGTCACAGCACCAATGAAAAAGAACAAGGAACCCCAGGACATGGTGGGGTGCACAAGAGCTGTGGCATGGATGGCTACATATTTCTCAGAGGCTGGCACAGGTCCCTGTATAGCCCTCACCATGTGACCTGAGGCCAGGACCCATTAAACCCCACAACAGAAGGAAATGCCCAAAATCTTGCAGGTTTGGGCCTTCAGAACTTTTTTTCACATGTCCACAAACAAACCAAGTCTGCCTTTTTGTAGGATCACATTCTTTGTGCTGTGTGATCAAACAGCACAGTGTTTAATGGGCTGACAGTTTATCACCCAGCCACAGCAAGGAGTAATCCAGGCTCACCCTGCAGGGTGGCTCTGCAGTCCCACAGCAGTGGGGCAAAACCAGCTCCCTGGGGAAACCTGTGTTCCTTGCTTGTATCCTCATGGAAACTCCATCCATGATCGTGAACATCAGGGCAAAAACGCAAACAAAAATTCCCGATTCCCACTATGAAAATCCACCTACAATTTTATTCCTGGGAAGGTGATTCATGGAAGCAGAAACTGTACAGGCTGTGGTTAGTCAGTGCTATGCACCATCATTTTATAAATTCTCTTTCATCCACCTTTGTTTCCTTTTTCTGTCAAAACTCTGCACTAACTCAACCTTACTGAGCATGAAAGAGGAGGAATAGCCATGGCAAGGAGCTGATTTTTGGTGCTGATTTTTGGTGCTGGAGCCCCCCAGCAGTGGCTGTGCTTTGGGCTGACCACAGGCTGGGGTCCAGAGGGGGCTCATTCATCCTGAGGCATGAAAACATTTACAAGTGCAGACATGTTTCTCACCAGTAAAGCACATTTTATTCACTATATAGACTTTAATAGGAACCCTGCCTCCATGTCAGAGGGTGCTGCCTCAGAAAATCACAATGGAAGAGTTTGCTTCAAACCTTTTTTTTTTTTTTCCTATTTTGATGAGCCATAAGCTATTGACCTTTTCTGTAACATAAGGAGGTTGGTTGCTGGGCTTTTCTCTGCTAAAGTGCTAACATTTGTGTCTAACTATTAATTACCCAAGTTTTTCACCCTTTTTTTTAGTCATTACTCTAATGCTTAATATCAAATCCTCCCCTCAGGGGACCATTCCTTATTATTATCACTATACATGGTTTCTAAAGTGTCCACCCACATCACAACTGATTCTGGAAGAAAGAAATGTGTGGTAGGAATTGCTTTGCCTACACAAGAAAGGAACATTTCACATTAATAAAAAAAAAATATTCTGTGCAGTGACCTGCATGGGTGAGCAAGTAGCAAACCCCCTGGGGAAATGATGTGGTGTTGAGCTGCTGAAGTGGATTTCCTCCCACCAGCACAGCCAAGAGTCCTTCCTGAGCTGCCTTCCAGGCTGAGCTGCTTTCAACCTGCCCCAGCTTGGAGCTGAGTGATGCTCAAATAGCAGCTTTGCTTAATGAAATGCTGCTTCTTTCTTTTCAAACAGGCCCAAAATGTGTTCACGGGCAGTAAGCTGGTATGTGATTTAGCCACTATTCCAGTGATTTGCAGAGTGTTTAATTCAGAAGATTATAAAAAGCAAGAAGCCAAAAAGCTCCAGTGAGGCTTGAGCCCAATGCCAGCAAGCTCAGATGAAAAATTCCTGTCCACATCAGAGGATGTAAGGTCAAGCTCCACCATCAAGCTACCAAATGGAACCATTCCAAGTTTTCTGTTGTCAAAATGCAACTGAAAAAGCATCTGACATCACGAGGATGTTCTTATTTATAGTCTGGCATAAAAGCCACCACACTGTGTAGAAGTGCCCTAATTAACTATATAAACTATCTCAAAATGTGATAAATTCTATAGAATGATAATTGTTAGAGAGGGAGGAGAGAGAAGGAGTAGAAACAGCAGGTTCTCCATGAACTACAGAATACATTTTTTTTACTTATTTAACACATTTTCATTTGGTTTTACATACCTTTTCATAAAGATTTTATTTCAATCTCTACAGATCATTCTTGGGGGAAAATATTCTGCTCTAAGTAAAATTTAATTAGCTGAAAACGGGTTTTATTAAATACTGTACTTTTTCCTCTTAAAATAAAATGCGGGCACTAGTGCAAGTTTATAAATGTTAGAGTGAAATTGTGCAGCAGTCTGTACAACAATTATCACATTTTGCCTCCATTGGGTAGATACAATTTCTCTTCTTGCTTTGCAGATGGGGACACTGAGGCACAGGATTTTTTAATGCTATAGACTAATAGGCCACATGGAAATAAAATAGAGCAAACTTGATCAAATGGGCAGGTTTCTGAAGTAAATTCAGTTCCCTGAAGTTCTTTTATCTATGATTTTAACAATGAATCACAATTTCTTTTTACTGTGAACACGGAACTGGGAACATATGCAAGGGTAAACTTCTTGTCTTTTGAAATATACAATAGGATACATACAAAACTGTAATTAATGTTAAAGTCAATTTCTTTCCTGACAGTGGCTTGTGAAAAAAAATAAAAAAAGGAGGTAGGAAGAACAGTGGGAGCTTTGCACAGAGATCTACAGACAGCGCTTTGAAAATTTACTCACAGTGAAGCACTGGCTCAGTTCCTCTCCCTGTTCTCACTTCTGTGGATCTCCAGCACGTTTTGTGCACTCACTCCACTCCTGGGACTTCTCTTGAAGTTACTGGGGCTCAGCATGGGGCACTCGTGCAGGATTTTCCAGACCTGTGAAATTCCTGGCAGCGCAGGCAGGAGGAGCTGAGCTCAGCTCCAAGAGCACTCCTGCTTGTGCTTGCCACGTTCCTCTGATGCCAACACATAAATCCAGTAAGAAATATGGATTCTGCTTAGGGATAACTCATTTCCTTCTTTCTCAAATGCAAAATCAGTGAGGAGTGGGAAAAACTGCTGATTTTCTCCCTGATCCTGGTAAAAACGTTTGGAAGCTCCCACTGACAAGTCCCGGATGGATGTGCTAAGAGCTCCTACAAGGGGGTCAGCACCAATCCCTGACACTTGGCCGTGTCCAGAGGGAAATGGTTCATGCAGAACTGTGTGGGTGCTGGGAGATCTGAGAAAGTGTTTTATGCTTTATTTGGTGGAATGCAAAAACAACTGTAAAAAAGTGTAACATTTCTGCTGGCCACAGCAAGGCATTAAATACAGAAGTGCCCCCTTGGCTTTCCTATCCAAAATTAGCTCTTAGGACCTGCAGAGCCAGATCACACCAGTGGTCCAGCAGCGTGCACTGGTGTGAAAACACCTTAACACTGGTGGGGAAATCCTGCAGCTGGGTTAGGGAAACACCCTGCTCAGTCCCAGCCTGACCATAAGAAATCTGAAGTAATTTTTCCCTTATTTCAGTGAAAGATGTGAATGACTAAGATAATTTATATTGGAGCGATTTTTCACAAGGCACAATTTTCAGTGCCTAGTTTTCCTAAGTAGGTTGTTGCCTGTATGGCTACATTTTAATTTTCTAAAATTAGGAAAAATAATATTGGTAATTAAATAAAATATAATATTAGTAAATAACTAATATTAAAGTTAATATTAAAAATTAATATCAACACCTTTAATAAATAACTTTGATTAATAACATATAAATAACTTTTATTAATAAAATTATTAATAATATCTAATTAAAGATAATATTAGTAAATAACTGTATATGGTGCTGGAGTTCCACATTTCCTCAGCACCTTGCAGGAGAGCTCCCTGTTCCACATCTGGACCTGCATCTGGATCTCAGTACCTATAAATTACAAGTAGTTGGCAACTGCAGTGCTGCAAGTGCAGCTGTGGGGCTACGAGAAGAGCCCTGCAAAAACATTTCTAATGGAGACAGCTGCCAGCAGCTCTCAGGAGCTGCACCTGAAAAGCAGCAGAGGGGAGCAGGGGGGGCAGGACTGAGATGCGCATCCCAGGGCACACAGGGATGGTTCCACTAGGTGGCACCCGGAGCCAGCAGCGCGATTTTGGGACGGCAGCAGCAGAGCAGGGGACAGGAGAAAAGAGGAATGGGACACAACCCCCTGCTCACATCACCCAGGAAAAGGGGAACTGCCGCTCTCAGCCCCTGTGCAAACCACGAGCCACTGACAGCAGAAGGCAAATGAGTCAAAGAGTAAAAAATGTTTTTGTGATTCGTGTCAACTGGCAATGGAATCAGCAAATGCTGCTTGTACCTGCTGTGTCAAAAATAGACACAATGAAAGGTTTTGAAACTTTCTGACCAAATAGCCAAATTGTCACAGACATATTTTATGAAAAATTCTTTTGCCAGGATCTTTTCTCCTGAGAAGCTGAGAAGCTTCAGCTTCTCCTTGTTTTGCTGCTTTGGAATGTGATCTGGGGAATTGTTTAGCCAGCATGTGAAATTGTTTTTACTTGGCCAATGACAGCCACCTGTGTTGAGGCTGTGAGCAGTCACAAGATTTTATTACCTTTCCTTTCCTTTCCTTTCCTTTCCTTTCCTTTCCTTTCCTTTCCTTTCCTTTCCTTTCCTTTCCTTTCCTTTCCTTTCCTTTCCTTTCCTTTCCTTTCCTTTCCTTTCCTTTCCTTTCCTTTCCTTTCCTTTCCTTTCCTTTCCTTTCCTTTCCTTCCCTTCCCCTTCCCTTCCCTTCCCTTCCCTTCCCTTCCTTCCCTTCCCTTCCCTTCCCTTCCCCTTCCCCTTCCCCTCCCCTCCCTTCCCTTCCCCTTCCCCTTCCCCTTCCCCTTTTTTCCCTTTCCCTTTCCTGCCTTCTGATGAAATCCTTTCTTTTATTCTTTTAGTATAGTTCTAATATATAATTTTCTTTTAATATAACATATATAATAAAATAATAAATCAGCCTTCTGAAATATGGAGTTAAGATTCTCATCTCTTCCCTCGTCCTGGGACCCCTGTGAACACTGTCACACCAAATAAAGCATTGAAATAAAAGAAGTATAGTGGGGTGAAAGAGATGAGGTAGCAAGATGACTGATGCTTAGAATAAAATAGAGGAAGTTTTGGTAAAGCTAAGACATATTGCAACAAAGCACCTAAATGTTTATGTATAACAAAAAGCTTGATGCACTGGACAAAATCACGTAGTAGACACCAGTGTAAGGCCTCCCTCCAGACAACCATAAGAAGGACAGGAAGCCAACAACCACCTGGAAAGATTATAAAAATTGCTGATGCCAGCTTATTGATATTTGCTGATTTGAACTAACCAAGCACACTGGAAAATGCTTTGAAGGTTTATATTCAGTATATATATTTTGCCTAACTTGTAAATGATGTGTGCCCTGCATGGGGCGGTGACTCCCAGGCCACCCAGGGCTGCTTGCTTGCTTTCTTTAAAATAAAATATAAAGAAATAAAATTCAGATTGACTGTTGAAAATTTTATAACAAAAACAGTGGTGGAGTTTTACTCCCAATTTACCAAGAGGCTGGGAGAAAGCTGAAATAACAGGAGGGAGGTACTAAATCTGTGTGATCTCTTTCTGCTACCTCAGGCTTGTATTAATTTTTAAATCAGATCCTTTGAGTCTGTGTCAGTGGCATCTGTTAGTTGTCCTATACAGAGTCAGTGTGAGGAGTTTACTTTGGCAACAGCTCTTGTGGAAAAATGTTGCAGTGCTGTGTAAAATACCATTTGGGAATGTAGGTACTGAGGACATTCCCAAATTGGTTTGTCAAACTTATTGAGAGCTCAACATGAAATCTGGAAAACATTGGTATGAGCTCCTTTTGACTTCAGGCACAGCCTGAATCTGGAGAGCATGCAGAACGTGGCAAAAATAATTAGAAAATTCCCTTTAAAAACCAATTTATGCTGGCAGATTAATGGCATGTTATTTAAAAAGTGATGCCAGAGATTAGGTTAATTGGCTTCCTTATTAGTTAGCCTCAGCAGGGGAGTAGCAAGGGCATGAGTGGGTGCAAATTCTAAATTGCCTGGCCTTCCACATCACAGCTGAGGATGGGGAACAGGACAGAGAGAGGGAAAGGGACACTGTCACAGCCTGTTTCCAGGAGTGATGTCTGCTGAGCAGGAGGGACACTTGGAGGGGACTGAGTTTGCTCCCCAGCAGTCACTGCCTTGGCCACTGAGCTGGAGAGGTGCCCAGGGCCACGGGCACACACCAACAGGGCGAAAGCTGTGCCTGCTTGCAGATGAAGAAAAATTGAAAACAGTTTGTAAAAATGGCAAAGGGGTCGTTGCTCATTGCAGAATTTTGTCACTGCTGTTATTGACAGGTGGAGGACAAGGATGGCTGCTTGTGAATGGCAAATTCATCATCAGCAAAGAAGCTGGAATGTCAAACTGAACTGAACCTTGTGCCGTGCCCTGCCCTCAACAACCTTCATCCACAGATATCCATCAGAGCAATATTCCTGTGTTAAATGTTAAGTAGATGATGAAGAGGTTTTTAGCCCTTCATCCAACAGAGGCTCTACTGTCAGCTGATGTGTTTCACCACCTTTTACATCACATTCACTGGTCACCTCCTAGATCTGAAGTAACTACGCTTTCTTTCCCTTATTTCAGTGAAGGATGTGAATGACTAAGAAAATTCATATTGGACCCTCTTTTGTTCCTGAACCACCCTAAAATATACGCAGGACTCCACAGGAAGGATAAATGCCCATGTTCCATGGAAATGGCAGTGTGCTGCCCTTTCCACCACTCACGTGCACCATCATCACCTGGAAGGTCAATGAAATATCCACTGCACAATGTAGTTTATAATGCCTAAAAGCCTAAACTCTGCAAACCACACCTTTACCAACAGGAGACTCAGTGATCCTTCCAGCCCTTCTTCAGCTTGTGGCCTCCTGATCCACCACCACCGCCACACCACGCTGTGGGGACACCAATGCCTGACACACCTGTGTGCCCTCTGGTGTGCTCTCACTTTCCAGATTTCCCCTTTATGCTGGAAACTTCTTCTCTGGCATATCCAACCCTTCAGTTCCCTGCACCACTGCCTAAGCAAACACAGAGAGCAAGGGGAGCCCCAGCACAGTAGAGTTGGAGCTGGGGGGAACAAGAAGCTGCTTGTCAGGGACAAAGAAAGATCATGCAGCAGCAGAAAACTTCTTGGACCACTATATTGCTATTTTTTAGCATTTCTAATACATGTCATGCATGATACTTCTATTTTTTCCACCTTTGTTTTGTCTGGAATAGAAGTGCACTGTTAGTCAAGGCTTTTTTGCTCTTAGCCAGGTTTGCTGCAGACACAAAGCTTATGTGCTCCTGCTGTGGCTTCATCCTGTTGCTGAACACTTTCAGCCCACAAGCTACTACTCAGATATATTGCCAGAAAGATGGAGTTTTCAAAAACTAAGCATATTGAGTAAATTCCCAGAAAAAAGCCAGCTCAACCAACCAACCTTCCAAGCAACCGACACAAAACAAAACATAACCAAACAAAACAAACTGAAACAAACGAAAACAAAAACAAACAAAACTCATACACACACACAAATCTACCCCCTCCCAAAAAAAAGAAAAAGGAAAGAAAAAAAAAAAGAGCAGATTGTGGCAGGAAAGGGAAGAGGCTGAAGAAGTCTGGAGTGTGCCACATGGACACTACAGCTTTAACAGGGTTGATGGTGAGAAATCTCCTAATTTCCATGTTCCAACCATACTTTGAGACAAACTGCAACTAATCAAAGCTAGAGAATCAGAGAATCATAGAATGATTGAATGGCTTAGGTTGGAAGGGACCTTAAAATCCTCCAGTTTCAGACCCCCTGCCCTGGGCAGGGACACTTTCCACCAGAGCAGGTGGCTCGAAGTCCCACCCAACCTGGCTTTGAATACTCCCAGGGATGGGGCAGGCACAGCTCCTCTGGGCCAGGCTGCACAACATCCAGAGGAAGGAAATTATTCCCAATATTCAGTCTAAACCTGCCCTTTTTCAGTGTGAACCTTGTCCTAACATTCCATGCCCTTGTTTTAATCCCTCTCCAGCTCACTCCAGGCCCCTTCAGGCGCTGAGAGGCTGCAGTAAGGTCTCCCCAGAGCCTTCTCCTCTCCAGGGCTCTGGTGAGTGGCCAACCATGGCTCTCAGCCAGACACCACCACATCTATATTCCAGACAAAACCCCTGAAATCCGGAACATGAAATTCATGTAGTCTGACTCTCTGGGGAAGCTGAGTACCTCTGTTTCCAGACTTCCTCATCTTTTGCACAGCCCACAGCGCAGTGGATGCTGCAGCTGAAAGCCAGGCCATTGCAGAGGGCTGTCACAGGCAGCCATTTGTCACCATGCACATTGTTTTGCTGGATTCTTAATGGCTGAGTTTTTAAATGAAGACATTGAAAAATTGCTTACCCATGAGGTATTTTGCTGAGGACATAATATGCTGTATATGAATGCTGATACACCTGCAAAACAAAATTAAGAAAAAGACAAAACAACAACAAAAAAAAAAAGAGATTAGTAACTGCCACCTGTGTTAATTGAGCTCTTTTTTTTGCAAAGACAATCTAACATTTGTGGCTGAGAAGCTCTCCTAAACACTTCAAAACGTGTAGCAGGAAAGAACAATGCATGAATGCACTTGGAGCTGTTGTGTTTCCCATGCTGCACTTTGTGATGGTGTTTGGCAGAGCTCACACACCCAGATGCTCGGTGTCATCGTTGCCATGGCCACCAGGTCTTTGATTAAACTGGGGGCACACAGGATCTGCAAGGGCTAAATTTAGAACAGCCATTAATGAGGACACCTTGGTCAGCTGGAGACATTCTCCATCATTATAACCACACACAAGGCGTGGGGGGTTTTTGTTGCTTTATTTCCACATAAATGAATCAGGGAGTGGTGCTGGGTGATACCAGAGAGGGTTGTCAGGCCCCTGTCAGTCAGGAAATAAAGCTGTATTCAGTCAAGGCATAAAGTTGACCTCATGTTTGTATGACCTGCTAAGTTGCATCTTCATATCAGTCTGTGCTCTGTGGGCCTTGGGGAGGAGCTGGGCAGCTTGCACAGCAGCTCATCTCACGGGGGACAGTTTATTACTTATTTTCTGAGTAGTGAATAATAACAGCAGAGTCAATGCCAGTGATTTAAGAGGTGGTGATTTTCCACTGGTGACAGCAGTCCTTTACAGTGATCAGGAGTCAGGAGATCAGTGTGAAAGGTTTAAATATGAATAATTTTATACAAATTTATACAGGGCATCACTTTTTGAAATTCTGTCCTGTTACTATTTTCAACTAAATAAATAAATCTCCTAGCAATTATTTCATTTGGCTTCTACTTAAATCTTTAAACCATTTTTGCTGCTCAGCAGCTCTCAGAAAGCATCCTGTCCCAGAGGACAAAGGAGAAATTTCTTGAATAGTTGCTTCACCAAGCAAGTTTGATCAAAGTTATTTTGTTCCTAGGCTACTCTGGTTTTGCACAAGTATATATATATTTTTTTAAATGCTTATGCCAAAAAACCATGAGATGTCCTGGATGGTGCTGGGAGCCCCAGCAGGGGCCATGCCATGCACATCATCAGTGTCACAAGCAAGCATCACTCGCTCCCTGCCCCTGTGGAGGGCAAACCTGCAGGGTGGTGTCCACAACAGCCCTGCAGCCTCTGGGCTCTCAGTGAAGAGGCAGATAAACATGAGGCACACCAATAAACACAGGGCACATCATCCTGCAAATATCAAATCAAACTTCTCTCTCTTTGAAACCAAGCACTGAATCCTTACACTACTGCAGGAGCTCCCTGAAAAACAGGCACAGAGGTGACAGCAATGGATTTCTACCCATGAAATGCAGAAACTGATGCTGATTGATGTGATTTCCTTCTTGCCTGTGCAATTCACTCCCTGCATTGCAAGGACATCATGAGGGCAGATCCCCAAATCCTATCTCCTTTCAGGCATTCAGGTCCATAAGGACTCTTCACACAAGGTGATTCTCTGGTGTGTTGGTATCAGGGAAGGTCTTGGAATACAAGTGAATTCCCCACAAGCCAGCATTTATTTTAGTACAAGTGTCCTTTTTAGATCCACCTGTGTCAGATGATGTCAAATAAATTTCCATTTTCTCATCCTCACCCAATCATACCAAAGAGCTCTTGAATCTTCTGATGTTGATGCCTGAGACCTGGCTGATGCATGCAGCCTTAGAGTTTATTCCAGCTTTGATGAAGTCCTAAAACTGATACAATTCCTTAAAGAGAAAGAACTGAAGACTGAATCTGCCTGAAGATCTCAAAACCTGCTAATACATTGTCATTAAATACTGAGACATTTTTTTTTTCCAATATCCTGGCAGTAGGTTGGAGAAAATGATGTAGATATATAAATTCTGATCTGAGGCTGGGATGCTTGTTCATGGTTATAAACCCTGCTGTGTCGTCAGATAACAGAGAAATAAGCCCCCAAAATGAGTATGAACAGATGCCTTCAGCAGAAAACCAAAAAATGTGTCAGGAGGGAAAAGAAGCAGCCAGGGGAGTGTTGAACAGGACACCTGCTGATGTCCTTGCTTGTGGTGCTGAGTCCTGCAGCCCTGCTGGAAAGCTCAGAGCTCCCTTAGAGACTGAGGAAAAACATTCTCTTTGCTGGGAGAGCTTAGGACTGAGGAAAACAAAAGTTGCAGGGAGCTCAGAGAGCTCTTATATTTTCTGAATGTCATTTGTCATCATTTTGGGTCTTTGGCCAGACTCTAAAATATCTCACATCAGCTGTGCTATAGTATAGAGACTTCAAAGGCTTGCAGCTGGCAGAGTTCACTCACAGGAGCGTAATTTTCTCAGATAAATCCTTACAATGTGTAGGTTTGCTTATGTAAAAAAAGAACTACTTGTATGAGCAAAAATTTCAGGATCAGGCATTTATTATTAACATTACAGTTAAGGACACAAGCACATGCAGCTCAAAAATCCCTCTCAGCCCAACTATTTCAAATCTATTTGGAAAACACTCTGCCAGAAATGGTACTAAGCAGAGAAGAATCCAAGAGAAAACTCACTTTATGTCTTCCTGAGAAATTAAATAGCAGCTTTCCTCTTAGATATGCAAACTAAATGAAGTTAACTGAACTTCTTGAGAGAATGACTGTGCTTGCTTAATAAATCTGCTAAATTTCTGCTGGGGCCAAGATGAATTTGGCTATTCACTTAGCAGTAGGGAAATCCCACAGCAGGGAAAAATGTAGGGAAGAGAGGAGCATCCTTCCCAAATGCACACTAAGCCTCGGAGAATGGAGAGTACTTAAAAGTCAGCATTCACCTCATTAATCCTGTCTGCTGCTGAGGCTTGACCAACAAAAATAGCTGTATAAACTCCACTCTCCCCTTTTCTATCAAAGGGTGTGGTAAAAGCCATTGACTGATGTGATGTTTTCAGCCTTGATTTTTAGCTGGATTCCAGAAGCATTACAGCTCCTCTCAGCGGAGAGGCATGTCTGGGGGTAGCAGAGGTTTTGGCAATTGTTTTGCTTTGTGGACTCTGTGTGTCAAACCATCCCACCCACACGAGTCAAAGCAGGTTTGGGAGTGCTCTGAAGGGCTCTGGGTATCACCACAATCAGGTCACAGAAGCTCCCATGCCAGCTGTCACCAACAAGTGCTGTGAAAGTCATTATGACAAAACCATTGGGCCAGAAACACTCTCCTGCTGGGCTTCTCATCCCAGGTCACAGCACAGATCTTGTTTACTCTCAATCTAAATTATGCTCTGCAACACGGGCATGTTTACACTGAAATCATACAGGGACTGAGAGACAGATCTATCTGTTCCACTGAAGTCTTGGAAAGGCAATTATCTCTCTAAAATTCAGAAGAATTCAGGGCTAATTACATGTGACAACACCTTGTTGTGAAGCTCCTGACCTCATTTTATGAAACCAACAGAAGAAACCTGGACCTGGTCAGATGAGAACAGAAATTGAAGCACTGCAGCACATGGAGAAGCAGGGAAGGACATGTGCCTCTCTCAGGCCACCAAATTCCAAAGGAGCAGGGAAACTGGGGTTCCAACAAGGTACAGAAAGAAAATGGAAGAAGCAATTTCTGTGCTCTGTCACTACAGAGCAAAGTGTGGTGTGAATGGCAATGTCTCCTTGGAAACACTGGTTTAAGTCCTTGTCCAGCAGGGCTTACTGAAATAGGAACTATCTGTCATTTAAGCATAGAGTGGATTTGGACTCATTTATTCATTGTGACTCTTCATATACTTTAAATTAGGATCCATAGCTCTTGTGTTAGCCCCAGAGTAACTGCAGAAATATGTGACATACATCCAAGAAATTTGTGAAATGGGTTTTCAGCACCTCATGGCTGGTATGAAAGATTGCAGTACCTGCTGAGGGTTTATCCCAAGCATCTTTAGAAAAAAACAAAGAGTTTAGTTTACACTTCCATCTCCTGTCTGTTGGCTTCTGTCTCACTTTGTGGGCTGATGCCAGGCCAGCATCAGCAATAATCAACATTTGTGGAAAGCTTTCTTTGATGTTTTCATGTAAAGGTGCTGAATCAATACCAAGAAGAGGCACCTCATTTTAAGGAGGTTTACAAACAAAGAAAGGGGGGAAAAGCCCTTGGAGGAAGGCTCCCCAAATCAGCCCAATGCACTCATCTTCCAGCAGGCTTTTCTACCAAAAGAGCTGATTTAGGATCTTACAACCCAGTGTGTTAAACAGCTCATGGATCTGGGATTAAGCCCAGGGACTGGCTGCCATGAGCTCATTATTGTTACTCACTTGATAAATACAGGAATAAAACATGCTTTGCTTCCATTTTCTAAATGGCTCCATAGAGCCCCTGGTCCTTTGTACAGTAGCGTTATTTACATTAAAGAATTGCCCAGAAAACTCACAAAAAAATCCCATAAAACTTAGAGCTCACGAGGGACCAGTACAGGGCAAAGCAGAAGTGCAGCTGTTTGCAGCTTGCAAGGCTAAAAACAAAATTTTCAGTGTTTAGTGTCTTTCTTTTTCAGGAATCACACATTTAATCCAAAAATCCATCCCAGACCTCCCAAATAAAACCAAACACACCAAATAGTCATCAGAAAGAAAAATGTATGACAGTTTGCTAAAGCCTGAAAATAGCAAGAATATATTTTAATGTGATTACTCATAAAACACCCAGGATTTATCTGGGTAAAATGACTCATTCCTTATTCTGTAACAATAAAGTATATCAACAAATAATAGATCCCCTCAGGATTCCTAACAGACCCTGGCTGTCTCAAGAATCTATCTGTTTTTACACTGTGCAGTAAGACAGTAAAAATATATCACAAGTGGCTGGTGAAACAGGAACTGCCAGATCCATTTAAAGGGTTTCCCACAAAGAGTCTCTAAAAAGACATTTGCTGGAAATAGATTACACAGCCCATTTTCCTACTTATATGAGCAGACAAATCCCCAAATGCACATATGAATGTCAAGCCAATTGAATAATCCCAAGCATTTGACATAATTACATATTCCACCTTTCAAAATGGTCCTGGCGCCCTTAAACAGTAACTAACGCTGTGATGCAAAATATGCAGGTAAAAGATGATTTGCCATTTGGCCTTTAGTATCTGTGATATTTAACCAGGCTCTGAAGCTGACAGATTAACAGGGAAAAGGGAATAAAGTAGAATGCAGGAAGGCTGCTGCTATGCATTGGCAAATAGCTCAGTATTTTGTACCTTGTTTTCTCAGTGTCATGAAAGGGAGGGGAAAACAAGTTCGGGAGGAAAATACCAAGCAAACATCAGCCAAGGGTTGTGTTTCCTTCTCCTGCATGGACACAGCTTGTGTATAAAGGACACCACACTGTCACATGGATTCTTCTGTTGGTCAGCCATCAATAAGCAAATCTGATGTTCACTTCACAGGGTAACTGTGTTGCTCATCAGCTCTTCCAGGAGAGGAAAGGATAATTTTTTGACTAAAAATACCCCATTGCCATAATCTGTTATGGTAGTCTGTAGAGGATTAAAGAAGGTCACTGTACTTGTTTGCAGAATAATCTGTATCTTTTATGAAAGTCAACGTTAAAAACTGAATTTTCACTTAATGTGTCAACATCATTTGCCTTGATCAAAATTCTTTATGATGCCATTGGTTTCACTGAACCCTTCTGTTCTGTTGAGAAGAATTCCTTCTTTTGCCATGACATGTTGAACTGGCCCTCCAAAAGGATGAAAAATCCATTCCTGTACTTGACCACCAACTTCTGTATAATGTTTTGTTCAATTTTTGTGCTTTTATTCTCCCCTCTATTTGTGACTTAGAGCACAAGGGGTTACCTCTGGCTGAGGCATGGCTGGTTAATGCTCTTTTCATTTTTTCCCTCAGTGGAGACAGAATGGTCAGCAGTGTTCTCCTCAGCCCAACTATTTTTTGCAAAGGATTTTATTTTATTGCTAATAGGCACTCCATAGTAACCAGCTTGGAACTAGATTCCCTCAGAAACATCATGCTATCTTTTCTTTTTGTGTCACTGCAATAAAAAAAAAGGAAAAACTACCGAAATCCATACTGGTATTTTGTACCCTGCACTCACTGAATCTTGATTGCTTGCAAGAACAAAACAAATCAATAAAGCTGTATAATTTGAGGTGTCTTCAACATTCTCACCTTTCAGATTCATTGTGATACTGACCTATTTTGCTTTCTTCTGAGACAGCATATTTTCTTTTGTCCCTGCATTGAATTATCCCTTTATACTTTATCACTTCTCCAGCAGAGTCTCATGCTGTGTGTCAACCTGCTTGCACAGCCCTCCAAGGAACTCTGCCCATTTCTCTTCATGCTTCCAATAAATTAGAAACCCCATAATGAAATGTTATCAAGGAGCATTTCCTGAGCATTGCTTCAGCTGGCAGCCAATACCCCACAGCTGCCATCAAACACCAGATTTGGGATGCTCCTGCCTGCTGTGCTGTATCCAGCTGATCAGCCTCGTGTGGGATGTGCTCACAGCCACAGAAAGGGCACCCTGGCACTGCTGGGACACCCCAGGACAGTCTGGGGAGCTCAGGAGAGGGCAGAGATGGGGGAAATGGGTTTGAGCAAGAAAGGTGATGAGAAGGGGTCTCTGAATCAATCAACACCCTGAGAATTTGGCAACTGGTTGCCTGTGCTATAATTGCATTCCAGAGGAATTAATTTAACATTTTTTGCAAAAGAAGGAGGATATACACGTGTGGAATTAATGTGTTAGAGTTTTTAAAGGAAGTGAAGCTTTTTCATGGAAAGAGGGGGGAAGGATCCTGAGCCAGCAGTGTAGCTGTGCCTGGGTGGGGTGACACAGCCAGCACTAAGCTGTCAGTGCCTCACAGAGAGCCAGCAGGTCTGTGCTCACGTCAGTCACGCCAGTGAGCATCATTCCACTCATTTTCATACAGGAAATCAGCAACTGGGTGTCTCAGAGCCAGGAAGAAACCTTAGCATTTGATTTGGAAGAAGGCAGTAATACAAGAGGCAGTGGATCACCAGGACATGTCTCCGTTTTGCAAATCTTTTAACTGTTTAATCTCTTAAAACTGAAAATTAAATCATTGTCCTTGTTGTTTGAAGGGCAATCAGGACACCTCTCCAGCCATGCAGAGCTGTGAATGCCCTGCCACCCACACCAGAGAGGCTTCCTTGGAGAACAATCTCACATCAAGGTGACATCAGGGAGGGACAGCCCATTCCTGCCATGGGGACTTGCATTTTGGAAGCATTTCTAACCAAGCTGAAGCTGATTGTGGCGGGGTCATGCACCATAGGCAGCACACATGGTTAATATGCAAATCTCTCCCACAAACATCCAGAGGCTGGGCTGGGATTAGAAACTGATTTTCCAAGCACCAAACCAAAGGTCTCTGAAATATCAAAGCCAAGGAATTATTCCTTGACAAATAATCTCATCTCAAGTTTACAAACCAACCATAAATAAAGTGTGATAGCAACATCCACCACAGCAATGGATGGACTGCCATGCTGTAAGAGCATGCTGCTAATTCACCTCCCACAGACTGATTATCTATCTCAGTTGTTTCATGATAATAATTCTTTGTTAAAAGATTAGTTTTCAAATGACACTTTTGAGAGCCTTATACTGCTGCCAGCACCAAAAGGGAATTTTGAGGCCAGCTTGAGGATTTATGACTTTGTGACAGCAGCAGGGTGGAGTGGATGCTCTTTTTGTTGCAAATGCAGCTCCAGAAGCAAGTTAGGCCACAGGTATTAACAGGCAGCTCGTGTGCCAGCTCTCACCCCTCAGAGAGTGTTAATCCAATCTGCCAACTGCTGCTGCTCTCTAATGCAGCTCTGCCCTGCCAAGCAATTACAAAAGGCTCCTTTTGCTCCAGAGCCACCTGTCCCTCACACAGCTTCACTGGCACCACAAAGCCCTGCAGTCACTGCATTAAAGGACAACAGCTATGTTTTTAACTGGTAAATGAAATGGGGGCTGCAAAGCACTCTGTTGGATTTTTGCGCCAGTCTCTGTGCACTTGTTGATGCTCAGGTTATTGGGAGGTAGCTGCAGTGAAGTAACAAAGAATTAGGAATCAGCATTACCAATAATGCGCTCATTCTTTCATTATCTTTTTAAACTTTTGTAGGGGGATAGGGTATAAGTAAATAAAGATAGAATGGAAAGTAATCTTACCCCCTAAAGAGTTACAGCTGGGTTAATTATTAAAGATTAGGAGCAGGCCTGATTTTAACAGGCCACAGCTGAGGCAATAAGAAGAGTGCTATAAAAGAGTGGATTGGGTGGTTGAGGGGAGCTGGAGTCAGTTGGCTGCTGTGAGGACAAGGAAGGGTCAGTGCCTAGAGGAGCTGCCTACAAGAAACATCAAGGAGGTACAAAACTCAGCAATATGGAACCCTTGCAATATAATGACAATAGTACCTTTGTAATGTAATGAAAACAAACTTTATCATGTGAACTCCCAGGTTTTCCCTCCCACCCTCTATTCAGAAACTTGCAATTGAGATTGAAATTATCTAGTACATAGTTGTGATTCTAACACACCAAACAATATATCTAAGGACCAGAAGTAGAAGATGAACAAACGTTATCGTGTATTATGAGTACAAAAGTAGCCCGAGGCCAAATAAAATATTTAGAAGGATATAGCAATTACCCCAAATGCAGGAAACATAGAACACCTTCAGATCCATACAAACACCCCCACAGAAACACACAACCATGATTCTTTAGGAATATTTGGGATCATAATAATCCCAAAGTCCATCCAGTTCACTTCCCTGGCTCAGTGGCCCAAAGCCAATTCAGACAGAAGACTAGAGTTATCTGATTTACAGACTTCCTTTCCCAAAATACCTTCCCAGGCTCTTGCCCTTTGCAGCCTGCAGTGCCTCTCTCTGCAGCTGTCTACCTTGAGGGATGTCCCTGCTGCTGACCTCTCTGGTCATTCTTTACAAGCATTTCCCCTTTTTGCACCTACAAACTCATGCAGCAACTCCCTTTTCCCAGACAATGGTGTCAAAAGCTTGTGTGTGTTATGGTTCCTCTCAGCAGCCTTTGATGTTTATTTTAGCCTTAGAATTACACCCCGAATTATACAGTTCATAGACCAGCAGGGTTAGCTGGTGGACGTGGGAGTTCCCAGGTTTCACATCCACATTCACTCTCACCTTCATTGTCTTTGGAGTTGCAAGTCTGGGGGCTGAAGGACACCATGAGAAATGAAGGCTTAATACAGCTTTTAATGAAACATTGGATGATGCCTTCTTTCAAATAAACATTTCTTGAGCTGTGCGGACACTGACTCTGGAAATATTCTAAAAGCCTCTTTTTTGTCACGTTTACACTGCAAATGGTAAAGCTTTATAGCAATTATATGAGAACCAAGCCATGAAAAAGTGCTGAATGCTTAGTATATCTAATTAATTTATTAATTTTTAAATAATTCACCTTAGAGGCAGAAATTAACAACTACAGAACCACAGCATATGTTCTTTCTATTAAAATCTACTCTTAACATGTAAAAATTGCTTTTTCTACTGTAGTAGCTGAGAATGTGAATACTACAAAGAAGTTAGCACTGGCACTGAAATTTTTATAGTTGGTCCTAGGCTCAGGGCACTTTTAGAAGGCTCAAAGAAAAGAATCTGAAACAAGAAATATGAGTCTGTCAGAAAGCATTAGAGAGCAACAGTTTAAAAGCAGTGAAGTAGATGTGAAAGAAATGAAAATACTGAGATGTATGCTAGGAACCTTGGTCAAAAATCCTCTCCCCCTTCAGTGAAAGATTCATTTTCCAGTTCCATATGAGATCAGAAGAGTCAGAGCCGTACCTCAATGTACACACAGATCTAATTCACCGGAAGAGACAATTCTATATTCTGACAGGAAGAAAACAAACTGAAATCCCACAGAAGGCAGGAAAGACATTTTCTGTGTTTTCTTTGTGATGCTGTGGGCAACTTCCACTTGGGGTAAATGGTCTGTGGTGGTGAAGAGCATCTCTGGAAAGCAGGGGGAGAGCAAAGGGGACAGGAGGGAGCACAGAGCCTGCCCTGCTCCTTTCCTGCTGCAGAACCCTCCACAGCCCTGCCACCAGCAGCATCACTCCTGCACACAGGAATGTGAGGACTCAAGCATTTAAAGACATGACTAAAGCCCTGTGACTCCTCTCCCTTTTCAAGAAAGAGCTTCTTTTGAGCAGAGAATAGAAGAAAGAAGAATAGAAGATTCCATTTTCAAATCTGGGTCATTAGCTGCCCAAGGAGGAGCATTAATTATTGGTTTTAACATCAAGCTGGTAAAAGCAGAGTTCTGCAGGCAGTTAAAGAGACAAAAGGCACTTGTTCAGGGTAAACACAGAGAGCCACTCACTCCTTGGATTTAGGATGTAACTCAGCTAAAGAGGAGAACATTTACGTCAGAAGATTTGCATTTCTGAGTACAGAAACTTCATTGGGGTGCCCTGCATAGCAAGAGCTGTTTTTTCCAGAAGAGGGCACTAAATATATACTTTTTTACTATTTCAGTGATTAAAAATTAAAAAAAAAAAAACAAAAAGAACTGGAAACCAGAAGAATTAGATTATAGACTGCTTCATATGTTTCTGCAGAGACACTAGAATTAAATTCTTTCTAGTTTTGCCTTCTGAAGCTTTTAAAATCACTGTTGTTTTCTCATTTTATATGTTACTCCTAATATATTTCTTTCCATAACATTTTAAAATAACCACCTATACTTATTACAATCCAGCATAAACCAGGATGTTCATTGTCCCTAAAAATTTAGGAAGAAAATTTATGCTAAAAAGCAGGAACTCATCTCTAATGTAATTGCGAAGTCTCTCTATGTTGCAAGGAATCTAATTATTTGTTAGGTGTTTTTTTCATACTGGTATTAATTTCATTCCTTGTAAAGCAAAGTTACCCACTAAGATAGATTCCCATACAAGTTCAAGAAAGAAAACTGTGATTATTTTAATGCTGTCAATCTGATTTTGACTGTCTAAGACACCTTGTACATTATCTTATGAAGGCTTTATTCAAAAACAAATTACAATTTGTTTTTAAGATTTTTTTTAAAAATCTTATTAGGACATTAACCTCTACCAGTTTGTTCAAGTTAGCTCAAGCTCATAGCTCATCTGTACACTCAGAAAAGGAAGCAGAATGAGAAATATAGCCCTATGCAAAATAAGAAAAATTGTTTATTTTTGTATCATAGTGTTTTGCCTTGAGGCTTTTTTTTTCCTTCCCTGCTTGATGAAAATCTCATTTACCAAAGAAAATATTTACAGAGGAAGATTGCTGATAGCTGATGCTGATACATAATACACCTATGCACTTTTGCATGACAGGCTAATTATTTCTGAGTTTGGATGCTCCTCTAGTCTTCCCTGGAACTGTGGAAATTTCCTTTGCAGTTTACTGATGTGTGTCTGTGCCTGTGCATAAATGCAGGATACAGTTTATTGGCCTTTGCTACATAAGCAAGGCTGCCCAACTTAATCTTAAAAACAATTTTGCACTCAGTCATGTTTGTGCAATTCTGTTGAAGTCTCCCAGCTCAATTCAGGAGGCTTCACGTTTAGTTCTAATTCAATTTATCTGCATTATAAGGAGAACAGCAAAGGTTTAATCCATTGTTTCTAATAGGAAAGCAGTTACAGCTCAGCAGCTGAAATCAGCAGACTGTTTTTAATGGTCTGCATGTCAAGTTTTTAATGCTCTGCATTTCAAGTTTTGTTGCAGTGATCAGACTAAACAGTCCCTGGAGTGGAGAGAAAATGGAGACTGAAATTGGGGTTTGGTGCAGTTTTCCCAAAACCACAGCTATGTAGGGAGCAGGCAGCAGCAGAACTGCAATGTGGGGATGGAGGACTGCAGGCTGTGCTGAGCTTTGCTTCCCAGCTCAGGCAAAAACCTCATCTTGTGTTTTATGAATGCTCCCAAACCATCATTTCAGAAGCACAGACTTCCCTCTGGAAACATCCCCAAAACCAGGGAGCAATAGAGCCAAAAATCTGGTATCCAGTGTGGTTTTATTGTTGCCCATGGGAGAGCTGCAGCCCCTAAGTCACCACAGTGGCTGCCAGTGATAAATCGTGAAATGGGCTGGGCTGGAAGAACATCCAGTTCCAACCCCTCTGCTGTGGGCAGGAACACCTCCTAAAGTTCCTTAAATGTGGAGATGATCCCACTCCAAGAATACCAAGATGATCCCACTCCAAGAATACCTGCTGAGCACGAGGAGAGTTCCCACACTTTGCATTTTAGGGGTGCAAACATATTTTCCATGGATAATGGACTCAAGCAGCCCCCACCCAGCCATTCCTCCTTACTGACACTCAGTGCCTATCCTTTCCCTTTTATTAAGAATGGAAAACAAAGTATGCAGACTTGGGATGTGTCTTGTCATTCCACTTTATTTTTTTCTCCACTTTCTACTGAGTTACAATGCCAGATCCCTAATTTTAAATAAGATCCCATGGCCCCATGACTTAAGGATACTAACTACCAAAATATCCCTACAATATATTTGTTTAAGTTCCTAACCCCCTCTAACTTCTTGTTTAAACTGTTTTTTTCTCATTAAATCAAGCTGTTCCAAAACAGAAGAATTGCTGTCAAAAAGCAAAGAACCATTCAGGCTACATAAAGGAATGCAGTTTCTGTTGGAACTTTGTCATGATTTTAAATGAACCATGTGGGTCCCCCAAACCAAATAAAGAATAGATTTGACCTTTCTTTCCCTGTGCTTGTCCAAAATTGGCCCTGAAATTTAGCCACATGAAATTAATTTCTGTAGTTTCTCCCTCAAAAGAAAACTCTAGGATTCAACTTCTCAGTAATTATTGCTCCACTGGCCTGTAACTGTGTCCAAAAATTTCTATTCTAAACAAACAATGGGACAGAAATTGGTGGAAGAACAAATATTCTCTCCATTTGATGACACGTTTGCTCAATTAGAGTGGGTACCCACCCTCCTAGAGTAAGAAGTTTTAATTCTGCAAGCACAGGCAGCAGAGAAGGTTTGGCATCCGAAGGGCCCTGCTGCTGAAGGCACAGCTGAGGACACCTGAGAAGGCAATGTTTGCACAGCTCTGTAATAGAGTTTTGAAAACCCAGGAATCCCCTGAGAGCTGTGTGGCAAACTTCCCTCTCTCTCTGTGCCACTGCAGATATCAAATATTAATTAGCCTGAAACAATTACTGATACCAACACATGACACACGTCTGACAGAGATATTGCTGCTTCTGCCTGTGCTGAGATCCACTGGCAGGAAAACCCCCAGCTGCTGGGGGGGTCAGGTATTTGGTTTATTCAGAATAAACTCAGCTTTGGTTTATTTAATGAAAGGTGACCATGAAGAGCTCATCTCCTGCCTTAGATAGACTCCCTCAGGTCAGAGAGAAAAGCAAATGGGAATTTGGAAATGTTTTTGAATCAACCTTGCCTTTGCAAATTCTGTTTTGTCTGTCTTGCTGAAAACAACAGATGAAGGAATTTGTTCATGTTGGGTTTGAGATTGGAAAATAGGCTTTCACAAAGACCAGATTCATAATTAAAAATTTCCACAACAAGCTCCTTTAAAAATAAAATATTGCCTTTAAGTGTTGTCAAACAATAGCTGCTGCTATCCAAATCCAAAGTACACTATCACCCACAAAATTAACCCCTTCCACGCTGTTAGCATATTCTTGTTAGTGCAACCCTTCTGGACACACAGGCCTTAGGTTTAGTTATGCAAATGTAGCTGGAGCACTGCTGTTCTACCACAAAGAGGTTAAACAGAAGTTATCAAACAAGATAATCACACTGCTAATCTTGGCTTTTAAAATAATACCACTCAAAACAGGATCTGTAAGAAGAAGGAGAAAGAAAGGTGGTCCCCACCTTCAGCCCCACTGACAGCCCACACAGGCACACACATAAAAATGCTGCCTTTTTCAGAAGCTGTGAGCATTTTATTGAAATAGTAAAGATTAGCTGAATGGTATTAATAATATTTATTCTATGGCAAGTCACTGAAGGTGTTGCTTTCCTGAAAATTTAGCAAATTATCAGATTTGTTGAGTGGATGGCCTATGTGTTTCCACTAATCATGAACAACTTCTGCTCATGAAAAAAGCACTGGATGACTACAGTTATAGAGCTCATTCCTCATTCACAACTACATTCATACAGTTGGTGAATTGAGAAAAGAGAAGATACTCTGCCTGAAGATACACACGTGCACAAATATAATAACAGAAATATTTTAACTAATAGGAACAGCATTTGGATTGAGTCCTTGTCTTCTTTTTGTTTAGTATGTGCTTTATCCTAATTCATTATTTATCCTAATAACAGTAACTATTTCTCACAAGTATATGAAATTACAGTGCTTTAGGCTTGAAAACGTTGGAAAAAATAATTTTAGCCAGCAGCCTTTGATATAAGTGAACAATGCCCTTATATTGTTCAGCTTTCCAATAGAGGAGTCCTTCTGATTTATGAACAACAATTCAAAACTGTATTCACATTAAAAAGAGGACATGAAAAACCATAAACATAAGCTTTTTACTTCAAAATGGCCCCTTCAAAACCTAATAATTTACAACAAACACCAAAAATTAAATAACAATCAATAAAACAGGTAGCATTATTTTATGACAGAAATATTCTATCTGTGCTCCCTTTATCATGAAATCACTAAATACTTTTAGTGTTCCTGAAAATAACATTGGGTGAGAATGAAAAAAATAAATTTGAAATATATTTATTACCATATGAAGAAAACAGATTTATGTAAGCCTATTTCTAGGCCTGGTAAATCCATTTCAATTAAGCAATAAATATCATGACTGCAGTCTGAGCAGTATTACTGATGATAGTTATGACAGTGTTCAATTTTTAGAGGTATATTTATCATAATAATGTTTATCACCTAGCTCAAAAGGATGTTGTGAAGATTCATTAATATTTATACCCATTAGTGTTTTGGAAATAACAAGAATTACGTTATTTTAATTTTTACACAACTAATTAAATTAGTATGGGGTCGTAATTGGGCCATAAGCACAAACCCCATTCATTTCAAATAACAAACAGACTTGGAGAAAAAATAAAAAATAGTAACAACAACAATAGTAATATGTTGATTTCTATAAGTAATGCTTTTTTACTTCATTCACACTCTAAATACCAGGTCTAAGCTTTTCTCTGGGTCTTTCTGATCTCTCTTTGCTCCCACCGCTTGTCTTAGAGATACAGGCAGGGAGAACAGAAATACTGAACTCACCATGTGAACTAGGCTAAAAAATAATTATTGACTGTGTTCTAATTACAACAATAATTAATTATTTCCACCCATTTGGATTAAAAAAAGAGCATTCCTTTTACTGCAAAAAAGGTAACAGAATCTGTTGTATCAGCTGCAAAAGCCTCTGAGCCCTAACTTTGTTCAGAAGCCTTTGCAGTTTGGTCCATGCTCATCAGCCAGCGTTTCTGAGTGTAATTGTCCTTAACTGGCACAAACACAGCAATGGGCTGGTAAAATTGGAGACAAAGAGCAAAAAGTTTTACAAGGAATCTTGGCAGCTTTAATTCCTCTCATGCATGATGACAACACTGATTCCTAATAAAGACAACTAAATATTCATATTTAACATCTCACTACATCACTCCAGAAAATAAGGTTATCTTCTCACCTATTTCCTCTGTTTCTTTGATTCCATTACACAAACTCCACTGGTGACTGACTGCCACACAAAGCTGCACAAGCTTTAGTTACTCACCTTTACTCTTACCTCAATCACAGAAATGCCACAAGATTTAAGGGTTGCTTGGTCACTTGGCTATTTAGGAGACCCCTTTTGGAGACCAGGGGTACCCACAGAGGTGGTGCCAGCCCAAAGACCTGTGTGTGTCCCCAGGAGGCACACGGGGACCACAGAGCTTACCCATCTATCATAAAAGCAGGCAACCCAACAAGGATAGAGAATGATGCATCTGAATCCATGTTCTCAGAAGGCTAATTTATTACTTTATTATACAATATCGTATTAAAGAATACTATACTATACTATACTAAAGAATACAGAAAGGATACTTACTGAATGTTAAAAACAGAATAATGAAAACTCGTGACTCTCTCCAGAGTCCTGACACAGCTTGGCCCTGATTGGCCAATGAGTCAAAACATGTCACAGCAGAATCCAATGAAACAATCACCTGTGGGTAAACAATCTCCAAACACATTCCACATGAGCAAAACAGAGGAGAAGCAAATGAGATAAGAATTGTTTTCTATTGGGAAGGGTGAAAGTTTGGCAAGAGAGTCTCACAGATATGTGGGCTTAGCAGAAAGATTTTTGAATGTAGAGTTTGATGAAGGAATAGAGATGGAAGCAAGTTTTGATATAGAGAAAAAGAATTGCTAAGCCAATCTTACTGAATAACCAAGGAACCAAAGGGTATGTTAGTTAGAAGGGGTTTTTATGGCTTAGAGCAAAGGATAAACCCACCTCAGACAAGAAGATGTTTTTACCAAGCAGAAAGAGAGCACAGGCAAACAAGTCTGCCAATGGTGCAAGTAGAAAAAGGTCTCAGAATTTTCCTCTGCAAGAAAACTGAAAAACAACTTCTGGCTTAAACTGTAATGCACTAACCTTTTAGTGATTGGAGAACAGTAACATGAATATGGTAATTACAGTAGTTATGACAGGCTATAGATAATAGTTAAGGTATAGATTGGTTCTACTGTATTAAGATGCTCAGCAAAGGAAAGTACACAATGCAATGTAAGCAAAACCAAAGGGTGTCCAGGGCTGACTGCAGCTGGAGCTGACAGCTGTGGGCACAGGCTCTGCCACCCACCACCCTGGACTGCTGTGACCTCTTGGATGGAATAAACTGCATTTTGAAGAGCTGTCTGGAGTCCCACATGTCTCCTTTCAGCTCTTACAGTTTTCCTTTTCTCTGCCTTTCAGCTTCCCAGGAGAAAAACCCTGGGTGAAGGGATCCTGTTCAGAGGATGTGAATGCCAAACCCATCAGTGCTGCTGGAGCCATGGGCTGGGGCAAGAGTGTCCCTGGCCAGGCACCACCAGAGACAGCCCTGAGCCTCTGCCGCCTTCTGCTGAGCTGCTGTGGCCAAACCCCATTTGCTCACGTGTTTTGGGGTTATTAAACCTCGTATCAGAGCCCCACACACTTGTTTTGGTGAAGGATGATTTGAAATCAAAGTTTCTCCATGGAGGTGTTTATTCCCCAATGCTTTCCCAAAATTTCACTCTGTTGTTTCAGCCTCAGGTTGCACCTTGTTGTGGTATAAAGAAACTAAAAATAAACAGCAGAAAAACTGTGGGAGTATTTCAAGACAAAGGAGCTTGGTGCCTTTCCTGTGACCTTTCCAGAAAAAGAACAAATCTTCTATGTTCAAGGTTAGAAAAGCTCCCTATTAGCACAAGGCTTACCCAGAATATTGCTACCTGAAAGATTAAACTTCTGTAAATATAAGCACTGCAAAAAAAAGCATTACAATGAAATCTGACAGCCAGACTGGCCACAATGTACCCACACCAGCCTCACAGCTGTCTGCCAAGCTTCCCGGGAGAAATATGTTTTAAGGAATGTGCTTTAATTCATTATCCTTTAAAATGATGAAGTGATACAACAGGAAAACACACATTAGCTGCCTCAGTGTCTTTGCAAAATAGGTGTCTGGCAGTTCAGTGCTGTGCTATTCCAGTGTGGGTGTCAGTGCTGTCACCCAGACCAACACTGAGCAGACATGCTTCTGTGCAAATAAATAGGGAAATATAGAAGCAGCTATTACTGGAAGGAAATGACTTTGTGGCACTTTTCTTAAAAATATTCCGCTTCATTGGAGTGGCACACTGTGCTCCTCTATTTTGATGTTTATTCCTGGCTGGTATTAAACATAGAGGCTGAATCCATTCATTTCAGAATTCAGACAAATTATTAATTCATACTATGCATATTAAAGCAGTGCAATTGTACTGTGTAAAAATGATGAAAATATCTATACTCACAAACAATTAAAAGGCAGCACATCACAATTTCAAATGCCAAAAAAATAAGAAACTATTTCTGATGGCTAAAAAATAAGTATGAAATAATTCCAAGAAGCTCCTTTTATGAAATTGCAGAATTAAAGTTTAAAGACATGTCCTCTGCCAATACATCTCCTGAAATTTCCTTTTGACTTTGCAACAAGGACAACTGCCCAAGGCTTTGCTGATCAATTCCTTGTGTTGCAGAAAACAGCGTAATTAGAATTTTGTCCAAGAATACAGTTTGAAATGCAGAAAATGTGAAGAGCTAACTAACATGCAATTATTTGTAGCCACAGTCTGCATACCAAGGGAGAAGAAAGCTGAAGAAATAATTCAGCAGTTATTGCCATTTTAATACAGAGAGCCACCCATCATGGCTGAAGGCTGCAATAACCAAGACTGAACCCAACTATCCCCTCTATTAGCATGCTTCAAAACAGAACAAAACAAAACAAACCCAACCAATTTTCTTTTCTCCATAAACATGCATCTTAAAGGAATAAAAGAGGGTTTGTTTTGTTTTGTTTTGCTTCAGGGTCTCTTGCTATATAAGAGTACCTGAACTATTTGCAATGTTCTCTTACAGTGAGTATATGCCACATCCTGAAACCATCCCAAAAATGTTTTCACCTTCCCATCCTGGGTTTTCCTTTCTAGAAAAAGATGTGCTGTGATGCAGGGAGCACCTGGCTGTGTGCTGTTCTCTCTTCTCCAGACAGGCGTCTTAAGAACCACAAACTCAGCATTTCTCTGTGCCTTAAACTCACAGGTCTGCAAGCACTGACATGCAGAGAGGAGGATGCAGAGGAAGCACATCCATCCCAGCCCTTCCATTCCCATGGCTCTCCTGCCACATTGCCCACATCAAGCACTCCTCCACAGACTGAACACAAAGTCTGGGCTGTAAAATCCCCCCTAAGTCTGCTTCTTTCAAAACTTCAGAGTGTGCAATCCTTTCTGTGGATAAAGGTTAAGAATAAAAAGTTACCTTCTCATTACTGTTTTTCAGAAATTTAAATTTTTCTCTCTTTTTTTTTGTTGGTTTGGGGTTTTTTTTAGTTGTTTGTTTGTTTGTTTTGTCATTAAAGGCATTTTTCTGTCATTCTCAGAGGAACTGAGGAAGCCTTCCCTCCTCAGGGCTCTTCCAGCTTGCACAGTCCATCTGAGCAGAGTTGGCACAGGGCTTCCACAGACAAAGGCTGATTTCCACTAAAAGAACTGCATTTTGCAAAACATCTCTGGCTTACAAGGCAGGGAGATTTGAAAGAAAGGCTTTGCCTGCTCAGTGACCCTTAGGCTGTCTTTTCCATGTTTAGAATTAACTTAACACTTCCCCATCCATCTCTGTCTAGAACTCAGCGAAGCTTCAGGTAAGTGAAGTCACACCACCAGTAATTGCCCAGGAAAAATCATTATGAATTACTCCTTAAGTTTCTTGATATAGTTTTATGTCCCTTCTTCTAAAATCGGACATGCTTCTTCTGACTTTCATAGCACCAAGTCAGGAATAATTCCAAAGATGATAGCAGAGAAATCAGATAAGCAACAGAGCTACAACTTTCACTGCCTAAAGGACCCACAAATTTCCTTTGGTTAGCAGCTGAAATGTTATTTACATTATGGAAAAAAACAATTACAGCTGTCAGTGAATTAATTATTTTCATTTTGAAGAATTGGTGATATTCTAGCCTATGGAAACAAAATATATAGGGCTCATAGTTCATCCAAGTAGTAGAGCATAGCTATCACTCAAACATTTCAGGCCTTATACCAGCAGAATTGAGAAAGACAAAAATATTATTCATGCAGAAGAATTGCTTCCCCCATGTTTGATTCTTTGGTCATCATTTAAAAATGACTCATTACATTTTTCCCTTTTGAAGTCTGGTAAAAAATTTGCTGTAATCCAGAACTTAGTATCAACCTAATGGTGATTTTTTACAAATGATTTATACCTAACCCTCAGAAGAAAAGGATTTATAATGAAAGTGATAGCTCAAGCCTAACTGCAGCACTGGGAATGGTGACACCATAATTAATGTATTATTTCAGTTGTGGGAGACACTGACAGTAGCTTTTTGTTCTGAGGAAGAAATTTATAGGGTGATGGAAAAAGGCACCGTGGAAAAAAAAAAATCACAGAAGAGGAATAGAAATCCTTGTAGCAAAGACATGTCCTTACAATCCCCCTCCCAGAGGCTATAAAATCCTGGCAGTGACAGTGTTTCCTCACAGTCTAATTTATACCTTTCTCCTCTACTAGATGGCAGTGTGACATGCTCTCAGAATTGCTAAGTGAGGGGGTTTCTTGCTTTCCTTCATAGGAAGCAATTAATTTAAAATATCATCTTGCTGGCATAAAATAAAAAAAAAATAAAGAAAAAGAAAAGTTTGCCACTGGCTGTGTATTTTGAAATCAAATCTGTTTACTTACAGGTTCAACATCAAAGGCAAACAGTGCATATTCCCTGTCAGGTGACACCTCATACCGGATAGCCTTTAAGGAGACCTGGAAAATAAACACAGTTTTGAAACAAATATTCATCACTTTTCAAGCTAATGACACCTAGAACTAATGATCATCTCTCTAAGGATGAAGAATGCTGCCAGAATTAAGTGTCTTGAAAAATATAGTATTTTTTTTTCAAACCCCAGAAATGAATGTTATGTGGGCACTCATAAGAGAAAGAATAAATGCATTGTGACTCAGAGCAGGCAGCTATACTAAAAAAACCAGAATTTTCCTTACTGCACAGTGGCTGGTGAGGTGGCAGGTGCAGGCAGTAGTTAGTAGAAAGCTCTGATAAATGGCAATTTATTAATTTCCTCTCATTATCTGTATTCACTGGCCAGTGCAGAAGATAAATGTAAATAGCCTCTGGAGCAAATTAGTAATAAAGACACCACTACCTCCCCCAGTTAAGATAACCCAGAGGAAAACTATGCTGTTTTCCCCATTTAAAAGTCTTTAGAATGCTGCAGTGATCCAGTGCACCCTGACCTGGGCTCTGCAAAAATCAGCACTGTAAATCTTGCTAACAAGAAGAAATGTCAGGGTATCTCAGACTTGCCAGGAATCACCTTTTTCCAGCTCCACTTTTCATTCGTGTAGTGAAGCCATTTCTCCTCCCCAGCATGTTTCAGTATAATGCATTGCTGGCACAGATGGCACCAAGGTCAAAGAGAGGTGCCACTAACACATCACTCATGCGCTGCCTTTTAAATCTCACCCTCTCAAATGAGATCTAAGTCCTTGAGAGAGTCCCACAGGGCCAAACTGAAAGGGGAATTGGGGAAAGTCCTCCCCAAGGCCAGCAAGGATGGATGTGCTTGTGGGGATGGCCAGAAGCAGGGGGGACAGATGGCAGCATCACAGAATCATTTGGGTTGGAAAGGACCTTTAAAGGCTGGCCAGTCCAACCCCCTGCAATGAGCAGGGACTGTCGGGGTCTCTCGCTGCTCAGAGTGACTTTGAGAAATGTTAGAAAGTCTCTTTTCTCATCCCAGCTCTTGAAGAAGGAGTCAGGGCTCTTCATTTCTTGGTCTCAAGGTTGTTTATTGTATCTTATCTATAAATTTTTTTCTCTTGTCTAGCTGAGATCTGCTCAGCAAGACAGTCTGAGGCATTCTCTCTGCCCTCAGGCGGTGTTATATCTTTATACTAAAAATTACAATGTTTACAATAACTTTCCAATACCTATCACCTGTGTTAGACAGTGAGCTTCTACTCTAAACCAATCTGAAAGTGCCAACATCACAGCAGAAGATGGAAGCCAAGAAGAAGAAGAAGAAAAGCTAGACACATCCAGATCCCTCCATCTTGCTCTCTGAATCTTCATTCTAAAAAACCCTAAAATCTACTTTTCCACTTTGTGATAAATTCACAGTCATTCTACTTAATTTATCATAGCTTGCAGATTTTCATCTAAAGATAGTAACATGCTCCACAGGTCATAATCAAAACTACAAGAATTTTAAGCTCTGTGCCAAAGTCTCTGAGACCCCTAACAAAAGAGCCTTCAGCTGCTCAAGACAGCCAAAAAGACATCTTGAGTCCTGACAAGGGACAACTTCAGCCAGACCAGGCTGCTCAGAGCCCCATCCAACCTGATCCTGAGCATTTCCAGGGAAGAGGCACCCAGCACCTCTCTGGGACATCTCGTGGGCTGCTGACCCAGAGCAGCTCAGGATGGGGAGGGATGGGGGAGCCTGGGCCCCAGCAGGGTCAGAATGCAGACAGATTTTATTTAGTTTTATGTTAATTACATGGGGAAGGGAAAACATGACCAAGTAGCAAAAGTTTTCTGCCCCAGGGCTGGGAAGGAAGAGTAAAAAGATGTATCTGAGTAAATGTAGTGGCAGCTCTTGCACTGGGGCTTTGTGCGTTAATGTGGAGCTGACCTGCAGATGTATTTACAGAGAGGGCAGAGGAACAAAGGTAGAACAGTCAGTAGGGTGGAAAATGGCATGAAAATTTAGGATTTTCTTGTACCACTGTGCTTTTCTTACAAATGGCAATAATTAAAATCCAGTGGAATAAACAAGAGGCCAA
Source organism: Emberiza elegans (assembly GCA_024865655.1). Lineage (NCBI taxonomy): Eukaryota > Metazoa > Chordata > Aves > Passeriformes > Fringillidae > Emberiza > Emberiza elegans. Next base: position 11,330,642 of record JALJVW010000206.1, on the reverse strand, counting down.
ATGGAGGTAATTTGACTTCAACAGACCTTGACATTAAAGGGAGCCAGCCCATTCCCTTAGAATTGTAAAGAAAGGGGTTACACTGGTAAAAGAGGATTGCTTATGTGATGCAATAATGTTTGAAGGTTAAATGCAGCATGTGAAGTTTAAATTTGGGCCCTGACATAATAATTCAGTAATAAATTCTTTGTCTCATTAAAAAATAATGAATACAATTGATGTACTAACCTCTTCTACAATGGTGGCTTCATCTACTACACAAAACAATGCTACAAAACACTTCTATCAGAATAAGACACTCTGTATCAGATGTGACTTTGTTTTCTTTACATTCATTTTAACAGTCACCTACTAACTTTTCCCACAATTAGGGTTTCTATCAAATACAAATCCACTGCCTTTCCTTAGCACTGCTCATAAAAACAACTGAAATTACATTTCAACCATTAGGCAAGAAAAATCAGCAAATGCAGAAATAAAAAATAAGTATTTGCATGGAGGAATGTAGAGAATGGCAATAGACAGTAAATGATATCAATTGTCCTTTTTATTAAGCATGCAGAGATGAGAAGTATGCATCTTTCAATTATATATGATATGCAAGACTAGCTGCAAATCTCTATATGATACTTTCCAGAAGTATGAGAGAAACTGAGCTTGCAGAATAATAACAAAAGCTGGAGTTCAATCTCACATTATCCATCACTGCATAGCCCATTGTAGCACCAGTGAATTGCTTCTCCTTGACAATACATGAAGTTGAAACCCAAGTCATTTTCTGCTTTACTGATCCAACTGCAAGAGAGCTGTGAAATTCAGCTACTTGTCATAGAAAATACTTACAATTTTTTTGTTTTCTATTAATATTGTTGAACTGTTGGTTTCAACATTCCTCAGAATCACTGTGCCATTCTGGTTTCTATAAATGAATTCATTATCTGCAAGGAGGAAAACAAAAGGTCATTAAGGAAAACTGAAATTGTGTTTGTGTGGAACATAATTATGGACTTAAAACCAAAAGTACTGCTGGGAACTTCTTTCTGAAGAACTCAAATTATTTTTTAACACAGCTATTGCTAAAAGTGGCTTTGAGGACAGCCGTACAACAATGTGGTTGGTGTTTGTCACATGTTTGTTGTGCCACACTTTCCCTGAGATGAATGCAAGAGTGACCTGGTTTCAATGCACATACACAGCTTGCTATATAGTTAGTGTAGAAAACAAGGTCAAAAAAACCCCATTTTTTATGATTAAAGGTTTCCACAGTCTCTGTAGGAGTTTAATAAGCCTGGAAAGTCTCTGAAAGTGAAAGGCAAATGACCCCTTAACAAAGCAGATTCTGGAACCTAATATTGTGCTCCAACTCTGACATTTCTGCTGCAGACTTATACCAGCAGGAGAAACATGCAGAGAAACCACCATTTGCACATGAAACAAGGCAAATCAGCTTGTCTCTGTGCACTTTGGGACTACTCCAGCTCTCAAGACAGGTGGACAAGAACAAAAATACTGGAGACAGTGTCCAGCTCTCAAAGCACACAGCCTGCCTGACAGAAAGGCTGGGGCAGGCATTTGAAAGGGACTCCAAATGAGGGTTAGGTAGCAGGTCAGAAGTTCAGGATGAAAAACATTACAACAATAAAGGGATGTCATAAACTGAAGTTCAAGTTTGATCAGTGCTTACATGCACTGCCCTGCAGATAAAACATAAAACCCAAGTCCCAAGCACTCTGCCATTAAGGGAATCAGCAGTTTTTCTTGGCACAGGACTAGGGTTATGGTTTTTTTGCAACTTGGCTAAACTGAGAACTGAGGGTTCCTACCAAACCTCTGCTTGCTGTTCCAGTTAGGGAAACAATTCCTCACCACCAGCCATTATGATGGCTGTCCCAGGAATGTCACCATGATGCAGCAAGGGCTAGGGACATGTGGATGGTTTAACATTACCCATGGGGTGTCCTGGGATGAGTCAAAGGTGAGTTTAAACCCTCTAGGATAGGTACAAGCACAAACCCAGCTCACTGTAACTGCAGAGGTGTGCACTGCCCAGCTGGGGTCACCTGCTCAAGGCAGCACTGGTTTGGAGACTTGGTTCTTTCAAAACTTGGGTGTTCAGACCTAGCATATCCCTTATCCATGTTCCAGTCTTTTATTTCCAACCTGGTGACGATAATGCTCATCACAGACACTAACCAGCTTTATGAAATGCTCTGAAGATGCAGATGAAAAGCTTCTACACTCTGCTTATTGCTGTCAATAAAAAAGTCTCCTGTGTCATATCACACATTTACACATAAGTGGAAGAAGAAGAAATCTTCTCTGAGATTGGGATGAATCAGATTCTGGAAGGGCAAATGGTTGCTGCAATACAGTTGATCCTCTCAAAACCACAAGGTTTTAGAGACTTTAAGATTCTCAGAGACCAAATCAGACCAACAGCCCTTTAGACTCATAGGCAAATTCCCAAAGCATCACTATTTTTAAATTAGGAAATAGATTTTATCAGCAACTTCTGTCTTGAATACAAAAAAAGAAGAAGGATCTGAATTAGATTGACTTACATCTATCTTTAAAGTATTCCTTCATACAATTTATAACTGAACAAACTAAGAAACTTAAACTTGAGAAAGAACTGATTGAACAGAGCCAGGACAGAAGTCAAACAAGTCATAAGCAGTATGGAGAAGATAAATAAGGGATGCTTATTCCCTGACTTTTCCAAAATAAGTACTGGAAGGCACCAGATGACACCAGCCAGTGTCAGGTTCACCACAAATAAAAGGGATTATTTCTTCATGCTGAAGGCAAACAAGCTGTGGAAGTCAGAGTCCCAGAACAGAGCAGGTGCCAGGGCTGCAGGTGGATCCAAACTAGAATTAGAAAAATGGAAGAAAAATCCTCAAAGATTAGATGTCTTGAAGGGGAATGTTTTTCAGGAAGCCCATGAACCAACCCTTGGGAGGGACTAAAGGAATAAATCCTGAATTTGCCTGCTTTTAAGAAAAGTGTTTTTGGGCCTTATGCCAGAAGTGAAAATCCCTGGGGTCTGATCCAGCATTAACTTATTTAAACTCTAACTTCCAGGCAATAAAAGATTTAAAAAATGTTTTGCCAACAATTTAGGAAAACCTGGTCTTTTTGGTCTTTATATACTCAGGCCACCAAGTCTGAAGCATTATTTGTTGTAAAAGGAAAATATGCAGCCTAAATTTTTATTTTCCAGAAATGTTTCAGGCATTCCAGAAAAAAAAAAACAGGAAAACTGAGACAGATTATTACCTAATTATCAGACATGCTGAAAAATATTATTGCTTTAATAATCACCCCTGTCAACAACACAGAATGTTTTCCAATCCACACTAAGTTCCAGACAGAAAAAAAAAAAATCATGTTTTAAGCATGGCCAGCGAAACATTTGGGTAATTGTAAGGCTCTCAGGATATTTCCTAATTACAGAAAAGAAAAGAGCAATGAAATTCAGTTCCAAGTTCAGAACATAGGTAAAGTAGCCTATTAATCTAATGAGTCTGTGAAGCTGTTTCTTGAACATTGCAGGAGCTGATGGAAGTCACATTACTGCCCATAATGACATTGCTACCAAATTTTATTGCTCCTTATGCTCCAAAAAACCCCCATAACATTTTAATAAACTCTGAAATTTCAAGATTACATAAAAGTTGTTCCATGGTTGGAAGCAGGAGATGACAGACTTTCCCATTATTTGTTAAACTGTAACAAGTTTAAAATCAGGTGCCAATCTGCCACGTGTACTTTAAGAATGCATAAAAAAAGAACAAATGAAGCAGTGCTGATTTGTTAGGGCTCTAAATCTTGCCATTATATTCAATGCCAGCCATCAACACACTGTCTGAGTTAATGAACAGAAAATTGGTCTGCTTAAGAGAAGAACAAATTGATCTGCATTATACTCCAAACAAAACACTGTGAAGTTTAGCTGGGTCTCAGTCCTCAAAAGATGAATAATATTCCTGGACTTCTGTTTTGAAATATGTGATTTGTTCCAGTGCAAGAACATTTTTTTGAACGGGACATACCTCAATCAAAGCCAGAAAGCAATGCAGTGGCCTCTGTCTGTAATGAATTCTGTCCAGCAAGCTGATGAGAATTTGCAGCCTGATTTATAGTTGTCACCAGAGCTGATAAAGGTCATCACTGTATCTCATTTTTTATATCTGCCTTTCTTTGGGGCTGGTGTTCAGTATAAATGATGCTGAAAATTATAATTTCCAGGCATGCAGCCATTTGTTCAATTTCTTCAATCTTTCTTGGATTTTTTCCATCTGTTCTTCACCGAAGAAGTCATGGATGCTCCATCCCTGGAGGTGTTTAAGGCCAGGATGGACCTTTGAGCAATCTGGTCAAGTGAAAGGTCTCCAGTGGGGTTGGAACTGGGTGGTCTTTAAGGTTTCTTCAACCCAAACCTCTCTCTGATTCCATGATTCAATAGCAAAGTTCACTTTTCCAACTCCTCACCTCTTTTTCAACTTCCAGGAAATTCTCTGGGTGCTATATCACATTTTCTGACTGTGAATGTAGGCACAGGTGTGTGGTCACACTTGGAAAAAAGTGACTGATGGCAAAAAAACAATTCCCAGAAATAATGGATCAGCCTTGGGGCTCTACAGAGCCAGTGCAGAGGAATGGGGAGGCCTGGGGAGAAACTTTTTAAAACCTGCAAAGCAGAACAGGTGAAATCATAAACCCCAGCTGCTTCTGTGTCTTGAATTCAGTCAGGAAATGCACAGGAGGAGCAAACAGACCCAGGGAGAGGGAGCTCATGTCCCTTGAAGTCACTGAGCCCTCACCAGGAACAGCACAGACAGAACACCAGACAAAACCGCTCACCACCCAGGACAAGGAGGTTTGGGACAACTTCCCTTCTAGCAGGACTAAGTTTGAGTGCAAAGAATTTGAAGGAACTACATCCATTGACAAAAACTCAGCCTCAGTGCCCAAAAATTTAGTGCAGTAAAGCTTCTCTGAAGTCCACATTACTAGAGAGGAGAGACTGGTTTATAGAACACTAGCAGGACTATGCATGTGGGGAAACTTTCATTATTTGTGAGAGATTGTGGAGAGCAGAAAGCAAAACTGAGCAATAAAATAGGAAAACAAACAAACAAAAAATCCAACTCTAAAAAATATTTTAATGAAATTATAATTTTCTAAAATTTTTATAACTGATGAATGAAAAGTAGACAAAAAAAGGTTATGAAATTCACATGCTGCAAGTCAGCAGCAAGAGACAGTGAAGGAGAGAAGGTAGAGTCAGAATTGTTAAGGCCACTCCAGTCTTTTAGATCAACAGATTTGAGAAAAAGGCAACTTCTTAAGTCCTGATCAACAGACATGAAAGATAATTGAATGAGTCTCAGTATGATGAAAGCCAGCATCGAGGGAATTATCATTTTCAATCCCTAAGATTAAGGAAGATTGGTGAATAAAGGAAATTTGAGTCCTGAAGTTGTTCTAAGCCACTTCAGACAAACGAGCCCCCAGATGCCAGCAGGGCTGGCAAACATTACCCTGTGTCAGGAGAGCAGAGAGCAGCAGCTCCTGTGGGACCTGTGTGTCCCCTCCCAAACGACACAGAGGTCACTTTGCCCCAGGCCACGTGCAGGGATGCTGGGATGGAGCTCTGCAGTGGCACAGCAAATGTCACCAAGAGACCACTGGCACCTTTCTGTCATTCCTCATGGGGGAAAAGAGAAAAGTTGGTTTTGGGTTTTTAATGACCCAAAGCAGTCAGATCTTTGGTGGTTTACATCTGAAGGAGTCTTGCAGGGGCCCTGCAGCCCTGCCCAGCGTGGTGCTCAGCATCACTCAGCCCTTGGCCAGGCTGAGCCCACCCTCACTGTGGTGACAGCAACTCCTGAGCCAGCCAAGGGCTTCTTGGAGTCCTCCCAGGCAGGTATTGATCAGACACACCTGGACAGCATTCACCATCTAACAAGACAACAGGCAGGAAGATTGCAACGCTAGGACAGATGTTTCTTCAGACAATTGGTATTTTCAAGGATGTAGTACAGTTGTGTTCCTTTGGAAAAATACATGAGGACCAGACAGTGGAGTTTAAAAATAAAAATCTTCTGCTTGTGTAGCAGCTCAGCAAATTTTCAGAAGGGTCAGGTGAGCCCCAGAACTGAATTTCAGAGGCAGTTGTTTGTTGGGTACATGCTGTAAATATCAAATAGATGCACTACAGCACGTCTTGAAAGAACAACAGATCACAGCACAAAATGCATCATCCCAACAGCCTTCTTTCCACCTGAGCTTGTGATTGCATCTCTCTGGACACCTGAATAGGCTTCCACTGGGGGCTGATTGTGCTTTTCTTTTGCATGATGATCGGTGTGGTGAAGTTTTGCAGCAGTCTGTGAGCAGGCACAGTCCTGGCATTTGTTCAGCCTCTGTTCTCAGGGTTGAAGGGGCTTCCACTGGGGGCTGTGCCTGGAGAACAGAGTGGGGAAAGAAGGGGCTGTGCCCTGGGGCTTGGGCATGTCACAGCTCTCATCCCAGCACACACACACCAGGGCCAAAGGGAAGGGTCCAGCTGCAGAAAGCAAACCCAGACCACCCACAGGTGACCTGCAGCACACAGGTAGTGATTGCCTGGTTTCCAGGACTGGGGCAGGCTGGCAGCTCACACTGCAGTGGTGTCTGAGGGAGCAGCGCCCTGAATGGACCCAGCTCATGCCTGAACTTCTTCCCAGGCAGGCTGGGCCCAGCTGAGACCATCAACATGCACACCCCAAACCCAGGCACACAGCAGAGCCCCAGGGGAGGGAGCAGCTCAGCAGTGGCACCAGCCATGGATGTTCGGTATCACCCTCCCCACAGCTCACAGTGAAAGTAAACCTGGGGGGACTCTGAAATCCCTGTAAAAATGTGATTTCTGAGTGTCACAGGTGAGGGAATGCTACAAGCTGTGGCTAAGAGGTTGTTGTGTGAGGGGCCAAAACCCTAAAACCCCATTAATCCTGCCAGGTGCAGCAGAAGCGTCTATCTTCAGAGGGCCTGCTGTCTTCAGGGACTGGTTTTGAGAGACAGGGGACCTGAGCTTTTTGGAAGCAGAGTGGAAAATAACAGAACTAGGTAAATTCACAGAGGAAATAGAAACTGTCAGGAAAAAAACCCCAAACCAGCAAACATTAAAAAACTTCTAACAAGGGGAATAAGGTGCAGGATGGCATGAGCAGGAAGAAGGATGAACACAGGCAGGTTTGTGGAAATACTTATTTTTCTTTGCATTCATGAAAAGGAAAATCACATCTTATTTACCAGGCCTGCAGGATTATTGACTCACTTAGAAAAATATCTGCCTATCGGGAGCCAGGTAGCCCCCCAAGACCAACACCCTTGGGGCAGGCAGAATTTACTCCTCAGAAAAGCACTGAGAACAGAGGCTGAACAAATGCCAGGACTGTGCCTGCTCACTGACTGCTGCAAAACTTCACCACACAGATGATAATACAAAAGAAAAGCACAATCAGCCCCCAATGGAAGCCTATTCAGGTGTCCAGAGAGATGCAATCACAAGCTCAGGTGGAAAGAAGGCTGTTGGGATGATGCATTTAATGCTGTGATCTGTTGTTCTTTCAAGACGTGCTGTAGTGCATCTATTTGATATTTACAGCATGTACCCAGCAAACAACTGCCTCTGAAATTCCCTCCCCAGAGCAGAAGCAAAGACTGTTTTGACATGAGCTGCTTCCCAGGGAGAAAATGCAGGGAAGGTTTCCCAGCCCCTGTCCCCTGGTGCCTGGGATAACAAAGTGGGAGGCAAGGATCACAAATAGGGAAGAGCAGCAAAACCCCATTTCCATGCTCACAGCTTTATTGTGCCCTCAGTGAGCTCTCATTAGGGATGGACCCTGTAGAGTTTGGCATTGATAATTTTTCACAACCCCTGCCTCTTTCAATCCACCTACCCCCACCAGTAACTCCTTTTTCTTCTGCCTTGCTACTTTGCCTGGAAGAAATAAATAAGAATTTCTTAGACTTTGTGATGCTGATACAAGGAGCAACAGGGGACAGAGAACAGCTTGCCTTTAACAACATTGCTGCAGCCTTTAATTCCAGGAGACAACTGGATTCCCATTTTTATCTTTCTGCCATTATGGGTCATTATCCTTTTACTGTTCCCAGCACTTTTTTCCCCACATGCAAGGCTGAAAAATAACTTCTTTAAATAGGTGATTTACTGTAATCTAACTAAATACTGTATAAGACATTGAATTGGTATATTAAGTAAGTGCAACAAGACAGAATGTGCTTTATTATGTAAGAAGTGGTTTTAATTGCTCATCATCTCAATGCAGTTGCACTTGGTGCACCAATATAGTGCTTTTACAGTAGTACCAGTAAAATAAAACACAATTATAGCTCAGGAAAATTCCCACATCAACGTGCATCTCTAGCAGGCTTGTAAATTAACTTGTCAAAAGCTCCAAGAGATCGAGTCTTGGGAAAACTTAAAACTATAAAAATCAGCAATGCTGGTGTGTTTGTCTTCTTTTATCTAATACTAACTCTTTCAAGATTCAAGCCAAAGGGAAAAAAAAAATAGTCCAGCATCAAGCCTGAAATACAGGCAGAGCACACCTTTGAAATTTGGGTCCTAAATTTGAAACCAGGTAAAATTCTGCTCCTTCCTCATTTGTGAGGATTAACTCCTCCTCAAAGAGCTCCAGTCTGGGAACTCTGTGGTGTTATATTCACATTTTTTGAAAAATCCCTTTGCCCAGGATTTTTCTCCTGAGAAGCTGAGAAACCTCAGAGAAAAATGAAAACAATATTATCTCATTTGCTTCTCTTCTATTTTGTTCATGTGGAATGTTTGGAGATTGTTTACCCACTGGTGATTGTTTCATTGGATTCTGCTGTGAGTTGTTTTCACTCATTGGACAATCAGGGCCAAACTGTGTCAGGACTCTAGAAAGAGTCACGAGTTTTCATTATTATCTTTTTAGCATTCTGTAAGTATCCTTCCTGTATTTAGTATAGTTTGGTATAGTATTCTTTAATATAATATAGCATCTTAAAATAATAAATTAGCCTTCTGAGAACATGGAGTCAGATTCATCATCCCTTCCTTCCTCTGGGAGAAACACAAATAAAATACTGTGGGCTCAGATCATGACTCAGTGGCACAGGCATGAAGAGCTGAAATGCATGAGAGAAACTGAGACCTTGTTTCAACTTCAAATTACTCCTTCCCAACTTCTATCTGCTTTTATAACACATAGAGGGGCAAAAAGAGAGACACTACAATTAGGCAAAAACTGAATGAACCATCCTGTGGTCGAAATCCATTTTTATTATTCCATCCAGGGCAAACCATCTACAAAACTGCTGCAAAACCCTAACAACAGCAGTGCAACCTCACACCTTGTTGCTTGGTGCCCTCAATTTATCTTTCCCAGGCCTGGGGGGAGGAGTGGAATGCACCACACTGAGATGACTTTGGTGTATTCCAGAGCTGAGAAATGTCCCTCAAAAATTCTTTTTGCCATCTCACTCTCCTGTTCAGCTGTGCTTGTGCCATGTGCTCTTCAAATGCTGGATGTTCTAGGAGGAGAAGTGATGACCCCTGGGTTATTGGACAGCTGGAGACAGCAGATTACACTCATCCCTTTGATTCCCTGCTGGAAACATTTCACATTCAACACAGGCCAGAAGCAATTTAACCCCAGACAACTATTTTCCCAGAAAATGGTCCTTAATGCTTTTATCCACACCCTGCATATTTTTCACAGTTTCATCATGAAACTGAAGAGAGAAAAAAAGAAAAGTGCAGCCAACAAGCAGCAGGAATCAGCTTATCCCAGCTCCACGGAGTGACTGGGGTGGGTGCAGAGCCCCAAGTACACAATGGCACAGATTTCACTGGAATATAAAAATCCTAGGGCTTTTCCCACTGTAGTTTGTAGCTCAGATGGGAGCCCAAGTCGCCACTGCTGCTGGTGGCACTCAGCTTGGCTGTTCCATGCAGGGACACTTGCTCCAAGCCCTCCCTGGTTGTGCCCCAGGCCAGTGCAGCATCACCCAGTGACCTCCCTGTTCTCTGCAAAGGCACCAGGGTCTTTTCTGCCTCATTTGGTTTGGCTTCACTGGGAACTGCATAATCCAAAGTGTTGCACCTAAATGTAATAATCCACTTGACACTGAGGAAAAAAAGGAATCCATGAATAAATTTTCATTAAAAAGTGACCCCACAGCTCGCTTATTTAATTTCTCTGTGCATTCCCTTGCCTCCTTGTCTTTGCTCCTAAACAAATTGCACTTGTTAATGGCCATGATGGGCAGAAAGAACACATAAAGTGTTTTTTCTTGCTTTTCATTATTATTATCATGGGAAGATTACTTGAATTTCAGTGCAGACTGAAGGAGACTGCTGTATGTTAACAAGCAGATATGCTTTGTGTGCAGCTGCAGGTGAAGTTTTAATTATCTTTGTGTGCAATATTTCCCAGTCCCTCTTATGTCAGCCTGTCATTTCTGACGTGTCTGGTGAGGAATGATTGTGATGAAGTCTAACTTCATGTGTGAGGAGTCTGTCAGAGTCATGGCCATCACCCTGACCTCAGGATTTTGAAAATCAAGGCAGACAAGAGATGGAATCCAAGACCCCAGTACACGTTTTAGTCACTGTCACCATGGTATTTTCTGGAAAATCCCTTTGCCAGGATTTCCTCTCCTGGGAAGATGAGAAGCCTCAACTTCTCCATGTTTTGCTCCTCTGGAATTTGGTCTGGAGATTGTTTATCCAAACGTGAATTCTTTTTAATTAATGGCCAATCACAGCCAGCTGTCGGACTCTCTGAGTCACTCACAGGTTTTTATTATTCTTTCCTTGTCTAGCCTTCTGATGTCTCCTTTCTCTTTCTTTAGAATATAATATAATATAATAAATATAATAAATATAATATAATAAATATAATATAATATAATATAATATAATATAATATAATATAATATAAATAATATAATATAATATAATATAATATAATATAATATAATATAATATAATATAATATAATATAATATAATATAATATAATATAATATAATATAATATAATATAATATAATATAATATAATATAATATAATATAATATAATATAATATAATATAATATAATATAATATAATAATAAATCAGCCTTCTGAGAACTTGGAGTCAAATTCTCATCTCCACCTCATCCTGGGGACCCTCACAACACAACAGGCTACCAGTGCACGATTTCTGGTTTTGGAGTGGTCACAAGAGGGCACCCTGCTACAGAGCCAATGGAAACACTTTCAACACTTGCAAATAACCATTAATAATAATTAAATTCAGTGCTGGGCAGAACACTGGTGTGCTGAGTGAGATGGCACTGAGGGAAGGAAATGGCACCTGAGTGAGAACAGTCTTCCTGCACCCAGCTGCAAGGGAGCCGCTAATGGAGAAACACTTTGCAATTATAGGTAAAATCCCATCATTCTTAAAGCAACTGATGATGGAATGAAAAACAAATCATGTCAGCTAAGCAGAGTGGTGAGGCAATAGAAGAAGCTGCCCAGAGAAGCTGTGGTTGCCCCATGCCTGGCAGTGCTCAGGGCTGGGTTGGATGGAGCTCTGAGGAACTTGGTTTAGTGAATATGTCCTTGCCCATGGCAGCGGGGTGGAAATGGGTGATCTTTCAGTTCCCCTCCAAACCACACTATTCTATGATGAGTGAGGAGCTTTTCCTTGGCATGGCACGTTGGTTTGGTTTGCCTGCAGCTGCTGGGTCAGCTCCTACGTAGAGCCCTCACCAAACTCCAGAAAAGGTTCCTGAATTCCTTATTTCACCTCTTCTTGCTCCTTTTCCTCTCTCTACCATGGAACCAACATCATCCACCTGTTACTGCCTTTGTTCTGTTGGTGTTGAAGCACCAGCAGTTGCTAAGAAGACAGCTGTGATGATGTGCAAAGCAAAAGGGCTGATATGAGCACCTGGTTCAAGTGCAATGGGTGAAAAATAATTAAACCAAAAGAATGACTGCTCCTTCCTTCCAATTCTCATCAACCTTCTGTCCAAAATTACCTTCTCAATGGGTTAAGAACTTTCAGCAGATGAGATTAAATCCAAAGAATGCCCTTATTCAATGAAAAGAGCTTGACTTCTTCATATTTTTTCCTTATTTTCTACCCTTACATAACTTCTTAATAACTCAGGGCAATTCTTTTTATTGTGCATTTCCAAGCTTCTGTCATGCTCTTAATCTTTCTCTGGACCATTTCTATTCCCATCACAATCTATCTTTTTTGGAGGGAGCAACCCATGCTCACTGCAGTGATCAAGGTGATAATGTCCCTCAAACTGGATAAAACCAGGCTGTTCTCAGTATTTTTTCTCCAGAGTATAGTTCAATATCGTTTCTCCTAAAAAAGTTGATTGCAACAGAAAATTGATTACGCTCTCAGTTTCCTCTCCTAGAAGAAGGAAAACAAATACAAACTATGGAATTCTAATAATCCCTCTCCTGTTTTCTTATTCATAGTCTTCTGGCTGGATAGTTTAGCTATATTAGCCATTCTGTGCCAATTAGGGAAAAAAATCAGAAATGTTATAATTATTGATGTATATTTAAAAAAATATCTTTCTTTGTGGGGCATTTAAATTAGAAAATACATAAAGAACATGCTTTTATGTTAAAGGTTAGTTTGGTTTAAGGCCATTAGGGACATATGTTATGCCTGCTACTGTGTTTGGTATCAGTTTCAAGGCAAAAGGTAATGGCAAACTCTTACAAATGGTGCCCCTGAAACTGACACCTGGAAGAAGGAAAATATGGAATACATGGAGAATATATACATATACATATATATACATAAATATATACATATAAATGTGTGTATATACGTATCATATACATGTATATGTGTGTATATATATACATATACATGTGTATGTATATATATATACACATATCTATACATATATATATACATATATATATACACATATATATATATATAGACATATACACATATATGTATTCTTGGGCATATATATACACATATATATATATGCTTGTATATACATACAAATATCCATACAAATATATATAAATATATAAAAATATATATAAATATATTTATAAATATATATTTATAAATATATATATATATAAATATATAAATATATTTTTTTTTCTCTTGGGCATGTTTTAAACAAGTGTTTTAAGATATTTTGTATGTTGCACTTCACAGCCTGCTCCGCCTGGGAAGGAGAACAAGGAAGGAAAAGATACCTCCAAATTATTAATAAGCATTTTGGCTTATGCATGAGTATTCCATCAGCTGAAGCAGCAGCACACAGTGGAAACTGCTGCCCATGGCCCAGCATATGTGCATTAACCCCTCTGAGGGGCAATGGGCCAGCCCAGCCCCCTGGCTCCGCTCCCTGCTGGTGCTGCCAGAGGCTCAGCATCCAGAGCCAGCTGCAGGAGCAGGCTTGGGCACGGGCTCCTGTCCACCAGGAAATGGGAAAATTGGCTGCTGAGCGGAGAATAAGTGTTTATTAGGTTGGTAACAAATTAGAATATTGGAAAAAATTTCTGGAGCCTGTCCGGGGAGAATTGGTGGATTTGAGATGTCTGTTCAAGTCTTGATGGTTCCTCTCAGTCTGCCTGAAGGTACCACCTTACTTGGTAATGCCAAGACTTCCAACCAGACCTTGGAATGGTTTCTCTGCATACATGACCACATGGAACATAACTGTGATAAGACCACAATCTCTCTGAACTGCTGGATTCACCACCATTCATTGTGGAGTCAATTTTTATAGAGTCAAGTGCATGCCAATATAATAATCATTTATCTAATAGATCCAGACTTTTGCCCATTATGGAGGAAATGCTTCTGAACTGATAATCTTTTAACTTTTCTTGGTTTCAACACTGCCTTCTTACTAGACTTTGTTTACACAAAGTTTTTTCCACCCCCGCCATTCTGCATTCCCTGGAAAGCTAAAATGCTTTGAGGACGATTACCCACATTTTGTCAATTATTATGAAACCTAAGCATCGGAAGACATGTATACGGCTTCAAAAAAATGTGTTATTTTAAAAACATCTTTTGAAATGCTATTAAACAAATTTGTCTCCATTTACCTCCAGATAAGTTTAACATTTCAAGGACCATTTAGAAATAATTATGATAATATCTCTGAGTACAAAAAATGTTTTTATTCATCAAATTTCTTTTTTTAATCAAAGTAGAGTATTTTTGTGTGCTACCTGTGTCCAGAGGCTGGGACTTTGTCAAGTAGCAAAATGAAAACATACCCAGCAGACCCAGTGCAGATTTCACATGAAGCTATGAAGCCCTGCTGGGGACCTGGATCACACTATTTTATGACATCATGACTACTTGGTGTGGCATGATTTGGTATAGAGACCTAGAGATTTTAAATGTAACATACAGAAAAATCATCTGGCTTTTCTTTAAGGTCAAACAAATTCTCCTGCATCCCTACATTTGTCTTCAAGTGTCACGAAACTCAAAATAATTTGAACATTTTTGAGAAGTTAACCCAGATACTTCTGTGCACTCCTTGTGTGCAGTTCCCACCCCATCCTCTAAAATTCTACACTAAAGGGGGAAAACATTTTGCAAAGTCTTATCTAAGGCTGACCAAGGAAAGCAAATAGAAGCAAGTTCCCAAGAACCCTTCCTCTTGCAACAGATCTTAGGTCAGTGAAACTCATTGATGGGAGAAATGCTGGATGCAAGAGGCTCTGGAGGGTGCTTGGAAAGTGTCTTAGAAGAGAAAACTATTTTGGGCATCTGAACAGAAAATATACAAGAGGAACTGAGGATTCTCTGAGCTAAAAAGTGAGTGAGGTTCATTGCCCTCTTACTTATTCTTTTGCACGCCCATCTTGCCTCCCATGGAAACAGTATTTTGGGTTGGGCAAACCTTTGGTCTCCTGTGCTCTTAATTGGATTTCCACTGATGTGAGGTTT
The DNA here is from genome assembly GCA_024865655.1 of Emberiza elegans. NCBI lineage: Eukaryota > Metazoa > Chordata > Aves > Passeriformes > Fringillidae > Emberiza > Emberiza elegans. The sequence continues at coordinate 11,315,622 of JALJVW010000206.1, read as the reverse complement.
TAAAGTATAATTACATTCCCTTGATCAATGATAATTATCTCATTATAAATTTCTTTTAATGAATTATATAAGTCTGGGACTATTTCTTGTAAAAAAAAAAGTGTTTTTCATACATTCAACATCTTAATCCAGTCAGGAGATCCAAGCTCACTGGGGACTTCTTCTTAGATAAGTAAATCTTTGCCTGATAAATTTTCAGCTACAAAGACTTGATATGAAGTTTAATCACCAGAAATACAGTATTTCCTGTCTTCAAATTATTTAATTATGGTATCTCAGCATATATTTATTTAATGTTCATTAATAGGAACAAGTAGAATACATACTGCTCTAATTAATACTTGGTAAGCATTCCGTGTTCAACAAGTGTCCAAGAGCAGTGGGGCAAGCTCTGGGAAAGCCACTGAGTCAGGAAAATGTTCTTTGCACCAAGTAAAAATCTCCAAGAAGCAACCAAAGTTGGGCAGGGCAGCGTGAAAAACAGAAAATTGCCTTGATTAAAATATAAAAAAAAAAAAAAAGTTTTAAAAAGTAAGCAAATTCCATCCTAGAAAACAAAAGTTTCCCAGGGATGGACTGTGTCAAAAGACAAACATTTCTGGAGATCACAACTGAAGGTAGCAGCAGTGTGTTGTAATTTGGATCAATGGCGTAACAAGAGGCCTGAACACCCCAAAGAGTTCTCTTTTCCCCATCACCCTTTGCAGTCCTGACTTGGTGCTTTTTGCTCAGCAAATCCTGTAATTATGCACCTCATTTGTTCCATCTGCGCTTTTCTGGGTGCTTATCTCTTAAGTGCCTCTTTCCTAAAATGTTTCCACCTTTAAATCAGCCTGTTAGGAAAACCTTCAGCAAATTCATGCAAACCCTCTTTCTTGACCTTATTTTCCTACAGTTCAAAACTGAGTCTCCTTTCTATCTACCCACATCTTCTAAGCAGTGCTGGATGCAAGCAAAATAAAATTTCTTCCTCTCTCCAGAGGCAATCCTCCTCATGGGGAAACACTGCCAAGCTCCTGGGGAAGGGAGACCACCACCCTCTGCTGTGCCCAGCTTGCTCCATCACCCAGGAGTAGAGCACAGCTCCTGTTCCTCTCCCTCCTCTTGCCTGTGTTGCATTCCTCTGAAGAGTCAAAGAGAAGAAACCCAGCAACTTTATTTTAGCACTAATCCAGCCAGCAGGAATGCAATTATGGCCATCCTTTTTAAGGCTTATCACAGACAATTTTTTGTCCCTGCAGTGTCCCCTTCCCCAAGGGCTGGGGACAGCTGAAGCTCACCCTTACCTGGTTCACAGGTGTCAGCTGGGGAAGGGCATCTCTTGGTGTCACACTCTATTGTATCTTTTCACATGGATTTGATAACTGACACCCACTGAGAGAACACCTAATCCCTCTCCCAGTTAAACTCCTGAAAAACCAGTGCCTTTCCTTCAGCTCTGAGAGCAGCAGGGGTTTGATTTCAAACCACTTTGAACAGGATGAAAAAAACCTGATCCTTTTCCTGACTGGATTTAAACTGTTGAGCACACAGGCAGGACTGTGCATGTGGTTCTGTGTCTGTGGTTCAGAAACACCTCTGCTGTGAGCCACGTTCTTCAAAGTCCCCCCCAGATGCTACTGCTCCCCATGGCACTGTTTGCTTCCCACTTCCATCCCTGCTGTTCTCCTTTTTTTTTTTTTCTTAATCAAAAGGCTCCCCACTATGAATCCAGTGTCGTTGCAGTACATCTGCCTGGCTGGCAGGTAAAAGGACCCAGCAGTGAATTCATCAACTTTGCATTCACCACCAGGAAATGAGCATAGAAATGCTGCAGTGCACCTTAGAGCAACAAGCAGCTGATGGGGAGGAGAAAGAGGGCAGCTTCTACATAATTCCCAGGGATTTCTACCTCAAATATACAGACAAATTTAACACACAAAGGAGCCCAAATTGTTCTAGATTTCACACACCTTTTACAACTTCAAATTATTCCCTGAAGCTGCTTCTTGCTGGCAGACACAGCCACAACAGGAGGCATTGCCTTGCTCCTGAGCTACTTTGAGGAAAAGCACTAATTTTAGTGGAGTAGGGCTTGAAATGGAAATGGGGAATCTGTTTTTGTTAATGGCTATAGAAAGTCTACAAAAGCCTGCTGGTCCAACATCTGAGAGTGGGATGTTGGCTGTTGGGGGAAGTCTGTTTTTTTTTCCTCTGTTGTTAAAAAAAAAAAAAAAAAAATGGTGGGAACAGAATTAGGCAGTTATGGGCAGTAGGTGTTAACAGAACCAAGACAAGAAGAAACAAAGTCCAAGGAATTCTTCTGTCTCTTCCAGTCATCTTTGATTCATTAAATGTTCTCTTTGATACTGCCACAGCAACTGAATGTATTTTCCAGCTCTTCATCATAGGCCACTAAGGCACTTCTCAGCAGTACTGACTTCCAGACTCATTTCCACTCTTCACACAACTCCAGCTCCTGCTCCACCTGGGACACCCCCAAGATCCTTCCTGCTTGCCTGGGCTTCTCCCTGAGTCACTGTGCAGCACCACATTGTCCATACCCTCCTCATCACTCATTCCTTGCCTCTGCTCTCCCAGGTGAGCTTCATGCCACAGCCCTGTCCCTGACTCATCCTGGCAAGATGCAGAGACACAGCATATAGAAAGATATGGCCCTGAATGCCTGGGGCAACTTTTTAATGCATGTGGGTTTTCAGGAGTTCTCTAACCAAAGCCATATGTCGATACCTCAGGAGGACATTTGGCTCAGAGGCTCAACAGCAATCATGATGAGCAGGAGAATGATTAGAGTTCAGCAGGCTTTGGAGAAATTAGGTTACTTATGGAGGCTTCTAAATAAAAGGTTAAGCTCTTATGGAAATCTTGGTGTCCCCAAGACATCAAACTACTCAAAAACACCACACACAAAACGCCTATTTGACCATTACTGTGTTATTTCTGCTTTTCCAGGGTGTGATAGTTTTCCCAAACATGACTTTACACAACACATTTCTCCTTCTAAATTCAGAAGCTGCTGTAAACACCAAATAATTATTTTCTCAGTCCAAAAGCAGCACATGTGTCCCACCAGCACTCCAGCACTGCAGAGAAGAGTGTGCTGAGGCACTGCCCAGTCCTTGGCACCACACTCCTCCCAGCTTGCTCCTGCAGACTGTATTAATTTTTGAAAGAGCCAAATTGATTTCCCATTTCATTCTCTCTAGCAGTAATGAACAAAACAGCTACATGGCAGGAATGCTCTCCCCCATGGCCTACTATAGTCTCTTAAAAATCCATTAATTCCCAAGTTTCCTGTCTTTAGGGAACAGGCTACTGTCACTGCTGAACTCGGGCACCTGCCCAGAAGCTAAAAGGCAGGAGTGGGACAAATTCTCTCCAGTGCTCTCAGATCACAGGTCCACAGAAATCTCTGAAGAAGATGATCCAGGGTGGGATCTAAAATCAAAATTATGGTTCAAATGGTTTAACATATTCTTCACTTCTTCCTCAGTGTGGCAGTCATGACAGAGCAAGATCTCTTACCTACTCACTTCATGTCACTTCATGAAGGCATTTGTAATAAAAATAGTGATCAACCAGCTCTGAAGTGCATGGACACTTCCATTGGCACCAACACTGCCCAAAAGTTCATTTAACAAACATTCACATCTTTATCAAACATAGCAGGGTTTCTGAAGGCCATCCCCAGCAAAACCATGCTATGTTAGACAAGAAGAGCTTTCTTAGTCCTTCCCCTGTATTTTCTTCTGGCCCATACACATTTTCCTTTAGTGAGGATGTCTTTACTCTCAGCATAAGGTCATCCTTATAGGCTGTGGGGCTGGAAGTTCACTAAACCTTAGAGAGCACAATCCAATGTGCTGTGCACCAGGTATCTTGCTGTGTTTCAAAAACATTTCAAAAGTCAAAACACTCATAAAAATACTACAGAAAGGGTCTGCCATGAGCTTGGATATGAGGTTTGAACTGAAAGTGGAGAAAGTTTTCTTTGAACCATTAAGACCAGTAAACCCATTCGCTTCAGTCTTTTTAACATACGTTTAAAACACATTGAAATGAACGAGCTAATATTTCTAATTAAAAAGATGGGCAAATATTCTGATAGAGTAACCCAGTTTTCTTTATGCCTTCACCAGATTTACACTAACAAAACCACCTGTGAGCATTTTCTGCCTTAAACTCATTTAACATAAGACAGGAGCTGGGATGGCGTTGGGGCTCAAGGATGCCTGCACAGGAAATTCACCTTCCTAACGCAGAGACAAGACTGCAATGTGCAGTGCCCAAGGAAGGCAACTTTGTCCCTTGGATGCCAAGCAGAAAAAATGAATTTTCCTTTCCTGCTGACAGCCCAGCCTTGCCAAGAGAAAGGCTCCTGCTGCCTTTACAGTTTGGATGGTCACTTGCAAGCTGTCAATTGCTCTCTGCACCTACCTGACAAAAGGTTGTAGTAAAGTGGGAGTTGGCTTCTTCTCCCAAGTAACCAGTGATAATACAAGAGGAAATGCCTTTGAGTCATACTAGATTTAGACTGCACATTGGGAAAAATTTTTTTTCACTGTCAAACACTGGAACTGGCTGCTCAGGGAAGTGGTGGAATCACCATCCTTGGGAGTGCTCAAAACTCCCAAGGTGGAGCTTAGGGACATGGTTTAATGGTGGACTTGGCAGCGCTGGGTTGATGGTTGGACTCACAGGTCTTTTCCAACCTTAATGATTCCATGAATCTTTTTTGGCCCATGGAGAAGCAGCCCAGAGAATCCTGCACTCCAGTCAACCATGCTGTAGCTTCTAAGAGGGCAGTTTAAGTCTAAAGAGCTGTCAAAGCTGCACCTTAGCACAAAACCTTTTTCATAATGAAAAATATTAGCACTTACAAAGTTCTTAATATCTATGCAAAGCAACCTATAAATAATTCATTTATTCCACGGCATCTGGATCATTTGAAATGCATCAGTGCTTTTATCAATACAGTGCAATGGATTTACACTGCAGAAAAGAGGCTTGAGGGCATTTGGGCTATCTAAGTATTGTTGATCTGAGCATTATTACTAAAGGTAAACTGAAATAAATTACCTCAGTCACTACACTGTGGATTTTTCAGCATGGTAAATAAAACCTATTAGTTCTAGGTCATTAAATTCAATATTAGGCTTTAAAAGAGCCCAGAAATTCTATGATGTTATTAGAGAAACATGCAACAGAACATATGTGCTTCAGTATTACAGATAAAATAATTACTTTGTTATATTTAGATATTAATTATTAGTGTATTTTTCAAAGGGACTTTTGAGATAAAAGCCCAGCTGCCATTCTCAGAGGCAAGCTGGGCACACCATGGTCCTGGCTCTCACTGAGTGGCAGGCTTCCAAATAACTGAGACATTTCTGAAAATGTCATTTGAAGTCTCTTGCTAATTCACTCATTATTCCTCTACTCATAAGAATAAATATTATTTTTCCAGTATTACAGGTGAAGTGAGTGGGCAGGGACCTTAGAAAGAAGGGCTTGATTTTCATATTTTTTAAGTTCCTGTGACCCTAAACATGTTCTTTGCTGTCCTGCACCACAGTGCTCCTCCCTGCTTGAATATATTGTGCTGTCCTAATTTTAACCTTTATCCTTCCCCTTTGGCTACAATCACCCTGCAAGGATTGCCTCCCCAGGTCTGGCCAAGGAAAATGCTCTCCTAATTGAATCCTCCAGTCACTTACCTACAGCCCAAAATCCTGACAAGAGCCACTGCTAGATACAACGTCTTGCAAGATGCCTACAGCAAGGCTGGAAAAACATTCTCTAAAGAGCAAGGACTGACACACTGCACCCAATCCATTGCAGTTCTGTCGGGATATTAAAGGCTGCTCTGCTGTTTTTCTAACTAAAACAGCATCCAAGTACTTTCAAAGTGGGAAAAAAAAAAATCTATTTGCCAATCTATTTGTACAAAGACAGAAGATTAGCATAAGTCTCCACAAGTGGCACACACAGCTCAGTCTCCACTGCTTTCTTTTACATGGTGCTCCCTCCCCATGAGTAAGGAGTGCTCCCAGGATGTGGGGGCCAGGCTCACAGCTGGCAGGAATCACTGCAGCTCAAAAGGGCCACAAAACCAGGATGCATGGTGCAACTTCAGCTGCCTTCTCAGGTCAGGTCTAAATAATGACTATGAATTATTGTTTATAGAAGAAATGAGACGACCGAGCTGCTCTTCAGTACAAAATTAGAACAAATTTCTTTATCCTGCTTTTTGCAGAACATTACAGGAACATTGCACCATCCCACTGAGCTTTTCAGAAACCTGAGCTAAACTGCTGTGTGAGAGAAATTACAGGAAAAGCCCAGTAATTGCAAAGCCTAATTACAAGGTAATGTGGTGCTCATGAGCAGAACTGCTAAACAATTAGGGACCAGACTAACGAGCAGGCCACCTGTCAGCTGGGAGAGGGCTGAAGAAAGGCTGGCACAGGACACTCCTGACAGGCTGTGGAGGGGATATGAAAACAAGGAAAGGTTCAAATAATACATTTAAGACACACAGTATGAAAAGAGCCACTGATTGGAGTTCATATGCTTGTTCAGTATATGGACAATATAATTGTAATTGTACAGGAAAGGGAATTTCAGCACAGAGTGTGAGACATGGAGGGATGAGAACAGGGCAGGAGGGGTGGGATGAATGGGGCTGGAACAGAAACACAGCTCACATGGACTGCTGGATAGGGGGGGTGCCAATTAATCACCAGCAGAACCCCAAACTTCCTGTACTTCACTGCTTTACACCTGCTGTAGTATAACACAAATGCTGTGCTGTCCTGGAAAATGAAACCTTCACAATAATGTCAGCTTTTACTCACTCTACAGGGAAAACCTACCCAACAGCAGTTCCTGGAAGTGGATCTAGAAATAAACTCTGGAGCAGTCCATTCTGTTCTATTCTAGTGGATCTAGAAATAAACTCTGGAGCAGTCCATTCTAGTCACAGAATCACAGAATCACAGAATGGCCTGTGTTAGAGGAGATCTAAAGATCATCCAGTTCCAATCCCCGCCCATGGTCAGGGACACCTTCCCCTATCCCAGGTTGCTCCAAGCCCCATCCAGCCTGGCCTCGGACACTTCCAGCGATGGGGCATCCACAGCTCCTCTGGGCAACCAGTTCCAGTGCCTCACCACCCCTACAGTAAAGAATTTGTTCCCAATATCTAGTTTTAACCTGCTCTCAGTCAGTTTGAAGCCAATCCCCCTTGGCCTGTCACTATGTGCTCTATGAATACCTCGCCCCACTCTGGATTGCTCTGAACAGACCCAAAGACAACAGAGGTCAGGACAGTAGAAGACAGATGCTAATTAAACAAAGTGTTCTTTCCTCTCCCTAAAACAGTGGATAGAAATGCTAACTGAAATTTGAAATTACAGTGGCATCACAAAAATTGTAAAATGTTCAAATTTACAAAATTTTACAACTTTGCCACTCATTACTTTGTGCAAGTAAATTTAATTGCAATTCCAATTTTAAAAAATGCAGATATATCCACAAATGAGCCACAAGTTGTGACTGGAAGCTGTGACTGTACTCTTTACACTGAAAGTGTATTTATGTCAGCTTTGAGACTGGTTCTTTTCTTTTGTCCTAGGTCCATTAAAATCTATAGAATAGAAACACACAAAGCTATTGATTAGAAATACATTATTTTTCCACATGCCTGCTGAGAATCAAGAGAACAATAAAACATGAGCTCAACACATAAATTTCATGGAACTTTCAGCATATTTTTAAATGTGACCCTGAATATAAATATTTTATTTATTGAAACACTTGCTCTAAGACTCATTCTAGTTGAAGGAAAGACCTTCCTCATTTAGTGTTTGAATCAGCCTCTTGCTTTCTGGGAAGAACACAGATATTTTACTGACTGAATTATTTTGGGAGCAAACCCTCAGATGATTCAAACACTCCTAAACATGCAACATTCTGCATCTCTGGCCACCAACCCCCTCTCTTCTGCAATAATGTAGAGGGAAAGGAAGGAAACAGAGCTTTGATGAGCCAGGAGGACTGAATTTTGCAGAGCTCTGAATGACTGTGATATTTTCCTGTGTGATTAACAGGAGAGGAAGGGGAAGAAGGACACACAACAGCTACCCATTTATTTTATATTTATATACCTCTATTTTAACTGTGTGGATCCCCACAAAGCATCAGCTAGGTTTGTAAGCAGTCATCCAATTTTAATATGCTATTTTCAAATATGTTTTTTTTTCCTTTTGCTAGGGCATTCCAGCAATCTTGTTATACTGAGTTAATTAGTTTGGCTTTGGCATTTTTGGAGTCTTTCCTTTGCAAACTGAAAAATAAGAGGCCAATAACAACATGTGCTTAGGAATCTGGCTACTGGTCTTTCATCTTAATCACAATTTCACCACTTAGCCAGCTAGAGAAAACTATGAGAAATCTAACTTTAATACAGAAAAGTAATTAATGTTGTAAAATGGCTCTGGGTCCTTGGATGAATGACTTTGTAGATCAGCATCTTGCTCTTAAATGCAAAGTCACCCTTGGGTACATCTGCAAGGTATCTATTGGCTTTAGATGTATTAAAATCAGTGTCTGTGTTTATTCAAAAGAATGGAGTAAGTAATTTTAAAATTTCTGTGTATGTTTTCACAATATGTCTATTGTCTATTTTGTCTCTTACAGAAACAATATTTTAGGAATTTGAGAATCAAGACAGCACTGGAGTCATTAAGGGTACATGAGAAGGCAGAGGTGGATTTTAAAACACTCAAAGTCAGAATCTTAATCTTAATAAAAAATTTATATGACTTCAGTATTTGACCATAATTGAAAAAGCAAGCGAAATGCTGATTTTCCACAGCAGACTGCAGTTGTGGAAAACAAGCCTGATGTCCACATAAAGTGATCATTCATCAGTGGGGGGATATTATACCAGCTCTATGGCAATACTTCATTCTCTGTTCCTGCAAAAGTTTAGTTAATTCATTATAATTCCCTCCACTATGCTCTATTTATACGCTAGCAAATAAAGAAAATAGCAGTCAAGGTCTCAGTAAAACACCTTTTCCTGCATTAGGGCCATCAGGACATCTGTGCTAAAAGGAAAAGGATTCTAGACAAAAACCCCTGAACTGCAATGCAGCTCACATTTCCATTATCCCCATTCCCAGAAAGTGGTTGTGGGGAGCACCATTCCCATGGAGAGCACAGCCTGGGAAAGAGCTCCTGCACGCTGCAGGTGTGTTTGAGAAGGTGTTTATTGTCTGCAACAGCTTTCCCTCTGCTTGAGTGGGTGGCAGAACTTGCAGCTGGGGAATGTGTTCATTCAGCACTACCCTTTCACACTCTCTCTTTTCATTACAGGTATTAAAATTGTTCCCAATGGGCACAGCAGACAAGGAAAGCTAAACAGAGGAAGGATTTGATCCAGTTCCCCATTAAATTCAAAAGAAAAGCTAATAACTTCCATGATAATAAGAGCTGGACTAGAACTCACATGAGCAGCACACCACAAATCATTTTATTCTCAACAAAGCTTGTTCTGACTGCAGCAATTTCTGGGGAGAGCTGGAATCTGCATCCCCCAAAGTAGCTCCACTCCAGCAAATCCAACATGCATTAATTCAAGTATTATTTGGTTTTCCCCTGACTGGAGAATGTAAGGCAGCAGAGGATAAAAAGAGCACATGGCTTGTGTGCAAGCCCCAGCCCAGCTGCTGCTGGAGCACTGTTTGCCTCTTGTTTAGCATTGCTTCTCCTCCCTGCCAGGAAAAAAAAAAAAAAAAGCAGATTTGATGGGGAATATGAACCTCCAGTTTTGTTTGTGGTAAAATAATCACTGATGGTGCTCCAACCACTTCCTCCAACCATGTGTCACGTCAATAACTAAGTTTTGGATGGTCTCGTAGAAAAAGGCTGCTGTTATCCATGCCTATCTATGAGCCCACGGGGCAGCCCTAGATAAAAACGTAGAACTGTGGTGTTTGCATGTTTAACAGGAGGAAAAGTGGAATAGGAATTTGAAGGTTGAAAAGAGGAATTTGAGGGCATGATTCTGAGCAAACAGCTCTCACTGCTGGAGCTGGGAGTTGGACAAAATGATCTCAAGAGCTCCCTTCCAACCCCAAGCAGTCCTTGATCCTGTAATTTCAGGAGCAACATAAAGAACTGGAGGAATTAAGAAGGACATAAAAAAAAAAACAATGGCCAGGGAGCAAGGAAGCAAAGCAAAGATACTACAAAGTGCTCAAAACTCACCAGTTATCCATTTAGCCTCTGGGTCATGAATCTTAAAATCATCACTGAAGAGATCTTCCACTGTTATCTTCTTCTTCTGAGACAAGCTGTTATCTTCCACTGGAAAACATTCGAAAATAAACTCCCATTAATTCAGCTTTGAAATGTATCTGAAAGCCCAGAAACTGTGAATGGTGACACATCTCATTTGGAAACAGTCCACATTAGGCTCTGTGTCACACACAAACCCCTTCCCACTGTCAGTGTAATTAAAGGAGCATCTAATGGCTCCCTAACAGAACCCTCCTTGCTATATATGCCTGGTCTTAACAGCTACAAAAAGACCAAGAAATGGTCAAAAACACACATTTTCAGACACAACGTGATCAAAAAAGAATCTATGTCATGCAGACACACTTATAGGTGTCATAGTGATATGTAATGTTTACTATTCTACAGCTAAACCCAAAAACATTTCTGAAATTATGAGCTAAAATTAAAAAGTATTTAAAATGTCCCATTTTTTACAGCTTGTATTTTCATTTCCTTAATTTTTTTTAACATAAAACCATAGTATTTAACCAACGTATTTAACCTTCTAACTAAGGGCTCATACAGATTTCTTCAGGAATTCACAAAAGATATTCCATGGGAATCAGACATTTGGTTGCAGAAATATTTTTGAAAAGTCTATGAGACATAACCCTTAATCTTTAGGTGTAGCATAGCTTGCCCATATTAATTTTATTTTTAGTGAAAGAATACACAATTTCATTTGTAAACATGGAAATATCAAAGCTGAAAGTTTTAGAGAAAAAGTAACAAATTTGAGAACCCAACAATTTTGATTAATATGTTTCCTCTTCCCTTTTCTCCCATCAACTGTAATATTTTTTGTTTTGACAAGCAGTCACCCTCTATGAATAATTTGTTGTCAACATTCAATTTTTTGCTGAAATAATATTTTCATGGAAACCTTTCAGTCAGCTGTAAATACATTTGCTCTTTTAAAGAAAAGAGGAGGCCACATTCTGAATATTTCCACAGCAGGAATGTGTGTTCCAGCATCTTTACTCGTGACAGTATCTTCATGCCTGAGGTTTACTGGCAGCCTTAGATATCTTTAATATTGTTTAGTGCTAAACTTACACCGAACATTTATGATTAGAGAAATGGAAGCAGACCCTGAAGGCACTTATTTGTGGAAAAAATCCAGTCTTCTTTGCAGTACTAAATTGAAGCCCTTGGGCTACCTGAGATTACCTGTGAACAGTGTTTTGTTCCACTAAAAGGTGTTTCAGAACAAACTTTCACTTTTACCAATTAAATTATATTCTTCAATGTTCATATTTTTCCCTAGTCTGGCTGAGACTTCAACCACACTGTTCACTGTGGCTTCCAAATTCCAGAACCCATTCACACAATTCCTCAGCCAAATCCCTCTGTGTGACAGCGTCATGCCAAGTTATTCTGCAACATTTTATTTATTAAAATGGGAAATATAGGTGACAAGGAACCCAGGAAGTCATTCCAATTAATTTCGCTGTGGTGCAAGTGCCCAGAACTGGATACCCAGGGAGGTCAGGTGGGGCAGGAGCCCATACCCATCCCTAGGTTTGTGCCCTTCCCAGAAAATGCTTCCCAAATGTTCTCTGGAGGAGCACAGGCACCCTCTACCCCCCATGAGGGCAGAAGGACAGGCACAATCAAACCTCTCTGCTGGAGATTTGGGAAGAAGCAGGGTGGGAAGCCCTTCCTATTCCTCCCTTTTGTGCAGGCTGGGGACAGCCAGTTTTGGAGCTGCACCATCACTGTTCCTCCATAGCACTCAGCTCCTCATGAGGGACAGCAGAAAGAGAGAGAGGCAGCACATGGATTTTGCACTTTAGGAGCCTCTCTGAGGGATGAGGTGAAATTCCCTTCCTGTCCCCTGCCTGGGCTGTAAGAGCTGCAAAAGGTCCTCTGCTGGACCATGGACTACATTCATCTCAGCCACAGGGCTGGGGAGAAAACTCAATAATAAATCCATCAATGAATTCCAGTAATAGAAATATAAAAGAGATTTACTGGCCTCTTCTCTAACAGAGAGGTGGGTCAGAGGGCTTATTAAGAACATCTGCCCCATTCCTCTGGCTCTAATGGAGACATTTATGGAGGAGGAAATGCAATTGTGGGTTCTCAGGCACCCCACTGTGTCCTGAGCAGCAGATTCTAAGTGTGCCTCAAGGTGTCTCAACCAGCTGGTGGACAGGTTGTGCTGTCCACACCCAACTTCAGGGACCTGGAGGCCTCTTTGGGCTTATGGAAGGACAGGACTAAGCATGTGCCACCGTTTTTGTTTTACATTCATATCCCCCAGCCCAGCAGATCCAGATGGCAGCCCTGCAAGTGGCACAGGGACTTGGGATCTGAGTGCCAAGTGACAAACCCAGCATCCAAACTCCACATCTACATGCTGAGACAACCAAGCAGAAACCGTGTCCATATTGGTTTGGATTCAATGTTAGAAGCATGGCAGGAGCCCTGTGTTTGGGTACATCTGCCTGCTGTTGGTTTCCATGTTGGTTTCCATGTTGGTTTGGATTCAATGTTAGAGGCTTTGGATTCAATGTTAGAGGTTTGGATTCAATGTTTGGGTTCATCTGCCTGCTCTTCATCCTTGCACCCAAACAAGCCTGGGCTGAACTGACGTCCCATGGCTCTCCAGAACAAAGATCCTCCACAAATCCAGAAAACTCCAACTCCTCCACAAATCCAGAGAACTCCAACAAAAAGGAGCAAGGAGCTGACCTCACTGCCTGTTTTGCTTCTTCTCTTTCAAGCTCTTTCCTCATCTCCTCAGCACTCAGAGGCTGCTTGATAGGACAGAAGGCCACAGCCACCTTTGGGTGCCCACCTTTCTTTCCGTCACCCCAGTGCTCATCCACAGGCTGGTGTTGGATGCTCTCCTCACACACCTCCTGGGCTGTTGTGCATTGCATGAGGGGGACAGTGGCTCCATCTCTGTGGCCAGCACACCAGGAGCTCCATCCCCACCTCAGCACACCTGCTTGATCCCTGGGCAGACCCAATCCCTCCTTTCCCCTAGATGACCTCTCTGTACCCAAAAGGCAGTGGCCAGATGTTGTTGCAGGCCCCCAGCTGGGTAATAATTAGCATTGCCTCCATCATTCCAGATATTTTAAAATCCAGGAAACAGAGCCAAGCAGGAAGCTTTTAGAAAATGCCTCTTGTCTCAGGACACCAAACTCTCCATGGAGGTCCTCTGCTGGGTTAGTGAAACTTTCTACTCTCTCATTGCTCAGAAGTCTTTGTTAATATCTATTACATACAGGTATGCATCTATTAACTGTATATTAATTTAAGTTAAGAAGATTTTGCTTGCCTTGTTGCAAGCAGAATCATTTCAGAAGGCTGATCCATCACTTTATTACACTACACTTATTAAGAAACCCCTCACCCTTGCAGACAGTCACAATACAGGTGGACCTAATTGGTCCTTGAATCCAAACACCATCACCATTGGCTAATTAAGAAACCACCCTTGGCAAACAAATCTCCATAAGGTGCAGCAAGTGAAGATAATAACTGTTTATCATTCTTTTCCCTGGTCTTCTCACAGCCTTTCCCAGGATGATGCTTGGGTTGGTTATGTGTTGTTCTCTGTGGCCAGAGAGCTGCTGCCACACCAGGCAAGACAAACAGGCAGTCTTTCTCCCTTCTAAAAAATCCCACCTGTTTGTAATGGTGTAAAATACACATTTATGTATAACTATGGTTAACAAATTGCTCTCCTGCACAGCTGGTCAAAGGATAGTGCCTTGCTCTGAGTATCACAACAGCTAAAAGATTTCTAGGCAATGCCTTTGACTGTCAGACAGAATATTGTGAATTAATGCTATGCAATGACTAGCTCAGTAACACTTCTGAGAAATAGTTCTTATGGATTTTTCAAAAATTTTAATATGGATTAGGGTGTACTTTCTTCTTTTTTCGACTAAAAGGTCAAATTTGAAAGGAGCAAATGTGATATATATCTCCAGAAAGCTTTAAATATCAGGAACAGATGTATGAGAAATCAGCCTCTTCCTAAGCACAATGTCTAATGGAATTTGGGAAGGCCTTATTTTACTCAAAATTTCTGTAGGGCTGGGTCCTTTTTTTCAGCTTTGCTCTGTGTGTGTGTGCATGGGCAGACTTCTGGAAAGTTCTGCATGTCTTTATGTAAATACAAAAACAATGGAATGGGACCCGCACAGGTGCCACATGCTGTGACAAGTGAGGGCCAGCCAGTTAGGAAAGCCTCAGGACAGCATTGTTATCATTTGTATAAATGGTTTAACATTTTCAAAGGTGGGTGAAATGGCAGGACTCACACACCATGAAATTGGAGAAGCTCAGCATAGGCAATGGTATGTGTGGTGTTCTATGGTGTAATTAAATGAAAACTTCCACCTTTTATATAGATATAATTATGTAATTAAATGTAAACTTCCACCACTTTGGTTCCATAATAAAAACAGAAGCAGGACTGAGCTCAGAGTTTTTGTATGTGCATGTAAGACACAAGTTCTGAAACATCAACAGGGAAAAAACAACCCAAGCCCAGCTTACCAGCACATCAGGTAATTAGAAACCTCAAAAAACATGAATGGAAATGTCAGCAAAGAAAATGACTTTGCATATTCCTAAGTTTTAAGCACAGAGACCCTCTAAATATCTGGAGGTGTTGCTGGATACATAATAAAAACTATGTGATTTATATGTGTGCATGTGTGTGCACACACACCCCAAAGGGAGAATGTGTTTGTGTATGTATGTAAAATACATATATAAATAAATACACTTCTGAATTTTATTTATAACTGAATGTGAATATTTCAAGAAGGAGAAGAAGAAGGAACCCCCTGGAAACTACAGGCCTGTTAGTGACATTTCAGTGCCTGGAAAACTTATGGAGAAGATTATTCTGGGAGGTATTGAAAAACACTTAAAGGGGAATTCAGTCTTTGGTCACAGCCAGTAAAGCCTCGTGAGGGCAGAGTCTTGCTTATCAAACCTGATTTCATATCATGACAGGGATTGATCAAGGGATTCCCATATTGTTGATCAAGGGAAACCAGTGGATTGAAGGATTTTGGATTTTGATGGAAGTGACACCCCTAGTCCCACCCAAAGGCAGTGCTTTGGCTTCAAGAGAACTTGTTGGGGCTCATGGGTATGGAGAGTGTATTCAAGGCTTTCTTGTACATCTTTGAAAAGTCTTTGCTTCTGTAAAACTGCAGGCAACATTTGCACACCCAACAAGTTGTGCCTGATGTGAGTGTAGTCCACACACCATGCTCTAAAACATCTCAGAGAGGAACAGCACTGTCCAAAGATGTTGAATCTGAATACCAGCAAAATTAATTTAATAAATGGCCTTTATTAAGATCAACCTTAATTAATTTAATTACATAATTATTCTTAAATTACATTTGCATTGAAAACTTCAGGATAACATGAAATAAACTGAATGTGGCATGACAATAAATAACTGAAAAATTAATGTGATTGTTTTACTTATTTTCAAATTAACTCAATGCCCTCCTGTATATCTTGGTTTGTCCCTGTCTCTAGTTCCTCATACAGCAGGACTGTGGGATAAGAATTTTGTCAGGGAAGATGGCCTAGATCTGCTGGACTGAATGTATTTTGCATGTAATGAGCTGGAAATTTTTTTGCCCCACAATTTCTGTCTCGTTTTTCCACTTCACTACCCTGTGCTCTTCCACTTCCTGAGGTTTAATTTCTCTCTTGCCTCCATTCTGCTCCTCAGCTCTGTGATCTCTCTCCTGCTGTTCCCTGGATTCTACCACTCCCATCCAAGAATGAGTCCCTGTTTTTCTCCTCTACATCCCTAAGCAAGGGACCTTTGCCTCCCCCTGGGTTTTGTAGCTCCTCACCCTTTCTGACACTGAATTCTTTTTTCTATGTCTTGTCTCTCACTTTGTTTGTCTTTTCATATTCAGTTCACAATCTTGTCAGCGCTGCAAAAGTGCTTTATTTCTACTCCCTAAGTAGGCATGGAAATTTTCAGGGCTGTATAAATGCATAATAATCAATAATCATAATGACACCACATTAAAATTCAAGCCTACAATGTCAGTAGCTACTGTAAGAGAAGTAATTTACAGAGGTTACACGCACAGAACTTTGCTGAAACTTGGTAAGGGGATTAACTAAAAGAATTCCTTATTGGGAAGTTACTAATTATTTGCTGTGGATAAGTACAATCTGGTATATCATTATCTGAAATTGCTTTGTAAACACTGTGGTCTGAACTAAAAACCAATCCAACTGAATGGGATGGGATTTAGGTGCCAAGGCACCTAATGCCATTTCCAGTGGTCCAGGATATGACACTCAATGGGCAACTACTGCTCCATGTGGACATGAATTTTAGGAGTTCCCGTGCCCTCACTGACTGCCCCTTGTGGGTTCCTCTCCTACCCTGGCACATCTAAAATGACATTCCCCATCCATATCAAGGCAATCAAGTTCCAGGATTGTGCCCTCAGGTCAGCAGCCCTGATTTCTGAACTGAAATGTAAAACTCTATAAAACAATCTCCCTGAGAATAGTCTTGAACTCAGCATCACACTTGAGATAACGTGAGGAAGGAGAATTCCTTTGATGTCGACTTTGCAGTTAGTTTGCAATCCCTTTACTCTTGGAAGTGTAAAATTACAGAAGAAAACCAGACTGGAAGTGAGTTAAAGGTTATAAATACCTGGTGTCAGGAGTATGACAGAGGTGACAATCAGCGAGCAGATAACGAGAATAACAAGTAAGGCAATTGCAATTCCTTTCCAGTTTCTTTGAGGAGGATTACTCCCCACCAGCTCCTAGAAACATCAAAAGAAGATGAACATTTAGAAAAGGGCACTTAGGCAGGGAAACAAGCACAGAATCCAGACAGCAATGCCTGCAGAGCTACGCCCTGTGACCACGGTGGGTGACGCCCTCGAGCCAAACACAGTTCAGGCTGTTATAATTCATGGTGCCATTAATTGAATCCATCCCAAATAATTATACAGCAAATAAATGCAATGCACCCACAGGTGGTTTAGCAGTGGAACCCACGCTCCCCATTACCTCCTGGCACACGGGCACCAGCCCCCGTCCCAGCACTCATCCAAACTCACTCATCAACGCCGATTTCCTACCAACCCTCATTAAGTCTGGGAATGAGGAGCTTTACAGTAACCTTCAAGAGACTTTCATAATAAGATGTTAGAGAAGCATACAGGAAGATAAATAATTCACAGGGGCATGCATAGAGATAAAAATCAATAAGGATATCCCCCTGGTGAACTTTCCTGCCTTCCCAGAAAACATGACATCTCCTCAGGGCATACTGCGTGCACTCCTAGGTTGGTAGGTCTGAGGAATTGAAGACAGGCTTCTTGTCTAGCATATACATTAAATTTAATCACATCCTTAAAACTTCAGAATAAAAGCTCCATCACCACTCACTGATTAGCTCTGGCTGCACTGTGGTTGCACCATATGTTCTGCCTCTGATGCACACAGCAGCCCTGCTCTCAGGACTGAGGTTTTTATGAAGTGCTATGTTCGCATTCGCAAGATCTTAAAAATTTATTCCACTTTCATGTGTTTTGCTGGATTCCTCTTAGCATTTTGCACTATATGTGGTTTCATGCATGTATTGAAGCACCCACAGGAGCTGTATGAAATATTAGTGCATTCTGCTTTTCTGGGAGGCTGAATTCACTCAAGGGATCTGGTCACAGCCAGAAGAACTTTGGATGCGCCTCCTCCTTGTGAAACTCATCTATTTCAGTTTTTTGCCTCATTTCCTTTATTATGAGGGATGGTGTGTCTAAAGCAGAGCTGCTGGTACTTCTTTAAAAGACTATTTTCCTTCCATTTTAAATATTTTATGAAAACAAAAAGCTTTCTAGTAGACTCAGTTTGTCTGTTTTCCAGAGTTTCTTATACACAGCAACAAGACTGGCAGAGAGAAGTCAGGCAAACCTCACAGTTTTGTTGTCAGAAGATGCTGGGAAATATCTTTTAGCCTTTCCCTATAATTCATTTTACAGAAAAAAGATAATGCCTAGAATCACTTTCTATATGTTTGGGGATCTAGCTGCTACAAAAGCTATAAATCTGCAATGGAAAGCCAAGTTTGAGGCATTAAACACCTGATGCACTCCATCATTTATTCTAATTCAGGAAAAGACATGAGGCTTCTGTTCCTTCTGGCAAAGAGGGGTAGAGGTGAGAACAGCCTCCCTTCCTTGTCTCCCCCTTTTTTGTACTTGGCTTTCTATTTGAAATGAAAAATAATTAGAAGGAACAAATTTGTAGTTACTATTGTTACTGGAGAAAAATTTGAAAAGTAGGTCAGGAGCTTTGAGAAATGTAATTTTGGTATCAAGTAAGCAGAAAAAAAACTTCCATTCCTACAGATTCTTTACCCCAAATATGAATACAAATGTTAATCAATTTAGTCTTCTAATGCCATTTTTAGGAAACTGTTATGATCTCCAATGTTCAGGTGATGCAAAAAGGTACAAAACACAGTCTGTGACTTTCCAAGGGAAGGAAATTTATAAATAAGCCAGGGAAATAATGCAGGGCTTCTTAGTAGATGGCAGAAATATTCTTTCTTTCACATCAGGGTACAGGGGGGTCTAGGGAGAAATGGGAGAACTGTGGAGAAGCAGGTGAGAAACCCAGCCAAGCCCTCAGAGTGTCTTGGGACAGAGGTAAAACACTGACAGTGTTACAGAACTGATAGCGACCATCCTGAAAATAATCTAACACTATCACCACGAATGGTCAGAAGCTTTAAAAATGAAGAAAAAAATTAGCTCATGGACTTGAATAACATCTAGAAACCCAGATGTGGTTCAAGAGCTTAATAACACCTTGCATGAAGTGTGATTTTCCCATCCGTGAGTCCCAGTGTGATAGAAATACACACACACACTTGAGTGTTCAGGACAGCTGTACTTGCACTGAATCCATTATCAAGTCAATCCCATTAATTCTCCAGGCATTCAATCAATATTTGAGCAAAATCTCAACAAAAAGAGACTGTGAATTTCTAGAGTACCAAGAGGAGGAAAACTATTCATAAGCAAAATATTGGGGTTTAATACACTGCAAAGAAATAGGAAAGAACATTTTCACTTTCTTTTCAAAATTCCGCCAGGAAATTTCCCCTGGTAAAAAGCAAGGAGAGATAAATGACTTTTCAAAGAAAGACAAACAGCTTTATTCAGCACAGGTTTGGAAAGCTGCTCTTTTGTTATCAGTCATTTGAAGTCTCTTTAGATAGAATCACTTACAGCAAAACTGCAGACGCATCACACCATTTTCATGATAGCCACCTCAGATCATTCCTGTCTGTATTTCTGTTAATTCCAGGGGGATGTTGCTGTGTCACTGTGACCATCTTTTACCTCCAGGGGATTACAGCTCCACCTGCCTGTGATACCCCTTGCCCTTGGCAGCAAACCCTCACCCTTCACTGGGATTTCTCATGGGAGCCTCTGCACTTGGGACTGAAGCCAGGAACATGTTTAATTCAGCCCTGGGCAGGTACTGATTCAAGCACATAAATGATGTTCTTGAAAAGGCAGCTCAAAGGGTGCATTTCCAGCACAGAGCTCAGAGCTGGAATTTGCCTGGTCCTGAAAGACCCAGCTTGAAGAGATAAACATGGAGATCTAAAATGACCAGCAAGAAGATGCTTTTGTGTTAATCCTAAAGATACCAAATTTGGGTTTCATACTGAAATCTGAGCATGTGACACAAAAGGAAATAAACCAAGCACGTGTGGTTTGTGCTCTGATGAAAAGAACATGAAAGAAAACACTGAAGTCACTCATCAGTAGGAGCCACCTCCTCTCTGCCTCACAGGAAGCACTAACACATCCTCCTGACCTCTGCAGGCAAGCTAAAGCCCTTCAGCCTGGTTTTCTCCTTCTTTTCCTCTGCTGCTTGTTTTTCACCTCCTTCTTCCTATTGCATGAAAACTAAATTGATTTTGGATTTGGAAAGTGAACCAGATGTTTCCACAGGTTATTACATAAGCACACTTCATTGATGCTGCATATTAAAACCTGCAAATGCTATCACTTACATATTCATTTGTGATTGAAAAACCTCACTAGCCACCTGTGAAGTTGATTTTGGAGCCATTAATCTAGACATCTACGGTGTTTTAAGACTCTAAAATACAGATCCAAGGTGACATATTTTCCTGCCTGTGAAAGAATCACTGTGTTGTCATGTTATGGATGAAGGCTGGATGTGCTCCAACCCAAGATGCTGTCAACAAAATTATTCCTGGCATGTTTATTTGAAACCTGCCAAAAGCCTGCCAGCACAGTGGTCATATTACAATAATATAATGGCTTCTTAAAACAACTCATCAAGCACAACTTCTTTTTTTTCTTTTTTTAATAACTGTGTCTATATGGCTGAAGGACAATATAGACATCACTTGTGAAGTATAGGTATTATTTAATAAAACTAATACATCCTAGACCAAAATCTTTGAAGTATCAGCAGTGAGATAGTCATGGTTGGCCTCAGTCTTTTTCAACACAGCTGCCACTTTTGTGCAGTAACAATAAATCCCAGGTGTGTTATATGAAATGTTATATGCAATAGATACATCCCAGATACAGGTGCTGGATTTAGAGGTTCCCTGCAGAAGCAGGGGACACTGGGCCACGGAGACTGAGCTCTGGACTCAGTTACACTGGTGTAAATCTGAAGCAAAGGACAAAAGAAAATCCAAGAAATTAATGGTATGAAATAAAAGCAGTTGCAAGATGTTTTGTTGGCCTCAGAGGTGGCAGGATGGGGATTTATAATTTTGCAATTATTATAATTATTAGTAATTGTGTGGTTTCCATACTCACTACTCTTGCAAGCTCTATTTCTTTCTTCTTTTTGATTTATTTCTAATTTTTGACCTTAAATATTACACTTATAAACACAGGAAAGAAATATTTTTCTAACAAGCTTGTTAACACTGTTAATTGAAAAATGTGTATTATACCTCTCACTCATGCCACCTGGCTCTGAATTAGGACTTCTGCCTGATGAAATGTGAGTGACTGTTGTTGTCAGCAACTCAGCTTATCAAGTCCAGAACGTGGCACAGAATAAAAATAAAATTTTGTCCAAGAGAAAAAACTCCTGTGAAGTTCAGTGGAAAAGTAATCTTGTTGTTAATTAGTTCTTTATAATACAAAATTGCAGCAAATTATACCTGCTGAATAGTACAACAAATGTGCTGAGGAGTGGGTAACCCATACAGTTATTAGATTATTAACCTTATGTTGCAAAAATGAAACACTAATTGCAATGATAACGGCAGTAAACTAAATGAATTGCAGTGGTTACAGCAGGAGGTTCACTGAGACTCCTGGTTATTCTGCTGATTGATACTGCATTACTGTCCCATCACAGTCCTCCTGCCTGGATCCTCCTCTGCTCCCCTACCTCAAACCTGGGATGGGGGTTCTTCATGGGCAGGAATCAATTTTGATACCCTGCTTGGCACAGAGGGAACCTCAGCCACTACAGAATTTAGGAGGTATCATAACAGAGATAAACAATAATAAGCATGTAACTGCATTCTTCTCACCTCTGAAGTCAAGCTGAGTTACCCTTGCTTGGGGATATTTTATTTATTTTCTTTCCTTTCCTTCTCCTTCCTCCTTGCCCCCCTCCTCTCTGCTGCTGCAGACCACCCTGGGCTGGAGTGTGATGCAGAATAACAACCACGCTCCAGACAGACACAGAGCCCGAGCCCCAGGCTACAGAAACTCAGTTGTTCAGGTGCTAAAGGTGGCACTTCAGAGTGAGAGGAATAAAAACTTGCTCTGTTTTCACAAATGAGGCATGGCATGTACGTGGGCTTTCCTGCAAAACCCCAACAGAAATAAAGGGGATAAAACCATCTGCCTGTTGTGGTGATGAAAGACAACTATGTTATGTTTTTCTTCATCTTCTGTTGATGCTTTTACTAATAGGGAGCAATGATTTAAGCAACAGTGAACATCTTTGCTGCCTACTCCCCAGCACTGTGAGACAAACCTTTTACCCTGCACACAGTGCAGCACATTCCCCTGCCCAGCATTTCTGGGAGGCTCTTTTATGAATGCCCTAAAGCCATTCTGTTTGGTTCCATTTCCTCCCACCATTATCTGCAAAGTGCACACAGGCAAACGCTCAGAGGCTGGGCACTAACGGTGAGTTTGAAAGTGAGTGAGGGAAAGGCTGTGCCCAAAACACTCAGCTCCCCATGGGTTTAAACCTTGCATGTTTTCTGCTTTGGTAGAGCTTTCAGTCTTGCATGTTTCTATTACAAAGCCAATAGAAGAAAATGAATGCCATCTGCATCCCACACACCTCAGTGTAGCTTTAACAGATGACAAGTCTTCCACAGTTTGGAGCAGAAGGCACCAGATCCTCAGTTAGCATTGACTGACACAGATCATTGGCTCCACTGGAGCCCAGCCAGTCTGTCAGCTACAAATGAAACCCAGTGCTGTTGCTAAGTTAAAAGAAAAATAAATCTGTAAAATGATTTAAATCCAGTAATATCTGGAATTCCTAGCTGTTTTGGATTGCAGAAATGGATATTTAATAACTTCCCATCATTTTTTATAGGCATTATGATGAAATGGTTTTGGATCACCTCCAGACCCTGCAGTACTAAAAGATTAATTTAGATTCTCTGTGTTTTGAACTGGCATTTCACATGACTTTTGTACCCAAGCAGAATTACCACACTACAACACTCTCCTATGCCCTTCCAGCATATGTAAATAGGCACCACTGCCATTTGAAACACTCCCAAATTATTCCTAGGGCTTCAGGACACAGTGACTCCATGGAACTTTCAAAATAAATGAGAACCTTGGAACGTGGACTCTGAAATCCTGCCAGAATCCTGTTCTCAAGGTGACAAAATTCAAGCTGCAAACACCATCTGAACCTGTTGCACTATTAGTGGCCCCAGCCAGAGGCACAGTCATATTCTGACCATGGCCAGGAGGGAGGAGATGGCAATACTGTACCTGTCTATGGCACAGGACATGTGTGACTACAGATATTTTTAGCCAAGAACTGTGTTGTCATTGATTTAATGTCATTTTATTAATGTCCTTCACTTTCCCCCATCAGTTTGGTTCATCCTGGTGCTGTAACCCAGATGTTTTTATAGCACCTGGCACGGTGGGACTGTAAATCCTCTCAGGGGCCCTTAGCTGCAACTGTAATTCAAATCATAATTAAAGACCCATTCCCAGTACTGACAGAGCCCATAAAATCAACAGCATTTCTTTGATTTCATTTCAGCGTTTGATATAAGCACACACATTAACCTGCAAATCATCTCCTGCAGTGAAATATCTGCCATGCCACCAGTAAAACTCGGTTTGATGCTTAGGATTTTGTTCCAGAGGAGGCTGTGTGTTCCCCAAATCCATGAAAAGCCCAAATGCCATGGATTGGATCACTGATCCCTATGGCACAGCACTTGCCTAACTCCAGTTTTTCCACCACAATGCTCTCACAGCCTCCCTCCAAACCCAGCACACAGGAGCCCTGAGACAGCTCACACTGTGCAGACAGCACCTGCAAAGAGTGCTGCTGCCAAGGCAGGCCAGGATGGCACCTCCCTGCTCCGTTTCTTGAAGAATTATGATCTCAAGAAACAGGAAAAGAAGCTTTCCTGAAAGATTTGAGAGCTTGGCAAAACAACCTCTCAGCTTTTTTGTCCCCTCTAATTCTAACAAAATGGCATTCTGCTTACATTTGTAAAAAGGCAATTGCAATTTTTAGTGAAACTGTATTTAATTAAAAAAAAAATTCAACTTATTGTGGCAGTGGGAATTTGAAGATATTTGGTCTCAATGTCAATTTATCACTCTGAACACCAAGAAAGAGTTTGTGACAAGGGAAATAGTGAGGTGTTTAATCCCCCTAGGTAGAAAGATCACATTAAAATTTTTTTTCAGTGTTACATTTTATAAATTCCTAGTCTTTTTTATAGCTTAGTTTACAAATAATTTGTTCTAAATGGTAAAGGAAGGAAAACGTGAGGCAAACAAAGTTTAATTCCTCAATAATTTGCTTGGGAGCAATGTGATGAAGAGCTCTGAAGACAGCCAAGGTTTGAGGTCAGTGTGCTGCAGAGATAGTGGGAAGAGAAATATGAAATCCATATGTAAAGCAGGGAGTGGGGGAGAAAATGGATTTTACACAACTTATTTTCAATACCAGTCACTTACAGTTTTGGAAAAAACAAATTGTTTCATGCATGGATGTTTCAAAGACAATGCAGTTGCATAATTTATCATTGTACTAATATTTATATGAAAATGATACTTATAATTTTACCTTTAAGGGATAATTTTAACTTTAATTTACTGTTGTTTCTAGGATCAAGTAATTTTTGCTATGTAGGTCTCTAATGTTGCAGTATTTAGCCAAGATTTTAAATAAAGTTATGGAAAGAATATTCTTCGATATAAATTTTAACTGAGTGAAACAATGGAAAAAGAATGTGTGAGGGCCTGCATTTGACACAATTCTTTTAGATGAAAAGACATTAGAAGCTGTGAGAGCAGGACCCAGAATTGAGGCTCTTCTGCCCAGTTTGCACAGCCCAGAGTGTTTGTTTAGTCTGTCCTCTTCATCTCCTCCCTTGAAAATTTCATTCCTGGTTTCACAAGTAAATTCAAACCAGTAAATAAAATAACCCAAAATCTATTCTCTTGTCCCAAGGGTGATTGGCTGTGCTCTCCTCTCACCCAAAAGCCAAATCCTCCCATACTGGAGTGCCCCACAACCCCACCACAACTTTAGCAAAACAGGCCCACTCTGTACATCAACTTCTTCTGCAGCATTCCTGGGACAGTCCTGCTATAATGGGCCAAAACCACACCTGGGTGTCGCCCTGTTCTTCTAAAGTTCTTCTAAGCCTTCTGACGTTTACATTTTTGTAGCAGAATTTGTCACGCACTTTTCAGGTAAATAATGATTGTTTTTCATTCGTTTCTGGAAGAGGAGAGAATTGATGGACTGTTGGTTTGACCAAGTGTGGTTAGAGAGGTGGCAATTTCATCCTCCAATCCATGGTCACTTTTAGAATTCTATAAATATCGAGGTCCAGAAATAAACGTGCCTTTTTTGCCTTGGACATCTCAGCGTGAGTGTCGTCCATTTCATGTCGTATTGCAACGCCTGGGAGCACAATGGCAAACCACACCAGTGATCACCTGTGCTCAGTGCTCTCCACCCTTCTGGGTTACCTCATCACAGAAGTGCAGCCCTGAACTCCATCGGTATCCCAAATCCAAAACCTCTGCATTAGTCCCCAACTCCCCCCAGTTTTGTAATTCTTACACTTAAGGGAAATATTTTGCTTGAGCCCACACTGTTACTCACACAGAAGTAAAGAGAAAGGGACAGAACAGCAAAAGAACAGATTGTTTTATATATTTTATAATTCTGACTATTTCTTCCTGCCTATCAGTGACCTGTGCTGACATCCATGGGCATCACTTGGATGATGAGGCAGAGTCCACAGACTGTGAAATGCCCTCAAAGTAGCTGGAGACATCTCACTCCTCCCAATGGGATTTTTTTGAGCATTTCTCAGATATTCTTGAACCAGAAACCACT
Source organism: Emberiza elegans (assembly GCA_024865655.1). Lineage (NCBI taxonomy): Eukaryota > Metazoa > Chordata > Aves > Passeriformes > Fringillidae > Emberiza > Emberiza elegans. The sequence goes on along the minus strand of JALJVW010000206.1, from coordinate 11,289,642 downwards.
TCATGGATATCCTGATTTGATGTTCATGAAGTTCTTGTTTTTTTAAAAAGTTTAAATTTCCCCAGGCCCTCGTTGAGCACTATCTTAGGACAACTGTGGTTTGAAGAATTGCTGCTCTTTGAAGGGTGCTCGGGCTCTTGGCATGAAATGGCAGCAGCTGGCTCAGCCCCGGTGCTGCTGTCAGGAAAAGCGACTCCAAGGTCTCCAAAGGTTTGTGAGTCTTATGCTTGGTCTGTTTTAATTGATTTGTGTTTTTGCTAGGGCTCTCACAGCACACTACAAGGCTTTGCAAAGTCATTGATTTTAATTTTCCAAACTTTCTGGTTGATAGGAAACACAACCAACAAACATGAAGTCATTTTTCCTCGGGAAAGCAAGATGCCAAATTTCCCATACTGAGTTGTGTTAACTCTGGCACAACACCACAGCAATGTGACTCCTTGTATAGAAAGAACATTTTTATTGTTCATTTTTCATTTGAAGGAGTTATCCCTAATTCAACACAATTCTGAGATTCAATAAGTAAATTACAGAATGAAATGGAAACACCCACATTCCCGCTCAAAACAGAAATTAAATTTTAAAAAAAAGCAAAACTGATTAAGACACAAATAGTATTTTTTTTCCTCTTGATGGTCTTCTATCATTTTATGAGGGTCACTGCCACCAGGGCCACCAGCAGCAAAACCACTGCATTATCATGATCATTTCTAATCTCCCTCACCAATTGATTCATGTCACCATGTCAGGAGCACTGACAAAAACACCTGTTCTCCTGAGTCATGCAGGTGGTTTATTCAAAAATGCAGGGATATTATACTGAAATAAACAGGCTGCAGGATTTGAAAAGAGAAAAAACACTCATGCAGACTCCATGACTTGTGTGTGACAGCTTTGTTGCATCCCATGGAAAAAAGCCCCAGAGATGGTAAGGAAAACAATGTCCTAGAAAGAAGTTTCTTCTCCACATCTCACCCACATGTTGTTCTCATGAGAAGCAGGGTTTGGGTTTTGAAATTGGAGGTTTTATCAAACCCAGCCAGCAGAGCCATGGTCACATTTCCCTACAGAGGTCAGCAGAGCTTTGGATCAATTTGTGATCTAAACACACATTATAAAGGTCCTCTGTCTTCATCTCCCTGTCCATCTCACTCATTTTGCAAGACTCGAAGACATCCTGAACTTGTGATGCTGAATGAACCCTCCAGCACAGACCTCCCTACCCAGCACCCAGTCTGAGCCCTCTGATGTGTTGCTGCAAGCAGCACATTGCACCCTGCACCTCCTCAGAGCTGCTCAGGTCCTGAACTCCCTCTGGCTTCAGCAGGATTCAGGCACAAGGATGCTCCTGAGGACCTTTGCCTTGGTGCCTCTCTTCACCCTTGATCCAAGTTAAAAAATAAAACTCCTCCACAACTGATAAAAGAGTTCAGAAGTGATCAGACATGGAGCAGAGACAGTAAATGACAGGGGATGGAATGCTGGTATTTTTGAAGATAGATGAGCATTAGCACAGCCAGGAATTCATTTACGATGTGAAAAATCTATTCAGAGCAGAATGGGAACTCTACCAATTAATACACTTCACAGATGTATCTCTTCAATAAGCAGAGTTACAGGGATCATTTCTCTTTGACACACACCATAAGGGAATGAAAAGGTTAATGTAGTGTATGTGAGAGCATTTTTAAAAATCAATTTAAGGGAATTTTGTCTGCTGTAAATTATGCTCTGGCACCAGGGAAAGCCATCAAACTCAAATTAACAAAAGGAACAAAAGAATTTAATCTAAAACTACATTATGATTGTATTGCTCATCGGTGCACACAAAAACCACAGCAATGTACATTTCATTTTTACCTCTTTTGATTACAAAAAGGCTATTAAAAGTGAAAAATATTGTTGAATCATAATTAAAAGCAGGACTCTCCCTCCTACCAGCCTGCAAAGCACACCATTTTCTGTAATGCAATAGTAAGTCATTTTGGTTAGGAAATCCATTTGTCAGCTCTCCTCACATCACCAGACTGTGACCCCTGCACCTCCTCCTGCACACATTTCTGTAATCTCAGAAAAAGCAGGGTTTGGCTTCTGAGCTCCAACTTGCCATTCAGCAGGACCTGACCTTGGCCTTGCTACAGCTGAAGGTGTGAAGCTTCACTGGGCTCATGGCATCTCTCCAGTAGACCTGAAACAATTTTCAGGTTTCCACTAATTTCAACTGTCAGGAGAGCAAACTTCAGCTGAAATCCTGTTTTTTCAAGAGATCCAAAACAGCTCCTGTAACTTCATGGCACTGCCACAGGCTCTCCTCTCCCCATCATCCGGTTTGAAAACTGTGGATTTCTCTCCCTCTCACAACTACAAACAGGGTGTCTTCTCTCCATGGAGAGGACACAGAGCAGGACAGTGACATTCACGCTCAAAGCCACAATCAGAACGTGTCTTTGAAGTGACACAGCCCCACACTGCATTTCCCCAAATTATTACCCATCACAGCCCTTGCACTTTTCTCAAGTGACATTTACTGTCACCAAGGTCAGGAATTGAAAGGCAACATTTTATGACACATCCTGCATCAACGGAATGAAGAGAGGACATGACACAACTGATGTGTGCTCTTCTCCTGGCTGCTGTGCTGGTTGCCAAAAGATGCCACAGAACAGACACATCCTTTGAGCTGCTCAGGATAAATTATTATTTATTTTCCTTCCATGGCACTGGCATAAATACCTGCTTTGCTCCCCCTGTGTACTCAACAGCTTTCCACCACTGGAACTTCCCTCTGTAGAGAGCAGATAATGGTTGATGTAAAGAATCTCAGATATTTATTCATTGCCAAATGAGGAACAGAGGCCATGGTTGTTTTGCTCTTGGCATTTTTTACCCCCCAGCCCTTGTACTTTTCTCAAGTGACATTTGCTGTCACCAAGGTCAGGAATTGAAAGGTGGCACTGAGGACTGCAACATTTTATGGCACATCCTGCATCAACAGAATGAAGAGAGGACGTGACACAACTGATCTGTGCTCTTCTCCTGGCTGCTGTGCTGGTTGCCAAAAGATGCCACAGCACATGAAGGGACAGACAGATCCTGTGAGCTGCTCAGGATAAATTATTATTTATTTTCCTTCCATGGCGTTGACATAAATATCCACTTTGTTCCCCCTGTGTATTCAACAGCTTTCCACCACTGGAACGTCCCTCTGTGGAGAGCAGATAACAGTCAATGTAAAGAATCTCAGTTATTTATCCTCATTTATTGCCAAATGAGGAACAGAGGCCATGGTTGTTTTGCTCTTGGCATCTTTCACCCCTGGAGTGTCACCCATGCTGAGTATCAGACTCCACATTTCTCTGCCCGTGTCTGAACAGTACTTTGGGATTTTCCACCTCTACTTCCAGAAATTCTTCATCTGTTGGTAAATAATGGCAAGACTATATGACTAAACATAATTGTAGTTTTTATGTTTGATGAAGGTGCTATGGACCATTTATTCCCTACTCTTACAGCTAGTTTGATCTATCAATGAAGGGACAGACTATCAAGTGGTGCTCTTGGTTGCCAAGAAAAAACACAAAGTTTAAAGCAACCATTTCACCTGAAAATTGAACACAGGAAAGGATTTTTCTATGGTACTAGAAAAATTGTAATTATTTTTATTACATTAATTTGGACAAGGGTTGTGAGGGAGTGAGGATCAAATAAACCAAACCAAAATCAACTTGGCTTGCATAGATTCATTCACTGCTTTGTATTGCTACAGAAGTGAAGTATAGATGCATATATATATGTAGATATATGTAGATATATATGTCTATATATATATAGAGAGAGAGATAGATAGATAGATAGATAGATACATACATACATGCATACATAGACACAACTTTTTCTCTCTATGTCTTGTTATGGGAAAGCAGAGACTCATCCTTTACACACTTAGCTTTGTGCAAGAAATTTATTTTTCACTCACTACTTTTTATCTCCGTTGAAATGTGAAATATGCTGTCCTTCCATATGCTGAGTGGAGCTGGGCTTTGGCTTCTCTGAAGGAGCAGCTCACAAGTCAGTAGCTGCAGCCTCCTCCCCATCAGGCAGCAGTGGAGAACAGCAGTATTTTCACCCCCTCGCCTAATCCTTTCCCCATATGGTCAGGGACTATGACTAGTGAATGATTAATTAAAATTTGTCTGATCAGAAGTTCAAAAGAATCAGAGAAATTGAAGTAAAAGCCAGTGGCTTCTTTTTATATTTTCTTCCCCATTTTCTTTCTTTTTTGCCATGGCCTTTTTTGGGTTCACAGGGAATAAAAAGGCCCTTGCTGCTTGTGTGCTCCAAGTCCCTGGAAGGGTTCAAGACCAGGTTGGATGGGGCTCTGAGTAACTTGGTCTAGTGGAAGGTGTCCCTGCCCACGGAAACGGGGCTGGAACAAGAAGGCCTTTGAGGTCCTTCCCACACAAACCATATCCTAAATCTGAAAGCTCCCCCCATCCCCATTTGTGCTCCTGACAGAATGGTGGCTGTTGGGGCCGTGTACCTGCCCTGTGCCTCCCAAAGCTCAGGAGGGCACCTTGGGCTGTGCTGTGTTTGGAACATGGACCTGTCTGAGAGCTGGGAGAGGGGCTGGGGCAACCAGTGCAGCCACAGGGTCCTGGGACCCCAGAGAGATCATTTAGAGCCATGATTTGTGACAGTCATTTACTTTTTAGTAGTAGGATGGAGAAAAAAAATAATAATGTTTTATGACCTCTCCTTTTTAATAAGAAATATCTCAAGACTGCTCCTGAGTGCCCAGCTGGGTTATTGGAATAGCAAAGAAGTAACACTGATTTTTTTATATACAATATTTTGTCTTTTAAAATATTGTCTTATAATGTAAAATGAAAAAATCATCTTAGGCACAGGAAATCTCACAGCAAACTAATAGGGCACTATAAACCTAGGATTGCTCTTTTCTTCTCATTTTACTGGAATTTATTCAAAAATATAATCAGAATCTAGCTCATTCTCTTACATAACCCTTTGTGAAGGACTCTTAAAATTCACATCAACAGCATCTCATTCCCACTTTCCCCTTAATTTCCATTTTGTTTAATGGCTTCATCACCATTTATTTGTGATTTTGGTATTTTTTCCCCCTCTTGTGAGAGAGAATAACCTCTCCTGGGTAATAGGACAAAGAGTTGGAAGCTGTTTGCTTCTGTTGTGCTTCTGTAAAAAATACATTAAAAAAAATTCCTTTACAGGGAATAAGCCCAGATCTATTTCTTTTTTTCCCTGGGGTCTGGTGACACAATTCCAGCAATGCCAAGTCCAGCTGCAAGTGCCACGTGAGGAGGTGCTCCGAGTTCCACCACTGCACAGCCCCATCCCCTTTGCAGGCTGAAGACGTGGAGTGCAAAATAATCAATCTTCCAAGGCCCTAACGAGCCCCTGTGCTACAGCCTGTACCTTGCCAGCAGCTTCTAGAACAACAGAAAAATGCCCAGCACAGACAGGAAAAAAAAAAAATAGCTGAAGGCTTCTATCAAATTTCTTTGTGAAATTACAGGAGGTAATTAACATTTGTCCTATAACTTTTCAATGGAAATGAGAGCATTTGCCATCCAGACAGGAAGTCATTCTTTCCCATGGGAATGAAGGACATCTTGAGATAATCCTGATCCTTTAACAAGAATTCTGAACTCAGAAAATTTCAAAAGATGGGCCTATGAAACTTCTGTGCTTGGGTTTATGGTCAGCATGAACTTCACAAGAACCTCTCATATTCTATAGCATCCACACTTATATATCTCTTAATTATAAGACAGCTGCATTTTCACTTGCATTAAGCCTTATAATAAGAGCTAAAATTCTTAAATCAGAAAATGCACCTCCTGAAAAAAAAAAGAATAAAAGTGGAAAGACCAAATGAGAGAAATAGTTGAAAAAAGCTTAATTTTTACAAACTATTTCATGCTTGTACTAGTTATTTTTTCTGATTTTGAACTAATCCCTCTCCTTATCAACTGGTCACTCCATGGTGGAAGTGAACCATGTAGGGGGGAGCCCATGGTGTGGATCCAGTTTTTGATCCAGTAATGAACAGCTCATTAAGCTCCCTCAGTATCAATGCTGATCCCCAAATCTGCATCTTCCTGCTTCCTCACAGGTTTGTGGCTTTTGCTGCCACCCTTTCTCCAATAATTTTCCCTTCCACAGTATGAGGAGATGAAGCACCCTCACTCAGAATACAGTTCTTGGGTAACATGGAGGGTTTACTTGGTTATCTATGCAAGATATTTGGGCAAATGCATCAAAAGCAGGATTATGTTTTTAAAAGCCATTTCAGTTTTTGACTGCCCTCAGTTTCCCTTCAGGCAAGGCTCCCAAACATCTGTGAAGATTGATGCCCAGTGCCTAAGCACCTCTCCATTTGAGTATCATTTAAAAACCTTCTTCCTTTCCTCACATACAGCAAAAAAAAAAAACAAACAAAAAACCAAAAACAATCCCCCACAATAGTTTTGAGGTGGGGGAGCAGCCTTGAAGTTGAGGCTAACACCCAAGAGGGGCACAGAGAAGGGTGCAGCTCCCCTGATTTCTGCCCAGCAGGACAGGCCAGAGCTCTCCCTTGGCAGCAGCACCCTCTCTGAAGCTGTGCCAGGTAACCAAACACATCCTGAGCTGCAGCTGGTGTCACATCAGTGCCCGGGGGCAGCACAAACGTGGTGTGACCAGCAAGGGGGGATGTAAGGGCAGAACTCCCAGTAAGAAGAGCAGGAGGTAATATCTGTTTCCATCCTTGTCAGGACAGGAGCATTTGAACCTGGCTTAGAGAGCACCATTGGCTACGCTGCTGTTACCTGCTGCTCTGCACAGGGAGATGGAATCCCTGTGCTTTTTATTAACTCCTCTTATGCTGCATGAATGGACACCACACAGAGTCCCAGATTGCTGCTTTTGCTTAAAATTATTAAAACATTTGATGCAGAGGGAAATTTGATGCAAAATCCCTTTTCTCTCACAAACTGCCTTAGCTTCTTTCCCAGAGCCTGATTTGTCAGAGGATGCTGCCATAGGCAGACATGGGATCTGCAAGAGATGGGGATGCTCGGTCTGCCTGCAGATGGGGAGCACACTTGGAACCAGCCTCTGGAAAAATGCTTCCCACGTCCATTGGGGATGACATTTATCTTAGTCCACATGGCTCTCATCACCCTTTGTGCACCAGTATTGATGCAGGGAGATCCCAGTGTAGGGGGTCTCCTATAATGTGCTCTGACTCCATGATTTCAGAAGGCTGAACAAATGCTTTATTAAACTAGGTTATATTACACTAATACTATACTATATTAAAGAGATATTATACAAAAAAGACACTAAAGAAAAACCCATGACTGTCTCCAGACAGTCACGACACAGCTTTGACCTAATTGGCCAATCAATACAAACAATCATCACTAGAATCCAATTAACAAATCACTCTGGGTAAACAATCTCCATAACACATTCCACATGTGCCAAACAACAGGAGCAGCAATCCCATAACACATTCCACATGTGCCAAACAACAGGAGCAGCAATCTCCATAACACATTCCACATGTGCCAAACAACAGGAGCAGCACGTAGAGATAAGAATTGTTTTCTCTTCTCCCTCTGTGTTTCTCACTGCTTTCTCCAGGAATAATCCTGGGAGAGAAAATTATGTTTCTCTCTGTCCAGAGAATATGAATTCCACACACCAGTTAAGCTCTGAGCTCAGAGGGATGGTGTGTGGTGCATGGGGATGGTGTGTGCAGTTCCAAACTGCAAGTGTCAGCCATGTGTGAATGTACACAATTTTTAATAAATATATCTATATATATTTTTTGAGGGAAAGGTGGGCAGTTAAACAAAGGAATAGAAAACAGGTAACTTCCAGAAAAAGAAAAATGTGACTCTATCATATTTAGGCTTTGCTTGTCAGTCAATGTTTCATTAAGTAACTGTACAATGTGCCTCAGAGTATTGTTGATTTCTTCGTCCAAATAAAAATTTAACACTGTGCATTACGGACTGCTTCCAAAATCACTGACTGTATTTATTGCTTAACTAAATCTTTTTGGTACAAATAAAGAAGTGCTGTTGTCAGTTAATGCACGATCCTGCACAACGGCTTTTCTCTCTCCTTTCTCATAGGACACTCTCCAACATCTACAGGGAAAATATTGCCAGAAAGGGCAGTGCTTTCCTTTGGCCCCATGTGCCCACAGGCTCAGCTGTAGATGAATTCATGAAAAGCATTTAACAGGACACTTTTCTGTAATCATTTAGAGTTGTGTTCAAACCCCATGTACTTCAGTGGGGTGCAGATTTGAGTATTTCAGCACTTCCTAGACTTTCTGGTGTATGATTTCCCAACACAAACATTTGCTCTGCAGAGAAAGACCCAAGATCCAACATAGGTGTCTAAACAAGGATATCCTTTCCCTGGTAGGAGGATGCCTGCCCTGTGCACAAACTCCTGCAGCACCTCCCTGCACAGCATGGGGAGCTGAGCCCAGCTCTTCGGTGTCTGTCTCAAAGAGGATCTGGCCCTTAATTAGGAAAGGAAATTAAATATTGTAGTGTTTCACATGTGTGGTGGGTTGATCCTGGCTGGATGCCAGGCACCCACCCAAGCCACTCCATCATTCCCCTCCACAGCTGAACAGGGGAGAGAAAATATAACAAAGGGTTAATGAGTTGAGATATGTATGGGCAGAAGTCACTCACTAAAAACCATCGTGGGCAAAACAGACTCAGCTGGGGGATATAAATTGAATTTATTACCAATAAAACCACAGCAGGATAATAAGAAGTAAAATAAATCTTTAAATCTTAAAACCACCTTTCCCTCGCCTCTCCCTCCTCCCTGAGTTCTGCCTCCTCCCTGCAGGCAGCACAGGGAGGTGCCTGGCCAGTGGTGGATCCATCCTGGAGCTCCCTGGCATTGGCTGGACACGGGGGAAGCTTCCAGCACCTTCCCACAGAAACCACGCCTGCAGCCCCCCCTAACAAAACCCAACCTCTCAAACCTAACACAACACACTAATGGCTCGAGTATATAAATTATGTTTGACATAACATATTAAAGAGCTCATAAAACTTCATCACCATGGCAGAATATATCCTGTGTTTTCCTGCTTTTTAATAATTCTAATAAATCAGATAAAAACGATACCACAAAATACCATTACAAGAGAAGATTATCAGGAGCATAAAAATGAGAAAAACAGGGTGCTCCCACAAGGTCTGGTTGGGACAGAAATGTTGGGTCAGAAAACAAAAACTTCAATTAAATTTCTATATGATTGATGGTGTAGATTTAACCACTCCATTACAGAAGCAAACCAATGTCAGTTTCCTTGCCTTGCTTTAGCCTGCATCTCAAGGGAGCTTATAAATAGTTAAACAGTTATATCAGAATTCATCAGTTTTTAGAGAAAAATTAAACCTCAACATTGATATCTATGATATAATGACTTACAAGTCACTGCATAATTAATCTTGATATTAACTGCATGCACTTGTGATATATGATTTATTATGAGTTTTTCATCTAAATCCTTCTAAGGGTATTGCTTCATGCACACATAATCTAATAATTTCCAATGCAGTAGCAGGTGCTACTTTATAATAAAGACATTAACCTATTTGAAAAAAAAACAAACCTCTATATCAATTGCTCACCCTGTGTTTTCACTTCTCCAATGGACTTGATAGTGATTAAAAACTCATTTGGAAATACAGATCTTGTACTTCCATCTTCATCCTTACTGCCCTTTTCATCATTTTTCATACTGAATTTTTCTTGTTCCAGAACCATTTATATAAATGTAGTTTCACATACCTACACCCTTCTTAAAGGTATTCAGGGAGAATAACATGTGACAGTCTCTATTGCTGCCTCTGTTTAGATTGGGAGTGCTCAGAGAGGATTAAGCATTTCAAGAGGCAGCTCCTTCAGTTTGACTAACAAGGCTGTTCTTGGATGATGCTGTAAAGCATTGTAGGATACAACCATTAGTTTTATTTTGGTTTGCAGCCCTAAATTGTCTTTCCTCCTACTTGAATGCCAGCTGCCCTCAGACAGATTGTTCCTTCCTCATCACCTTCATCAAGGCAGCCATCAGAGACAGTGCCCGAGATAGACAGAGGTGCTTACTTGTCTTTGAGGAATGCTTTCAGAAAGAGCTAAAAGGGAAACCCCAGCACGCATCAAATACTTTGAAAAATGCTTGAAAATAAATGCAAAAGTAAAGATATTCCTGCAGCAGCCATGAAAGCATATGTGGAAGCAAAATGTAATGACCATAACTGACCAAAATTGACCACAACAGAAACATAACTATTCAAAAAGGATATTTCCTATACTAACATCACTTCTTTGCTCCTTTCTCAGATATTATTCCTTCTCAGACTATTCATTCCTTTACAGATTCCTCTAAATTCAGCCAGCCTCCCAGTGAGGTAATGGGATGATTGGATAAATTAGCAATTACCAGGATTTGCTGCAGCTTCCAAAGAAGATGGTGATGCTTGAGTTGGCAATGCCCTAAGAGGGTGAGATGCAGGCATTAGATGTATTCATATACCCACCACAAATAAAAGAGAAAGTACCAATTGTGGCTATCACTGTGCTTAATAACCAGATTTTCAAATTCTCTTCAGTCTTGGCAGTGGACAGTAAATGTTTTCATCATAACTATGACCTCCCTGTGTTAGAAATTGTCCTGACATTACTTTTAAGGGCTTAATTAGAAGAAGCAATGTTGACCCTAAAGCCCCTGTTAAGCAAGTACCTGCTGACAACCTGAAATGTTTCAGCATCATTAGTGCACCTCTGACACAGCCAGCAGACAAAACCCTCGACATTCTCTGAAATTTTAAGGTGATTCTACCAACCCTGTGCATAACAAAGGGCTTTTGGAGTCTTCCTCTACCTCTACATATTTCCACAATGTCAAAGAGTTAATTTGTTAATAGGAACCAAATTTATGTGAATTAGGATCTATTTCAGGAAGATTTGTCTTTTGCTACCTCATCCTGCCTCAAGGCAATGCCCTGCAGCAGATTCACACCTGAAAATTCAGCATTCTGGCCACAGCAAAAAGCAGCTATGCTCACCATATGTTAACTGGGTGAAATAGGATCCTTGCACTCATGTGATGGATATCTCCTTTGAAGCAGGCAAGGAGTTAACACAGGGATGCACAAGTCGGTGGTGAGTAGAGCACCCAAGTCCAAGCAGGTGGCACAGCCTCCCTTTGCTCCCCTCCCTAGCAGGGAGTGCTCACACACAAAAACTGGGCTCTGTGTCCCACAGCTGCTCTTTCAGGTGAAAACCCACGAGCTTCCCAAACTGCTGGGAAGTCCAAAGCCAGATCCATGCTAAGTTAACAGCTGTTTGCACATGACACCCTTAGAAAGGAGCTTGCTGTGCTGTCGCTGCAAATAACAGACAATTGCTTTAGTTTGGTCTTCCATAATCATTCCCATCAATGCCTCAGAGTTTAAAGATCTAATCCTGTCTGCAAAATTCAATTAGACTTTGCAAGAAAAAAAAAATAAGATTAGTCATTAAAGTTTTAGATAAACAGATCTCAGCTAAGGTCAAATCTGCACCACTACTCCTGTGAATTTCAGCATTAAAGGAAATCAATATACTGTGTCATATTCCTGTAAAATATTATCTGCAGTACCACTTGTTTTCTCATTTGTGCAGGAAGTTAAAATTTAAGCCCAGTTTTCAGTGACTGCTTATTTGCTATAAATAATAAATAAAATAGTGAAAGGACAATCACCTTCTACACCTTCATGTTTCTTTTTAGAACAGGTGGCCAAGTAATGCCCTGACCTTTAGAGTGACACAGGAGGCAGAGCCCTGGTTCTGAACAGCCACCCAAAGGGGAGGCAGCCCAGTAGCCTTTTATTAGTCTAACACAGAAGTGCAATGATTATTTCAATTTGCAATTAAATAAAAATGATCCAAGCTACATTTTCACTTTCTACATTTCCTTTGCTTGTTTTTTCTGCTTTCGGGGATACCTCATTGTGGGGGGCAAAGGAGTTTTGAGGGAAGGAGAGAGTTGCAGATGTTCCTCTGACTGGTGGGGTCTTACAAACCTCAAGTGCAGAGGGGGCACAATTGGGTTTTTCTCTTTTCTAAGGCCTTTACATGAATAAATGTTAATTTTATCAGACTACAAGGTCTGTCTACAAGGTGATTTTCAAACTCCTGTTGATTTAGTAAAGAACTTAGGTGTTCAGCACTTGCAAAAACACTGCTGTTTCAATAGACACCTTCAGGCAGATTTAGGTATTTAACCTGAAGAGTCAACATTTGCAGTTCTCCAGCAGGATTACCTGGGCTTCCAGGGCAAATTTCTACATCCCCAACTGCTGTGCATGATGTGCTAACCTGGATCCTTGCCTGGCACCTTTAAATGTAGCTATATGAAATTTGTTGGTGGAGATGTGAGGTTCCTGCAAACTCAGGAACAAATCCTTAATGAGCCAGGAAACAAGGAAGAAGCTCTTTTATATTTCTATTTTATTGAACATTTGCTTTCCTCTCACATGTTTCTGGGATGCTTTTCAATGTGAACTTTACTCCAAGAGCAATCTGATAAGTTCTTAAAGAACTGACAAGAAAATCTTGGGGAAAAGAATAAAAAGCAGGTTTATTTTCTCTCTAAAATATTTATACCTGGAACCTATCAAGAATTGTTGAAGATCTGCCAACATTTCCAATGATTTTCAAAGTCATACCATTTTTAGTTGCTCCAGAACTGCTGATATCAGCAAGCATGCCCTTCTAAATAATTTATTGGCATTTCTACATAAATTAGATACTTAAAGGTGAAGATGCCATGAACCTTGTGGAAGCTGAGTGCTCACTACATGGACTATAATCCATCAACCCAACAGACAGATTTCCAAACTGGCTTAAACCTCAGCAGGCTCACTGCTTGGAAGTAGTTCAAGGACTCCAGAGACTGCAATATGCTCTTGAAATGTCACTTGCAGTAAAAGTACATTCTACACAAAAATAAATCACCATAAAATAAGGTAGAAGCCTCAGAGCGTTATAAATTGATCATTTAAATCATAAGGTTTGTTACTGCTCACAAAAATAAGAAACGCAAAAAATAGGTTAACTTCAGCTAAGGACAATGTATTACAAAATACAGGGTAAAACCATCAGCTAAAACACACATTTGCATAAAGTTAAATCCTCCAGTAAAACACTTTAATCCTTTCTATCAGTTTCTAAAGTCACCATGAACTTTTTTTTTTTTCAAGTGTCCCCAAAAAAACCCTATGTAATTCTGGTTTGCAAAATTTAGCTATTGGAAAATGTTATGTTGGCATTTCACCTGTAATTACTTTATTTATAAAGGCTCCAGACTGCAAAGAAGGAAACAATCTGAAGAAGAGGGTGGATGATATTTCAATAAGAATGCTGAGGGTGAGAAACTGATGAAAAAAAAATGCTTCCCCTAGCAACTAGCAGATAAAAATCTTAAACCTTCAGAATTTGTTTTTAAATGAAAAAGGGAAAAAATGATCAAAGAAAGAAATCTCCCTTCCTGGCTAGAGAATCACTGCAGCCAGGGGTGTGTTGGATCCATCTTTTGAATGGATCCCTGAAATACATTTTTATGAAGGGGTAAGAAAAGCCAGTGATGAATTAATGTTAAAGGGGATGTAAAGATGATAAAAGCAGTATTTTCATGAGAAAACAGGAGTGGTAGGAGTGGTAAAGTTGCTATTTGAGATACAAACAAACTGATGCCTCAGATTTTTGCTTTTATATTTTTCAGATTCTGTGCTGCTTTAGCGTGTAGTTGTGAGCTTCATATTAGGGGATGGTGAGCTCTGTGCACAGAGCATGGAGACAAAACAATTCCTTCTCCAGCTGGGGACCAAGGACAAATGATCCAAATCTCACACCCAAGAGCATAAAAAATGGCAGAATGAAGACAGAGAAACAAGAAGGATGGGACTTCACAGGCTAAAGCTCTAACTGGACAATTAACTCCAATATGCAAACGGACCAGAAATTATAAAAGTGAGAAACCTCATGAGTGGGGTGACAATTTTGTGACCATTTTGGTTCATCTTGGGTGTAGCCCTGGCTGGGCTCTTGTGCAGCCCAAGGTGGATCCATTGAGACCTTCTAATAAATCCCTGCTTCATTCTTTAACTCTGTCTAGCCTCTGTTCTGGGTCAGCCTTCACAAGGCATGAAAACAAGATTGAACAAGACTACAATGAAAATAAGCAGGTCAATCAACACAAATATCTCAAGCCATCAATTTGCAAAAAGCAAAAAAATATATATATAATTAGGAACTCAAAATAATAATGGCCTAAAAGTCACAGAAGGTTTAAGTTTCAACAGGAGACAGGGGGAGGAAGCTGCTGACAGCAGAGATAATGAGTGTTGGTGAAGGTCATTCCATCTGCCTGGTCTCTGGGTGACCACCCCCAGCTCACCATGAGATGGGACCACAGTGCCAGCCCTCCCTGTAAGGACCCAGGGACAAGGGCAGGAATTCCTGCCTGAATACGAAACCTGGCTGCATTGGTTTAACAGGCTGATGTTCTTATTGTTGGAATTCACAGGAATGCACACAAAGGAAAATGCCAGCATGGGGAACTTTTCAGCTCTTAGCCAAGTAATTCTTTGCAAGAGTGTTTTGTTGTGATTTTTTTTTTTTAAATCTAGTTCATAGCACAGGCTCAGACTATGTGGGGGCACAAACAAAAGGAATAAATTAAGTGGGTGATGATTATAAACTAGAGAAATTCCAAGCACAAAAAGAATTAGTAGTTTCTGGGTTTTTTTCCTATTTGCTCTGAAAGGCTATTTTGACAATGAATCATAAATTTTTGCCTGTTCTTATTCTGTAACTAGCAAAAAAAGGAGAAGACTAGACATTTGTGTACTTGCTGCAAACCCTGAGTTTTGCCTTGCTCCCCAGCTCTGTGTTCTTTTTCAATGTTTGGTTTTGACTCTGACAAATCAGCTGTCCCAGCACTAACCAAATTATGGGTTTGGGGCCTAAGAGAAAATAAGGTTTGGCATCATCTTCCTTGTGAGAAGAGATGAAGAAATCTGTTAATCACAATTGACTTTATCAATTTTAACCATGCCTAACTTCCTTCCCTGATACTTTGCCATTCCTACCACTGTTGCCTGTTTAAGATGAGACACTCAGAAGAAATTTGGTTTTGCTCTCACATTTACACAACGCCATTACTTTGCCTTAATGACCAACACACCCTGCTTAATGAAACCCAGCAACAACTTTATTACATCCTGCACTGCTAATGATTTGGTGGTCACCTAACACATTAATCTTGATTCGTGTCTCACTTGAAATATTTATATAGTACAAAATGCTTAAGTGGAGGTCAGTTGCATGCAAAGCTTCAAAGAATGAATTGCAAGACTCTCTGTTGCCTCTAGCTCCTCCTCAGCAGGAGAACATGCCTGCCTCCAGCCTGGGCTAGGGTAGGGAGCCAGGTTTAGGAAATGATCCAGCAACTGTGGGCAGCAAAATCAGCCATATGGCCACAAGCATAAGGTTTTATTACCAAAGAAAGGACTTTATTTTCACCGCTTTTTACAATCTTAAAGGAACAAATGCTTTTAGATGGTTTCATCATAATTCCCTTGACATTAAAATTATGTGCTGGCCCATGGAAATCCAAGCTACATGACACAATGCAGACTTCATGGGACTTAGAATAAAGGCAGAGAGGTGAATCTCTGAAATAAATAGAAAGGCCTTTAGAATCATAGAATCATCAAGGTTGGAAAAGATCTTTAAGAACATCAAATTCAACATTTGACCAAATCATAACCACTAAGCCATGTGGTGAAGTACCACATCCACTCATTTTTTGTGCACTTCCAGGAATGCTGACTGCACCTTCTCTGAGTACAAAGCAGTCCTTAAATCCCAGACAGAGCCACTTCTGCAAGACTTTTCTCCATCCATATGTGGCTGGCAAGGCCATGCAGTGTCACACACTGCCAAGCCTGTAACTTTTTGCCCCTTTTCCAGTCCCTGTCTCAAAGCACATAGGAAATGCCAGTACTCCTTCCAGCAGCATTCTTTGTGTGCTAATTCTGCAGGTGCTACGTGCTGTCACTGACATATTTTCTGAAAAATATCTTTTGCTAGGATTTTTCTCCTGAGAAGCTGAGAAGCCTCAGAAAAGAAATGTAAACAATAACTATCTGTGGAATGTGGTCTGGAGATGGTTTACCAACAGGTGCATCCTTGTTTGGTTCCATGTGGATTGTTTTTACTTGATGTCCAATCATGGTCCAGCTGTGTCGGACTCTCTCATCAGTCACAAGATTTTATTATCATTCTTTGCTAGCCTTCTGATGAAATCCTTTCTCTCTATTTCTTTTAGTATAGTTTTAGTATACAATTTTGTTTTAATATAATATATGTCATAAAATAAAAATCAGCCTTCTGAAACACAGAGTCAGGATTCTCATCTCTTCCCTCATCCTGAGGACTCAAACACCACCACAACGTGGTTTTCTACTGGAGCATTTCACCATGGGCTTCTGGCTACAAGATGCTGTTCAGGCTGTGAAAGCTAGGCTTGATGAAGAAGAATCCAACACAACCCTCATTTTCTACACTTTTCGCTCTTTGCAGCTGTGTTTTTTTGCTCCCTGTGCACTGTCTGGTGACATGAATCATGGAACAGAAGGAACAGTTTAATCAATAACATGCTTAATTGCTAAAAATTACTCCACAACTGCAAACTCACAGCCAAGAGACCACACTATCTGTCACTGAAGATGCATTATGAGGGAGAAACAGAGAGGTTTAAGTGTCATTAGCAAAACAATAATAAAATAACCCATAAAAATTGAAAATATGACTTAGTGAGAGCGTATAAACATAAAACAGTGAGGTTCCCAAGATGAAATCATATTGCACTACAGATAATTCCAGATAATGTGGTTCAAAATGGCAAACTGCATTTGTGTTTTAAGGTGTGCAGACATATTTATTATGAGCAGCCAGTTTACTCTATTGTTTTGTGAACTCAAGGAGAAATGTAGCTTTCATCAAATTGAATTGCATTAAGTGGCTGCTGCATATTGAGAAGAAGATATTCTGTTGCTCTCAAGTGGCAGAACTGTCTGCAAATGTGCATGAGAATAGGAATTTCTGAATATTAGACACTGTGTCATATAGCAGTGATTACAGTGAGTCTGTTTCAGCTCTGATCCTTAAATGCAATGCTTCCTTGAGCACTTACTCACTTTGCTAGGCAGATATATGTGAAGAGCCCAGCAAAATAATCTGCCTCAGCACTTCTGCTGTAATTAAATGCAGTGGCATGTTGGCACAAGTAATGACCACCATCTGCTCAGATCCATGGCTGGTCTGTCCTTCACCACAAACCACACATCTCCACATGCCCAGTAAAATACCCATTACCAGCTGATTCTCCAAAGCACCACATGAATAATTTGAATTTGCAGCAGGTTTGTTACAGATGAGTGCTTATATATTTGGTCTGCAAAAATGCTTCTCCAGCTTTAGATGCTGTAATACTGTTAAATGCTTGAAAGAAAACATACTAAATGACCCAGGCTGCAAATTCAGGTCTCAGGAATTAGAAAAAGCCAAGACTTACACTGTCTCTTCAGGCTGCAAGCATTTGGATACCCTACCATGTCCTGGGTTTAGCATATCCTTGCCTAAAAAAGTATCTCTTATATTTCACAAAATTTGTTTCACACTATTCTCAATGCTACTATTTAATTGATTAATTTTATTCTATTTGTATATCTCATTTTTTCATAACTCACCATTCAAATCTCATTACATTTAAAGGTTATTAACTCCCTTGAACATTTGCCATTAG
Source organism: Emberiza elegans (assembly GCA_024865655.1). Classification (NCBI taxonomy): domain Eukaryota; kingdom Metazoa; phylum Chordata; class Aves; order Passeriformes; family Fringillidae; genus Emberiza; species Emberiza elegans. The sequence continues at coordinate 11,271,719 of JALJVW010000206.1, read as the reverse complement.
CATTTCTAAACCCTCTGTGAAGTCTGGGCTCTCCCAGTGTTCACAGGGTGGATTTGCACACCCTCTGCAGTATCCTCCAGGACAAAGCTCAGCCCTCCAGCCCTGCTTCAAGCTCCCATTCCTGCCTGGCATGGCTCTGTCACCAGCCTGCCTGGACACCACCTCTCCTGAGAATTGCAGTCTCTTATGGAATCTTTCTTCCTAACAACTGTTTTAAAGGAAGTAAGAATTATTATCCTTGTTTCACAAAGGTATAATTAAGGCTAGACAGATGAATGTCCAAATCTACTTCTCATCTAGATGGCTGATCCAAAATTCACTATGTCAGTCTCACCTTTCTGCAACCAATCTGGAAGAAAATCTCACTATGCAAACTCTGCTTAATCTCTGAAGTCATCAGGCTTGGAGAATGAATAGGATAGAGGATCCAGTGGAAAAAACCTGGGGTGAGCATTAAAGACTGTGCAAGGATGAGGAACACTTCATGGGACATGTGTAAGGGACACTTTATCCTTCCATGCAGCCTGATTCTGCTGATCAATGCACAGGCAACTTTTGAGTGAACACTGCCAATGAATGTGAGCATCTCTCACGCTCCTGAGTTTTCTTTTCTTTACTTTTATGGACCTTTGTTGAACAGAGAAAGATTTCTTGGTAGGCCTCTCATGGACAGCAAAATCCAAGAGCAAAGGCCATGAGCTGTAACATGGGAAATTTTGATAAGACACAAAAAAATCATCATAAAAGGAGTGATAAATCTTTGCCACAAGGGCTGGAGAGGCTGCCACCCCCACCCTTGAAGAGTTTCACAGCTGGACTGTGTGAGGCCCTGAGGAACATGATGGAACTGCAATTCAGCCCTGCTTGGAGGGGGTTTGGGCCACCTTTCTGCAGCAGAACCTCCAACCCAGGGTTTTCTGTGACTGTTCTGTGGTGTCTCAACACAGCCTGTGCTGCACAGTGGGGCACACTGTCCCCCCTGCACTGTGGACCTGCTCAGTGCTCAGAGGAGAGGGAAATAAATGGATCACACTCGTGACCCACTTGATTTTGAAGATATCATTTGTACAATCATATGATTGGTTATTTTGGTTATCATATGATTGGTTATTTAGGCATGACCCCTTCTAGGTCACCCCATGACTGAGCAGCCATCACACAAATCTATTCTCCCAATGAGGTGACACAGTCTGGCTGAGGCAATTAGATCATCATTACCAGAAATAGAACTGAGCTATATATTGTCTGACATAAATTCAAGGGAAAGAAATACCTTGTTCCAAATTATAGTATCATCCATCTAGACTTTCTGATGGTCCTGAAAGACAGATGGTCCAGCAAATGGCTGTAATCATCATACGGGTACAGTTTAACTCCCTAAGACATGTTAAAAAAACAATATTTGCAGAAATATCAACCTGCAAATGTGAACAGAGCCTCCTGGCTGGGTAGGAGTTTACATTTTAGTAAAATTTCAGAAGATACTTCCTTTGAAAATTTTTTGCTTTTAAAAAGTAATTTAACAAAGTACTTAAAGATTACCACAATTAACAGATTTACCTTTAGTAATAGTGACTATGTCAAGCTGACTTCATGATACTTAGTTTGGAACAACTCTGAGCCAGTTCAGAAGTCTTTTCTCATGAAAACACAAGACCAACACGTGCCTCAGTAAATGATGTTGAAAACTACATTTGGTTCAATAAAAGAGGCCAGATCTTAGTTGCTGTTCAGAGGCCAAATCATGGTGGTCATTTTTGGAAGGGTCATAGCCTCTGTGTGCCCCAAACTGTTCCTCTCATGTTCCTGACCACTATGAGCCAAAAAAGTGCCAAGGAGCAGCCAAAGGGAGCAGTAAGGACGGTGCTCAGTTCTCCGTCCAGCCCTGACATCAACTCATTTATTGATGCAGTGCTGCAGTGCAGGATTATGAATATGCCTGGGAGACATTTTTCCTGCTGCACCAAGACCTCAGCAGTTCACAGTGTTATTTATTTCTGGCAAGGTTTTGTGTATTGTATATAAGTGCAAAACATAATTCTTGACATCCACAGAGCATCATCTGAATTTATCACCCAACAGCTCCTACAACAAATAATCCCAATTAGTTCTCAAGAAAGAAACCTCTGGACTGTACTTGTTTTAAAGGAGAAGAGTTTCTGGAAGCAAATACTGTCTCAAAAAAAAAAAAAAAAGAAAACAAGAAGTTAATCCTGACATGATTTATTACCCCTTTCACCTCATGCAATACTTCAATTGTTCTCTGTGTCATGGTCTGATCCTTTAGTCCTTTCTCTTCTAAATCACCCTGTTTTTAGCAAAGGGAGAAAAGGTCTGAAGGATTAGGTCCTGAACTCCAACCAATATTCTCCTCAGAAAAAAAAAAATGATGCATTCTGCCTGCTCAAATTGCCATGATAGTAGGTGGCATAGGAAAATGTAATTTTTTTTTTTTTGTAAATAAGGTTAAGTTATATTAATTCAATTTTTCATCTGAAGAGAGTAGAGAATTTCCTTCTCCCAGTTTTAGTGGATTCAGTAAGTCAGCCATGAATAGAGCATGTGGGGAGGGAATGCAGAGTGTCTGTGGGAAGATCCATACAAAACATGCAGATGGGATTAATCTACTCATTCCCTCGTTGTAATTGCAGTTTCACAGAAATTCTGCTAAAACCACATTTATTTGGCAGTAAATACGATGACTAATTGCAAAGGATAGCTGCACATAAATTCCAGACTGAATTTTTTGGCATACTTCTAATTGTCGTATAAAAGAAAATGACACACTCTCTACTCATTTTTCCTAATTAAATGCAAAATATAAAATTATTCCTACTACTCTTATTGGTGGAACTGAAGTCTGTTTCAATTTAACTATGAAATACAGCATATGGCTCCCTGATTATTGGTAAATTGTGCAGCAGAAGTCCTGGACAGATGATTCCAGAGGAGGATCTGGCCATGCCTGCACTGAGACCCATACAAGAGGTCTCAATCCAGACTGGAAAATTGTTCTGTAGAGAGTTCTGTGAAGGATATGCGGCCTTAAATTAATGGTTTACAGGATTAGGGTCATTTGGTTGGGTTTTTTTCCCCAAAATTCTCTAAATAAATGTCACATAAATTTCAAACACAAATTTTGCATGGTAATCTAGATGCTAGAGCAATCCTTAACTACCTGTGACCTGTTTACAGCAAAAAGCTCTTACAAACACTCAGCACCCAAAGTCATATGAAATATTTGGCAGCAGAGGACGAAATCTAATCTTTTGTGTCCCAAGCCAATGATGAACCTGACTCACCATAAAGAATTACTAATACTGGAAAAAAGGGTAAGATAAATTATGTAAAAATCATTTCCTGACAGCCTTGAATAATGAAACAAAAAATCCTTTAAAATAGCACAGCATGTAAGATACTGTAATATATGTGGCACTAAAAACCCCCAATCCTGCAGCAGCAGTACAGTGCAAGTCTAGCACAGACCAGACATGTTTCAGCAGTGCAGAGGGAATTAAATGTTCCTGCCTTTATCTGCACACACAAGAAGAGCTCTGTCACTCTTTCCACATAATGGGATGTAAAATATGCCATTTATTAATTGCTTAACATCCACCAAACAGCGCAGTATATCCTAAGAGGGGGAAAAAAACCTCAAACCCCACAACCAAAACACATAATGCTAAGAGGGGAAATAAAGCCCAAATTGCTTAACATCCAAACAAGTATATCCCAAACTTAAAGTGCCCAAACCCCACAACCAAACTACAACTTAAAGTGTGGCAATTCTTAGCACTGGACATAAAAGAGATTCAGTAAGAATGCATTTGGTTGAACACTGTCACTTGCCCTGACTGTGAGCCTTTCTTTATGCATGAGGATTTTGAAGTCTAATGAGTATGCACAGAGCATTCCCACTGATTCACCACCACAGAGGAGAGATTTGGCTGGGATTTCATCCAGAAAACAGCTAAGAAAATAGAAAAATACAGGTAGGGGAAAAGCTCTGCGATGCTCAAAGATTCTGCCTTCTTTCTACGGCATGGGTACCTTGCATGACTGCAGATATTTTCCCTGTCTTGCTGCACATAAACCCTCTGTAAGCAGACTTTTGACACGTTTCTTTTAGGAAGTTTTCCCATATCAAAGGAAAATGTGCTGCAAACCAGGGCTCTGACTTGCACATCCCACACACTGAACTCCTGTGCTCTGCACAGGAAACTCAAATGTCAATATCATGTCAGAGATAGACAAGAACCATTCTCAACTTTTTTTGCTGAGCTCTGCCAACCTTTCAATAATTAAAGACCATCAATCAGACTCAAACAAAAAACAAATTATGATATTACTAGCAAAGAGACAGATATTTTCAAAATAGGAAACCTAATAAAATTTATCATTAGCTTTCAGGATTGATCTTTCCAGTGCATTCATTTCAAGGGATTTTTTTTCTTCACCTGTTTGATTGCTCTAAGTTGAGGTCTGCATGTAGCCACTTACCTCCTGGAGTGGAGACATGAGGAGAAATGCCAAATATTGTGAAGAGCTGTGACAAAAACTGTGGCTCACAATCCCGCTAAGCCTCCTCCTCCACTCATGTTTTGCCAGAGGGAGACGGATGAGCCCCAGAATTGCCTCACTCAGATTCTCATGGGAAACTCGTGGCTATTTTGGTGGCTACAGAACATCCTTGGAAATGGAGAGAAGGCTGCAGCCTTTGTAGTAGCAGCGTGTGGTCAGGATTTTAATGCCAGGGGTCAGAAACACAAGCACTGGGGAATTTTTGAGAAGCAGGCCCCACAGGGACTGCTCAGAACACAACTTTTTATTGCTTTTCCAGCCTTGTGAACACATCTCAGCACTGGGCTATTGACTCATCAGTGCCAAAGACAAAATTTTGGGTCATGAGATCCACGTGGTTGTAGTGACAACCATGAGATGATGCTACCCCTGGAAATTGTAATGTCAAACCAAGTCTCTTCAGCTCAGAGATACAAATCTCCTTTCATTTTCTGCTGCTTAAGGAGTGTCAGTGATGATAGGACTGCAGGACACAAACCTTAGATGTCATTTAAATATATCAGTTTAGGGGAAAACATCAGCAAGATACAGCAACCATGTGAACAGCTCTATCAGCCAGAAACATTTTATATCTAAACATCAAATTCTCTAGAGAAATCCTCAGAGTCAAAGAAACAGCAAACCACTATATAATTCATCTTCATAATCTTGGTGTGTGATTCTTATCACTGACATGCTACTACTCTCCTGGCTCTTATTGGACTCTGACTCCTATTAAAGGTGTGCATTTGGTCTTATTGAGGGATAATGCAATAAAATCACCTTTTCCTGGTGGTTTTTTTTTTTTTTTGGGTTTTTTTTTTTTTTTGGAGTCAGTGAGGGACTCAATGACATCCTCCACGTGGGAAGCTAGAAGCTAGAACTTATATTTGTTTCACAAGTGTAAGTCCATTGCAGTACCATTGGTTTCAGTGACATAACATGTGGTTACATGTCACTGTTGTATTTTCTGAAAAATCTCTTTGCCAGGATTTTTTCTCCTGGGAAGCTGAGAAGACTCAGAGAAAAATGAAAATAATAATTATCTGATTGCTTCTCCTGTGTTTTGCTGCTTTGGAATGTGGTTGGAGATTTTTTTTTGTCCCACAGGTGGTTGTTTGATTAGTTTCATGTGAATTGTTTTGATTTAATGACCAATCACAGCCAGCTGTGTCAGGACTCAAAGCAGTCCCGAGTTTTCATTCTCATTCTTGGTAGCCTTCTGTCTGTATCCTTTCTCTATTCTTTAGTATAGTTTTAGTATAATATTATATCATTCCTTAACAGAATATAAGTACATAAAATAATAAATTAGCCTTCTAAGAACATGGAGTCAGATTCTCAATTCCTCCCTTGTCCTGGGGACCCAACAAATACCATGGTTACATCTAGAGAAAGTTCAATTTGATGGTGCAAGCCCTTCTCCATCTGTAGCTGGAAACCAGGAAAATTTGTTTTAAGAAAACACAGTTGTGCATTTTTCCTTTTTTATACTCTTCTACATCTGTGAGTGACCACTGCCTGAGACAAGGCACTGAACTACATGGGTCCTCTGTCTGCTCTCCTAAGGTCATTCCTCTGTTCTTTGTAGAGCAAATATCTCCAGAGTGCCTCTATCCTACTCATTTAGCCTGTAGAGCTGTACCTCAGAACCCATTTCTTTAATGGCATAAAACGTTTGGGTCCTGTTTTTTTTTTAAGTGGAGATTGTAAATAATGCACTGTATAATAAATTTTAAAAATCACCTGGTATTGAACAAACCATTTAATTTAACTTGGCTAATCTGGAATCAATATTATAATTAATTTACTACTTCCTCTGTCTTTTGAAGTGGTGGAACAAACCAGCGTGTGTCAGTTCAGCCCTGTAGGATTGTGTGAAATGCTGGGGTTGGATCCTTATTTACTGCTAACTAAGACTGACCAGTGGAAGGGTTCCTTGCTTCTAGGAATGCTTTATAGAAGCAATTCATTGTGGATATTCTCAGTTCAGTTGAAAAAGAACAGAGATAATTTCTCCCAGCCTGAGCCTGGGAAACTTAAAGGAAAGAATTAAAACAGCCATTACCTCTATTTCTGTAACCATTGTTTATAGATATGATTCTCCAGAGTGTGCTATTCATAGTTCACCAATAGTGTGAGAGAGGATTCCTAAAGGTCAATCAGGTCTTAGGGACATCATTGTTTCTATAAGAATTATAGATTTCTAATAATAAAGTGTTTTTTCGTACCTTCTGATGATGGAGTCTCTGTATCACCTTTGACTGTCCCCAGCACCCCTTCAGTGATAATTCATGACAAAAGAAAACAAAGTTTCATAATTTCATTTTTTTTTTGATTTAGGATGTGTTTTGATTTTTAAATCATTGGTCAGGCTGAGCTGTACCAGCTTCACTTGAGGCAAACCACAAGGAATTGCCTGCCCTTTGTCCCTGTGGAATGCTGAGGTACTCCTGGGCTCAAGGTACAGAGACTAACAAGAAAAAGCTTCTAGTCCCTCTGGGTCCAGTGAAGGAGGAGTCAGCCCTGCCAAACTCCTCCAGTGCCTCCCAGCGCAGCACCCAGGTCTCCAGCCAGTGTCACAGCCAGCAGACAGAGCCTCCCTCACCTCTGTGGAGACAGAAACCTCTTGGATTTACTACACAGTGCACATTTTACATCCCAGCTAGGGCAGCACGTCTCCTAGAAAAGCAGATTGTCACCAACCCTGCCACCCTCTGGTCTGTTAATGACCCCAGAGCTGAGGGAGCATCAGAAACCCTGCTCACACTTCAAAGGTTCTCCCAATCCCCAGTCAGCCAGACACAGGGCCAGAGGGAATATCCTTGGCTGAGAGCTCACAAACACAGCCCACAGTGCAGAAAGACCAGCTGCTACAGAGGTTAAACCTTTCCCTGCAGTGAAGAGCTGCTCTGCAGACCTTCAGTTCCCTGGGATGTCCAATCCAAACACGCTACAGGTGTATTTTATAAATCACTTTCCGGAAAAGTGTTTATTTTATCTGTCTCTCCCTTAGCAGAAGGACTTTCCCGTCCCACAGGAGCTGTGCAGTAAAATTGGAATTGGGACATCCTGGAAAATTCTGCTTTTCACTTCTACCCTAACAGCAGTTTTAGGGGTCCCATGCCAGGGGCATGGGTTTCTTGGTTTGGCGTGATATCAAAGATGTAAATAAAATAGTTAGAGAATGCAGGCCCTCATAGAGATATCAGAATGATTTAATGACTTAAAACTTCCTTTCCAGAGTCTTCCAATTCCCACAACTCTTGTTTAGCTTAATAAGAGCTGTGAGCATGCAGATTTACTCACCAGTATTGGGAAACTCTGCTTCCTTTAGCCTTGTGATGAATAAAAAATGCTTCTTTTTAAGAAAAAAAAAAAAAAAAGGCTTTTATGGTCCAGGGAGTTTATTAACATGATTTGAGCAATCCCTTAGAGATTCAGAAAGCCAAGAGTAATTCAAGACAGCAAAACTGTTTAAACTTCCAGATTTCTAGGGCAAACAGTGATTTCTTGAGAGCTCAAATCAGGAGGCACTGCCACTGATAAGAGAAATTGTGGATGTCCAATCCCTGGAAGTGTCCATGGCCAGGCTGGATGGAGCTCTGAGCAGCCTGGTTTATTGGAAGGTGTCCCTGCCTGTGGTTTATAAATACCCGAGGGCAAAATCTCTTCATGGTTAAACCCTCTCTGCTGCTTCACCTGAGCAGCGCAGTAACCACATGTTGGTATCTCAAATAAATACCAGTGAACACTGTCCTGGCAGCTGGGCTTTCTTTGGAGGGGCAGAAATAAGTAAAAAAGAAACATTGTGTGCAGAGCTATCAGTTCCCTGCAGTGCTGCTGTAATCTGCCAATGTGCTGAGTGTGGCCCAAGGGACATTGCTCCACTCAGCTCCAGTTCCAGGCATTTCCCTGATCCTGCTCTGGTCCAGCCCAGGCAGCTGCATTTCTCAGGAGCCCTCCAGGAATTGTAATGCAAGGGAAAAACAAGTGTGCAGTTGAATGACTTGGAGATCTTGGAGGCTTTGTCCTTAACATTGTGCTGGTGGCAATGTCACACTGTGCTACAGCAGAAGACCATCAGAAATGACAAAATCAGAACAGAGCCCTGATTAATAGAGTTTGCCTCCTTGCCCTTTACTGTACCTGCAGTGACAAAAGTTGGAGCTGGCTTTGGGGAGCATCTCTGAACCCAGACTGCATTAAGAAATACATTTTCCCTTCCCTTGAAATTCCTACTTACATTCCTCAAACCCTTTTATGACCATTTTCATCCTCCCCTAACATTCCTCTGTAATACATGTGCTGCTGCAGGTTTACTGATTAAAACCACACAAAGAAAAGTCTGTATGACCTGACTTTTAATAATTTCATTTAATAAGAAAGAAAAAAGCAACAAAACAAAAAAATCCCCTTATTTTATCTATTTGCCTGACTGGATAGCAATTTTTGGGAAGTGTTGTTACCCAACTGAATTTAGCAGCACACTAAGCTGTTGCACTACTGACAAATAGAGAGCAGCAATTATGACAACAAGAAACGAAGCTCTTTTCTGGGAATTACTGGGAAACTTGTGCCCTTTGGACAACTGAAATCTCCAGAGAAATCCCCTTGTGCCTTAGCCAGTTTATAATTTTAAGATGAGCTGCAGCAGGCAGCAAAAGCAGTCGTCAAATGATCTTCTTTCCACACCAGCCCTGCCAACTTCAAAGGAGATTCACAGGGTACTGAGAACAATTAAGATTGGTTTCAGAACATTCTGACTCAATACAGAGCATCACTGCTAAATTTTGTCCAGCAGCCAGTGTATAATCTCAGTTACAGAAATTTTGAGAGAATTATGAGAAGTAAATAGGGGACATTTGATAATTAACCCTTCTGAGACCAAAAGAGATCAAATTCAAAGCTGAAAAAACAACTTTAAAATAATTATATTAGCTAAGAGCCCTCTGAGCAATATTCTTAATGTTAATTTTTAATTCTTAATTCCACTCCATTGGGAATACAAAGTACAGGACAGCCTGAATATACATCAAAAGTTATGTCATAAAAGTGGTTTTGTACATGAAAATACTCAAAGTGCAAAAAACCAGAACTTTTTTCCATCCCGTATGTATCCATAATGTCTAACCATCTCTGGGGTCTTTTTTTTAACACCTGGTCTTTGCTTGATTTTTGAATCAAGTATGACACTTTCATCACACTAAATTCCTCACTTTGGCCCTTTTCTTTCACTACATGTGCTGATAAAATACAGGGAATTCTGAGCACTTTTGGGGGAACAAATGCAGTATTTGAATATCCAGAAACTACTACATATGGGCAGAAAAATAGCACATGCTATGCTTTGTGCTAAGAAAACCTCTCACAACTTGCAAAAGGCAACACAATATTTATCCTCCCAGAGGAAGGGACAGAAAAAGTTAACAGTCACATATTTTTCATCCTTCATCTTCCAAGATTCATCTGGAGAAAAAAAAAAAACTGTGGCAGAAGGTATTTTTAAATAAATATTTCTAACACTTCGGAGCTAATCAAATTTTTTGGAACAGAAGTGTTGAACCTGCCACAATCCAGTCCCAGAAAGTAACACTTCTGCTGGGAAAGTGCTAATTTCGATTAAATCTTTTGAAAAGGTGTTTTGGGCTTAGAATGGTCGGAACATGAGAGGCACCACGGGCAAGAGCAACAAAGAGAGGTAAATATACTGAGGTGGCTGAGACCAGCAACTCAGAAGTAGGTGAGAAAAATTCACGTCACCACTTTCAGAATTGAGAGCTGAACTTGGCCACTCATGTCCCAGGTGAATGTCTTTATTCTGCACATGGCCAATCTGTTTTCCTGGTCCAATTAATATTTAATTGTTTATGCAGCTGCAACAAGAAAGGCTGAGAAAAATCCAGCCCAGAGCAGCTAACTGCTGAATGGTTAGCACATTCCTTGGGGAAGTGGGAGAATGGAAAATGCTCTCATCTCTTTGCAGTTTGCTTAGAAGCTGTATATTTTTTTTTTTACTAAGAACTTGCTCAGTTCATGGGTTTCACCCACACAAAACAGGAAAAAAGAGCATATTTGAAAAAAACACAAGACCCAAAAAGCCAATAACCCCCACAAGAGCAAACAAAAATACCCAAACAAATCACAAATTTGAGCCTCTTTGCTAGACAGAAATATTTCTTCCACAGATACCCACAGTGCACTGTAACTCTGGTCCCTTAAGGACTCAGAGTTGTTGAGACTCTCCCCACTTCTGCTCTTCAGCAAAGGATCCATTTATTCACCCTCTTTTGAAGACATTTCACAGCAGGTTCTGCACCAGTAGTGCTTATACCCAGAGCCCTGTGGGTTTTGACAGCGACACTTTTCTCTCTGAAAATTGAAACCCAAGGTTAGCAAAGTGATCAGATTGGCCAAAGATCATCGAATCTCAACAAAAGAAACAAATATAAAAAGCTGAATTGAAAAAAAAAAAAAAAAAAGCTTTAATACAGAACAGAAAAATGTGTCATTTCTTGTGTACCCAAGCCTTCTATGGAGGTCCCTTCTACCCCACCCCCTATGAGAGGAAGCAGCTCTTTCCTTCTCTCCTTTTCACCCCCTCTCACCTGCCCTTTTGGAATGGCTCCCAAGGTCACTGTCTGCCTTCTCAGCCTGGTCAAAGCCCCTCTGCAGTGTCAGAGGTGTGTGTCACAGCAGATGCTCTGCATCACCTGATATCCCTGGAAACCTCAACCAGGATGTGTGACACCACCAGCCAACACAGCCCCTCCCTCCCTCCTGCTCCTGGCTGGTTTTTATTCACAAATTAAACACCCAGTGTGTGCCCTGATGCAATCACTGCAGCAGCCTCTCAACACATCGTTTGCATTACTTGGCACAAAGGTTTCTCCTGCCCTTCTCCTCTGCCAGTGAACTGAACCAGCACAACTGTGAGTAATGAATGTTTCTTCACAAGTCGCTCAATACACCAAAGTTACAAAGGGATCCCTGGGAACTGAGTGATTCCCACACCTCCCAGGGTGCCTGTCCTGGATTGCTGAACAAATTGTATTCTATTTGCCATCTGTATGGCAGTTGTCTTTTGTCAAATGGGCAGTTTTCCATATCTCTTCCACACCCAGTCCTCCCTCTGGGGGGACATCTGCTGATAACAGCTATTGAATGTCCCTGCATGGCTGATAAGAACTACAGCATCCCACTGGGAGATGTGAGCCCAGAGGGAGGGGCCAAGCATTCCTACCTGGATATAATCTGGAGATTCTGGAACACCAGCCCAGCTTCTCCACTGGATTTCCCAGAGGAACAGCAGCTGCAGCTTCTTCCACTGGGAAGACTTACACCCTTTTCCACAGGATCCCTGCTCCAGCAGAACCACCCCTGACACTGCAGGAGGGCTGCAGCCACATTTCCAATGGAACTGCTACCAACACCCTGACCCACAGGGTGTCAGGCTGGGTTCTGACTCTGTCAGTGTTGTTCTAGTGTACTGCATTGTTTATTTTATCTTTTTAATTTTCTTCCATGGTAAAGAACTGTTATTCCTTCTGCCATATTTTTTACCTAAGAGCCCCTTAATTAAAAATTTATAGCAGTTTGGAGGGAAGGGGTCTAAATTTTCCATTTCAGGGGGGGCTCCAGCTTTTCTTAGCAGAACTCCTGTCTTTTCAAACCAAGGCAGTGCCAAATACCATCTGCCCATGGCTAAGTCAGCCATTCAGCCATGGGGCTCTTGCAGGTAACCCAGGCAGGGATGTTCCTGCAGGAATCTAGAAACTTTGTTGGGAACTCCTACACTGCAGAAGTCAGACACTGATCTGTGCAGAGACTAAATCTGCCCCCACCATCAGAAAATGGCTCATCTTCTGGCTCTGCAGTCAGTGAGCAGTGGCAACATTTATTGACCTATCCATACAATTGATGACACAATTAATGGCAATTTGGTTCCAGCAAAAATGCATGTGATTGACCCTACTTCATTAGTCTGGAGAGTATTTTACAAACTGAGAGCAAAGTACTGTGATTTAACAGATGAACTACAATAGCTGATTCGTTTAATCTTATTTCAACTCTGACAAACCCAGTTACCTTTCAGAGATAATATATTAATGAAATAGCCAAGTATTGGTCCAAGATTAAAGAAAAAGTGTCTTTTGTCTGGATTTGTATTTCAAATAGATTTCCATGTGCTTAACTTTATTGATTCAAGAAGTAGGTATATGATTAGACAGACAGATACATGGAGTGTTTCAGCTGATCTATATTCATGACACCACACAAAAGCAGTCAAACAGCATTTTAGCTTTAATCTCAGATATCTGACTCCACATAAATTCTTTTTCTAAGCCAGAACATCAGTTTATGAAGCTGCAGCTGGAATAATGACATGAAGAACAGCAGGACACCTTTGCTAGTGACTAAATATCTTTTAATTGCAGTCTGTGGTGGGAAAATAAATAAGGCAGATTTCCTAGCCTCCTGCACTGGTGAAGGCACAGAAAAACCCTTGTGGGTTCCCAGTGAAGGACTGAGACTGCAAAGCAGCTTTGACATTGCCTTAGGTGGGCCAGGACTCCAGTCCCAAAGGGCAGGGGCACAGCAGAGCTCGAGCCAGCCAAAGCTTCAGAGACAAAACATTAATAAGAGCAGCAACGAAGACCATTCTGACAAAAGGTTTCTGCCAAAGCATTTGATTAATAGAAAGTTGATTTTTTGCCGTGTGATGTTCTCAAATCTCTTTTCAAAGGTATACTCAGCACAAACCAAGACAGACAACAACGTTTTCCATTTGGTTCAAAGCTATTAACTTCTCCCCAGCCCTTGGGAAAGATCCATTTTTCATTTTTGTCTTGGAACTGCTGTATAGAGAAAAAGTCATCGCTTGCACAGCACCATGGGTGTGACAGGCTTTGGAATGGGAAGGACCAGGACCAGATCCATGATCCTCTGGCATTCCCATACCCTGGAGATTCACCTGGGCAGCATGGGAAAGGAAAACTGCATGCAGTACACATTAGGAGAAAGCACACTAATTACTAATTAATTAATCTGGTATTTTCAAAACACCAAAAAAGAACTTAGGGAGCTAACCAAGTTGCCTAATTCCCCTAGGCAATATGATAATCCCAGCTCCACCAGAAGTGTGAGACAGTACACAAAACAAGCTGCTGTCCCTCCTGGGGGTGTCTGTCAGCTCTGACAGCTCAGCATCTCCACAGAGAGTCAGAGCTGTTTGGCTCTCATAGAGAATCTGGCCCAAAATTATTAATGTCACTTAAATATGCTCCATTTTTAACATTATCTATGTGCTTTAAAGGACAGGGGAAACCCAGCTCAGATCACAGAGTTTATATGCACTAACCTGTTAGTACAACATCCACTACAGAACATGATCTGAATTAGGAGCCCTATCACTCACCCTGACTTGTCCTTGATCACACTTCCTTTAGAGACTTGGAACAGCCGAGAGGAACAGTTCATGCTGAATAAACCTCCAGAAACCTCCAGCAGTGAAAACCAGCACCAGCGCTTTCAGGGCTCGGCTCCCGAGGGGAGTGGCAGGAGGAAGGGCAGCAGCTGGCACAGGCTGGAGCAGGCTGTTGCTGCAGGGGCTACTTGCTATCGCCTTCTCCTGCTCTGATTTTGGGAGGACACTTGTTATTTCTGCCTTCGGCATTCGTTCAACACATCTTGCTGGGTTGTCTTTCTGCGCCCTGTGTTTTCTAATGGATTCTTCAAGCACATAATTAGCCCTCAGGGTGAGTCAAAGAGGCAAATTAGGAGCCTAGAGGAATTAGGAGCCAAAAAGGCACTTGGAAATGAGCATTGAAAGATATTCAAACTTGTCTCAGACCCTCACACATCGTTCTGGTGTTGCAATAGCCCACAGCAGTAGGTTCTATGCTTTTCTACTTTCCTAAGAGTTTTACTCCTTTTTATGAAGCTGAGGGATTTAATCTTATCTGTTTTCTTGCACCAGAATTGTCTAAAGCTTGCTAAGGGTCTGTTGCTTTCTGTAACTTCCATTTGACACTCCTGTCATACATCATCCTTACCTGCTTTCTTAGTTTTTTCTATTTTTCCTTTTTCCTTTTCTATTTTTTCTTTCCTTTTTTTCTTTTTAAGATACTCTGTTTGCTGGAGAGAAGTTCAGCCTGTGCTGATTAATTCAGCAGTTAAGTCTGCCTTTCTTTTCCTTGTGAATTTTAAAGATGCAGACGGGATAGCCCTCCATCAATGATGCTATCAGGATATTTTTTCGTTCTAAAGCAAGCAGTAGCCTATTGCTGATTTCCAGCACAGAATCACCAGTCATTCCTATACAGTTTGGCTTTAAGGGATGGAGTCGTTGGCTGCTTTTGTCTCTCACATAAAAGAAGAATCAGCCTCAGTAATCAGAGCTAAATCCAAACACTAGGAGGAAAAAAAACCCGACTCTACTTCCCCGTGCCAAAAACCCCCCATGCTTACTGCATAAAGAGAGCACTGTTACAGCCCCTTGGCCAATGCTGACCAACCAAAGATCTTTTAATCTGGTTAGAGATTTCACCAGCTCTTTGATAATGATCGTCAGAAAATCAACACATCTCACCCTATTAAATTACCATTGAACTGCCCCTAAATTTTCCATCGGGAAATTCACCTGACAGTTTCAGTCATTTCTCATCTTTTACCTTTTACCATCTAAAAATGATCAGGTACAGGTTGTCCCATGAGACAAAAGACATTTTTTCATTTGATCCTATAAATTACCTTTTCTGATTATTACAAGATGCTAAAAAAAAACGCTGCAGGTTTGCCCTTTTCTCAAATCTAGACTTTTCTATTTTCAGATTAAAAGTTTTACCTATAAATGACAGTTTTGCTGTGTTTCAATTACACTGGCACTACAAGACGTATTTCCCCATGACAGGTACATTTGTCCACTTCTGTGTATCACCCTGGTGCAAAATATTCTGCAGGAGAGCCAGATTCACAAATCTCATCTCTCAAATACATTTCAAAGTATTATCCCTAAAGTTCAGCAACAGGGCATAGGAAAGGACACAGATCTAGCCCAGTGCTGGAGAGAAAACACCATTGCAGAGGTTGTTTTTTAGTCAAGGCTTCTATTCTCTAAAACTTGGGGCAATCATTTCTGAAATCATTGCTACAGAGAGTATTCAGAAAAAGAAGGGACATTAAATCAGACTGCTTCAAAATTAATGGATAGAGCTCTCAGTGGTAGCCAAAAGTACAATGAGATCAGGACTTCCTACCCCAAGTGAAATGCCCAGTTGATCCTGGCCAGGCAAGTTGTTGCTATTCATGGAGATGATTTAAGTTTTCCTCATGTCCTGGGGGTATTTCAAGGGCTTTTAATACATAAAATTGTCATAACAGGAGAATCAGGTTGGAATTCAAGCTACAAGGATGCCAGGCCAGGCATGAAAGATTGCAGCAAGCCAGGGTCCAGTTCAGGACTTTGGCTCAAGTGTTTCCTACATCTCCCATCCACTCAAGGATGCTGGAATTAGATCTGAGAAAATAAGTATTTCTTACTCCAGGGTATAACTGTTTCCTACCAAATGAACTCACCTGGAAGACTGGAGGGTTTTAGAAAAAATTATTAAAAGCTCTGCAAGACAGAGCAAGAACAAAGTGTCATGCAAAAAATTGATTTTTTACCCTTCCTCTGAATCTCTGGTTTCTAGACCAATTTTGGCTGGAGGTTTTGATCTGGTACACAGATTACACAACAAGAATAATCAGTGATAAACAATTTCTGGAGGCTGAAACTTGTGAAAGTGGTAAACTACTATTATACAACTCCTATTTTCAGAGAATCTAGGTTGTATTAGCAGTACTGGAACAAAACCAAGCAGGCATGAAAGCATCAATTCACATATTCTTCAGGGATTTCTAGAGAGAAACTGAGCTGCACTACAGGAATGAAATACAGACACACTCCCTGCCCTCTAAATAGCCAAAAACCTCTGTAGGCCTTTCTCTTGAGCTGCACCACCAAAGGAAGCATCAGTGTTTCAGCCTCTCAGAATTACCAATTATTATCTATAGAGCAGAAAAAGCAGAAATGCAATTTTACAACTGTTTCTGTATAAGACACAAGGGAAGAGTAGAAGTTTCCTTGGTACCTAATGATCAAAATAATTTGGGCTTCTATCTGCTGAATATGAGCCACTGATGCAACAGTTTCTGAAAAATACAATCAAATGAGTGAATTTTAAATATGATCAAATACCAGAGGAAATCATTGCATAAAAATACAGCTGGGAAAAAAAATCCCAAAACTCTAAACAAACAGAATATTTCTTTAAAGGATTTTGAGCTCACCTCCTGCTCCCCTCAATAAAATGAATGAGATGCCTTCTCATCCCATAATGAGAACAAGCACAGTAGTCTGAAAATCTGCCACAAAGGATCTGTTACAATGCCCTTGCAATGTTTTGTACATGTAAGAACAGTTTCCACTGCAATATTGTGTCTATTGCAAAAGGTTCTGCCTGAAATTGCTTTCACAGTTTCAGGCAATGCAATTGATGCATCACACTGGCTTAAAGACAAGCAGAGTTTTATTTGAATTTCATGGAATGACTGAATATGGAAAAGAAATGAAGAACAAAGGCAATAGAATAACACAGTCCCATAAATGCACAACCTGACCATCTTCAAACTCAGTGTCAATACTGTTACAGAAATGAATAAAGTCATTGGTTTGTAAGATTGAGTCCTTTCTTTTTGGGTAAATTAACATTAATGGAAAGAAAAAGAGAAGGACTTAGCTCTATTTGTTCAGTATAGGACCTCTGACTACAGGAAAGGCTCTGAGATGCTGGCCTGTTTCCAGAGAAGGGAAACAGAGCTGGGGAAGGGTCTGGAGCACAGAGGAGGAGCAGCCGAGGGAGCCGTAGGGGCTCAGCCTGCACAAAAGGAGGCTCAGGGGGACCTTATCGCTCTCTGCAATCACCTGAAATGTGCTGTATCCATGGGAAACATTTTTTCCCCCTAGGAAAAAATGTTCAGAAAAATGGAAATGGTTGCAAGTCGCACCAGGGAGGTCTGGATCAGATATTTGGAAAAATATTTTTCACTGGAAGAATGGTCAGACATTGGAATAGGCTGCCCAGGGAAGTTGTAGAGTCGCTATTCTTGGAATGGTTAAAAAACAAGTCTGGATGTGGCACAAGGGAACAAGGTTTAGTGGTGGACTTGGCAGTACTGGCTTTACAGTTGGACTCAATGATACTTAAAGTCTTCTCAGCCTTAAGGGTTCATTGGTTCCATGATTCTATAGTTGTTTCAGAGAGAGGTGAAATCTCCTTGAGGACATTGGCCCAGTCAAGAATTACACAAAGCACTGAGGAGTCAATGTGTGAGATTTCTGTGCATTGTCCAGTTAATCTTATACCAGTAAAATGTTTGCTAGAAGTTACAGGCCCCAGGATTTACCAGAATATTTTTCCTGTTTTTTTTTTTTTCTTTTTTTCTTTTTTTCTTTAGAGGCTTTGTGTGCATATTGTCTATTTGTCTTTCTAAGGAATTTGGTTCTCTGTAACAAATGGTTAGATCTTGAAAATTATGAAACTGCATATAAATAAGGATATCATCATGAATAAGTTACATAAATGGCTTACCAATTTCTATATAAGGGAAAAAATTCTGTTGTGCCTTGATTTATGTCTCACTACAAATTTTGAAAGAAGCTCACACAGGTGATATAATAGTTTGAGTCATGAGATCACTTAGGAATTAACCCTTGACACAATAAACTTTGGGCACGTTAGGGCAGTGTCAAAGGCCTAACCCAGAACTGCTTTTCTTTGGAGATCTTGCTGAAAACTTTTACAGTTTTCTTGCTAAATTTTGTGTAAGTAGAGCATTACGGTACACATCTTCTAGGAGAACATCCATATGCCCTTAATCCAAGGAGAAACAGAGAAACATCCAGCGAGTTGCTTTGATATCCTTCCAGTTCCTACTTGAATGACAAAACCTATCTCAACTTTTGCTCCCTTGTTCTCATGGGAGAGCAATTTCAAGAGGGAGCTACCAGTAGCCTTGTAGTAAACATCTAAATCCCGTGTTTTATCTCTATAAGACTGGCAAGATTTGAAGATTTTAATATCTTTCATAGAGCATTTTGATAGCATTTTGGCTGAAACAGAGGCAGCAAACTTCAATCTCAGTACAAAGCAGGACACACTGTTCTGAATTTCATTTAGTTGTGTTAATCAGCTGAACAACTTGAGAGAAAAGCTCATGAAGGGTAATCAAGGGAAGAGGTGATAAGGCTCATTTCCTTATCGGCTGGACAGAAAGTGGAGCAGAAAGGGTTTATCAAGAAGAAAGGCTTAGAAAAAAACTGTAATTCAAAATAAAAATGATGCTGTTGTGTCTGTATTTCTAATATCCAGCAAAGTTAGGCACTTTATCCCAAAATGCCTTCCTCAAAGGTATTTTATGCATCTCCCCTGAGAACTCAGCAAACAGAGATAAAGTAGCTGTTTGCTGCTTCTCTGAGTACCAGTTTTCTGTCTTTTTCCAATAATCAGCAGAGAAGTATTTTGGTGCAAAGTCACTGTTTCATTCACATAATTCCAGGAGGGTATTTGGAGCACTAGAGAAAATACATCACACTGTAACATCTCTATGTGTGGAGATCACTGGTTATTTGGTTGATGAGAACTTTTTTTTTTTGTCGTGGCTTTGGAGATATTTTGGCAGATTTTCTATTTGTTGTTCTCACACCACCTTATTCTATCAAGCTTCTAATAATCAGTTTGGTAAGGTTTAGGAGAGCTGTGTAAAGGATAGAAGTGAGAGGGTCAGCAGGTGTTATTTTTCCAATTCAGGAGGAGTCATGGAGTGATTTCTTGTATCCCCTCTGGGATAGTGGCATAAAGCCCCTGGACATTTTCTATTTGAGTGCTTAAGAGTGTTGTTCATGTCCTTGATTCAAAGATGGAATTATTTCCATGGAAAAGCATCCTGCTGCATGGAAGTTGCCCTGAGATGGCTGGGGCAGGCTGTGTGCATTTTCCCCTCGGTGTAGGTGCAGATGCAGCAATATCTGACTCCATCACGAGCATGGGGGCTGTTTTCAGTAAAAGCTTGTTGTGTGGAAGTGTGTGGGCTTGTGAGTTCTCTATAAGGAATACTTTACAGATTGCTCTTTTTGCTGCTGAACATGATACCTACCAACTTTTCCAGGCACAGGAATATTCTTAAGACAGTTTGATGGAGGACAAGGTAGTTAATGTATTTGTGCTAAAAAAACAGAGAAAAGACTTGCTACTTGTCAGGCTGAAGAATTACATGTCCTACTCCTTTCAATCACATTCTAACTGGGTATATACTTCCCTGCTGTCCCCACTGAAAATTCACTCTGGACATGCATCTGTGATTTGATGTTTCTTTACAAAACCCCATCAGCTCTTCAAGTCCATTTGTTCTGGGGATTTCATTATGTGAATATTTCAAAATCCATTTGTCAGTGAAGAGCAGAATAGCCAGTCCTTTCTTGGGGTCAGTTCTCACTGAATGTTTGTTGCCTTTCCACTGACAGCTGAATGACAAACCAGTGCAAGCAGAACTATTTGAAATAATAAGAAACAAGCCTATTTCTATGCTAATATGTTTGAAACACTACGTTTCTCTGACAATACCATAATGTTGGAGTTTATAAAATGTCTATACAATAATTGTTCTGTTGCTGTGCTAATAAACAAGGATTCATTATTCTAATTTTGTCCTTCATTCTCTGTAACCTTTGCAGAAAGAAAAAAAAAAGCTCATAAATAACAGTGGTGATAAATTAACACAGAGAACTAGACATATTTACATGGACATAGACTTCATATTGAAACACTAATTACTGCAGGCAAATTTAGTTTTCCCTTTAATCAGATTTTACAGGTAATTAGCAGTTAACTAAGATTAATTACAATTCATTTTGTGTTAATGTCATCCTTTGGTCACAGAAAGTTTACACAGTATTTTATTTACCAGACGTAAAAGCTAATTCTTACATAGACATATCAAGGTTATGCAAACATTTTTTTAGCTCACTGCACACCTATAGTTGTGTTAGAAATATGCTTTTGCAAGAGCTACCCTGTGGGTCTCCAAAGAGGCACACAAGAACCCCAGGCACACCAGAACTCCTGTAAAGCTGCAAGGTGCTCCACTCAACCAGACTGCCACATCATTCAGCCGGAACCAAAAGGGTCACCAGAATTGTTAAGCTCAAGACATTCAGTATGAAACCACCCTCCTGTATGCCACCTTGCAGTCAGATCCATGCAGTTCTGCAGCCTCTGTCCCATTCCCTATCCCAGTTCCAGATGCAGGCTGTGCTGCACTGTGAGGACAAGAGGTCCCACGTGTTCTGGGAAGCTCAGCTGCTCGGTGGGCTCTGCAGTTGTATCCAAGCATTCCAGTCCTTCCAGTAAAACAGCACCCTGCACCCAAAGCCCCTCACACCACAGAGAAAAAGGATGTGTCCCAGGAAAGGAGGCATTGAAACATCGTACAGACACACCAGAATCCAAAGCCAGCCTGTAGATTTATGGCCAAATTTGGCTCTGGGAAAGATCATAGAAAACTTGTAGTAATAAAAATTTTGGTTTGCAAACATTCAAGAGCCTGAGAAGTTTGATATTCTTGACTTAGAACGAGGTTGCACCATGCCAAGATGCTCTTGCCATGCCCCCAAATTCAGTAAGTCTATAATTCTGGTTTGCTTTCCTTCTCCTATTGTAATCCATGTCCTGTAACTACTCGGGAGTATCACACAGCAGATTCACTGCCTCAAGGGCAGGTCTTCCCTGGATGAATGAACCTGATTCACCAAACTGACTCCTAAATTATTAGTCACCTTTTCTATCCCCTCCCAGGCCACTTTCTAGGGATGTGTGAAGTACCCAGTCAAATAATTGAGCTCACATTACAGAAGTTACTCTCCAGAGAACCAAGGCACCCCCTGACCTGTCATTGTTCAGGAATGTGAAAATGAAGAGCAAAAGAAATGATTTTTAGGCCTCATCACAATAATCAGCAATCAGAGCTGCTACTGACACTGGAGATTATAAAAACCCACATCTTCTGAATACCTGCTCAGAAAGTGAGCTGTAAAGGTCAGACACAAAACTCTAGGGAAGGTTATGGGCTCCAGCATCTCAGAAGGTATTACACTTTAAAGATCCTACTTCCTGGGGCAGGACATTTGAAAATGGTATTTTGGGTATACCTTATCTCATTAGAACAGAGAAAAGGTCTATAAAATAAAAGACAGTAGTTGAAAGACAGAAAGCATCAATAACCAGTTTCCAGGAGAGCCACAGTGTCCCTGCATAAATGGAAAGGGTGGCAAGGCTGGAGCAAAGCTCACTGGTGAGTGTTCTCTGTGAAAAAGCAGATTCCCCTGTGGAGCATCACAGGCTCAGTTTCACACAGGCTTGATCTCACTCAGGTCCCACACATGGGCCTTCTTTTCTGGCTGCCCCCAAACCTCCACGGGCATGGAAAACTCTGGGATGAGGCTGACAGCAAAACTCTGTGACTCTGGGGACTCATTGCCATATTCAGATGGAGGAGGTAAGGGCAGGGAAATGCTGAACTGATCTTTCCTCCTCTCACATTCAGCTTGTGCTGACTTTGTGCTGGTGTCAAGTGAGAAAACACTCATTGAAGGGTTTTAATACTCCTCTCTAAACCAAAAAAAGGTTTAAATAGCATAGTCTGATCTCAGACAAACAAAAACAAATGGCCAGAAATCATTGTGCAAAATCACACGGACGTTTTCCTCTTCTGTTTTCCCATTGCCTGCTTGTTGACATCAGTGAAACAAAACCAAGAAAAATACAGAGGTATATGAACCAAAACTGAAGAAGTGGATGTAGGCTGAACCATGACTGTTCACCACATCTGACAGTGGAGCACACTGAACACTGCTTAGCCTGAATGGGGAAATAAATCTGATTGAGAGCTGAATAATGGGCAGTATTTCATCAAGCTCACTTGAGGCAGGAAAGCAGGAACACACACTCAATGTGTGCTCGCTGCAAACCTTCCAGCTGCAGTTACCAAAACCACAAAACACACTTCTGAGTGTAAGACTAAAGTTTGTGGAAATTTTTTCCCTCAAAACAGCATGAAAAACTATTCCATTACATCAATTCCCTCCTGCTCAAGTGAAAAGTCTCTTGTGAACATCTGCCCTAGAAAAGAACAACTCAAATGCCTGGAGACCCTCAGAGCAAGGGAGGCTTGTCAAGTCTTTCTTACAGTAGGGAGACATGGCCTTTGAGTTGGCCATGCAACAGTGGTAAGGTAATTCTAGACTCACAGTACAACTGAATAACAAAAGCCCACTGGCACTCTATTTTTAATTTCTCAGATGAGCCATTTAGCAGTGAAATAGTTTAACAATACTCTGCACTGGTAACTTGTTTTAATCTAGTGATTTCAAAACACATTTACTTGGTAAAGCTGAACCTACATCACCCCTGGGAACTAAATGCTACTTTATAGAATCTTTTTAGGGGAAAAGTGAAATGTCCAGGGTGAACAAAAAAGTGATCTTACCAAGGCTACTCTAATAATCAGTGATAAAATTGGAAACAGGAATGGAAAGTGACAGTCCAATTTTCATGCATTAATCCTGGAAGAGTACTTTTCTCTCTACCACTGTATTGCAGAGGTGATCACAATGATTGCCTGCAGCAGCCAGATCTCCTAATGGAAACAATAGCATTAAAATTAATTAATTTAAAATTTAAAGAATGAATTTAAATTAATGAAAATTAATTCTGCCTGCATATCATATTCATCTTTGTATTCTCCTAATTAGGGCCCTCAAGCTCTTTTGTTTATCGATCCTCCATCTAGAGAATGACAGACAGGATGTCGTTGTCACTCTGGCACCAGAGCAGTGGTCCTGCTGCAGGCTGACCTTTGCAAGAGCTGTGAGTCTGTCCCAGCACTGGGTCCCACATGGCTGGGCCAGGCTGCTGGGAGTGTAGGGCAGGGGTTACACAGCTCTGCATCCATCCCTCTGTAAAATTCCTCTTCTCCCACCGGAGCAGATGTGTGTAGAGAAAAGATGTTGGGGAAGATGAAACAGGAAGGCCTTATAAATATGATTGTCCGGCAAAAGATTTTGAGAATGTAGAAACTATAAGCGAGATTGACATGAAAGCAAGCTTTGAGATACCTGAATTACTGAATAACTGGAAAACAATGGTGTGGCTGGCTGAAGGTAATCCCCTTTTGATGGAACAACACCCTCTGCTTGCAGACAGGCCCAAGGGTCAGAGCAGACCCCACTAGCTTGGCAGAAGGGGTCCAAAGAGGAGTTTTTAGGGTTTAAAATGTAACACAGTATGGTAATGTAATGATTCTTATGGGCTGTATGTAAATGCTGTGGGATTTGTATCTTGTACTAGATTGGTTAGTGAGAATTAGAATATTCAACACAGAAGAAGATTCATTGTATTGTAACGGGAACCACCTCTCTTACCTTTTTACTGCCTTACACTCTCGTCCTCTTACTCTCTTACCCTCTCATCCTCTCTCCCCCTCTCTTCTCTCGGGCCTGCTCTGAGCTGTGGCTGGCAGCTCCCAGCAGGGCCCTGCACCCAGGCCCTTTGCAATAAACCCCAAATTCCACAACCTGGCTGCAGAGATCTCTCATCTCCATCCGTCCCGACTGTCCTACCCCCCGACACTCCTGCAAAATGGCTTTTCCTTTCCAGCACTTCTGTGCTCCACACTATTTGATTAAAGTGGAGAGTGACAGCTCTGGCAAGACCTTGGTATCTGTTTGATATTAGGAGGATATTTTTTCTTTCCCCTTCATCACACGGCGCAGTGATCCCTGCAGTAATACAGCAGTGAACCAGCTGATCCAGAAAAACTAAATCCACCCCCTGCACTCCAGAAAGCTGAGCTGTCAAGGCTGATAGAGGAGGACCTGTTGCTCTTATTCCTGCACGATTCTGCGTAACTCAAGGACAGGGATAGACATGATAAAATATTTTTAATGGCCCCAGCTATTCAGTTCCTTGAACCCAGCTCTGTGGGGTTCAAGGGACTGCCCTTTCTGCTGCTGAGCTGCAATTAGGCTACCAAAATGAGGCTTCAAAGAATACACTTTTCAGCTGAGGTTGCTGCATGCATGTGTGAAACTAAAGTAATAAATCTGGCAAGATGGCACTGGGGGTCACGATGATATCTGAGAGTTTGCACAGCACCGTGCACCAGTCCTGCCTGGGGCCCTTGAGCAGTACACAGCATTAATATCAATGTTCCCTAAGGACAGCAAGTTCATTAAACTCAGTCAGGAAGCAAAGTGAGCTCAGTGCACAGTGGAAAAAAACACAAGACAAATTAAGTGAGACTTTACACTTCATTCATGTATAAGAATTCTAGAAACTTCCATAAGATTTCAATTAAAAATGTCCTGCTGCAAAAAGCTAAGCAAACCATCTTCCAAGAAGAACTGAAAAACTGAGACAACTTTCAGTAGTTATATAAGATATTTAAAACTACTGTAGTTTTTGCAATATTTCAAATGCTAAGCAAAGACACAACATCCAATTTACATCAAAAAAGTTCTTGATAAGTACTACATAAACTTTAAATCAGCAAGAATTTAGAACAAATTGGTTATATCTGTCTTCACTAAGAAATTTTTAATTCTTTTCCCTTTCAATACTGTTCTGTAACTACTGCTCTCTAAATTCTTTATTCTTTAAAATCCCTGAGGCTGTAGTTTCTATGTCTCCAAGCATCCTGTTGGAGCATGCCAACACCAGCTTTTATCTCTTCTACAGACTTCCTATCTTCTATCCAATCCAGAGTATCATTACTTTCCATTGCAGCACTCCATTTTCTTTCTCTGACTTAATTTGTGCTCTTATGATGCAATATTTGCATTCTTTCCCAGTATCTCCTTGTGACAGAAATGCCTTCAAGAGCAGTCAAAAAAATTTACTTACTTCTCCCTGATTCTGAGTCACTTGCCTCTGTTCTGAATCACTGTGAAACACTGCATTAAGTGCTATACTTAGAATATATTGCAAATAAAATGGGATTTAAAATACATTTCAACTATCTACTCATGTCATGTATCAATATAAGCAATGAATCAGGAGGCTGCAAATACAGAACCACCTATAAGTTGAAACAAAATCCTTATCTTTAATGCCATTTAGATAAATAGGAGAGCTAGCTAGCTATCCTAAGTGATGGCAGGCATCTAAGTCTGAATTATATTTTCAGAAGATTTTGAGATGTCTCATCCTGTAACATTAGAGAAAAAAGCTTTTAATGAGGTCTGACTCACTAAATTACAGCTTGGCTATGGATTCCCCAACTGTGGTTCCTCAGTCTGTAGTCTTTGGGCCACTACTGGTCCACAAAACATCTCCCTCAAAAGGTAACACAATTCCCATCTGGAATGAAAAGTCAAAGTTTTAACTCAGCTATTTTCTTATGCTGTTCTGCACAGAAGATTTAGAATTCTTTTTTAAGAATATATAGCCTGTGAATAAGAAAGGGTGAAGACAGAGATCTGGATGTCAAAGGGTGAAGGCAATGATGGAAATGCAGAGGTCATTCACAGAGGGGATGCTCTCACGGTGCAGGTGCACCTTGGTTTTTATTCATTAACCACATCAAAAATGTCAAATTTTACAAGAAACAGCTGAGAACTTGACTCCCTATATTTTGCAAGGTAACAACATATTATGAGACAGCAAAAAAAAATACCTTCAGTGCTATCTTAAGGCTAATATTCTCTGCAGGTAACTTCCTGAGCTGCTGCTTTCATGTGGCATAACCCTTAGTGCAGACAGAACATGAACATGGAATAACTTTTCTCTTACAATGAGGTGCACATTTTGAAAAGGATTCATATAACCCCTCTCGATTCAATATTTGCAAGTAGTACCAGTCCAGCTTTCTGCAATCATTAATGAAAAGATCAGTCTGGAATTTCCTTCTTCAGCAACAATACACAGCAGGAAACCATGCAGCAGGACTGAAAGTGATTAATAAGATTTCCTTGAAATAGGGCACTGACAAAATTCCCCTAGTACTTTCAAACTCCAGTGAAGTGAAATCAAACTGAACAAAACAACAAAGTGAGCCTGAGTTTCTATATTGAGGATCAGAACAATGCTCTAGCTGAGTGGGTACCCTATTTCCAACTCACACTAACACTTTTAACCTCAGAGAGATGCATTTGTGCTCCACAGACAAGTAGGAGGAACCCAGACCAGGCAGGACTCTTTGATAGCAGCACATTTCAGTATAAAGAGCTGTGCCTTAGAGAGCAGGCAGGATTAGATAAGCAGCAAACCTGGCCCTGCATGGGATAGCTTAAAACTCCCAAATTGAATGAATACTTCAAATGATTTAGTAACATTATTTACTTCAATAAAAAGTAGATACTGCAGGCTCACCAAAGGAGTATTTCAGTATATTTATGTTTTTGGGAAATGTCCATAATTTCAGATCTGATTTTATGATGAGTTTTAAGGACTCAGAAAGGTTCAGAGAGGTGTATTTATTCATCTGCTTCCCAGGAAGGGGGGACAATGTGTATTTATCTTTGTGTATTCAGGTTAGGAGTACTTTTATTTAAGGTTAAGAGGTGTCCTCTTGTTTGCTGTTAGTAAACTAGGATAATATTTCAACCTTCATAATGCTGACTTGCTTGATCAAGAAATAATCCATCAACATCAAATTCTTTTTTACTGAGGGATGGCACAGAATAGTCGTAAGTTTTTTTCAGAAGGGAACAACAAAATGCCAGCACTTAAAACTGAGAGCATCACTACTGAATGAGAAGAAAAAAAGAACTCTCTTATCTAAATATGCTGGGGGGAAGAAATAATCTTCAACAAAATTCTGTACACAGAGACGCAAAATATCATTCTCACATGCACCTAATCACAACTGGTTCAGAGCTGCCAGCTCAGTGAGTGCCCTGAGGCCAACAACTGCTGCCTCTGAAATCCACACTACCAAAAGAGCTTCCCTCTTGAATCAAAATGCATCTTGTAAAGTCACCTTACACCTGAAAAAACTATTAAACAAACAGTAAGTAGCCAGCAGAGTATTTAAAATAGATGTCCCCAAGCATACGGCAAAAAAATGAAAACAAAGTTTAAATAATGATCTACACTATTAAGAATTAGGATTCCCTATGCAGAAATTTTGTGTATGATATATAGGAAACAGGAAATTAGAGCTTTTATTTTTATAATGTTGCATGAAAAACACATAAATGTATATACAAGCCCACACATAGGCATATACATTATCTTTAACCCTTTCACACACCAAGACACTTTAATTTTATCTCCACACTTTAGTTATGCTCCTTTATGAAGAGCAAAATCTTAAAATGGTTTTTCCTATTCAATTATCCACCTCACCTACTAGATACAGGTCCTTCTGCTGCACGGTGGATGCAATAAATAACCCATTTAATTACATGTATTATAACATCTTTCAAGATCACCTAAAATTTTCAGTAAAGGAAGATCTTTGAAATAGATCAAGCAGCCTGGAATGCCTGTTAATAAAATAAGACAGCACAACTGACTTTTTATAGTCCTTCAAAATAAGAAATCAAAAGTTGGAATCCTTGATTTTCAATTTTTTTTTTTAATGCAAGCATAAACATACCTATATATAAAATAAATTGAATTTTATTCTGTGTTGATATGACCAATTAAAACGTTTCCTGCAGTGGATTGTTTCCCTTGGGTAGGAGACAGCAGGAGAACCTTGTACAAAAGCATGCAAACTGTGACAGCCCAACAGAGATGCAGAATTCAAAGCCCCACCACTGTGAATTTTATGGTTCTCTCTTCAGCTCTTCATAAAGGGAAGAGAATCAAGGAAAACAAAATGTATTTTCATGGGTACTTCTAAAATTAGCATTGACAGAAAAATTCCCAGCTGAATGCCATTGTTTGATCTGTTTTTATTGTATGAGTAAAAAAAATTTAAAAAGATATCCCTCTACACTTAATAGATCTGCTTGCCTGAGTCACGTGTGCAGGATTTACCCATAAATATGGCACAACAAGTAATATAAAGGCTTGAGAAGGTGGCAACTGCAATAACAACTCAGACTTTATTCATTGCAGATACATAACTAATACTCTCATGTAACTAGAAAAATAAATGAGTGCAAAAAATATGGGTGAAAAGAGGGGCATAGAACAGCCCAGTATTTAATAAACACATTGGGCTACAACTTAGATCATCTATATTTCCAGCACATCTTGAAAAATTAAGGCTCCTGGTGACATTTTCATCTGCCTCCAAAGTAGCTGAAGTTTTTTTTGTCTCAATTGCATTTGGAAGAAATCAAAAGCATTGCCACACATGCAGAATCTCAATAAGGCCTAAGAACACTGATACCCTCACTCCCATGCTTGTCTTCTTGGAGAGAGCAGCCCACCAAGATAACAATTGTTATTGAATAAATTCTGCATTTAATTGGAATTATTTCACACCTGACACTAGCTTGCATTTATCTCATTAGTAGTTACTTATTTCCCTTTCCCCTCAGTACCTCTTATTTCTGCCCATCTCTCCTGAATGGTCCATGTTGTTTTTTTGACAGAAGTCCCTTGGGGGCCATATCTGTTGCTTACTGCAATTTTTATTAATGTCAGCACAATACAGCCTAAATTGTTCCTGGCCTTCCAGTGGTATTTCAATGATGCATATTAATATACAATAATAAAACATCTCTGTGGGCTGGGAGTCTGGTGGTGTTTGCAGGGGTACCAGGTGAGGGAAGAGATGAGAATCTTGACTCCATGTTTCAGAAGGCTGATCTATTATTTTATGATATCTATTATATTAAAAGAAAATTTTATATTAAAACTATACTAAAAGAATAGAGGAAAAGAATTTCATCAGAAGGCTAGAAAGGAAAATAATGGAATGATAATAAAATCTTATGACTGACCAGAGTCCCAACACATCTGGACCTGTGATTGGTCATCAAGTAGAAACAACTCACATGGACCAATCAAAGATGCACCTGTTGCATTCCACAGCAGCAGATAATTATTGTTTTTCTTTTCCTCTGAGGCTTCTCAGCTTCTGAGGAGAAAAAAATCCTGTCAAAAAGGATTTTTCATAAAATATGTCTGAGTCCTTCCCAGAAATCAACACAATGTCAGAGCCTCCCCTGAACTGAGTCTGAGTCCAAATTCCAGTTTGGCAGCCTCATCTCCACGAGCACATCCTGTGGCTACACATTAATCATGAAGGAGGATTATTTGCCATTATTTGCCATTTGCAGAAGCCTTTGCTCAGGGGCTCGTGCAGAGCCGAAGTGAAGCCACATGGAGCTTTGTGTGGGCACAAATGTTCTCCTACAGAGAGAAAGCTCTGGGGCCATGAACTCTGCTGACGAGTGGTTATCAACTTGCTGGCCCTGGGCAGCAGGGAAATCCTGAATTTTCAAGAGAAAAGGGAATGGCATTCTGACTTCTTCACATTCATTTAAAGGCTCGTGTTAATCTACTTCAATTTGGCTGGAAACCTTCAGCCCAGGTTAAAATTTGGTGGTGTGCATGGTACAAGCAAGGCTGACATCTCACCAAAACTTTAGTATCAAGAGAAAAATATAACAACAACAAAAAATGTCTGTAATTTATTAAAAAAATAAAATATCAGAACCAAAGAACATCAAAGAGTTTATGGTAGGAAAAACCAAAACTTAAGAGAGCTAGTGGATGTCTGTTAAAAGAATACAAGGAGATGAGCAGATGGATGGAGAAGAAACACAGAAAATTATGGAAATTAAGGAAAGCCAAACATTACAGCTATAAATCTCCAGTGGGTATATTCTGTGTGGGGATTAATAAATTTCAAAGCTCTAAAATTGTCTCCCTATTCAGACCTTCACAGAAAACAGACCCATTACTTATGCTAATATAACTGTCCAACACACAAGCCCCACACATCCATGCAATTCCAGCTGGAAGCCATTAGTCTGTCTGGACTCCTCCAAGCAAACTACAATTTTTCAGGTAGAGGTTTACAAAGCTGTTGAGTCTTTACTACATGAGTTTTCCCTCTGATGTATCTGAGACATAAAAACCATCAGCTTCACACCTCATTTGTCATGACATATGCTATTCCCTTGGGAATTCTACAGCCACCCAGGATTTACAGCCCACTCCCAAGCTGCAATGTTCCTGTCACTAACCACTATGAAATCTGAATTGCTTTGCTTGAGGAAAACTTGTGGGACAAGTGCTAAAAACTACAGGAATCCTGAGAAATGGGAGCCAAAAGGAACAATTTCCAATGCTTTTTTGCCTAGAAGCTCAAGATTCACTTTCTAGACAGACTCTTCTTCAACATTAACTCAACATCTCCCTGTGTAGAATTCATGAATTCTGGTTCTCTTCTTCCTCTGAAAGTTTGTGTTGCTGAAAAGGGAGTCTCAGATTTCTTCCAACACACAAAAAAGGGTCAGGAAGATTTAGAGCTGTGATCTGGACAGAGTTACAGCCCAAGACAGAAAATTGGCCATGGAAAGGGGAGATACTCCCTGTGCTGCTCAACCAGCTGGCAGGTCACCCAGACCATGCCACTGCTGGGTTTGTGTTCCACCCATTCCCCTTCAGAGGCATCAATCTGAGCTTCTTCATTCCTGTTCACCCACTAATTTGCACATTTGGATTTAATGTGTTTGAAATCACTGCCTGTTCCACCACATTTGACTGAGATCAGAGCTGGGTTCCAGAGCAATGGGCAGAGATGGACAGAGAAGTGAAGGCACAGACAGAGTGTGTTGAACACATCCACCCAAATCAAGCCTAGAGGTGTTTCTTCAACGAAAAGTTGTTTGTATCAATATGCAAGGGCTGTATCCTACCAAAATGTACAGTTTTAGGTATAAACTAATCTTGCAAATCACTTTATTCCACTTTTTTTTTTCACATTGCAAGCTGTCTGTATGAGTGATGCAGACATCCTTTTTCTCATTCCTCAGCAGCCATTATCACTTTCTATAGTTCCTGCTGATTACCAAATAAAGAGTAATTTCAGATCTTTTGGTTTTAAAATTACACTGGAAGTACCTTCATGAACCACTCTAGTTGCATGCTTTCTCAGATCTGATTTCAGTGTAAGCAACTGAAACATTTCTGCTGTATGAATTACAGCAAATAGATCAGTTCATAATAATTTAGTTTATTTTTCCATAACTCTCTTGAACCAAAAGAGTTCAGATTCTGTGGTTCATATGTGTGAAGTTTATCCCATGATAAATACAGAAGAGGGAATCACTTTTGCATGCTAGGAACTCAGCTAGAGGAGGCAATCCCAGCTGTAACTCTTTTAAGTAGAAATGTTCTATAAAATCCAAACAATTTTCTTTTGTGTCAATGAAAGTTGAAATAATGTCTGTATATATTTTGTGAAAAACATTTCTCTTTTAGTCATTCATAAATGTATATAATTGTTATCTGAGATGAGGCATAAAGAACTTACTATGAAAATGTTATGGGATACAAAAGCCACTGGAAGAATGACAACTCATGTAAGACCTTTAAGGACAGCTTTAGCTGGAACACTTTCTCAAAAAATTAAATATTGTAGCTCTGCAGAATTATGTGGAAGACAAATAACATCAGCTGTTAGAGATTATTGCAGGAAATCAGAGAGAAATTAAAAGTCAGTAAAAAAATTAGTATCTCTAAACAAGCAGGATTCTGATCCCTAATCCCAGATGTCATGTGCTATTTTAAATGTCATGGTGCACCCTGCCTGGCTTCCCCTGCCACTCCAGAAAGATGCAGCTCTTTAGTTCTCTGTCTGTGACATGAAATGGCACTAAACATTCACATTCAAATATTCTAATGCCATTCTTAATGCCAGGGGAAAGCCCCCCATAATCCTGTCTGAAGTCACTTGCAGACAATGAATGGCTCTGAGGTAATGACTGCTCGTGGGTAAAGTCCTTTTGGCCTAACTTCAATCTTCCAATGGCACCAACTTCCAGCTCTCAGAAATAAGAAAGGTTTTTTCTTAAGCAGTTATCACAGAAAATCAGACTTCAGTCTGGTTCCTACTAGAACAGTCTCACATAAATTCCTATTTATGTGTGCTTGTAGGCCCTCTACTATAATTCCTAGAAAAAATATAATTGATTTTTCAGTAGTTCAAGTATACTGTAGGTCCATTAAACAAATCATATAATTTAATAATGACTCTGATGGCTAATGATATCCCCTCTTATAAGCAGCAATGAAATTTCTCAATGTTATCCTTGCCCTGGTACAGTAGGGTTGTTAAGAAACATGCAAGTTTACTGCCTGAGGATGTTTTCAAGTTCACTGGTCAAAGTGGGTGAAGTGAGTAATGATTGTTTCATACCATTTCAAATGGAATACCTTTATCAGAAATAAAGCATTACTTCCAACACAGCACTTCAAAGAACGCGCTCAAGTCACTGCCAGACTATTCCTAAAGGAACTTCCAACATCCTTTTGTTAACTCAAGCAAATTCATGCTCTGTGTAACAATGGCTTCTCCTGTGCAATAATGTTCATCTGAACACTCCTCTCAAGGCTCAGGCAGTGCTGAGCACCATTTCCATTTGTCTGTTTACATGGATCCAACAAAATCTTTAAATACCACACATTTTCCTAATATCAGTAATAAAACTGAAATATTGCAATGGAATACAGCAAACTACTCATAGTAATACCACACAAAAAGTTGAAAAATATCATAAAAATATCAAAATACTCATAGTAATACCACACAAAAAGTTGAAAAATATAATAAAAAATATCAAAATACTCATAGTAATACCACACAAAAAGTTGAAAAATATCATAATTCCAACATCCTTTTGCTAACTCAAGCAAATTCATGCTCTGTGTAACAATGGCTTCTCCTGTGCAATAATGTTCATCTGAACACTCCTCTCAAGGCCCAGGCAGTGCTGAGGAGCCATTTGTCTGTTTACATGGATCCCATGAAAGCTTTAAACACCACACATTTTCCTAATATCAGTAATAGAACTGGAATATTGCAATGGAATGCAATGGAACTACTTTTAATAATGCCATACAAAAAGTTGAAAAATATTATAAAAAAAGGCAGCCACTGAGCATAACTAGAAGCCTGCTAATCAAGAGATACTTGTTACATCTTTGATGTGTGTAAGCTGAAAAGGTGCACAAAGAATTCTTGCAACTACAGAGGGAAATTCTGGTGAGTAACACCAGAGAAAAAGCTTCCAAGGGGATTTTTTCTGCTCATGTGCCAATAGAGAAATATGTACAATAACTGCATTTGCTTTTTCTCAGGAGCAGACTAGTGGACACAGAGAGGATGTCTCGCCCAAATTCAACATCAAAAGGTGTTTGAGGAGGAAACCACCCAAAGGCAGTGCTGCTACTGACAGATCAGACAGCAGAGATGCAGCAGTAGCAAAGGTGCAATTTAAGATTTATTGAATAGCTCCTACAATCCAAGCATATTTCCAGAAACTGAGCCCATAATTCTTCCCTAATACACATCCTATGCAGATTGAAGACTCTTTCCAATGGTGATATGACTGACATCCTGAACTCAAGGGAGGAGCAAGGAGGGATGAAAGCATGGAATAATATTAAATCAGAGCTGTGCTGAAAGAAGGCTCACATAAAAAAGTAAAAAAGTCCTGATTTTGACTGACTTTGCACCCAAAAATCCCAGAATTCTTCCCTTTTATTGTCCATCATATTTCACAAGCATCATATTCTGAATGATTTGGATATCAGGTGAAAAAAAGAAATCAAGCCTGTGGTTAAATTCTGGAAAATATAAGTCATTTAGAGCAAATTGCTAAGAAACAGAATTTTGCTGAACAATCATAGATATGCAAGAGTTCATGGAAGATAAATAACATGAGCTTTTAGCAAGCATTGTAAGTTCCTGGGAATGAAACCAAGAGTCACAAAAGAAATCAATAGAACTAAAAGGAAAACAGTGTTTCTAGTAGTAGGGCTTTGTGCCTCCAAATAACACTCGCTTTGTAGGTACTTTTAAAATAATACTGACATTTCAGGAAGCCTTTTGAGAGAAATTCCTGGTTACACTGCATTCTCTTCTTATTTATAAATACCAGTTCCCAGAATTGAGAATTTGGTTTGGGTTTGTGGTTTAAATGCTTTTGGTTTTCATTAGTGTTTTCTGTCATGATTTGGAGAAGATTGAAACTGGAATATTTAATCAGCTTTCTATAAATATGGCAGACCACAACTTGTTCACTTTAACAAAATTATCCCAACAGTGGAGCCATTTGCAATGGCTTGTGCAGGTGAACAGGTGCTCTGCAAAGACTGGGGTGTCCCAGGTCCTGCAGTGGAGAACCTGCAGCAATGGAGCAGCTCAAGAGCTGCAGAAACCTTCCTACATCTTACAAAATTATTTCCTATAAACTCCTCCCAAGCACTTTCCTGCCACAGTAGTGACGAATACTGTTCCAATCCAGCTGAGGAGTAACATCATCATCCAGTTCTACAAAAACAGCTGAAGTCTTTGAGGCAATTCTATACGAAAATACATTAAATGAAGCTTTGTAGTGCTCACCATGATTCCATTACTGGTAAAATGTTCATATGTTTTATTTATCTTATAGAAAGTGTCTGGAATCCAAGTTTTTATTCTCTTTCTTGCCAAATCAGCTACGCTGGAACAGGGGACTGATTTTTTTTTTCCTTCAGAGGTGCAGACAGAAACCTCAGAGATGCCCACCAAACCACTGGGGATGTGCACATGGAGTTTGGTCTTGATCACTCAGCAATGATCTTCCTCCTTGTAAAAATAAATCCTGAAATGAGGTGGATGGAGTGAGATTTCAAGCTATGAAATAACAGAGGCTTCAATCTCTTACAGGTGGGCATCCCTGAGTGGATACCACTGCTCTTAAGAATGCATTTAACACATAATATTAGAGGTTTTTTGATACATTCCTGTTGGGTAAGAGAACAAAGCCTTGTTATTCCTAAGACTAATCTATATCTAACATTTAAAATCTCATCATCACACAGACTGCTGTTATTTTATTAGGATTGTTAGATTTTTTTAGTAATAAAGACAATGAAAAATGAAACAATACAAAATGGGATTTAAAACTGAGAGTTTGGTAGTCATTAAACAGAGAGATGAGATACTAGGAGAGAGGGAATAATGAAATCACTTGGTTCAAATTCCCCTCAGAACTGTGTTGCCAGAATCACAGCAGACAAAAAGCAATGCAGAGCCTCTTTTTGTGCCACCATCCAAGTCAGGCTTGCTGGGCTGCATGTTGAACTTCCCTCCTGAATACAACAATGAGGGAAGAGAATCCACTTGCAAGCGCACTTTTCCTCCTTTTCAGAGTCTCACTGAAGAAAACACCGATTTTCAAAAAGTCCCACTCCTTTGGGATGAGCACATTATTCCTTCCTAATCATTGATCCTCAGTATTGTAATGTATAACCCTGTGCTTTAGGAGCCTTACCAAACCCTAGGAAGAAAGTGGCCTTTTTATTATCTTATTTCTTTCTGTTTCACTGTTGGTGTTCATCAGCAACGTAATCTCTTGCTCTACACTTAGTTCTCCATTTCCTTGGAAACAGACACCATAATAATGACCAGAACTACCAGATATTATTACAATAATAATAAATACAAGGTAGCCTAAAAATGGGAGTTAGATTTGTGACTAGGAGAAAATGAAGGGTGTTGGAACGTCAATTGAATTAGAAAAATTAAATGAAAATTTGAGCAATGATTTCAGAGAAAGGACAGTATCTTCATCCATTCTTGCCACCTCTAGATTTGGTCATCTCTGAGCCAGAATTCAGCATGACAGGCCCTTTGCAGCATGGCAAAGAAACATTCTACTGTGGTGAGCATCTCAGTTTGTGCATGTGTGTATCTATGTTACTGCAAGATGAATTTTGCTCTTTGGTACCACAGCTCACCCCAGTAAGTGGAAACCATGAAACAATGGAAAAAAGACAGGGTGCTGGACCAGTGGGCTTCCATGGGAGCTGACAGATGTTTTCCAAAACATCCCATTGGTTTGTGAGAGTGGAAAGCTTCCTGTGGTTAACACAGGTGTTTCAATCCAATTGCTAGTCCTGCAGTGAAGAACACTTCGATTTGCTTTTGCTGCTTCTAAGGAAATAATGTTTTCTTCCCTGTGAGATCACATAAATTGTAGCAGTTCAAATGGCTCTTTTTTACTGCTAAGAAAATGTGCAGGATCAGGGAGTCTATGCCAAGGGTATGGTAGAAAATTATACTGGAGGTGGGAGGAATGCACTGTACCATCAATTCAGTACACTCTGACGTCCAAAGTTCAAAAGAGACATGGTAAGTGCCATTGGAACAGCTAGGATAAAAAAAAAATCTTCTTTTTGCAGAAGAAGACAATTACTTGCTAATAATATAAGACATTGCTTATGTAAAAGGGACAGAAAAAAATCTTAAATGGGTAGGGGAAAAAAAGCAAAATCTCAGCATGCAGGCTGGAAGACTGTATCTGCAAAGAAGATGAGAAAGGAATGAATGCTGCTAAAATTACAGTTCTGACCCAAGAGTTTTGGATACTGCTACTGACTCCACTAAAGATTCTGTGCCTGACTTTGAGAAAGCCTCTCCTCTTCTTCAGTGAGCATAAAACAAATTCTGCTCTCTGCAGGCCAGATTCTGCCTCCTCTGTGTGTAAAACAGGAATAAGAAAACTCAATTTGTCAATTTACACTGCCAGATCTTCATGGCAGTGTCTGATAAGAACCTGACACAATGAGGTTTTGATCTTTGATGCTTTCTGCAATATAAATAACACTAAAACTCGACGCTGGGTCATTTAAATACCACTCAGTGCATGTCAGATAAAAACCTTTGGAGGTTACCACAAGGTTTGTGATGCTCAGAACCAGGTCAATGGAATTCTGCATTCAAGGTTAATAAGAGGAATTGTGCCTACTCATGTTATGCACTGGCAAACAACAACAAACACTGCCAACACCTAATTTTAGCATCTCACATACAAGGTTGTTCTTAATAGAAAAAGCTAACAGCCCTTAGGAAT
The DNA here is from genome assembly GCA_024865655.1 of Emberiza elegans. Taxonomy (NCBI): domain Eukaryota; kingdom Metazoa; phylum Chordata; class Aves; order Passeriformes; family Fringillidae; genus Emberiza; species Emberiza elegans. The sequence goes on along the minus strand of JALJVW010000206.1, from coordinate 11,234,032 downwards.
GACAAGAACTTCACTGAGTTCAAGCATCAAACACTGCATTTTTTTTCTCAGTGTATTTTTCAGGCAGTGTGTAACATAAATCCTTGCTTGTGACTTGAAATTACTAAACACTGGTCTAGCTGTGCTCCCACTAAAGCCATCTATAAAGTCCTTTGCAACAAAGAAAGAGCTTTTGAAAATCTCACCTGTAATCAACAGTAAGATACTAAATCTACCTTAAGGTTGAGGTTCAAACCTAGGCAGTAGGTTGGGCAATATCAAACTCAACCCTCAAGGTTCATGAGCTGTAATTCAGCCCCCTGTACACAGGTATTGTGCAGAAGTCTAATTATACATCCTACACACTTTCAACTGCCTCAGACACTGCACCAAGTGGTTGGTGCTCACATGTAATGATGTCTCTTCAATATTTCATTTGATCCTCTCTGCATTTGCAGCCCACAATCCCAGCCTGCTCTAGAGGCAGAGTTACCAATTTTCTCACAGTGGTTTCTATGGAGCTCATCACTACAATGCATGAGTGCTTCAAATATTCACCACTTTCTCTCCAGAGCACCTCTACGTGGGGAAGGGAAGATGTTATCCCATCACACAGATGGGGAGCTGAGTCAGAGAATGATTAAGGTCAAACATTTTGCTAATTTAGGGTGTTTAATTTCAGATGCCTGAGATCTGATTTTATTCAGAGCAATTATCATAACTTTATATAGTTGAGTGTAGCTCCTATCGAGTTCAATTGTAGTCAGAAATGTCTAGCACTTCTGAAAGTCAGAAAAAAGCAAGTTTAGAATCCAGACTCTTATTTAACAATTATATCCAGCTGAGCATTGGAAAAGGAAAAAAACTAAAAGGGACAAATGGGGAAGAGCTAATCCTGTGAAAAATTTGGCCAAGGATACCATTCAGAATAATGTAGAAACTACAACACAAAGGTATGAGGGGCCCCATGACAATATTTAACCTCCTCAGCTATCAGAACATCTTTCTTGGTCCTTATACTCCATCTGACACCTTCAATGACTGAGTCTGAAGTCCTAGATAGTAATTCATCAATGTTAGGCTCCAAAAATCACTCATAATATCAAAGATGACTCTTTTGAAAGTCCTTAAATAAGGCATTTTTGGCTGCTTTCAAGCTTCCCAAGATTTGGTTCAAAACTTATTTGCTTTTTTCTTTGGATAGGAGAGGTTGGATTTGAGTGGGTATTTCCACTTAGGTGCACATGTCTGCATGTATTGCCTGATAATATGTGAACATAATGAAAAGTAGCATCTTGAGTAGTTCATTAAAGGGCTATCATACTTCATTGAAAAATACTTAATAAAATCAGCATTTATTGGAGTTAATCAAGGGCCAGAATCCTTTTCTTTTGCAAAATGCAGGGCTGTCCAGCAAGCCCTATGCCACTAACATTACTAGAGCCCAAGGGAAGGGGAAAGACCACTTGGAGAATGTCAGGACAGAAAATATCTATAGCTTCAGATGCAGAATTTTCCAGAAAGAACAAGAAGCAGAGGTGATGATGATTTATTTTACTAGTCACTTGTCTTCATCCCCACATATATATTTTTAACACTCTACATCTATTTTCAAGGGAGAGCTCCCTCTCCTCCAGCCTCCACACTTTCTCTAGGTCCTCTTGCCCTCATTAGCTGTAGCTCAGAGAAAATGCTGTCACTTTGCCATGCTATGAAAAGCAGAAAGAGAGACATTTCAGGGATTTTCCTGAAAACCTCATCATATTTCTTTTTTTATGGCTACAGAACCATCAATCTAGAGGGACAGCCAAAAGCAGCTCTGTCCACCTGTCCCCCATGCCATTCCTATTTGCCCACTAAGGAATGACATAAACTCTGCTGCTCAAGGGAAGCAGACACCTCTGCAGATTATAAAATAACTCCTTTCACTGGCAGTGACAGGAGACACTGAATTTCCTGGGAGAAAGGCTGATTCACTGAGGAAAGCACTGAAGGCATGGGAGGCAAGGGTCTGAGACAGAGCTGGATCATCAATTCGTGCCTCTGTCCTCTCCCTGTGGAAGGGACAAACAGGAATTCAAGGTAAGAGTGCAGCCTCTCACAGTTAGGAGGACTAAGCAGGCAGCCAGAAGAGTCTGCCCAGGTTTCATGAGCTCTGCCAGCAGCCCAGCCACTGAGGTTAAATTCATTACCAGCTGTGAGGCACTCAGCACAGGAGGAGGCAATATCAGTGCACCCAACAGGCACTTCTGGGGCTCATTTTATCCTGTCACTGCAAAGCACTGACCCACAGCACTTGGATATTTTTTTGACACAAAGCAGCAGATATCATGAAAATCTTCTTCCTTCAGGAAGAAATAACCAACCACTTCAAATTTAGAACCATCTGCAGGGGAGAGGCACTATTTTCTACTATTTTTTGAGACTGGTGCACCAGTCCGCTTTTATTTCCCTGGTCAGTTATTACTTAGGCCAGTAGAAATCCAGTGAAAGCTGTAAAAATGCTGCATCTCCAAGGGGGGAGATAGTGCCTAACACCTTTCTGGAAGCATTTTGGATTTCTAACAGTGATTTCTTGCTCTCAGGTTCAGAGTTCATTGAATGCTGCCAGGAGTGAGGATTCATTTGGTGATTTTGTATGTCCCTGTATCTGTGTGTGCACACATGAGCATATACAATCAGTGTGCATGCATTCTCCTCGTGGACTATTAATATCCATGGATGCTTACTACAGTCTGGCTTAGGAGGAGATTCTTTCAAAGACTGTCAAATCTCTAGAAGTGCCCATAAAGATCCAAAGACCCAAGTGTGCCTGATCTCATTTAAAGGAATCCAAACATGAGTAGTGGAAGGAACAGATGAGTAAATCATTGTTAACATTCTCAAAATGCTTAAGCAATGTCGGACACATCTACAAACTGCCTGAAGGCAGTGCTGACCCAAAGTGTTTGTCCCCACAGCACTGATCATCACTGCAATTCGTGGGCTTGGAGCCTGAAGTGCAGGAGTAACACAGCCCTGGGCAAGGCACTTCATTCTTGTTTTAATCTTCCCCTTCTGCCAAGTGTGGGGAACACAGTTTACCTACATCACTGAGGTGTCAGAAAGAATATTTTTGAAAGCAATTCAAAGACATAAAGCATGAAGGATGTGTTAGGTATTATTAGTGTTATATGTGGAAAGAGCCATTTTAGCAACACACATCTTTCTGCAAGGAAGATATGTTTAAATAACATAACCCTATAATTAAAATTGATTTTCATAAATAATATAAACAGTTATTGTAGAGCATCTCATGAGGTCTGAGATATTTCAGTGTGTTGTATTCCAACTAAAAAAAGGAAAAAAAAATTCTATAACTAAAATGACACTTCATCTCCATTATTTACTCTTGGATGCAAAGGAAAAGACAAAAACTCAACAGGGGTATCTAATGCTCTAAAATCTGAGAAACTGCTGCCTTTTCCCTCTTAATGCTGTCCGAAAGACCTCCCTCAGTTTCCTGAATTAAATGCCAGCATTTGACTACACAGGAGTTCAAATGTGTTTTTTTCAAGTGTGCTATTTTTCAGATGTTTTCAAAAGAAAACAGAGGGGAAAAATAAATGACCAGTAATGACAGAAAGCTTTTAAAAAACCATCCTTTTTAATAAGCAAGAAAACTGAGCCTTCAAAGCCCATGCATAAGCACCTGCATAATTGGCTGGGTTTTCAAGAGCACTGAGCTTTCAGTGGTCCCCAGTGAGACCAACAATAGCTTTTGGATGCTCAACAATTTATCACGACTCAACAATTTCTCCCCTGGGCATCATTTACCAACAATGTGGTCTACAGAAAGTGGAGACAGTTGAGACTGACATTTTTTGGTTGGACTTGGAAAATTAACTGTATTAGGCTCCCTGAAAACAATAATTCCACTTATTTTCTTCCTGGATCTTACAGAAATAATAGAAAAAAAAAAAGCGAACCAGACTTAATTTAAACGAGCACTGCACACTAGGACTCAAATGTAAATGCTGTATCACGCTGGTAAAGGTTACATAAAGTAATGATTAATTAGTCTTTTTCCCTGCTCAGGTTTTAGTTGTCTGTCAACAAAAGGCAGTAGATGATTGCCTGGCTAAAATAGGCATTATTTCCAGCTCTCTAATATCCCTGAAAAGCAAGCAGCAGTTCAATTCGCCAGCAATAATTTATTGTGTAGAATTAAAATTCTGCAAGCAATCTCTTCTCATCTGTTACTTTCAACACCTCTCACAACTATTTGATTTTCTTCCTGGGTTTTCATGTTAACTGGTCATCTCCTGCCAAATCCCAGCTAGCTAAATAAGTCTCTGAAGCTTGTTGAGTAGCTCTAGCTGTGTTTTATGCATGCAGAGTGCATTTCACAACAAACAGAATCACATCATTCAGCAGCATGACCAAGACGAAACTCGGGAGGACATTTGTCCCAAATGCTCTAAAAAATAAAAATTAAAAATAAAAAGAGGAGCTATCCCAGCTTATTAAAAGCTAAATAACATGGCCAGAGTTTGAAGCGTTGCCCAAATGACGAATAGAGTAAGTGGCTAGCAGGCAGTGAAATCTGCTGCTAAAAATGGACAGGAGCCTTCTGTGGCACCCTGAGCCATCTGCCCGTGCCTGAGCAGGATGCTGCAGCCAGGGAATGGGAAACAACAGAACCTCCAGAGCCCTCTGCAAACACCTCCCAGGCACTGAGAGGGGATCTGAGAGACCAGCAACAGCAGCAGCTGATTCTGCAAAAATCTCTCTTCCTTTAATTCCATAATTCCTGCAGGCAAGGGTCACAGGTGGATTTTATTTATTTATTTGTCTATTTATTTATATTAAAGAAAGCTCACAGTCTTCTCTCGCTCACTGAAATTCCACAAAATGGACAGGAGTGATTTCTATCAGTCTTGAGCCAACAGTCTGGCTTGCTACAAATTTTTTGAGTATCCTTTCCTCCCTTACAGAAATATGAAAGCAAAAGTGTAATGTAATGATGGATCATATTTGCAAAGACAATCAGCACAAATGGACAAGTGAAAGCCACATCTTTTTCAGACAGATCTTCACTTTTGCATACTGCCAGCACAACAAGTCTTGAAGAATCCCTTAACTGAAGTTGATCTAGTCTTGATTTAGCTGTATTATCCGTGTTTATGAATACTACACAAAATGCAGTTCAATTGATTTTTGGCATGGGAGCCAAGCACTAATCACAATTGAAGGTTTCTATGATTGAAAGAAACTCTACAGAAACTGTCAAGGCAATGAAAAGTAATGAAGTATAAACATCTGAGTGTCACCTCAATTCAGTCTCCTTGGAGTAACTGTCATCTCTTGTTTTAACAGCAGTTGCAGCAATAAAAATAGATAAAAGTTATGCATTACACCTGACAAGCAGCAAACCACACATAAAAGAACAAACAGTATTTGGTGAGTAGCTCGCAACAAGTGAATTCCTGATTTTTTCTCTTTGAACAACATAAACCATTACTCAAGAAATGGGCCAAGGAAAAATAAAACAAAGGCTCAGTGTATATTGGATGCTGTGTTTCTTGAAACCCACAGGCATTTGGAAGCAAAAATGTAAGGGCCTGGTTAGAACTGAAGGAAAAATAATCTGGAAGATGGTTTGTAAAATGTGGATCACAGTGTTCCTGAACAGTGACTCCAAAGAGAAGGAGCACACTCATGTAGATTCATTATAATCTCTCATGAATTTCTTCCCCAAACCTCTGCTACATCTATTTTTCTGCTCTGTGGGACTATGCACAATTTGTGTATTACAGTAGACCTTGTTGTAGCAACTTATAAGAAGAAAGAATTGATTCTTTCTCCAACATTTTTCATAAAGGCCAAAGAAAAATGACAAAAAAAGCTATTTGGAAAACAAAAGCAAAGAGAAATAAGCTCTACTTGCAGAAAGAGGATGAGAAGTAGCATGAGCACAGACCATCCCAATAGGATTCATTTAGGATTATATTTTTAGCCTCAAGTACATACTTTATTTCTCATGCGTATTTTACATGGCCTGTTGAGCTCAATTACTTCATATCATTGTGTACAGAGAAGAGTATTTCCAGAATGTTTTATTGCAGAAATAGCAACCAGCCAAGCCCTCTTTACTTTCCTAGAGAAAGATGGGAAAGAGATTTATGATGTTAATTGTGTGTGTGGGGGGTGTAATTAACTCCAGTTGCACCAAAGTAGGAAAAAAGTTTCAGTTTTCAGATATCTTGAAACTTAGAGAATAAACCCAGAAGTTTATTGTACACTTGGGCAGAAGAAACATTTTTAGAACAATGAGGTTTTTTTGATTTGGTAATTTCTCATCCCATTAAATCTGATTTCAGTCTTTTTTCATTTTACACTTTAATGTAAACACACACAAATTCTTAGATAAAACTAGGTTTATGGTCCAAACATACTCAACGTGGAACCATAGAATCATAGAATGGTTTGGGTTGGAAGGGACTTAGGACTAGACCATCTCACTCCAACCTGCTGCCATGGTCAGGGACACCTTCCACTACCCCAGGTTGTTCCAAGCCCCATCCAACCTGGCCTTGAACACTTCCAGGGATGGGAGAGCCACAGCTCCTCTGGGCAGCCTCTTTCAAGGCCCCACCATGCACACAGTAAGGATTTTGTTTCTAATATCTAATCTAACAATATTCTTTCCGTTTAAAGCCATTATCCCTTGTTCCATCACTACATGCCCCTGCAGAAAGCCTCTTTCCAGCTCTCTCATAACCCCATTTAGGCACTTGAAGGTTTTCTAAGGTCTCTCCAGACCCTTCTCTCCTCCAGGGCTAACAACCCCAACTCTCTCAGCCATAGGAGAGATGCTCCAGCCCTCCAACCACCTTTGTGGCCCCTCTGTCCTTCTCCTATCAGGGACCCCAGAGCTGAGCACAGGGGTCCAGGTGGGCATCACCAGAGCAGAGTGAAAGGGGACAATCACCCCCCTTGACCTGCAGGCCACGTTTCTGGTGATGGAGCCTGGGATGTGGTTGGGTTTCTGGGCTGCCAACTTATTGTATTTGCATTTCTCCCAGACAAAGGAAGGAATGATGAATCTGACTCCATGTTCTCAGAAAGCTAATTTATTATTTTATGATACTATATTATATTAAAGAATGCTATACTAAACTATACTAAAGAATACAGAAAGGATACAGACAAAATGCTAAAAGGATAATAATGAAAACTTGTGACTCTTTCCAGAGTCCCAACACAGCTTGGCCCTGACTGGCCAATGAGTGAAAACAATTCACACCAGAATCCAAACAATGACCTGTGGGTAAACAATCTCCAAACACATTCCACATGAGCACAACACAGGAGAAGCAAATGAGATAATTGTTTTCATTTTTCTCTGAGGCTTCTCAGCTTCCTAGGACAAAAACCCTGGGCAAAGGGAATTTTCAGAAAATGTGAATGTGACACCAGCTCACATTGAGCTTCTCACCCACCAACACCCTCAGGGCTGCTCTCAAAGTCACCTGTCCCTTCCCTCCTTTCAACCCTGAGCCACAAACTTTTAGCCAGCTCCTCACCCACCCCAGACAGAGCTCCATGGAGATTTGAAAGGTTTCCCCAATATATTTTGAGTTGGATGATTTAATGGGAATATCCTTGCACAAATGAACTGCATTCTACAGAAAAACAGCCATGCATCATAGTTTCAAACAGCTGTAATTTACAGCAGAGAGATCACTGAAGACTTAAAACCTGGGCTTAGCCTGTGACAGGGGCTGTGTGCTATTGATCACCAGAGTCTCTCCAGAATTCACTGCAGGATGCTGAAGAACACAAAAAAAAGAAGTTGCTCCCTTTTGGCATGACAGACAAGATGACAATTTATTTACTGATAACACTGATTTACTGCCCAGATGCTAAGAGCATTATAACTGACTGGAGAAGGTCTAAAATTTATAGGAGATTGCAGGAATTTTAGGAACATACAGGAATTTGTAGGAAGCACACTACCTAGAATGGAGGTTTGGCAGGGAACCTGCAAGAATGGTCCCCAAGTTCATTCTTGTTACCTCCCACTTTAAGGTCAGGAGAACACCAGTGTGGACAGTATCTCCTCACAAGAAAGAGGATGGGAGCCAACAGGTGATAAAATAAAACTTCTGAAACAAATAATGAAGAAACCAGACCCACAACTTTATTCCAATGTGTATACAAGGCCTAATTTATATTGTGGTCCTAATCCTGAAGTCCATTCTCAGACAGAATGAGACAGAATCCATCAGATTTCCACACCTCTGAGGACCTAAGAGAAATCTGATTTCTGGGAAGAAGAACTTCTCTCTACCATGATGGAACAGTACAGAGAATTGTTTATAATATCAGCCATTTCTATACTAAAAGCCACATGAAAACAGAATGAGCCAGCTGAAATAATTCTGTTAGTTACAGGTTTGTTGCTTTTTAGATGAAAAGCCTCAATTTTCTTCATAAGGGTTTTCAAGATATTAGAACATTAGTATAGAGACCAGCTCATGGCTTGATGAAATCAGCAGATTTATTCTCAGTGTAGACACTCATGCAAAACATCTCAAATTTCAGATACATACACTTTCCAAATGTTCTCGTAGTTCTGTTTTACACATGGATGCTCTGTCATCCTACAGCCCAGTATCAACACTGAATTCCTTAACACATTTGAGGGAAAGATGCCTCATACGCAACAACTCGGTCTTGTAATCTCCCAGAAGGGCTTTGGAAAGCCCAGTTTGTAAACAAGGCACAAAACCAAAAGAAGACATCATCTATTTACTCATTATCACTCTCAGGGTGGGAAGGCAACATTTCTCAAGCAGAGGAGCAGTAACTGAGGTTAGCTGGTCCTGCCAAGAGATACTGATTTGGACAAGCAAGCACGGAACCGCCCTCAGCAACCAAAGTCAAAGCATTTCCCAATCAATATAATCTCCCTAATGCACAAACTTTATGTGCTAAGTACTTTCAAGGGCTGCTTCAATCAATTTCTCCTTGGATTTTTCTGTCCCATATTTTTACAGCTGCTCTTTATCTGGCTTGTTTTAGCTTGTTGGAATAAAACTTCCAATAATACCAGGACTTGCAATGGCAAAGTCAAGCACCAAAATAATCCATGTAAAACCATGTGTTGTACCTTACAAGGAAAACACCGTGGAAAATAAATCAATTTAATACAACTGCACCCTCCAATGATTAAGCTTACCAAGATTAATCTCAAATCCTTGTTAGAGTCAATGGATCAGCATTCTCAGCCATGTTTGTAAATTAACTTTTAAATCACAGATATTGGGACATGAAAACTAGAAAAAGGAAGGTTGTTAGTATATTAAATTCAACTAAACTGTGATGTGCCAGGGATTCTTATGAAGAAGCAAAGTTAAAAACAAATTTCCTGCTTTGAAGACTAGTCAATGCTTATTACACTCACTGCAATGACATATGCAGAATCTCAAATTTAGGTAATAAAAAAAAAGAAGTTTCATGATGTTTCCCCATCTTGAGCAATTGCTCCTTTTTTCTAACACCTCCATATCTCAGAGTAATAACAACCATGAAGTTTTGCCTTACTACATCCTTCAAGCAAAACCATCTGATTTTCCATGTATCATCCCATGCCTCTCTCTCATTTAACGTGGGCTAAGTTGCAATGTGCTTTTCCTGTCTATCCTTGAGATTCTTTCTATCAGTAGGCACAAAATGCTGCAAGTGTATTTGAAAATAACCTGTTTGCTCCTGGCCATGAAAACAGAAAAATCAAAGTGTGAGACTCTCAGCACACTTAAGCACAGTTACAACTTCATGTACCATTTGTTAATTCCAACAACCACATTAAGATTAAGTATCAGACCCCTTTCAACCCAACACAAAAAGAGTTGAGAGGGTGGTCACAGTGTGTGATTAAGCTAAATTAATGACCCAAAATGCATTCTACATAATATGCTATTACATGTTTATTACAGTATCTCTGACAGTCTAAATTAACAATAAATTAAAGTGTAAGTTGTGATTTCACTTTTGACAATATCTTACTACAGCTATGTCTTAAATATCTGCATGTAACTATTTGGCCACAGACATAACTGAAGGTAATGGAGTCAAAAACTGCAGACTAATTGCTGCAGATGAAGCCTTATTATCACTCCAATTTCAAGCTCAGCAGCAGTTAAGCTTCAATAGAAACTACTTTAGCCAAAGCATTGTGAAACTTTATGTAAAATTTACTTTTATTTTATATGTCTTATGATGTTATAAACAACAAAAGAAACAGCCATTTGTTTTCAGACTGAAAAGGATGTTAACCCATTAAGGGTTAAAAAAAAAAAGAACAATTCAGCCTCTAGATCTGCTCGGATTTGCTGTTTCATTCAAACCCATCCTCTTCCCCTTTCTAATGGCTTTTTGCTTCAGTCTCTCTCACCCTCCTTCACCATGAGACACGCTCAGAGCTTGGTCCCCTGCACCACCTTATGGAGGTGCAATGGGGGCACGGGGCTCTGGCACCCTGGGGTGCGTGGTGGGTCCCCACCAAAGGGACTGAAAGGGACTGAAAGGGACACAGCAAGCTTGAGGGAGCAGCAGAGATGATGTCTGGATGCTCCTGCTCCCTTTGTGACTCTCCAGGATCCCACCACTGCCTCTTCTCCATCCCTGCACTCATCAACTCTAACAAAACTGGTCCATCCTCTGCCTGTAATAATCTGCATTTCAGCTTTTTTTTGTTTGAGACAGGGAAATGCTCCTCCCTCACCAGCAAAGCAAGGAGAGTTGTCCCATCCTTTCACCAGCCTCTCCTGCCAAGGCCATTAGCCCAGAGGCACATCCCCAGGTGCTGGCACTGCAGGGCCATTTGACAAGACAAGATCCCAAACCAGAGCCTCTGTTATGCCTCTGTGAGCAGATGTTGTTCAGCAGTCTTGGGCAAAACCCTCTCTGAGAAATTATGGTCTATCTGCACTTTTCACCTGCAATTTCTTTCACAAAATTGTATCTCATAATAGTAATAGACCTACATTTCTTGCCACTGAGCATTTATCATGCAGACAGCACACAGGTTGTCTCTCAACAAAAAGCTTCAGTCCAGCAGCAGTAAGGGCAGAGGCAAGCACTCAGGGATGGGGAGTACAAGGGAAAATGAGAGAAGCAGAGCCCTTTCCCTGAGCAAAAGGGGGATGATCTTGGTCATTTTCTCCCTTTTGTTGCTTTGGGAATCTTTTTCCCAGCTGGCAAAGACGGCTGCTGCCTTTCCCCACCATACCCTTCACACAAAAAGCAGGCCATGTCTCTGGTTACTGTGTTATTTAAGTTCTTGTTTTGAAGGCAGGGTTTTTTCTCTCAGGGTACCTGAGAGCTGCCCCAAATAAACCCCTCTTTGCTGCTTTGCTCAGGGCAGGCAGGTGAACAGGGGCCCGAAGCCCCTTCCTCCACGAGCATCTTTCACCACCAAATCTGTGAAAAACGCCAATCACTTGTTTTTAAAGTTTTTAAAGTTTAATAGTAATAAAATGGTTATAAAAGTAGTAATACAATTAGGGTAATAATAATATGGACAATTTGGATTAGGACAATGTGAGACAATAGAAACAAAGAGTTACGGACATCTGGGTACCTTTTTCTGGGCAGCATAAGCCCGAAAAATGACACCCATTAACAGAGGATTAACCCTTAAAAACAATAACCTGTTGCATATTCATACACTTCATACATGATGCATAAATTCCATTCAAACACAGGATTCTGTCTGGTCATCATCAACTTCTTCCTCTGAATCCTAGCAGTGCCTTTGAGGTGGGAAGAAGTTCATTTCTTCTGATAAGAGGGCAATAAATTCTCTTTCTCTGAAAGATTTAGGTGTCCTGTGGCTGCTATCTCAGTGCAAGTCCTGTCTTTTAAAAAAGTATCTTACATAGCACAGTTTCTATTTTAACATTTTTTAATAACCCAAAACTATATTTAACACACCACTTAAGAGAATTAATACAGCATTACTTTCTAACACAAGACATATAATATTCATTTTAATATTTGCGAAAAGCCAATCATGAAATATGAATTTTTCACAAAATCCAATCCTACTTCTGCTTCTGTAATTCCCATAACTGGTTCAGAGAGTTAATATTCACTCTCTAACACCCTCACCATCTCCTCTCTCATGGATCACAGAAAAGTTAGGGTTGGAAGGGACCTCTGAATATCAGCAGTTTCCTAAATTTTATATAGTAAAGGATTTTAAATGGTGAAGGACTTTCACTAATGGAGGTGGGAAGTACCTATGTTCTCTCCACTACCATCACACTGAAGAGCTTCCAGCAACTTCCACAACTTTTTTCAGGCCTTTCTCTCTACACACACCAGACCCTGCGCTCCAGCCTTGGCTCATCCCCTCATCCTGACTTTCAGGAAGATGCTCTCCATCCATCAACCTGCCCAGCACCAAACTTCAGCTTCTGGCTTCCATTTCTGAAAGGTTTTGGTTTAACCTATGACCACACATATCCTTGGCTCATCATCCCCCCATTTACATTTCCATTTAACCTCCCTGGCTCCCAATTATACTGCAATACTTCTTCTGAAAAAAATATTAATTACTCCTTCTCAGAAAAGGTCTCTGTGTGATGCAATGGAGAGCTGAAAGATGCATCTCCATCTTACCTTAAAGTATAAAATTGCTGCAAGTTCCCAAAATCTTAAAATCATGCAATTCTGTGCATTATCTCTCTCTCATTTGCAAGTTTTTTCATAACTGTCTCAAGTCCTGACAGCATTTACCTTTATCTTGATATTTTTCTGCTGAAATTCTTATTCACATCTAAACCTTCAGAATAAGTTTTAACTTTCGGGTTTTCTCCTGTGACCCTTTCCCTACATTCTCCAAACATCAAGAAGTGCATCTCTCTGATATCTCAGGTACTTGTGCAGCCTGTTACTATGGTATCTCAGAACTCCAGATTTCACACAGCTGTCCTCAGGAGACTCCCAGATATTTCCCCCCCTCCCCAGTTTTAGGCAACATGGGCTATCTGAGCAGAAGAGAAACTGCTGACTGCCACTAAGGACCCAACACTCTTGCTCAAAGCCACAGTGGATGTCTGCACACAGGAAGGACTAAATTCCATAATCCACCACTGAATTGTCATTCAAAGTCAATGAATAATCCCAAACAACATTTGTCATTAAATCAGAAATTAATATTAACTGGTCTTTCCATTCTCCACCCCCTTCACAAATTTCAAACACAGGTCCCTCTCCAAATTTATGTTTAACAAAGGTTTCAAACTTGCTGAATGCACTGCTCTCACAGTTAGTTCTTCACATTTGCACTTTGCAGGAGTGTGCACAGCTTTCCTGGTCCATTGCTGCTGGCACTTTCCTTTCTCTGATTCTTTTTCATTTACTTAAATCCCACTTAAGAATCATAGTGGGCAGAACAGAAAGGTGAAAGAAAAGATGAAAAAAAAATGGACAAAAATCAAAAAATGTGAATATAAAACATAGAGAATATACTGTGTTGAAAAAATAGATATTACTGTACTCTACATTTTAAAAGTGCTGCCTTCTCTCACATCACCCAAAGTGACCATGATTCACCACAATTTAATGTCTGATAAAGACCACAGTGAAGCAGCATTAAAGGACTGAAAGCAGGTACAACCACTGTTCATGAAATGCCTGTAGGAATGCACAGCACTGCTAATGGACCACAACTCCAATGACACATCAAATTCTGTGAGAGTCTTGTGGCATTCAAACACACCCCCTGACCCCAGATAAACAGTGAACATCAGAGGCAGATTATTCTGCCCTTATCCAACAGAAAAAAAAAAAAAAAAAAAAAAGAAAAAAATTTAATGGGAAAGAATGCAACATAAGTCAGAAATGGAGGGAGCAGCTGTACCAAGGACAGTGGCAGAGCACATCCCACTTGGTCAGTGTATAAAGAGCATGTAAAACTTACACAATCTTAAGTAGCATCTTATAGAAATGTATAAACTTTAGCGGCTGTGGCCTTCCAGAGGCCTTCCAGAAGCATTTCCAGTTCAGCACTGGATTCTGAAAAGGCTTCTCTGCTGTCTCTTTTTGAGACACCAGTTTGACACCAAACCTGTTCCTTTCCTCTTCTGTCTCCCCCTCCCCATCACTTTGCTGACTGCATTCCTTGTGGCAAACTAATAGCTAGAAAAGACTGCCAGTTTGATGCAATTCCATGGTCTTGAATACAGTGTTCTAGGGAGGGCTATAACAGAAATTTAATCTCTTGAGGAATAGATCACGTACCATTAAGAGAATGAAAAATGTTCTCTATGATTCCTGGAGAAAGCCTGTGTTGGGGCTAAAATAAGACATGTAATTTAAAGAGTTGTTATCAAGAAAAATGAATATTTTTGAATAATAAATAATAATAAAATATGAATAATAAAAAAGTTTTCTATATGAATGAATTTATTTTTTAAAAAAATTATGCCCTCAAACAGCAAATACTAAACAGTTCAATTAAAACTAAAGAAACATAGTTTTCTATGTAAATCAGAGCTTTCTCCTTTTTCCCTTCCCTTTGGCAGACACCTCCCCAAAGTGGGCATTGCCCCTGATTTCTGCACTAACCAGAGCTGTAATAACCAGAGCCAGAATATTGCAAGGAGAATGAGGGATTCTCACAAGCAGGGCCTCACCTTTGGGACGTGACAGTTCTCAGCTCCAGCCAGGAATGTGGGAGCTCTGCTGTCACAAGTCCCTGAGATAACACACGAAATTAGCTCATCTCCCAGGAGACTCACTCCCACCTGTACAACAGCTCCAGGCCAGGCTCCTTTCAGACCAGTGCTGGATCTGGGCACCTCAGAGCTATTCCATGGTGCTGTTCCATCCCTCTGCATGGATGCTGTGCCACCGGGGAGTCTGGCTGTGCCAGATAATGGCTCTGTGAATCAGAGCTTTCTTGTGAATTCACAGCTCAATCTGCTTACAAACATCCAGTTAAAATGTGGAACTTCCAACCTTGCTAAAAAAGAGAGAGGGTTCGGCAGTGGCTCTTTGTGATCTAGCATACAGCAGAAATATATTGACAAACAAAAGGGCCAAGTCCCTCCCCTGCTTCAAGGAGATAAAATTCACAACTTATAATTCACCACTGTACAGCACTGCCTGTTTACAATGTGAAGGGATCTTGCACTCTTTGGACATAATTTGTATTGCTCATGTGCTGTAGGGAGGCTTTGCTGTCACAGAGAATCAGGATTGCTGCATTCTTTCATGCAAAGCATATAGAACCAACCAAGACATTTGGTACCCAGGGGCAGTGATTTTCTGGACAGCAGCCAAGTGAGCAGAGAAGATCTGGAATGATTTTAAGTCACACCTCAGAGTTTAAAAATTATATATAAGGATATCTTTGGATACAGGTATGTAGCTCACATGAAGTTACATTGGTTTGACTTTTAGTCCTTTTGTTCCTTTCAGAACTGCACTACTGACCAAATCTCTGAGTTGTACACATCTACCATGCTCTCACTCACATTTTAAAGTAGACTCAGAGTACAGAAACTGGCTTCATTTCAGATGATCCTTAGAGAGGATGCTGAACAGCTACTAAAGAACATGCACACCAGTCTGGAATTTGTTTGAAATAATTCCCCAATCAAAAATATGTGTTTGGGACCTCAGTATCATCTCTTTGACTTTCACAGGGTGGTACACACCACTTCCCAATGTGAGCACACCCATATTTTTTAGTTTAATCTACTCTGGGAATGAATTAACAGCACAGGACTCAGCTCACAATGATAGGGAACATTTACCACCTTGCAGGAAGACAGCAGGGCACTCAGGGATTGGCATCCCCTGGTACAGGAATCCCAGAATTACCTGAACTAAAACAGCAGAGGGGACTGCCTGCATAATGCAGCTGAGGTGCCCACTTAGCTTCTTATTTGGATAAAGTTACACAAGCAGAGGCACATTTCAGCATAGTATATTAGATACTCCAACTGTACTCACTCTTCAAGATACTACAGGCTATTTCTGTGAAGTAGAGTGGCAGGGGAACATTAGCAGCATGAAATATTAATCTTTCCATCATTTTATTCCTGAGTCTGGCCTAGGTTTACCAAGTAAAATGTGTTCTCTTTCTACTTGAAGACACCACACCTCTAATTTGGAATTTCAGCTGTTCTGTAAAATTCAGACTTGATTACCTTAATGACAGCTAATAAGCAGAATTGTTCTATTGATCTGATTCCACTCCTCCACAGAGCCCACTTCAATAGGCAGCCCTCAAGCTATTTTGTCTCCTCACTTATTTTTTGGTCTTTTACATGGATTCCATGCAGTCATTAACAACCTTGTCTAGGACACGAGCACATTTCAGAATAGGATCTTGCTCCCCATAAGCCCTTGACAGTTCTTTTCTACAGAGCAAAAGAAATGAGAACAATCCTTATCCTCAGTGTTCAAATACCCAATTAACCAATCAACCCTTTAAATATGTTTTATAAAAATTGTTCTTTGAGAATCTGTGATCCTGTTATACTTGATATGCTGACTCACTTTTTAAAATATTTAAAGGACTCATTTTAGCATTACGCCTGTTACCACATTTTCATTAAAAAATCAGCCTCCTTATCT
This sequence comes from Emberiza elegans, assembly GCA_024865655.1. Taxonomy (NCBI): domain Eukaryota; kingdom Metazoa; phylum Chordata; class Aves; order Passeriformes; family Fringillidae; genus Emberiza; species Emberiza elegans. The sequence goes on along the minus strand of JALJVW010000206.1, from coordinate 11,217,412 downwards.
TTATATATGACTGCAGAGCTATTTGCATTCCCAAAGGCCATTAAAAGTAGCAAGAATTGGGCTAAACTAAGATAACAAATTTACAGGCTTCTGTTAAAACACAGAGATCTTCAGCCTGTATAAATAGCTAAAGCATTGTCAGAGTACTTGACCTGCTGTTGCTATTTTCTTCCCCCTTTTAATGGAAAAGTGTTTTAATGGCATACCCACACATCCAGCTAACAAACCCCAAGGGGGAGAACAAGATTGTCAAGTCCTCTTGGGCCACATCCTGAGTCTATCAGTGTCTTGGCCACGCTCTCCTGAGCGCTGGGTTGAGCAGGAAGCAGCTGTGCTGATGGTGCCCTGCACTGTGTCCAACTCCAGCCCTCTGAACAAGAAACCCCAGCTGCACCAGGAGCAGCCAAGAGCACAGAGACAACCACGTCCAGCTCACATCTTGATCAAGCAATCACAGCTTGACAGTAACAGACAGCATTACTTATCACTTACAGAATGTTCTCTGTACATGATGTCCAAAAGACTTAAGAGTTCAGACCCATGAGACAGATAAGCAAGGAGATAAATGACTGGAATTCTGAGCAGTTTAACTGGCATGGAGGTGAGCAGCATTGCTTATCAGAAAGGAATTGTATAGAAACATTTTTAATTACCTGAGGAAGAAAGGGATTGCCTGCCTTCAGCAGCTAAAGCAGCGCTTTGCTTATCTCCACATCCCAATCATTTTCTAATTATTATCATTTCTGTAAATCTCAAGACAGAACACGACTTCATTTGCATACAGACACACGAGTCTAAAGTAGATTTTTAAATTTATGCCTGCAAAGCTTCTGCAGACCTTTTCAAACTTTCCCCACCCTGTTCCTGCAGTGTCTATTCATGGCCAGCTTCTGTTTGGGTTAGTATGGTAGGACACAGTGCAGATTTAAGCCAACTGTGACACTTGCTTGCCTCTGGATCCAGGGAATGTCACAGCAAGGAACACAGAAAAGGGATGGACAGAATCTCTTACGACAGCAGCAGCTGCTACTGAAAGAGACTCAGTCCTCTACAGCCAGACCAGCACTTTGCCTTCAATTTTTCTCCAAGCTACATTTTTCAGTTTCTTGATCACTTTTAAGCAAGGAAAAAAAGCTCAGTAATTCTTGATATGCATAAGCCTGGAAATAGAATTTCAGCTAGAAATAGAATTTGAATAGAGCCTTTTTTCAGTTATGAACAGTTTTAGATAAAATAAGGGTTTAGATCTGCTTTTGGTGTTGGAAGATAAAAGTGCACTCAAATCAATAGACAGAGATTGGATTCAGCCCCCCGCTGTCAAGCCATTTTACTAATAATGTATTGTGAAAACAATAAAAGAAATGATGGCAGTGAGCAAAGTTGCTCACAGACTCAGACATTAATATTCATCAATATGATTGATATTTATATATTCTTGATATTTCTATTTCATGCTCACACTAGGGCAGAGCTGAGAGAGCACATACTCCCAGAATATTTAAGTGTACCATATGGGTATAATTGCAATTCAGCCAGTTATGGAATATACTCCATCAAGATTCTGCATATACTAGAGACCTATTCTGAGCATTTTGTACTTCATGTAGGAAGACCAAAGTAGCAAAGACATGGCATGCCCACAGCAAAATGGCATTAGGCAGGTAACACTACCTGAAACAAAACCACCTCTGTTTTATAAAAATGCAACATATACTTCTTGGCTTACAAAACTGAACACTTTTACACAGCTTTAAGAAGGAGGAAGGGACAGCCCCATAGCCCTCTTTGTTCAGAAAAGGCACTTATAAACCCCTGCCTCCCAGAAACACAGGTAGATTTGTTTTAACCTGCAGCAAAGAGTACAAAAATATATATTCCAAAAGCATTGAAGAGACAAGAAAAGTCCAACACCTGCAGGGTTAGATGAAGGCATAATTTCTTAACCTCAAATATCAAAGTTGTTTTCTTCTTGTTTTCTCTGAACCATTGAGCCTGTCTGTTTTGGTCATTGGTATAATGTCACCCTGAAAATGCAGATTATATGGTGCTATTTGTGGTGCTTAGTGTCTTCCCATGCTCTTTCCTTCCCTAAAATACTGTACCAAAAGAAAAAAAAAAAAAAAAAAGAAAAACAGTACGTGAGGCTCTCAGCCTATCACTCCAGGAAGAACTATTTTAAGAATTAATTTGTGCCCTGAGAGATCTGTTTAAATTATCCTCCTGTGCTGTCCTAACCAAAGATTAAAGTGGAGAACTTCCAACGTCTTAAGGAGATGAGGAACAGTTGCAGAACTGGAGGGTCTGGGCTCCGCCGCGGTGCCCCAGCACGGGCAGGGGAAGGTGGGGATGAGGAGAAGGGAGATGCTGATCTGCCAAGTGCCCCCAGAGCCCAGGAACCTTCGCCAGCCTCAGCTGGAGCTCCGAGATCGCAGCCAGACTTTCCCTTATGCCACCACTTCTTAACTCTGCCCATCCTTTACAGCTGAGGATATATCCCCTTTTTTTTCCTGCCACCCGCTGCTTTTTAGACAGGGAAAGTTTTGACTTCATTCCATCCTGGTAAGTGCAGGCAGAGAGGAATATCCTCCAAAATACAGGCTTGACAGAGAAAATGAAATCTTTAACTTTCTGCCTCTCCAGAAACACATAAAGCACCTACCAAGAGAAATAAATTAACCGAGTTCAGCTATGCTGTGAGCACAGCAATTTGCCCCAAAGCCAGCAGGAGTTTTGCCTACTTGCAGATGCTTTTTTCCCCCCCTGCCATCCCTCTGGCTTGTGCATAGCCTGGGCACACGCTGTACCCTGAGGTGCCCCTCCAAGACCATGCCAGGCAAGAAAAATTCACTGAAAGTGCATGACAAAGTCAGACGCTGAACACGGCTTTCACAATTTCATACCTATCTGCAGAAGGGCTTGTAAATACCCTTGCCCCCTTCTTCCAGTGAGAAAGGGCCTCCATCCCAACATACTCCCCCTCCCAGCACACATGCAAGGAACAAGTTACAGAACAAACCTCTATTGCCTCAGCAAGAGGTGCAGGCTGCTAAAATCAGCACAATTTCAGCTTCCCCCCAAGTCTCCACACACAGCGAGAAAGCAGACCTTGAACCCAGCTACACAGCACTTCCCTCCTGCCACTGGCTGGGGACTCAGTTGACAATTTTAAGAACACACACCAAAAAGATTGTTTAAAAAAATCATAACAATCATACGAGAAACACAAAGCTACACATTGCAAATCTGTATCTGTTTGAAATTGAGGAAAATAAGCATTACCTGGTCTTGCTGTTGGGCTTGTTTCCCTGATGCATTTTGCTCCTTGGCTGTAGTCATGCTCACCTATTTGTGCCCACTGCAGTGGCAAACAGGATTTTACTCTGTGTGTGTGTGTGTGTGTAAGCTTGTCTGTGTGCTCAGACATACACGCACACACACACACACACACACACACAAAGACTAAAGGGATACGGATGAGTAACTAGTCCATCACTTAATCACCAGCCGAGAAATTTCCCACCCCCACAAAAAGAAATAAATAAAAATGCAATGTAAAAAAGCACTAGTCTGGCTGTCTTCCCCCTTGAGCCTCTAAAATAAAAGCAGAAGCAGGAGCAGCGAGAAGGATGCTGTGGGGGCTTCTTCAATTAGCAACAGCCTCTGCAATCGTCACAGAAACAATGATAACTGCTTGGCAACCAGCAACTGGCAGCTCGGAGCCGGAGGCAGCGATGTGGTCCTCGCTCCCTCCCCACCTCCACGGCGGCCGCCCGCGCCTTGCGCATGCACCGGGGCTGCCGGGGCTGGCGGTGCGACCGCCGGGATGTGCCCGGCCGGCCCCGCTCCATCCCCCTCCCGGGGCGGCCGAGAGCGGGGCCGCGGGCCCGTCCTGCATCCCGCATCCCCCGGGGCCGCTGCCCCATCCTGCATCCCCCGGGGCCGCTGCCCCGTCCTTCATCCCCCGGGAGCCGCTGGCCCATCCTGCATCCCCCGGGGCCGCTGCCCCATCCTTTATCCCCCGGGGCCTCTGCCCCATCCTGCATCCCCCGGGGCCGCTGCCCCATCCTGCATCCCCCGGGGCCGCTGCCCCATCCTGTATCCCCCGGGGCCGCGGGTCCGTCCTGCATTCCGCATCCCCCGGGGCCGCTGCCCCATCCTGTATCCCCCGGAGCCCCTGCCCCATCCTTCATCCCCCGGGGGCCGCTGCCCCATCCTTCATCCCCCGGGGCCGCTGCCCCATCCTGCATCCCCCGGGGCCGCTGCCCCATCCTTCATCCCCCGGGGCCGCTGGCCCCATCCTGCATCCCCGGGGGCCGCTGCCCCGTCCTTCATCCCCCGGGAGCCGCTGGCCCATCCTGCATCCCCGGGGGCCGCTGCCCCATCCTGCATCCCCGTGGGGCCGTGCACCCGCGGAGTTTCTGGCAGGCGCGCTCTCGTCTTCTCTCAACTTGCGGAGGCTCCGTCAGCGCCCGGCTCTGAAGCAGAGCTGTGCCAAGGGCAGTGCTGCCCAGCAGAGCCGTGCCCAGGGCAGCCCCTGCCCAGCAGAGCCGTGCCCGGGGCAGCGCTGCCCGCTGCCAGCGCTGCTCCCGAGGATGCAGCGCTCTGCCAGGGTACCCAGAGATGGGACCGACGCTCCGGGGAGCGTCCTCAGCGAGCTCCAGTGACCCCCTCACTGCCGAAGGGCGACAGGCGGCCCCCCAGCCTCCCCCAGCCCCCTGCATGTCCCGATGTGCCTGCTGCGGTGGCTGCCATGTAGGTCACGTTGCAGGGTGCCACACGGGCACGCGTTCCCTGCTGCAGCTCGCTCCCTGCAGCCTCTCTGCCACAGCAGAGATCTCTCCGGCACACCGGAGCTGTCGAAGGAGGCTCCCGAGCCCGCTCGCCCACCCGGCTGTCAGCACGGGGTGACACGGGCTGTGCCGGGCACGGGGCACAGAGCCAGAGCCACGCTCTGGGAAGAGCCCTCGCATGGGTGGACAAAGCTTAGAGCAGCATGGTTGGGTGTTTGCTCGGGTCTGGTGGAGCCCTCCCTCGCCCCAACACCTGCTGACACGAAAACGCCACGTTTGCTGCCTCTCCCATCTTCCCTCCTACCCAGCACAGCCGGGATGGAGCCCAGGGCTGTGCCCAGGGCTGCGGTGCTGTGTAAAGATAAATGTTCTCTCACTCACGTGGTGCCAGGATCTCGGCTGAGCCTGCTGAGGAAAGGGAACATCACAGTGTTTATCTGACAGGGAAGTGATTATGCCTCATTTGGTCCCCAATTTTACAGCACGGATTTATTACACAAGGTCACATTCACCAACACCACTGCAGTCAATGTCTCCTCACACCTGGGATAATTTTGATCCTTGTTTCAGGAACAGACCAAGGCCAAGCCAAGTTTCCCTAAAGATATCTACAAGGCACCACTCAGACTCCCAAATGTTTCTGGATTTTCATCATTGCAATCACAGGAGTTCATAAGAACCATGGCATAAAAGATCTGCAACACAGAATTGTGCTGGTAGTAAACTGGACAACATTGCCTTTTCCCAGGTGCCACAACCCAGGCAACAGCTCATTTAAAATATAAGTGAATAGCACCTCTCTAACAAGAAACAATAATTTGCATTCAAATCTAACAGCCTGTGTTGATTTCTTGTTGAATTATACTCTGACACAGTCCTAGTTTGCATTGCAATTCCATCCCTTCAGTCCCCATAGTTTAAGTCACAGTATTTTCTAAATGTTTACTGTGAGGTTGTTGTTCATACATTTTTTCCCCAGCCATCAGAACAAAATTGTTTTCAAGGTTTTATATAAGTGGATCAGTTTGAATTTTCCAATTGGCTTGGTCTACTTTTCTACCTGTTGTGAGTGGTAATGAAGGCTTAGTTTACTCCACAATTCTACTATTTTTCTTTCCAAGAGGAACTCAAGTGAAACAAAAAACTGCATTTGGAATTGGTGTGTTGGTTTGGGGTTTTTTGTTCTGAGATTTTTGTTGTTTAGTTGGTTGTTTTTTGTTTTACTCCTCCACTGCACATGCTGGAAATTTCTGCAAAACAGATCCCTTTTTAAAACATGGACCATTCACTGTGTCCCTGACCCCTCAGTACCCACACTGGCAACCCCTAAAATCAATTGCACTGCATGGCCTCCCCCTGCAGATTCAATTCTTTCACAGTTAACAACTTAAGACACAGTTTTAACTGTTGTTCTGGAAATGGCCACTCTCCCTTACAATGTAGATCTTTTTTTCCCCACTAAACTTGTTGTTGGACACAGAAGAAGTTAATTGTGCTAATTAGTCCAGCAGTTAGCTATGCAAATGCATGTGGCTGTGCCTCATTACAGGGGTGCATTAGGAGGCTGCTGTTCTGACACAGCCACCCCAGTGTTTCTGAAATCCTTGGTCTCCCTGCCTGGCTGTACCTCCTTGTCACCCCTGACCAGGGCAGGCTGTCCCATCCCCTCAGGTGGCCACCAGCTGCTCACTGCCCGAGGATGTGGCAGCAGGGGCAGTGACATCCTCAAGCTCTCTGTCACCCTCCTGCCTCCATCCAAGGGGCTCTGAGGTTGCCAAACACCTGCTGGGGAGACACTGGAGGAGGAGCAGTGGCCACTGCCATTCAGAAGTGATTGTTAGTCACAGGCGGAGGATGATCTCCTCACACACCAGCAGGGTGAGGCTGTCCCCCCTGACCTCTGAGCAGGGCTAGGGTACCAATGCCATTGCTTGGCTGAGTCGTCACTGATGAAGGATTAACACAGCCCTATCAAAGGATAAGAATCTGCCCCTGCCAAAGGCAGCAGGCAGAAGGATGGGTCCCAGACAGCCCCATGTGGGACATGGCAGGAGGCACTGGCAGACAAGGACCCAGGGAGTAAAACCTTCCCATCCATCCCTCCCCGCAGCATCCCAGCTGATCACAAGGATACAGGGAGCAGGTATCCTCCCCTGCCAGGGTCAAATATACAACAGGCTGCTCAACCTCTACTACCCACAGCTGAAACATGGTTTGTCTCCACTCCCTGCCCATGCCATGGGAAGGTGTCAGTGTCCAGACTCACTCCCTGCCCACGCAAACTGCATCTCTATCATGAGCATCCTCCATCAACCCATGTGGTCTGCGCTGTGCCACCACTGGGACAGCTCAGGAGCCCACTCTGAGCACAGACAGCTCCTCATTAACCAAGATGTACATTCAAAATGCCAGCTACAATGATGTGAATGCCATCCCCAGGCTTGACAGCAATTACCTCCTCAGGCCCCACAGCAGGACAGAGCCCGCTCCCTCCCATCAGGAGAGGAACCAGCAACAGGTGAAAGGAGCTGTTCCAGCTTCCCAACTCATCTTCACCCAGAGTGCTTGTTTCAACAAAATCATGCAGCACTGCAGTAATACAGATAATTTTTAATTACCTTGTAACAAATTAGTCACACATGTCCTGGAGTATTTTCTGTTAGAGGGAAAGTGCTTCACTCTCCTGAGACTGGCAGGAACAAGATTGTGGTCTGGGATTATTCTTAAAATTCTCCTTGGAGTTCACAAAGTCACCACAAAGCTTCTTCCTGCTCAAAGATTGCTGAAAACCTTGAACACTGCAAAGAGGAATTAATGTTCCAGTGGCTCTGGGGGATAAGGTGGAACAAAAGCTCAAACTGTCACCACCACAAAGACTTGTGAACTCCTAGGAGCTAAAGCACACAACCTCTTTTTATGATGAAGCATTACAGCAACACGTGACAGCAAAAGCAGCAGTTTTGTTACTGCTCCCAGACATTTTTTAGCAGATGAGGGTGCAAGGCCATCCTTGATTCTGCCCTTCCCTGGCAGTAGAGGTGTCTGGATACAGAGCAGCTCCTTGATGGGAAGCAGCAATGGGCTCTCAGATGTCAGTGCAGAGCATTCCTGCTCCCTGTGAGTTACGAAGGCCAGAGCCACCAGCAGCCTGAGCTCACAGTGAGCCCTGCAGCTGCACACATCTGCTCCAGGGAGCACAGACTAGAGCAGTGATAAGCCTGCAGCAGGTACGGTTATTGGATGCAGAACCCTTCTGCTCCATTGAAACCTGGGGCTTTAGCTGTACCACACTGGGTTATTTATTCCCCTTTCATTGCCACAGCAAGGAAGTTGAAGCCAGTGGGCAAAGTGGGTAGAAATTAATTCTACTTGATTAACCATACATTTGATCGGTCTGCTAATGTACTCCTTTCTCCAGATAATGACCAGATCCCATGGAGAGTTACATATCTGAAATTTTGGGGGTCTAAGCCATTAGTACCATTAGTATCTGGGGTGCAGTAATGTGTTGCCTCCAGCAGAACACACCACTCAATGTGGTTTTGTACATCCAACCCCTCTGAGCTTCACACTTGCTGAGAGCTCCCACTGGTGTGGCTGATTTGCTCTCAGTTGAGGAAGGACAAAGTGCCCAGGAAAGCACATGGCAAGAGAAAAATCCACTCAGAGGTATGTTACAAAGGAAAAGGTGTAAGGGCTACAGGTTTTTAGGACAGTTATATAGGTAGCAGATGTTTTAAAGACAACTCAGGAAGAGGGAGAGACTTTGTCAGCACAGGCATGCACTATGAGAAAGGTGAGATAAACCTTTAAAAAGGTCACAGCCATGGATTTTAGCATCCAGTCATTGGAAGGTTCATCAAAACTGCCCCCCAGGATGGAAGGGGAGCAGTGCTCAGTGTGTGTTGGTGCTGCTGTCCAAGGCGTGGAGGCAGCAGGGTGGGGACACAAGGCTGGCAGCTCCTGCAGCAGTGGTAGGAGAAGGTCTCCCTGAACAATGCTCTTCTAAGACCAGCAGCATACTCCAGAAAAGGCAAATCCACTCAATCTCCACAACTGATAAAATACCTTTGGTGCCCTATTGCACCACCATCCCAATTTCATAGAGAAATTCCAAGAGGAACAAGAGGGAAGAGTCCATAAAGATAACGATGTCCACAGCCCCAAGACGTGCCAGGGCATGCTGGTGACCAGTTCCCTCTCCTCAGTCCCAGTGCCAACATCTCATCCCCACAAAAAGCAATGCACAGCCCCTCCCCTTCTGTACCTGCATGGCTCAGATGCAGTGAGTCACAGGGGGCTGTGCCTCCTCTGCAGACCCCTCTGGAGGTCAAGGGCTCCTCATACAGAAGATCCCAAAGAACAGAAAGCTTTAAACCCATGAGGGCTGCATGCTTAGAAGCTCTTTCTACAGGAGTTTGTGCTTTAGATGCTTCAGAAGCAGGCAGACATTCTGGCTGTTCATTCTGGAGATTTCTGTTCTGTGCTCATCTGAATGAGCTTGGGAGAGGGAGAATTTAATTTTGTTTTGTTCAGAAAGCACAGTTTGTGCCCTGCCCCTCTCCAAGAATGTGACAACACTAATATCACATTATCGCACAGCAACATCCCCAGTTAGAATTTGGAATTGGAATCACTTAGTGGGAGATCAGCTGACATCAGCCCCACTCCCACAAAGGCTGCAGAGCATCTCTATTGCCCACACACCATCCCCAGCACTGCTTCTCACAATAGCTCCTATTAGAAGACAAAAAAAAACTTTAAGTCTTGTTTCAAATTAATCCCCAACTTTGGCAAGATTTCCCCACTTGTCAATGGACATCCCAAAGCTAATTTTATTATAAAAGAAAGGAAAATCTTTGGCCTTTAAGGATATGCACTAATTATCTTTATCTTGCATCAGCCCGCTACTGTTGCCCCTCTCTGGCTGTCTCCAACATGTTGGTCCTACCAAGGGTCAGCCATGGGAGAGTCTCTATGTCCAGAGGAACTTTCAGAGGCTCCACTGAGGACCTCTCTGTCTTGGGGATCCACTCAGATGATTTTCCTGATTTCAGACATTCTGTGAAAGGACTAGAGGCAGTAACAGATTATGAATACAGTTACAGTTAAAAATACATCACATTTCCATTACGCATGACCAAAGCCATTAAGAAAGCATGACCAAAATCATTAAGAAAGCAATCTGGTGTGCTATTTTCATTTAGCAGATCAAATCCAGTTTATTCAGTCAATGCCATTAATTAGTCATTTGCATGAATATCTGTTCCTACAGGGGATACACTTCAAAGCATTCCCACAAGTATGAGAACTCCTGCTATCTGAGACAGCAGGTGTGTGGCAGCAGGGGACACAGGGACAATGGGCATTGCAAGAACAACCTGTGTGTCTGCATAAAAGTCCTGTGGTGTTGTTACTATTTGTCCATTACCAAAGCCTCACTAAGCTGCTTTTTTAAATTTTTTTTTTAATCTTGAGGAGGAGAAGGTGGTTTAAAATTATTATAATAGGTTGATTTGAAGCACTGTATTCTGCTGCTTCCCATTTCTCGCTGCTGCTCCGAGTTCCAGGACCCCACAGTTCATGGTAAACAAATGAGACAACACAGGGCATGCAAGCTGTGAAGAAGTCTGCTCTTTCATGCACAGCTAGAGCTGTTTTGCATAGCACTTTCCTGCCTGGGCTGGAGTGTGTCTCTGGGGAGCGCAGCAGGCAGGTACTTGTGCTCTTCTCACTTCAGGATTCCACACCCACTTCGGTTTGCCTGCCCTAAAGATCAAGTGTGACAGTCAGACTTCCCTATTGAAGTAGTTGCTGTTCAAAAACATTACTTTGAATCCACTGTGGGGTTATTTTTTGAGTCAGTGTATGTATTTCAATACATCATCCCAGTCTCAAAGGCAGGGGATGAGCAGTGCTACAATTGTTTGACTCTGTTATCCCTGCAAGCAATACAGACCCTGCTGCTGGCTTTTCTCTGCCCCTCTGCCTGCTCCTGCTGGTGTAACCTTGGCAGCTGCAATGCAACAGATGCCTCTTTCTTACTTGTTTATCCGTGTGAGAGAGACTTCTGAGGCCCCAACTTCAGTGCCAGCTGTGAATGGTCTCCAAATTGCTTTTGCAAAGTTTGCTTCCTCACAGTCTGGCTCAGTGTTCCTGCTCCCTGCGCTCTAAGGGATCAATATTCACTGACATTTTTCCCCCATAGCTCCCGGTTATTTCTAGGTAGCATCTGAATTCCTTCCTTATTGACTCAGTGTGTGTTCTTTTTAACTCTTGTTTTAGGGGTGGGAGAATTTATTTCTCAGCTCTCCTTCCTTCCTTCCTTCCTTCCTTCCTTCCTTCCTTCCTTCCTTCCTTCCTTCCTTCCTTCCTTCCTTCCTTCCTTCCTTTCCTTCCTTTCCTTCCTTTCCTTCCTTTCCTTCCTTCCTTCCTTCCTTCCTTCCTTCCTTCCTTCCTTCTTCCTTCCTTTCCTTCCTTCCTTCCTTCCTTCCTTCCTTCCTTCCTTCCTTCCTTCCTTCCTCCTTCCTTCCTTCCATTTCCTTCCTTCCTTCCTTCCTTCCTTCCTTCCTTCCTTCCTTCCTTCCTTCCTTCCTTCCTTCCTTCCTTCCTTCCTTCCTTCCTTCCTTCCTTCCTTCCTTCCTTCCTTCCTTCCTTCCTTCCTTCCTTCCTTTCCTTCCTTTCCTTCCTTTCCGTCATTTTACTGAATAGCCATAACATATATTTTGGAACTGAAATATCCAGGTGAGAAAATGTAAAAGACATCACCAGGGATGAGAGAATACCTCCCAAATCACTGAGAATCAAGCAGAGAATCCCCATGCTCACAACAGCTGCAAACACATTAGGCTGTTTGGCAGCCTACTGCTTGGAAAAGAGAGAGCCTCGTCTTCATTTTTAGCTCCAAAGTGATTTATAGGATGAATAAATGATCTGCATATAAGATGATGACTGGTTTAAATGTAAATGTTGTGAAAGACTTCTTATGTAAGCACATACATTGCCTGAGAGATCCTTGTACATAAAAGCTGCAGCTGGAGCAAGTGGCTTTTTAAGCATTTGTTTTATGACGTACACTTTTCATCACAATGGTTGTTATTTTTCATTTACTTTTATATTAGCTTTAACCAAAAAAAAAATCAAAAAATTCTTGAACTCACAACATGAATCATACACTTTTAATAGTGAGGCTATGCAAAATTGTCACAGACATCTTTTATGAAAAATCCTTTCATTAGGATTTTTCCTCCTGAGAAGCCTCAGGAACAAAATGTAAACAATGGTTATCTGCTGCTGTGGAATGCAACAGGTGCATCTGTGATTGGCCCATGTTGGTTGTTGCTAATTACTGGCCAATCACAGTCAGCTGGCTCAGACTTTCTGTCCAAGCCACAAGCTTTTGTTATCATTCTTTCTTATTCTATTCTTAGCCAGCCTTCTGATGAAATCCTTTCTTCAATTCTTTTAGTATAGTTTTAATATAATATATATCATAAAATAATAAATCAAGTCTTCTGTAAAATGGAGTCAGTTCCTCCTCTCTTCCCTCATCCTAAGACCCCTGTGAACACGGTCACACAAAATAATGACACTGTTAAATGTCTGAGTAAAACACATGTTCATCCTAAAGATGTCTCATACTTGAAAGTTGTACCAAGACCACCTCTGAAGTCTCACAGGTGATGGAGACATAAAGACCAAACAAACTCAGTTTCCTAACATAAAGCATGTGGATCCTGCAGGCTGGGCAGGCTGAGCCCACCTTTGGCCATTTGGAGAGGATCTCCTCAGCACTGCCATCACCTGTAGCAGAGGCTGTGACCACGGGGCCCGGAGGAGTGGTGACCCACTGAACACCATGTTAGCCTCATAACTTCTCTAACTATTCCCAAACAACACCAAGAGGTGCAAAGATGTCACCTCTGCCACGTGCCCTGGTGTTTTCTCTGGTGTTCAGTGCCTCCCCATCAGGCTCACAGGAGCTGGATGGGTTGTGGTGACCACTGCCCTCAGTTTCTGGTGGGGATTATGATGGTTGTGAGGATTTGTAAGCTGGGGTGGTTTTTATCAAGTGTTTCTAGACTTCCTGGGATTAAATCAGTTGTGGTAAGCATATGTTGCTGCATTTCTGCTAGCTCTGTGGTAGATAAGCTTTTCCTCCAACCTAAAATAACCTCCTCAAGAGTCTGAACAATGAAAACACTGCCAACACTTGTCTTCTCTAAAAGAGGCACAAAGGGACCCAAAGCCCTTCCTGTCTGCTTCATGTCTTTATTTTTGGAGAAGGCAAACCCACAATGTTTTCAGATTTCTGTTCTCAAGTCTGAAAGTGGAATGAAGAGGCAGAAAACAACACTTGGGCAAAACTCTACTAAGCAGATAAGACAAGTAATGCACAGATTCATGTCACCTCGCTCAGTTTTCCCCTGTGTGCCTCAGTGCCCATCCTGTATTCACCTTTCTGGACTGCAGGTCTTGCACACTACATGCGATTATCCCAGAGCACACACAAAACTGTTACTGGTATGTTGAAAGCCCTCTAGGGGAAATGCAATTTATGGAAAATTGGCCAACTGGAAAGGTCTGCTCAGAACCCCAACACAGAGGTACAAGTGTATGTTTACTAAAATAGATAAAGGAGGTGGACAGAATTGGTTTGTTACTACTGTAACCTCAGGAGTTGCTTCTGCTGTGATGAAGCAAACAGAAGCCAGAACAATGCCTTGCTCCATGTTTTTTTAAGAACTGACCAGCAGTTTTGATGTGTCATTTTTACCATGTTAAAGAGCTTTCATTTTCACAAGCATGCTAGTCCTATGTCATTGGTTTAACTGCTTCTGAGAGGTATTATTCATCTCTGAGGATATTGCACCAAACCAGATTCCCAGCTCACTTGTAGCCAGATGACACAGTAAAAAAAGTGGAAACCTTACAGCATGATGCACAAACACATGCAGTGCATAACTGCCCAAATACAAACCTAAATAGAATAAATAATTCAAGTAGTGTGGTGGTGAAGTCCTGTTCTTGTGTATTTATTTGATCTAGCTGTAGCACAAGAAAATTAATGCAGAAAAGATGCATAACATCTATCTACATATGCTGTACATCCTAGAGGAGAACAGCAGGGCTCTGGGCACAGCAAAAGGGGAAAAGACATCCTTTTTTTAGCCTTGATAACGTTCATTAATTACAGAGACTTAGCAGGTATTCAGCAATGCCACCTTGGGCACTCAGGTGGGGCTGGAGCAGGGGCAGAACCACAGCCCCTGATGTCCTGCAGGCAGAGGGGGTGAAACCCTCACATTGCCCCTTGAAATGACAAAGGGTGCCTCAGCCCTGTCCCTGCTGGAAACAGGGGTGAGTTTTTAAAAGGCTGTGGCTGTCAGTGGCACAAGAGCAGCAGCAGCAGAGATGGGATGTCCAAAATATACAGGAAACATAAAAAAGTCTCCTGACAAGAGTGTTCCCTGTGCCTTCCCATCCAAGATGTGTTTGTTTCTTTGGCTCTGACAGCCAGGCTGAAGCACAGGGAATGGCTCTGGATGTCTGAGTGTTGCTGAAGGGTGCTAGGAGTGCTGAGCACTGCTCACTGGGGGACTGAGCACCTCTGTTTAACTCACTGGGACTCAGTATTTGAGATTGCCCCAACCCAGTTTACAAAGATTCACATTTATTTATGAATAGGAATAAAAAATGGTACAGCCTCCCAAAACATTGCACAGGTACTCTGATGTTGAATTCTTCCTCACTTGGGGTCACCAAATGTTGAATTTGTAGGCAATCCCGACATGGAAAGAGATGAGAATCTTGACTCCATGTTTCAGAAGGCTGATTTATTATTTTATTATATGTATTATATTAAAAGAAAATCATATATTAAAACTATAATAAAAGAATAGAAGAAAGGATTTCATCAGAAGGCCAGCAAAGAAAGGAACGGAATGATAATAAATCTTTTAACTGACCAGAGAGTCTGAGACAACTGGACTGTGATTGGCCATTAATTAAAAACAACCACATGAGACCAATCACAGATGCACCTGTTGCATTCCACAGCAGCAGATAACCATTGGTTACATTTTGTTCCTGAGGCCTCTCAGCTTCTCAGGAGAAAAGATCCTAAGGAAAGGATTTTTCATAAAAGATGTCCGTGACACTCTGATGTACTTAATCCTAAGTTCCCACACTCAACCCCAAACAAGAAGTGTGTCCTTTCTACAACACTCACTAGTGAGCTTGCCTCCATCACAGTTTTCTACATTGTTGTTTGATTTGGTATCTCTGATCTTTTGATTTTACCATATTCTGAAGACAGCAAAGTAGAAATGACACAAACATTTCAAAGTAGCCTACAGTGAGCCTCTGAATTCTTGCACAAAAAAAACCAAACAAACAAAACCAACCAACCAACCAAACAAAAAAAAAACCAAACTGTGATTTCATTTAGTTTAGAAAATAGCACAAAGAAGAGAAGTTGAGATATTTTGAGGCTAACAGAAAGTTCCATAATATGTTTACACAAAGCTACGCAGAAATGTGGACTTTTCACCCTGAATATAAAACCCTTAGGAAATCACACAAGTATGAAATGTGAGCTAGGGTGTGAGAGAGTAAACCAGAGTGAACCATTTTCTTGTCACAGATAATTAATGCGTGTCTCATTTACATACCTCTCAAATTTCATGTAACTGCACACATGAAATATCCCCATCATGTGTACACACATAAAAATCAGCCCACAAAGAGACAAAAACTGAGCCCACTCCTCTCCCAGCTTGCTGTGATCCTGCCCTGGTTACAAGAGATGCAGGAGCACTTAGAACCCACCCAGCAGGGTGGGCAGCAGGAGATCGATGCCATGTGCTCAGCTCAGGCTTTGCTGTTAACAGCGTGTCCTGAAAAGCCCTGGGTCAGTGCCCAACTCTGCCTGCGGAGTGTCTTTGGAAAACTCACCAAGTTTCACATTCATGCATGAACTTATGCTAGAAAAAAAGTTGCATCACCAATCACTGCATTCTCTGTTGAGCAAATCAGAATTTTTGAAACAAGAAGGGGCAGATTTCATCAGTCCTGAGAACACTATCAACCTTTTATTGAAAATATTACCCAAAGACATCTTCTTGGACATATTTTCCGGGGATAATAAGGCAGCTTAGGGCTTATATTTATTCATGGAATCAGCAGTCTTTTCATTTCTATTGTTCATCTCTGTAGATCAAGACTTCGACTGGTGTGGGAAGTGACTGCAGGAGGGGGTGTTTAGAGGCTTAATCTGCAAGAGCCTGAAATAATAGAAATAGAAGTTGGCCAGCATGAAAAAAATAAATAAATAAATAAATAAATAGATAAATAAATAAACAAATAAATAAATATTCTATCTGCCTTATGGAGCAATCCAGAGCACCAAGTTAACTAATTCTCACCTTGAGTTGCACTTTGGTGACACCAGAACAAGCAGTAGCTGCTCTGAGAGGATTAATATGAGCAGAAAATGAAGAGATTGATGGGCAGTGTATCTGGGCTCAGCATGAAAGGGAAGCTGCTGTACAAAGTCTTGACAGACATCACTCTTCAGAAGTACCTGCACTGATCACTTCACCCCTTCCAGCAGCCAAAGAAAAGTCAAAGTACATGGGAAAACTCTAAGCAACAGATCAGGCTTTTAATTATGTCCAGAAATGAAGAGACAAGCCTTCCAAAATAGATAAATCTATTTCCAACCTTTTCCCCTCTTCATAGAAGCCAGAGACAGGCTGCATGTGATTAAAAGCTACAAAAATAGCACTTACAGTCTTGCAAGGATGCTTTCAATTGGCATTTTCTTTCAACTGATTTCACTTCAGATAATATTGACAGCAGGATGCCACAGACCTGATTAAACAGTTCATCTTAACCATTGAGTGCCAGCCTGAGATTGTTGGTTCAGCTTTGTGGTAGTGGTAGAAGGCAAATAAATATTCACTTACAGTCCACCCAGCACTGCATTTTAATACTTTCTTATCAAGTGGTCCATTAGGATGGCATGAATTGCAATAAAATGAACCCTTTTGTATCTCACTGTTAAATAAACTCTGCAGTCTCACATTCCTTGATACAGACACATTCTCCAGCAACACAGAGGATTCAGACAGCTGCCTCAGAGAAACCTGTTCTAAAGATTTAATTTCCTCCCCAGTAACAATATGGTTTGTTAACAGAAGTTTATGCAAACACAGATGGTAGAATAAGCCCTTGTGATGCAGGTAGGCCTTTGCTGAAAGAGTAAAGCTCTCACTGAATTGTGGAACATGATACCAGAGCATCTCTTCACTTTGACTCTCCTCCCATGAGGAAAAGGGGTAGCTAATTTGTTTGGGATTAATCCTTTCTTTGGGATACAGAAACTTAAGAATCATCAGATTTTGCACTGTAAATGAGGTTTCAATTTCTATAATCAGAGATAATTGATTGCAAAGAAGTCTGATAGAGTTTCCACCCTGACAAAATCCTGTACATCTTCCTCTCCCAGGCACTGAAGCTCCTTGATGTTACTCTGCCTCTGTGAAGTGGCTCAGAGTGGCTGTAAGTGCAAGGCACATCAATTCTGAAGCCTCCTTATGCAGTCAGAGAAAGTGCAATGCCAACGGTTAAAATGAACACCCATTTTTTGTGTGCTGAATTCAAAACCAAAAAAGCATCTCTTCATAGAATAGTCCTGTAGTAAAGTTGCATACAATCAATACAGCCACCATATAAGATCATTGTAATGGAAATGAAAATTTTCTAAATGAAAAAGAACCTTTTCCTTTTAATACAGTTTTTGTAATAAAACACCACCAAGGAGATGCACAGCTGGGGTTCCCTGTGCTCTGGAACTAGAGGAGTTTTCAACAGAACAGACCCTGCAGAAAATACCTTACAGTCCAAAGAATATTCTGCCTCCCCTTGCACAGCACACTGCTGCCGGCTCCTGAAGAGACTTTTTTGCTATCAGTGACTTCCTCTCTCCACACAGGACAAATATTTCTTTTTCCAGCCCTCACTTCTGAGTCACCCTGCAGAAGATCCTTTCCACATGTGCAGCATTGCCTCTCTGTACCTTTCCTGCATACACAAAGATTGAGTGGTTCACATTCAGTAGCTTTTGGTGATGTTACACCTCGGTTTGGGTTGAGCAAGGATTTGAAATGCGCAGTTCCCTGCACAGGTGAAGCTCATTGGCAGATGAGATTAGATGGAACTTTCACCAAACTCAGTGTTCTGTTTCCACTTCCAGTGCTGGGCTTGGACACCAAGACCACAACCTTGCTGGGGACTGAGACCTGGTATTTACCCTGCAGCTCAGAATTACCAAAATGTGCAACTTTGTGCTACAATTCAAAGTCCAGGGCTTATTTCCTTTCACACAATGCACATCTAAAGAGTCATTAATGAATAAGACTCCTGATCCTACCCAGTGGGATGTGGTGGTGTATTTATAGCCCAGAATCCATTACAGTTAATACTGCACTATTTACACTCATCTGCCATAGATCTAATACTGTTGTTATGGCTGTCCTGCTTAATGTACTCCAGGAATGCTCTGCAAGCCAGTATCAATTATATTTGCAAATAAACTAATGCTTTGGGTTAAACAAAGTGAAAACATTCTTCCTCTGAGAAATTCACTACTTTGTATCTGCATCTCTTCCAAGTGAATCTTGTTTTTTATTCAATTAAGCACCACAGATAACAACAACGATCCAGAAAACATTAAATGAAAACATTGATTCTGCAATAATAGCATTGGATGAGCCATGAACTGCTACCAATAACATAATCCTGACACATCAAACTCAATTATAACTTCAAAATAGTGTTTTTATTTTACAGTAATTATTTAATATTATTTTCAGTTTGACTCTTTTATCACTGACGTTTGCACCAAGCTGTCTCTAACTTAAAAGCTGCTATTTTGTGACCTCAGCCTAAATATCTGGCACATAAACTATCAGGTAGCACAAATTTTATGGAATGTGTTCTTATCCTGTTCCTCTTTGACATTGCTGTTTTCAAGATTAGATTGTGCAGGCACATCAAGCCAGAGCCTTTGCACCAAACCCAGACATTGATTTTCCTTTGTCTTTTGCAACCCAGCAGGTCCCTGATGATGGTCTGGACAAGCCAGGCTTGAACCTTACTGGAGTTAGCAGAGTCTGCAAAGGGAAGGTCTTTGACACCTTTCCCTTCTGCATTAAAAAAACAACAACCCCAATGAAAACCCACATCCAGAGGTTTGCAAATGAGACACAGGAATAAAGAATTTCCAGTCTAAACCCTTGTGCCATCATGGACTTTGATGCGACACAAACTTTTTTCAATAGTGTCTCATAATGAGTGAGACTTTATCAAACATCCATCCCTGCCTCAGTATAATGGTTTAAAAGCCAATATCTATTCTCATTATATCCATAGCACATCCCTTAAAAAGTCACTTTTCCCTTACAGATCAGGAGTCTTTGCAGCAACCTTCTTTATAATTATGTTTATTATCAGCATCAATTTCCATTTCTCCAGGCACCCCAGAGGAACAGCAGATGCCTTTCAACATTTACAAGGCAAACTGGCAATAATCGCTTTCCCCACTATGGAAACTCCATCGGTGCTGGGGTGATGTGAGGCACAGCAAACCCTAATGATGCCTCAGTCAGGCACTAAGGAATAGCACCAGCCTGATTTTTCCAGGATTCCCTTCAGCTATTGATCCCTTACCCAGGATTAAAATATATCTGCAAAGAGGAGAAGTATTTATGATAAAGGATAGTGCAGACAAGCATGTTTGGAGAGGTTGCCAGAAGGTACAGCTAAATCTTCAGGAAAGACTCGTGTGTTGAAATTTCTTTAGAGTCCTCACACAGTGAGGCATCTGAGAAGCCCAAATTCCATTAAAAAAGAAGAAAAAAATCAATTTCTGGCCTTCCTGAAGAAAGGGGGAAGATTGACTTCAATAACACAAAGTGCAAAACCCAGTAGAGAGAAAGAGGCCTGAAAATACATTTCCTTTTAAAATGCCAGTACTCTTTTTCTTTATTTTAAATGCTGATATATTTTGCTTTTTAGTGTGGATTATTACTTCTTGCACGTTCAGGTCTGACAGTACAGCAGCTCATTCACCTAAACATTTAGCAAACTTGACAGTATTTAGCTCTAATAACTTGAGAGCCTGAGAAAGCACAGGAACATCATCATTTCATGCATCAGATCTGTTTAAGAACAGATACAAAGTACTGCTCACAAGCCGGAACAGAAACAATATTGTCCCAGCAGTAAAACCACAGAATGGAAAAATCATGGAAATATTTCCCATTTTCAAGTTCCATGAAAAAAAAAATCAAGAAGAGCAAGTGAAGAGGATTTTTGGTCGTGCTGATTTAGCTAGTGAAACTCTAAAGGAAAAATACAAGTTTAATGCAGCGTAATGAAATTGTACATTTTACATTTTCTTCTCA
Source organism: Emberiza elegans (assembly GCA_024865655.1). Classification (NCBI taxonomy): domain Eukaryota; kingdom Metazoa; phylum Chordata; class Aves; order Passeriformes; family Fringillidae; genus Emberiza; species Emberiza elegans. The sequence continues at coordinate 11,197,152 of JALJVW010000206.1, read as the reverse complement.
GCTTGAAGAAGACCCCCTGGTTAAAAGTGAATTTTAAGTAGTTTCCAATATGTAAAATTTAAAGGCTTTTTGTGGTTTTGTAGTTAGTTGTGCTGCTGCTATCTGTGATAAAGTGATACTAAATGGCCTGAGTGCATCAGTCTGGCAAATGTATTAAAATTGGAGCCTGCAAGTGCAGCCACCTTATATGTGAGGCCTTTTCTGAATAAAGGACATATTTGCAGCAGCAAGCAAGATCAAAAGCACAAAACACATTACATTGGATGAAGTTAATGATCAGTTTAATACAGCTTGTATTATGACAGCCAGAATCAGCCAGATTAAACTACAAAAATACGTTCACAAACCTGCTCAAAGGCACAAATTTTCTGTTATTAGTATTCCTCCCAAAAGCTCTTTTTATATATTTCTAATCTTTATGCTGATGATTGTGAATGCTTTTTGTTCATGTAAACACAGGAGCACAGAGAAGACCTGACTAGAAATACAAATGAGTGAATTCAATATGCAGAAAACATAATTAATTCCAGGAAGTGTAAGAACCAGGAAGGATTCTGTGCTTCCAGTTTAGCTTTTATCTTCATCCCCTATACTTAAATTTTAATTTAAGTTGTGGAGCTTGACTATCCCTCCCTAAAAGGTGCTGCTGCTAATCAAAACAGCAGTACTCTTAATTTTATTATGTTTCCATATTCTTCCCAAACCTGTGAGAATTAATCTCTCAACTCTTTTTGTGACAACAAGTTCCATGTGTGAAAATAACACCTGTGTGTTCAACTTGAACTCAAATATTAGAAATGTGAGACTTATTGCTTGTTCAGAAGTTTTAATTTTCTCTTCCCTGGACCATGCCTTGCAGCAGGACTTCAAGAGACACAGGGAAATATTTGGGGGATTGGTAAGGAAAACTATTTTACAGGAGTCTGGGTGGGGAATCTCATTGCTCTGGTTTCTGCTACCCTGGTTTCTTCCTCTCTGTAGCTTCTTGTGCATCTGTTCATCAATGACCATGACCATTTGCATGTGAGGAAGGGGAAAAGATGTGCTGATATTCTGTTTAGTCCCATTCCCTTCCTTCATCCTCTTCTGCTGCGAAAGAAAAGGGCTTCAAAATTGAGGATTCCTGTCAGGACACCTTTAATGTCCTCCATGTGGTCTCCTTTCCAAAACTAAGTAACATCACTGCTTAAGAATTCTTCAGTCAGTAAGATTTCCTTATGCCTCTAAATATACTCATCAGACACCTCTGAGCCCAGCCCTGCATGCAACATTCCCAGTGAAACCACAGTGCTTACTTATACAATTATATGATTACATTATAATTACCCTCTGTATTATCCCCTGTCCCATTTTTAACGCATTTCAACATCTTGTTTGCATTTTGTTAATTTTTTTTTTTTTTTTTTATTTCCCAACTCCTGCTAAGCTCCTGGCCTCAGTGATTGTGGTGATGTAGCTCCAGAGGTGCACTGTCATCCAAGCAATTACTCTTGTCCATTATCAGCTAATTTCCATTGTCTGTAGGAAAACTCAAGGTCACACTCTTGCACTGCAGCTTTGGGCTGATCACCCAAAAGAATATGCCACTAATAATTACTATTTAAATGCTACAACAGATGAATAGCAAGCAAATTAACAGTGGTTCAGCTATGAAGATTATGCTGGAGGAGGAGATTACCACAGTGCTGGATCCCTGAAGGTGCTGAATATTTACAATTCCTGTTTGAATTCCTGCTGGGTCAGTGCAAGGATCTGGCAGGGTAGGATGCAGCACACGAAGGTATGGGAGGTGTGCTCCCTTTGCACCATGGGACAGATCCCACTTGGAATAAAAACCTCACCTGCAAGATACCTGCTACTGCTTTGGTGTGCAAAAGAAGATAAGACACCCCTAGAAATAAATGCTCCCCTAGAATGAAGAGAAAAGTGGGAAGGGAAAAAAAAATTGCCCCTTTGCACATCTACTGCCTTACAGGGACACAGAGGGTCAATTTAATGCTGACCTGTATCACTTTGGAAGGTGAAGAGACAAGGAAAACATCACACACAGGAAAGGGATGGACAGCTGCCCACTGCTGTTGCTTTGGGAGCTCCTATTGTATTTGCATTGTCCCCACATGATGGAAGGGAGGAATGATGGATTTGACTCCATGTTCTCAGAAGGCTAATTTATTATTTTATGATACTATATTATATTAAAGAATACTAATCTATACTATACCAAAGAATACAGGAAGGATACTTACAGAAGGCTGAAAAGATAATAATGAAAACTCCTGACTCTCTCCAGAGTCCCAACACAGCTTGGCACTGATTGGCCAAAGAGTGAAAACAACTCACAGCAGAATCCAATGAAACAATCACCTGTGGTAAACAATCTCCAAACATATTCCACATGAGCAAAACAAAGGAAAAGCAAATGAGATAATTATTGTTTTCATTTTTCTCTGAGGCTTCTCAGCTTCCCAGGAGAAAAATCCTGGGCAAAGGGATTTTTCAGAAAATGTCAATGTAACAAGCTCCCATCTCTAGCCAGGAGCAGGAATTCTCTTTCGGGAAGGAACTCAGCACAGAGGGAAATGTTAAAAATATCACACTGCATTCTTCATTCTTTTCTAATAAATATTTGCTGACATGGCATTCAGCTGTGCTGGAAACAATCTAGTTTGCCATCATTAATACTTTATGAGGCCAATCCTCACCCCTGACAGAGCTGAGCTCCTTTCAATCAGAATGGTGCCTGAGGGGCAGCCCCTGCCAACAAGGGACACACAGCCTAAAGACTTGCACAGCCTTGAACAGCTTGTGGTGGTTCTGCCCCTCACTGTACCTGTACTTTGGCACAAGGAAGCACGAGGTTTTCCCCTTTTTCTTCTACATTTTAAGTCTAAGACTCAAAACAAGGAAAATGTTGCACAAGGATGTCTAACCTGATGCAAATAGATCGTGCACAATGAATGTTTGCTCTGTTATCCCTCTGCAGTGTTACTGACACTATTTGTCCTCCCTGAGCTAATTTTTAGTCATTTTCAGGAGGTAATGTGCATTTATTAAGTAGATCAATATTTTGCATGCTATGCTTTCAGAAAAGTCAGATAAATTATGGACTTTGTTTGACATTTGTCTTCCGGCACAATAATGTGTTTCAGAAAGTCAAGTGAATTGATAAGCCAAGAACTCCCTAAGTCCAACCAAAATATCCTCTGTCAGTGATATTCTCACCAAAGTGTTGCTTTAGATTTTGGATTTTTCAGGAGCATTGCATATGTATAGCAACTACATCAGCCATGCTGCCCAATCTTCTGCAACCACCCCATCCTTGCAGAGGGATCAAAAAAAATCTGTCAAAGCTTTCAATTCCACTTGCTACTCCCATCTCAGTTCTCAGATGTAACTCATCTGGATCCCATGCCTTGACAATTTTTAATGGCTCTAATTGCCTAACTATCTGCTGTGGCATAATCATAAAACCTTTTAACATTTCACATTGCCCCCAGGAAAATGTATTCTAGTCTCTGATGTGACCTTCAGCTTTTTCTCTAAATACTAATGGCACAGAACCCATGGAGGCTTTTTGCAATGACAATCTCATCTGTCATTCCCTACTCATGTCTCTGAATGCCCTCATTGACCTCAGCATTCCTACATTTTTTCTGTGATATTTAAGGGCATTGCTGCTGTTTACCCATAAGCCAGTTACTGTCTAGCAGGCCCAGTTTAATTTTTCAATGCCTTTTTCTATTTTCTATGCAGTTTTTTTAAAGGAAAGTCATAATTAAACATTCTCTCAATCTCTTTATACACATGCACACAAATATGCATTTGGGAACAGGTTTTAGATGCATTCTAGTTTAGATAAGTAACTTTCTTTATTTAAACCTTCAGCACATTGGGACACCCACAAAAGGAAGAGAGGAAATAATTTGAAAAAAAACCCTTCAAGGTTTTACATCCAAATCTTTGAGGATTTGATACATCTGATCCTTGAATTCATCTCTGTTTGCAGAGGGGACTCAGGGGCTGAAACACTGGAGGGAACCTGCTCTCAGCAGAGACCCTTAGGGCCACACTCTCATTCTTGCTGAGCTTCCTCCTATGCTGCTCTTCTCAGAACAACCTAAGAGGAGGTAAAATAAATTAAAATAAGACTGAGGATACACCCCTTATCCTCTGTGCTTTCCCAGAAATTCAGTTTTTCCCCAGTATTTTTCCTCCACATACTACACACTTTTCTAAACACCAGGCTGAACTATTCACCACATGGGATCAGCTCAAACACCTTATGGCTGGTGACAATCTCCCCATTCTCAAATGCATTTTTCACACATCTTCCATTTTACCATGTTGGTACTACTGTTTTCTCTGCTGAAACCTACACCCATAGGCTGCTCTGCCCCTTAGGGTAATCAGCCACTCCAGAACGTTTCAATTCAGGCTCATTAACCACTCCTCCTTCATCTTCACCACAGGTTTTGTGTGTATTCAAACATCCCCTTGGTAATAAAGCACACAGACCAGTAGCAGTCAAACAGAGGGGAAAGATTCCTGTGTCCCACGTGTGTCTGAGCAGTTCCTTGAACAGTCCAAACAGGCATTCAGCTTTTTGGGAGTAATATCACACCGAATCATAGCATCTGATTCCAACAATCAAGGGCTTGTGTTGGAAGGGACCACAAAAATCATCTGGTTCCAGCCCCGTGGGCAGGGACACCTTCCACTAGACCAGGTTGCTCAAAACCCCACCCAGTCTGGCCTTGAACACTTTCAGAGATGTGAATTTCTTCTTCATGTCTAATCTAAATCTACCCTCCTTCAGCATAAAGCCATCCCCCCTTGTCCTCTGCCCTTTTAAAAGGCCCCTTTAGGGCTCTCTTGCAGGCCCTCTTTGGGTACTTGGCATACAAATCTCCTTTTCTCATAAAATGCTCTCAATTAGGCCAAGTTTATTTAAACATATTCCCTTCCTCCCCTCCACCCAAACACATTAATTTGTGTTAGCAGAGATGAAGTTAACTTCATTATCTGTGAGTGTTTCTAATCTCCTTGTCCCTTTGTAGTCTTTTTCTTTCCTGCCTATTACTCACAGTTCCTCCCTATACAGAACCACACAGAAATTCATTAACAGACTGTTTACTCCCTCTTCAGGATCATTAAATGGAGATGCTAAATGAGACCTGACCTAACACAGCTGCACTAAGCATTTCCTTGTAAACAGAGACTTTCCCATTTATCAAAAACTGTGTAGTAATTTTCAGTCCACACAAAGTTGTTTATATTGAGGCAATTTCTAAAAGTTTTCAAATTCAGACTTGACCCATAACTTTACCCTGACAGAAGTTAGTAAAAAAAGGCCCTTAACTCAAACAAGAGTTCTTCAAGACATTAAACTGATGTCTGAGGAAGCTCTCTCCAAACCTTTAGGAAAGGCTGAATACATTTATGGGATCATGAAACAAAACTGGAAATGTGTGCTTCTCTTCAGCTGGAGCCACTGTGTGCAGGGCACCAGCCACAGCCAGCCCTGGGCTGCTGAAGAATTTACATTAATTGGATGGAGCCCAGAAGAGCCTCACAATTTTCCAAAAATGCACCATATCTGAGGGAAAACTTGAAAGCATTCAGATGGTTTAATTTGGAGAGGCAGATGCTGAGGAGATGTAACATCTCTCAGGAATGGTGTGGGTATAATTAAACTTGCCTTCGGACACAAGGGTGAACTAGATGACCTTTAGAGATCCTTTCCATTCCTATTTTCTCTGATGCCTTGACTGGGGAAATTGTCTGCCCAAATTTCCCTCACAGACATCGGCCATCACAGGCAGAAGCCCTGCAGCCCTGAGCCTTGCATTCTGCACCCCAAATGCACCCACAGCCGCTCCAGGACTGCATCTCCCCCACACCCCTTGGCTGAGGCACTGGGTGCTCAGTGTCTGTCACAGACATCTTTTATGGAAAATCCTTTCCTTAGGATTTTTCCTTCTGAGAAGCTGAGAGGCCTCAGGAACAAAATGTGAACAATGGTTATCTGCTGCTGTGGGATGCAACAGGTGCATCTGGGATTGGTCTCGTGCGGATGTTTGGAATTAATGGCCAATCACAGCAGAGCTGGTTCTCTCTCTGTCTGAGCCACAGACCTTTTGTTATTCATTCTTTTCTATTCTTAGTCTAGCCTTCTGATGAGAACTTTTTCTTCTATTCTTTTAGTGTAGTTTTATTGTAATATATATAATAAAATAATAAATTAAGCCTTCTGAACATAGGGTCAACATTCTCATCTCTTCCCTCACCTGTGAACACCATCACAAGCGTCCTGCCAAGTCTTCATTTCAAGGGTGGGAAATTCAGCAAGGGCTGTAAGAAAGGTAAACACTGGAACTGCTGCACCTCAGGACACCAAGGCCATGGGGAAAGCCTCCCATGGTGCATCAGAGAAGGTCTGAGCTCTGCATGCTCCCCTGGGTCACCCACCAGACAGAAACTCACTTTGGGAAGATGGGTCTGGGTGGCCCAGGAAAGACAGGGAAGCTGCTGGCAGTGCTGCTGTCTGTTCCAGCATTCAGGCTGCCCTCCCCTGAAGCAGGGTGTCCCTCAAGTCCTGGTGCAGTTATCCTACTGGCATTTTTCACACTTCACACCATCCTCTTGGCCTTTCTAATGAGGAGATCCTCAGCACAATTTATTACAAGAGGTCACTTGTGTCAAAACACTTGTCTCTAGTCTTTATTTCTGATAATACTTAGAGAAAAATATCTTCCCTCTATTTTTCTCTTCCTTAACAAACAAGGACATGAATCATTTCCCATTTATCACTTCTTAACCATCACACTTGGTCTCCACAAACTCTTCCTAGCCACTCCCAAAATGCTGGTGAGTGAACATGTAGCTTCCTACATCCACCCCATCTCCAAAACAGCTGTTTTTTATGCTCTCCTTCATTTGTGAATTTGCACAATCTATTAACAAATATAAACACTTTAACTGTATTAAGGCTGATATGTTTTCTTTCATGCCCATAGTCTGCAGATTAAATCTGCAGCTTAATTAATTTGCACTCAGAGTTCCCATCTCTCCTTCCCTCTGACCAATGCTTCTGCTCTGCTTTGTGCCCCTGCTGCACTCACCACATCCTCCTCTGCTTCCCTGGGGTTATTAATTGTTCCTTTTCATCAGGCAAAGCCTGCATACAGCTGGACAAAACTTCTCCCATTTAGAAACAATTTTCAGCTCAGGCAGTTGGAAGGAGGGATATTTGGTTTTAATCAGGTACTTTGGGTAACTTTGTGCATCTCTCGTTTGATCATCAAAAGGGAAAAGCTACCTGTGTTTTCTTTTAAAAAGCTCTGTTTGACAGCTGGTTGTGTAACACAGCCCAGAGGGCAGATGAAACTCTTGGTGAAACACAGAGACTCTTTTCTTTGATCACACAGCTTCGTGTAAACATTTTCCCTCCATTCCCTCTGCTCATTTACCTACAACAACACTCTCAACCCCGCACCCTGCTCTCCTGCTGCCCTGGCTCTGTGCACAACCTCATCCCCCCTGCATCCCCAGGCCAGGCAAGTCAAGCCACCCCACATTTCAAGGGAAAAACTGAGATTATTGCCAGTTTTCCATTCTCCCCAGCAGTTTGGCTCCTGCTGACCCAGACAGCCCAGAGCCTCCCCCACTTTGTGCAGCTGGGAAGGCAGAAATGTCCATAAGGCACAGGGGAGTTGAATTCTCTGCAAAAATGCATCCCTTACAACACCCTGCTGGCTGCTAATGACAGCACAGCTCCCTCCACCACCAAGAGACACGGGAGAGGAGTGTACATGAAAAGCTGATTGTGTCAAGCCTCAAACAGAGCAATGCTTCTTGTTGTCTGTTTTCCCACCTGCAGCCAGGCATTGCTGGCTCTGAGCTAGTGGAGCATCAGCAAAGGAGGTTACATTTGCAATTACCATGTCAGAAGCGACCCACATATAGGAAAAAACACTAGCATTGAATAATTACAGACATAAGGCAATGGGTGGAGGAGTGCCCTGTGCCAATTTTGCAAGGAGAAGGTGAGCCAGATACTCCCTTTTGCTTGAAAAAAAATAAGATAAAAAATACAGGGGAAGAAAAGTATCTTTGGGGGGGTTTTTTCCTACCCAATAATATGCAAAATAATGTTTATTCCTATTCTAAAACAGGATCCTGGACCTGCCACACCACAGTGCTGCCATCATGTTAAGGTCCATGGAGAACAGGCTGAGCTCCCACAAATCATGGGCTGGGCACTGCCCAAACAGACTTCCCATGGCCACAAAAGCTGATAATCAACCCCAGCCAGAGCCTCACACAATGCTCAGGAGCTACCCAGGGCTCACATTTTGTACCACAGGAAACACCAGGGAAGAATTCACATTTGGTATTCAAAGGAAAGGCTAAGACCACTGTACCTTTATCCCATACATATATATATATAAAAATGAAAACAAAAAGAAAATACAATAAATATAAATATACTATATAAATGTAAATATAAAAGTAAATGTAAGTATAAATATAAATAATGTGTGTACACACATTTATAAATATACATATATACACATACACACAATACATTAAATTTTCCGTAGTTCTGTAGACTTATGCTACAGAATGTTTGTACATCTATGTACAACAGCTCAGTGTGCCATCTGTATAAATTTCTGCTGCATCCATGGCTACAGCCTGGCTGTCCTCTACACCAGGTATTTAATTAAATGCTAGTACTCAGAAAAGGCTGAGCAAGAGTCTGAACAACGAGGCAGCAAAAGCAAGCAATGAGGTAGAGAATGGATTATCCACATCCCAACACACAGCAAACTATTTACTAGATTTTATTCTTCTGCAGTAAAAATACTGCATTTCATAAAATTACTTGAGTTACAGGAAATGAAACAGATGAAAAAAACAGACCCAAACTTGAATATAGATGGGTAATATCTTAGATGAAATCAATTTGCACAGACTGTGAAAAATGAAGAATGGGATTATAATGGATTATTTTAGTACAAGCTTTTGATGTTTTGTGTAAGTGGTTTTGGTATTTTTGTTCCTCAAGAGAGATGTTTAATGACAACTGCTGAAAATCTATAAAATGCAGTACTTAGGAGCACCATGGAGCTGCCTTGAAGTTATGAGTGAAATTGCATGCAGAGGATAAATATATGTTCAGCAGCAGGACAACTACCAACAGAAAAACCAGCATTAAAGTATTTCTATTCTAGCACTTTAACACCTCAAGTCCCAGGTGAAATCTTACTTTATCAGGCACAAAATTCAGTAATACCCAGCCCAAAGAAAAGTAACTTGTGGAGCAGAAAAAAATGCTGGCATATTATCAAAATGTTGATTGTCTAACAGAGTATTACAGAGAGAAGTACTCAGCCCTGTGAATCCTGGAAAACATCATTACCTCTCAGAAAATTTAATTACCCCTTACATCTGTCCAGCATCTTTTTCTTCAACCATTCACAAGCATCAGAGTTTTGCCTGGTGCACTGAAAAATACATCCACACCCAGAAATGTAAACAGGGGAGGAAACACCCAAAGATTTTACATTAAAAGGAGAATTGGCTCCTCCTTGCCAGGAAAAGTCTCTTTCTGAATCAGGCAGCTCAACACACTGAGACCCTTCCAGGCTCATGGTAACCTCAAACCTGACCCCACCATTCTGGCCTCTCCAGAGAGTCTGTTTGGAGATAAAAACTGGCTACAATACTGCATGTTCTCTTTCCCAAGGCAAAATAAATGTAAATTTAAACCAAAATCCAAGTGATCTGAAGGGGACAGAGCCTTTAAAAAAAAAACCCCAAAAATCCAAGATTGTTGTTCAACACATAAAATTGCAAAAAAAAATGCAGCACTTGCTTTTTTTTTTTTATAAAGAGAGCTTGAGTGCTCTTAATTAAAAATCTCATCAGCATCATCTTCTTTCTTTTGAAGAGAGGAAACTAGTGCCCAGTGATGACTTATGGTCACTAGAAGATCTTATCTCTGCTTGGTTGTGGCTGTACTTGCCACTATATAAATCTCATAGACCAATTGTGTCATTCACTCGACTGAGCTGTCACAGGTAAGAACACAAACACTGCTTCAGGTCCTAATGGCACTCTGCTGTGGATCCTAAGAAACTGCTTGTCTCATTAGATGGCAAGAGTGTTTTCTTGAGTTTGGACTCTACATAAAAACTAACACATGAACAGAGCAAAGAAAAATGTTATTTATAATCCTAAATACCATACCATTCCCCAAAGTGACAAGATCAATATTGCGGCTTGGCACTTGCTACCGTGACAGATGGTGCTATTAAAATACTGAGCATATCTTTTCTGCAGGAAAAAGAAAAATAATAAGCCAGGAGATTATATGTTGTACTCATCCAATTTGCATTTTAGGTTACTAAAAATTGGTTAAAAAAAAAAAAAAGTAGAAAACACATGTTCCTCTTTTAAATATAACAAAACAGTGAAAAGGACTATTATACCCTTTTTGAAAGAAAGAAGTGAGGGATGCTCACAGCAGTGCAAAGACTATCAGAAAAAGGTTTTCATTATGTTCCCGACTGTATTCTGCATTAATTTCACCAGGGCATTTGATTTTTAACACAAGTACAAGAACAGATAAGGTTGGCAAGATTACTGATGTCTTTGTGAGCAGCTCCATGGGCTCTGCTGGGAGCCTTTTGTGAAACACACCTGAGAAAAGCTCGGGTAAGTGTCAGTTGTTTCCCAATTCCCCAGGAATTTCAAATGAAGATTAGTTTAGGTACTTACAAAGGGTCAGCACTCGCAGAGCTCATTGTGCTGCTGAAGAACCTCCCAGCTGAAATCCTCTAAGGCTCAAAGCCATCTGCAACAACTTTTGCAATCAAGATTACTCATTGATAGAAAGTTCTCCGTTTTTATTTCTACCTATTAAGATTTCCAATTTGTTTTAATTATCTCCCGTCATCCCCATCTCTAGTGTTTAATTTTCTGTGGTGAATTTCTCAGAGTTGCAACAATTGGCTTTGCTCTGGTTATTTATTTATCTGCTGATTTAGATACTCATGTGTAGGCAAAGAGGAGGCATTGGATGTGGAATCAGGAATATTTTTACTAACTACAGCTCTGTAGAAGATTTTCTGTGTAGATCTGGACCTGACCTTTCTTTTCCTGTGCTCTTTTAAACTGCTAACTTTGCTCGAGCAAGTTATGTTCATTATCTTCTTTTCAATTCATTCTTTTCATCCTCAAGGAACTCTGGCCATCTAGGTGATTCAGAAATATCTTTTTTATTAATGAGAAGTGGCTGGATAAAGAATTTCCAGAGTGAGAAAGAAACCAAACCTTCCCATTGGAAACTGTTTATCTTTTGCCAGTTGCCTGTGTGGGTTGTGTAGGTGAGCATCTTGACCAACTGGACAATTCCATTTACTATCTACTGAAAACTTCTCTAAATTTCTTTCCACAGTGAGTCCAGTCAGTCAAATGCTGGATTCTTCATAAAAGTGTTTCTGTGGGTTTCCATGCTCCTTCAGTAGTGCTGGACATGTTTGGGTAGTGACACAAAAGTTTAGGGATGGCTGCTGATGGTTGTTTTCCTGATTCCCCCACAGGATGAACTGGATAGAGAAGATGTTTTTTAAGGCTTGAAAACTGGACAATAGCTGTTTTTCATATGGGTCAGGAATTGAAATCTCTGGGCTAATAAAGGAGAAGGGTCTAGTCCCAATGAATACAGAATTTTTATGAGAATGTAATCTAAAGGATGCTTCTAATGAAGCAGAATCTAATAAATTATAAAATCTCCCAAGAAGGAAATACAAAGTTCAATATGAAGTCTATAGTCACAAAAGAGTGCAACAGGAAAGTTCAGCATTGGAGCTGCTAAATGTATCATATCAGACTGTTCAAAAATTGGGGTGGAAAATGAAAGAATGGTGAACTTCCCTAGGTAACTCTTCCCTAGGGATACAAAGAGGTGCTGGTCAAAAAGAACTAATTCCATTTAATGTAAACCACAATGAGTCAGACTGTTTTAATTTGTCTTTTAAGTGATGCTTAATCCAGGCTGCAAACAGGTTCTGGAATTGAAGACACAGAGCTGTAATTCCAGTTGCTCCAATGGAAGGATAAACCAACAACTGTTGTGTTTTACAGAGGTGCAAATATAAATCCATTAAATTAAAAACAAAAAAACAAAACCCCAAAGAAACGACCAAAAAAACCAAAAAAAAAAAAAACCAGGAAAAAACCAAACCAACCAACCAACAAAAATCCACTCAAAATTTCATTTCCTGCATGTGTTAAGGCCCTGATGAAGAGGAAGAATGGTGGTCAACTATTAACTTAAACGCATCAGGAATTTTTTTGAGCCAATTAGGAAGGCTTGATTTACCCACCAGACAAAAAAAAAATTATGAACACCATTGTTAAAGAAAATAAATAATATCCGATCAACTGGTAGAAGAGATTTGGTAAATGAGGAAAGGAAGTCAAAAGGTGCTTTGAAAGAATCATGTTAGATGATTAATCCTGCAAAGAACAGAATTATGTATCTGTAAGGATCAGATAACTGTGTTCCAGTTGTTGACAGGCAGGACTAATGAAGAATAGTCCAACAAAAACAGATACAAAAACCCTGAGAGAAAAATTAACCCCAGTGCTGCTAAATACAACGTAGTCCATACTAAATTTTGGGGAAAAATGTCAGTTTTCAATCCAAAACTGGTTCATGTCTATGAATTTCCATTTCTGTTGAACTGAAAAGAAAAAAACAAATAGGAAGAGACAAGACTTTTGATGCCAAGAATAGAATGTAGAATGAGAATAAATAAAATCAGGGAAGGAAGAATGAGAGAATTACATAATTCCAGCACCACACAATCACTGCCTCTGTAATTAGTGCTGACTGACTCAACAAGTTTAAGCAGCCACATTTTGAACAGCCTGATCTTGAAGTTAAATTCTACTAGAAGCAGCAGAAATATTTGTCCTGATATAACCCTCCTCTCTTGTGTCTGGCTAAACAGAGGACAACCAGCCAGCCCCAGGGCAGAAAGGTGGAATTTGAGAGCCCTTCACTCATTGCCCAGGAGATGGAAAGCCCTGCAGCACCAGCAGCAATTCCCTTCCTCTTTGAGTGCTTTCAGACTCCAGGGATGGGTTTTTGTTTCATATGCACAACATCTGCTCCTGTTTACAGACTTGACAATCCTCCAGGAGCTACAGCAAGGTGATCCTTACCTACTGCCCTGCTGATTTGAGGTACTTTTTGATATTCTTTAAATTTTCCTTTCAGGGGGTTTCTAAATAACCTAGAAAGTCACAGTAAATTATGAGCAATCCTTTTTTTTCCCCCCTTAGGGCATCGTTGGGGGAAAAAAATGTTACAAAATCAACTTACAAGGCATAGTTTGTAAGAACCGAGGACAGTCCACAGAGCTACCAGAGAGCTTTCCCCAAATATTATTAACCCCAAATATTATTAACCAGCAGGATGCATGAGGTCAGGCCAGAAAAACCTTCAGGCAAAGAGAGACAAGTAATAAAGTCACTTCCTCATGTGCAGTTCTACTTTCTGGGTCTCCTGCAAACCTCCTGCTGGAAATGGGCTGGTACAGGGGTGAAGATGAATTAACCACAACTATGAAGGTGAGAAATAAACCCAGTTCCCCAGCAGCAGGGTGCCCACAGGAAAGTTTGTTAGTAGCAATCCTGTGGTGTAAATCAAAGAGAATGAGAAGGTCAATGATTCAGTCCAAGTGCAAGGAAATAAATGAATTTCTTTTCATTTCTCTGCCACTTCAGAAGGTGAATGGGAAATATCCATCTCAAGGTGATGCTTTACAGGTAATGAAGCCAAGATACTCACAAAGGCAGATGTATCAAGAGAAAAGGTGAAGGAACAGTTCAATAAATTAAAATGCACTATATCACTCAGGCTGGCTGGTATCACTCCAAGAGTGGAGAAGAAATGAAGGTGAGTGACAACATAAATGTATATTTTGGTATTAAACCATTTGAATCACAGCTGCAATGTCTGTTTATTAAAAAGGATGCCAGAGAGTGAGATAGGCATGGGAGCTTTGCATTACCTTGTCTTGCCTCAGTGACAGGGGAGGGCAGAGGGGACACTGAATGAGGACAGAAGCATGGGTAAAAGCACTTCAGTGCTTACCATAAAGAATGGCAGATTTGGGCAAACCCACAAACCACTGTGAGCAATTGAGCCAAATGAGATGAGAAGGGGAAGCTGAGGTCAAGCCGCTAAATTGTGTTAGTCCTTCTCCAGAGAGACAGAACAAAAAAAGCTGAAGAATATCAGTGGATTCCCAAAAAGTCACTCCAGAGTCCTCAGGGTGGTATTTGAGTAATAACCCAAGGATGGAGGGGAATGGATTTCTGCCACACTTTAGAAAAGACAGCATAATATTACATGTGCAGTTATTTTGGCACCCTGCAGGGTGATGGCAAAGACAGTCCTAAAACTGGAGAGTTGTCACCATGATATTTTCTGAAAAATCCCTTTGCCAGGATTTTTCTCCTGAGAAGCCTCAGAATAGAAATGTAAACAATAATTATCTGATTGCTTGGAGTGTGGTTTGGGGGTTGCTTACCAACAGGTGCATCTTTGATTGGTTCCATGTGAATTGTTTTAACTTAATGACCAATACCAGTCCAGGTGTGTCAGGACTCTCTGGTCAGTCACGAGATTTTATTATTCATTCTTTGCTAGCCTTCTGATGTATCCTTTCTCTTTCTTTAGTATAGTTTTAGTATATAATTTTCTTTTAATATAATATAATATCATAAAATAATAAATCAGCCTTCTGAGAACTTGGAGTCAGATTCTCATCTCTCACCTCATCCTGGGGACTCTCTCAACACCACAACAGAGAGTGGCTCCAGCTTCATGTGGCCAAAGGAATATGCTCACACCTGAGCTCTCCACAAGACCTGTGCCTTCCTAGTCAAGAGCTATCCATCAAAATGTCCCACAGAAAGCCTGAGAAAACCTAGCTCAGAAATTATAATCTTAATGTGCCATTTTCTTCTCCCATGGCTATAAAGAGAGCCTGGAGTGACCAGGTCAAATACATACCCAGATATGAATTTTTCTGGCATTTGTACTTCAGAGAGACATATCCTGTACAGCTCCATGCCTTTAAGGCACCATTCTTGTTTTCCCCCACTGAAAATGTGCATCAAATCTGCAGGGAACATGCCAAAACTACAGACCAGCTCCAGAGCCAAGCAGGGCCCTGCCTGCAGCACATCAATTCTCAATAGCATCAGGGATGTCAGGTGAGGATTGGGGGCCAGTCCTTTCAAAACCACCAAAATGTGAATTGAATCTTTCAAACTCCTCAGTGCAGAATCTGCTAATTGCAGACATTCACCCTCCTCACCTCCTTAGAGAAAAGTGGGTTTTGCGGGGAAGGAAGGATGAAAACACCAGGCTGCTGGAGTGTTTTCCTGGAGAGTTATTATCTGTTCAGCCAAGGATGAAGCTCCAGGGAGGACACCAAAACCTTCTAACCTACTTTTTTCTCCAGTCAAACGTTAAAATGCAGCAGCTGTTTCCCCGTGGAAGGCTGTGAACATGGCTGGATTTTCATTCCACATTGAATCTTGCTGAGGCCACAATCTCCCACAGAAGGGGAAGAGTATGAATTCACTCAGCTAGGTCAGTGTATCTCAGGAGTTACCAAGTTTCCAGGCAAGCTGAATAACAATTTCTGTGCATGTTCTTTATTTGAAGGGGAAAACATAAACTTTAAAAACCTGTCAAAAAGGTTTTACCTATTTATTCCTGCTTTCATCAGAAAGATCACTTTCTTCTGACCTTAAGGTGAGCACAAATCTGATCAAAAGAATAGATTTCAATGACCTCACTGTATCTGACAGTGCTATTTTACATGGGTTTGGGGCAGGCAGAGGGAACCACAGTGCCCCAGTGACAGGTTTAGCCACCAGCTCACCCTGCACCCCACAAGACACATTCTACATTCTAAAAGCCCAGAGAGGATGGTACATTCACAGAATTCATTTCAGATCTTGCTGGAGTTTCAAGTGTGTCAATTTATCTTCCCTTCAATTCTCATTCTCTCTGTTTAGGATTCTGACTAAGAAGATAATAAGACTTTCATTTCTTAGCCTTATATAGTTTCTCCCCTAAATTTCTAAGCAAAAAAATCTTTGCACTCCCTTGATTTCTGGCTGCCAGATCTGTCAGGTCAAGTAAACAGCTTGAAGGGGTCAGGCCAAAAATCACAGATTAATTTAAATGGCAATCCAAGACCATGTAACTTTAGGAGTGAAGTTCACCTCTTGCTGTGCTGCCGTTTGCAAATTTGACCCATTATTTCAGGATCCCAACCCCAGAACCAGGGAACCACAGAGATCAAACCCTCAGCTGTGATTCCAGGATGTGCAGCCTGCATAAAAACCTCTCAGCTCTTTTGGCCCTCCAGCTCCAGCCCCCAAAACAGCCTGTGCTGGGCAGGTCCTGCAAGCCCCAGGAGCCTCACAGATTTCCACAAGATCCCCCTACAACACCTTGTGAGCCTGCAGGCCCCAGCATAAGCTGCAAACTTGATGGGGAGAAAGAGCAACCCCAGGACCCTGCAATGTCCAAGAGGATCACCTGGGGCAGACCTGCCCATTCCCTCTGCAGATGTGCTACTTACAGTATTTAATTGCATGTAATTTGATTATATCACCCCAGCAGGCTGGGCTTGGGAGGTTTAGGGGATAATTTCTCCTATTCAAGGCAGCTAAAAACACTTGCTTTGCTAATGCAGGGAACTATTGGGCTGTTTGCTTTGCTCCTGGGGAATTCTCTGCCTGTCTCCCACACAAATATTATCAGTCCCATTTGCTTATCCTCAGTTCTCAAGAATTTATGTGTAGGCACCAAAAAATAGGGGAATACATTTTAGAAACTTGCTTACAATTTTAGCTGCCATGAAGTCTGACTCACAGAAATCTATTTACAAAAGCTCTCCTTAATCTAATGCATTAACACACAAATATATGCAGAAACCTAAGAATATGCAAAAACCCAGAATTGTTTCGTGCTTGGAGTCAAACTCAGTTTTGCCTGTACCACGCAGAGTTTAGTCACACCAGGAATTTTATTAGGTGAGTATATTTGTAGACAAACCTCTACAGTTATTATATGGTTATATTTTGTGTTCCAGAATTATTTTACACTCTGTGTACAGTTTCTCAATATACCTTTTCCAACACTGGAAAGATTTCAGTGCTCTAACCACATTTCTCTATCACCTCTCTTGCAGAGATCCCAAGACAATCTAAACCAACAAGGATGTCTCATAGCACCACCATAACCTCCATGTAATTATTTCCATTTCAAGGGAACCTAGGAAGAGACCTGTCTAGGTCTCTTGAAGTAGCAGCAGAACCTGGAATAGAAATTTGGAGCTCTAGCTCTGATCTCTGATCTAACCATTAAAAATTCTGGCTCCTACATGGATTCAATAACCTCTGCAGAAAGAAAGAAAAATTTTAAAAGAGCCTGCTATATAAGGAAATCATATTTTCTCATTAATTCCCTGCTGGTCATCCAGGGAAAGCAGCCTCCAGTGCTGAGGGTGGTGAGTTTAGGAGACCCAGGCTCATTCCTGATCTTGCTCATTTATTCCAAGCAGGCCACAGTCTCTGCAGCTATTTCTTTCCTGAGGAATAAAAGTACTGCCTTATTGAGCCTGTTGGAATTAACCCATTGCTCCAGTTGGTGCATTGCTGCAGAGTATGAAGCAGTGCTGAAAATCTGCATGCTAGGATGAAGTTAAAATTGGCCTTTGCTTCAGCTGAAGTTATCTCGATTTATGAGCGACTACTTCTTGAAGCTTTCCCTCTGCAGCGCTGTTCCTCAGAGCTCTGCAGCTCTGCACTGATGCTTAAGTTAAATGATTGTATCCCACCAGCTCTTTTGAGCAGGATAATTGGCAATTACTTATTTTTGACGTATGCAGGAAATCTAGTAAAGCATAATTCAAATTCTGTTAGCAGTGATGAACTCCTTTTGCAGAGCAGTGCATTACAGTGCTCCTCGCCACTGCCAATATCCCTGGCAGTTTTAATCACATCTCAGAAGTATTATGTGCAGCACATTGTTTCTTATCTGCAAGGTCCACACTAGAGAAATTCTTTTGTTGTGTAACCTTGAATCCTTCGCCTAAACTTTTTGAAACTCCTGCAACCCTTGGCTGGTTGGAAAGAAAGCAGAACTGATTTTATCTTGTTCCTCTTTATTTAAATGGCTGAAGCTTCCTGCATAAAGTATATTAATTATCTCTTGCTCTTGTTAAAAACAAATACATCTAGGCATGCAAATTGCCAAAGAGCAGCTCATCTTACTGAGACATTTTTAATGAGAGTATGAACAAAACTGCCCACAGACATGCCTGGTGGAGCTCTACCTAGAAACCAGAGTAATAGGCTCATTACAAAAAGATTACACATCAGATATGCTGCTCCCTCAGTGTGAGTGCAGATTATCTGAGTGCATTTAGAAAACAATAATTTTACCACCAGTAAATTACACCTTAGGCCATAGGATACAACATGTGTGCAGCACATCGCTGTATTTTAGCTGCATCCAGAACCTGGTGAATTATCTCAAATATCAAATCATGCAGTAACTGATTAAAAGCTCATTAATGGTGTTTTACTTTTGTAAAACTGAAGTTTTAAAGCTTTAACTGAAGTTAAAGATTGTGCAGCAGAGGGAATCCTGGATAAATTTTTACAATTTAGGCCTGTTTTCATGTAGTAGGAGCATTCTTAGTTTTGTTTCTTTCTGAAGAAATGAAAACTAATTTGAAAAGAAAATATTGGAAGTTACATTGGAAGGGTTTAAATTTTTGTACTTGTTCAAGTCCCTGCCTTAAAAACCTCCATCCATATTCAAATAACGTTTCAAGGAGAAGTTGGCACATAGACGCAAAAAAAAATTCCACCCAACTCCAGTTGAAGACAAATAAGTAAGACTAAGTAGGGAAGACTTTGTCCTCAATGTCACATAGAGAGAATTTCACTCTTCGTTAATATCAAGGCAACTTTTAGAAGTACATGCAGCACAAGATAATATATACTTTATTTTAAAATAAAGCACCACATTTCTAACATTAGTGCTTATTGAGAATTTCTGTACAATTTAATTAGGTGGTGTGTGAAGTTATTGATTTGGTAGTTTAAGCACTTTTTAAAAAATTCACTTATAAACTACTGAATTTTGTAGTGATGTCATTCTTAGAGCTTACCATTATCAGTGCAATAAAAAAGAAGCCATTTCTAATTAGATCTTCTTAATGTGATACTGTTCATTATGGATTGATTTTCTCTTTCCTTCTGCTATTTCTAAATGAGTTAGGTGAAGTCTCATTTTTTTGCAAGTAGAGGTTAATTTTCACTGGCAAAGAAGCAGAGAAATTGTACAAAAGGTTTATGAAAACCTCCTTAGGCGACTTTGTCAGATCACCTCGTGTTCTGTTTCAGTATCATTAGCATTCCAGCCTCGAGCTCCAGCTCTAATAGATGCTGAAAGATTTGCAATATTACCCAAACTTGTGAAGAGACTCGAACTTTTTTTTTCTGTAATGAACACAGATTGCACTACAGCAAAGCACTGCTGCTCAGAGGCTGGGCTGCTGCTACGAGGTGATTCACAAGTTGGCAGCTTCTGCTGAAGTGATTTGTAGCAGAGATTTTAGTGCAGGTAAGCACAGATAAATGAAGGACCTTTCACTGAGGCACCTTTGTGAGGTTATGTTGGGAAGACAGGCAGTGTGGGCACCACGTCTCCACAAACTCTTCTTGGTTACTCTCAACCCAGTCTGGGAACAGAGAAATGCCATGAGGGGTGAGGACTCCACTTAGTCATAATTTTCAAATTTCAAACTAATTCTTCAAGTTGCACATGCTCAGCAAGTGCCAGCTGCTCAGCTCCCATTGGCTTTGGGTAGGAAAAGTTCTAAATGCTGTGCATGGTTTGAGATGGGGCAGCCATGTGAGCTCTTATGGCCAAAGCATGGGGATGATGTCAGCTCATACACCAAACTGGTGTGAGCGGCACAATTCCAGCAGCAGCTGGTTGAGCCAACTTCCTTAATGCCATTTACACAAATTACACAAATGCCATTTACTCTTTAAAACTGAGGCAAAATATTAAGAGCTTCCTTTCAATTTCTTTCCATTCAGGTAAGTGCTCTGAACACAATGCACGGGCATCAGGAAGAGTTAAGCAAAGACTGAAGGTCTTTTCTGCTGTGATCTGAGACAAAAGTCAGTTTACCAAACACAGCAGCTTGGGTACAAGCCATCCCTTACACAACTGATAAATGCTTTCCTTTGCCTTGTAACTCTTACGTATCTCTAAGTCAATGACACTATGACTTCCTTTACTCAGCTTGCTGAGATTGAATTAGTTCCACAAAAGAACCTGTATCCTATATTTTTCTTTTTTAGAAAGGATTTGCAGATAGTTTTGTTACCAATTTTCCTCTCAGCAAGGAAAGATCTTTCCTGCTGTCAGCAGGCACATGTGTCACACGTGGTAGGAACTTGGAATTGAAGAAGAGCTGCTGCATCCTGGAGAGGCATCATCCATCTACCAGTCTAAAACAAAGGGAAAGTCTCAAAGTTCAGTTTGCTGCTGGATTTTTCCTTGCATTATTTAAATCATTTGATCATTTAAAAATACTCTTTTTGGATACCATGAACTCAGAGGCATGCAGAGAAGCATTTTTTAAGGCAGACTTCAATGAAACCATAGGGATTATTGAACACATGATAAAGCAGAAACAATCCCATGTCTAAAAGGCAGGAAGAAAAGAAACAGAGAGGCAAAAGAAGGGGAAAATCACATTGGCATCACAGATTGATCCACTCCATTTAGCTGAGTCAATGTGCTGGAGCCCTCTGCCCTGCCCTGCTCACTGTTCAAAGAGCAGTGGAAGTAAAAATTGATAAAATTGTGGCAGAAGTTGGGCTGCAAACACATCCTGGAGGCATGCTGACATGTGTGGTGTTTGTGAGGGTCCCCAGGACAAGGTGAGAGATGAGAATCTGACTCCATGTTCTCAGATGACTGATTTATTATGATATGATATGATTGATATGATAGAATGCTATACTTAAACTATACTAAAGAAAGAGAAGGATACAGACAGAAGGTTTAACAAGAATGAATAATAAAAACTTGTGACTGACTCAGAGAGTCTGACACAGCTGGCTGTGATTGGCCATTAAGAAAAAACAATTCACATGAAACCAATCAAGCATTCACCTCTTGGCAAACAATTCCAAAGCAGCAAACACAGGAGCAGCAATCAGATAATTATTGTTTTCATTCCTGTCTGAGGCTTCTCAGCTTCCCAGGAGAAAATCCTGGGCAAAGAGGAATTTTCAGAAAATGTCAGGGTGACAGGCATGCATGGGAATGTAGAAGGGTTAAATGTACAGGCAACAACTCTGGGCTAGAGGAGTTGCTAGGAGATGGTGTCCTGCCTTGACATCATTCATCAGCCTGTGACAAACTGTTCCAACAGCACAAAAATCCTATGAGTCACAGGTCTGCGTGCCTCCAGTTAGTGTGGAGAAAACCCAAGGGTGAAGCCTTTCCCAGGCCTTTTATGCCTTTTCTTGGGTTAATTCTTGTTTTTAAAATAAGTGAGCTACTGTGGTTTGGCACAGGCCTCAGTAAATTCTACAAAACCCAGCCAAGTGTTAGAGGTCATCTTTACTTATACAATAAGAACAGGACTGGAGCAACACTCATGGCAGTGGGAAGGACACTACTCTGAGCATGAGTGAGGTTTGGGTCAAACCCACTGGCAGAATTTCTGGTCTGAAGATTCTGAAGCCAAAAAGAACAAAGGGATTTCAGGCAATAGAAGCCATGAAAAATGAGTAACATATGGATTATTAATAGCAGTGCCTGCACTGTGTAAAGCAAGCCACCCTTTGAGAGAGCTGACAGTGAACAAGGCTGTGGCTGGGCAGAAGGTGGGAGGATGTGCTACACCACTGGGTTAGTCCTGTTAATTCTGTAATTCTCACTGCCATCTGAAAATAAAGTCAAACTGAATGGCTGCAGGTTGTATTTCTCCTACTGATGCTGTCAGGAAAAATTACTCCAGTGAAGAAACACCAAAGGAGGAGCTTAAAGAAACAAAATCCCAATATTTGTGATCACTTATGCTAAGGGAGGAAACATGGCCTTGTCTTTAAGGAATACATGACAAATTTGGGTGTTCTCTCTCAGTCCTGCTTTGCCACATTTGACAAATCACTTCTCCTGTGGCTGTGCCATTCGTCCCTAAGGCAAGGATATTGATGTTTCCTCTCACATTTTTTCATCTTTTTAGATTACAAATTCTGCAAGGACATAACATTTCTTTATCATTAATGTAGTATGCCAGTGCTTTAAAAGCATTAATGGATTATACCTTCACTGCACCTCTGATGCTAAACACTAATAATAATAATAATCTCTTCTGGGAGATGGAGTGTTGAAACGCAGCCCAAGCTGACTGATGTACCCAAGGTCACGCAAGAAGACTGCAGCTGAGCCAAGGCCTTGGCCCCAAGCTTTTGCTTTACACTTTTATCAACAAAACCACATTAAACAGGTGTGGAAGAGCCTGGGAGAGGTTGTTTTTCCTGACTCTCCTCCAAAGAACTAAATAAAGTTCCCCATGGCCATTCCTGAAAGATGCTCCCCCGGGATGTCCTATTACACCTTAATTAGTGGGGATCCCACACTACTGAAAATTTATTCTATTCCCTTTTTACTTAACATTGCCATTATTTCCTGATGTCTGATGAGAATCACCCATTAATGAAGCCTGTAATTTCTTGCAGTAATCACAACAAACATGATTTGTAACCCTTCTTTCCAACACTTTTAATTGAGGCCTCCTTACAGTGTCATTTTTTTCTCACATATCGCACAATGATTTAAGGTAACTTCTACAGCAACTCATTAATTTTCTGCTGCTGTAACCTGTGTCCCTGTTCTGTCATCCTTTCAGCTGTGCACCTGCAAGAGGTGTTGAGTCTGGCTGTCCTCCAGGCTGGATAAAGCCCCTCAGCCTCTCCTCACACAGCCCTTGACCATCCTAGTGACCACCCTTGCACTTACTCCAGTTTATTGACGTCTTTCTTTTTCTAGGGATCCCCAAACTGGACACAGCCCCTCAGATGAAGTCTCAGAAGTGGTGGAAAATGGGGAAAGAGTAGGTGCAAAGAGCAGAGATGAATTGTTCAGAAAGTAAAGGTAATGTTGCCTATTTTATCTATTTATGACCCACAGCAGCCAGGAATTTATTTTGTGGTAGACATGACCTGACTTGCTCTTGAATCCAAAAAGAGAAAACCATATGTGATTCTGCCAAGAGGAGAATATCAAGCTCAAGAGCTATTCCTCCCATGAAGCATTATAATTCCAATTATAAAGACATATTTTGATTTCCACTTCAAAATATATAAATGCACTCTCTGCCCTCTGTACACCAAAAAAAGAACTCAGAGTGCCACAGTTTTTTTTCTAAATCATGTCTTTAAATAGTATTAGGCCACTACAATATCAGTCTAGTTTTGCTGATGAATGCTTAATGGTTTTGGCTCATGATTACGCCTCCAACGCCAGGATAAGTCAATAGGATTAGGCCCATTATGTCTCTCACATCTCTGTTCTGCACAGTTCAACTTCAATAAAATATATTTAAAGGGTATTTACCTGTCTCTGAGGGGTGGTGTAAGGATAAATTCAGCAGTATTCCCGCAGCAGACTGAAAATATATCTGAAATTTTCAAAGCCACCTAGCGGATTTTGATGTACCGTTCCCATTAATGTCAGTGGGAAGAGTATATCTCAGAAATCTCAGCTGTAAAGCACTGCAATACATGAAGAATAATGGCAAACACAAAATTTAAGTAGGGAGCATAAGAAGATATACCTAAATCAGTGTTCCACATAGAGGTTTTATTTCAAATTTTTATGTCCTTATACGGGCTGAAGGAAATGAAATCAGTAAAATGTGAGTCATCTTTTCTAATTACCCTGTTAAAATAAAAACTAATCAAATTATTTTTGGAGATCAAATGTAATGATTGCCTCATTAATATTCTCTCTTTTCCTCAGGATGACCACACTTACGTCATGTTTTTATTAAATTAGGAGGTTCTAGAACCAATTGCACAAATTGGCCTAATCCCCTTAGCAATGATCCTATACACTATATTTGGGAAATTCTGCAATTTTCAACTTGACAGGAAAGAACTTCTGAAGACATTAGATTTGCTCTTTTTTTGAAAAGTATGGCTGCTGTTTTAAAATAACCTGGAGAGTTCAAACTCTTGCTTTCTGTAAAATAATTTCCCAACAAGAACAGCAGAAAAGAAAAGAGCAGCAAATGGAGGGGGGAAACCAGCAAACCAAACACCAAAAAACAAACAAACAAAAATTCCATGTTGGTGTCAATGTGGATACATCTATTACACAAAAAGAGAGACATTGAGTAGGCTCTGCTGATGGATTCTGGGAGTCAGGTGCACAGTTCCCTTATGTCTTGGAATGACAGGAATTTCCAGGAAATTGCTTTCAAACCCCGGGAAGGGGAAGCTGTGCAACATTTGAACCTGCAGCTCTTGCCATATAACTCCTTCCCCAGGAAAAAAATCTATGGGGTAACATCAGATTGCAAGTGATGTGAAAGGAAAATTCTCATTTAGGAGTATTCAACTCTAAATCTGCTCTAGTGTGAAAAGACTACTTGAGTCATAATGTAATGGAGAAAAAGGTTTCTAAGGTAGACTTTAAGCAGTAATTAATCCTTAATATATTCTGCTGCATTTGGAAATATTTTGTAGACTCACAAGCATAAAAATTAAGTAATTTGGAAACAAGGCACCCATTACCTTACAGATTAATTGAATAATGATGTATTTTAATAGGTGCTTATATCCAAATCCACAAAGTTTACAAAGATTTGGATTCCCTCCAGAGTTGCTCATCCTTCCATACACCTAATTCCAGAGAGTTTAATAATTACACTCTGATGACTTTTAACCAATAGTTCCCCATGAACCTCAGAAAAGCGCTGAAATGGTAATACAAAAATAAAGCTACCTTAAAAAAATAAAAAAGCAAGCAACAGTTTATAACATATCAGAAGTAGGAATAGCTCTTGCAATTTTTTATAGTGAATACAGCTCCTCTGAATGAATCTGCTTAAATCAACTGAACTATCAGAAGTAATAAAAATCTCTAACAAAAGAAAAGATAATGCAGTGGTAAAGGAGAACATTTTCAGCCCATCACTGAGAAACCATTAGCAAATAAAAAAATAATTAATGGAAGATTATTTTCAAGTAATAACCATTAATCTTAACTCACTAAATTTTAACAGACTCCCTGTTTTTGAAAGCTTAATTCAGACGTGAGTGTAACCAGGGTCCTTAAGAATGGTGTAATGCTATTATTGGGAGCCTTTTGGTTTACATCAGAATAGGAGATATGTGAATCCACACAAATGGAATGGGAAAACTTAAGTAAAAAATTAACAAATGAAGCTGAATGGTTCCAAAAGAATAAGAATTCTGGTGGTCTGAATCATCTTTGGCTTTGAGATGTATTTCAGACTGCTACTTTTTCCAAAAACTAAGGATGAGCTAATTTGAATAAAAATGTTCATTAACGGTAATTACTTTTTATTTACAAAATTTAAGACCAGACTCAGCTGAGGCTGAAGAACTCACAAGACTGCTCATAGGGCACTGAGAGTAAATTAATGGTGGTGTGAAACTGGCTTATGTTTTGGGATTATTTTCCTTTAGTCCCTTTTCTGAAACATTATACATTGATCATTGCCAAAAGCAAGATACAAACCCAATAGATGAACACCTTTTTGACAAGAACCATCAAACCAGGCACCAAGTGGGACTCAGGCTGGACTTGAAACATGGATTTGGCTCAAGCTGAACACAGAATTGCAAATGGTGAATATTTTCCCCTGTGATTGAATGGCTAGGTATTAAATGGGTCACCCATCTGCTCCAGACTATTGTATTTGCTTTCCCCCCAGACGAAGGAAGGAATGATGACTCTGACTCCATGTTCTCAGAATATTTTGTGATGCTATATTATATTAAAGAATGCTATACTAAACTATACTAAAGAATACAGAAAGGATACTTACAGAAGGCTAAAAAGATAATGAAAACTCCTGACTCTCTCCAGAGTCCCGACACAACTTGGCCCTGATTGGCCAATGAGTGAAAACAACTCACACCAGAATCCAATGAAACAATCACCTGTGGGTGAACAATCTCCAAACACACTCACACTCCACATGAGCAAAATGGAGGAGAAGCAAATGAGATAATATTGTTTTCACTTTTCTCTGAGGTTTCTCAGCTTCTCAGGAGAAGAATCCTGGGCAAAGGGATTTTTCAGAAAATGTGAATGTGTTACCAGTGAATGTGACACCAGAATGTAAAGGTAGCTTGGAGTGCTAGCACCAAAACCAGTGAGGAAATGTTACATATGGTAGGGGAAGTGTGTGACCTGAGGATTCAAATGGCTGTGAAAATGTCCAAGACACCAGGCCAGAGCAATAATTATAATTTCCACTAAAAGGTAATCTCGCTGATTTAGAAGATGGCTCCTGCCCCTGTTGTTAATTCAGGTACTTTGTGTCTGGTACTTGCCTTCCAGGGTAACTCTTTTATTGCTTTCTTGGCTGAAATACCTATTTCCAGTGAAAAATCTCCTCAGTGTACCTGAGGGACAACGATCTGCTACAGCAGGCACATTTTGATAATAGGAACTCTCAGTAAGACAAATGATGCTGTGGTCCCAAAGCGTTCAAATCCACAAAAGACCACTTGATATACCCAGGGCAGAGTCAGCACAGACGAGTCTAGAGGAAACTGCAGTAGGTTTTAAGTCATTCAGCAGCTCCTTTGAATACTGACCTTTGAGGGGAAAGATACACCCAATCAGGCTGTGCACACCAGGAGTTCCAGAGCCACCCTACATCAAGATGTCCAGTAGAGAGGAGATTTAAATCTTATTAAAAATTTTGCGAGACTGACAAAGTGTATTTAGAAGACCCTGCTCATGAAAAATGACCGTGATTAATGCCAACACGGTGCCCATTGGTTCCAAGGATATAAGTAAACAATCCCGAGGGATGAGCCCTGCCTCACAGCCCTAGTGCTGGTATCTCTGAGGAGTTCCAACAGTGCAAATGGTCCCAGAGCATGAGTGAATGCCATTAACTCAATTAGTAATTGATGACAGACACTTAAAACTCCGGATTGTGTTAAAGCTGCTCGTTAATTATCATAGCAATGCTTGGGTGGGGAAAGGTGTGAGGGAGCTGCTAACTCAAAGGGTCTGGCAAGAGGTAACTGAGCCAGCTATTCTCCCCCCTCCACATCATATAGAACCCTCTGTGCTTGCAGTGTCCTCCCTAAATCACCTTGGCTCATTCATAACAAGTCTTTTGGGTGAAAGAAATATGGAAGTCACTCCATCGTCTTTTCCCTTTCGTTCCCTCATCAGTTTGCCTAGACACACACAAGCACTCAAAACCTCTGCTTTTTTTTTTGTTTAGATGATAACTATAAATTCTATTTGTTCTCATTTAAAAAGCCCCCAGATGGACTCCAGGTATTATATGGAAGCTTCCATGTCCGATATTTGGGTTTTCACTGCTCCAAGGAATTGGCCAGCCCTGCCAGTTGTGCACCAACATGCACAGCTACAGTTCAGTGGCAGTGTGCTTTTGATGAGCTTAGTGATAGTTCCACGGCATCAATTATCTTTAGATTTGTGAAGCAAAGCAAAGATGATGAAGCAGACTGTACCAGCTCTTAACGCAGAACTACACAATGTATAATTTAGCATTTATTTTACTGCCAGCATTCTGTATATAATGTGTTAGTGCGCAAAATAGCCTATCAAATGCATTAGCAAACAAAAGCTATATAAAGACTCTTATAACCAAAAGGCAGCTTATGAATAATTCCCATTTCCATGCATTAGGAGTCATCCAGATAAAACACATAAAGTGCACTTAACTTGTCCCAGTGAATACCTATAAATTATATGAATAACTGTATATATATAATGCCCATAATATCAACATAATATTTCAGTTACCTTAAAGGATAAAGTTGCTTTCTTGGATGACTTGGAAGACAATTTGCAAGCTTGCTCAATTTATGCTGACAGTAATTGTTGTACAGCTGCCTGATTTAGACAGAGGAGGAAAATGGATGCACTGTACAAGTTACAACAACAGAAGAAAAGCTGCTGGGCTACCTTTTGTGGTATCATTTGTACTCATTGACAGGACTACTGCCAGCTGTTCAATTATCTGTCCAGAATACTCCAGAATACACAGTGCTTTATTGGTAGCTAAGGCAGAAAAATCCCCTACTTTTGACTTACATAGCACTTAGCAGTAGGTAAAGAAAACACACATTTTTTAGATTAACATGGAAGATTTGGGGAGTATTTCAAAACTATGATGACAGAGGAAATTACATGTTTCGTGCCCAGGAATATAAAAGTTATAAAGGAAATTATGGAATGCTCTGATTTGAAACAATTTTTGGTTCATTATCAATAATAAAATAACATCAAACTACATCTACAAGTCTGCAAATACACAGAGTTTTGTGAGTTTGCAGAATCAGCAGTGCACATTCCATTTTCAAGGTGTTTTTTGCTTCCACACTGAAACCCACCCCTGCATTACCATTGGATAAATTAAGATGCAATAGCCACAGTTCATGGCATTGTTTCTGTGGGTTTCAAATTTTGCCAAGAAACCTTCAAGCAAGCACCAAGCTGCAACAGTAAAGGATGACAGAAATATCAAGTCATCAATGCAAATGGAGGGAAATGAAATGGACAATTGTGGTTCCATGATTTAACCTTACAACAGAAGTCACACAGCCTACGGAATACTTAAGGCTCCCCTAATTACATTTTTTGTAGGATTCAGCTCTTGGAAGGAATGTGAATCAGGGATGTAAAAAGGGTCAGAAATTTGGCATTTATGCTCAGCTGTACACTGAGACAGCACACAGTAAAGGCTGAGGGCTCTGGCATAGGCAAACATCACCTCAGGCACATGCGGGACTGCAGGGCATTAACTTGCTCTTAGGTAATCAGGAAATATTGCCATCATCCTCAACTCCCTTTCTTCTTCGGGATTGCAGCTGACTAATTACCACCAAATAATTTAGGAACAATTAAAGCATTCCTCAATGCTTGTTGTTTGAGAGCAGGTTCCTTGATGGAGTAATGAGCAAAGGCATACACTAATCACCCATTAACTGGCAGGGTGCTTAAACACCATTTCATCTTGCTCTAGAAAGGGTTTTGTGCTGCTTAATTTAGTGCCTGTGGTACACTCAAGGGTTGAAGGCTGCTGAAAATGGGATACAAATCTCTGTTTAGTTAGAATGTCACATGATACAGCCTTATTGCCTTTTGACAGTGAATATTAGAGATTTATGCCTTTTTTTCATCTTGTGATCTCTTGGGATGGGCATTTGTCCTGTAGAATGAGTATAGCAAGCTGTAAAGCTAAGATGCCACCTACAGAAGTTACACAAATGATTTTCACACTGAATATTCAAGAAAGAGTTGCTATGCAAAGGAATCAAGTCTGGTTCTTTCCTGGATGTAATTTTGCTGTGCTTGACCTAGGGGAGCACAACAGGGACTAATTCTGCCCTATCTGCCCTGGGAGACAACACATTTGTAATTTAGAGAAGCAGATCTGTTACCAGGGCCTGTAAAACCAAGTATAGGGAAGAAGTTTGCTTGCCCTTTCTTCATGTGACCCCAGAATGCAGAAGGCACAGAGAGAAATAGCAAATATTTTGTGCATCTCCAGCTTGACCTCATCTTGTACTTGTTCCCTACTCAGAAAAGTTTTGCTCTGCCTTTTTCTCTGCCACTCTCCAGCTCTCTGTACCGAGAATCTGTCACAGACAATCCTGGACAGTTCATGAGTTGTTACCTATATCCCCTCTCACTGCTCTTGCTTCTGACTGTGGTTGCAAACTCAGCTGTGACCCTGCAGAACAACCATAATGCCCTCAAAAATCACTGAAAAAAGAATTCACAGAACTCCTCACTGCCTTCTTATTTTAATCCTATTTGTTAAACACAGGTTTCTAATGATTATCTGCTATGACTGTGTTGCATGCTCAGTTTAGGACTTGTGGCTACTCAAAAAAAATTGACAAAATAAAGTTCAACAAATATATTAAAATCGTCACAAGTTTTGTGCAAGTGGGCAGCCTGGTAAGGAAGACAGATGAGAGTGAATATCTGTACAAAATGAAGTGAGATGACAAAAGCAATCCTGTTTGGAGGCACTGGAGAATTCACCCCAAAGACCATCCATGGCAGAGAGGATTCAGAAAATTCTCTAATTACAGAAATACAGCTTGTAAAGAAAGAAAATTATTTTTTACAAGGTTACTCAGATACACAAAACTTTGTGGGGAAGATCCTTAATCCTCTGTTGCAAATAAAGTATGCACTTAACCTTTACAGAAGACATCTCACTTGCCTTTACTTTCTCCTTTGTCCATGAATCTGACTTTTAGTTAGCAGATGAATTTTATAAATTACATAACCAGAGAGAAAATGTTTGGTGCTTATTATAGAGTGGAGAAAACAAAACACAACTGGCATCACTCTCTGAAATATTTCAGTGAGATAATCAGCTGGGGGGTTTTGGTTTTTTGGAAAGTGAAGGATTTGAAAGATTGTGGAAGGCTCTAGGTGTCTCAAAGTAAAAACCACACATATATCACAGATTAATAGTGAAATCTATTGTTAAACATCTGGTCAGTGTAGGAGCCTTCTGGTGAGTATTTGTAAATAATTGGAAGGTGTTGGTAGGTATGAATACTATGGGTAAGCCAAACATAAAATTATGCCAGAATAGTTAATTATGCTTATAATAAAATTACGCTAAATAATTAATCTAGAATCCTAGAGGATACAGTTTTTTAAAAATCTACATTTCTTCCTGTTAGTCCTGCTATTATTGCCTTGATACACATGGGCTGGGGCTAATTTAGGTGACCCTAATGTACATAACAGTGGGGCAAGCACTGTATTCATTTCATACTCCAAATTTTTATGGAAATTCCTCCAGCAACTGAGTCCCAAAACTCTGATTCCATTCATGTTTATGTAGCAAAGTATCCCTATTGCAAACAGTGATTCAGCAGAGGAATTGCAAGATCCCTTGAGATTATCATAACCTTTCATCACAACCTCACCCAACAAGACAAAACGAGAGCATTAGGCAAGTCACATTCTGCTTTGAGGCACAGATTTTTCAAGGGTGTTTCAGTGTCACTGATCTATGCACAAATCTAATCCTGATCACTGCTGTGTCTAAACCTTCCTCCCCCCTCAGTGGAAATTATTTTCCCAGCTTCCTTGTGCAGTGTGGAAGTTTATTTCAGCAAAGGGACCTGCAACCCATGGTCTGGGGAAATGGTCTGACATTGCAGGACTGTGCAAAAAGCTGGTGACAGCAGCAATGCAACCCCAAAGCAAACACTTGGGAGTAAGCTCAAACCAGCAGTGTTTTCCTTGATTAGATTTTGCAGCAGCAAGACCAGACAGAATTGCAAACAAAGGCATCTGTCAGGAAAATGAAGTCTCAGTATGGATTTCAGTGAGTCTGTAGCTGGAACAGTTGTTTTAAAATATTTATAAGACATTCACTATTCACGAGTTATAGGACATTCAGCCAATCACATTGTCAAAATCTCTGAACAGATATTGGAGGGTGCCTTCTATTTTAGAAATACACAGCAGTTCCTCTATGGTAACAATTGATAATAAGGATACTTGGAAAAAAACCCCTAACAACCACAAAAACAAGGAAACAAACAAAACAAAAAACCCAACCAAAAAACCACACCAAAAGACAGCCAGGAAAAAAAAAAAAAGCCCCAAACTATAAGGGGTTATTTTGTCGCTGTAGAAAAAATGCTACCACAAGTGCTTACTAGTACCTGTAAGAGTACCTCTGCCCAAGTGTTATTTTACTCCCTGCTCAGGCATCACTTCACCTTAGCTGCCTGCCACCAATTTTCATTTTGATCACATTTTCTGAAATCTGGCTTGTGACTCTGATGGAGAGCAGCCTTGATACAGCCTGAGACAAACCCCAGTGACAAGACTGGGCTTGCACAACCTTGGGAATGTCGCCTTAGGTCTCGAGCATAGTTCTGGGGCTTTGAATGGGACCAGTGCAAGTGCCTTGTGCCCGTGGAGATGGGAGTGGGAAGGTGCTGGTCCCTTGGCCAAAGGGATTGCAGAAGCCCAAGTCTGTTGTGAGAAATTTTGCAGACCCCGAACAAGAGGGTTTCTCTCCCTTAACTAAAAACCAGAGGAAATCTTCACCTGGGTCAGCTTCTCTTTCCAAGTTCCCTATGAGCTTTGCCATGCTCATGTGATGGTGTTCACAGGGGTCCAAGGATGAGGGAAGAGACGAGGAACTGACTCCATGTTTCAGTAGGCTTGATTTATTATTTTATGATATATATTATATTAAAACTATACTAAAACAATAGAAGAAAGGATTTCATCAGTAGGCTAGCTAAGAATAGAAAAAAAGAAATGATAACAAAGGCTTGTGTCTCGGACAGAGTCTGAGCCAGCTGACTGTGATTGGCCATTAATTAGAAACAACCCCATGAGACCAATCACAGATGCACCTGTTGCATTCCACAGCAGCAGATAATCATTGCTTACATTTTGTTCCTGAGGCCTCTCAGCTTCTCAGGAGAAAAAATCCTAAGGAAAGGATTTTTCATAAAAGATGTCTGCGACATGCTCATGCAACCCAAGCAGTAGCACTCACATATCCGATCCCTGCTCACTGCAAAACTCCTCTTTGCATCCCTGGGTGATGAATATTTTTATTCTCCCACCCTGTGCCAGCCCACCAGCCAAGCTGACCACCCCAATTCTGTGTCCTGTGGCCCTTTTTGTGACATTGCATTTGACAGGCAGCTCCTCAGTGCTGTGGCACGAGCTGAGCACTGACACTGGGCCTGGAGAAATGCACAGCACAAAGGGAGAGCAGCACACAACAATGGCTCGTGTTCCACATCCACACTGCTCAGAGTAGCTGGGGATCCTTTATGGGCTTCTGGTGGACAGGTGGTTTTCACACTTCAATCATTCCCTCACAACGTGCAGATTTTCACTTCAAAGACTTGGCAGTGTTGAAAAGGGGTTTTTTAACCTACACAGAGTTCATTTCAGTTAAGAGAGGTTCATCTTCCCCAGGTTTGTACTGCTGGAATGGCTTTGCTGCTACAGTGTTCAAAGTTCTCTCCAAACACCTTTTGATGAAGCAACACACCTCTCCTCCCTGAGGAGCTCTGATGCACTTGCACACCCACAGCCACGTGCAGTGTGCCTGGGGGTTTTCATGTCTGTGTGTGCAAAGAAATACATTTAGGTATATCCTTCTGAATTACATATGGCACCAAGTACTGCAAATCTATGTCAAACTGCTATTTGTATTGAAGTGTGTCAATTTTTTGCCTTTTTTCTATTCTTCCCCTGCCCCTGCATTGAGTTTGCAAGCATAAGAGGAATCCTTGCCCCCAGGTCTGGGTTTTCAAGTGAGGGGATTTTGCTGTTTAAGAGAAGGCTTTTTGCACAAGCCATCCCTCACAGCCCAGGCTTGGCTGAGTCCCAGGGAGGATGGAGATCCAGCTCCTTCCACTGCAGGGAGGCCAGAGGACGGATTAGGGCTGGTGAGTGAGTAATGGACATTGATAATGTGTCAAGCCATGTAAGAAAGT
The DNA here is from genome assembly GCA_024865655.1 of Emberiza elegans. NCBI lineage: Eukaryota > Metazoa > Chordata > Aves > Passeriformes > Fringillidae > Emberiza > Emberiza elegans. The sequence continues at coordinate 11,163,249 of JALJVW010000206.1, read as the reverse complement.
TATCTGAGCATGCCAGGAGCTTAAAAATGAAAGAACCACTTCAGAGATGTGGGAAGAACAGACCTGTGAGACTTAATGACTCAAAGAAAATCTATCTTCTAGTTAGGAGATGAATCCTTAGATGACTGACCTAAATCCCAAATAATTCCATACAACGGCAGGAAGACTGAGCTAAGTGCAGTCCTATCATTCAATCTTAAGTCTTTCTGAAGTATTGTAGAGCAAAAGATAATGCAAGGAACAACAATCAGATATCCAGAATAATGTAACAATACATGAAGGAGCTTAGCATAGGCAAGTAATAGCTGCAGGCTTCATTTGCTCTGTTTAGTTATGCTAATAGAAAATAAAGATTTCCAGAAAAGATTAGAAGCAAAGAGATTCAAAAGAAGTGGCCTGGAGCTTTCTATAGGCAGAAGTCAGAAATCCAGCTGAGTTACAAATCAGTGAATAAATATATTCATTACCTTACAGAAAGCAAAATCATATTAGCAGTATGGGTATTTGTTTACCATGGTTGTATTAAGATAATTTAATAATACCATATTTAGCTGCCTTAGAGAAATTAAGCTAATGTCATACAAGTTTTAGACAATAAAAGGCAGATTGGTTTGTACTAAGATGGAGTTCCTCAGCATTGAGCCTGCTTTACATCAGCAGATGGCCTCAAACCTCTCATGAATCTTAACACAGACTGAGGTAAGTCAGGAAAGATTTTCTCCACTATTAAGTTACCTGCCTGTTACTGTTCTTTTTCTGTTCTGATTTTAACAAATTCTCCTCTTTTTTACATTTCTTTTCTTTATTGCTTCCTATCCACATAACCACACATTCATATATTCCGTGTGACTGTAATGCATGTATCTGACACATCATCTCTGTGTGTCCCTCTAGTAAGTATGTAAAATTCCAAGTAAAATTATTTGTATTCACTAGATCAAGAGCTCCACGTGCTCAATATCCCATGGTTCCCAATTCATATCTGGAGCCTACACAGCAAATTGCATCCTGGTGTGCTCTCTTGCCTGATAAAGGCACTTTGAGAATGCAAACCATGGGCAGGTTCTGAGAGCCTTGCACACGTCCATCCCTCTTCTTCCATTACAGCACATCTCCCCACCAGGTGAAATGCCAACCCAGATTATTCTCAGTGCCAGCCCTCTGGGCAGGGACACCCTGAGGCTCTCAGGAGCTGCTGTGCCAGCCCCCAGTGGTGTGATGTGGTTGGAATTAATGGTTAAATTCTGAATTTGCTTGCAGTTCTTTTAGGCTGGAGTGTAAAGGTGCAGTTTTCCAATCCAGAAGACTCCTGCAAGGTGTGTAAACCTTTTTCTAGGTATTCACAAACAAGTTGGTTTTGAAAGGTGCTGAGTAACTCCAGCGCATAGAGCAGTGGATATTCACAACTCTGGAAGAGCTTTACAGAATTCACAGAATGACTGGGTTGGAAGAGACATTAAAGCTCATCGAGTCCAACCCAGCCCCAACACCTCAACTCAACCCTGGCACCCAGTGCCAGATCCAGGCTTTGTTAAACACACCCAGGGATGGTGACTCCACCACCTCCCCGGGCAGCCATTCCAGAACTTTATCACTCTTTCTGTGAAAAACTTTTTCCTAATATTCAACCTGTATTTCCCTTGGTGCAGCTCGAGGCTGTGTGCTCTGGTTGTGTCAGTGCTGCTGGTGAAAGAGCCCAGCCCCAGCTGAGCACAGGCCCCTTTCAGGAGCTGCAGAGAGTGATGGGGGCAGCCCTGAGTCTCCTTTTCTCCAGGCTGAGCACCCCCAGCTCCCTCAGTGGTTCCTCTCAGGGTTTGTGTTCCCAGCCCCTCTCCAGCCTCGTTGTCCCCTTTGGATGTGCTGAAGTGTCTCCACATCCTTCCCAAACCGAGGGGCCAGGGCTGGACACAGCACTCAAAGTGATGCCTCACCAGTGCCATCTTTTCCAAGGAGCCTAGCCTGGAAAATGAGGTTTGTTTGCCTCAGTGAACTCCTTCAGAATTAATTATGGTTTATTTTGTCCTGAGAAATTCCTAAATGAGGGGCTGAGGAGTAAATTTTGCCATAGGTGGTCTTACAGATTGGTGTCTCTGGACCACACCAACCACTCTGCACAGCCACTGTTTCTGCCAGAACAGCATTAGCACCTCTCTGTCAAAGCACTTCTGGTGCAAAAAGGAATTAAGAAACTTCTTTTTTTCCTACAAGGCATCAAGCTAAAATACAACACAGTCTGCAAAGCAATTAGATGCAATTCCATCCCAGGCTCATGGAGGCTGGAATTCATTGCAGCAGGTGCTGTTTAGCTCAGTGCATAGCACCAAAACTATAAACTCTATCTCTGAGGTTGTTTGCCCTCCACACATCTCACCAAATTCAAAGACTGTTGGATCTTGGGAATTAGTGATGGAAAACAGCCCCAACCACTCCATCATCTAGACCACCTTTTTAGTGATGCAAGACTGGTTTCCTAAATCAATATTTTAGTGCTTCCTCTAGGTCAGTTGAAAATTTTAATAAAATAGCAAAGGGATTTAGTTGCATCTCCTGTGAACTATTTTATAGCTGAAGAAAATAAGTAATACAATTTTCTTTATATTCAGCATCCATTTTCCATTTAAAATTTCATTCCATGAGTATAAATTAAACTCCAACTTGTTATGACAAATATTTTCTTGTTTTCCTCATGTTTACATCTTTCATAAATATGTAAACTGTTATAAAATCTCATCCACATTAGTTGTCATTAAATCAAAGCACTTTATACATATTTTAATGTTCTTTCTTGCACTAATTGTTCCAATCCTTTGATCATTTCTTTCACTCAGAGTGTAATCCCATAAAAGAGTGCTGAAGGAGACAAAAATTATTCATAGCAGAAAGCAAAACAAAGAGGCAAACATGATTTCTGGATTTGATTTGGTAGGAAGAGAGGCCAAGGGGATCTCTTCAGGACATTTTTAGAATCACTTTTATCACAAATCAAAAGGTGGAATCCTCTTTACTTTGTGTTGGTGTACAGCACCAAGAAATTATGTGAGGAGACAGACAAGAAATTAGGCGAGGAGAGAGTGAGGATGGAAAATAGGTGCACTTTAGGTACCTGAAGGGTACCAGCAGCAACACACCCACCCAGCATCCCCTGCAAAGCAGAAATCCTGGGCACCAGGCTGAGCCCAGACCCTGAAACTCCTGGTGGGAGTCCCACAGCCCCTGAGACCCCAGTGAGAGGGGAGCAGGAGCAGATCCACAGTCAGGGCACTCCCAGGGGCCAAAGAAAGAGCCTGGGAGCTTTTAATAATGAATTTCACTCTCTCTGCAAAACCTTCATGAGGTGGGTCTGGCTGCTCGGACATGGGCCTTAGAGCATCCCAGTGGTTTTAGAGTGCTTAGGAGAAGAAATATTGAAAATTTTCTCTTTTTGTAACATTAGAAGTAGCAGGGAGATATGAAACAGGAGGATGACTTTCCACAGAAACAAATAGCTGGGCTGAACCAAGAAAAAATACAAAAATGCTAGTTCACATTCAAAAGACAAATTTATTGAAGAAGAATCCATACAGAATGTATGTGTCACCACAAACCCCATGATCTGTGGGAAAGTATCCATGTGTTTAAAAAACTAAAGTCTCAGCTTCATTTTACTATTTTATTGCTTTTAAAATAAGCTGGATTTGTCCTAAGTAATATATGCCCTTATTGCTTCATTTTCCGAGCAAACAAATGATTCTGTCAGTTTTGACAGGGAGCACCACTACATCTGAGAGCTGGAAATCTGTGTGTAACATCTATTTAAAGCACCTCTGTGAAGAACGATTGTCAAAAAACTCCAGTCCACCCTACTGTGTCTCTTAGTTGCAGCCATCTATCAGTGTTCATGTGCTCCAGAAGGGATTGCTCTTCACCAAAAGAAAGACAATGCAATGACTTTTCTTTCTGCAAGAGGACTTTTTTTGCTCTACAGTTGCTGAAACTGGAGCAGATGTTGTGGAGAGCAATATCCCATCTCCTCACTGTCTATCAAGTTAGTATTTGGGAGATACTTAGTTCTCAGGAACAGGCCAACAAAAGCAAAAAAGTCAGTGAAATTCAGAAAGCAGCCATAAACCTGTTTGTTTCACGTGGTCCAGCAAGAGTTTGTTCCAAGCTTTATGGGGAGCAACAACAGGACAAGAGAGGGAATGGCAAGAAATGCTTACTAGAACCTTTTCCAAACTGCACAGGTCAGATCCTTGTTTCCAAGTAAATGATCCTAAATTCTATCATAATATTGGCTCTTCAGCCAGGAGTCTGGCCACATTCCCAAGGAAACACCAAACTCCCTCCCTTCCAAGGATTCAGCTCTGTACAAGTCCAAAATCCAGATGGGAACATTGTGGGGTGCATCAGAATAGCCCCCCTCTTTGTCACTGCACATCTTTACCCTCCAAGAACATCTGTGGGATGCACCAACACAACAGAAATGTTCAAAACAAATGGGGACTTTTAATTGTAGAGAGATTTCCACAAGAAAAAAAATGGCTTTCCCAGATGGTGGGAACTGAGATATATTAAAATATATATATATGTCAGTCTCTGAGGCTGACAGAATTCAGCTCTCAAATGTACCCTACAAGGTCTCCATCCAAACTCATGGTTAAATATCTGTGCCCTCTTGGTCTTTTTACCAGCAGGAGGGCTTTTGCTGGCACCACTCAGCTCCAGATGTTGTCCTTTTCTTTGTGCAGAAAAAGGAAAGAGCATTTCCTTTTTGTCAATGAGCAAGAATGATGAAATTAAGACGGACCTCAGGAGGATGTAAGAAACCTCCCTTCTTCCCTCTCGTAGGCATTAGAACACAACAGAGTCAACACACAAAAATATTTTTCCTGTTTGCCTCACGTGTGAGCTGTCTGGAAGCCACCGGTAACAAAAGTAAATCATCACAGGAGAAAAATGGCCAGAAACTCAACAATGGCATGTCTGAAGTGAGGTTAAAAGTGATCTGGTAGAGAAATGCAAAAGAAAAATCTTCTGGTTATCAACTTGTGGAAAAACTGCTCAAAAATCGCTGGAGGGGAAGGAAATAGCCTTCCTGGCTAATCCTCCAGATTAAGGAGCATTGTGGATTTTCACCATATGATAGGAGGTGTGGGCAGCAGCCAGACGCCCTCCCTGAAGACAGGAGCTGGCAACACCTTGCCACAGAGCACCCACTAAAAGGCAAAGGGAGTGAGCCATTAGATTTTGGTAGACTCCAGAGTTTGCATAAACAAATTCTTTATGAACTGAAAGATGTGCCATTTTATTTATTGCCATCAGAAATCATTACTTTTACATGGCTTTTACAGTTACCAAATTGGTTCAATTATGAGGATTTCTGCATTTGCCATTTCCAGAGGCATTCTGAATTATTAGCATTGCTTCTCTAATACATGCAATTTTTTTTTTTTTTTGCCAGAAGGACACCATACCATTAATTCTGTACCCTCTCTAAATGCAGCAATTATCTACCAAACAGTTATTCTGTGCCATGCTTCAAGGATACTTTCACCTTCCCACCCTCCAGTGCTGTTGCTGGGCAAAGGAGAAGTCACAATTACCCTCTAGGGAGAGAGGGTCAGGAGAAGCCCCAGGACAATTTCAACTTTCTTTAAAACAACAAACACCAACACACACAGAACCCTATAATAAATAACTGCATGTAGACCTTTACTGACTCTGCTATTTACCATTAAATTCTGCACGTTAGTTCCCATGAGCATAACCTATAAAATTTTCAGATTAAATATTCAGTTTAGCAGGGCACATGCAAATTAACCAGCAGCAGTGTTCCTCCGGTGCCAGCCTGGACCAGGCTCGCAAGTTTTCTTGCTCATGTAAACTATTTCTGGGACCAAAGATGCAAGAGCTTGAGCAATGAACACTTGCTCTCCACTTAGAAGAGGAAGACTCAAACTGAGATGGGTAAGAAAACCCCAGTGGAGATGTCAGGAAAAGGGGCAGGGCTGCTCCCTGCTCAGATTTTTGCGTTGGAGAGGTCCAGCTGTGCCCATGAGCTCTGTCACAACGAGCCCAGATCCCACGGAGCACAGGGACCCCTCGCTCCCTGGGGGATGCGGGGGCAGCAGACGTCCCCAAGGAAGATCTGCCTTGTGCTGGGGCCATGGTCCAGGGATGAGCAGCACAACCCATCTCTCCCTACAGGCCCTCAGGAGATCAGAAATTGCCCATCAAGAGTCACTCTGTTCTCACACAGAGACATCCCCACATCCTCTAGCAAGGAGTCCATTGGTTGTATTAAAAACTTTTTTTGACATCAGTATTTTGGTGAATCCTTTAAATGCAGGCAGTAAACAGCTCATATTTTTGCATAAATAGATACTTTTGCTAAACGTAAATACATTACATTCAGTTTCCGCCCCATTGAACCTAACCCTAACTTTTTGGAAGACAAACCTGTTCACCAGTTTGATTAGTGTTTTTGTTTGCTTGCTTGCTTTGGGTTTTTTGGGTTTTTTTTTGTGGTTGTTTGGTTGTTTGTTTGTTTTGGGTTTTTTTTTTCTGCTTGGAAGAGGCTAGGTCCTGCTTAGGAGCTTAATTAGCAAGACTAGAGCAAGACTCCTATATCTAATCGTGGCACATAGACCCTTCATTTCCAAAACTCTGCCAAGAAGACAACTGTGGCTATAGAAAATGAATCAAAAGCCAAGTCCCAGCTCCCCATCCTTGCTTTTAGGATGTGCTGATGTAGAGAGCAACATGAGCCTGAGCTGTGGTGGGAAGAGACCCTTCTACCCTGGAGGTAAATAATGATCTTTAAGGTCCCTTCCAACCCAAATAATTTTATGATTCTATGAATACAAAATCAGAGAAGCTTCTCATGTCATCCCTGAACAGGAGGGCTGAATTCTTGTGCTGTCTTCCTCCTTTCCCCTCCCTTCATAATTTAAAAATAAATTAAAGCAATTATGAATATGTTGCATCTCATTTGAATAAGAACAGAAAATTTGAAGCTGCCTCCCTGTGTAAGCAATGCAGCTAAGTCCCCATGCCACATGTCTTGTTAAATCAGATGCATTCATCCAGAAGACCCTCAGCACCTGACACTTGAGCTACAGTAACTTATTGGAGGTCTGCTGATGAATACAAGGATTTTACTCCAGAAACCTCAGATCCCATCATTCACAGTGAAAATGCTGACTAGAAATGCTGAAGTGATTTTTTTGCAGCCTGCTGTCACTGCTAGCAGTGATTACAGCCATCAGCACAGCATCAGTGTCTCACAAACAGATGTGCAGTCAGCTTCTCAGCATGGTCTATTGTAAAAGGTGGATCAGGTGAAAAGTGATTTAGGAAAAAAACTTAAGCTGGAAATACTCATTTTCATTTGCTTACTCAGTTTTCCATTTTAGCTTTATGTTGCTGAAGTGTTTGAATTGCAGTGGTGTCACATTCACATTCTCTGAAAAATCCCTTCCCCCGGGATTTTCTCCTGGGAAGCTGAGAAGCCTTCAGAGAAAAGGAAAACAATTCTTATCTCATTTGCTTCTCCTGTGCTGTGCTCATGTGGAATGTGTTTGGAGATTGTTTACCCACAGGTGATTGTTCCATTGGATTCTGGTGGGGTTGTTTTCACCCATTGGCCAATCAGTGCCAAGCTGTGTTGGGACTCTGGAAAGAGTCACAAGTTTGCATTATTATCTTTTTAGCATTCTGTAAGTATCCTTTCTGTATTCTTTAGTATAGTTTAGTATAGTATTCTTTACAATAATACAGTATTTTAAAATTATAAATTAGCCTTCTGAGAACATGGAGTCAGATTCATCCTTCCTTCCTGCCACAGGGGACCCAGCCAATACAATACAGTGGGATATTCTGAGAGTGTAATTTCTATTGTAGAAATGGTGCCCCTGTGCTACAGACACCCTGATGTCATCCCTGGTATTAAACAAGTAGCATCTCTGATATCTTCAGATGAAACAACCTGAAAGGAACTTGCTAAGGCAGCCAAAAGGTTGGAAGCAAAGGGTTTTTCACCCTGGGAGGGTCTCCTTTGCAGTTCATTGCCAGGGTTTTACATCCCACAGGAGAGGGAGGTCAATCCAAGCCCATCAGAGGACCACCCCTAAGGCCCTGGTCTGTGTAGCTATGGCTCAGCTGCATCTCAATCAGCTCTATCCAAAAATCTCACAGCACTGCCAGGACAGTGAACATCTAATGCCATTCATTTTTCAACAATTCACTATTTTTTTTTTCTGACAGGGCAGTAAACATTTATAGATATGTTGAATTTTATAGCAGTTCCCACAGAAACCAAAAGAGCTGTTGTCACTAATGGAATCACTCATCAAAATAAGGGTTTGCAGGATCAGTCTGTTAAGTTTCAATATTATTTTTTATTCATATGAGTTTGCAAAATTCAAATGGGGAGCAGAAAGCAGCTTTTTAAAATAGCATGTGCTACATTTGTATCTAATGCTGCAGTGGGATGTATTTGCAGATTGCTTTACCAAGTCCACTTAAAACCTTAAATCAAGCCATTTAAAGCCTGCTCACTGCAATTTGCAAGCATGTGTAAATTATTCTCTAATCCAGTTTGCACTTAACAGCTTTACCACAGTTGAGAGTCCCCTACTGACCTCAGGGATTGAGCAGTAAAAGATCTCCCCCTTAAACATCAAGTGAATTAAGTTCCCCTTTTTGGACCAATATACCAAATACCAATATTCAAGTATAATTAGGAAAGTTATAAGAGTTGTAAAAGGAGCAACACGCAGAAAAATCTGTAATGTACATTTCTATTGAGCTATAAGGTTTTTCTCATTAGTTTCATGACACAAAGGACAGGCCCTGAATAACTAAGACCAGTTTAAGCAAATTCACCTTTGCAAGGAAGGCCTCTGTAGCACCAATTGTTATGCCCAAGAACACATTAAAATGTTATGTTCAAGAATATATAAAAATGTTTCCTTATTATTTTAAATCAATGTAATTTTTTTCTGCCACCCTCACTAGCAAAAGCATTTCTCAAAGAGCAACAAATGGCCAAATACCTCCTCAAAGTGAACATTCGACCTTTTCAGTTTCATAAAGAGAAAGTTACAAGTGATTCATTCACATTTATATGAAAATGGTTAGTTTTGAACAGTTTTCTTGATTCACATGTCTGAGCATTTTCCACATGAGTCCATGGCTGAGTCCTGGGCCAGTACAGGAATCTCCAGAGGGGAGAATGGTGGAGCCTCCTGATTCAGCCATGAGAAGTCCTTGAAAGCAGAGGACTTGGAGTGGACACAGCTAAACCTTTCCACAATCACAGGAACTAAAACCCACACAGAATCATAGAATCTTTAAGCCCAGAAAAGTCCTCTTTGGACTGGAAAAGATCATTGAGTCCAACCATTAACCTGACACTGCCAAGTCCATGACTAAACTGTGTATCTAAACACCATATCTAGATATTTTTGGAGCACTTTCAGGGATGGCAACTTCACATTTTCCCTGAGCACTCTGACAGCTCTTTTGGTGGAGAGATTTTCCCTAATATCCAATCTTAACCTCCCCTAGCATAACTTTAGCCCATTTTCTCTTGTCCCATTGCTTGTTACCTGTGAGAAAAGAGCTGACCCATACCGATCAACCTTCTTTCAGTGCTGCTCCTCAACTGGGAGTCTGAGGGACTGAGTCAGTCCCAGTAGAAGCAGTGGTGGGTGTGAGCTGTTCCACCCCAATCCCTCTTTCCTCTTCCTTTCCCCCACCTGATCACAAAGCCAGCAGAGAGGAGAGGAGAGGAGAAAGCAAAGGGGAGAACCACAAAAGCAGATTTTTGACCCCTCCATTGCCCTCTGCCAACCCAATAAGTAGCTCCCCAAGACATCTCCCACACCTGTACCTCAGATTTGGGGAGTCTCTGTCAAGATAGCTCCCACACCTGTACCTCAGATCTGGGGGGTCTCTGTCACCCCTCAGACCCATTCCTACCTGCCAGCACTAACCAGATCATCCTCGGGCAGGTCCCCGCTGCTCAAGTTGCCAGAGGGCTGCTCCCCCTCCGCCTGGGCTTGCACCCATGGGTGCTGCAGGCTCATCCTCTGCTGCAGGACCTTTCCTCCAGGATGTGCTCAGCCCAAAGCCTTTCCCCACCTGCCTGTGCTGAGGGCTGCTCCCAGACTTTCAGATGCCTCCTCCCTCTCTCCCTCTCCTGTCCCAGTCGTCCTTCTCCCATTAGTGCCTGCTGCAGAGGATGGGAGCAGCATCCTTGAAAATGCAGAGTGGGGAGAGTGCTAATTGATGGGCTGCAGCAACCATTAGCCTCCTGTCAAAAGCTACTAAAGGGAGAGGCAAAAAAGAAACCATCAAGAAATTTCCAGAGATGCATGTTCCCTTCCTAAATCCATCTTTGCTCATTCAAATCTGGGGCCATCAACTCTTACATCAGGTCTGGCTTGGGCAGAGCTGCTGCAGGATGCTCTGACACAGCACAGCCCAGGAGCAGCTGTCCTGCACACTGCAAGGAGGAAATGGAATTTTCCAGATTTAAAGCTGCACCATACTGATGGACAGTCTGGAATTTGTGCTTATACCCTGTGTTCAGCAATGACAGGGCAGATCACTGCCACTCCAGGGAGAAGGAAAGCCCTAAAAGTCTGGATAAACATTCTGTTAACAGGTTAAAACCCTTCAGTCTTGTTGCCTTTAAGGCTGGGGCTCGGGCTACAATTTTTAAAAATATAATGTATTTTAACTGCATTTAAATAAGGCATTCTTTTTGCATCTTGGTCCCTATACATGCTAACACAAGCTACTTAAAATCATCTTTATCAAGATGTGTATTTAAGAATCAGAGAGACTTAAAAGCTGCTCCAGAATCAGTGGTTTTATACCAATTTACAGACTAAAATACAAAAATTATGAAGTAGGAAAGCACAGCTGCCTGACGGAATCAGTGACAGTTCCAGGAGCTCTTCCTAAAGAGAACAAATTGCTCCAGCCCACTCCACTAAGCATTTCCCAGAACAAATTATAGGGATTTCTCAAAAAGGCATATTTGCTCCAAACACCCCTTCAAACACTTAGCATGAAAGGCCATAATAAGGTTTTCTAGCTGTCATAGTCTATTGGGTCAAAAACACATTAAAAAACCCAGAGCTTAAACACTTAACAGGTATGATAGATCACAATGGAGTGTCCTATTGAGTAAATAATGTCTGCTCTAAACTCTTTTCTAAACAAAGGCTTACACAAGAGAATCAGTGGCTTTCAAGTAGCCATTATGTACTTTCATACCAATTTCCATGTTTCCATGACGATTGCTTTACTTTTTTATTGCTAAGAAAACTCAGCACAGTGTTTTTCCAAGCTTGGAGCAAGTGTTAACCAGATATCTCTGCATCAGGAAGAACCATTAATAACAAGGTCTCAAAACAGCCCAGTACCTGAGATAAATATTATAACCCTCAGTCCTCACCACAGCCCAGCAGTCCCATCAAATACCATAATCTGTAATTTGCTTTATAATGACTTTAGGCAGATATTTTTGAGCAAATGTACTCAGAATTGAGTGCAGAAAGATTGATTGCTTATTGTTTCTGGTTTTGACCCTATAACTCATTTCCTTGGGGTTGTTTTTCAGGTGAATTTGGCTTCGTGTCCTTATTGGGCTGACTTGGCTGTATCTTCAGGGGTGTTTATTAACCAGCCACTACTCCAGCAGGAGTGAGTACCTGCTGAACACTTTGGAAGATTTAACTGTCAATGATATATTTCAACACTTTGGAGATCAGCATGAAACACAGGCCAGATCAAGAATTAGTTGAAAACAATGAGAGGCTTCCCATGGATGGCAGAAACCTCTGGAGAAAAAAAAAAAAGTGAAGTTTCCTTGTCTTTTTCTGAAGGACATTCTATTTGGTGTGAAAAACGACAGATACTTTTCAAGCAGTGCTATCTTGGAGTGTATATAATATTTCAAAAATATCTTGAAAGCTTCATATTTTAATAAACAGTTCCTACATCCATTTTTTATTAATATGTTTTTAAAAGAGGAGCAGAGAATTAACAGTGTGAGTCAGATCATCAAGAAGCCATAAATCATCACAGCTCCACTGGTTTCAATTTATACTGCTTCTGAAAAAGACTCTCTATACCTTTCTGGAATCACAGAGTGAATTCATCATCCCCAAATAATTAAGGATTTAATTTAATTATCTGTTAATCTCTTCATTTTATGACTGGCTTCTGAAGGATGGCAAGAACTACGGAGAGCTTTTGCAAGGGATGTTAATGATAAGTACAGTGTAAATCATAATTTTGATATCTCCATAAATACTGAGCAAGTTAATGGTGGGAGCTAAGTGGAAGAAGGGACTGTGTGCCATATCATAGACATATAATCTCCTGCATAAATATATTATGGCTTATTATAAAAGCACACTCTGCACAATATAAGGACTAAACCTTTTGGTTTCATCCCAACCATAAAAGCCCTCTTGGAGATTTTGATATACTTCTAGCCAAAATAGTTTGGAATAGGAAAAAAGAAAACAGTAATATTTAAAACTGACATCTGATTCTGCAGAAATTTAATTTTGAGCTACATTACCCTGAAATGCCAGGTACCACAATGATGGAACAGGGACAAATGCTTCAGGGAGAAGAGCAGAAAATGCATCAATTAAAGGATGCCTAATAGCCTGCAGTTAAATAGCTTTCACAAATAGGAGGTAAAGGACAAAGTGTTCAGCTGCACAACAGCAGACACAGCTATATGCAAATAAAATACTTCTATCCAAGAAGGACATTTTGTCTCTTACAACTAAACCACTCCCAGAGCCCATTTAAGCACCATGCTTTGACTACAGTAATTATCTCATGTCACTTAATATGATATAATATCTACTTATGCTTAATGGATCTGTTTTAATTTCTAAGGAAACTGCCTGTTTGCACAAATGAAACTTGTATGATGATTAAAATATAATTTTCACTCAGGCAATAACACTTTTCAACAAACAAAACCATAAATAGAGATGTAACATCTATTTGAAGACAGACTTATAAATGTGAATGTCCTCTAGTATTCAATGCCCTGACTATAAATTGCTGTATATTATGGAAATTAACAATTTCTCATCATTGAATATAAAATGAAATGAATGAATATAAAACCAAAGCTAAGTTAAAGTAGTCAAATCAATGTTATCACTAAGCAAGTCAACGGAGCTTCAGATCAGGGAAAATACACATTATTTAACTAATAACACAAAATAATTTACATAATTAACTGATATCAGAGCCCCATCTGCTGAAAGCATCCTAACAATTGTATTTAAAGACTTTAAAATTCCTTTTGAAATGGCTACTGTTTGCAGCAAATTTAACAATGAGAAAAACCAACCCCAAACTTTTCAAGGAAATTCAGTTCATGAGACAACAGAGATGCCAATTCCACTTGTTGCACCACATTAACTTACATTTTTAAAAAAATCATCTGTTTAATTTCTCTTATTTCCAACCTATGAGACATGCAATTGTTTATGAAGTAAATATGACAATCTATTATTATTTAATTTGACCACCATATTTTTTCCATTTCCTGCAAGGGCTTTAACCATGTCCCACTTAGTTCAGCTCTACAGCATATACCAGCTTTAAAATACAGCCTGAGGGGAGAAGAGGCTTGTTTTTTGGTCTCTTTTTTTGTAATGCCTTTTTTATATTCATTCAACCTTAAATGGCATTTTTAAAGGCCACAGAGGAAATCAGTTTAGCTTAGTTTCCTCAAGAGCTCTTACTGAATAAATGTTGTTGTTGCAAATTCTCTGAAACTTTTCTCTCAAGTCAAATAAACTTGAGTGCTTAATGTCTCGAGAAATTTGCGAAGATGCAGCTAATATGCAAAAAAACAAAAGAAAAAGCATACAGTCAAACCCTGCAAAAAATTCTGATCAAGCAATGTGCATGCAGCCAGACAACTTGTCCACAAACACCAGAATCATCTGCTTGCAATTTATTTGTTACCATTGCAATATTTCTAATATATTGATGCATATTTTTCACTCACCCTCCATATTTTTTTAAATCTCTTCATTCTGGACAAATTGGTTTTGTTCATCTTTGAGGTCTGCAGATCAAATGCATATCCTATGTGGCTGTAAACATATTTTACAACCAGCCAGGAGCCTAAAACAGCAGAGTGATGGATATTCTTGAAAACAGAGGCACTCCCTGGCTTTTAATGCTGCTTCCAACAACCACACAGTTCCCAGCTCAGCATAAAGTAACCAATAGCTGAACATAGGCATAAAAAAAAAGAAAGGAAAGCCAAAATCCCTTCTTTGAGATGATATAGGAAGAAGTCTTGATCCATCCAATGCTTGATTTAGGTCAGTGAAAAAATAAAAGATGCTATTATGTCAGCCATCCAACTTTAAGATGACTTGTGAGCTGACAGTCATGGCACTTTAAAGCACCGTCATGATGAGTCTTTACAAAGGGATTGTTTTAATCCTACCGAAAAAAAAATTAAAAAATGAAAAAGAAAAAAAATCCAAGCTACTTAAGCAGTATGGAAATCACATGATGTTACAAAAATGTCTTAAATGTGCTGCAAGGGAAGGAAACTGAGAAATACCTTATGTGGTGTTTTCTACTTTATTTAATGTGGTTTCTTAAGGGTAGGAGATTTGTATGATGGTGTGCATCTAAAGACCTGTCATTCCCTCCTAAATGAATTTTAACTCTTTGTCTCTCTATAAATAAAAATAAAATATAAAATAAAACAGAAAATGCAGAGATGTTAATTTTTAAGTTCCCTGAAAATAAATCAGTTACTCATGAAATTGTACCAATTCTTTTAGGAAGGAAAGGAATCAGTGAGATAATCTGTCCAGGAGGGAGATCCCATGGAAAGTCATAACCATAAAAATTTTGATCACAGTTCATGCTACCCAGCTCATATGATGCTATAAGAGAGAAGGACCATTTGGTTTTATTGTTCATACATCTGGGCTTCTTATGTTCCCTTTTATAATTTCAGGAAATGGAAAAGAAAGCAGAAAGAGTGTGAAATATCTCTCTCTGGTAAAACATAAACCCCCCTACCACATCTTGAATCCATCTCTGGAATGAAAAAATAAAGTTGTTTGACAAACACTGGCAGTTACAACTCCAAAGCTGATCTTTTGCAGTGTGGGGGAGCATAACAGGCCACCTCTACACAAAGGACACCCTCTGAAGTGTCAGCTCTGATTGAAAACCCGGGGGTGTAACCCAGGTGCTGGAAGGAACTCATCCAGAAGAGTTATAGAAGAGATTTGCTTTGAATATCTGGTGTTGTGACTTGCTCTCACAATAAGGGGTGGCCACCATATTCTTGTGTGGTTGATGTTACTTTCTTTGTCACATTGAGCTACCGCACTGCAGCATCCCATGAACTCTCTTCCCTTGGTCAATCCCCAAGTCCCCAGCCCTGAACTACTCACCATAGAGTTATAGCCCTCCCCCATGGGAGGGAAACAGACTCCCCTATGGACTTTTGTGTTACACCTTCCTCTGGTTTCCCCTGTCCCTGACTGGCTTGGCATCCCTGGTGGCCAGTCCCTTAGCTCTGCTTCCCAATCCCTGGTGGCTCCTCCTCTTTCTAGCCTGGTTTCCTTTCAGGATCTGAGTTTGCCTGAATGCCTTTTTTTAATTCTGAGCCAGTTGCTTTGACTGGAGGTTTGAGGTTTGTTCAGCTTGGGACTGGAGAAGGGGACAGAGACAGGCAGCAGCACCTACCTTTCTAACACCTGCATTTTTAATTGGCACCCAGCGTGGGTCTCCACACCATACATCTTCACTTTTGTGCTACAGCGGCACAGAAGGAGCACCACAACTCCTCTTCCCTTCTTACAACACAGTGTAAGTGTACTTGATCAGATTACACTGAATGTAAGACCATGTTGTCATTACATTGCAAGAGATCCACTGTCATTACTCTGCAAGGGTTCCATATTACTAGAGTTTCATTATTGCTAGAGTTTTGTACCTCCTTGATGTTTCTTGAAGGCATCTCCTCTAGGCACTGACTCTTCCTTGTCCTCACAGTAATCAACTAACTCCACTTCCCCTCAACCAACCAATCCACTCTTTTATAATACTCTTCTGATTGGCTACAGCTGCAGCCTGTTAACATCAGACTTGTTCTAATCTTTAGTAATTGGCTCAGCTGCAACTCTTTAGGGGATAAGATTACTTTCTATACTACCTTTATTTACCTATATTCTATTCCCCTACAAGACCACATTTGATATTCTGGTCAATACTCACAGAGCCCTTATGAAACCTTTTCTCTGCAAGAAAAGGCAGAAGAGTTGTAGGTCTGAACCTGTGATGTTCTAATTGTGCAAGGTGCCAAGCAAACCCACATGGGGATGTGCATTGACCTGCAGTTTGGGACCTGACCCATGCTTCCTAAAGGCTGTGAGATATTTCACTAAATGTAAAGACCCATTTCAAATGTGGACACCAAATTTAGTTTACATCAAGATCTTATGTGCTAATTATGGAAATGACAGACTGGTCCTGTGCATCTAATTGATTAGTTTGGTCTCACATTTAGTATTAGAGTCCTAATGTTGTTCCATGAGGAGCATTCCCATTTATTTTAATGGCAGTGGAATCTGACCTTTGTTCAATAAAGAACAAAAGTGACTCATCTCGTGTTTATCCGAAAGGACTAGCTATACCTCATTAAATTTATTCATACCCCCTTAGTAACCAGCCTCTCAATTAGCTAACAGTATTCCAAACTTTTTCAGACTTAATTTTCTGTCATTCTGGCAACACACCCTTTATTTGACTGCCATTGAAGAGATGGGTAATAATATTTCCATTTTCTCTGCTTTTATTGTTAGTCAGATCAGTTAATGATTAGTTACATGTAAGAGAATGTGTAGAAACCCTTCTTGATGTGATGCAATTAGTATTGAGGCCCCAAGCACTTCAGTCAAGCTCAGTGCAGACAAGTGCTGTTCTGGGAGCACGTGCTCTGCCTGCAGGCACAGCTGTGTGACTTCTGCATGGAGCAAACCCAGAGTGACAGCTTTATGCAGATATGTGCCTGCCCACGAAGAGCTGGGTCACTCTCTGAGAGCTATTCTACTCTTTACTGTCTTTGTTTATGCACCACTAGACGCCCACAGCTGAAAGTGCACTTTCCTGGACTCCAGTGATACCCAAAATGGAATGGAATCTCTCCCTGAAATGGTTCCTCTAACCAGGAGAAGAATGTGCTTTGTATTCCTTTGTCCTCAAAAGATGGGGATGGACTTCTGGCTTTCCATACTATGTAAGAAGCAAATTTTTTTCATGAGAATCCTTTTGTTTTCTGTGACCAGGGCTGATAAACAACACAGCACATCCAGGCCAAGGTGAAGCCAAAGGTGACTCTACCTTGTGGATTTCTCCTTTGTGGTTTCAATGTTATGGTCAAGAGAGAGAGAAAATATTTCTTCTGAATTAAAGCCACTGCAGAATCATTCAAAATGCTTTCACCAAGTTAAGGGCTTTTGACATTCTAATGTGCTGAAAAGTGGCTTTCAGCACACTTTTAACATGGTTTCAGGATAAAATCCTCATTCAGAAATAAACTGCTGTGATTCATTCACTATTCTCATTACTCTGACAGAAACACTTTAGGAGAGCAACTTCTCTCTGGACTCAGGAAGTCTGCAGCACACAAATGTCAAAGCACTGGAATTTCCCAGGTCTTGCTGACAAGGTGAGGGGGTTTGAGGAGGTTGGAGTAGAGCCCAGCTATTAATGACCAAATCACTCTCTCACGTCCTTCAACTCCTTTCCATAAACTCTGACCTCTAAATAAACCTCCTTACAGCAAAAATAAGATGTAATTCCTGTTCTCTCTTCACTGAACCGTAAAACTTCTCCTACATGACCTGCACTTTGGAAGAAACAGGTGAAGAAATGGAGACAAACACTGGTATAAAAAGAGTCGCATTGATGTATTCAAAAAAACCCAAAACAACAGCAATTGTCAAATTTCCCACAAGTTCTTATAGATGATACTTCAGTATTAACTTTCTCCATTTGGCTGCCTTGGTGGGTTGCACATTTGTGCCATTGAGCAGTGGCTGCTGCTGCTGTGGGTTTTGCTGCTTTGCTTCCTGGAAGGTGAGATGCTCAGCTTTTACCCAGTAATTTAGTTAAATGTAATGGAGTGAAATCATCCCAGAATATTTACTGCAAGCTCAAAATCCCACCTCAGCTGCATTTACTGAGTGCAATAACACTGTGTGTGTTCCTGTAAGTATAATTTGGTTCCTATAGCAGCTCTCAAATTAACAGAAGAGGAAGAAGATTTGATTGCAGTAATCGATCACAGGATTATAAACCACCGGTGTGGAAGGCAGGAAAAACAAAATCTGCACTGCAAGGAGTTACTGGGAAAGTCTTTCCTTTCCAGTAAAGGCTGAAAAATATTAGTAGGAAATCACAGAGCACTGCTGACACCTCATTTGGATAGTGGGTACAATTTTGGTCACTCATATTTATAAGAAATGAAAACAAAACCAGAACAGATGCAAATAATGGCTGGTAAATTATTGGGGCAGTGGAGAAACTGTCTCATGACAGAAACTACTGGAGCCTAATTAAAGTAAGGCTGCCATCTATAAATATACTGGGAAAGGAAGCAGAAGTGGGGAAAAGCTATTTAACCCCACCTTTAACACTGACACAGGGCAGATATGTATAAACCAGAAAGAACAAATGCAAGCTAAAAATCAAAAATTGGTTTGTGACCATCCAAATCTGTGGTATCTTCCGAATACAAGTAGAAAGGAATAAATGTTGCATGAATCTAAGACCATTGCTGAATGGTTTATGAGGGGGACAGGATGACAGAGTGCCTGCATTATGACATCCTGAAAAGCTGCTACCAATTTCCTACTCCTCACAGTTCTCTCATGACAGAATTAGGCAAACATCTTTGCAAATTGGACCTGATGCTCAGCTGCACTGTGTGCACCAGCTGTGACCATTTTCTGCTCCCAGGGAGAACACACTGCCCCACAAAGGGATCCTAGGGCTGCTCTAACTTTCTCCATTTACCTATGTAAGCCTCTGGGTCCATTTGGCACCTGCTCACAAGGACATGATCTGATCATAGCCCTGCACTGGGGAACAGTCACAACAGCCAGGTGCAGAATGTTCCGACAAGTAAAGAAAATACAAAAATCCAAACAAACAAACAATGAAAAGCTAACAAAAAGCAAGCAAACAAAAGCTACAAAAGAGGAAAAATATGTCAATCCGCAGTCCTGATTGCTCATGATGTCCTCAGAAGTGAAAGAAGCAGAATCACACTATGATTGCCATCACAGCTCATTAACTGACTCTGGAAATGGATATGGTACCCCAGAGCCACAGCCCAAACCAATGAACAGGGAATGTGAGATTCCAAACTCATGGAGAAAAGAACAGAGCAAAAATACCCCCTGTCATATTACAGGAGAAGCAACTGTGGAAGTAAAAGGAGCAGAACTGGAACACCCAGCTCTCCATCCATCTCATGAAGATCTTATAATGGCTTGGACATGCGTCAGTACAGCTGAGCTGTGATGAAAACAGGTGCAAACACACGAGGCCACAGTGGCAGGAAGATGCCGTGCCCAGCTCTGCCCACAGATGGCTGTGACTCACGGATGGAAGCCTGGAGAGGAGAATTTTCACACCTCCAGCTCTCCCCTGTCTCTCCAGCCTGAGCTGCTCATTGTAGCCTCTGAAGATGATGGCAGCTTTTGGCCAAAATACAGAAAACTGACGTGTTCTGCCCTTCCCTTGCCTCCAGGACTGGTTGTACTCCTAAGTCTGCACTGATCCTGCTGCATGCTCAGGGGCAGGGAGGTGGATGCCAATCTTTGCCTGTTCTCAGCAGGGGGATAACTCACCCCCAAACAGTATTTTCCTGCTCCTCCTGCCACCATCAGGAGACTAAGGACAACATGCCCATTGCTATCCCACACTGCCCACGTGAGCCACACAGATGTCTGAACACAAACTCCTGCTCACTTTATTTCAACAACAGACCAACCCAGGAGACACTTTTAATGAAATTCCTCCCTTGAGTGTGTAGCCCACTGCAGTGTGCAGCCACCTCAGTTGTGGCAATAAAACGTTGTGAGGTGGCTCAGAAAATTCATTTTTTAGCAGGTTATCTTCAGGGCAGGTCAGTTCACCTATCACACACACAGATCTGGCTCACAGCAGGCCATTGTGCACAAACCATTGTGTTGGCAGGCTGAGGACAAGCAGCTCCCTTCTCTGGCACTGCCTGCCAGCCCCTCATGCTGGGAGTTTCACCGAACTCCTGAGCCTGCCCAGTGCTTCATGGAAACACCAGCCCTCGCAGGGCAAGGATTCAGCTGTTTGCAAGCAAAAAGCACTGGGAAAAACCCACAGTGCAGCAGTGTGAGAGTACTGAAGATCATTAGCAGCAGGAAATAATGTCTATTTAATGATCTCTACTGTTTGCATATATATTAACTCAAATGAATTCTTCAGCCACATCCATGTGCTGTGCTAAAGAAATATGAAGGGGGGAAAAATGTCTTTTCTCATTTGTAAGTGCACATTGGCAGGCACGGAGCCTTTGCAAAATGCAGCACCTATTTCTGCTTAGTTATTCCAAGTCACACTCAGTGGCTGATTTCCAGCCTGCAGGAGATGGAAGAGAGAAGGCTTGAAAGCAGCGTGGGCCCCTGGTGGAACAAGATAATCTGAGACAACCTGCCATCTCCACTGGCTGTCACTAAAAGGCACCATTTGTTATAGATTTTATACTTTTTGCAAGCAGTGTCTTCATCAAACTCAGCTACACAGATTTTAGGATCCCAGTATGAGGTGTTTAACAGTTTCTCCTTCCTTCCACTGCATGTGTTCTGTGTCTCAGCTTGTATAAAAGCTGTAGAGAAGAAAAAGCAACACTGTCCCATTTCTGCCAGCATGTTTAGACCACAGCATACAAGATATCAAACATCTTCATGGAAATTCACTGCCAAAAGTCAAAATCTTCTTACCCATATTAAAGGTAAAACCAGAGATTAAAGAGATTTTTTAAAAAAAATTGTGATTTCTAAATCAGCTCCCTGAAAAGTTCCATTCTCACCCACATGGCAGATTCACAGCAACACCCACTCCTGATTTGCACCACTGGGCTGGCTGTGAAGTCCTGATTCCTGGGCCAGCACTGATGATCTGTGACATGCTGTGCATTCAGGAGCTCAAAGGTTGAACTTTGGTCTTCAGCAAAAGATACTCAGGACTTTGGGGTCTCCTGTCCTCTTTAGGGACATTTGGACAAACCCCCCTTCTTGCTTGGGAGCAAGAGAGCTGAGAAAAGGAGTAGAAGTGGACAGATAGAAACACAAAAACCAGTCAAATCAACCCTCCTGAAAAGCAAAATTTGTTAAAATTGTCAAATATGAGTAGACAAGAGATGTGGGATCCATGGGAAGATGCACTGGTCAGAGTTACCAGATCTCTCTGAGCATCTCCTCTTTCCAGGCACCCTGCAGATGGGGCAGCCCAGCTAAGCAGAAACTTTCAGGACAAGCAGCTCCAGGGCTGTCCTCCACTGAGTTTTGGGAGTTTGACAGCTCACTATAAACCTCTTCTACATATAACAAATTACTGAAAATTATCTCACACCTTGTTGTAAGAAAGTCCCAATTCTCTGGAATTAAATTTAATCTAACCAATTCACAAAGTAGGAGTAAAGAGCTAAGCAGTTTCTGGCAAGATATTTTTCCATCCCTAGTTTAGAAACTTCCACTGATGGAGATGTGACAACCTAGCCCAGCAGCTACAACTGGAAAGTTATATTTCCAAGCTCATTATTCTATGCCATGTCTACATCAAGACCTAAGGATGGTTTTCCTCTTTGTCATTACTCTAGAGAGAAATAAAAAAATGCTACTGTGTTCTTGTGACATCAGGCATTAAACAGTACCTGGGTTTATGCTTTAAAAATTAATTTTCCATATATGGTATAGATTCATTCTCAGGCTTTATAGATGTTATTTTATAAAGACAGTTTCTATTTCTCTCCCTTATTAGGTACAGATAAAATTGTCTACATTCTATTTAATGGTGCATTGCACTCTGTGTTTTGTCTTTTTAAATTGTGTTGCTCTCTGACATTGATTGGTGATACAACACTGTGCCTTGAAGATTTCTGCTTTTGTTTATCTATCCTGTGTATCCCTGGCTTGTTAGGAATAGTAATGGTTCACCAGCCCTGGTATTATTTTCACTAGAGTTGCTCAGCCACCTAAAGTCAGCTTGTCCCCAGTCACTGCAGGCAAAAAAAACATTACATGAAAGGTCAACAAATTAGGCTTAAAGAAAATACACAGAAAGCAATTTTCTACCACTAAGGATATAACCTGTATTTTAGATAAACAAATATTGAATTATAAACAACATGAAATACAAAGCAATTAGGACACATATGCAGTGACTTTCCAAGGTGCCAGGCGTGGGGAGGACAAGTCACTCTCTACATCCAGGGATTTTTCCCTCAGGGTTTTTCCTCCTTTAAAGGACAAATTCTACAGGGGAAGTAATACCCAATCACTGCCCCTGTTCAGATGGATTTTTCATCTGAGGTCCCCACCAAGGTGACCAATTAATGTTAATCCAGAGGGCATTTTGTGTGATCAACCATTAGCGATGCAATCAACCCATTCACGGCCATCTACTGCCAACACATTTGGCTCATTATGAAGATGGATCATTTTGAGCTGCTAGTTAGAGGGAAAAAGCTTCTTATCCCACTCCCATAATAATTCAGACTCTGTTAGATGTAATTACTGATGGGCAATAAGGGAGGCTAAGGAAAGGGACAGAGTGAAATATGTCCTCAAGAGCCTTAAATGCTTTGGATCTTAATTCCTTAAAGCCCCTTATCATTCTAAAAATATTAGCTTTGCCTCCAGAGGTGGGACTCATTTGGCGAAACACAGACATGTGAGGTCTGAGCAAGGCCATCCTGGACACCTTTGGAAGTCCACGGAGTTCAAGTCTGTGAAGTCAGGGGCTCCTGAAGGAGGCACCTAAACCCAGACAGAAGAGGCAGCACCTGCAAGTGCCATTATTGCTCTTTGGATTATAAAGGGATTTTAAGGTGACTGGATCAGATGGAAATGACTTTGCTTCATTAAAACAAATCCTGCCCTGTGAGCCTCCTGAGCAAATTTTCCCCACCTCTCACAAAATCCCTCATGCTTCAACCCTTGCCCATTTTTTGCCCTTAAGCAAACAGAACTGGTGTGTGCATCTGGATGTGGTGAGCACACCAGGACAGGAGGGATGATAAATGTGCCCAGGGCTGGGTACCAGCAGCTACCAGTGTCCCACAGGGAAGTGCATTTCTCTGCTCTATTTACTGGGAAAGCAGAAATGCTGGCAGGCTCCTTCTGCCACTGGATTTGCAAGCAGCTGCCCAATGACCACGTTGGTGGCTGGTTAGGGCACTTATAGCATTCTCTAAATGTTTAATATTTTATTCCTCCCTTGAAGCATCTGGTGTAAGTCACTTCTGGAAACAGAACGTTGGACCAGATGGAGCATTAGTCTGTGACATTCTGATCTGGTAATTCCTATGTTAATTTTCATGACAATTTTGATGGGCATTGGCCACAGGGCCCAATCTGAGTCAATTTATTATAGGAAAATTCTTTTTTTCCCCTTTTCTTTTTCTATTGAAAAGCACTTTTTAAAAAATTTAATGTTGATTTTCACAGGGCAGCACCTGTGGAGAAAAAAGAGGCATTGCAGATTTCAGGAGTTAAGAGGTGGGCTCCCACTGCTGCCTCAGATACAGAATGAAAAGGGGAACATTTTTTACAGTTGTTATCTGCAGGTTTGGCAGATGTCTTTTCAACTATTTAGGAGCTTAAGTACTGTGAGATATGCACCAGTAAATGCAGCATTTAGTGGTATTACAGTCAGCATCATAAAGAGGCCTGAAGGTTCCCTTATGAACCCCAGTTGTGTTAGCTCAGAAGGATACAGAAAAAAGTCTGTGATTACAACATGCTACATTTTCAGAAATGATCAATAATCCTGAGCATATCAGAGTCCAAAAGACCCAGCACAAGTGAGCATAAAGGGAACTGATTTTCATCACATTTCTGAATATCAGAGTTCTTTCCATGTTACACTCAAGTATAAAGGCATCCCAAACTATCAGGCACCATCAAAATGCCACTCTGAGATACAGAAATCTGTTCTAAACTGCACAAACACAGTCAGGTTATGGCGTGCCTCCACTTGAAGACAGTTTGATTGATCAATGTCAGCTATGAATAATACTGACAATTTTATAGCCACATAATTTCCTCTAATTAAACCTTCAGCTTCTATCTAGATACTTCTCCCTTATGTTGTTTGTGCTTATGCATCCTTGTGATGCCAAGCTGTGAAAAATTATATGGGTCATATAATCTTTTCACTGTTCTTTTCCTACATTAATGTATTAATTCCAAAAAACATAGAGCAAAAATATGAACAAAAAGATTCATGACTACACTTCAGTGTGGGTAGATGGGAGTCCTTGCAGGCATTTTAGAGATTAGCAGTGCAACAAATTATTAGTTCCTCTAAATATCTGGTTCTGGCTAAAGAAACTAATCATATAAAACGGAATCATTAGCCTTTGGCAAACTGCCTCAGTTCCTGTACCAGAACAGGCTGGTACAAGATGAGAAATTGAATGAGGTGGTTTGGATATTTTTTCTTTTTTAATAGCACAGGAATGCAGAAAAATTTTGCCCATTAATTTTCATGTGCTAAATAAGGCCTGAAAACATCCAGTCAAAATAGATCTGTTGTTTTGCAGTTGCGTTCATGAAGGATTCCTTGTCTCTGTAAATGGCCATTTAAAGTATACACTGTGATTGCACTTAAAAGTTAATGGGAATTTTCATGTCATTTTTGTCAGGGTTTTGTTCCCTTAAGTTACAGTGATAAAATGGCAAAGTGGTGATTTATCCAACAAGTTTCTCAGGGCTGCACCAGCAATCACAAACTCATCACTTCTTAAACAGAGTTTTATGCATAAACTTATTCTGGGGTGGGTTCACATGGAGTAGAGAGGACACAAAGCTGCACCATCACTGGTGCCATCAGCCTGAGGTACAGCAGAGCGCCCTGGGGCAACCTGAGGTGTGGAAACCCAGGGCACTGGGAATATTTCCCTGTCGGCTCTGGGGTGCCCTGACCCCCAGTGGAGCACTGACTCTGACCCTCATTCATGGAGAAAGTTTCCCAGACTTCAAGATAGACTGGAATCCACAAAAGTGTGAAATAGATTATAGAGAGTAGTGTAGGTGTATCACTTGGTGAGAAATTGAGGTTTTGGGATTTTTAGTATGTTGTGGATGGAAGCAAGATGGAGGGCACAGGGTGCTGTCCTGGGTTTCTTCTTCATGCTTCTTCCTTCTTCTCCATGGGTTTGGGTGGCATTTTGTAATTGGGCAGAAAAGTCCCCATTGCAGCTCTTTGGGATCAGTTATTGGGTTAAAAGGGAAATAATGCAGGTGCCAGTTCTTAATTGGATAGTTTAGTCTTAAAAGACCTTGGAACAAGAGATTGTTGGCCATTTTGTGCCTTGCTAATGAAAAGCTGCCCAACTCACAGTAGTGAGACTGTTTTACTGATAAGAAATAATAAACACCTGAGCCTGAACATGAAGGTACCATCTCAAGTGCCTTCAATCCAGACCCAGAGAAACAAATACTGAGGCAAATGCTTCCCTTGTTCATAACACCAGAGCCCAGAAAACCAAGATTTAGGGACAAGAGGGTCCTGCAATTCCCTGTCACCCTATGGAAGAGGGACTTGTAGCTCAGAGGGCTCAGACAGAACAAAATTTCCTGCTGAAATGCCCCTTTTTCAGCTCACCCCTCACATCTGTGTGATGTCCTTTCCATAACAAGCCTTTGCCAGAATTGTATTTCTGCTTCACAATGGAAACCAGTTGGGCTAAGCCCAGTCTTGTGAGAGTGTATCTGCACAGGCAGTGCTGAGAGGGGGAATGGCCTGGGAGAGACTGTTCATCTCAAAAATGTCACTTGGAGAATTTTTTTCCTGTTACCTGAGTAGCCAAGTGTCTGATTTACACTGAATTAAATAATTTGACTGCATTTTTTCACATAAAGAATTAAAACAGCTTGAGATAAAAGGGTGAATACATGAATGAATGAATACAGTCTCATACAGTGAGTTCACAGTGTCCACAAGCCCCCACATCAGCAGTGGAAGCACCTGGGGATGCAGAAGGGTCAGAGGATGCAAAGGCACTCAGAACCTGTATTTCACACAATCATAGAATTGTTAAGGCTGGAAAAAAATCTGCAGTATCATCAAGTCCCACCTTCAACTAAATACCACCACGACCACCAATTCATAGTCAAAGTGCCACGTCCTTTTTTGGTCTGAACACTTCCAGGAATGGTGACTCCACCACTTTCCTGGGGAGCCTGTCCCAATGGGCTCTTTCCATATCAGGGGGCATGGAAAATGCAGTGCTAGGAATTTGTCACTGTCATATTTTCTGGAATAATCCCCTTGCCCAGGATTCTTCTCCTGGGAAGCTGACAAGCCTCAGAGAAAAAGGAAAACAACAATTGTCTGATCTGCTTCCCCTGTGTTTTACTGCTTTGGAATGTGTTTGGAGATTGTTTATCCAACCAGTGACTGTTTCATTGGTTTCATGTGAATTGTTTTGACTTAATGACCAATTAGTTCCAAGCTGTGTGGGGATTCTGGAAGGAGTCACAAGTTTTCATTATTATCCTGTTAACCTTCTGTAAGTATCCTTTCTGTATTCTTTAGTATAGTTTAGTATAGTATAATATGATATAATATAGTATCATAAAATAATAAATGAGCCTTTTAAGAACATGGAGTCAGATTCATCATGCCTTCCTGCCACAGGTCACTCCACAAATACAAGAGGACTTTCTGCAAAATATGGCCCAAATTTGCTGGTTGCCTCATCGTGTCACCCTGTATCTCCCCAAAACCACCCCTGCAGCACCCACACTGCCAGTGTGGCACAGGGGAGTGGGACCAGGGCAGCAGCACAAAGCTGCAGTGCCGGATGGCAGCAGCCAACCTGCCAGGAGCGCTGCTCCTGGGGACATCAAAAGTGCAGGCTGGGATCTGCTGGGTTCCTTCTGCAGGCACAGGATCATCCAGCTGCCTCCCTCTGAGCCACCCCAAAGAGCTGGGAGGGTGAGGAGGCTGAGAGAAGGAATTTATAAGGAGGAATAGGAAGGCAAGCCTGGAGTTGAAAGGTATGGGATAAGAAAGATCCTCTTGGAGCACACCTGAAAAGACTGAAGGCCAGGGAAGAAAGAAACAGAGAATCTCAAGGAAACAGTGATAAAGCAGCCTGGTGAGAAGGATGTGAATAAGAGAAGGTTACAGGAGCAGGAGGTTGCTGAAAGGCAAAGAAAGATGCCAAGAGGAAAGATACCTGGTCCTGACAAAGTGGGAACAGACAGAAGAAATGTTATCTGGGGCAGAGTAGCTCCCAGAATAGAATATGATCTTCTCCCCTCTTTGGAGCAGGAAATGACAATTCCTATCTATAGACATGTTTGAACAACTTCCACATTTTTTCCTTTATTTCCCCCTGTTGCCTCCATCAAAACCTTCAACAGCCTGAAGTCGCATTAAGCAAGTTCTAATATTCACATGGAAGATTCATCATTTGTGTGGGGGGTAAAGCACATTTGTGACATTGCCTTCACCTGCACAACGCTGTGGGAGGCTGGTGTGTGATGAGATTTATCCTCTGAGCTGAAGTGCTTGTGAAGGCCATCAGAGTTCAAGGAGCAATGTATTAGTTAGCAAGGCCTGCTTTGGAAGAGTTCTGGCTCTTTTGTCAAGACAGATGATTTTTCTGAACTGATTTCTGAAAGCATAAGCCTTTGAGAAAATCATTCATTCCATCCTGAATGCAATAAACAATAAGAGGAAGAAAGAAATGGCAGCATCCTGCTGAGTTCTCTGAGAAGATATACATTTCATTTTTCTTTAAAATTACTATCAGAAGCATTGCTGGGCAATTTTTACCCATCCTGTTGATTTTTACAGGTGTCTAAATTTGCAATTTATTCAATAAATAAGTAGGATGATTAAAAAGAGGTTCCCTGTTGGATTTCCCAGCCTGTTTGCTTCTTTGAAGAAGCCTCTCTTTTGTTACTACTGGAACTAGGTGAATTAGTACAAGATTTTGGGAGACCTTTTGTGTGTCTATCAGAGAGAACATTGAAGTGGTCTCACCAATCCAGTGAGAAAAAAGATCCTAAGAGAGATCAGTTTTGTCACTGGAAACTCTCTCCCACACTGCTCTCTCCCCACAAGGGATGAGTTTTGGAATGGCTCAAAAAAAAGTGGGATTTCTGTGCTGTGTTTAAGCTCCTAATTTATAATGTGTGCAAACTATTGGCAAATATGTGCTTTTTCAATCTGTCTGCATCCATCAGACCCCAATTTGGATCCTGGGGCAGCCATCAGATCTGAAGTGTTTTTCCCATCCTTTGAGAAGGAAATTAAAGTTTTTAAAACTAAAACAGGCTGATGAAGAAAATTACCTATTTTGTAAATATGGTCAGTCAAGAGGAAAATCAGGCTAAAAATATTCATGTTTCTTTAGAAGAACTCTGTTAATACAACACTTTCAGTAAAATTAAAAGAAGGGGAAATATGACAGAGCAGCAAACTTGAAGAGCTGATAATAATGACTCTACCTCTTGTAATGATCAGAGGGACCTGTCTAGACCAGGAGACCTATTAAGTCTTTGAGAATAAGCAATGCCTCCTTTTGAGAGTGAGAGGTTCAATTAAATAATCTGAGTGAGTTTTTGGAGGTTTGGCCAAGGCAGCTTATCTATGGGAGACTGCCTCTGAAATGAGCCTGCAGGCCCCAGTGGAATGTGCTTGGCTAAAAGGTGGCAAATTCCATCAAAATCAGTAATGATGTTACTTTCTGAATTCTGGAGTGCAGAGGATAGCCCTGGGCTCAGGAGGGCCAGTGGTGAGATGAGCTGAAATAAAGCACAGAGTCTGTCAGAACTCAGTCAAGCTTCTAAAAATAGTGCTCAGTGTTGTATTTATAGGGGAAAATTACTTAATTTGAAGTCCCTTCATGGTGTTCAGCTCCCAGCAAGGCTGGGATTGGCTTTCTGCCATACAGATGATCCTTGTCTTCACTCAGACATGTGAGCCTCAGGGAAAAACAGTGAGAAGCAGCTGTGAAGGGAAACTGAGGCAGAGGGGACAGCAGACAGGGTGACAGCAGAGAGTGCAGAGAAACCATCTGATGTACTTTCAACGCTGACTCTTTAGCACTCTTATTCTAAAAATAGGTAATTTTTTTTGCAAATTCTTGATTTATATTTTCCTTTCCCTCCCCCCCCCCCCAACAATGTCCAGGTATTATTCCTGTGTATACTTGATGTATGAGTTAGATACATTTAGCAAGAGATTTTTTTAAATTTACTTTTGAAGGTACATACACACATATCAGCTTTTAATTTATGCCCAGGAGTCCCTTTTTGCCAGGTACTAATAGAGTTCACCCAGCCTCCCAATAAAGCCAAATGCTAAAAATTGATTGGCACAATGGCAGATCATTGCAGATATTAAAACATTCTTTCAAGTTTGATGTGAGGGAAGAATGTGAGAGCTCATTACACGTGCCAGGCTACAATCTGTTGGTTACACTTCTTTCATATCAGCTACGGTTCCTTGTGTTAATAATTATCTCTTGTAGAGCAGTTTTTTAAAAGTCTTTCCAATATTATTCACTAGGCCTGGACAGAAAAGAGAGGTTAGGGGGAGTCTTTGTTTTTTCATTTGACTTTTTGATTTTAAATTTTACTACATTTTGCCCTAGGAATTCCATTGTCATCAGGATGCTCTAAAATTAGGGGCACTAGGGAATCTCTTTGAGTTTATATTGTCAAAGGGTCTACTATGCTTATTTTTTTCCTTTTTTCACTAATATGTGCCCAAGAGTCCTACAGATTCAGTGAAAAAATGCAAATTCTCCTATTTTTATCAATATCAGAGAAGCAATCATGTGAATTGTTAAAAACTAATCCCTCTTAATATGGGTTTCAGTCTTGGAAAAGAGTGAATTGAGGAAGAATGGGTTAATAAAATCATTTTAAATGAAGAGAAGCACACAAAAGGAGCAACCAGCAGAAATGAGATGGAAGTAACCCTGGACCTCAACTCACCAGAGGGAAAAATATTTCCATGGTAAGAATAATCTGTATTTCAGTCTGTAAAATAACCTTCCAGTGCATTTCACACAAAACAACACTTCAAGATATTTGCAACAGAACTGGACAAGACATTGCACAGCAGGGGATGCACAAACTGGATAATCTAATAGATATTTTCCAATTCCAATGCCTGATGGTTTTGGAAAAGAAAAAAAAAGAAAAACAATTGTTACAGCAAATGCAATAAATCTATTACAATATCAAGCAATAAAGCAGCAATTACTAAAGGTCATGACTATAATTAAACAGCATTATTTATTTTATTGCCAGTTCCTCATTTTCTATTAAGTTAGATGCTAACCCAGTTAAGCTAACAGCCACACTTACTTCTAAATATTTTTTAAAAATCTTTGAGAAAGTTTATTGCTGGAAAGTTGGGTCTCTTTTGTTCGTGCAATGGTTAGAATTGGCACATTTTCATACAAGTATAGCAATACCTAACATTTTCTTCAATGTCAAGGTTAAAATTAAAGTTTAATGCTTGCCTTGTTGTATTTTTAGCTGTATTCATTCATTTTTTTCAGTGTAAGCTCACTCATCTGAATCCTACTTGCTTGCCAAGTTCTCTAAGTCACATTTTGTTAATGCATCTCATCTACTACTGAAAGTACAGAACAATATCATGATGCTATTTCCTCCTGTTTAAATTCTTTCATTTTAAAAATTGGGATGGGGACAATTTTCCACTTGATGATGTGTGAATACTCACTAGCAGACTTTATTATTTTGTCAAATACTACTTCTGACAATCACATTTGTGCTACTATTCCTCAGCATTTTGATTTCCAACTCCACACTGGTTTCTTTATCCTTTATTTCTGTAAACTTTACTTGCAGATGTACCTGGAGTTTTGCCCTTCTGCTCCAAAGGTAATTTCTGGGTATGAAATTCACATCCTCAGCTTCCCATTAAAGGCTGATGGAGAGAAAAGGCATTAAAAGCTCCCTATGTAGAAAAGCCTGAGCTAGCATGGGAAAATAAGGAGGAAGGGAGTGGAATGGCTGGAGGCCACGAGTCCTACAGTGTGAGACACACAAACCACAGAGCTCCACATTGCCAAGGCACCCATGGCTCTGCCCAGGCAGGGCTCTAAGGAGGCTTTCATGGGGCTGTTCCTGCCCTGAATTTGGACCTGGGAGCTTGTTCAGCCTCCCTTGTGAGTTTAACCCAGGGTTATCTGCAAGCAGAACTGATCCAAAGTGAGGATCACCAAGCAGCTCCTCACCCAGTTCAGTATCCAGCAGTTTGGATGCTGAGTGAGGACAGAGATTTCCCACAGGCATTACAGATCCAATTCTTCCCAGAACAGAATTCCTGAGCCAACCTGTGGGGCACAGTGTAGGGAAGGATGAAATTTGGACAAGAAATTCTCACAGATATGTGTGCTTGACAGAAAGATTTTTGAATGTAGAATATGAAGAAGGAATAGAAATGAAAGCAAGTTTTGATATAGAAGAAAATAATTGCTGAGCCAGTCTTACTGGATAACCAAGGAACCAAAGGATGTGTTAGTTAGAAGGGGTTTTTATGATTTAGAGCAAAGGATAAACCCACCCCAAACAAGAAGATGTTTTTACCAAGCAGAAAGATAGCTCAGGCAAACAAGTCTGCCAATGGTGAAAGTAGAAAAATGTCTCAGAATTTTCCACTGCAAGAAAACTGAAAAACAACTTCTGGCTTAAACTGTAATGCACTAACTTTTAGTGATTGGAGAATAGTAACACAAATATGGTAATTAAAGTAGTTATGATAGGCTATAGATAATATTTAAGGTATAGATTGGTTCTGCTCTATTAAGATTCTCAGCAAAGAAAAGTATATAATGCATTGTAACCAAAACTAACTTGTCTTCAGGCTTCTCTACAGCACAGCATGGTCCTATGGTCTTTTCCACAAAATACATATTTTAAGTCTCCTCACAATCATCCTGTTCAAAATGTTTTCCAAGTGGTCTCCAGCCACAGAGGATTTTACATTTATAATCTGAAAAACCATAACTGAGCACACTGAAACACTGGATTCTTAGGGACTTGGCTAGAGGGGCAGAAAGTCACCATAGAGGAAGAGATCCAAAAAATGTCAAAGGTGATAAGGAGAGAGATGAGGCTGAAGAGGTGGCACAAACACACTCAGGCAGTGCAGCCTCAGCCAGACAAAGCTGGGATGGAGCTCCAGGTTACAGTTCTACCATCAGGGGGACCTTAGACAATTTTTCTATTTATTTTATGGGAAAGGAAAAGTTCCTACTCTGTCACAGGTTTGGTGTGCGTGAGGCATGTGGCATCAGCTGAGCAGCACTCCAGACATGGAATTGGGAATTCCTGGTGGCTGTGAGCTGGGCTCCTTCTGGGCCAGCCAGGAGAATTGTTCACTTCCCAGCACAGCAGAAATAGTAGCATTACACAGCTTTTAGTTACATCAAGAACTGCAAAGATGATGACTATTATTCTAAGCTATAGAAAAGCTTCCCTTATTTCAAATGTTTATCTCAGCTAAACAGAATGCTTTGAAGTCTTTGAATCCCTATTTCTCAGCTAAACCATGCAGGCTTTCAAAGGCATCTGTGCACTCAGGAGAGAGAAGAAAATGACAGATCTGAGCCCCATCTCTGCTTTTCAACATTCACCCTGTGCAATAGGTTTAAACAAGTTGGAGGATCCAGGACAGCTCAAGAGTTCAAGTTTTGCAATTTGAAATTCCAGTGCATTGTCCTTCTACCTCCCATCTGCATTTCAAATTGTATTTACCAAGTGCTTCAAATTTTTCTTTATAACAGGTTATTAATCTGACACATGATTTTGCAATACTTGTGCATTCAAATTCCTGCATAGTTTAGCAGATACATCTGACCTTGCTATTATCCTTCCTTTAGGAGATTTATACAGCATTCCTGCTTTGGAAAGATCATTAATTAGCATGCCAATAAAAAAAAAAATGAAATTGCCTGCCATCTCCTATGTAAATGCTTTCCCATCTGTTCCTTTCTCATTTCCTCTGCACAGACTCTAGCAAAGGTAGCTTTAGTTTTTATACTGCTCTTAGAAAATAGTGCATTCATTGTTTTGCAATTTAAATCTGTTAAATGGTGTTGCATTGTGAAATGTGGCTCTATTAAAATAATACATGGATCCATGCAGTCTCTCAGTATCTGAGCAACCCTCCAGCAAATTTGGTGGATGTCCTTTCCTTAATACCTATAAGGTCTAAAGAGTCAGAGTTTTATATTTTTGCATCCAAGACTGCTGCTAATAATAACTGTTTTAAAATTATTCCATTTATTAATTAATAACAACTTAGTGCAGTATTCCTGTAACAGCCCAATTCATGGAGAAAGTTTCCTAGACTTCAAGATAGACTGGAATCCACAAAAATTGTGAAATAGATTATGGAGAGCAGTGTTGGTGCATCATTTGGTGAGAAATTGAGGTTTTGGGATTTTCAGTATGCTGGGGATGGAAGCAAGATGGAGGGCACAGGGTGTCATCCTGGGTTTCTTCTTCATGCTTCTTCCTTCTTCTCCATAGGTTTGGGTGGCATTTTGTAATTGGGTAAAAAAGTCCCCATTGCAGCTCTGTGGGATCAGTTATTGCGTTAAAAGGGAAAACAATGCAGGTGTCAGTTCTTAATTGGATAGTTTAGTCTTAAAAGGCCTTTGAACAAGAGATTGTTGGCCATTTTGTGCCTTCTAATGAAGAGCTGCCAAACTCATGGTTGTGAGACTGTTTTACTGATAAGAAATAATAAACACCTGAGTCTGAACATGAACTACTGTCTCAAGTGCCTTCAATCCAGACCCAGAAAAACTGACAACTGGTACCCCCACAACTGGTGCCCCCATGTAAAAGTAGCAGGGGGTTTCCACGTGGTACTGTAACACTCCACGGCTCTCAGCTCTGCTGTGATAACAGGATTCTAGTCTCAGGTCCAAACCCATGGACTGTGTAGTCCTCCAAAATGCACTGAGCGCTCACTTCCCAAA
Organism: Emberiza elegans; assembly: GCA_024865655.1. Taxonomy (NCBI): domain Eukaryota; kingdom Metazoa; phylum Chordata; class Aves; order Passeriformes; family Fringillidae; genus Emberiza; species Emberiza elegans. Next base: position 11,128,922 of record JALJVW010000206.1, on the reverse strand, counting down.
CCAAACCATTGGCTCTCAAAGCATGAGGAGCTCATTCAACACCCAGAAGAGCTCCTTGCACTACATAAAGGCCAGAAGTGTCCATCCCTGTTCCTAATTGCTGTTCTCCAACAGTAAGAGAAGAAACCCACAAGGATCATCCAATCCAACTCCTGGCCCTGCACAGGATGCCCCAAGAGTCACAAAAGTGCCTGAGAGCATTGTCCAAACACTTCTTGAGCTCTGTCAGGTTTGGTGCTGGCACAGCTGCCCTGGGGAGCCTGTTCAGTGCCCAGCCACCCTCTGGGTGCAAAACCTCTTTCTAAAATCCAACCTTAACCACAATTTCAGGCCGTTTCCTCAGGTTCTGTCACAGTCACACAGAGCAGAGATCAGTGCCTGCCCTTCCTCTTCTCCTCTCAAGGGAATTGTAGCTGCAGTGAGGCCTCCCTCAGTCTCCTCCAGGCTGCAGACCAAGGGACCTCAGCCACTCCTCACATGCCTTCCCCTCAATCAGTATTTTGTATTTTCTCTAGAAAACAGACTTATTTTTCAGGGGCATGGAGGAGAGGGGGCCAACACAGCACCATTACATTTAAAAGCAATGATTTTTAACTAGAACATTATTGGGAATGTTTCAGATTTGGAAGCTCAAGATTTTATTTGACTGCTCATCACTTCCCACCTGGGCAACAAAGCCTGGCATGATCACCATTGCAGGTTGCAGTGTGATTGTGTGCTCTGTTTTTGCTTTATGTTCACTTTTTATTGCAGGTTGAAAACAGTTTCCTGCTCACTTGTGTTCAACAAAGTTTTGCACCACGTTTCCAATGAATTTTCTGGACATGGAATTTTAAAAAGTAATTATCCAAATATATTACTAAGTCGTCTTACTCATAAATATCAAATAGTAACATGAAAGAAGCATATGCTGTTGTGGTTCTCCAACTGGGTGCCAGATGGCAATACTAAGATTCAGACAGAATCTGTGCTAGAGTCAATTGGGAATAAACCACCACTCAGATAACTTTTTCTTTGCAGTAGGAAACAAAATTTCAGGGAAAACCAACATTTTCCTTGTGCCTTTCAGCTCACATAGTTCAGTTTTTCATAACAGCACTACTGAAAGAGAATGTTTTGGTTTGTCAAAATGAGGGCAAACATCTTCATTTGAGTTAAACCATGAGGATGAGGACAGAGCAGGGTGCAGTTGTCACAGGTCAGATGCCTGGTGTCCCCATTGTCACTGCAGACCTGGTTCCCAGGTGTCACAGCCTTGTCTGAGGTGGATGTGACCAAACACCCAGCTGGAGCCCCCGTGGGTGTCCTGGATGCCCCAGGGATGTGTCTGAGTGTGGGATGGAGCACACAGAGCCTGTAAAATTACATGTTTGAATGCACCCATCATTTTTCACTCCACCATCTAAAAAAAATCTGGTTTAAGAGCTCTGAGATATTTCCCTTCAGCCAAACAAACTGTCTGGCAGGTCAAATCAGAAATATCAGAAATTCTGATTTTCCAGCCAGGAGTACAGCACTGCTGAGGGAATGGGAAGAGTCTCTGGTGTTTATACCTCCAGATAAGACAGGATGTCTTCTTGGATGACAAATTGAAAGAATTTGAAGGGTTTGACCCAGAGACAGGTGAAATAAAAGAGGAAAAAATGTTACATGATCCTGTGGTCTTTTGTGAATGTTAATCTTATAAAAAAATAGCAACTTGTAAAGCACTACACTTCAAACTACGCGAAAAACAGGAACCACAAATAACCTGCAAGGGAATACAATGTTTTTTAATGAGGTTTACTAAGCTTATTGCAGGGTGAGATGTGGAAAATGCAGTGACAAGGCTCCCAGGCTTTGATCACAAATGTGACACCTCCTGGCCAGACAGCTTATCTTGTCTGGTAGCTGGCTCATTAAGCTACTCCCTACCACACTGTCTGAACCCAAATTTAAATTCTTAAAATTATTGGGCAAAGTTATGGATTTGGATTGTTTTGTAACTTCAGCACAGCACGATCTCCTCATGTATTGAAAACAGCTCAATGATTTTGACTTTCCTGCCATTTAGAATTTGCTGCAGAGTTTATGCAGTGCTTTGTTGGCCTTTCCCTGTACAATCTCTGCTTCTTCTTGCAGTTATCATCTTCCTAGAAGTTTAATATCTCACTCAAGTTCATTTTAAACTTCTTTAAGTTCATTTTTAACTTCTTTAAAGCTCTGTTTTTCCAGACTGAAGAGGGGAGCTTTACCCACATACAATGTCACACCAGGTTTCTCCTCTTTCTTATCAGTGTTACAAGAAAGATACTTTCTGCTGTTATTCATTGTCATTGCTTTCCTTGAGTGTTTAACCACTTCCATTTCCCTTTCTTGCCTGCACAGACACAGTGTTTTGTTTTGAACAAGAAAGCCCAGCAGAGAGTCTTCATTAATTCAAAAGCCTTTCAAAAAAGGGCCTTATATTTTAACTTCAGTCACTTTAGCCAAAGGCAACACTGGGAACTTCAAGGAAGAAGTACCTATTTAAGTTCTTAAGAATAACTTTCATCTAATGTTGCCTCCCATTTCTCCCTATCAAAGCAAAGAAAAAAACATTTTCATTTTTCAGGGAACAGATTATGTTTTTTATGATAAGCTCATTAGAAAATGAGTCTGCTCTTCTAGAATAGTTTTGTTCTGCATATCCTTGATTTCCTAAAGTCCTTTACTTGAAAAACAGAGAAAATCTGATGTGCCAAACCTGAGCTGACTGCAGCCATGACATTGCACTGACTGTCTGCACCATGCAGACCATGGCTGTGAACATTCATTCTGCACTCAGGGGTGCAAATGCACTGGGACATCACTCTTTAACATACCAGCAGCAATCTTCACCCTCCTTTTCACCCCCAAATGCCTGAGCCTTCAGTAGCTTTACACTCTGGAGTCCTCTATACCACAAAAATACTTTCAACACATTGCTCTCAACAGATAAAACAAAGAGGGATGGAGTTTTTGAGCTTTCTGTATTCTATGCAGCAAACTGATTCTTCAGATGTGCCAAAGATCAGGAAACATGAAGTAATCTCAGATTGTGTTGAAAGAGACTCCAGAATATCTCTGGAATCACAGCACATCGTGTCTCAGTCTGAGCTCAGCCATTCTCAGGAGACACCAGAGAGGCCTGGAGGGACACCCAGGATCTGTAACTCTGCTACAGCAGAAGGAGGATGCTGTGTGGCATTCTGAGACATCTGCTCTCCTAGGTTGTTCTCTGCATGTCTCATGAAGACACAGCAAAGCAGAGTCACCTTTCCTCCAAAACTGCACAGTGATTTTGCAGAATATTTGGATATATCTGGATATTTGGAATATCTGGATATTTGCAGAATATTTGGAATATCTGGATATTTTTGAATCATATAAAAACAGCATTGTATAGTGTCTCATAAAAATAATTGAAATATTTTATATCTATAAGATATAAATTATATTTTATAGTTGGTTTCTTTTTTTCTCTTAGCAAGGGTTTGCATTTGAAGCAGAAGTTTCTGCTCCCAGAAAAGCACAGCACAAACACCAACCAAACCTTTCACCTGAATGTGACTGCAGGTCCTAGAGACAAGAAAGCCATAACAATTTGGGCTGACACCAGAGACTGAACTGCAGCATCCAGGAGCTGAAAGCTCCCCTGGAGCTGATGCATGATCTCCACATAAGAAAGCATCCTTCAACACACTCATGTGCGTTCCTGGACCACAGAGAGGGACACCTTGTCTGTGGTATTTTCAAGGTCTCCTCTGGCAGGAAGGAAATTATAAATCTGACTCCATGTTCTTAGAAGGCTAATTTATTATGATATTATATGATACTATATTATTATATTATATATTATTATATACTATTATTTAATATTATTTAATACATTATATTATATTATATTATATTATATTATATTATATTATATTATATTATATTATATTATATTATATTATATTATATTATATTATATTATATTATATTATATTATATTATATTATATTATATTATATTATATTATATTATATTATATTATATTATATTATATTGTATTATATTATATTGTATTATATTATATTATATTATAGTTATTATATTATAGTTATTATATTATAGTTATTATATTATATTATAGTTATTATATTATAGTTATTATATTATATTATATTATATTATAGTTATTATAATTATTATATTATAGAATGCTAGAGAATACAGAAAGGATACAGGCGGAAGGTTTAACAAAATACTAATGAAAAACCTGTGACTCTCTCCTAAGAGTCCGACACAGCCTGACTGTGATTGATCATTAAGTCAAAACGATTCACATGTTGGATAAATAATATCCAAACCACATTCCAAAGCAACAAAACACAGGAGAAGCAAATGAGATAAAATTGTTTTCCTTTTTCTCTGAGACTTCTCAGCTTTCCAGGAGAGAAATCTTGGGCAAAGAGGATTTTTCAGAAAATATGATGGTGACACCTTATCATCTCTGATTCATGCATTACAGCAACAGACACCAAAAAGGTTTCCCTCTGCACAGAAATACAGGGGTAACTCGTGTGTCTCTAACCAAGTTCTTTACACTGAAGCACACTGAGGAGGGAGTAGGGATCATCTCTACTTTTATTTAACAGGCTGGTGGTGATGTCAGTAGCCAAGACATCAGTTTTAAGCTACACCCAAAAACCACAGCTGAGAAAGGACACTGCAAGGGGCATTCACTGCAGGTGCCCCAGGAGAAAATCCAGAATTGTGCTGTAGGGCTGCCAGGCACAGGCAGTCCTGTAGATAACTGGCTCATGCAGAGGGAATGCAGCAAGGAAAGGCAGGTTTTCCTCCCCAGATGCCACTGGTCCCAGGCCTGGATGCACCAGCAGACCCTGCAAAACTTCATCCCCACTCTGGAGGTTTGGCAGGGCCAGGCCAGCTCAGATGTGGCCTGGCTACAGTCTGGGACCAGGCTGTAGGAAAGGGGTTGTGCGAGAGCAACTGGGAGAGGCTCCACAGGGGCTGACCCCTTCACTTGGGCCTGTGCCCCTCCTTGCCCTTGTCCTGAGTGATGCTGACCCCATGCCTGAGCCTGGCCATGGGTCCTGTTGGTCCCAACGTGCTGATTTGAATTCTGCCTTGACTGTGGACCTGTTTATCCTGTGGGTATGTCTGGAGAGCTCCCCTGTTGGTAAAGCCTGTCTGCCATGGCTGGGCCAGCTCTGCCTGCCCTGCCCTGCCCTGCCCTGACTCCCCAGTCCTGGATGACTTTCCCTTGCTGAGCAAACCCACTTTGGCTTCTCCCCAACACAGCCCCTCTAACAGGGCCCAACAGCCACCTCCTGCCCAAAATGAGGGATGAGTCACTTCAGGATGGATTCAGAAATTATCTAATAATGCATAAAAATAGCTTCTGTATCTCTAAAGTGCATTTCTAGAATTCCCAATCACCTACCAATTCAAATGGCCATTTATGTGAGTACCATGGGGTAGTGAGACATAAAACCACTCACAATTTTTTTCCTGCATTCAAAACTACCTCAGAGGTTTCAGAAATTCACCTGCCTACCTCACATTCAAAGAAAATAATCTCACAGGTTTAAACATTGTATTTAAACTGAGCATTCAGTTTTATTTCTCCTTTGAGTGGAAACAATAGATGCCAGAGGAAGGAGCATGTGAGTGTCACATCACAAACCCTCCTCCTGCCTGCATTTCAAGGACAACCAGAAACAGCTTGGTCCCTTCAACGACCTCAATACTCCCAGTCTGAAAAGAACAACCACAGCCCTCAAAGCAGACCAAACAGCTGAACAACAAAGAACCTCGAAAGTATAAAATCAAACTCTTTTTTTCATAATGGCCACATGCAAATCAAAAGCCTTTGATACTCATGGTGATATTTAAATTCATTTCAGCATTGTAGAGATCAAATTTCAGGTTCCATAAGAGGGAAATATTAAAAAAGTGTTCAACATCACCCCAGTGTCCCTGAATCCTTACATCTCACAAGACCCATTGTCCACTTCATTGCAGAGCTGCAATGAGTATGGGATGAGGGGGCTCAGTCCACCAGAAATCCAGCATCAGAAAAATTGCTGGTTTTATACTGAACTGACATCAGGAAATCGTTTTCCTTGGATCAACAGTGCCTAAGAAAAACAAAGAAAGCAACACAGAGCTGGTAGGGTCCTGCATTAACTACTGTATCCTTCTGATGCTCTAGGGCAGATAATTTTCTTGTTCTTCACATTTTTTAATATGTAAATGTGCTATTATATAGTAGACTGATAGTTCTGCAAACAAGCTACTCATCCAAAAAAATGCAATTACTTACAGAAGGGATAATTAATGATGGTTATAATTTTGCCCACAGCCCTTTCTGAAATTAGAGCCTGTGGACTAGTTGACATGTAAATATCTACCAGGAGGCACTATTTGCTATAAAGTCCTACCATTAAAATAAAATTTAAAAATCAGACAGAAGACTAGAGAAGAGCAAAGGGACATGGGACAAAGTGACTTCCCAAGGATGGCTGCAGAACACACACTGCCTGCACCATAAAACTTCATCTTCCTTGTTCCATCCCTCTTAACATATGTAAATACAGATTCTGCATTTTGAGCAGTTGCTTCGTTCTAACATCATTCTTGGTAACTGTTGAGAAGCCCAGAGTAGAATCTGTTCCTACTGAACTTTCCTTAATTATCACTAGATGTATTCTTAATGGATTGCCTGGAAGTGTCAGTAAAAATGAGAGAAAGGACTGTGGTTCAATGAGGTTAAATTAAAATCAGGGCCTTTATAAAAGATCTGAAAAAGACAGAAAGGTTCATTCTTTCCTGGTTTTACACTTTTTCATTAAACATGGCTCAAAAAGCATCTTGTACCACCTTTGGGTTCCTCAATCACTCACTCTTCAGGCTGAACTGAGCTTGCAAGAAAGACAGTGAACACAACAGAAAGCCTGTGGCCATGTAGCAGGGCAATTTAAGGATAAACAGGAGTTTCCACTCTCTCCAAAATCCTTCCAAACCTCACAATACCAAGTCTGAGAGGCAGCCCCAATGATGCAGGCACAGAGCAGTGGGATAGCACTGCCCACTCGTTTGCAGCAGTGGGGGAAAAAGGGCAAAGAAAGAGGATTTCTGAGGAGAAGCAGAACTGTGACCGATGGAGGCTAAGAGATCCAAAAGTGTGGAGTCATGCTGTGGTGTCAGCAATTCTCAATCATCTGCACACATTTTTGCAGCTTGAAAAATACACCCTGAACAGGTTAAACTACCCACCGCGACAGGGTTCACAGGGGTCCGAGGATGAGGGAAGAGACGAGGATCTGACTCCATGTTTCAGATTTATTATTTTTATGATATATATTATATTAAAACTATAATAAAAGAATAGAAGAAAGGATTTCATCAGAAGGCTAGGTAAAAATAGAAAAAGAAAGAATGATAACAAAAGCTTGTGTCTCAGAGTTCCAAGCCTGCTGGACTGTGATTGGCCATTAATTAGAAACAACCACATGAGACCAATCACAGATGCACCTGTTGCATTCCACAGCAGCAGATAACCATTGTTTACATTTTGTTCCTGAGGCCTCTCAGCTTCTCAGGAGGAAAAATCCTAAGGAAAGGATTTTCCATAAAAGATGTCTGTGACAACCCACTGCAACAAAAGCAGGCACTGCTTAAAGCAGGGATGGCTCATTTTCCCTGTTGTACCTGTTACTTTCACAGGAGTCTAAGCAGTATTTAATACTCCACCAAACAGGGCAGAAGTAATGGTTTCCTGGTTCATGTCCCCAGGCAGAGCTGTGATTAGTGACATTTTCAGGTTGCTGTCACATGTATTTCATTAGCATGAAATAGAATTGCTGCTCTAGTTTGGAGTTGCTGTTTGCACCTGCAAGGGCTGTAAAAAACCCTAAAATATGTCATCTGAGCAAAACCACTGAATTCATCCTCAGAGTGCAAATGTCTGTGAGACAACAGAGTTAAAGGAAGATCAATATCTGTTCTGGTCTCCTCAAAAGATTCTCAGGTGTGAAATTTAAACTCTGAACTGGGGCAATCATGGTAAGTATATTTATCATACAGTACCCGGATCCCTCTCAGGCATTTTTCAGGCCAAATACCCTATTTATTGCCACTTCCACTGTGAAAACCTCCACAAGACTGTAATGAACTGCACCTGCAGACTCTCGTGCAATGATAAAACCAAGAAAGGTAGAGAAGATTAAGCAGCTTTTGGGGTGGGATTGGCCTTGCTGAGGGACACCTGAGTGTGACCACACAAAACATTTCCCAGTTCCCACTACAGACTGTGCAGATCCAGTCAATGCAGGTAATGAAGTTCCAGGCACAGTTCAATTGATGAGGCATAGATTTCTGTGTTAGGGCGATCTGAATTCTTCTGATTCCACTAATTAATCAACAACCTCCACTATCATGGGAACTCAGAGGGATAGATCACATTGAGCTGCCTCCAGCTCTGATTTCATCCTCAGGGTTTGTTTCAGTTGTCTAAATGCAGGTAATGACACCATCCAAAAAACTGTGAGGAGGGCAGAGCTCCAGCTGGCTCCTGAAGGGGTTTGTTTTATGGAAGATGGCCTTTGCTATTCAATTGCTCTGTTTAAATATCTTATGACCTTCCTAGTGCATTAGTATCAAACTCATCTCTCTGCTATTTAATTAAAAAAAAAAAAAAAACAAAACAAAACAACTTTTTTCATCATTCTTGAAACTCTAGTCAAATGTTCTTCATTTGGTGGAATAAGTCCAGAATTTCTGCCCTCAAATATTCAGTTTTGTTTATCTCTGAAGAACAAGCTAATGCCAGGGCAGGTCAAGGAGCAGAATTGCAATTCATTTCATGAAAATCTATGTAAGTGACTCTTAAACTATCATCTGAACCATGCAAATGTTCCAACAGGTACTGTTACATGCTTCACCACAAAATTGCTGAATCTGACAGATTTAAGGCTTCTATCAGAGAAGTATGGTTTGCCAGAGATCACTAAGTTTGGAAACTGCTGCTCTTTCTTAATTCTAATAGAAAATAAAAAAGATTGAAAAAAATCTTCTTGTTATGTTTGCCCAGCAACTGAAGAAGATGATTGACCTTTTTTAAAGACCCGGATTTCTACAAATACTGCTTTACATTAAAAAGACCTAGGTGTTATGGTAACCCAAATGTTCAAGGAAAATGCATGGGCAAAAGCTCACTGTTTATGAATGCCAAAAAAGGCAGGTTCATCAAAAGACCTATTGAATGACTGTCAGGAATGGTACACACCCACAGAATGGTGAGTTTTTCTGAGTTTTGCTGTTTTAACTGTATTCTCTAGGTAGTGCTCTGGTCTGTTCTTCCTTGAAGCATCTGCAGATAAAGCACATTTATCTGGCTGCAATGACATGGTTGCTCTTTATCTCTCTGCTTTGTTGGAGGTGTGCCAGAGGAATGTCACTACATCATTTGCAGTGATGCATGGTCACATAAACTCCAGTGTCCTGAAGCTTATCCTTTGCAATTGCACAGTGAGTGAGGCAGACTTTAAAGGCTCCTGAAAGAAACAACAGGTCAGTGCCTATGATCCTGGAAAATATGGGTCTTCTACTTGGTATCCCATGGCTTTATTGGAATGTTTTACTTGGGCCTCACAATTAGAGGTTATTTTAAAAGCCACTTGTTGTCTCACTACAGAACAAGTAATGCTGTGCTTTCATTTATTTGCTTAATTGATGTGTGGAGATCAAATACACAAAGAATGAAAAGACACATATTATTCTGACAAAATACATGGAGAAAAATGAAACTTCTGGGAAAAAATGAATAAAATTCAAATTTCCCAGCTGTTGGGTTGACTTAAATTTACTGACCTACTGTCAAGGGCAGCTGCCTGTACATTATTTTTTTTTGTCCTGAGCAGTGTCTCATTCCTTCTGTGGGATTTCCAGGATCAGAAGTTACTATCTAGGTGGAAGCAGGCTGCAAATTCACACTGTTTGTAGATGGTAGGGACCAGGATAACTTCAGTGTGTTCTACATTATTCGACTGTATTAGGAATATGGGAAGTATTAGAAACTCATAAATCAGCATCTGTGTAAAGAAATACCACCAAAATACACTCCAATTCTAGCAGTGCAAAGAGTATAACCCACTTTTAGGTTTGTTAGAGTTATCACTTTGAAAAAGGAACAAGAGGAAGGTGCTACAGGAGCAAATCTCTTTGAGAGCAGCATTTTCTATATCCTAACAAACAATCCCATCAAGAGCTCATCACGAAAAGAGGCATCACTTGAAAGCAGATGAAAGTATGATAAATAACTTTGACTTTCTCATAAAATTTTTATGCTCAGTAAAGTATAACTGTCAGAAAAATATTTTGGAAAACCATTATATCCATTCAGTCTAATTAAATGCCTAAAAATTGAAAGAATTCACTGCCTAGTTTTCCAGATGGTATGTGAGATGTATTGGCTTTAATATTAGAAAGAGTGATTGCTAAAAATACTGATTTTAATGAACCCTACAGATACGTAAGACACTTTTAAAATAGTGTTGCTAGCAATGTTGGCACTTTTCTTAAAAGAAAATCCAATTCATATGGGAAAAGAATAAAGTAAAAGATCTGCCAGCCTAAAAAAAAAAAAACAACCAAATCCTACGTAGCAAATACAAATAAAAAGCTTAATCAGGGATTATTTTTCATTTTAGTCTCAGCTGAGGTGGTAACTCTTTAGAGAAAGCAACTGAACTAACAGCTACTTCCCCCCAGCCCCAGGGAAACGTTCTCTGATCTGACAAACTGTGTGCAGTGTTCAGTTAGGTCTGCATGGGAAGGCACTGGAAGTGAAGACTGAATATTCCACAGCTAGGAAATTCCTGGCACGACCTGGGAAGCCATGAAATCACATTGAATTTGCTGCAAGGACAGTTTGATTCTTCATTTTCTTTCGTCTGCTCTGTGAGGAGGAGGTTGTTGTGTTATTAATGCAATGCTGTCCTTGGTCTCCTGGCAATGTCACTTGTCCTGATGCACCTCTCCTGGGGTGGGGAGCAGAGTTAATCACAGTTTACTCATAAAGGGAACAGGCTGGAGGAGGTGGCCAGACTCACTGGTGAGGGCAGAGGTAATTAATAATCTGGAATATCACAGGTAGAAACAGCTCTATGGCTGATGAAGGCAGAGCTTGAAAAGGAGAAAACTTGAGCTCTTCACCTCCTCATCCTTGATGAGATTGGTTTGCTGTTCCCAGAGTCACAGCTTCCCTGCAGCTCCCTAAATGTGGCACCTGATACAGACAGACCCACAAATGCCCAGACCCACATGTGGGGTTTCCACCAGGTTTCCACAAGGGTAAAAATCTCACAGCATCTCCAGGAATTCTGTGCCTGGTTCTTAGGAATTGTCATCAGAAAGTTATGGGACACCAAGGATGGAATTCAACTTGCAAATTTAAATACCTAAAATAAAGAACTTCATATTAACCTGAAAATCATCTTTATTTCTCTGGGCACAATTGGTTGTATTGTCTGGATATGCCCAGATGTAATGGGAGTTTAGACCCTCCTGAGGACACTGATATTCAGATGTCTTGATCTGTGAATTTAGTCCCCCCTCTAGTACCTAATACTATTACCAAATGAGGTGACACAGATGGCATGGAGTGGCTCTCAGAGCAGGCATCCAGGAAGACTGCAATGACCAGAGAACTACCCAATTTCCCAATTCCTCTTAAAATTCTGTCAGAAAATAGAAAAAAATCATTTGTGTTTAAAAGGACAGTAGATTTTTTTTGTCCACATGACACCACATTGGAAGGATACATTATTGTATTTACAACTACAAATCAGAATTATCTCCTTAGCATTTCTTCTTCACAAATTTAGCACTTAGGCTGCTGCAAAGAAAGTATGCTGCATCTGTATTTTGATTCCTTAGTTTTGCTTTCCCCAGTATGTGTTAAGATCTGTATTGGAAGCCATTGGGGTGAATACAAGGATGAGAGGTGAAAGTTTAATGACCTTTGCATGCAGGAATTCAGATAGTACAATCCTTTCTGCCCCTTACATCTGCAAATGTGATTATATTCATAGTGAATTATATGGCCAGCCACAGCATGGAGAGACCAAAAGTTGGCATACTGTTTGTGACTTACAAAATCTCTTGACTTTGAGGTTACTTCTTTTATATGTAATTGGATCCAAGGTGTTTCCTCTTATCTTCCCAAATCCCTCTGTTTACTTTCAGTACAATCTACATCTGCAAGCTGCAAAATGGATTTGATGCTGATGTACCATTTTTGACAGGAAATCTCCTGTCCCACTTCTCAGACTTTCTTACAGAAATGTGAAAGGAATATTCAGAGAATGCCTTAAGTCAACAGGATTAAGGACTGTCAAGTGCACTGCTTAGTCCTATCTACGTGCTAGGGATTTTATTGTACTTTCATGAGAATATTTGCACTGGCAGTTAGGGATATCTCCAGGGTTTAGCTTTTTTTCCCTCTTTAATAATAGCTGGGGAGGTAGAAGAACTGCCTGTTGGGATAAGAAGTTGAACTCCTGCCTCCCCAGCTCTCCACCGTCAGTTTAATTGAGTTCATTGCATAACCTTTAATCTGACATCCTTTACACTCAGCAGTGCATTATCTTACCAACCCTTTAATTATCAGTGTGCACCACTGCTGATGGCTTGCACACCATGACCAGGCATCAACAACTCCCTGGGGAAACCTGCACAGTGCAGGGGGATCCTGGCTGGGAGAGGTTGAAGGGGAGGATGGGAAGGTGAAGCAGGGAGGGAACCTGACTTTTGGGGAGGGGGCAGTGGATACCAGGAGAGCAAAAAAAGCATGGCAGCCACCAAGGAAGAATAAGCACTCAGAAAACTGGACAGTTTTGGAGAAACAGGCAGAAAACAGGGTAAGAAAGAGAACACATAGAAATTATTAATAAACAGATTTTTAAAGAGCCTGACAGGCACAATCCTGGCCTTAATAAATCCTACTATGCATGGTAGAAACAGAAGGCGAATGATGCAGACTCTGCCCCAGTAAAATGGGAAGCACCTTCTGCACTTTGGTACTCTACAGCCCCAGAGTGAGCAGGAACTAGGATTCAGAGTGGTGTCTGCTGGAAAGATACATAATATACTAAACCTGAAACACCTCAAAAGAGAAAGAAATAGAAAGAAAAATCACAGAAAGAAAATCCGCAAGAGAGCTTAAAAAATAATTCAATAAAACATTTCCAATATAAGTAGTGGAGATTGTTTAAAAATATACTTTTTGTGTTAATATTTCAGAAAAAAACCCAAGATTTTAGAAAAAATCATAGTCAATCAGAAAGTTTCTCTTTTTTTCTATCCTCTTCCTAATCTTCACCTTTGTTCTGTCTTCCTTTTTTCCTCTCTTTCCCTCTTTTCCAAAAAAAGGGCAAAAGGCACAAACCAAACTTTTCTCAGCTCCAGAGAGATGAGAGCAGAGAGAAAGGAAAGACTAGAACAGTGGAACAAAAATACTGTGTTTAATTTGAAAAAAGTATAAAACTTTATGGCAAACTCAAGTAAAAAAGGTGGGAAAGAGAGGGAATGGCAGGGAATTTCTTCTCCACAACAAAGTGCAAGTCACTTCCTTTACGTGTTTCCAGCCCACACAAACAATTAGTCCATTTAGAGACAAAAATAAGGCCTAATTTATTAATAAATGATAGCAAGTCTGCTAATATAATATCTGTGTTTTATTAACATTAAGAAGTACTGTTGCAGATCTTTCAATTTACTGAACATCAAAGGGTAATTTTGTATAGTGAATTATGTATTGAATGTTTCTACCTCCATCCAAGAGGCCAGTTTGTTCAAGGATGAACAATAACACACCAGAAAATGGATAGTGCTTTTATGGGATGCAATAACAAGGAAGGATTGCACTGACTTGGCCCCATTCAGATTCTGAGTTTATAAAGTAGTACTGGGCTGTGAAAGAACAGGACAAAATAATTCAAAAGTCCAAACCTCTGCTGAATGTTCCATACATGTGGAGGAAGCTGGGGGAAGCAGGATCTAACAAGGTCTCCTGGCCTGCCAGTGCTTATGTCCTAATCAGGAAAACACAGAAAGTCACCAGGAGAAATGCAAGGTCTCCGAGTCCAGCTCTGCAGGGCAGGGACCATCTGTTTGCTCTGTGTTCGTACAGAACCAAGCCCAGTGGGGTCTTTGTTAAAAAAGTTAAAAAATTCTATCGCTTTTAGCTGAAGGTAATTTAGAGGCTGCATTTTGGGAACACTGATGGGTAAACAATGACCTTGACTGCTTTATTAAGATACCATGGCCATGGACTCATGGCAGACAAGATTTTCCTGTTCTGGAAATGTTTGCATTTAACCAAAAGGACATGCCATTTACTGGCACTTAAATGCTCTGTAAGAATACAAGCCAAAGCCCAATTATGTTACTGTCTTTCCTAATTCTAATTAAATACCTTGACTATTAAAAAGTTGCAGATTTCATCCTTCTCAGCTGTTACTACCAGAGATGGAGAATACTAGAAGAAAAAATATCAAAGAAGCAAGATCTGACATCTATAAACCAGAGAAGAAAAACTGAAGTGTTGTAGAGTGTGAGATGCCTTTATCTAGCTGCCAGCTTCTTTGATGGGTTCACTCAGAGCATTTACACTGAACTGGGGCTGAAGGTTTTGGTTCTTAAACATCCCCTCCACTCAAGGCAGACTGTCTGAGTGCAGTCCCCACTAGGGCCCTGCTCATTACCAGAGGGAGATGGAAGGAATGAAAAATCCTCCCACTGTCCCAATGTGGGTCTTTGAGCCATTTTGCTCTTCTGAAGCAGAAGAGTTTTTCTGTCAGAAATGCTGTAAGGTTTATCTCAATCTCCTCCCATCAAGACAGATGCTGACCATCACATTTAAATATATTAAAACAATGGGCACTAAAGTAGAGTTGGAAAATAATTAAAATCCCCAAACAAGAGTTCCACCTTCTGTTGCAAATTGCCATCTTTGATGTTGTTTTTAAAGATGGTCAAATATCTTCAAGGCTTTTGAAGTCATAAAGTTGTAAATGTGTTGACTGCCAATATAAACATTGGTTACAAACATCTTTAACAGAACACAAAAGGGTGAGTTTGTTTCACCACAATTCCTGTCTTAGGCATAGTAATTATGCTGAAAGATACAAAGTGTTCTCATGAAAGTTACTTTTTAAATGGTTAATAGTTTTTAGGGCAAACAAGTACAACCGAAGGGACCCGCTAATCCAAATGGAGTGAACCCTGTTGAGTAAAAAAGCCAGCTTAGGTCAATGGGCAGTGGAGCTGCCTGGGTGAAGCAGATACAGATGTTTAAAAGTCCCAAATTCAGCAAATCTGTCACAAGACCAGGTGGGGAGAAAGAGGAGTGAGATCCTCCTCTGAGCTGCTGTGCAGGGACAGCCCAGGCTCCTCTGGCAACACAGAAAAAGCATTTCACAGCTCAAATGAGGGCACTGCACATTGCAAAATCTGGAGTTCAATTTTGCTTCCAAGACACATTTGTTCTTCCTCCTCAGATATTCCAGTCAGGCTGTTGGAGAAAATCTGGTACATCAGACTTCCTTCCAGAGGGACCAGAGCTTTGTGCATACTTGGTTGCACATTCTTTGCACCTTTTTAAGTTGAAGTAGACAAAATAATAAGCCATCAGCAATGGCAGACTTAAAACAGCACATCATCATGCTCTCGATGTAATTATTTCATCAGAGAGAGGTTAACTGAACTGACAGGTGTGCAGTGCATGAATATGAGCCTATGACACAGTGTCTTGCTCACATTTTACCCTATAAATGCCTGCTATATGAATTTCAGAAGCTTTTCAGATGTTTGTTTCACTGAAGTGGAACCTGCTGTGGTTTGTGGTGGTTTTCCTTGTGGTTTTCCTTCTTTCAGAAGGAATTCTTTATTCTTGATTGAATAAGACTACACTGAATTTTTAAGAAAAAATATTTCCTTACCATCAAGCTATGAGGCATGAAGTATGGCTCTCCAAATTAAGTATCTGCCATAATCTGTGCTTTAGTTACTTTTGATTTTTTTATTGTGCTTATGCTCTGAATGCAAACATCAAAAGTGAGATCCATGAGTTTCTAATGGTGCTGCAAGAATTTCTTACCCTGACCATTAAGAGTCATACAAGAGTGGTCTAAGAATGCTCTCCACAGTAAGAGTGACAGACCTCAAGTGATAAAAGAGATTGCAAATACAAATAAAGAAACTCTTTCCTATTTTACAGAAGGCACAAAGTATCCATCTTGTTCAGACCACAATTAAAATTTCATGTTGGAAGGACTTGTAAGTTTGAACCAGGAAAATACTCTTCCTCATTTTCCTTTTCTTAAGCTTTCTAAACTTTCTTTCTACAGAAAGTACGAGGTACAACAGTCAGACCTGAATAGAAATAAATCTATTTATCACTAACATCACAATGGCCAAAGTGCTTCCAATTTGATGTGTGTTTGTTTTTCTGACTATTTGCAACTAGGGAAAAAATGCCCATGCCTGCATTTATTTTGATCAATAGCATTGAAAAACCATATAAAATCCCTCTTTCATCTGAACATGCCCTTGAATGAAGGAAATGTAATAAAAGAGGAATCAAGTTCCTCCTATGACAAAGCTATGAAATAACACACTTTATTGTTTATTCTACCAAAGGAGATTGCAACCTCTGTATTTTAGAGTCTGTTTTGGATATTTCAGACCACATGTGTGTTCCAATATCTGTCAGGCTGCAAAGAATAATCATAAAAACAACAACAACAACAACAACAACAATAATAATACAAAAAAAAACAGACCACACATTTTTTTTTATATATTAAAGCACAACTATTCAACCATGGCTCCCACACAGGTAAATTAAAGCAAAAATTAACAGAATTAGGCATGAGCTTAAATTCTGTGGATTTCAAAGGGACAGGAGCCCATCTTCAGAAATTAGTCCCTTTACTGGACTTGTGATGACAAATGCATGTTGCAATTCCATGATTTATCAAGACCAAACTACACTTGGGAAAGGCACAACTGTGTGCATTTCAGTATATTTGATTTCATAAATACCAGCTTCTCTTGATGCATGTGGAATACATTTAGTAGACTGAGAACTTCAGAGATGAGGATGCAGTAAATCAGCAACTCACCCAATGCTTCTGACACAAGTCCCTTCTTATAATGAGGCTTTACAGAGGTTTCTGTTTGGTGATTTATATCTCAATATCAAGTTGTGACAAAAGTATGGAGTTTAGAGCCAGGCTTTAATGTATAAAGAACCAGGAGTGTTTCTCATATCTATGCTTAAGTTTAGAAGAAATGATTGAGGGCATGACCCAAATCCTTAGAGGCTTTCTGCTTCCAATGCTCTGAATCATTTGTCCTTCAAGGGTATTAAATTTTGTTTTTAAAAGTTCACTAGTAAGAGAATGAAAGGCCTTATTTATTTTCACATTTCCAAGCTTGTATTTAAACTTTAGCATATCATACCATTTCTGAAATGGAACACATTTAAATTTCAAATCGAATTTCCACCATATAAAGATCTGCGTTGTGTTATGTTTACTCATAAACAGGTTTGTTAATGAAGGGACAGTCTAAAAATGGAATTAGTTTTCTTTCTTTAAAATGTCATAAAACCCACCACTTTCTCAAAGTCTAGCCAATATTGCAGCCTGAAATTAGGACTTAAAGAATGACAGAAATTATTGGAGTTTTTTGCATTTTCTGATCAACTGAAATATTTCAGATTCAAACCAATTTTGGTGTAAATTGCCCTTGTTAAATGATTTCTATTCAAATTTCATGTTAGGTGTAATATTTTTATTATGCAATAGTAGTATACAAAATTACATATATATTTGTATTGTGTTTGGATATTTTTAGTTATCTTTCACTAAGCAATCATTGAGCATCAGGCATCAACAGCTTCAGGGTTTTTTCAAGCTTGTCAAAAAGCTTTATTATTCTTAGAATCATATTTTTCCCCTGCTAATAAACTTATCTGTTTCCTACTCAAAATCAAGTCCATTCACTCTTGTTCTGGTTGTGACTCACTACTCTCCATTTTCTAAGAAGTTCCTGTGCACTGGAGATGCCTTGAAATCTTCTCATTTTAAATCAAACAACGTCAGCCTTCAAATAAGCTTAGTTTAGTTTTTAAATCTTGTCACTCTTGCTTTCCTCTGGATTCCTTTTGATTTGTACTTATAATTCTCAAATTGGGACTCAAATAGCAAAAAAGTTCTTTCCAGCAGAATAACTATTTCCCACATTCTATTAATGCTACCCTTATTGGAACTTCCCTCAAGAAATTCCTTGCATCTTTACAACAGCATTAACAATGCCTACTTAATTTATGATCTAACACCAGTGCTTTCTGTGCTGCCCAGTGAAATATTCCCCATTTTATATCTCTGCATTTTGTTCCCTTCAGCCCTGTAGATAGTATTTTGTTTATTTACCTTTATTTTAGTGATTTAGGACTATTTGACAAGGAGCTGCATGTCAAACTGTACTGTAACCCTGTACTCTGCAGTGTCTGTAACCCATCCCGGGCTGGCATCAAGAGGAAATGTCAGCAGGGAAGATTTTCCTCCATCATCAAAACCAGTGAAAATATGCACAACAAGGCCCCAGGTTTGGTGCCTGGGTACATTCCAGTGAAATGCTCTCCCAGCTTTACAGAAAAACAGGAATAGGTTACTCTACAGCTTTTCAGGCATCTCTACACCCATTTTGAGACCATTGTACCTCTACATCTTTGGGGAAAAAATATTTGGAATGGTGTCGAAAGCCTTGCTAAAATTCAAGATATGTCACACCTATCACTTTTTATCCACTTGGCAGATGCTATTCTTTTACAGGCGTGACACAATTTATACCTGACAAACCCACAGGATCTATTTTTATCTCCTTATTATGCTCCACAGGGTTATTAATTAATAGATCCATTCTCCTTTGGGCTATTGGAGTCAGCTTGACTGGTGCACCATTCTCTCAGGTTTCTTCTTCCTTCCTCATGGTTCATTCCCCAAGGATGATTCATTCTCACAGGTAATTTTACCCAGACACTCCTAAACTAAATATGTTTGCCTTATCTACAGATTTTATAGTGTTTTCTTCTCCCCTCTTTTCTCCAGGTCGTCTGTCTCCTTGTTAAATTTAATCACTTTAATTAAAGGGTCACAAATTTCTCATAGAAGACTGAAATTAGGAATAAAAAATTTTAGCCTTTTCTCAGCCATCTTATTTTTTTTCCACATTATGTAATTAGTTTCCTTTTTTTTTGTCCTTTCATATGTTCCTAATGTATTTATTGTGGGTTTTTTTGTTGTGGCTTTAGGTGATTTGCTTGCTGCAAGTTGTTCTGTGCCTCAGCTCAACCTCCTCCCTTTCCAAATTATTTTGTATTCCTTCACATTACCTTTTGAAACAGTCTGATCTCTGAGAGCTGAACCTTATGTAAATTTTTGCCCACATTAGAAAATAACAGAAAACCATCATGCCCCAGAGTTTGCCCCACATCATGTTCCAAGCAATCTGCTCAGATGCACAAGTTTTTATGATCACAGAAATATCCCACCTGGGAACCTGCCCTACCAGACCACACAATTCCTCTGCAAAGAAAATTCAACTAATTTAAAAATCTGATCCAGAAATGTATTGTGGTTTTGATTTTGGGTTTTTTTTCCCTCACTGCACCCAGTTGTGCAATTGCCAAGTCTTTCATAAGTAAAAAAAAAACCCATGATGAGCCAAAGCCACAAGGAAAGAACCAAATGAGCTATCATCTGTGGCTTTCACATACCATTCTTTATCTCGATAATACAATTTAAAATTATAGTGGTGAACATGCAGAAATGTCAAGTGTAATAGCATTTGGTGGTGAAATAAAGCAGAAGCTGGCAATCTGACTGCTGGGCTCTGCACTGGAGTCCTGTGGTACCTTTCCCTATTCAGCTTTTCCAGCTGTGGGGAAGGGCTGTCTGTCAACACAGCCATGTGTTATTGTCAACCTATTTGTCCTTCCCGTCAAAGCAGCAGCAATTTCAGCTGATTGCTATGCAGCCTGAGTAATTTGGGCCCTGCTCTCCCAGACACTCTGGTGGCAGCTGCATTTCCATGGCTTCCTGCAGCACACCTGCAGAAGGACTGCAGTCCGACGGCTGCAGTGCTACGAAACACCACAATTAGACCAGATTTATGGCTGAAAAAGGAACAGCTTAATTTCAAGGGAACTGGGATTGGGCATTCCTGGATAGCTGAGGTGTTACCTGGTGCTAAAAGGTGAGTGCTGCTACTTGGCATGCAAAGCAATTGCTCTGACTGCTGAATGTGGTGGTGGATTTTACTGTAACACTGCGCCCAAAAACCCCAGCCTGACACAGGGACTGAAATCTAAAGCTCTCTCCAAGCATCCACATGCTCCAGTGCACCTGCACAGATCCATTAGAGCCAGTCAGAAAGGGTTTGATTGCAGGGGAAAATCCTGTGCTTGTGTGTTATTTCCCACCCTTTGGTATCAGAGCAGCAGCACCCAGCAGGGCTGTGAATCAGAGCCTCATTTACCACCCACTGCTTAATGTGAGCTCTTGCCTGGGATTGCTTTCAAGGGTGGGTATTTGCTTTTAAACTGGGCTCTCAAACAGCCCAGGGTGGCCAGACAAGGGCACTGGCAGTGGGAAGGGCATCTCCTGCCTTTAAAACTTCCCCGGGGTTCTATCAGTTTTGAAAAATAATAAGGGAAATTAACCACGAAACCTGAACCTTCATTCACATGCAGAGAGATGGAGGCCTGCTCATTGAGAAGTGGTGAGAGCAGCAAGAAGAAGTAAAAGGAGTTCTAAGAGATTACAAAAAAACCCACTGGGTTCACAGGAATAACTCACTGACTGATAATTCATCACTGGGAAATAAAATGCTTTGTTTCCAATAAACATCCTATGTTCATTTACCCTATACAAAATGAAAGATGATCCTGAAAACAGCTGAAAGGAACATTTTTCAAAACCTGTGAACACGAAAAATTGGTTTATTCCACTAATCCACACTGCAGAAAACAACCTGACTTCATGCTTTTGTTCATCCAATTCACATATCACTATACTTATAAGACTACTACTGCTTCATGGGGTTTTACTCTGACCAGTGATAAATCCCTAAATGCAGTAGAGGTAGAGGAAGAAACAGTTCAAACAGTTCAAGGACTAAAAAAATTAAGCTTGATTTTCCAAGCAAGTAGTCCTAGGTAAAAAGTTAAAAAAAAAAAGTAAAAAAGGAGACCTGTAATTATTTGATGTGGTGCACACATAATAGATTTTGAGGCAATTATTAAAGAAAATTCAGATGGCCAGAGTTCATTTCCTGTGCAAAGCTCCCCCTCCCCTGAGATTGTAGACAATTGGGCTATGTAGCCTCAAGCACAAACCTCAATAACTTCATCTTTGGGGATTTCAACCCATTTGATCACTTTAATAGGAAAAGTGATGTGACACCTGTTTGTAATCAGCCTGGTTTCCTTAAGTAAGTCACTGGCTGCTGTATGAGAGGTGTCTGACCCCACATCCTGCTCCGTTTGTGCCACAAACTGGGCCCCCATCATCTGAGAACCTTTGCATCTTTGCCTCTCAATATATCCCCTGGAAATAAATAATGAAATGCTCAGCACTTCTCAGGTGTAATGCTCTGATGTGAAAACATGTACTGTACACCTTCTGCTCCCCTGCTTCTCTCCCGTGCCTAAAACCTGGGCAGGGATCTGAGAGAGCAGCTGGAACCCAGCTTAGTGCTAAAACTGAGTATTTGCAATGCTAATCCATTGGATTCTGCATGTTTGCACCCTCTCCAATTGTAACTGGCTTCTGGAAAGAGGCTAAAAGAAAGTTAGGTATGAACATGGCAGAATGAAAACTATCAAGTAACAAGGGCTTGTTTAAAATAGAAATTAGTCCAGAAAGGGCTGTTCAAGAGAAGCTATTCCAAATATCTCAACATGTGCACAGTATTATATATATAAATATACAAAGTGTGTTTCAAGGACCCACCTATGTGGGTCACACTTGTGTGACAACACAGAATGCATTTGTGTATCCTGTACCAAGGACACACTTGTGTGTTCTTCCAACCACATTAAAACTGAGCAAGACCTAACCCAACAACCAGCAGAAAAAAGACCTTGCTGAGTCTTCTTTATTTTTTTTTCTTAATTTTTAATTTTTAGTGCATAAACAGAACTTGGACCATGCCCTGAGGTCCAGAAGAAGCCAGTGCCACAATGTGCTGGGCCCACATTTAAACAATATTTGACACAGCAGAAGAAGCCTGGAGCTGCAGCACTGTGAGCCTTGTCAGGAGCCTGGCAGATTCCCCCTCTTCCCATATGGGGATAAGCAGCTGTAGGATGAGCAGCTTGAGATCAACCTGCCTGAGAAGCCAAGAGGGGGGTAAATCAGGAGAGAAAACCTCTGCTGTGAGCAGACTACTGAGACCCAGGAGCAGAACCAGCCATGGGCCATTCCTATCTGGGCACCTTCTCTTTGATGCCTGATTATGCCATGCTGTGGTTTAGCCCCAGTCTGGTGGGATGAGGAAGGCAAATCAGAAAAAGGTAAAACATTTGGGTTGAGATAAGAATAGTTCAATAATTGAAATTCTGTGAAAGATAATAATAATATAATATTAATAATAATAGTAGCAGTACTACTACTACTACTAATAATAATAATAATATGAAGACAAGGAAGGGAGAGAAGTGAAACCTGAAAGAAACAAATGTTGCATTATATAATTGCTCACCACCTGCTGGCCAATGCCAAACCCATCCTGAACCACAATCAGCCCCTCTCCTGGGCAACTCACTCAGGGCATGGGGTTCTCTGGTATGGAATATCCCTCTGGCTATGCTCCTTCCCAGCTTTTTTTTCCATTTCCTCCATGGCGGAGCATGAGACACTGAAAATTCCTTGGCTTAGGGTAAGCACTACTTGGCAACCCAAACCATCAGTGTGTTATCAACATTATTCTGAATCCAAAACACAAACCCTGCACCAGCTACAGAGAAAACTGAACTCCATCACAGCTGAAACCAGGACACACTGACAAGAGCTTGCCTGTGAATCATATTTGTGTAAGGCTGTCTGTACCTCGTAGCTGACAGGAAACTAAACTGCTTCTGTCATTTCTTTATTTCATTTTCCAGCAATTTTCCACCAGTGTATGTGGGAATTTAAAAGAGTGACAAACTCATTTTGGGTTTGTGCTGCAAACCCGATCAGCCGAGGTTTTGCTCACATACCACGACCGTCTGAAGAGATTTGGCAGAGCCTTAGATCCAGCTGGTGCTGGATGGGGCTTGGGCAATGATGCACTTTCCAATTGACCTGATAAACTGGCAGTCTTGGATGGCTGCATTCTGTCTAATTTGCAAGAGCTGCTACACAGAGCTTATTGGAAACATAAATTCTGGCTTTCTGGAGTCTGTTTCTACAGGTACCTGATTTTGCATTTGGATTCTTCTTGATGAAATCTCTCGTTTCCCTAATCCAAAAGACACTATGATTACAAACTAAGGGCTAGAAATCATTTGACACTAGATTCTATAATGGAATACAGGAAACACAGCCATGTATACAACAAGCACTTTTGTTCCATCCTGCCTTTCCCCTTCTGAACACTGGGTTTCACAAAGACAGGACTCTTCTTTTTCCCAGCACATTTTTAGAAAGCATGAATGATATGGATCAATATTCATAAAGAGTTTATCTCTAAATATTTCTACATTTCGTTTTATTTCTCTGCCTACTACAGATAGATATTTTGTTACCTATTTTTTACAGCTCTTTTATCTTTCTTCTTGCCCACTGAGTTGGTTGCTACCTGCATTTCTACCCTGCCTATATTTCTTTGTTGCTTTAATTCTTTAAGTGTAACCTTTAAAACTGAGCTCTTTGTATTTCTTAACTTCTTAGAGCGACATAGAAATCAGGAGAAGTGGTAGAAGCTTATTTTGGAGTTTCAATAGAATTATCTGGAATTTAGTTTTTTTACAAGGAAATTCCAACACACTTTTGCCTGCACTTCACATATTGACAGGCAACATCCAGCAACATCTGCTCAAGGGAAGTCTAAGGAATAAATGACTGGTTTAAGAAAAATGAAAAACCTGGGGGCAAGGACAATTCTCCAGGTCACTGGCAGTGCCTCCCCATAGCTAATTTTCTGTGGTAAAACTTCATTGCCCAGTGTGAAGGGATGACCCAGGCCATGCTCAAACAGGGGAGACTGGCATTGTATGACATGGGACAGAAGACCAAGCACCTGTAAGGTGAGCTCAATGTGAGGCACTCTGCTGTCACTGTCATATTTTCTGAAAAATCCCTTTGCCAGGATTTCTTCTCCTGGGAAGCTGAGAAGCCTCAGCTTCTCCTGTGTTTGCTGCTCTGGAATGTGGTCTGGAGATTGTTTATCCAAACATGGGAATTGTTTTCACTTAATGACCAATCACAGCCAGCTGTGTAAGACTCTGAGGAGTCAGTCACAAGTTTTTATCATCATTCTTGTTAAGCCTTCTGTCTGTGTCCTTTTTCTTTCTTTAGTATAGTTTTAATATAGCATTCTTTAATATAATATAATATCATAAAATAATAAATCAGCCTTCTGAGAACATGGAGTCAGATTCACTCATCTCTCACCTCATCCTGGGGACCCCAGCAAACTCAACACTCTCCAGGAGGCCTCACCTTGTGCCTGCTCATGGGTGAAGCAATGAGCATCAAGTGTTCCATGCAGAAGGTGACTGATGAGCTGAGGGTCCCTGAGAACAGCCCTTTGGGTTGATTGTAACACACGGGTCATGATTTAGGTTGTCCTACAATTTAAGGGTTTGTTTGGCTTCAGCTCTTTGACTGCCCCACCATTTGTAGCATATTTATTCTCTTCGAAATTACATGAGCTGGTATGTACTCTCTGAAGGGTGAAAAACAATGAGCTGAGGGATAAGTGCACTGATCTACAATGGAAAAACAGCAAAATAGAGCACAAGGACTAATTTACTCACAACTAGCCTGGCCTGCAGGAGCACCTCCATCCATTTGCAAGAAAGAGAGGCTGTAAGACCCTTCTTGCAGGACCTGAGCAGAACATTCCTTTGAGTCTTGGCGCTTGTTCCTTCTCCTTGCTCATCTCAACAATGCCCTTTCAACACACACTCTGGAAAAGCCTTTAATGTGCACAATTATTGGAAAGAAAGCAGAAATCTCAGAGAAGAAAAGATGTGCAGAAAAGTGAGTAATGATTTTGTGTAGCTTTGATTTATTGACTAGTGGAAGTTATGTATGTATGGTTATTTAATGCCTGTGGCTGGCTGAGCAAATTTGTTACCTAATTTAGAGTGAATTAATGCTGAATGGTCATTATGTTGCTGTAGGCTTAATTAACTGGTGGGTGGACTATGGGTTTTAATATAGATTGAAGGAGTTTTTTGTTTTAAGAAGCAAATGCTTTATTAATTTGTCCTTTTTTTTTTTTTTTTTGCATACTGTCTCAGTATTAACTATGAAAAATGTCAGAACATACTAAAGTCTTCCTGTCCTGGCTTTTTTCAGCAAGAGTCATTTTATGTTCTTAGACTATTCAGAAATATCCTCTCTAAATCCCTATCCAGGCATAGTTTAAAAAAAAAATTAATGCATTTATGTCATCAGAGCCTTTCACATTTCTATTTAGTTGGTACCTTTCAGGATTTGCACTGAGCTGATTTGATGGTGGAGCAGACACTGCTCTGGGTCTCAGGCCATGTTCAGTACAAGCCAGGTGATGAGCTTGATGAGTTGACAGCCCGCTTTGTCTCCTGATTTTCATGTTTCTATTTAAGTGTGTGACTCAGACCTGCAATATTTCCACAATGACCCATGTCCCCATGATATTTAGGGGACAGTCACTCAGGCTGCAGGTGATTTGTGATTTATGTCTGAACAAATGGAGCTGTTCAATTTACCCTGCATCCAAGGCTTCATTACATAAATCCTGAACTAAACTCCTCTTTGTCAGAAATTAGACCCTGAGCCACCTATCTGGAGAATATTTACCTTCAAAGAAATAGGAAGCAGCAACCTGGAACCAAATGTTAAACTGCTGAGGTATTTGGAAGGGTCTGGAAAACAGCTCAAGGAATCTTTCTCCCTCACAAAGGCAGGCACAAATGCATTTGATGCAGTGTCCACCACTGGTCCCACATTTCCCAGGAGCATCCCTGGCTGGCTCACAGAAACCATAAGGAAGGCCCTTGGCATGTGGATAAATTTGTCCTTTATTTATCAGAAACTTTGCCCTTTTGTCATCCAGTGACTTCCCTCATCACAACCCTGATGATGAGAAGGTCACACTGCTAAAATTCTGAAACCCATCTGCATCATCTCCTCCCCACAGCACCCAGGACAGCATTGCGTCTCCTCATCAGCTCTCCAAGGGAGAACAAAAGCACAGCAATGTCCCCATGTGCCCCAGGGCTGGCCTGTGGTGGAGGACATGCACTCTGGAGCATAGTAGCAAATATGAGGATAATTTCTCCATGGAATGAATCTCTTCACAAGCACCTGTGGACTGGCTCCACACCAGTCCTCACTGCTGGGCTTTGCTTCACCAGGTCTCAGCTCCATGTGTGGCTCCCAACTGGCGAAGTGAGGACTAAAGCACTAAAAGATTTGCAAAAAAATGCTGCTCATTTTTATACTGTGTCAGTTCATTTATTACTATGTATCATTTAGCATTATATATTTGCCACCAGTGCATCTGGTAGCAATTACTTTGCTACTGTAGACATTTCCTATTACCTAATGTAGACATTTTCTATTAACTTCTCCTCGGTGTAAGCCGCTCTTAACAGCGCAAAAGGTGTCAAGGAATCTGAGTTCTGACCCATGGGGTTTCCTGGAAAGCACTGAAGTGGTTAATTTATACAGCTCCAGTAAGAATCAAAGTGCTTGGCAACAAGAATATCATATAAACTCTCCTCAGTGCAGGTAGTTAATTGAGTCTTGCAAATTTTACTTGCCTGCTCAGCTGGGATGAGTAATTATTTTTGATGGGCAAGTAAATTGCCATCAGTATTTCCATTCTGCTAAAGCTGGAAGATTAGTCTTTGTGGCTGAGCTGATAAATTTCCATTACAGTTTTGCAAGTCTGAGTGAATGGATGTAGCTGCTCTTTCAAACCCAGACACAAAATGTGTCCTTACAGGTACCCAGACACAAAATGTGTCCTTACTCAAACACAGAGCCTCCTCAACATGCAGCAGGAGTGAATCCTGCAGGAACACTGACACCTACTCAGCTCAAGGTCTTGCTTGGTCTCTGCTGTTTAATCAGGAGCAGTCATTACCAGAAATGCTACACCCCGAGTACATCCACCAGGACTGCATCTGCTGTGTACCTAAAGCCCCTGTTTACTTCATTCCCAATTGCCCCATTATATTGAGCTTTAATACAGCTTGATAGAATGAAATATAAAATGCCTTTGGTTTCCTTCCTGTAGTTGGTGAGCACGACTTTGGTGTCCTCTCATCAGTTGTTTTTGTGCACTGGGACAGAACAGCTGTGTGCTAATACCAGCTGCTGTTTGGCAGACTTGTGATAATCTGACTTTTAATGCTTTTTATTAATCTGAAGGGCTGCTGAGGAGTGACTCTGTACCTGAGGTGGGAGAGGATGCTGCTGCTACAGTCAGTATGGCAGAAACATACTGGACACGATACCTTGGATCACATCTCCTCGAGCTGCCCCGAGCTGTCTCCTGAAATGCCTCTCAAACCATTGCTGCTCTTTTCCCTGGTTTCAGTTCCAGGCACCCAACAGCCAGCTGGAGCCCAGCACTCACTGGATGTGGGATTCAGCTGGGCCACGTGTCACAGAGCCTGTGCAAGGCTGATGGAGGACACAAAGCTCTCCCCAGAACAGGCAGGAGAGGTCATGGGTGAGGAGCTGATTGCAGAAAAATGACTTGAAGATCGCATTAGCTGTCACAATTCCTTAAGAAAAAATCTTTCTAAAAGAAACTTTTGGCTTGAGAAATAGTAATAAGGACCATTTCTCAGGATTACACAGACACTTGACAGGGAAGAGGTGTCACAGCAGGGACGGCACAAAGCAGCTGGGAGAACTGGCATTTGGTGCCTGAATTTGATTGCAGCAGGTGCATCTGCCCTCATTGAGACATCCTCCAGCAGCTTCCCACAGTGCAGGAGTCTGCCCTGAGCTTCCAACATTCCCACCAGCATCCATGAGCATGGAAGAAAGCTTTAAACAGACTGCACAGTCACCTTTGTGCCCTGTGCATCAGAGGGGACACCTTAACCCCTCCCTAAGGCAAAGGCACACCCTGGAAAGGGTTGTTTGCACAACCAGCTGAGAGGAGGCAGCGCCTTTGGCCCCACACTGAGTTCCTCACCCCTCCTGCTGACATTCCTGCACCAAGTTCATGTGCTGTGGCACTCACATTCTCTGAACAAATCCCTTCACCCAGGATTTTTCTCCTGGGACGCTGAGAAGCCTCAGAGAAAAGTGAAAATAATTCTTATCTCATTTGCTTCTCCTCTGTTTTGCTTGTCTGGAATGTGTTTGGAGATTGTTTACCCACAGGTGATTGTTCCATTGGATTCTGGTGTGAGTTGTTTTGACTCTCTGGCCAATCAGGGCCAAACTGTGTCGAGACTCTGGAAAGAGTCACGAGTTTTCATTATTATCTTTTTAGCCTTCTGTAAGGATCCTTTCTGTATATTTTTGGTATAGTTAGTATAGTATTCTCTAATATAATATATTATTATAAAGTAATAAATTAGCCCTCTGAGAACATGGAGTCACATGCATCATTCCCACCTTTGCTGGGGCATTCCCTGCAAATACAACAAATGTGTCTTCTGCAAGGGCTCTCTGTGTCCTCTGGTAAAGGAGGGTCAGATGGCTGCACTGGCAAAAAGCTCTTGGTGAATTTTAAGCCGTGTCTTATTCTGGAGGGCTCTTCCAGGAGACCTTTGTGACAGAGTCCTTGCAGCCCTTATGTTCTCAGAGATGCTTTTCATGCACTCCATGTTTCTCTGATCTTCTTTGTTAATAAGGACTCAGGAAATCACTGCCAAGTTTCTCATACCCTTATTAACAAGTGGATGCTGCGACAGTGTTTAATTATTAAATAAACCTGCAGTCTGAAAGTAGCTGGAGACAGGGAAGGACAAAAAAAAAATGTGAAACATTTTTATCTGATACACTGAAAAATGGCAGGAAAATATGCCTAGCAAAAAGCCTGATTAGGATATGATACAAAATGCAGACATTAGCTAGATTTTTTTAAATTGGTTTCACTGACATTTATGGATGTAGTAGAATGCATGTGAGGAAAGATCCTTTGGAAAGTATTTAAAACATAAATTGAAAAGCACTTTTTTAGGGGAGAAAATTACCAGTAATTTTAGCAGCTCCAACTCCTGTCTACAGCAAAAATAACTAAAATAAAACAAAATAAAATAAAACAAACATCTCCTAGCTACTACTAACTTTCTCTCATCCCTTTCCATAGCTTTATTTAATTGTGGTTTATACTAACTGCAATTCTATCCTACTAAGGTAGAAGGATGCATGCTTACACATCAACATCCTGGCAGATAAAGCACATTATGGGGCACTAAAGCTCAAAGGAGGAAATGAGTTTTTCATTTGGAGTTAAAATGAATTTTTTTTCCCTGTTTCATTGTAGAGTGATGCTGTGCTACTCCCAAAGCTCAGGGATGTAAACCCAGAAACAGGCACTGCACCATCAATTTTTTAATTACATGGGACAAAAATGATGACTGTTTCTGCTGACTTTCAAAGAGCATCAGCACACCTGCCTCCTGTGCTTCCGAAAAACCTTCCTTCAAGGATTTCTAAATGATAGCAAGGAATTCCTATGAGGAGCAGCTGAGGGATCTGGGGTGTCTAACTGGAGAAAAGGAGACTCAGGGCACCCTTATCATTCTCTACAACTCTCTGAGAGGAGGAAGTAGGGAGATCAGGGTGAGCCTCTTCTCCCATATAAAAATCAAGTGGGCATGGGGAAATGGCCTCAAGTTGTGCCAGGGGAGGTTTAGGTTGGATATTAGGAAAAATTTCTTTGCCAAAAGGGTTGTCAAGCATTGGAACAGGCTCAAGGGAAGTGCTGGGCACAAGTCCTGGAGGTGTGTAGATGTGGCTCTCCACTTGGTTTAGGGTGGACTTGGCAGCACTGGGTTGGACTTGGTGATTGTAGAGGTCTTTCCCAATTTCACTGATTCTATGGTTCTTCAGGGATGCTTTATTAATTGCAAGATGAAGTGAGTGATAGCATTGGTGAAATTTCTATTAAACACATAGAAAAGGGGACACAGATATTCCCTGAAGTTACTGCCTTACTGTTGAAAGAAAGGGAGGTTTTTTGATTTCTTCTTACCATGGAATGAATCTGCATTCTAATCACATCCCAGATGCAACCTAAATGAGTGAGGGCAGTCCCAGGCTTTGAAAGCACATCCACTCTCCCACCTTCACTGCATTTCCTAAAGCCGCTAACTTTTGCATTTCTTTCACCTTACAAATTCTCCAAACCGCCACTCACACATCTTTATTTTGACTTATCAAGGGAAGAACTTATTCAGCCATACCTGACTGAGGGAATTTATCATCTGGCTTAAGGCTGCGATTCAAGACATTCTCAGAACATAAAAACACAGCAGTATTTTATTGAGCACCTTTTGCATCAATCTATGCAAATATATACATTGCTCCTTGGCTTGCATTTTTTTTTTTTAATTTTGTTGCAACCAGACAGAGGAAACTATCACAGTGGCATCAGTGGCATGAAGATATAGAATCTAATAAATGTGCTAAATCAGAATTGTTCTGACAAGGTTCAGTGTAATAAATATATGATGAAAACAACACCTTGTTAATCACCAAAACACATTCCCTTATAGACACCAATGCTTAGACTAGTTTATGGGCAGCATAAGCCAAACAGGGTTTGACAAAGCATTGAGAAGGGAGATCATTAGTTTTTCAGAGCCATAAATCTCAAATATCCAATTTTTAAACCACTGACAAAGTATCTCCATGGATGGACTAAATTTTTCAGATGGCATAATTTCCCAAGGTCTAGTGGCAAAACTGCAGGAATCATAAAAAGGACCCCAAAATGACAGTTTATTTTATGATTTATTATTTAACTTGTAGCAAAATTATTATCTTACTGAACTAAAGGACTGCATCTCTGGTCCTGGCAGCAGGTAGAAAATGAACGCCATCAATTACTAAAATCAAACCAACAGGTAAGAGACCACCCGGAAAGGGAATTTAACACGGCATGTGAGGGACATCCATCCATCCATCCATCCCTCCCAGTGAATGTATCACCAACCTCAGTGGAGCTAAAATTAAAGGCAGAAACCAGCTCTAACAACAAGTGGAGAGAGAAGAGCCAAGGTGTCAAAGAGTTTGAGGGATGGGAAAAGGATGACACTGGGATTTGCTCAAGTGGCTCTCAAGTGTTTGACACTAAACCCTCAAGGATGAGGGAATGATGAAATATCCCACAAGAGCCCAGTTTAAACACAGGTAAAGTGATGCACAAAGAAGAAATGACCCTAAAGTTTACATAGAGAGTGATGGGTTTTGAGTAATTAGCACTCAGAGGGGAGAGCTTGGGTTAAAACAAACAGATCTATGAAAATGTCAGCAGGTGATCAGGATCCGTCAAGGATGCAAGTCAAATGCTGCAAGTCATTAGGCAAGAAACAAGGAACAGACCAGAAAAAACATACAGGACAAGGATCTAAACAAGGAGTGTGCTCACAAAAGGTGAGCAGGGAATGCTTATTTATTCTATCTTCCAATGTGATAATTATGCAAATATTGTATCTAATGCTCTAAAAAGGGACATGGATTCAAAAGCTAATGGACAAATTCATAAAAGAAAAACTAGTTTAAGACTGCTAAAAAGATGGAGAGGTCTGGCTTATGAAATTGCTGGGGCTACAGAGATGTATTTGAAAATAACTAAGAGCATGTTCAGGAAATCTGAAAATCTCTGAATTTCAAGACACTTGGTTAATAACTAAACAACCAAACCAGAAAGGACTATGTTGTTTTTAAAGTATTCTTTTAAGAATTTATTAATCAGCAACTGAACAGGAAAAACACTGCAATCATAATTTACATTACAGAGGATCTAGATACAGAAATGTGTTTGGTACTCAACAGCAAAGATAAATACACAGGAGAAAAGGCTGATCTGAAAACAGCTTGAGAATAGAAGAAAAGGCCAAATTAATTGGATAAATTTATTTTAATTGCTCATTGATCCAACTCTAGTGATACCATGGTACAGCATTCTCTTATTTCCTCTTACTTTATTGTGGAAACTCAAGCAGTCTGATGTAGAGTCATGATCATCAAGGGAATAAGTTGTTGGTTGGGCTGTTTTATTCCTTCAGGGAAAAAAATAGCCAGCTGTATTGTAATGGCTCTAGCCCTTGTCATGCTTTATACTAGAGCTCTGGATTTTCACACCAATTGATAATCCAAAACTCCATCAAAGTGATCAAAATGTATGACATAGGAGTGTGCTTCTTAAAATGTCAGTTTGCTCTGTTAAATCATCCTTAAGCTCTAACAACTTCTCTTCTCAGCAGAAAGCTCTAAAAGTTGTTCGTGTTTTGCATTATAACCTTGCTAAATATCACCAGGCTTAGAAATCCAAGAATATCAAGCTACCAGCAGCACCCTCATTTATATGTCATAGAAACAGAATGGTTTGGGTTGGAAGAGACCTTAAAGACCATCTAGCATAACCCTTCCTGCCATGTGCAGGGTCACCTTCCACCATCCCAGGTTGCTCCAAGCCCCATCCAACCCAGTCTTTAGCATTTTCAGGGATGGGGCAGCCACAGCTTCTCTGAGCAACCTGTGCCAGGGCCCCACCACCTTCTCAGTAAAGAATTTCTTTCTAATATCTATTCTAAATATAACATCTTTCACTTTAAATCCTTTACTCCTTGCACAACCACTCCATGCTCTTACAAAAGTCCCTCTCCAGCTCTCTTTTAGCTCCTTTAGGCACTGGAAGGTCTCCCCAGAGCCTTCTCCTCTCCAAGATGAACAACCCCAACTCTCTCAGCCTATTTTCATAGCAGATGTGCTCCAGCCCTCTGAGCATTTGCATGGCCTCCTCTGGGCTTGGTCCAACAAGTCTTTGTCCTTCCCATGTTGGGGGTCCCAGGTGGGATCTCTTGAGAGCAGAGTAGAAGGGGCAGAGAGGGACAGAATTCCCTGTTGTCATCTTATTGCAGGGGTTCCACACTGTTGTCCCCTCATAACAAAAGTGTCACACCTTCTCAGTGTTTCTCATGGGCAGCTCCTCAGAGCACTGACTCTTTCTTCTTCACAGAACAGCCAACTGACTCCAGTTCCCTTCTCAAGCCCCCATCCCACACTTTTATAGCACTCTTCTTCACATTGGTTACAGCTGTGGCCTGTTAAAGTCAGGCCTGTTCCCAATCTTTGATAATTGGCCCAGCTGCAACTCCTCAGGGGTAAGATTGCTTTCTATGCTATTTTTATTTTCTTATATTCTATCCCCCTACAATCCCCTCTCCTGACCATTCTGCTTTTGATGTGGTCCAGGGCACAATTGGGTTTCTGGGCTGCAGGCACCCCTTGCCTGCTCACGTTGAGCTTCTCATCAACCCACATCCCCAAGTTCCT
Organism: Emberiza elegans; assembly: GCA_024865655.1. Lineage (NCBI taxonomy): Eukaryota > Metazoa > Chordata > Aves > Passeriformes > Fringillidae > Emberiza > Emberiza elegans. The sequence goes on along the minus strand of JALJVW010000206.1, from coordinate 11,095,110 downwards.
CCTCCACCCAGGGCTGCTCTCAACCCATTCCCCACCCAGCCTGCGTTTGTGCTTGCTTTCCCTTAAGGATTTTGCTAGATAGTGACTCACAACAAAAACTCTTTGCCTGCTAGCTAACAGCTACAGTTCTTTTTTTAAAACTGTCTGGGCACATGACAACTCTTGATCCCTGATTTTGTTTAATGGAACCCATGGGGAAATAATTTTTTAGTTTAGCTCTTTCCCTGCTAGCCAAGCAGTAAAATGGGACCTTTTTCAGGAAAGTAATCATAGGAGTTACCCCTGAAGTTCTCTCTGACTCACCTTCTTATTTACATGTGCATCAACCCAACACATAATATAGTGAAATATCTTTTTAGTTAAAAGGTGGGACAGCTCTTAAATAATGATTCCAAATATGTTGGTAGGTAATTCTGTGGTAGGGACAGGTGGGTACTTGATGTTAGAGTGTGGCATTGAACAATGTAGGATCATTCATTTCATTTAAAGAAACAGAATTCTTACAAAAATGGTTATTTATAGAGGCCTGTTTTGTTGATAGCCATTCATCTCCAGATGTTTAGGAATTGGAACTTAACCTGAAGGACAGCAAGAGCAGCACTCCTTTCTTTGTTAGAAGCAGCCCTGACATCCACACCCTTCCCCTGACTGCTTGGACATTATTGATTGCACCTACATAGCTCTTGTTTCTGCATCTCTCTTCTAAGCCACCACAACATTCCTCTGATGGGAAAAAAAAAATCATTTTTGGGCATAGCACATAGCCTGCACTTTCCATAGCAATGAAATGCACAGAAAGACTCTGCTGAAGACAGCCCAGGGGAATTTCCAGTCCCTTACAGCAAAGTTTCCCAACCACCACTGACAGATGTTTGTGTTCTCTGTTCTGAACTGTTCTCGTCACAAAAAGTACTCTGCATCCTTTCTTAAAGCCATGTATAATTATAAAGTTTCTTCTAAAATCTGACCAACATATTATTGTTGCCAATTAAAATTTCCAAGTAGAAAACTTTATTACAAAAAAACCCTTTTCATAGCTAAGACACTTAAATTTTTTTCTCTTCAGTCTTCTCTTTTATTCAATTAAATGAATACAGTTTTTCATATTTCCATCATGTTCCTCAACCCTTCTGAGTTCATCTGGAGTCCTTCCAGCTTCTCTAATTTCCCTCCAAGCACTACGCCCAGCATTCAATTTCAGACTTCTCTGGTACCAAATAGAACTGAATAATTACTTCCCAAAACTTAAATACAACCATCAATATACCCTGGAATGAGCACCACCATTTCTGCAGTTGCACACATTTTGGATCTATATTTGACTTGTCAGCATCTATGAAAGCCACAAACCCCCTTTTCTGCAGGGAGCTGCTTGGGCAATTATTCCCCATTTTGTCCTGGTGTCAAATGAGTTTCCTTCCTAACTACAATACTCAGCATTTGTTTTTCTTGACTTTTATCTTATTGATTTCACACTGCCACTCACATTTATCATGATCATCTGAAATTCTATGCCTGTCCTCTTTGAGAGTGCTTGCAATTACAATTTTGAAAACTTTAATTGTACTCCTTCTTCCATTATCCAAAATGCTTACAGAACAAATATGCAGATACAGTGCACAAACTCTCCTATTCACATTAAAACATCAGCCTTTGAAAAATGACTGCAAGCATGTGGAAATCTGTAGAAAGATATAATCATTGTATTAAAAGAAAAACACACACCCAAAAAAAATCCTCAGTTCAGAATTTCAGCAATTCAAAGCCACTTTTCCCCAGTTCCTGCTTCTAGGGGCACTTGTAAAGGAAACAGCTGAACACAACCCTTTGTAGGGATCCTACAGTGGTTTTTATATGCTGACACACCATTCCCAAGGGAAACTGGCATTTAAACAGGGCAAAGTCATTAAATTCCAGATAGACAATAACATTAAGTTGGAGTCCTGTTCTACCTGCATCACTGCAGAGAAAAACAAGTTATCCAGCACAAGCAAATTGCCCATACAGACTGAACTATAAGCTTATGTCTAAATTACTCAAATCTTCTTAAAGAAGTGGTAGCCTGTAACTGATGTGCCTACTTCATTATTTAACACAAGAATTTAACTCCTCACTCTTCTCACAAGTACTGTCAGCTATTCACTAAAAATTTTGTGGAGTTCCATGTACACCTATTTGCCATATTGGTTTGGAAACAATGGGGTTTCAGTTTACAAAAAATTGTGAAACATGACATGACTTTGCAAATATTGATCTTCCATTTTGAAATATTTTTGTAAGATGAATGTCCTGAGCACTTTAGATTCACTGAGCTCGAATTCCTCTTCAAGTTCCCCAACAGGTCCAAAACACATTTCAGGCATGGAATGAACATAGCCTACCCACTTAGGGCCCTCTTATGAAGCTACAGTCCCATAGCATCTGGCAGGCTGATGCAGTATTTATCCTCACCACATTCCCAGGAGGTAAGGAATGCTATTATCCCACTGTAACAGTGAAGGACTACAAGCCCAATAAGATGAGTAGCTGCCTATCCATGCAGTAGAGCTCAGCATAATGATTCCCAGAGTGGGTACAAGCTGAGTCTGCTCATGAATCCCCTGAGAAATGTATTTTTGGGTGAACCATCACACAAACATGAAGTCCTGCTTCAACAAGCAGATTTTGCACCACTGTGGTGGCCACCAGCAACATCCATGTCTCCTACAGGTTGTGGATTTCTCCTGTATTCACAGCTTTACCTGTCAGCACAGTGAATGCACTGTGTGTTCTCAGCTGCTATCTGGGTTAGGGTCACTGGAAAACTGTGGCAGGATCTGATGCTGCTAATGCTGCAGATGTTTTCAGGAGTTACTCAAAGAGCAGCAAAACTCAGCAGCAAAAACATCCCTGGTGTGACCAAAGAGAATAGCACATTTTAAAATATGCCCATGGGTTAAAAAGCCAGTTCAAATCATTAGCTTTTATTTAACATTATTTTCCACCCTGAATAGCTCAGTTTGCACAGTTACATCATAGAAATCCCAGCTCAGTGCTAATGCACAACTCTTCAAACACTGCAGCATCAGTCTAGTGGAATGAGAGAAGTGTAACAGGCAATTCTGCAGCTGTCACTTTTCCTAATGAAGAAAGCACTCCCCACATCAGGTTTGGTCTAGAGAACTCGCAAGAATAACAAGTCACCTGCTGTCCTGCATCCTTTTTGGTCAAACTCCACAGCATTAACCAGTTTCACATTTCTGCCCCAGGCAGTGATTGCTGTAAATAATTTTGTCCAAGGGTGCTGCTTGCACAGATTTGTCTGTCTAGGGCAGGGCTGAAGCAACAAGAGGGTTGGCAGAGGTGGAAATAATAAGTTAAAGAGTAACCAAGTCACAAAAAAACAACCAACCAACCAAATGAAGAAAAACAACAACAAAATAATAGGAATCATATAGGAAGAAAACATTCTATGTCAATACAAGGCAGACAGGACAAATCCAGCCCTGATGTAACCTGTGCTGCAAGAGTGTCCTCAGTTATCTGTGTCCAACACATCCTGCAATGGAAAAGTCAGAGAAGCAATAGCAGAGCCAACAGTTCTACCTGAGGACAGATCAGTGACACCCTCATCACACCCAGGCCTGCCCAGGAAACCTCCAGACTTCTCCTCCCCTTCCCTGCTCCCACAAAACTTCAGAACTTCTCTGCTCAGCATCATTCCTGCTGAATTCCCCCTTCCCTGGGACACAGAGGTTTGATTACAGCAACTCCCACCCCCATGAGCAAAACACAAAGATTTCCAGTTGCACAAGAAACTTTTTAACTTTCTCCCAATGCACACCAGGACACCTCCATCCAGAATTAAAGGCTGCTCTTGGCCACACCTGATGTGTTTCTGAGATATCCTATCATCCTTGCAGGCAGCAGGGGCTTGTGAGCTGGCTGGAGCCTGTTGGGTTCAAATATTTCCAGCCAGCACAGCACACTCAGGGCTCTGGGTGCCCACCCCAGCCCTCCTACCTGTTTCACTGGAGCTGCCTCCTCCACAAAGAATTCTTCCATGGCTGCAGCTGCTCAGGGCTGTGCAGGAACCGGGGCGAGGGGCGGGGACAGGGGTGGAGGGGAACCCTGGAAACTGGCACAACCTAGATACACAGGCTGGCAGAGCCACCACGGCTTAAAAAAATCTTAATTAATTACACAGAACCCAGCGAAACTCTGAACAACTGAGCTGGCTCTGGGGTTGGTGAGGTTTTTTTTAAGTTTCCAGTGAGGCAGAAGGTACTTTCAAAGGCTCTTTGGTCACTGCAGAGTGATAAGCAAGGATGGAAGCCATCCTTTGAAGAAGACACACCACCAGCAGCCAGCAGCATGCCTTGGCATGAAGCTGAAACAAGATCAGAAGGAGCTTTGTATCAGTAGTGCTACCTAAAAAGGGGCAGTGATTTAACCATGCCAGTGCTACAGTGAGGTTTGGAAGAGATATTGGGAGTGCAAATGTCCCTCTGGAGCAATGGCAGGTGGGGAAAGCGAGGCAGAGGCATCCTGCAAGGGCACCCTGAAGGTGGACAGGCTTTGCAAAGGCTGATCAAGGGCCACCAGTTATGGCTTCACATGGGTCAAGTCATTAGGGTGACTCCAAAGGGAAGAAATTCCTGCAAGGACACCAGCTCAGGCATTGCCTTTTCCCCTGCAGAAACACTGCAGGCTGTGCCCCTGTGCCTGGGATGCATCCCCGTGGCATCACTGGCAAAATTCCCCACCGATTCCCATGGGTCAGGATCCTCTGTGCCTTGATCTTCAGGATCTTCTGTGCCTGCAGAAGGCACAAACAACTCTCTGGTGAATATCCAGTCTTGTCATAGCAGCTAGAGGTTTTCATAATTCACAAGGAAAGTATTTAAAATAGTCTGATCGGTCGTAAAAAGCAGCAGAGGATTCCTGACATAATAAAAATCTGTTCCCCAAAGGGCATGGATTCGGGAAAAAAGTTATTAATTGAAAAGTAAGTGGTATAGGATGGAGAGTCATACAACTGATGAAGGGGAAATGCACTCCAGATCTTCACAGAAACAAAATAAGTTGGAATTTCTCAGCTTTTCACATTACAGCTTTCTTCCTAGAAATCATATATTTTTTTTTTCCTTATGCAAGTCAAGAAAATAGACTTTGAAAGTTCAAGAAACCCCAAGAAACTGTTTAGAAAAATAAAATTACTCAGAGTTTTTTTAAAAAAACTACTACAGTGCAATCAGACACCAAAAGCAAACACCATTGGGTTCATTGCTAATGAAATGACCTTAAAAATCTACATTTCATTAAACGTGGTACGCAATAAACGCCACAGGGGAAACATTATTTTATTTAGTAATATCAAAAGCTGTCATTTTCTGCAACAGCCTGGGGCTACAGAAAACCATATTCCCATGAATAATTAGCATTTGGCATTAAGAAGTATTTTATCAAGAAAGCTGCCGTAGTTCTAAGTAGCCCAAGCAGAAATGTTGGAGAGTATTAATGAAAAGTTGACTGTTGGTTGTATCTATTAATTTGCCTTTGTAGAGCTAAAATCAAAACCTTTTCATTATTGTAAAATTTTGTTTTAATATTAATGAAACTAAAGCCATATGGAAAGTTCCGTGCAAGGAAGAAGAAAGATGGAAAATATCATCAAGAAAAAACAACTATTTGCAACATTCTGACTTGAAAATGGCCCTTTCTTGTGTTAACAAATAGCCCAGTTAACAAACAAATTTTTAATTTTAAGTATACAAGCTTTTTGGAACCACACTTGATGCTTCAAAATTTAATCTGCTCTCTACATTTTAAAGGACAGACTTCCCAACATTTTACTCTATGTAAAAACTTTTGCTGCAAAAGCAAAATTTCATGAACTTTATGGCATTTTTCACCTGTTTGCAATTAATGGTTTCTTTCTATTTCTGTGAGCTGGGGCCAGAAAAAAAAAAGAATACAGTTTATAGCATAAACCTGCTGGCATTTCTAAAGGACTAAGCACAGGAAATTATTAGTTATCAATTTGCCTGCAGTAAATATGCACAATTTCACTTTTATGACCTGGCACTCAGAGGGAAATGTGAGGTAAGCTGAGTTAATCAAGTCTGGGCTGATTGAATGATACCTGGAGCAAAAGGGGAGAAACAAGCTGCCTCCCAGAGCTGGTGGTGGAGCAAAACAGGTTCATATCAACACCTCTGAATCAGCTGCCCTGGGGCAAATCCTGTAGAGCAGTAACAGGTTCACATGGCAAAGCTCCACAAATCAGGAAAGCTCATACATTCACCAGCTGTAAAGGATGTTTAAAGTCATTTATCTGGAAATCCTGATGGTTGCAGGTCTTCTCTGAATTTGAGTTCTGTTTGAATTAGACAATCCATTCATCCTGACTAAAGAAAATCCCAAACTGGAGTTCATTACAAAATTCTTGGCAATTTTTTCAGCTAGCAGACTACACCTACCTGCCTCCTTTGGAAAATTTTCCCTACCTTCAGTTTTCTTTACTCTGCTCTATTTACCTATCCTTCAACCAGATCAGAGAGATGATGAAATAGAAACCTGAACTTTCACTTCAAACAAACAAATATTTCAAACTCATTCAACTTAGTGAGACATGTTTCTCCTTCTCTTATGCAACAGCAGAATATCTCTTGATCCTCTTCATTGTGCTCAACACTTTTTGAAACATGGGCACTTGTCACACGTGTATTTTTAATTAACAATCCCATCAGGTTCAGTTAAAATCTACTGTAATTTCCTTCTTATTAAAGGGTCAAATACATGTGAGCATTTTTGAACACAGCAAAGTACAGGGAGCTTGTTCTTCACTTGATATCCCTCAAGGACACCAAATCTTTTTTTTTTTTTTGCACAGACATTACTACCCTCACCCTTCAAATATGGCCCATATTTTTTGGTGTCATATGTGACTGACTTGAAACAGATGGGGTTTGTGTTCTTTCAACAGTTCCAACCCATCGTGCATTTATCACATTATCCTTAGTATTGACATAAATGTCAATGTAACATAATCAGAAAACTTGGTCTGCCATTGCCTCTTGCATTCTTATGGGTGAATTACATAAGTTTTGAGAGGGTGGACCAAGAACCAGCTCATGCAGGACTGAACACATTTACTCTGTGATGGTTCTTCATGTACAATTACCCTGTTATATCAAGTTATTGGCCAGATAGCAACCCAACCTGTCTACACATGTTGAAAACGTTGATATCTTTGGGATTTCATCATCTTTGCCTCTTCTTACTCTTAGTACTTATGACTTTTTCTTTACTTGCATCCTGACTTAGTATTTTTATATTTTTAATCCCTTCTCTAGCTGTATTTAAAAATCTCCTTACAGCTTTTCTCAAAAAGATAGGCTAGAAAACAAAAATAATAATTTTTCTTTCTAGACTGAGTAATCAGGTCACTTAGAGGATATTCCTGAGCAGAACAAAAAGAGAGGTCCTCTTACCAAAGTCAGTGTATCTGAAACTTTCCTGAGATTTAGTTCCTGGAAGTTCATGGCCTTCAGCACTTGCTTGGAATTCTGGACTCACTCTGACATGAAAAGACCACAGCAAACCTCTGTTATAGTTGTCAGCTGTCAATTGGCTTTTCTCTTTCGAGCTTGTGTCATTTCTACTTGATTTCTCCATTAAACTATTAAGGAACCCAGCCTTGCTTGAAGAAATCTGAACCCTTATTCAACATTCAGAGGAACTGGAACCTGAATTTTGAGAACTTAAAGCCAGGAGAGTTTGACTTTTGCTGGCCTTTTCTCACAAATATTCTGCACAGGTCAAATGTTTGGTACCATGAGTGTAACACAAACTGGCACACACCTTTCCTGCACGAGGGAAATACCAGCAGCAGCCTCCCAGTCAAACCCAGCTCACCCAGGGATGTGGGGCTGTGACAAGATGCTGATAACCTGAAATGCTCTTGCCTTTGTTCACTCTACAGTACAGACTGGAAAGAACCACAATCTTTTCCTGTTGTCTTTTCAGCAATATTTATCACTTCACTTCCTTTTACCAAGTGTTTGGATGAAAGTTATAACAATTACAATCTCTGGGAAAAAAAATCCTCTGATATACTGATCTGTGCATTGTAAACAGAGAGTTCAGGACAGAGGGATATTTTTAAAAATCCAAATAGTGCAGCTCAGTTTTATTCCTTCTTTGATACTGTTCTTTTTTATGTTGCTACAGTATGTCTGCTCCATGTGAAAGTGAGGTTGCTATGGAAACTACTCATTATTTTTCAATAGTAGGCTAGCTACTTAATAAAAATCCTACATCTTTTTAATCCCTAGAGAGTCCTAATTTATCCCATACACAGACTTTCCTTCTTGACAGTTCCTTTAATATTCACTGCACTGCAGTGCACATTAATCTGAACATGTCCAACAAATCCACAACTTACTTCTGAAACCAACTTTCCAGAAAAGTTTGAGTTTTTTTAAAAATATATTTTTTAGCTTGTCTTTTACCTGCTTATATTTCTGTGAAAGATTATAGGTATGAACAGCAAAGCCAAGAGTGATCCTGTGTAAGAGTCAGACATGGAAGAAAAAAAAAAAAATCCTTTCTCTATAATAAATGGTAAAAGGTGAAGGAAGGGAGGATGGACTATGATCTGGTTAGCCTGGAATTGGAGTTAATTCCTTTTGGTGCCACAGCCTTCCCTGGCCAGCACAGGCCAACATTCTTGGTCTCTCCTTTCCTCAATTCACCACCTGTAAAATAGGTGGTGTCTGTTGGTAAATGGAGCCAATTTCTAAAAGGAAATTTCCTGCTTGGAAGTTGGAGCCCTCCCAGTTTGACAGGCCAAATTCACCAAATTCACCAAATTCACACATGTGCAGCTGTGGGGACTCCACACTCTCACCATGTGTTAAACTTCCCACTTCTCTGCTTAGACACCAGACTGTCCCTCCTATTCATTTATCTTTTTCCAAAGAAGCAAATTAAGTAACAATTAATGATTAATTGATTAACTCTTTCCTACCTAAATCTTTTTATATTTGGTTTAATATTCTACACTGGGTTAAGAGAATATTGTTGGTTAATGGTCCTAATTTCAGAACCTCTGGTAGGGTTTAAAAGAGACTCCTCTCTTAGACCAAATATTTATTTTCCCCTTGAGGATGTAACTATTCTGAAACATTCATTCCCCTCCAAGGATCTGACTATTCCCATATTTCTTACTATTTATTTGAGGCAGATCAGTGGTGGTTCAGTGGAGCAGCTCTTATCAGAACAAGAAAGAAAACCAAAGAAGCTGCAGCAGCTAATTCTCTCACCCCCCCTGTATCAGGCAGGTTCCTCAGATTCCTGCAGAATTTTACTGCTCCACCAATGACAAAACTTCTCCAATAATACACACTAAACAAGCAACAGGAACTCCAGAATTCAATGACAGCAGAATTAGGCTAACAGAAAATTGAACTGTCTCAAGCTTTTCAGAGATTACAAACAACAGTTTCATGTTTGTTTGCTGTGACTCTTCTTTTTTCCTCTACATTTTCCTCCAGACAACCTTGCACACATTTCACATGGGCAATCACAAGTAAACCTGATTAAAATTCAGCCACAGATGAGAGCAGCTAAAGGGAAACTTTTAAAGCTAACAGGTCTGGATTTAAGTCTTCCTACACATAATCAGCTTTTCCTCATGGGATTTCTAAGAGGAATCAACTTCCTCATCATTCACTGCCTATCAGTCCTTGCACTGTGCCATTTAATCTCATTTTTAACACAGGAATGAACACATTGGGACTTTTATATAGTTCAAGAAACTTCCCTTCTAGCAGGCTGCTTACAGGTATTCCATATCAGTATCAGATATCATAAATAGATAAATAATTTGCCACACACAGTCTGAAAGGTTTAAAACATCAAATGTCTTTGCCACCAATTCAGGTTAAAGACTTCCAGCATGCTTAATATTCTCCCCACACTTTTTGTCTGGTTATTACCATCCTAGGACAAGAAATTCCAGAATTTATTCTTGTTCACTGTAATTGAAACTCCTTCCTGCAGGAGTTTTTGGCTTTTTCCTGACCCCAGCTCAGAAAAAGTTTCCCCGTGACTCTTTTTGTATTGCAATTTTACTTTGTTGAACTCTGTCATTTTTTTAACTTTTCCCAAAATACAGAATATGACCCACAATGATTTTCAAAGTTATATAGTCCCTGAACCTACAAAGCTCATAAATATATCCCAAACAGCTTAACTGAACCAAAGAGTTAAGGGAACATTGTAGGTGGACACACACAGAGTTTTAAATTTTATTCAAGGAGATTTCAATAAGAAAGCTGAAACTGAGATGGATTTAACTGGAGGGTAGGCAGCAGAGGGCTGGAAGGGCATTAAAGCACTGACAGTGGGACTCAGCAGCTCTTTCCTAAGCCTGATTTCTCTCAGCAGAAAGAATTTCTGCTCAGCAAACCCTGCCCTCTGGTGACTAAATGCCATTAGTGCCATGCATACATAAATATTTGGGGGGTTGCCTCTTTGCACATACATTGCCACAAAAAAATGCAAGCAAGCATCCATTCAGTGGCATGATTTGGATTTCATTTGTTCTTTCTACAGATATTAATGAAAAAGACTGTTTTTTTTTTCTTCTGATTCAGAGAAACATTCATGCTACCTATCCTGTACATTATGTATATAAATATTTCATATTGTATTAACCCCTCTTGTCTGGAAACAAACAGCCTGATCACACAGTGCTACAGATTTATTGTCCATAAATAATAGATATCTTTGGATGGACAAACGTCATATTTGTGCAATCAAAGCCTTCCACAAACAATAAGAAAATTGTGAAATCCAGGTACGTACATATCTTTGACATAAACCTTTTTTCAGAATTCCTATTCAACTGTTTTATTTCAAGTTATTTGCTAAACTATTTTCCTAAACAGCTGTCAGCTCAGCACACAACTGTGCTTCTTTCTGAGCATTATCAACAGTGTCTGCCCCCCTCCCATCGTGCAAAAACTCGTGTGGTCGTAGCACAGACACCTTTTCAATTGCCCTAAACCAAAATCCAGGCAGCCATCAAAACCAAAACAGCACTGAGGGGCAGAGATCAGCAGGTCACTGGATTTTTAGAGCAGTTGCCAGAGTTTCTGTATTCATTGGCAACTCTGCTGAGAGCTGCCAGGTGCACACATTGGGTTTCTCTTCCAAAACTGAGGAGTTACCAGAATTTTCAGTGGATTTTTTTTTCCTCCTGCCAATTGTTAGGCAGCATCAAGGCCTGGCACAAAGCTTGTCATGCTGTGACACACCTGGACAGGCAGGTAGAAAGGCAGGGCAGAGGCCCATAAATCACAATTTCTTCCCTGTCCAATGGCTGCACACCACAAAATATTGCATTTTTTGCCAGTCCCAGGCTGGGAGCTGCACAGTGGAGGAAGAGTTGGGTGCCAAATTGCAGAGAAACCTTGAAAACAGACTCCATGTGACCCCAGAGCACTTAGCTGGGACTGGAGGACAGCTGAAAGACTGGAAACAGCTGGAAAACTGGTTAAAAGAGAGCATTTTCATTGCTCTCACCACAGCAGGACCCGCTCGCTCCATGGTGTTAAACCTCACAGCTCCTGCAAAGATGGCTTGAGAAGGTATTAAACAGATACCACAGCCAGAAGATCCCTGCCCTCTCCATCCTCTGCCAGGAACACAAATGTCTGTGGGCCCACATGATGCTGTCAGGTGCGGGAAGACTCGGACCCTCAATATGAGATCAGCAAGCTTCAGTTTATTGACAGAGCATCAGACACTTATACAGCAAGTAATAAGCTCATGAATATTCTGTAATTTACGACGTCTATTGGCCACACCACAACATTAGCTCTTCTCCATTTCTTAAGGGTTCCATCTCTCTTTTCTCATGTCTCTTTCACCATTTGTTATCATACCACAGCTAGGCCCAAGGACACGCTATCTTGCAGGTGCAGGACATGGAATTAGCCACAGCCTTGTACTTTTCCAATTCTTAGCTACTGTCCCAACATGATGCCACTATGGGGAAGACAGAAATTACCCCAGCAAAGGGATGAAAGACAAGTTTTACCCAGTACTCACAGCACAGGAGCAGGCGGGTAAATAATTTCCATTCCCCACCATTTTGTTCCAAACATTGAAAACTACTTTTAACCCTCATGCAGTGGAGAGGCAAGGGAGAGAAAGGTGCTGCTGAGCAGCAGTGGAAGATGCCTGCTGGCTCCCAGGCCTATCATGCGAGTCAGCAAAGCTTCTCCCCTGGCCCAGAGGATTCACTGGGAGAACAAGAGACCTGCAGAGACCAAAGCCAGCAAGAGAAGTGTGAGTCCTCTGTTGCTGCTCCAGGGAAGCGTCCTTCTGCACAGCCTAAGGCAAGGAGAGTGCCCCAGGCAAGAGCAAAGCCACCCAAGGTCCTGAAGCTGCACCAGGGGAGGTTTAGATTGGATACTAGGTGTTGGGGAAGATCAAACAGGAAAGCCTTTTAAATATGATTGTCTGGCAAAAGATTTTGAGAATATAGAAACTATAACTGAGATTGACATGAAAGCAAGCTTTGAGATACCTGAGTTACTGAACAACTGGAAAACAATGGTGTGGCTGGCTGAAGGTAATCCCCTTTTGATGAAACAACACCCTCTGCTTTCAGACACACCCAAGGGGTCAGAGCAGACCCTACAGCTTGGCAAAAGAGGAGTTTTTAGGGTTTAAAATGTAACACAGTATAGTAATGTAATGATTCTTATAGGCTGTATGTCAATGCTATAGGATTTGTATATTTTCCTAGATTGGTTAGTGAGAATTAGATCATTCAACACAGAAGATTTATTGTATTATAAAGAGAACCTTGTGCTTTTACCCCTTTTACCCTCTTACCCTCTCATCCTCTCTACCCCTCTCCCTCTCTCGGGCCTGCTCTGAGCTGTGGCTGGCAGCTCCCAGCAGGGCCCTGCACCCAGGCCCTTTGCAACAAACCCCAAATTCCATGACCTGGCTGCAGAGATCTCTCATCTCCATCTGTCCTGCCTGTCCTATCCCCCCAATGCTCCTACAACTTCACTGAAAGGGTTTTTAAGCATTGCAACAGGCTGCTCAGGGAAGTGGTGGAATCTGCCTGTCTGGAAGGGTTATAAAAACATGTGGAAATGGCACTTGGGGACTTGGTTTTGTGGTGAACAGGATAAATAGCTGGATTCGATGATCTTGGAGGTCTTTTCCAGCCTTAATGATTCTTGGATCCTACCATTCTTGCCAATGCACGAGGCAAAGGCAAAGCAGGCATGAAAAAAAACCAAATAAAGCAGTAAGAACAACAGAGCTCAAAGCACAATCAAGAGAACAATTATCAGGCTAAGAGGAGACACATTTTATGCTTTGCTACTTTCTCTCAGTCACAGCCCTACCACTAATTAGAACAGATACAATTTTCAGGCAGAGTGGGATTTTCAAGTTAATGGTGCCTTTAATTTTTTTTTTCCTGGCTTTCACTGCTATTCATGGCACAGGAGTTTGCTGTCACTTAACCCTGACTCAGCAAAGGTCTTACATGTGTGTGGGTTTAAGCTCATGCTTAAACAAGTATGGAGTGAGAACATGGGGTTTGTGCTGAGCCAGAGGCCCACGAGGAGCGCCTGGAGTTCCTGATTTCCTGATCTCAAGGCAGGGATGCAGCTGTGCAAGCTGCCCCCAGCAGCCGAAACAGAGCAGGAGGCTCAGGTGTGGCTCTGGGCTCAGGGCACTGACTCACGGTTAAGGGACATGTGGGCACAACCTCAAGTCAATGTGACACTAAAGCAGCTCAGAACTGCTGTGGAGCTCAAGAGATGCCAAGAGCCAGCAGGTGCCAAAGAACCAGAAAATCTTGGGCACAACTGGAACTTGGAGCAGTGGGAGAAACCAGGGCACCCTACCATCTAACTGGCCACCCCTGCAAGCTTGGGAAATTGAGTTCAACACAGTTTTCTACAGAAAGACTGCATAAAAAGATGGCCAGGAAAATGGGCTGTGCCAGTCCCAAGTGCCTTGAGGCTGATGAAACATCATGAAGTTTCAAGGATTGTTTCAAAAAAACAACCATCTTCCAAAATCTTTTATGTGTGGCGCCAGTTCCAACTAGGGCTGAAATTGCACAGTGCAAGGGCCAGTGGCTCAGGCCCTGGATTTTAGGCACTGTGGGGCTCCATCAGCTCATGTAGCCCACACAGTAGTGCCAATGCAAAGGAGGGTTTCTGCTGTGGCAATGATTGTCAAACTGCTGATTTACTGAAGACATGCTGAATGGCTTGGAGACAGAGAACATTTCTTTATTGCTGACAATGTTGAGCCTGTTCTTAGTACTAAATTGCTGGAAAAGGAGGGAGAGAAGAGGCAATTTACTTGCAATTGTCTTGTCTCCAGTTCTGTCGCTTGCTTTATATTCTTGTTTTTGTCTCCTCATCTGCTCCTGCCATAAATTCCTGGCTGTGCTTGTAAAGCCTTTTTCCTGTACCTCAGTGCCCAAGGGATGCAAGCCATACACTGAGCTCACCTTCTGTCACAGGGCCTCGGGAGGGCACACCAGAGGGTTTGAGGGAACACTGTGATCTTCATTTCAGTGACACGTCCTGCTCATGCTATTTTAATTGTGGTTTAGTGGCTTCCAGCCAAGGCAAGGAGTGAATTTCAGGGCAGAAGGCAGCCAGCTTTATACTTTCACTCCCATCTCTGATACCAGCCACGGCTTCAAACCACCCTGTAACTTGAAAAATCCATTACAATGCACAAGCATGCCAGCCTGGTGGCAAAGCCACTAAGATGAAAAGCAACCTCTTCTTTCCTCCTTTTTGTGTTCATTGTCCCTTACTCTCTTTCTCAGTTTGTCTTCCCTTCCTTTTATCTTTTCCTGGAAATGTGGAGAACTTGTAGAGCAGTTTGAAACTCGTGAGTTTTATGCAATTCTCACCTGAAAGCTGAAAATCAAAGTGAAATCTGAGTCACACTGCTCAGGAGAGACTGGGGCCTTCTGTCCCCACTCCAGCACAGACTCACAGCACGAGGGCAGAAGCACAGCAAGGCTGGGTTCCCACACATTTTCTCCAGCACGTTAACTTCACAGGAATCTCTTCTGCCCTCCCCACACCATGTATTCCAAATACACTGATGTAATGCAGAGACTTCCAGAACATCCAGACCTTCACTGGTCACCCTCTCTTAGGGAAACCAAAGAGGTTTTTCACCTCACTGGTAAATAATAATACATTTCTTGCTTAAAGTAGTTTGGAAAAATTTATTGCATTGCATCCAGGGATTGCTCTGACTAGACACAAGGTCAGCCTCTGTCCCAGTTTCTCTGTTTTTTCAGCAGTAATTTAGACTGCAGAGGGGAGCCCTGTTTCTTGATATACTGAGCTAGGACATACGGGGAACAATTCCACTGTGTCCCAAAAAAAAAAAAAAAAAAAGTTTACCTTACTGATTCTTAGAAATAAAAGGGGGTAGGGGCTGGCCAGGTCCTGTGTGGAAACACAGAACTGATGGCTTCACTGCAGGGGTAGAGCAAGAAGTGAAGGGCACATCAGGACTCAGGGGCACAGGAACAGCAAATGTTTCTTTCAATTTATCCTCTTCTTACAGAAGACCTTTCTTTCTTTCTTTCCTTTCCCTTTCCAAGAGCAGAGAGTTAATCTTTGAAGCTCAGTGCCCCAGGATTCTGTGTGTGCCAGAAGTTTATGTGTGTTTGTATGAAAAACCCAGTGACATGGCCTGGGGCACAGAAACATCCTCAGCCACAGGCTGCAGGGAGGACGTGCTGGGGGAGCTACAGAGTCTGTTTACACTTGTCTAATATTCTTTCTCCAGGCCACTGACAACTGTCAAGGAGATGAAAAGAGAAGCTATTTTGACCTTTGGAATGATCCAGTCTACACTCTGCTGTGCTGTAGTATAGCAGAATTTACTTGGTGACTTCAGCTTTCTTTTAGAAGCTCAACACCTGAAATTATAGAAGCAAATCATAAAAGGCCTTAAGGGACTTAGAATTGTTTAATCTCCTGATTAAATTAATCAAATTTTAAATTGTGTAGGCTTGAGTTCACAGTTGCTGGGAATTTGCAATATTAATGCTACACACCTTTAATTTCAATGTTTGCCTCCTCTGTTTCTCCCAGACAGTGCAGTGATCAACAAATAAAGATCATTTCTCCTGCTGTCCTGTGGCAGGAAGGAGCTGGGAGGGAGCAGGAGTTAGGCTGTGCACTGCTCTGGGTGCTCCTCTCCCTGTCTGTGATATGTGTAAGAGAACAGCACTTGAATTCCCTGCCAGGGGACACGCCAGACACACGGGCAGCACTGCTGGTCCTGGGATGGAAAAGGGACCATGATGGGAACCCTTGGAGTGCCTCCACATCCTGTGCACCACCCCAGAGGCAACAAGGGAGCAGAAAACTCCTGTGTCAGGAATGGTGTGGCCAGCAGGAACAGGGAGGTCATTCTGCCCCTGTACTTGGCACTGGTGAGGTCCCACCTTGAGTGCTGTGTCCAGTTCTGGCTACTCAGTTTGGGAAGGACCTTGGGATGCTCCAGGCTGGAGAGGGCCTGGGAACACAAACCCTGAGAGGAACCCCTGAGGGAGCTGGGGGTGCTCAGCCTGGAGAAAAGGAGACTCAGGGCTGCCCTCATCACTCTCTGCCTGTGATGGGGCTGGGCTCCTTCTCCAGCAGCACTGACACAACCAGAGCACACAGCCTCGAGCTGCACCAAGGGAAATACAGGTTGGGTATCAGGAAAAGGTTTTTCATGGAAAAGGTGATAAAGTTCTGGAATGGCTGCCTGGGGAGGTGGTGGAGTCACCATCCCTGGGTGTGTTTAACAAAGCCTGGATGTGGCACTGGGTGCCAGGGTTGAGTCAAGCTGTTGGGGCTGGGTTGGACTGGATGATCTTGAAGGTCTCTTCCAACCTGGTCATTCTGTGAATTCTGTGAAAAGTAGAATGTTCCCTCCCAGGAAGGAAAGCAAGCTACCCAGGACTGCTCCAGGTGGCAAAACAGACAGGCTCAGCTGAAGTTGAAAAACAAGCCCTGCTGACTGGCTGTCACCAACTGATCAATGTGGAGTCCAATGCTTCCCTGGGGATTTCCACTGACTTTGCTTCTGAAAAATAAGGAGTTCACTACTCTGTGCATTGATCTGGAGACTGGCAGTCGAGAGGAATGGCAGAGTAAACCCAAATTCAAACCATTAATGGTGTCCCAAAAGAGCAGTTATAACCCAGGCTCCACTGAAGCCCACACCCCTCATGGCCCTCAGAGGATGGCACTTCAAAATTCCTACAGAGGGGTTAATGCACACACGGTCAGCTGGTTTGCTTTAAGCTCAGATCCCCAGCTCAGATCACAGGGTCATTCTCAAGCCCTGGGGCTGGCCATGAACAATTTATATTCCATGGCCCATATCCCATCCCAAATCAGCACATGCAGCTCTCCAGAGGCATACTGAGGGGTTTGTTCTGTGAACTGAGGGGCTCATTGAGATTCTAGTTACAAAACAGGTTACTTCAGGGATGCCCACAGTTTGAATAATTTAAAGTCAAACTGGACAAACACAAGAATGCATTATGCAGAAAAGCCCATTTTGGAAGGATAGGAGATAACCTTCTTAGTCTCATCTCTCTCCTCATCACTTCAACTGTGTTAAGAACTTTAGCTGGAAAATATTTTTTCCCAGTAGAGTAACATTAGGGCCATCCTGAGAAGCGCCTGTTTGAAAATCAGACCTAAGCACATCAAGAAAACCATCCTTAGCTGCAGTGCTGAGGACTTGGGAATGTACCTGGTGAATCATCAGATCTCAGAAAATCAGCTTCTCCAGCAGCTTCAATTTCAATTTCAAAATACCCAAAATTATCAGGGTCAGTTTACCATCTACCCCCTTGCCCCCTTAACAGGAAAGAGAAATTAATCTTTCTCTCTGCATTAGAAGTGGCTTCTGTCAAAATGTTCTTCTGCACATTTTCCCAGACTATTCTCTTGGTCCTTTTGTGACCATTATTGTATTTTTATTTCTTCTTTTTCTTTCAATAGGCTGTTGTTGATCACACACCTATAGTACATTTTCTGTAAGAGAACTGGATCTTCCCCTCCTTACTTGCTTTTCTCCTCCATTTTCTTTTTTTTATCCTTGAATTTCATTTGGGGTTACATACAGAAGCCACAAATCCATCATTTAGGTGTCCAAGGGGACATATTGGTGGAAGACTTTAGGCCACCTCCACAGAGATACTTAAATGCCAAAGCCCAGCAAAGTTCAATTCTCTCCCAGACCAGACTCCAATATTCAAGCTAATTATTATTATTTGTATTATAGTTTTTTAAATTAAAAAGTGGTACATTCTAAATATTAATTTTCTGTTAAAAGTATAACAGGCAAACACTGCTAGAAGTGAACATTTTCACTCAAAATTGAGCAATATGATTCCACAGAATTTCCATTCTGATCAGTCCCATATAGACAATAAACAGGAAGTTTTCTGACTCCTAAGGGCTAAGAACTAATTTGAATTTCATGACAAGAGATAGGGATCAGGGAGAAATAAATTAAGAAACACTGTATATCTCCATACCCAGTGGCAGGAGACTGCAGCCCACAATCTCTTTGTTTCAGCAGGTTCAGGTCCCTGGAGCAGTGAAGCCCCAGCAGCAAGTTCAGCAAGGTTGGCCATGCAAACACAAACTTCCTGTCTCTGGCACCCATGAGAAGCCCACAGTGAGATTTGTGGAGCCAGAAATAATTTCCTAATGGCACCCAGTCAAAATAATCTTTTATCAGACATGGCTACACCTACAGGAGTTGCAGCTCTACCTCCACAGTTGAAGTAACTCCTTCCCAAATATTTGCAGCAGCAAAAGAAGAGGTATTTTAAATGGCATTAAATGTAGTATGCAGAAAAAAGAAGTTTAAAAAAGTGGCATTATCACAGGCCCACATTTATAGAGCACTAGTTTCTTCCCCCAACAAATATATTGAGTGATAGCAATGTTTTCAGCCTCCCAGAAGAGGTCAATGCTTGAAATCTGAAACCAGACAAATTCAGAAAAATCCAGGTGAAAAATGAGGCACAGAGTTGAGAGCAAAGTCATTAATGGCTGCATGACTTAAACACTTTGATGTACTCTGTGTCACTGGGCCATGGTCAGGTCACAATTTGACTCAAAAAGTTCCTCAGCTCAAAGCTAGCACAACTCCTGGAGGCTCATGACCTGCGGAAGGAAGGTGTCAGTCCCACAGCTTCAGAACCATTCCACCTCAGGAGCACTTTGCAGTTTTGGAGATGCTTCCAGCCACACTCCCTGCACTGCTGGGCCATGCCTGGGTGGGATGAGGCACAGCTCTGGCTCCCAGCATCTGCCACAAAACCCTGGCAGCAGCAGCAGATCCCCTTATCCCACAGGTAAAGGAAGCGCAATGTTTCCTGAGCAAGAACCTTCCTGTTCCTAAAGCTAAAGGGGAGGGATGGACTGGATGGATGGATGGATGGATGGATGGATGGATGGATGGATGGATGGATGGATGGATGGATGGATGGATGGATCCGTGGATGGATGGATGATGGATGGATGGATGGATGGATGGATGGATGGATGGATGGATGGATGGATGGATGATGGATGGATGGATGGATGGATGGATGGATGGATGGATGGATGGAGGGATGGATGGATCCGTGGATGGATGGATCCGTGGATGGATGGATGGATGGACAGATCCATGGATGGATGGATGGCTGGATGGATGGATGGATGCATGGATGGATGCATGGATGGATGGATGGATCCATGGATGGATGGATGGAGAGATCCATGGATGGATGGATGGATGGATAGATCCGTGGATGGATGGATGGATGGATGGATGGATGGATGGATGGATGGATGGATGGATGGATGGATGGATGGATGGATGGATGGATGGATGGATGGATGGATGGATGGATGGACAGATCCATGGATGGATGGATGGATGGATGGATGGATGGATGGATGGATGGATGGATGGATGGATGGACAGATCCATGGGTGGACAGATCCATGGATGGATGGATGGACGGATCCATGGATGGATGGACAGATCCATGGATGGATGGATGGATGGATGGATGGATGGATGGATGGATGGATGGATGGATGGAGGGATCCATGGATGGATGGACAAATCCATGGATGGGTGGATGGATGGATGATGGATCATGGATGGATGGAAAGATCTATGGATGGATGGATGGATGGATGGATGGATGGATGGATGGATCCGTGGATGGATGGATGGATGGATGGACAGATCCATGGATGGATGGATGATGGATCATGGATGGATGGACAGATCCATGGATGGATGGATGGATGGATGGATGGATGGATGGACGGATCCATGGATGGATGGATGGACAGATCCATGGATGGATGGATGGATGGATGGATGGATGGATGGATGGATGGATGGACGGATCCATGGATGGATGGATGGACAGATCCATGGATGGATGGATGGATGGATGGATGGATGGATGGATGGATGGATGGATGGATGGATCCATGGACTGATCCATGGATGGATGGATGGAAAGATCCATGGATGGATGGATGGATGGATGGATGGACGGATCCATGGATGGATGGACGGATCCATGGATGGATGGAGAGATCCATGGATGGATGGATGGATGGATGATGGATCATGGATGGATGGAAAGATCTATGGATGGATGGATGATGGATGGATGGATGGATCACATCTGACCTGTGAGATACCAGCACAACCAGAAGCAATTAAATGATTGCAATGAATTTTACTTTCTCTAGTAAGTGCACCATTTCTTAGTATATTAGAGTCCAGTTTAGGCTGACATGATGAAATGCCATGCCAGGAATGTGTCCTTATGAATTCTGTGTCTTGCAGATGCAATCAACACATGGATACCCAGATATTTGTTCTGGGAAGGGGTAGAAGACACATGAGCTGTCCATCTGCAGAGGAGATGAGAGGCCCCCACCAGTCTCAGGGAAGAAGAGAAATATACATTATAGTTAGTGAAATGTTAAAGCAACAGGTCATCATTAGTCAGGAAATATAGAACAAGGTGACTAGGATAGGGACAGGGATGCTGAAGCTTTATGCACTAAAAATTCAAGTGAAAATAACAAGTTTAGTCTGAGATTTGAGGCAGCAGAGCAGATTGCTCTCACCCACAGTGACCAGTCCATCACTGTGTCCTCATAGTGCCACTCACAGATCAAGACTGCACTGGGAGAGGCACAAACAGGGTAAAGGATGAATTGTTCCTTGGGGCTCAGAATCTCTAAAGGACGAATTTTTCCTTGGGGTTCAGGGTCTCTAAAACATGGATTGCTCCTTGGGGCTCAGGATCTCTAAAGGATGGATTTTTTTCCTTGGGGTTCAGTATCTCTAAAGGATGGATTGCTCCTTGGGGCTCAGGTGCAAACAGACAAGCTGCAGCAAGCAATAAAATCATCACTTGCCTGCTGATGTGCAAAACCTTTCTTTGTGCACACTCTTAGCCCATGGAAACGTGAAGTAATTTGGATTAGTTTAGCCTTCACAGAGCCTACTGCCTGAAGGCTGCCACTTGTGCCTAAACTTTGTGATTTCTGCTTTAGCAGGTAGATGTGAGCTCATTGCAAACATCAGGTGTGCAAGCTGCCCTTGTTGCAATAAATATGCCAGCACTTTTCCAGCAATGCAGCAAACTTCTGTTCTTTTCAACACAGGAGCTCTTTACTGGTTTATTATCCAAACCTGAAATCACAGCTCTAATCCAGCAGATTTTTGTGCCCAGGGGATCAGATGAACGGATCATAATCATGGAAAACAGTGAACACATATACCATATGTCTCCAAGTAGTTTGGAACTACTCCTTTTAGCACAGGATATAGCACCAAATACTGCTCTATTTGATATTCAATCATGGTTTATTCCTGAATGAGAGCTGCTAAATATTTGCAGATCAAAACCCTGAAATTTAACTTTCTTTGGAGAAAGAATTCTCAACAGTCTCAGGAATCTCACCCTTAATAACCTTACTTCCAAACAGGCCACACTTTAAGCTTGTTTTCCTCTTTGTGGTCAATTCTATGCAAATTTTGTTCCCAAAATACATTTGTGTCCTCAGAGAGCACACATGAATTATTTCTTCTGCATTCATTCAGAAATTTGTTTCTTTTAATTTTCTTCCTCAAATTTAGTCCTTTGAGCCACTCAAGACAAGGAAAATGTCTATCTTCCAGGTACCTGAAGTTTCTCCAGACCCAGAATTTGGAAGCAGATCTTCTGTAATATAAAGCAATGAAATAAAACATCCTGTGGTGCTCTATTTCTCTCCTAGCAGGAGCACTCCTGCTTTCCATTAAGCAATGATGAACATTTCTTCCTGTTGGCTCCTCCAGGAACCCTTCT
Source organism: Emberiza elegans (assembly GCA_024865655.1). Classification (NCBI taxonomy): domain Eukaryota; kingdom Metazoa; phylum Chordata; class Aves; order Passeriformes; family Fringillidae; genus Emberiza; species Emberiza elegans. Next base: position 11,072,648 of record JALJVW010000206.1, on the reverse strand, counting down.
AAAACCCTGAGGATGCTCTGTCTTATTAAAAGTAGGAAAAATTTCTAGGTATGTTACATCAGCTGTGAAGTTCTGCCTAAACTCAGTGCAGATACACACAGAGCAGAAATATGAACGGGAGACAATATTTCAATTATTCTTTCTCAGAATAAAAACACTGAAACTACGAAAAGATAAACACCTTTTGATTAGCTTTGGTAGAGGAAAACTGGCTGAGGTAACAACTAGAATTATACAACAAGAAAAAACATGTTTTTGTGGAAAGATTTTCTTTTCACTTAATTGTTTTGGTTCCACTGTTGACCTCCTGGAATTTTATTCTTGTGAATCCCAGGCTAAAGATTTTGGAAATATGCTGTGAACTGATCCACTTTCCATGGATCAGCTTAAATGACTATGTAGGTCAGAGAATTCTCAACCATGGGGTTCTAACACACTCTTGGAAATAAACCCACATACCTGGGTTTAAAACTGCTCCTAGGATGGTTTAATTATCTAATTAGATAAGGACTTCTATAGAGCAGACTCATAAAATCCTGTATATTTGTGACTAAGAAAGTTTCTGAAAGATGATTTCACCCATCTGGACAGATTGCTACAACTTCCTTATTCTATTTTAATTTAGTCTAAATTAAATTATCATTGCCAAAACTGTCCCTAAAGTCAGGACAACCTTGTCAGTTTAATATAAACTGAAATCAGAGAGTTTAGAAAGAAATCAGTTTATTTGGAGAACTGCTCAGCTAAGTTTACCTAATTACCCCAGCATGAACCACACCCCCTTTGTGCCAGAAACCTATCAATACCAACAGAAAGGTAAGTTCTACCAAAATAATTTATTGCTAATGCATATTACAGAAGATATTCAGATGCAGACAAAAGGGGAACAGATAGTAGAAAGGGGTCAGAGCTGTTGATCTAATTTCCTAATGAGTCAGGTAGAAATTACTAAAATACACCCTTTGCTATCAGAAAAGAGTTCAGCATTCCAAATTCCTTACATATTTCCTGCATTCTGACAACTATGACACTAGAGAGAAAAGGAACCTCTTTCCCCACAACAGCTGATCCTTAAAGTGGATGAGAACAAAACTATTTTCAGTTACTCCATTAACTCAAAGGTCTGTGGTCACTCTCTTGCATTTAATCCCCTAATGAACCTCTGGGGACTCCATTTGCTGACATGCAATGCCACCTCTTGTTTTCCTGCTGGCTTTTGTAAGAGGAGGTTGTTTCTCTAGACTCAGCTGGGATCTAAAAAAGGTTCAGTTTTAGGAAGAAGCCAGCTCATGAGACAGGAATCTGAAGGGCTCATGCACTTGAAAGTTTTTCTACCCACAAGACCAGTTACCCTAATGAAAGAAATTACTTCTCCCTACAACTGTTGCTTTAACTCTAAGCATAGAGCATTTTTGGGGTATCTATGGAACTGATACAGTGCTGATAAACCTTTATTTAGCCTCATCCTCAAGCACCAGGGATTTCTGATGCAAAGCCCTGCTGAGGGAGTCACTGGGGCCATGGTGACATGCATGACTGGAAAGCAGCAGCATGCAGCAAATGAAGTGCTGAGCTGGAAAGGTGGAGGAGGAACAATTTCATGACTAAGCAAGACGTGCTGAAGACACAGATGATTTCCCTGTTTCTCATACAGACACCTTCTGTGATGCTGGGCAAAAGCATTGAAGCTGAATTTTGCTAAGTGAGCACTACAGTGTCACTTGCTACGCAAATGTTCACCTCTGGGACTTGTGGTGCTACCTGAGAAATGCTGAGGGTCAGCACTGCCACTGAGGTCACAGATCTGTGTTTTAGACTCCCACAAAAATAGTCTTTACCTCTCAGTACTTAGGAATTGTTCCTTAGCTCAGGGGAATAAACCTCTCCTGACGTTCAGCAGCTGTCCCATGAAAACAAATTCCTTAGATTTTGAGAAGCATTCAAAAATTGTGGCAGTAAATGCTAGAAAAGAGTGCACGAGAAAATTAAAGAGAGTCTGAAAAGAGTACAGACTAAGGCCCAAGGCCATACATTAAACAGTGGGCAGGAAATCAAACATTGAAGAGGTTTTCATTAAAGGACTGTGAGCACAGGAAAAGGGGTCCTGTGCAAAAAAAACCCTAACAAAACCACAGTGACATGCAATCATTTAATTAAAGATGCACAAAACTCTCAAGGAAATTAGAGTAATGAATACAAGAAAAAATTAATGAAGAGATTCACTAGAGCAACAAAAAGTCCAGCACTGTTGATGTTTTTTGAATGGTGATTCCTCTGCTGTATATTGCAATACCACGCAGAGGTATCTAAAGGAGCCCTGAAAAACCTCAATCAGCAAACTGAAAGTTTACAGCAGGGTGAGTGATCAGCAGATAAATTATTTCTGACTAATGTGAACAATCAGCAGCCGAAAGTTTGCACTGCATCAGTGCAACAAAGAGCTTGTGGTACCCTCAGTTCTCCCACAAGAGCCTTGCATGGAGCCCTGCTCAGCTCTGGCACAAGGGACCCTCATCCCTGGGGCACACACAGCCCTGGGGAGGCACTGATTTAGATTGACTGTGTGTTTGGTGACATGTGAAATTCCAGCTCAAATACCCATAAAAATCCTGAGTTTTCAACACATATTAGCACGTAAAGCAATATGAGGTCTGATGCTTGATCTTTGCCGTCTTGAGAAGTAGAAAAAAATAGACTTTTAGTGCCACACAGTTTGGACATTTTGTTGGCTGAATAATTTCTAGCACAATGCCTTTTAGCCCAGGGCTTAGAAAAACCATCAAGAACAGAAAGCTCAAGTAAGATTATAGGATATAACAAGCACACTTCATCTTAACAGCAGTGTGGAAACAATATCAGATGGCTTTTATTGCATAACCAAAATCTTCTGAAAAATCTGCCCAATACAACCTAGGGATTTAAATGTTCTGGAAAAATTAAATGCCACAAAGGAGGAGAAGCCAGCTTTCTAACTCCCAGTCATGTGCCACAGCCATGGCTCTGGCTGATTTACTGCTCACGTGCAGCTTGCCTTCCCTCTGCTGCTGGGATGAGATACCTGGAGGTTGCTCTGGCAATTTCCACCCCATCAACATCACTGCTGTCCTGAGCACCCAATCCACTCCTGTGCACTTGTGCAAAGCTGTCCCCTGCCTCCTCTGCCCCTAACCACACTGCCAGAGCACCGGTGTCACTGCTTCCCCTCAGCACCCACTCCAGAAAGCACCACTTCTGCTGTTCCCCTCCTGCCCGGCTCAGAAAAGGAAAACTCCCTTCTCCTCTCTCAGTGCTGGAATAATTGGTAAGAAATTTGCTGCCTCAGAGCAATCCTGCTACCTTAAACCTCTTCCCACGTGTCATCACTCGATTTGGAGAAGTGGCTGCATGAAACCAGTCTGGGACATGGGTCAAGTTCTCACAAGTGCTCAGGGCCACACACAGCAAAGGACAGAGCTGCTCACAAGCCATTCCCTCACTGGCAACATTTAGAGCCCACTGTGAGCTTGAAAAATCAGCACTGGGGATACTGAGGGGAAGAAGCCAACAGGAATTGCCTGGCATTACCTGTGGTAGCCCTTCTTGGGCCATTTTTACATCTGCTGAGGAGCACAGCCCTTCATCCTGGCACTCTCACCACCACCCCCACACCCAGCCATGCTCACTTTTCCTCAGTTTTCTTTCCAACTCTCCTGTGTTTTCTGTGTTCAGAAAGGACAGGAGAGAGGAGACCCCTCCTGGCCCTGCAGCAGCAGCCAAGACCTCAGCCTGGGAGATGGGGCTTGGAACAAGGCTGAGAATGAATCCCAGACTTCTCACCGGACAAATGCCACACAGTAATTGGGAGTTTTGCTCCTCCAGGTGGGGCCTCTAAAACAATTTGTGGTTCATTACTCAAACATTCCAACACATGTTAAACCCACTCTGGGCCCATACAGTGCAATGAGCCATTGAAGGTGTGTTCCTACATGAAATGAACTCTTGTTCTGCCTGTTTGTGAGAGGAAACATAGAGAAACTTTATGAACTTGTGTGCTTACAGCTGGGAAATTCTGTCACAGGAGCAGCACTGTTCCTATGGCCTGGAGGCAATTTGTATTAAAAAAGGAAAATACCCAGTGAGGCCATTCAAACTCAGCTCAGTGTTCTCGATCATTTAAATGTACTGAGCTACTAAATTCTTCTAAAATCTACAGCTCAGGTAGTCTGGAGATAATGTTCATACACTCTAGTGGTCCTATAACAGAAAACAAGCTGTCTGATATTCTGAGTTTCTCATCCACAGGCTTTTCTTTGCAAACTGTCTTTGTTGTGGAGATAGGTAAAACTACTGCTTATGAAGGACTCTGGGACTCTGTGTAGAAACACTAAAGCCAAGCAAAAAAAAAAAAAAAAAAGGACCTTCAATTCTACAACAATAAGGGAAAAAGAACTGCACTGAATTAGATTTTCCCCCACAGAATACTTGCAGCATAAATGTCCATAGATGCTGCTGCCCTCCTCGTGACAGACCTCTTGACATCTTCCCTCTGGAAATGAAAAAGTGTTTGGCCTACAGGGGAGGTAGCTGGAAATGTTTAGAGAAATATCATAGACATCTGACACAAGTTGTTTGAAATGCAGCCGTCAAGGGACTCTCAAATAAACCTGACTGAACTATCTTAAAATACCTTCAAAGGACAGATTCAGCCCTGTATAACCCATTTGACTGTGATTATTAAAAAAAAAACCACAGAGTCTAATAACCTAATGTGGAGATTCTTTGAAAAGATGTTTAGCCTGCATAATCAAAACTGAGTTCCTCTTACCTAGCTGGAGGCAGAGACCTCTTCACTGGCTCATGCAAAATTTCAATATGTTTAGTCTAAAAAGTGGCCTTTATGTTTTCTCTGCTTCCAAGGGCAGGTATACAATCCCAAAAAGTAGGATTTCTGAGATCTAGTCTAAAGCTAGATATATCTTTTATCTTGCCCAGCCTTTCTAGAAGACTCTTACAATACTTCAATGCTCAAGATCATGAAAATCTTGTTATTTCCTGCCTAAAACAATTTATGACCAGATCATAGCCATCAATTCTTATTCCAACAATATCCTTCATTTTAAAAAAACTTTACTGTCTCCAGAGAAGGGCCCATTGACCTGAATAAATGAGAATCAGTGATTGTTGAAGCTGAGCAAGAAAAATGTTGCAAATACCTCAGTCTGACAATGAAACTTTCTCCTAGATAGATATCCTGAGGATGGATAGATTCTCCATTTCCACCATTATCAGCAGAAGGGAGAGCCCAAGTCATGGAAAATTCTAATCTCCTGCTTTGATAAGAGATAAGACCTATTAAGTATAAAAAGCCTCTTCTCCTTTGAGTCAGCACACAAATTTACATTTGGAAACTCTGAAGATTATGCCATTGTGACGTAAAAACCAGATTTTGGTGCTGTACCTCTCTGGACTTCTCTGAGCTCCAGAGGAAGAAAAGAGAAGTAAGCACTAACTATGAGATATTTTCTAAGTTTTCATCAGAAAGTTCAGCAATGTCAGCAGACAAACTCTCAAATAACCCGTTTGATTAAAAGCCACCACCAGATTTCTTCAGCCAATCTTAGAAATTTGGGGTATCTAAACTGAGGTTGAGAGGCTCAGTTTCCAAATACCTGGTTGCCCATTTACCCCTTAACCAGCCTCTGCTTCACATTCATGAAAATGAATTGGATAGAAAAATAAAACAGTCACATTTTCTGGCTTGTTTGGAAAGTCACAGCCAGCCCACATGAAAGGAGGGAGAAGGAGAGAGGAAAGGCAATCCCTAATGCCCAACATGCATTTTACAATCAGTCCATAAATCATCCTTCTTCTCTTTGTAGAAATGCCCTGAGCAGAACAGAGCACTCCTGGAATGGTTCATTACTTACAAACATTTGATGAAAGTGGATTCAGCTTTTGGTTTATGATCCAACATGCTGGAGGAAGATGAGTTTTCTAGATGAGACACAGGCTGTACACACAAAGCAAACTCCTGCTTTCTGCTCCTTTCTGCTTTTCAGTGCTGTCCAAGGTGCTGGGTTAAAGAAAAGCCCAGGAGTGGTTGCTGCCAAAATGAGCCCCACAGTTATCACTTATCCCTGCTAGACACATTGATCCTTGTACAATTCATCTTCACAGCATTGTGGCAAATAGGAAAAGCCTCTGTTAGACAGATCCTTTATAATTTTTTTCTTTAAGTTACTTTAAGTCTTGCAGTTTATGAGTCTTTCCCTCAATTATGGCCTATCTCAGCAATCTGCCTTTCAATCAAGGCTCACCAAACCTTTCTCAAAGGGCCCTGGAGCCTGCTGATTGAGCTGTCTCACAGAAGCCTTGCTCTTGGTATACCTTTGGAGTGCTTTTAATCATTTTATGAAGTTGGGAAATCCTCATCTATTAAACTGCAGCAGACCACAGAGAAATTTTATGGCTTGTCACCAATCGAGACCAGCTGAAAGGAAAGCAGAACGGTGCTTTCAAATTAAATTACAGTTTTTCAGCTTGGACTGGCACAATCTGTCTTCAGCAAAAGAGGGGCCTTGTGTGGAACTTTTAGAGCAAATTCAACCCTCTGATTCACACTGCTGCTCCCTACATTGTGCACTGAGCTGCACAGTTACAAAGGTGACTGTGGCACTCTCAGGCATCCTTCCAGCCCAAGGGCCATGTGCTATCTGCCATTTCCTATTTGGAAATATCTATTTCCAAATCAGAAATCTCCTATTTGCAGGAGAGCTCCAGCTTAGCACACACAGGGAGGGACAGTGAAGGACCATGGTTATAATTTGAGGGATTTCACATGCAGATTTACTGAGTGGGATTAAACTGGTTTTAACCTTGCTCTTAACCTTCACCTTCTCTGCCCAGCACCATGAGGCACTTTCTGTAGCTCATCCAAAAAGGAGAGAGCCACCACAGAGCTGTGCAGCTGTTATGAGCACCCCTGGGAGAAAGGAAATGTTCCCTCTGACCCAACATGAGAGAAGACAGGATTTCCTCTCTTTTGCCTCTCCTCTAAGATCAAGTTTGCCCATTGCTTGGAGAAGAGCAGCTTACTGAGGAACAAATAACTTGCTAATGACTGAATTGTAAAAATAGAACAAAACAATAACAACAACAAAAATAACCATTTTGGCCATGTTTATACATGCTCTGAATTTACATCCTGTGAATGTGCTGTTACCTTCTCTGAACATTCATCAGAAGAAAATTTCAAAGCCCCCTGAGTTTAAATGGTCACAGGCAGTGAAGGTGCTCCTGCCCAAGGGAAAAAAGATTTTTAAGATCCCTTCCAACCCAAGCAATCCTGTGATTTCTATGATTCTCCTAGAGACCTTTCCAAACATCATACACACACTTCTATACAGCCCTGTGATTACAAACACAGTTAATCTAGGCTGAAAGTAAACCAAAAAAAGAGAGTATATTCTGGTGTAGAGTGAAATGTAAAGTGTTTTCTAAGTGACAAAATATACCTTGAATTTGTTATTCACATTTCAAACATATCATAAGGATAATTTTTTTCCTAAGACTGCAGGTGTAACACTACATAGCTAGTCACAAGTTATTTATAAAATGCCTTCTAAGAGACATTAAAGAAGAGGAGAGAATGAGCACTACACAGCTTTTCTGTCATGTATTTTATAAAGATATCAAATATTTTCTGAATTCTAAAGACAAAAAAAAAATGGAAAAAGTTATCATAGAACCAAAATAAAGCAGAAATGGCTTTCAATCTCTTCCCTCTGGAGGCACTAGAACACTTCATGAGAGGTGGAACAAAAGCAGAAGAAACATTTCAGGAAAAAACATCAGACAAAAACGTCCAGTCTTCCAGATTACAGAGAGCCTGCCTTCCTGACAAGAATGAGCTGCTAGATTAAGCCAAGTAGAAGAAAAAGGAAAATATGGAATATTCTGTCTCAGCCATAAAAAATATTTAGCCCCATAGGAAAAAAAAATAAAATTAGAAGCAAAATTCCTTATCTTCCTGTATCAGAGCTTACTTCCAGTGCTATGCCTTATGGCTTTCCTCTTTCTTCTTTCTTTCTTTTTTCTTGTCCTTTGTTTCTCATCCTCTTGTTTTTAATCTTGCTCCCAGAGTCTGCCTCATTCTTTCCCCCAGAGGCAAATTAATCTGAGGACATTGATTGAAAATTTCCACCCAGGCTCTTAATGAGTGTATCATGGCTGTGTCTCCTTTTGGGCAAAGGAAATCTCAGAAAGGTTTTAGTACACTAAAGCTGCCAGAACAGCCCAGACATCCCACAGACACAGAAGGCAGAGAGTCTTTGAAAAAAGAAAAAAAGAAACCTTAGGGACAGCAACCACAAATTACTCCATTCTGCCCGTCTTCCTTTCCATATTTGCTCCCCTTTTTCTCCTCAGTGGCCTTTGCCACCTCCCAAGTACATCCCTTTTAACACAGACACCCCTTCCATCTATCAAAAGCCTGACACCCATGTTCCTGCTTCCCCAGGACCAACTTTGTCACTTTACCACATTAGCCAGGTTTCCCTTTGTGGCAACTCTTGGTGTGTTTTCCCTCTACCAACCACTGCTCCCTTTTCCACTTTAGCAGTCTGATAACTGCTCACCCAGTATCATGTATCTCCTTATTATCTGCTACATTATCCTTATCTAATTGCATGCACTTTGGCTCAATCTGACATTTTCAAAACTACAGATGCTTATTAGCTTTTCTTAGCTAAAAGAAAAAATGTGCATTATAGTGATTATCAGTTCCTGGCAGTGCCTGTGAAACATTGTAATGAGAGAGACCTTTAGCCCACCATAAACAAGCACAATCAGGGCCTGTTTTGGTTATTAGCAATGCTCCTACAAATGTTGCCACTGTCAGAATTAATGACAGCACTACTAATTATTAATAATCTCATGTTTCTGTCCATGGGTTCTTTTTACCCCGAAGCTTTAAGCCCAAAGCAAAAATTATTTAATTTTTGCACCCTTCACAAGGAAGCCATGAATGAAGTCACGGCCCTGGTTCCTTTTTGGTGCCCAAGAGATGCAGGTCCTGCCTCAGAAAGGCAAATAACTGGCTGAAGGTCATGCAGCAGGTCAGTGGCAGATCCAGCAACTGCAAGACTTCCTTAAAGAGTTATTCCAGTGCTCCACCACTGATCCATGTCCCCTCAAACAGAAGGCATCTAAATGTGCTCAGAAATCAGTGAGAATTGCCCACTCCTTGAAGAAGCCTGTTTCAATCTCACCATCCTCAAACACAGTGAGTATAAACAAGGCAAGTACAATAGAAGGGGTTACTGTGATCCTAAACCTTGGCTATGTCAGTTTTAATTAATTACTCTTGTTTGCAATGACTCACTGTATGTGTTCTGACAAGTGTTTGTGCTGCAGTTCATAACAGAACAAAGAAGCTGCTTCAACAGCACCCACTTTATCAGAGACACCATTGTGAAGCACTATAATACCTTCAGTGTTTTCTCCATGTGTCTCCTCTTGTATCTGGCATTACACCAAAAATATTTAAAAGAAAAAGAAAAGAAAAAAAATTTAAAAAGAAGAAGTTAATATAGAGCAGGCAGAGGAACTGTATCAATAAAGTGCAGAGATTCAATATGCCCAGCAGTTAGAATAGTAGAAGTGAAAATCTTTGGTTCACTATAAAGTATTTATGTGTCTATGGCAACATGGTTGTTGATTTCTACAGCTTCCCTGAGAACAAAGTAATAGAAGTTCAGTCTTTTAAATATTGCTTTTCTTTTCTAGCACCCAGACGAAATAGAAATAGAAAAACAAAACCAAAACCAAATCATATTTAATACAGGTTATACAGAAACATGAGGAAAGATTAAGCAATAAATTACAAACAAAGATAGGATTCTACAGTCACATGAAACATAATCCCACAAGCAATCTGTGCAAATCTCAGAGCTGTGTATGCAATAAACTTATCTTGGGACAATCAGTCTCTTATGCAAGAGGTCAAACTCTATTTAAAGCAGATCCCAACATCCCCTTTGCTCTGTGCTCAAGTCTGCTTTCCCCTGAAACACAAGACAACCCAAACTATCCTGAGAGGAGGGCAGGGGCACAGGCAGGAGCTGAGCTTTGCAGTGCCAGAGGGAGCATCCCTGGGGAGTGGCTGCAGTGGAGCCATCTGGGTTTAGCTGGGCACCATCCTTAGGTGCCAGGGCAGAGAGATAAGGCTGCCAGCAGCCCCCTGTTAGATAGGGAGGTAGAATGACACATGGCTTTCCAGCAGCGTAAAAACCACAAAATTCTTCTCCCGTGAGGGAGCTGATGGATGGGAGAGAGGAAGGGATGAGCTGTGCTTGCTGCCCCTGTTGTTCATAAGGATCCAGAAGTTTTGGGAGCAAACTGGAAGAGCCCTGCACCCCAGAGCCACCTCCAACAACACCCCATTAACCAGCACCAGCAGCTGCCACAAGATTCCATTTCTGTGACCCTGCTACAGGCATAAGTGTCTGTTTTGCTACTGTTAGCAGGTCATACTTTTTCTTTTGCCAAAAGCTGGCCTTATAAATAAAAATCTTTTAAAATCCCCATTAGCCAGAGGCACTGCAGGACACTTGAATTCTTCTTTGCAGACACAAACTGTACAGACTGGGCCCTGCAAACCACTGCTCATACCCTTGAGAAGGGACAGCAGCCAGAGCCAAGCCTCCTGCTGCTGGACTGCTCCCTCTGGCCCTGCCAGAACAGGAGGAAAGCAGCAGGCACAGGAACCCTGTAAAAAACACCTGCAGGGTCTGCTCACCAAGTACCTTCAGATCTCGGGCTTGGAGACTGCAGCAACATCTGTAATTGCTCAGTCTGCATGGGTTTCATTTCTCCTCTGACTAAAATGCCACAGCTACATTTTTTTATAGGGAGTTTGAGCTTATTTTAATGGAAAATAAGGAACACAAACATGCTTTTGTCATAAACACTTTAAAATCAATGACTGTGGCATAACTGGAGCTGAGGTTACCAAGCATTTCCCACTGCTGCATTTCCATTTCATGTAGCTCTGTATATCCAAAAGAGAAAGCCTGGGGAGAAATTTGCATTTGCTTTTGAGTTCTGCCTAGACTGAAATCTGCTTGAAATGCTGGAGCAGATGCTATTGAAAAATACAGAAATGAAATATAAAAAGCCCCAAACCACCCCCTCCCTGAAATACTATAATGAAAGCATTAATATACTCCTGTCCTTCCTTTTGGATGCTTTAAACCTCCTTTTGCTCAAAGCAAACTCCAAAGCCTTGAAGAGCTGGAAAACTGTCAGAAATGAGTGCTAGGTACAACAAAGACTTAAATGTGCCAGACTTCACAATTAGCTTTACACCTGTAAGAATATCCATGGTGATAACTGGAACAATTTTTAGTTTTAAAGCCCCTGGGGCCCAGAACCAGAAACTGCAATAGCTCACAAGGCTGAGCCACAGCAGACCACTGCTGCCATAGAGCTGAAATGAACTGCCCATGTGCCACCTCAGCCTCCAATTTCCCATCTGCAAAGTGAAAATAATAATAATAATAATAGTGATAATAATATTAATAATAATAATAATAATAATAATAATAATAATAATAATAATAATAATAATAATAATAATAATAATAATAATAATAATAGTAATAATATTATTATTAATAATAGTAATAATAGTAATAACAGTAGTAGTAGTAGTAGTAGTAATAATAATAATAATAACAATAATAATAATAATAACAATAATAATAATAATAATAATAATAATAATAATAATAATAATAATAATAATAATACTGGCAGTTTAAAAGGCACAGAGACTGCAACTCCTGGAAGAATCTATGCAATCTATGCAATAGCTAATTCCTACTAACAAGCACATTGTTTAAAGTAAAATAATATACACCTTGTAAGTGACAAACAATTTAAAAACATATTCAGTTTTCCTCAGCAGAGAGTCACAAAATTGATCTTTTTCTAATTACCTCACACACTTCAGTACCTCCGTGTAAACTTAAATGTTTTCAGAGTGAATGAGGACCAGACCCCTTTCTACCTCTCCCTCTGCCTCCATCTTGCAAGTTCCCTGAGGCCTAATAACTGTATTAATCTTTGCTGTAATCTTTGGGAAGACTTTCAAGTGCTATTTTGACAAAATAAATCATGAAATATCTCTAAATTAAAGTGTTTAAAAAATAAGATGCAATTAAAGCTCTGGTTGCATGTGGAAAATTTATGTTCCCAAACACTCTACAGGTGGAAATGTTGTGAAGGATTTCTCTTTCCAGCATAGAGAAACCACTGCCCATTCTCCATTCAGAACATTTTCCTGGATTGTCCCACCACACTCTCCCTCTGTTCCCTCCTGCACTGCTCTGTGCTGCAAACCATCCATGAGCCCAATGCTCATTCCCATTCTCTTTTATAGTTATACACTGGCAGTAAAGATTATGGCACAGTGATCTAGTCCTATAGATGAATGCACACACTCAAAATATGCTTTAACTCAGTTAACTCACCCACACTGAATCTTACCAGTACCAAACACCCACAATTTAATGAATACATACAATATTTTCAAAGGTGCATATATCAGTAGAAAAAAAAACTAATCCAAAATGAGTATTTGTCCATCTAACTAGGAAATATATTTCAGTATCTATTTTTGTGTTTGACCACAAATGTTTTGAAATGCCTTGAAATGACAAACCTAAATTTCTGTGTGTACTTTTGAAAAGACACACTGTATCACAACCAATGAGTGAAAATCAGTGAGTGAAAGAGGCTTTTGGAAAAAAAAAGAAAAAAGGCTTTTTTTTTTGCTTTTCTTTGGGAGAAAAGAGAAAAACATTCCCTTAGAAGGAAGGTTTATTTCTTCCCTCCTTCCTCCATGTACTTAAAACTATTGCTGAACCCTTTCTTATGAAAATATTTCCACCAGAAGGTGAAAAAGAGAGTTACAAAACTGCCACCAGTTCCAGCAGACCTAGAGAAGGCAGGAAGGAGTTGAAGAACCCCCACGTGTAGGTGTGAGTGTGTAAACAAGGGGGTGGTTGATGTATTCCTGCAAAACCCAGGAAAAGCCAAGTGCTCCATAGGAGCGGTGTGATCACCACACGCTGCCACCCCTTGGTCACGGGATGAAAATGCTCACACCTCGCGGCAACGTGCTGGGAATCAGGCAAAAATCCCCCAAAATCAACCTGCAGTTAATGAACTGTAATGGGAGGCTTTGCTGCACCAGCACAAGCATAAATACATTAGCACAAAATAATGTAAATCTTTTTATTTTATGGGACAAAATCTGCTGCCTTCAGTCTGGCCTTTCCTGAAACAAAAATACACAAATGGGTGGAGAACAGCACATACTCACAGATTTAATTTTTTTCCCCACCTCCTATGTCTTTAAAACCCCTTGGAAACCAACTTGAGCTGCTCCAGCCCTGGGCTCAGTCTCTGCTTTCTGCACTGGAGCTCCCAGCTCAGGAAGAGAAATAACGTGAGCCGAGTACTCCATGTGAAGCACCCCAACCAATGGCACAGTTCACTACTATTAGAGAGATGATTCAGCCTCTTCACACAGTTATTTCTGAATACTTAAAAATACATTTGCTCTGGTAGATTTTTTAGCGTGTGCATCATCACCATGGCTAGGGAAGACTGCAGAAACCGAGGCAGATTTTAAACTGGCAGCAAATATCGTAAGTTTGTTTAATTATAGATATAGGCATAAAGTGAAGCATAAAAAGTGTATCACTTGCAGATCAGTGTCCAATATTCAGTAATCACAAAATATATGATGAGATTCTGTGCAAGTATAACCCATGATTTTAATAAGATTTGTAACTATTCCTTTTGAAGGAAGTAAGCTGCAATTTTTATTCCTTTCAAAAGGTGAGCTTACAGAATGTCAGCAGGGCCTAACTATTTCCATGGAAATATCCTTCCCCACTCTCTGCATCTTAATGGCTGGAGAGTAATTGAGTTCAGCTCCAAGAACTCACCAAGAAGATTCTAGGAGAATTTTATAGACTTCAGAATAGGAGATTCTTACAGACTTAAACAGTTGGTTTTGCCCATACACACAGCAGAGCAGATCTATAGATAGACTTCTGATACAATTCAAGTTGTTACAGCTTACAACAAAGTCAGGGTTTCTGCAGTCCCACAAACTCCTCAATGAAATCAGTGCATTCATCTCTTTAGGAGAAAAACAGCCCAATTTTGAAATGCCTGTTGCCTGAAGCTCAGGCCTCAACATTTCTGAGGGTTCTGTCCCTGACACACATTTCAATATCTCCGCCTGTTAGACAAATAATGAACTGAAAATTAACACCTTCAATTACATGCAAGTCTGATGTACCAAATTACTTTTTTTTTTTACACTGATGGCTTTGATTCTCACTTTCTCAGACTCACTCTGTTAACAAAGGATATTTGAATTACTAAATCCTTAACCTATCCAAGCACAAAACACAGTTTTACTGAGGCACCTCAAAATTATCTGTATTTATATCTGAATGAAAACCTTCTCAAAAGGTAAATAAGTATGAATAATCAATTGCAGAACTAATAAAGTATAATATATGGCCAAATGCAGTTTTAAGCAAATGCAGAAAAGAAAAATATTCAGAATTCAGTTATTTAAAGAATATCAGAAAAATGAAAGGTTTTGTACTTTGGAACTGGCTTTTTTATGGGCTTAAGTCTCCAGTTAAAGCCAATAAGAGATTTGGCCAAGTAATGAACCTGTAAGAATGCAGCATGTGGCTTTCATATTAAAAAATGTTATGATATTTCACTGGAGGATTCAATATTTTTAACAGATAACTTAACAATTCACTTTAAAAAGTACTTGACTTATAAAATGGATCAATATTCCATGTTACAGGAAAGCGTTGAAATTTTTATGCACCTGATTAATGCATTGTTATCATCCCAGTAATTAAAAGGAGCGGCATTACACACAATCAGCATGATACATCTTACTCAGCACCTCCTGGCAGTTGCCTGCAAAAATTAAACTCATTAATCACTGTGATGCCAAGAAAGAAGCCTGGAAAAGATGAAGAAGCTCTATTTTATGGGAAAACAGTTCTCAAGTCAACACATAGGAGAAAAAATCCCTTCCACTGTATAATATAAAAAGCATTTCTCTCATCAGTCCAAAAGGCAAAACAATCAAAATTACCATTTAAAAGGTAACCTCATCAATCTAAAAAAGAGAATTATGCTAACAAAATTGTATAACCTGCTATACCACCACACTAAACTGAATGAAGAGTTCTCAAAAAGTTTTCTCATCTAAAAAAATGTAGTAAAAAACTAATTTTATAACAAGGTAAATATGTATTCTGAATTTTGTTTAAAGATGTTGTAATAACTTTAGATAATGATGCCACTGAGCAAACTAGGAAGTGTTTTTCAGGGGTCATTTATATAGAACCTAATTTCTTTATTACTCCTCTTGCAAATAACATAATTGTCTCATCAGATGAACAATTAACGTGAACATTTTGCAAGACTTAATCCAGGTTTTGTTCAGTAGTTAGGCCTACTATGTATATTTTCTCATATACTTGCCACGAGTTGAATCATAGTAAAAGCTTTAAAATTCTAAAAATCATAATAAAAAATTTAAAATTCAAAAGAATGCTGTGACCTCTACTTTGCTGTATTTTTATGTTACTAAAACAATGTTCTCAAGTGTGTCTCAATGGTGCTTGTAGGTCAGCAGTTGTAATATAAAATCATCACTGGTTTTAATTTGAATTTTTTTAGGGAGTTACTACCTTCTTTTAACTCTTTATAGATTTCAAGCAGTATTTTTCCATCAGTAGTACTTCCAGTGGACAGAATGCTTACTTTCAATACTGTGACCTTCAAAGGCAACATCCTGTCTTTCCCTCTGTTTTGTTCTGCATTGAGCTCTGTGCTGGTGCTTAAAAATACAGCACACATATTTCAGTAGGAAAAGTCATCATCAGTAACCCATAAAATGCGCTCAGTTCTCTCCCTTTTATTAATCACATGACAAAGTTAGGAACAGAACAGTCTCATTCTCAGGTTTGTTTTGATATTTCCAAGTGTGGGAAGGGAGAAAACCCTTTGTTTCTATATGTTTAAGTTCTAGATTCTCCTGATACATTGATGTCAAAAGATGAAAGAAAAGATGAAAGACAATGTGAATGCCCCAGTTGTGCAAGACAGAAAACAGAAGTCTAATTTTAGGAAAGAGTTTCCAGTGCTGTGTCCTTAAGCCCTTCCCCATGATGAGCAATTGCACGTACTCCTGGCACCCTGCACAGACAGACCACTCTCCTTGGACTCGTCCCATGCTCTTTGCCAGCTCTCTGCCTCACTTTCCCCCTTTCCTCAAGGCTCTCATGCCCAGGGCTGCATTTGCTCATCCTGAGCAAGCCTGACTGCTGCCACTCTGTCTCTGCTACTGTCGCCACAGACAAGGGCGGGATGTCACTGTCAGCTCGCCCCGGCACGGTCCTGGGAGTGTTTGGAGAGCAAACAGCTCCTCCTGACCCTGGACAGGAGGGGTTCGGCACCCCGGACAGATCCTCCTGACCCTGGACAGGAGGGGTTCGGCACCCCGGACAGCTCCTCCTGAGGGACAGGAGGGGTTCGGCACCCCGGGCAGCTCCTCCTGACCCTGGACCCGGGACATAAGGGTCCTGACCCTGGACAGGAACATCGGACAGATCCTCCTTCTGACCCAGGGACATAAGGGTTCAGGACCTTGGACAGCTCCTCAGAGGGACAGGAGGGGTTCGGCACCCCGGACAGCTCCTCAGAGGGACAGGAGGGGTTCAGGACCTTGGACAGCTCTTCAGAGGGACAGGAGGGGTTCGGCACCCCGGACAGCTCCTCAGAGGGACAGGAGGGGTTCAGGACCTTGGACAGCTCTTCAGAGGGACAGGAGGGGTTCGGCACCTCGGGCAGCTCTTCAGAGGGACAGGAGGGGTTCGGCACCCTGGACAGCTCCTTCTGACCCAGGACAGGAGGGGTTCGGAACCATGGACATCTCCTTCTGACTCGGGACAAGAGGGATTCGGCACCCTGGACAGTTCCTCCTGATCCGGGTCAGGAGGGGTTCGGCACCCCGGACAGTGACCCGGGTCAGGAGGGGCTTGGAACCTCGGACAGCTCCTCCTGACAGGAGGGGTTCGGCACCTCGGACAGCTCCTCCTGACAGGAGGGGTTCGGTATCCCGGACAGCTCCTTCTGATCGGGACAGAGGGGTTTGACACCCCGTACTCCTTCTGACCCGGGACAGGAGGGGTTTGGCGCCCCGGACGTCTCGTCCTGAGCCGGGACAGGAGGAGTTGGGCACTTCGAACAGCTCCTTCCCGGGACAGTAGGGGTTCGGCACCGTGGACAGTTCCTTCTGACCCGGGACAGGCACCCCGCACAGCCGGCCCAGTCCCGCCCCGCTCCGGTTCAGCACCGCGGACACCTCCAGCCTCCCGGCCCCTCCTGCCGGCGCCGGGCCCCGCGGGCCGGACCCCGCTCCCTGAAACACGCGATTTAAAGACCATTTCCACTGGTTTGTCACGACTTCATCCTCCCGACCTGAACGACCCTCTGCCAGAGACCACCGGCTCAGGTTTCCCAGTCTCTGCTGGAAGGGTGCCCCTGTGAACTGCCGAGCCAGTGCAGGGGACTTTCTCGGACAGGTTGCCCCCTTTAGAAACAATTCACACTAAGTGTCCACGTGCGTTGAGGAGTCACCCCAAATCCCTGCTTCTGGGCACATTTTTTTGCACTTCGTTGCAGAAAACACCAGGCAGGCACAGACAGAGGGAATGGGGGAGAGGGGGAGGGAGGGAAGAAAGGAAAGGAAAAAAAAAAAAAAGAAAGAAAAAGAGAAAAACTTTCCTTATAGAAGTTAAAGGGTATTCTTATTATTATTCTGGAGCCTGTCAGCAGAAACCACTCGCACATGCTAAACTGCAGGCTTTCCTCTGCTTCCGGACTCAGCGCTTCTGGTGACCAGAGAAGCGGCTCCAGACATCTGCTGTCTGCAAGTCCAGGAAAGCGAAATTAAAGCAATGAGGAAAATGTGCCTGAGCCCAGCCCTGGAGGTGGCACTCCGCTGGCTCGCAGCGACACCTAGAGCCCAACACCCGGCCGGGAAGGGCCCCGTGTCCCCAGCCACACCGGCACAGAGTCACCGGTGGGTGCGGGCACCCGGGGAGGGCCCGGTGTCCTCCTGCACTCGGCCAGGGCCAAGGGGCAGCGGTGCCAAGATCGTGAGCGAGTCACAGGGAAGAGTCAGCTCAGGTCCCTGTCACTGCTGTCCCCCGGGGCTGTCAGCATTCAGTCACCTCGGGAGAGGTTTAGGTCGATTGGCCCCATCACTGACAGAAGTGCACTTGCTCTCTGGACCACAAAAGTCTTTATGAAGGGACAGGAGAATGGACAGGGGTTTAAAAGATAAACCGAGGGCATTTCCCTGCACACACAACTCTCTCCTCGGAGTGAAGCAGCCCTGCTGTTGTGGCTGGAAGCTGTGCCTTGATTGGGAAGGCTCCCAGAGCCAAAGCTAAACCCTGCTGCAAAGCTAACGCGTCCCATTCGGGCAAGAAGTATTTTTAACAGACACAAACATTATTCCCAGCTGCAGCCATTTGCTTCCCCTTGTGTGTGCTTCCACAGAGGCAAAACACACTCAAATCCCTCTGCAAACCTAATACCAGCCAGCCATACGGGCCACATGTTTTGATCCATCACTGGCCCTTGTTCTCTCAGTCTGTCCCCCTCCTCGCCACCCCAAAAGAACCAGGGGAAATCGACCCAGAGTAGTTTAACTCCATCGGACACAGCAGGCAGCCAGCGGCCTGGATTAGTCACTCGTTACTAAGGCGATATGCAGATGCACCCTTTGAAGGAGCGGAAGGTGCGCGGCCGAAGTTTTCGGCTTCCCCGGGAGGGCTCGCCCAGGGACAGCGGGGAGGGGGGGACAGAGAGGCCCCGAAACGGCTGCTCAGGGGTTAAAAAGTTTCCCTGCTGCCAGGTTAGGAGGAGGCTCACAGGAAGGCGAGGAGGGAGGGACAAGGTGAAGAGTTCTGCCCCGGGAGAGTGTTAAAGGGTAAAGCACGGAATAAAAATTAAAAAAAAATTTAAAAAAAAAAAAATGAAAAAGAGGATGGGCAGCCTTGTCGCGTAGCTTGGGGGTAGCAGGACGGAGCTGGCACCTGGCGTTTCCTGAGGTGCTGACCCCGCACCCCCAGCCCCGCTCCGCGGGAGCGCAGAGCCGCGCAAGGACTCGGTACCGGGGAGAGCCGCGGGGCCAGCGCGGGGCGGGCGGGTCCCGGCTCCGCTCGGCTCCCAGCGGGCTCCGTCCCGCACCGTCCCCGGCACTCCAGGGCACGAGGAGCAGCGCAAAAGACCCGCCTGGAAAGAGGAGCGGACAAACCGCAAGGAATCGCTGCCAGCTTAGAGGGGCACACAGCCATCCCGCAGGACAGGGGGCGGGGAGGGGGGGGCACCCAAAACCCAACCCAAAACCCAACCCAGCCCCACGCGAAGCACAGCGGCGCTTACATCCTCCTCCTCGCAGTCACTTCGCGACTGGTACTGGAAGCGGGGCCGGCTGCCTTCCTGTTGCAATGGACGCGGGGTCTTGCCGGCAGCGCCGTCCTCCTCGCTGCTCTGGGCGCCCAGGAGGTGACTGGCTTCGGGGGGAACGGGGAACGAGCGGGAGGTGTTGATCTTCCCGCTGAACCGCTGGTACAGCGAAGCCATGAAGTCAATCCGCGGGAAGCGAGGGAGAGGGAGGGCAAGAGAGCCGCTTCTTTTTTTTTTTCTTCCCCTCCTCTCTTCTTTTTTGGCTACAGCATGCTACACGCGGGTGAGGATCAGTCCCACATCAGTGGGAGGGAGAGAGAGGGATGCTGCTCGCCGGTCCTCTGCACCGGCACCCGGAGAGAAGCCGGGGGGTTCAAGAGAGCAGAGACGGGGGAGTGATGAGAGGAAGAAGAGAGAAGATAGATAAATAAATAATAAAACGCAATCGAGCCGTAACACCACAGGCCCCGGGAATGCTGCACCATCCAGTGTTGGGAAGGAAAAAATAACAGAAGAGGAAAAAAAAAAAACACCAAAAAATCCCAAAACACTCCACGAAGACGTACCCCCGATAATGGCGCCTGAGTGGATCAGCATTAAATGTGCTTTGGGGGTGTGCGTGTGTGTTTGCAAAAGCAGAGAGGAAAAAAAAAAAAAAAAAAAGAAGGGGGGCTGGCTCAATCGCTGGCTGTCAGCGGCTCCCCAGGCAGAGGTGGCGGAGCAGTCGCCTCCGAGGTCGCATACCAACAGTGTGCACAAGCGAGAGGCAGAGTGACAGAGTGTGTGAGACGGAGTGGAAGGGGCTGGGAAGCCTCATTCAAAGCACGTTGCTCTTCTTGGGAAGGAGGGCTCTTCTACGATCATCTCCTTTTCGGTACCTTCTGGGGCTGGTTTTTTTTTTTCCTGCCTATTTTTTTTTTTTTTTTTTTCCCGGGGAAACAACTCAAAAAAAAAAAAAAAAAAAAGGCAGCAGACACCTGATCGCCAGCCGAGAGAGAGAAAAAAGAGGTGGGGAGGGGGAAGGCGAGGCTGGAGGCGGGACCGGCAGCTGGAGGGGCTCTGGGAGGCCCTGGGCGCGGAGTGGCTCGGCCCTAGGAAGGGGCGAGGGGAGGGAGGGCGAAGCCTCCCCGCTGCCCTGCCCTGCCCCGGCGGGCACGGCTCAGCCCGGCCAGCGGGCACTGCCCGGCGCCCGTCCCTCCGCCCGTCCTCCTTCCCGCACGGCCGCCGAGAGGAGGGACAACAGGGGAGGGATGCGGGTGTTTTGGAGGTGGCCGCTGTCGTCGCTTTTTGAAATAATCCGGTAAATCGCGTCTCTTACTATTTTTGTATTAATTCATTTTTGCTGCATTAAAACGTGCTTCAGCGCCCCTCAGTGGAAATCCGCCCTAAGCTGCTCCCGGCGGCTCCGGCCGGGGATAAACAACCGCGGTCCCGGCGGCGGGGATGGAGCCGGGGCTGGGCCGGGGCCGGGACCGGGGTTAGGGCTGGGGCTGGGGTCGAGGTCGGGGTCAGATCCGGGGTCGGGACACGCCGGGAGCCCCGGCACGGCCTTTGCTCGGAGCCGCCGGGCCCCGCTCGCCCAGCCCGGGAGCCGCGGCCGCCGCTCCGAGCTCCGGGCGGGGACACCGGAGCCGCCAGCGGGGACACCGCGCACGGCCCGGGCGGGGACACCGGAGCCGCCAGCGGGGTCCTGCCCCGCCAGCCCAGCGCGGCTGCTCCGGACAGAGGGTGACGGTTCCTGTTGCTCCAGCATCAGGCACTGGGGTTTCCATAGCAACAGATGCTCGGGTTAAAAGGAGAGTGGCAGAGCTGGTGTCCCCTCTTCTGGTCTCCAAAATCCTCCCCTTCGACCTCTACATTTGCCACAGATATTGGGATCACAACACACAAAACATAAACCGGCGTTTGCTCATTCCCATTGAGAGACTTGCTGCTGAAGAGCTCACAAACTTCATTATAATTTAACAAGTGGATTTTATAGGTTAAAATTCTGTTTCTAAACACTGTTCTTCCTTAAAGTTTTAGTTGTTAAGATAATACCATCTCTAATATATGTAATTTCATCAGTCTTAAAAAAACCCACTTCAGTAGATCATGTATACAATATTCTAGAGTGTAAAAATTTCCCCCCTCCATGATTTCAGTAACTGCCTGATCAAAAATCACTTTGTGTCTGAATAGTTTCATCCACTCCTTTTTATTTGCGTCTTCAAAGTCAGGCATGAAATGTCTTAACATTTAGATGAAAAGGGAACCTTAT
This sequence comes from Emberiza elegans, assembly GCA_024865655.1. Lineage (NCBI taxonomy): Eukaryota > Metazoa > Chordata > Aves > Passeriformes > Fringillidae > Emberiza > Emberiza elegans. The sequence goes on along the minus strand of JALJVW010000206.1, from coordinate 11,050,813 downwards.
CTCATCAGGAGAGAAAACAAAAACAAACGCTCTATCTCCTTCCTGATGGAACTTCAAAGAAGGAATCATTTTGATCTTCACAACTGAGATGCTGACATTTAATTAAAAAACAAGATGAGCACACAATGCTCTGAAGCAAAGGTCTGGCTTCTAAGTCATAGTGACATCCATCATAACAGAAGTAACTTTCCAAAAGCCACTTGGGCCCCTTGTAACTTCTGTTTCAGACACAAATTGGCTACCAAAAATCTGGACACATAGCTCAGGTAAATCCCACCTCAAACTGCATTAATGAAATTTTGAATAATCATGGCCTTATGGTATTTGGAATTGGTGACAAATAGCACTGAAAAAAAAAAGAAGGAACAAAGGAATAAATTTAAAAGAAAATAATGCATTTTTAACTTCTAAGGAAGAACTAGGACACAAAGGAATAATCAAAGAAAGCCACAAAAAGGCAAGACGAAACCACTAGGTAGGAAAAAACAACAAAGATTAAATGTTTGAATTAAAAATTTTCAAAGAAAGTACAGAAAAAAGAAAACATTCAGCATCACAGCTAGTTCAAAACCAAAAGAGCCTCTAAGGACCAATTCAGATCTAAATACATTGTGGTTTTAATTCTTAAGAACCAAGATTTCACATAATTGAGTTTGCTTAGTCATGCACACATATATTGGACATGTATGTGTGTACACAATTCCTGGAAAAATTATATTAGGGGAATACAGAATTGCAATGTCAAATACTTGAAAAGCTCAGTAAAAAAACAAACAGCCAAACGGTTCTCATCCACCAAGAGATCCTGATCATGTAGCTTTGGGCTGTGATTCATTCACCCAAAAATAAATAATTACAGCTATTTAAAGGCACTTCTGATTCCAGCTCTCCCCTCCATAACAAACCAGGGACAGCAGAAACAATTTAATGCTGTTTTCTGGGTATCATGGTGGGTGAAGAAGGATGTTTGCACCAGTTGGGAACCGCAAGACGCATTTCTGTCACCCTGTTTCAGCCACAGTGACCTTGTGTGGAAGGGCTGAGCAGGCAGCTGGAGGCAGAAATATCTTAAATAACCCCCTGCAACAAGATGCACCAGGATCAGTCTGTCAATGCCATTGCTGAAAGCAGGAGGATTTTTCTGAGTCATAAGGACCCAGATGATTGCATTAGGGACTCTGGAGAGCACTCAGGCCTGCCTGGGCACAAGTTAGCTCAGGACATCCCTGCAAATGTGTTATGGTAGCCCTGGCTGCCTGCTAGGGAGGGAACCGAGGGCTCCTGAGGCTGCTCAGGGCTGGAAGCACCTCTCCCCTCCACCTGCAAGCCCTGGATCTTGTGCTGCTCATCTGTGCATGACTGCGAGCCCAGAGTCCTCCACAACGTCCTGGTTCTGTGAACAGAGAGTGGCACACAACGTGCACACTGACAGGGCATGGAAAACATGGAGCCAAAACCAAGAAACGCAGGAAACATGGAGACATGGCAGCAAAATGGCACTAAACAAACACCACATCAGGAACTGGGGTTGCATTGCAGCAAAAACCTTCGCAGCCCATGGCAAGGTTTGAGAAGTGAGCAATTTGTGTTATGAAACATGTGTAAAGAGGCAAAATATTTCAAAAGTACAAACATAAGGGTCTTGTCTTTAAACACACATCCTACATGTAAGGAAAATCTTTTCCCTAAACCCTGCAAAGAAGATCCCAAGATAAAAATCAAGGCATTTCAAAACAAACAGTGTCCTCAAGCGTCTTTTAGTTGTATATTTAATTCAGTATCCAAAGTTTTGAAGGGAGGTTTGATTCCTAACTAGTGACATTTCCATCAAAATAAAGTGTGTTAGTTAAGACATTTTCCCTGCAGCACCAAAGTATGTTTTACTGACATTTTTAAAGCATTCAGAAAAATATGACACATTTTTTCTCCCCGTGTTGCATAAATAAACAGTGTCCCCATATTTCAGCACTATTAATGTAATACAATCAAAAGCAGGTCAAACCCAAGCCCTACTGCCTTCAAAACTTTACATTAAATATTTGGTTTCAGACAAATCAGCTCAGACTAACACTGGCAAAGAAACAATCCTGCAATATTACTCCTGGACATTTTTTATTTAGATATAACTTCTATCTGTCAGGGAATTCATGCATTGTTATTCATGTTCCATTCTTCTTTCTGACAAAGCAATTTATGAGCTTGCCATCTAAATAATATAGAGTTTGTTGCAGACAGAGCTAAACATGTTTCTAGTTTTCAAGTGGTGATAGCTATTAAGCAGCTGATTAGTGTATTTTTTAACAAAAGATTTTTTTTCAGTAGTTCAAGTACACTTTTTATTATTCGAACTACGATAGTTTCATTTTCCAATGAGCTTGTAAAGGAATTTTAGAATTTCCTGATTATTTTTTTTCAAATCGCTCCCAAAAAGGCCAAGTTAATATTTTCCTCTTTAAATGACTGTATTTATTAATATAAAACACCTGGGGTTTTTATAATAGCAACTGTCTAGGCACTAGAGAGACAAAGATACAATATTTTAACTCCTATTACCGTGGTCAGCCAGGATAAAATCCTCCAGCTCATGAATCTCCAATGGCCCCAGGCTTATGCCTCCTATACATCTGCTGGCTGGTGTCAACTGGAAACCCAACCAGACCAGAACAGGGATTCCCTTTCCTGTGTCAGTGCCTGAGGACACACCTGATCGTTCCCTTTGATTTAATGGGTGTGCTGGGAGGAGCATTGCACTGTGGCAAGTTGCGACAGTAGGGCTGCAGAGGGGCAGTGGATATTGTGGAATTAGCATGCTGAGTGCTCACTTTCTTAGCTCATTATTTGTGCCAGCAGCATCTCAGAGCAAGTGATGTAGAAATGCAGCATTGGACAGTGAGTGAAGGCTTAGAGAAGCATATTTCTCTCTGGAATCACATACTATTCAAAAAAATCTTGTAGGCCTTTAATTTTTTTTTTTTTTAATCATTATAAGTCCCTAAATGAACAAGGAAGCTCTCCAGGCTGGACTAAGAGAAACATTGGTAAAACTAGTTTTCTGGGCACCATAGGAATAATTCAGTCTACCATAAGTGGTGGAATGAAGGCTTTTGTTGGGAATATAAAACACTGATACTCAAGTACTGGGAATAATAGACAATGGTGGTTCCACAGGATACAAGATTTTGGGGGGAAAAAAAAGTAGGCTGGAAGTAAAGGCTCTTCAGGAGAAGAGATGGGCCCAGAGGGAGCAAAGAAGAAAAAAATCAGAAGCATATAGAAGAGGCAGGGATACAGTGAAGTACCAGCAGGGCTGAGAGAAAAAGGAGATGAAGATGAGTGAGGTCAAAGAGGCAGAGAAGAAATGGACCAAAACTGTCAGAGATGGAAAGCACCAACGTGCCTGGGGAGCAGGGAGCCAGGCTGGGCTGGTACAGGGTTAATTGGAGCCACACAACGGAGCCTTTTCAAAACCAGGGAGATCAGCTGCTGCAGAAGGCAATTCCAACACCTGGTGGATGAATGTTCTCTCAGGGGTCAGTAAGACAGGTGATTGTAACCACTCAGAGTCCTGGTACCCACCAAGGCCTAATTAAATGAAATCAAGAGCAGGTAGCTGAATATCAGCAGGTTCTTGCCTGTAGTGTGAGCAGGACTGTGTCCAAAGGAAATGGGTGAAAGTCCTAATGCTGAGGGCATTTATAAATAGCCTGTATGAGGCATTAGAAAATGTGCTGTAAGGCATAATCCTGCCAACTGGCAAAACTATAGATCACATGACCAAGAAGGTCTTTCCCATATGTTTTTTATGATTTTGCAGTTGGTGCAGAGGTGATGAAAGGCAGGGAAAAAAAAGAAACAACACAGAAGAGAGGAGTCTGGAACAATGGTTGTTCTAATTCTGGTGCTAAAAAAAGGTTATGCCAAGCCTAAGTAAAAGAAAATACTGATGTATATGTGTTTGTACAGCTGCACACCACATCAGGGTCCTGGCTTAGCCCCATAGCTGGTACTGACATCCATACCAATAAAATTTGTACTGCAGACTGTCTTTCTTGTCTTAATTAACATTCTGTCTTTGGGAGCTTTATCTGAGAGAAGTTAGGATGAGATCCCAATTCTGTGTCTCCAAGAGAAGCCAGGAAGTGGAGCATTACAGATAAATACATCTTTCTTTGGATGCCACGAGCTGCTGGCATCCATGTGAGACTTGGCCAACATTCCTGAGCTGATCTCCACCATGCACATTCCCCTCTGCTGTGTAACCTGCCAGGGTTTGGTACTCAAGTCAGATATGCCACGACAGCAACCAGGTTGCCTGATTAATCTGACCTCTCTAGGGGGTTTTCAGAAAGAAAAGGGAACAGATTTGTCTTCAGAAAGGCAAAGCAGGCTGTTGCAGGTCTACCAGAAATGCAACCATCTTGCAAAAGCATCCCTCTGTCACCTCAGACAGACTGACTCAAGGCAAGAGATTCACTCAGCCCTAGATGTGAAAGGTTCCTGCTCCATTTGTGTGCATGAACGACATCTGCACATCCTTAATTGCCCAAGTTGGGAGAAGCTGATGCAATTCCTGCCTAATTCACCACTGTAAAATTGGCAGCATGCAGAAGCAAAATACCTTGGAGAAATTCTGAATTTCCACTTCCCAAAAAGCACTTGTGCATGAAGAATCTTGGAGAAGCAGGAGGAATTTAATGAGTTAGCATTTCAAATGCATGCCACAGGATTCAAAGGGAGCAGACAAGACAAAATAATTTAACTTGAAGACTTTTTTTTTCTAATACAAAGATTTTCTTTAAACAGATCTGACTCCTTAGACGAGCTGTCACTAAATTCACAGGGGGGGTTTTTTTGTTGCTTGGAAGAGAACTAAAACCTAGATTTACTAAAAGACTCGGGGGATGTAATGACACAATTTTAGGTTTTGGAACCCCCCAGATGAAAGGAAACCCTAGAGAGAAATATGTATATGCAAGAAAAAAAGTATATTTAGAAAAGTGGACATCTCAAAAAGGCTACCTTAGGCTAACCAAATATCCTCCCACTCCTTTGTTCTCCTTCTGGCCCTGCCAGACATATGTTTCTTCCTCCAGTTTGGCACAGATTCAGCATATTCAAATGTATTTGAATACATTTACAGCATTTACAGAGAAAGAAGCAATGATGGAGATTTGTAAAACCCCTCCCTTAGAGGGAAGCATGTTGGATATTCTCTAGGAATAAATACCAGCTCAATCTTGAAGGCTGTAGGTACAATTCATCCCAGTTTCTGCCTCCCAGCAGGATTACAGACACGTGAGGAGCTGTTGTGGGATGTCTTCATGGGCAGTTCTGAATGTGCAGAATTGCCACTGGGGTACTTGGGGAAGTTTTCAGGCTGAACAAAAAGCATTTGATGAGTTCCAGTCATCTGGAGCTAAGTAGGCTGTGAGCAGGGGTTTTATAGATCACAGCTCTAGATTAACTGTCTGAAGTCCCCTGAAATCACCTCAAAGTAAATAATGTCATTTTGGATTTGGGACTAATTTAAATTGGTGGATATTTGTGCTTCTTCACTCTCAGTGCTGGTGCATGTTCTTTCCTGCCTGCCTATTTGCCTTCATAAATTGATTAAGGAAAAAAGCTTACAGGCTTGCTCATAGTTTTCTAAGTACAAATTACACAGTTTGTCCAATTCACCTGTCTCAGTAACATAAAGTCAGAAATGGCTGAGGCTCATGGAAGTTATTTTAAAGGTTTGTAAATGTTTCTGGTCAAATGCCATTATGTAACAACAAATATACAGAATTATATATGGCTATCAAACAGTGCATTCATTTTTTAAAAGGTGGGAGACACAAGGACAAGAATTGAATACTGATTGGAGACTAATAAATTACATCTTTACCAGTTTAAAAATGTTTATGACCAAAGATTTTTAGGGTCAATAAACAAGCCAACCAATGAGAGGTTTTAATTTTAAACATCTCTTAGGATGTACCAGGATTAAACTCACCAACATATGTGCTTCTTTTAAATTTTACTGCACTCTTTCAACATATGCCAGAGGCACTAAACTTTGCAAGGGTATTCAGCAACATGAGGTACTGGAATACACACTGGAATTATCAAAATCAGATCAGTGATGATATAATCAATATGAGCTGCTGCTTTGGAAAATTCCAGTGGATATTCACATGTATTCACTGCATGTACCTAAATTTAGGGGCATTTTATTTCTAGTTAAACTGACAGAGATCTTATTGGCTTGTTAAGTAATATCTTTAGAAAACAAATAAACTCAATGCTTTGTGAAACAAGCCAGGCACGCACCTAGTCACTCCTGACTTAGAGACAGATCTATAGATAGATCTATATTATTTTCATATGCCAAGGAATCACAAAAGCAGGTCAAGTGAACTGAAGAAAGTATTTAGAGATGTCCAATAATTTAGCCACACAGATCAAAAGCAATTCAGGACTCCACTAAGTGAGAAAATACAAACTGCTTCATCATAATCTGAATAAGAGTGTGACAAAGGCAATCCTGGAAAATTCTGAAGGCAACTGATCATTTCAAAACTTTGGAAAAGGTTTGCTCTTCCAGAGAAAAATTATATTATTCCCTCCAAATTATACAAGAACACAGCAGCGTTCAGATCCTCCTGTTCCTCTCCACAAAAGCAGGCAAACAGCAACCAGGCAGCTAAAAAGTGTCACAACAGGTTCCAAAACCCAGCTGTTGAGTCCATCATAGCTTCTGCAACACAACTTCAGCAGCACAACCAGAGCTGCATTTTGTAAAAGCACCAACACTAAATCCAATTGTTGAAAAAATGAGGCCACCATGACTTAAAGAAGTAACTTCTAATGAAACATCACTTGATACACTGGCTGATGCCAGCCCTCCAGGAACCTTATCAGCAATGAGCAGAAGGAAGCAGCACCACCAGTTATCTGGAATTTATGGTTCTTAAATCACTGAGTTGTTTCTCAATGCTACATCTTCAATGACTTCATATAAACAACCACAATGTAACCTTCTTCAGCTTCAAGAGAATTTTACCATTTTGCTGTGGAAATTCTTTATTCTAGCCATTATTCACCAATTTAAATATATCTTTGCCCATCCAGTAACTTGGCAAAACAGAACGCGCTGCTGATTCTGGGGGTGATCATTTCAGTGAAAATTTCCTTTACTGAGAAAAGAGTACCCCCATTCAAAGTTGTCTGTCCTTCTGTTGGTGCTGCTTGGTATTTTTGGAAGTGGATGATGCTTCAAAAGCAATGAGCATGGCCCAGTTGTGTCACCCAGAAACATACGGGTCCTTGAAGATGGAGCACACGTGGTACCAACACTTGCGGTGCATTATGACAAATGCCGGCAACAACTTGTCAGAGGTGGAAACTTTTGCTGGATAACAGCGATGACATAAGCAGAAAGTAGGGCAGCCACCCCAAAATGGGGCAAAACTGTGTTTTGGCTAGAATAGGACACACAGGAATTTAAATGACCTGGGATTTTCCTACAAAAAACATCTGTCATATCTTGAAATGCACGGTGCTTTCTTTGTGTTAAAGAATTTGCAGGAAAGTTTTGGAAATTGGCTTGTATCAAGGCTCAAGCCATATAAGGAGTATTTGAGGGAGTTGAGAGTGTTCCTCCTGGAGGAAAGGAGGCTCAGGGGAGATCTTACTGCTTTCTACAGCTCCCTTGGAGCAGGTTGTAGCCAGGTGGAGATTGGTCTCTTTTCCAAGAAACAGTATAACAGGAAACAGTCTCAAATTGAGATGGGGAGAATTAGATTGGATATTACAAAAGATTTCCTCATGGAAAGGGATGTCTATCTAGCACTGGACCAGGCTGTCCAGGGCAGTGGTGGAGTCACTCTCTGTAGGTATTTAATAGGTGTAGGTGTGGCACTTGGGACATGGTTTAAAGGTGGGTTAGCAGTCAGGATCAATGACCTTTTCCAAACTAAACAATACTATGATTGCATGATCCTATGGAAGAGGAAAGAAAACACCTAAAAGGGGCTCAAATCTTTGGAATTTCCCAGTCTCCTAAACCTGAAATAGTGCTGCTTTCAGAACACTCATGGAGCCCTATTTCTAAATGAGTGCAGTGGCAATTATTTAATCTTTGGCCTGCTTTTGCCAGGGAGCTGCAGAGGAGCACTGCTTTATCGGGGATGCTCCTGAGCTCCTGATCCAGGCATGAGGGGCTCCCTGTGACCATGGCTGAACCTTGACTGGTTCCCTCTCCACCACAGGCAATTCTCTAGCCAGGCCACCTAGTTTAATTCTCTGCCCTGCCACCTTGCAAGCCCCACACATGCCCCAAAATGTCATAAAATAGGTTTGTGGGTCAGCTGCAGTGTGGGCTGCCTGCATATCCCAGCTTAGTACTGCAGCCATGGTGGGAGAGGCCTGACTGCACCTTTCTGCTTATTTTAGGAGCAGCCTAAGGCAAGTTTACAAAGCAATCTCTCTTTTGCTACCAGTAGTGCTTTTCTATAGGAAATAAAAATACAAAAAAAAAGATCACACTGTGATTTCTAAGCTGACAGCAGGCCTTTAAGATCAGAGCACAGACTTTAAATTAAATATATTCTATCACACAAAGTTTTTGTCTATTATATAGCTCATATTGGAAAATAGTTGTCATTTCTTTATCAGATCCCTTTGGAAACTCACTGCTGTTGGACCCTGCCCTCTACTGACATGCTTCTCTTCTGAACACAATGCAGTCTCTTATATAGATGGAAGCCTAGATGGCACATTTAAAATGAGTCTTTTTTTCAAAAGAGAGGTAAAAAAAAGGCAGGAGGACAAAGTTTACAATTCCAGTGATGTCTATTTTCTATGTCAAATAGCTGAGAGAGGGCAAAAAGAAGAAAAAATAAATTTAAATTAAATATTAATAATAATCTGAAGAAAATTCATTTGGATCAATACAATTTTATAAATAAGAGTCTGGACTGCCTTCTACCCTCCAGAAATAAAACTGAATTTTTAATCATGTTTTTCAAGCCTGTTCTCTGAGTTTGATCCAGAAAAGACACCAGACATGGAAGAAAGGGGTGATAAACCAGCAGTGTGCCATTCTGCTCACCCACAGCATCAGCACACAGGGCACAAAGCAGTTCTGGGGGTGAGGGAGCACTTCCACTCCCCCACCCTGTGCACTGTGTCCAGTACAAATTAAGTGACAAGAGAGTATCTGTGATATCTGTTTTCACTTAAAGCCCTTGAAGCAGAGACAACACCCATTAAGGCTTACAGTAAATTTCTGAGATGAAATTTCTCGTCAGTGTTTTAGGGCTGAGGCCAGCGGAGCTGAGGGATTTGCTCATGTAGGTCTGTCCTGGGGGCAGGAGGACGCACAGGCTTTTTGTCCTTTGGTCTTTTGTTTTACAGGCTAATGATTCTTGTTACTGGGAAGGCTCAGCAGAATTAGAAGGAGATGAAACATCAGGAGAGGTGCCACTTGCTGATTTTGGAAGCAACAAGGCCCCAAACCAGGGCTGTTCATCTGATTTGGTGCCCAGCTGCTTGTTTAAAATAGGCAGCTAATGGAAAAAGAACTATACCACACAGATAGCAAAAATTCCTTAAGAAATGGCATCCATTCTTCCTAAGTCATTGCTACAGATGTCACTGGGGTTGGTGTGTGTGCTCAAGAAATTGTATTTCTTATGCCACAGTTGTTCCATGTTTGCACCACAGTCTGGAGGAAAACCCCAGTGCTGTTTCTCTTTCTATAGGTTCTCAGGTTATTTATTCTAGCCAAAAGCCTGAGTTACTGCAGGCATGGAGAACACTTTATATCCTCCATAAAATCATTTGACAATCCAAGGAAAACTTCCCCGAGACTCTTGTGCAGATCCCAGTGTGATTAATTGCATTTAGTGGGTACTTCACCTGAGTAAGGACTGCAGGGACTGACAATACCTGAGCACTGAAATTATCCATAAGCCTAGAAATAAACATTTGAGGAAGAAAACCAACTGTAAACACAGATCAGCATCACCACTTGAGGGTGCTGCAGTAGTTCTTAAATATCAGCTCCAAGATGTGCTGCCAAGCAGGTACTGTACACAGAGCTACGCCACAATAATTCACCTAATTACCTCCTTGGAGGCACTCAGAGCATTTGGAGCTAAATTAGCACAAAATACTGCTGAACAGGAGAGCCTCTTCTGAAATAGAGGTTTAAAATCCTCAAAACCTTCCTAACTAACTGCAGTGATAAACCAGGATTCTCCTTCAAAAGAGCTGGGAAAAGGGAAAATTAAGTCAAACACAAGAGGACCCTCAATTACACAAGCACATGCATTTCCAGCTTCAAGAAATTCATTACAAGTATAAATTCTCAGCTCTGCACACACATTTCTTTGGACTGTAATACAAGTGAGTATTTTTCAAGGCATATCAAATTGATTTTGCTATAAACTATTGCAGGATTATAGCCTCTTTGAATAGTCTTCACTACAGGAAACACACAGAACTGGTCTCTGTAGAAAATATATTGAATAGTCAGTAAACACAAAGCAACATCAAAATACAGTAGAAAATGTTCCAAAAAAGACACAGCAACCTAAATGCAGGGCCTGTGTCAAACATAATCTAGGATTCTCCTATTATGCAGAAACTCCTTTCTACAATAATAATAATAACAATAATAATAATAATAATATTTGCTTGTGAGGAAATAAAAACATGAAAAAATGGAAATAAAAACATGAAAAAAATGATAAGTGATGATAATGATGTATCTTTTGAAATGTATGAAATAACTTTGTAAGTGAAAGCATAGTGACTGAAATGAGATCTCATTAGTAAAGTTTCTACAATTCCAGTTTTTTAATCTGAGATACTCAAGAGAGTTGGTCAGGAACTATTTCATTATACTCTTAGGAAATGCTTACCCATCCAAGTTAAAACTGATGGTGGTAAAACAGCTAGTTTAAAAGAAAATTCCCTGTTCAAAGACATTGGTGGAGGAGGATTTATTACTTAAGGTAAGAAGATATAAATCAGCTACTTTCAATCTGAATATAACAGCAATTGATATCCCAAAAAAAAGAGATTTTGAAATTCATATGAAGAATGGGAAAAGAAAAAAGAAATGAAATAATTTAAGTTGAACCAAACTAATTTGACCCCTTGGCTTGGCACAGAGCAGACAATTGCAAGACTTATCACCCATCCCTGCTCAGAGCAACAAAGTTTGTGAAGCCTTGAAGCCTTAGTTTCTCTCAGCTCTGACCTCCTCACCCACTAGATGCTTTAAAACTTTATTTCTGAAACTATTGGAAAAGATGATGATTACCTGGACCTTGAAGTCAAAGTGCTGCAATCAACTGGAAGAGTAAGAGTGCCCTGGTGCAGGGCTGAGCACAACCTGCAAACAGGTGAGCACTGCCAGGACCCAGGACATTGCCCTGGCTGCCCTGGAGGACTCCAGACCCTGGCAGGGGCCTCAGAGACCTTGGCATGGAGTCACAAACCCCTGTGCCTTTGATTTTAGCCCATGGAAACAATCACCAACTTTGTGTGAGGAGTTACAACCCACAAGGGTTTGAGTAGAATGATAATGAATTTATCACAGGGTGAAAAAGTACAATTTTGGGGATTTAGAATGGGAGTTCAAGTCTTTCTTTTGTGTCCTGTCTTTCTTCTTCTTGTCCTCCATCTTCTGCTGTGATGGTGACACTTCTGGATTGGTTTAGAGTAGAGACAGACTGTCTAACATTGGTGACAGGTATTGGAAAATTATTGTAAATTAAGTACACGTAGTTTTTAGTATAAAAAGATAACACTGCCCCAAGGGCGGGGACTGTGCCACAACCTGATCTGCTGGACAGAGAAAGAATGTAACAGGTAAGAGAAAATAAACAACCTTGAAAACCAGAGCTGAGGAACCCCAACTTCTCCAAGAGTGCAGGGCTGGGAAAAAGACTTTTAGTACCTTGGGAGCCATTCCAACAACTCAGAACCCAGGAAAGCACCAGGAATAGTTCTTTGCAGTGACAGGGAAAGAGTCTCCCCTCTTTCCATGTCCTCTCCCTCAGGGCACTGCTCAACTGCAGCTGCTGCTGAGGTGGATGCCACCCCTGATCCACAGCTTGCATTGCCCAGGGCTCTGCTCTCAGAAATCAGGAACTGGTCCAGGCTTTTGAAGAAGACTGATTTCAACATGATGAACATCTTTCTGCAGTGTGTGTGCGCTGCCAGTGAACGCTTGAGCCTTTCCTTCCCAGCTAAAGATGACAGAGGGAAAGCAATGAGATGAGGGTGACTGTGTGAAGAGCCAGAAATTCATTCTGCAAACTGTGCTTCTTCTCTGGCCTTAGCACTCTAATAGCCTAGAGCCATTTGGCCCCTAGACTGCAATACTCAGCAACAGAAAAAGAGAGAATAATCTACTATAGGCACTTTTCAGAGACAGGAGTAATCTTTGAGGCTATGTAGCAAGACATTGTTTTATTAAAGCATCTGAAGTTAGAGCCAACATGTCAATATTCAGTCTCTTTATAAAAAGTGTGTCAGAAATAGGCAGACAATCTTGACACTATGTGGGTTTTCCTACAGCCTATTCACTTCTACATTGCATTGTTCAACCATTTATTTTTAAATTTTCATTATTTTGCAGACAGTGCCCTGATTATTCCATTGAGAATGGTATCCTTTTAAATACCTTTATAAATGTCTTTACACATGATTAACATTAGCCCAAGACCTATCTGCTTCCCTATGCCAAGGCCACAAATACCAGATAAATATTCCCAATGAGGAAAATAAAAGATATGTACAATTTTTACAAGTTAAAGGACTGCTGTGAGGACTTTTTTGAAAGACAAACATAGGAAAGGAAGGTAGAAAACCATCTTGGCCTCATTTAAAATGTAATTCCATCTCACACAGGTGAGAGCTCCAGCTTGGCCTCCTCCTGCAGGAAGTGTCAGCAAACAGGCCAGAGTGATTTGGCTGTTGGATGCACAGACACGACCTCGTGATTATTGAAATGCATTTTTACTGCATAGGAAATTCTGCCTACAGCAACTTTTACCAAAGCATTTATCTCCTATCAACTTCAGTCAGAGCAGGATTAAATTTTGGGCCAGCCTCCCTGATTGTTTCACTTCCCCAGGAATAAAATGTGTGCAGAACAACCTCCACCTACCCCAGAGCGGGCTGTGAAGATTAATGGCAGGAAAGCACCTGGATCCCAAGGACAGACATTTGTCCTAGTTATGTCTGTCCGTGAAAAATGATCAGAACTCCCATGTTTCTCAGAAAATGGTCATGGTTACTTTAAAAGACATATTCAAGCTGTGAGTTATGAACTCAAACAGCAGAATAGTTGAAACTATTAACAAGTAACATGTGACACTGTAAATGTATTTCACTGGGAAAAGGTCAGCATTAGAGATAGGAGACAGCCTTTCACATTAGAATAACTCATATCACCTTCCCTTCATCAGTCATGTATTTCCATAACTGCTTTCTTTCAGTCATCTCGTTTAACAAAAAGGATTTATGTTTTGTGGCAAACAGCACTGTGGAAAAGGCATATTTATTGAGTCTGCCATTGCAAAATCTTTTCTAAGTGTTAGGAGCCCTCCGCTTTTTCAATAAATAATTTTATTATTTATTGCACAATAAACACTCCTACTTTATATTTTGTTCAGTTTAATTACACCAGTAACACGCTGGGTAACATTTCTCATTTTCCTCCTGTAAATAACTGGTGTCAAGCAGACTCCTGTGAGCACTCACCACAGATGAGGAGCACTGACACTTACGTTAGACCACTTTGGTTTCCTACACACAAATGTTTTTAAAACATTGAAAATTTTGGGCAGAAATATTTCGTTCAAAGGCGCATGTGGCTGTTTTGTGTCAACACACACAGGAGGTACAGTCAGCTGTGCAAACACTGAATTATGGCACAGTGCAAAACTCCCCAAACTTCTCCACAGAAGCATTTCAAAACTTCTGTTCTCCACAGGAAGATCTTGAGCACTGCATTTTGGGCATAGCAGGGTTAGGATCTACCATCCTTTTACTCATTTGCATGCAGCATGCAGAGAAAGGGGACAACAAAGTGATTCCATTATTCCTGCTCCACATTCTTCCTTCAAGGATTCACTGATGAGCAAGAATACAGCTACTGTTGAGATAATTAGCACAGGCAGTTAATAAGAGATTGTTAATGTTTCACTGAAACACAAATAGCAAAGGATAAATAATTCCTCCCTTAAGATCCAAACCAGAAAGGATAATTAACAGCTGGAGGGGAGGGAAAGCAAGGAGCTAGAACACACTCCAGAATTCCCATCTGCTACCCAAATTTTGCAGGAAAACGTGAATGTTTGTGCATTATATAATTTATTCAAACATCTATCCCATGTCAACAAATCACCTGCATGACTCCCCACTGAGATCAGTGATAGCAGAAGTGCACCTGAAGTTGAAAATACTTATCCTTGGAAATGGGAGATCCTAATAAAGTGATAATTTGGTCAATTTTTGTAAGAAATGTTATTCAGTCTGTGTGGTCACCAATTGTTGCAGTGATATGAAGGTCCCCAGGATGAGGTGAGAGACAAGAATTGACTCTAAGTTCTTAGAAGGCTGATTATTAAATTATATTATTTTATATATTTTTATTTTTTAATTTTTAAATTTTTATTTTTATTTTATTTTTACTTTTATTTCATTTTCATTTATTTTTAATTTTATTAATTTTTAATTTTTATGTTTATTTTATTTTTTAAATTTTATTTTATTTTTAAACTTCATTCATTTATTTATTTTATGAAAATGCTACACCAAAACTATACTAAAGAAAGAGAAAGGAAACATCAGAAGGATAGAAAGGAATGAATAAAAACCCATGACTGACCAGAGTCCCAAACAGCTGGACTGGGATTGGTCATTAGGTTAAAACAATTCACATGCTGGGTAAACAATTCTCCAAATCACATTACAAAGGAGCAAAACAGGGAGAAGTTGAGGTTTCTCATCTTCCCAGGAGAAGAAATCCAGGCACAGGGATTTTTCATAAAATATCACGGTGACAAGTCTGCATGGAAATCTTTGCAAGATTATAGCATGGTCACCTCATAGCCCACTATCCTCCCCTTTGGCCTATCAAGAGTTATAATCCTTCTTTCAGTCCTTGCTTTCTTCAGCTCTATCATTCTCTTTCCTGTTAAGAAAAACAGCTTCACCCCTTCTCAGTATTTCATAACATCTTTTGCTCCTTGGGGAAAGTGAGACACATACAAAGCAGAATTAAGACTTAACAACCCTGTGCTTTAATTCAGGACCCCTAGAAAAAACAGCTGTAACTAACTCGTCCTGCATTTCATGCTACCCTACCACATTTTCCTCTAGAAGACTTTTGCTTTAGAGGGATTTTCCCCATAATCCTCTTCCTAGCCACAGGCAGCTCTTCCCCAAGTTTATCACCACACCATATTTTTTGCTTCCCAAGCCTCATCCCCATTTGTACTCCTTTTTGGCAGAAACCTTTCTCCTAAGCACAGCCCTGGCCAGACACTCTGCCAGACTGGCAGTTCCTAAGTCTGTGTCACCCTCGTTCCCTCTGAGCTGAAATACAGACAGAGAAAACCACCCACTGTACTGGGACAAGCCACCACTAAACGCTTCTGCTCTTGAAAGGAGATGGTCTACACTAGAATATCCATTTAAAAAAAATAATTTCAAGGTTGAGCTTTTCAAGTCTTTGGAATATGTGGTTGCCTGATTCCCATTACACACTGACGGTGCTATGTGTAAAAACAATACTGCCCTTCACAGTCTGCCATTCCTGCATCCCTTCCAGAGCTCTGCCAAGCCTCAGGGCATAGCTGAGGAAGGCAATTCTCATTTGCTGTGTATCAGCAAAAGTCCCCTTCTTTCTCTTGGGGCTCTTGGCTGCCTCTTTAGGCAGCAGGTGAGCAAGTTTTGTAGCTGACAGCAGGCAGCACCCCTCTGTCACTTCCCTTGTACAAGGAGAACCACAGAACAAGAACTGTTCTTGCTCCCAAGCTGTGTGCACACACAGAGGGCTCTGCAGTGCAGGGCAGCACACCTTGGGAAGGCAGGAGTATAGAAGCAGTGTTTCCATGCCCAGACACTTTCCTGTTTCTGGGATTACTGATGGGCTGAGGAAGTGACTAAAGAATCACATCCGTTTCTTAAAATCATCAGACTAAATCACTGAGATGTTTTCTGTCTGCAGCACTGAGGAGAGGCAGTTCTGGAGGAAAAGAAGGATTGGTAAAAAACAGAAGGGAAATAGTTCATGTGCTATGACAACATTTGTTTGTCTAGATTTAAAAGAATGCACAGATCTGCCTCTCCATGGGTCTCAGTGCCCTAACACCATTAACTATCAATACAATTTCAACAGGTTTAAAGTCATCAGGTTCACAGAAACACAGACAGCAAACCACTTTGAGCTATATCTTATCTTGCTTCAGTGCAGGAAGAGGAAGTACACTCTGCTTTTTGCAGTGTACTCCAATTCTTTAAATATGGATTATTTCAGTCCTTTGAACAGAAACTCATCATTCCAGAGTCCTGGAGAACAATTGCCTTAGCTCTTAATGGACACACAGGTTGGGTGTTGTCATCTTATTGCAAAAGTTCTGTACCTTCTTGGTGACTTCTCACAGGCATCTCCTTGCAGCACTGACTCCTTCTTCCTCACAGCACAGCCAACAAACTCCAACTCCCCTCACCCAGCTAACCCACTCTTTTATAGCACTCATCCTCACTGGACACAGCTGTGGCCTGTTAAGGGCAGGCCTGTTCCTAATCTTTGGTAATTAGTACAGCTGCAATCCTCAGGGTGAGATTACCTTCTGCACTATCTATATTTTCTTATATTCTATCCCCCCACAGTCAGGCACCCTTCTGATCTCAGCTTGAGGATGCAAGTTTGACCCTTGTGCTGGACAAGCTCCCAGCATAACAGGTCATAGCTGGCAGCTTGTGCACCATCCATGACCTCAAAATGACCAGTGGAGATCCTGGGCTGGCCATGCCAAGCTGAATATTTTCCTCAGAAGGAAGATCCTTGTATCTGCAAATGTGCATTTCCATGGCTGATCTATGGCAGCATGGCAGTAACCTGTTCATAGATGACCAGGCATGGACAAGGCAGCTGAAAAGGAAGATCAACAGGCATTGTCCAAAGGAAATCAGATGCAATTCTTTCTTTCTAAGGCACAGAAAATACCTGCCTCCTCATCCTAGCCTCAAAACCTCCATATTGCTGTAGATGAGGTTCAGGCAGTTTACTTTAATCCACACCAAGACGTGACTGCAGACAGAAGCTGACTTCCAGCACTCCAGATTCACTCTCAAAATGCTCCCAAATACCTCAGTGCTTCTATAGGCACATGGTGGGGCACACAAACATACAGACACAAAGCACTGGCAAATTTTGGAGCCTCAGTCCAGACTGGAGACGTGCAGGGCTCCCAAACTCTCAGCAGTCTAAAGCTGGAACTCGGGCCTGATCCAAAGCCCACTAAGAGTCTTTTCACAGGCTCCTGGTGTTAGGCTTCCATGTACTGAAAGAAGAACTGAATTCTCCCAAGAGCAGCAAATTAAACTCAGATAGGTACTGGACAGGGGAGTAGAACATTGATGAGATATTATGTTCATCCCTGGGATTATTTATATCTAGAGAACTAGGCTTCTTGTTACCTGTAAAGAAAGTACAGCCACAGCATGCTGTCTAAATGAGCAATATTTTGACCTTTTAGTAAGCTTTTCTATTTATACAATTGGGCAATATTTCACTCTCCTCCTGTACTCTGGATTTTACCTGTGATGCCCTTGTCTATACACATCTTTCATGACTCTGGCAGAAATGACTACCACAGACATTTCAAAGCACCACCAGTCATTTCACAGTGTGGTAGAATACACAGCATATTGCAACTACAAAATACATTTTAATCTTTCCAAAACCTGTTTCTGTTGATGACCCATAAAGGGAGAGGTTCAAACCACTATTTCTCTGCTTATCTTCCCTGCCTAGGCTCTGACATTACAAGATGAGAAATGTTATGAGTCTGAATGAACTGACCACCTGCAATAACCAAATTTCTTTCTACTATTTGAACAGCAAATATGCACAGAAAATGCAATAACCTTCTATATATGTCAAAAGGGCAGAGGAATCCTTAAATTCAGTGGTCTATTTGTATAATTGCCAAAAGGCCCTGCAATGAAGGCCAGAAACTTAATAAAAGTGGGCAATGTTCTTTTCAAGCTGGAATAACACTGGTTTCCATTTAGAAAAGCAATGCAAAAATGTAATGCAGCACAAAAATCATTGCATGAAAGCAATTTTTGATACCATTCACTTTTGCAATTTCCCTACTGCAGATTTCCTTCCTATTTCTTTCCATCTCAAATCAGAGCAGCAATCTTTGCTTTCTTAAATCATCACAATGACTTAATGGAGGCATTTTACATCCACTATGGCCATGATTAATGGAAATAGATTTATCCCCACTGCTTAATGTTAAACAGCTGAGGTCAGGTTATATGCTAATTTAAACTTCAGATAATGCTCCTGGCATCAGTGGGATCATGTATAGCACAAACCATTGCTCCAGTTGCATTTCTGTCCCCTGAAGCCTCCCCCTGCATCTTAACAAACATCTTTAGTGGGGTTCCAGTGGGTACAGAGCCATGAGAGTCATTCAGAGCAGATGGTATTTTGTACTGCTGCTTGCAGATGGTAGTATTGAGATTTGCCACTCACAAAAAACCCCAAAAAAACAACAAAACCAAAACTGGCCTAAAACCAGACCATAAAAGCAGGACAATAAAAAAAACCCCAACACATATTTTTATGCAGCAGAAGTAGTGAAGCAAACTTTTCCAGCTAGGCAAAGGTAATGGTTAAGTCCTCTAGTGTCCAATGAGGTATCAGCTCATTCCTGCTGGAATTTGTCCTGCAGGTGTGCATTTTATAACAGCTCTTCTTTTAGAAGTCTTCAAGTGCTTGATAGGACAAAAAAATTACATAGTATTCTCCCTTTAAAGGCCTCTGAATTGTGTATTTTCTTACCAAACTACCAATTTTAAAGAAAATTGTAACATTTTTCCAGAGATTGTTATCAAAGTACTGAAAGAGGCAAAATCAGATAGAAACACACCAAACATGACTCTGGGTGCCTCAACTCCTTTGGAAAAGAAGCAAACAAGAGGGAGTGTTGTCATTTTATTGCAAAAGTCCCATACCGCCACAGTGATTTCTCATGGGCAGCTCCTCACAGCACTGACTCCTTATCAGCACAGCTAACAAACTAACTCCATCTCTCTCTCAATCAGCTAACCCACTCTTTTTAGCACTCTTCTTTTTATTGGACACAGCTGTGGCTTATTAAGGGCAGGCCTGTTCCTAGTCTTTGGTGATTAGTACAGCTGCAGCTCCTCAGGTGTGAGATTACCTTCTGCACTACCTTTATTTTCTTACATTCTATCCCTGCACAAGGGAGCATTAGAAGAGTTTTACCATCTGCAGTTGGGGTCTTCAGACAATGAAGTTAAGCACACTTAAAACTTACAAGCTCTGAAACCTCTCTGGGAGGGTACCCCATGCTCCACTGGTTCCAGAGATCCAACTTCCCTTCTAAGACATCTGAACTGGATGTGAAAATGCATCTCTCAAGCTGTCAATTTGGAAGATCAAAAGCTCTGTGGATCCCCCAAAACATTCTCTCAGTGAAGCCAGGGAGTTTCCTTTGTGAAATTGGAATAACCCCCGGATGTGAGACAGTCTGGGAGCAGCCCCTCCATGAGTTGAAGCTCATTCCTAAGGACTTCTAGGAAGGGAAACAACCACATTGTTTATACTGAAACGCAGCTGGCAGAAAAGCAAAGAGTGGCAAAATTGCAAAGATTCAGATCTTTTGTGATATAAATGTGGCACATCCTCTGGGATATTTGTGAATATTGAGATGTGTTGTGAGGTGAGCACTGTTTCAGCAAGAGAAAGATGCTGCATTTGGCTGAAAAGCCTGCTTCACCTATCAGTGTTGCAAAACTGCAACATATTTACAGAAAAACCTTCACCACCACAGCACCTGCTGCTACTGAAAGGCCATCTGGGATCACTCCTACTTTATTTCTGGTAAAGCTCCATCCCAAGCTCGGCTGCAGCCACTGGGGTTCCGTTCTGACATCTGTAGGATAACTGGTAGGCAAGGACTGCGTGCACTCCCTGAAATGTCTCAGCGATCTTGTAAAATAACCGAGCACAACTAAAAAAGTATCAAGAGATGCAGAGTTAGAATTAGTGAAAGAAAATTGAGTTTTATTGCTTATATTCTAGCAGCATACAGGAACCACAAGTGGGATCTGAGTATCAGTGTGCAACATATAAATACACAGTGGAAGCCAATTCCAGCTCTGAAGAGATTACAGTCTTCAGAAGCAAGAGAGGTGGGGGGTGAGAAAAGAAACAGAGAGAATTAATATACACACATCAAAATCAGTCACAGAGCTCGGAGTAAAACTGTCTTTTTCCAGGCTCTGAAGCCTCTCCTCTGTCCAGTCTGTCATGCTGCAGCTAATCACAAATTTGACATCTTTAATACGTTCACTTTCCACAAGATCTCTGTGAGCCGGGTGTGGGGAGATCCAAGCAGAAAGCAGACTGATTCACATCCCCAGAAACAAAAATGATCAGTTTATTCTGCTATAAATCTTCATGTATCTACACTAGGTTATTGCTCCTTTGTCCTTTATTTCTCTTTTACCATCTTTTTTTTTTTTCCTAAGTAGGTCACCTCATCTCCTGAAGTATGAAGCCGTAAGACTATGAAAACATAAAGGAGATTTATTTCTCTTTGTGTGCATGATCTTCTCTGCTGAAAGAAGTATGGGAATGACTACAAGGTTCATCATCACTTCCAAGAATAGACAAATGCCTTTGTTAGGCTTCTGTGGCATGTCTCAAACACAGGCAGCATGAAACCCTCAGTGAAGGCAGAGGAACTCTTGCCATTAAGTTGTTCAATAAAACACTTGTCACAGTCAAAAGGGTGACAAAAGGTCAGAGAATAATTTCATTTGAGAATTTTAATTTGTTAGACTTAACATAAGGCAATTAATGTGAGTTTTGTTACCTCCTGTCACAGACCTCTCTGTTCCTAGATACACATTTAAATTAAATTTATGATTTACCATCATCATGATAGACTGCCCTTTGCTAGCCTGTTAGAGGGCTCTCAGTCACAGTGATTCTTCACATATGATCCTTAATTACATTTTAATAAGTTGATCTTGAAAAATAAAATCCTTTGGAAAAGAAGCAAACAAGAGGGAGTGTTGTCATTTTATTGCAAAAGTCCCATACCGCCACAGTGATTTCTCATGGGCAGCTCCTCACAGCACTGACTCCTTATCAGCACAGCTAACAAACTAACTCCATCTCTCTCTCAATCAGCTAACCCACTCTTTTTAGCACTCTTCTTTTTATTGGACACAGCTGTGGCTTATTAAGGGCAGGCCCGTTCCTAATCTTTGGTGATTAGTACAGCTGCAGCTCCTCAGGTGTGAGATTACCTTCTGCACTACCTATATTTTCTTACATTCTATCCCTCCACAAGGGAGCATTAGAAGAGCATTACCATCTGCAGTGGGGGTCTTCAGACAGTGAAGTTAAGCACACTTAAAACTTACAAGCTCTGAAACCTCTCTGGGAGGGTACCCCATTCTCTATTGGCTCTAGAGACCCAAATTCCCTTCTAAGACATCTGAACTGGATGCTGAAAACGCATCTCTCAAGCTGTCAATTTTGAAGATCAAAAGCTCTGTGGATCCCCCAAAACATTCTCTCAGTGAAGCCAGGGAGTTTCCTTTGTGAAATTGGAATAACCCCCGGATGTGAGACAGCCTGGGAGCAGCCCCTTCATGAGCTGAAGCTCATTCCTAAGGACTTCTAGGAAGGGAAGCAACCACATTGTTTATACTGAAACACAGCTGGCAGAAAAGCAAAGAGTGGCAAAATTGCAAAGATTCAGATCTTTTGTGATATAAATGTGGCACATCCTCTGGGATATTTGTGAATATTGAGATGTGTTGTGAGGTGAGCACTGTTTCAGCAAGAGAAAGATGCTGCATTTGGCTGAAAAGCCTGCTTCACCTATCAGTGTTGCAAAACTGCAACATATTTACAGAAAAACCTTCACCACCACAGCACCTGCTGCTACTGAAAGGCCATCTGGGATCACTCCTACTTTATTTCTGGTAAAGCTCCATCCCAAGCTCGGCTGCAGCCACTGGGGTTCTGTTCTGACATCTGTAGGATAACTGGTAGGCAAGGACTGCGTGCACTCCCTGAAATGTCTCAGCGATCTTGTAAAATAACCGAGCACAACTAAAGAAGTATCAAGAGATGCAGAGTTAGAATTAGTGAAAGAAAATTGAGTTTTATTGCTTATATTCTAGCAGCATACAGGAACCACAAGTGGGATCTGAGTATCAGTGTGCAACATATAAATACACAGTGGAAGCCAATTCCAGCTCTGAAGAGATTACAGTCTTCAGAAACAACAGAGGTGGGGGGTGAGAAAAGAAACAGAGAGAATTAATATAAACACATCAAAACCAGTCACAGAGCTAGGAGTAAAACTGTCTTTTTCCAGGCTCTGAAGCCTCTCCTCTGTCCAGTCTGTCATGCTGCATGCTAATCACAAATTTGACATCTTTAACACATTCACTTTCCACAAGATCTCTGTGAGCCAGGCTGTGGGGAGATCCAAGCAGAAAGCAGACTGATTCACATCCCCAGAAACAAAAATGATCAGTTTATTCTGCTATAAATCTTCATGAATCTACACTAGGTTATTGCTCCTTTGTCCTTTATTTCTCTTTTACCATCTTTTTTTTTTCCTAAGTAGGTCACCTCATCTCCTGAAGTATGAAGCCGTAAGACTATGAAAACATAAAGGAGATTTATTTCTCTTTGTGTGCATGATCTTCTCTGCTGAAAGAAGTATGGGAATGACTACAAGGTTCATCATCACTTCCAAGAATAGACAAATGCCTTTGTTAGGCTTCTGTGGCATGTCTCAAACACAGGCAGCATGAAACCCTCAGTGAAGGCAGAGGAACTCTTGCCATTAAGTTGTTCAATAAAACACTTGAGCACAGTCCAAGGGTGACAAAAGGTCAGAGAATAATTTCATTTGAGAATTTTAATTTGTTAGACTTAACATAAGGCAATTAATGTGAGTTTTTGTTACCTCCCTGTCACAGACCTCTCTGTTCCTAGATACACATTTAAATTAAATTTATGATTTACCATCATCATGATAGACTGCCCTTTGCTAGCCTGTTAGAGGGCTCTCAGTCACAGTGATTCTTCACATATGATCCTTAATTACATTTTAATAAGTTGATCTTGAAAAAATAAAATCCTCAACAACTTAAACCCTGGACATGTCTAATACGTGAGGTTTTCATAGAATAAAACCAAAACCAAGCACCTCTTTTTTTTCCCTCAGTATTCCTATTTTGCACCTTTTTAAACTGATTTCTGTTTGTACTGATTCTAGTGGTCTCAGTTCACACCACCAAAAATGATGTTATCAACAACAGATGCTTGTTCTTGGGAAACACCTCCACATGAAACAAGGCAAGATTAAAGAAACCCACAGAGTGGAGCAGAGCCTGCATCCAGGCTGTCTGTGGTGAAGGAAAAGCTTGTGGCTATTTTATTAAGAGGTGGATGCCAATGCTATAATTCCAGAGCTATTTATGAACGTAGCAGACAGCACACACAAGCTCCCATGTGCACATTAACACAGAGTGTTCACCAGAGTCATGAAGGACCTTGATTCACCAGTGGACATTTAAACAAAAACACTGAAATGCTGACTTTCCAATCTTGTGGAAATGCTGACATTCCACTCTTATGGAAGATGCTTCTGACAATAGATTGATGACATATATCCTTAAAAAATTAATGATATGACACCATATTCCAAGCTTCTCTGCAACAGGCAGATCCTTTCTGTAATATAAGCAGTAAAATTATGTGGAATGGGAAAATCTCTTTAGAAGATTACAACAGAAAAGGGTGCACTAAGAATCTCTGATTTTTAAGGAGTTCCCATCTCAATTTTTCACTTAGCTTTAAAGCCTACTAGCTTCCCTCAGGGCCAACACCTGTTAAGATCCAATACCTTTCTTAGGAACAAACCACAAGTCCATGGACCCTACCAATGCCTGAAATACCATCTGCATTCCTCTGCATCTACCCACTCCCTTCGCATGGATACATTTTTCAACTAAAAGCACCCCTTCTTTCTGGGCATGCTTTATCAATGGCTCTTCCTTACTCTTGACAAAGCAGAGAACAAAATGTTCAAAGCAAGAACACTGCTGTGTGCAAATAAATCAATGAAGTTCACAAGAGGAATTAGGTATGCAGCTATGCTGATATCTGATTCCAATGGAATCAAAGGCAACAATACTAGTGTAGTGTCTGCTGACCTACAGCTTTCATTGTATTCACAGGGAAATTTAAGCTCTTCAAAAAACTTGTTGATAATGCCAGATCACACAGTTATGTGATTTTCTGGTCTACTTGCTTTGCAGTTTACAACCACTCACAAGCAGCCTTCCCACACTCCAAAAACTTTGATGAAAAACACTATTTACACATAGCTGATAACATACATAATAGCTGATAACACAGAGCTGATACCAGAAACTCTTCTCAATCCCTACTTCAGCTGTATCCAGGGCTGGAATAGAGATCTCTTCTGAGGATTAGGAGGAAAGTGTGTGTGAGAGCTCCTAATGCCTCTGGTGACTCAGTCCAGGTCCCTCGTGTGTGCAGAGCCCTTGCAGCCACGATGTTTGAAGAAGCAGAGTTTTCACACCACTTAGATTTTACAACTTGCTTCAGGAAAACTGAGCAGAATCACTAAGAAAGGAAACACCAAGCAACCACTAAATTCTGAGACTTCATTTGACCTGCAGGAGCAGAGAGTTTGGTCGCTCTCCATCCATTAGCATTACTGGCCAAGGCTGCTCAATAAAGGCTTTACGATGAAAGCATAACAAGCACAGCAGGCATAATTCTTCGTGTTCCTGTGGACAATGGCTAAATCAATACTGAGCACCAGCCTCAGAGTTTCCAGATAGCAACACTGTAAGTCTTCCTTCTTCATATAACTTCACTAACAGCATGCAGTAAACCATTCAGCAGGCAAGGAAAAAATCCTGCATTTCAACACAACAGCATCAATTTTCCCCTTGCAGATTGTCCTCTGCTGTGGCAACAGGACAGATAGGGCAGAGTGAAGTGTGCTACTGAACATGAATTCACTTCTCTGGATTTGCTCCTGCACGGTGGAAGTTCTCCTTTGTGATATTTAGACGAACATCACTATTACCTCTAGTGCATTGCCCATTTTCAACCTGCATCCTCAATTATATCTGCAAGGTCACACAAATAAAACCCAGCAGTGACAGAAAAGGATCTCAAACCAACATTGTATCTGACTTTCTTTAGAAACAAAGCATGGAGTCCAGAGTTAACTCGTTGCTTCTTAATCATAGAGCTCTGGGCCATGCTGTACCCTCACTGTTCCAGCTGAGCTTTATTTCACACCTTTAACCTCCTACAATTTAAATATTTATAGCTAAGCTCATTACATAAGCTCCATTTATAAGTAATAACCACGGTAGGTCAGGAGTCATTTGATCTATTTCAGCACCTATTTCCCAGAGATGAGTTCTGTGCAAGCCTTGCTAAGAGCACTAACTGGATCTCCATAGATTTCAGCAGGAAACTGGGATGACCAGCTGAGATGCAGAATATCCACCCCTCACATGTCTACATTCCATCAGGAATCCCGAATCAATCCTGCCCTGTGTCTGTCAGTCTCCTAAGTGGGCTGGAACACTGATCTCACATAACAGTACCATGAAGAAAAAGCCTTTAAAGGCTGTTCCATGGGGCTACTGAGGCAGAGGCCAGAGAAGGATGAGGCAGAGCTGAGTCTGAGTGGCCCTCAATAACCACATGACACCTTCTTGGGCAGAATTTACCTCAGTAAAAGGAGATTTCCAGCCTTAAGACACAGCAAAAGAAACAGGGGATATGCTTGGGGTCTGATCCAAATTGAATCTATCCAGTAGTCTCTGGGAAACATTTCTATGTTTATTAAGTAATTTTCACGTATGCCAAAATCGAAATAAACCAAGTATGGTTTCTTAATTGCATGTGTAATCACTTCTGTAGTTTATACGTAAATGCCACAAATAAAGGCACTGAAAACACACAAGAATAAGAACAAATATACATTTTAAATTTCTGCAAAACCTCAAGCTACCTAGGATACCTGGCCTCAATTCCTTATCTGACTTGAGAGCACAAATGCCTTTTTGATTTTCAGCCATTAACTCTTTTGTGACACTGGGATGTGCAGGCCAATTTACTTGAGGGTGGTGGAAACTGCAAAGATCCCTAAAGAATAGTCTGACTTTATTTGTGTGTGAAATCACTCATCAGTGAATGCAACAGGAAAACCAAACAGAGCCAGCCCCAGCCACAAAGGTGATGGAGAGGACAGGGTAATACCACAATCAACTCCTTTCACAGGAAGAGAACTGTTTTCTAGTTAAATCCTCTTTCACAGAGGATTAAGATACTATGAAAAAAAATTAAAAAGAAGAACAGTGTCTGCCTAACAATTCCAAAACAGCACCATCTGTAGACAAGCATCAGAGTACTTAAAATCCCACTGGCAGACCACTGAAAAACCAGTTTGGCACTGTCTGCTATACTCAGAATCAAGTGTAAGGAGAAGCCAAGATTAAATCTAGAGATACTCAGATGTGGAGTCTCTCTTCTGTCAGATGTGGGAATATCTCCATGCATCACAGGCCAGAGGAAGAGAAGAGCCATGCAGACAGGCTGCAGCTGGAGAGCACAGTCCTGTGGGGTCACAGCACAGGGGAAGCCACGTGTGCTTCAAATGTGAGATGCTCAAACCAAGGGACTCGAGAGTGCGAGGTGGAAGCCAAATGTGTGATCTTATACTTCATGCATGAGACTCATCAGGCCTGCCTTACAGCCTTAGAAAAACACTCACAAACCAATTTCAGCCAGCTGGTTTGTATTTTCATTGTATTTCCTAGGGGCAGAAAACAGAGTCTGCCCACAAACTGCATTTGTATTCTCCTTGTGTAAATTTTACTTTTCAGCACAGCTATGATGGGTTTAATTTCACCTTGATTTCTTTGGAGGGTAAAAGCATTACAGAAAAAATAAATTTCTTCTGCTTTGCCTTCAGCCAGAGAATGACAGCAGCATTCTCCCTGTGAAGGAACTGGTAATGCTGCAGTGATTTTTATCACTAGCACTTGTATCTCCTGGATATTAATAGATGTTTGGAAAATGCTGTAGTATCTCTTTATTTATAAAATATAACTGGGTATAGTTCTGCAAAGGGATGAATTCCTCTGTATCAGGAGCTGAGCAGATTGCTTGCCTTAACTCTGCAGTTTACATTAATGGACCACTGAGGTTTGCCTTGGGAGGGGGATCAGAATATCCCATATTATGCAATCACCATCTACTCTTGGCATGTCAAAGGCACAACTGCAGTCCCCCCACCTGCTGCCAAGTCGACAAATGTGGGTGCACCACCTGTAAATGCATCCAGACCATTACAGTGAACAGGTGGGTCTGATTTTGGAAAAAGATGACCAAGACATTAGTCAACATCAGGGTATCAAAATTCAGACAGATTTTAAGCTGGAGAAATAAAAAAAAAAACCACACAATAAGGAGAAGAAACTGCATTTCAACAATAATGAGGAACAAAAATAAGGAGTGGGGAATTTACAGATGTGTGGAAGTTCTGAGGAAAAAACTTTCTACTAAAACAGTTCTTAAACTTGATATGAGGCAATAACACAACACTTATGGGAAGTGCAAAAACTATGATGGAGTCAGCAAAAGACAGAAGAGTTTTAAATAAACTTCCAGTAAGATTTTTACTAAATTTAACATTTAGGGTTCTGTGTCCATTTTGAGACACAAAATGCTGATCAGTTTGGAGAGAGGATGGAGATAAACAAGGAGGAACATGCAAAACAAAAAGTAACTGAGGGGGTAAGGTAAAACCCCATCAGCTTTTAACAGCTGGTTATAAGGGAAGAGGGAAAAATTTCTGTGTCTGTGGTGGACAGAACAGACAGTACAAGAAGATAAGAGAGGGAAAAGATTTCTAAGGATGCTGTAGCATCACCCAGGAAGAGTGAGAAACCTACCCCATTGGAATTTTTGAAACACCAAACAGGCACATCCCAAAGGTGACTAAGGCAGAATGAACCTGGATTGCAGCTGAGCAATGAACTAAGTAAAACCTTGTATTTCCCTCTAGCTCTTTATTTCCTTCTTCCTTGCTGGTGAGCCTTGTTTCTTTCTTGTTTTGTTTATCCTGTGGGTGAGCAAGGCAGAATGTCCACAGCCTGGCTTTCAGATCCTGACAGGAGATTGCAGTGTGTAAGCACACGGAAAAATATCTTCCTATTCTGTGGAAACTGTGCTCACTCAAAATGGTAAAATTCCACCAAAAAAAATCAGAGCCTTCAGAGTAGGTATTTTAAAGATGATTTTCATTATACTCCATATTTCTCACTTGATTATAGTCTGGTTCTATTCTCACTTTAATAGACAGCACTTTCACTGACTTAAACAGCATTATTCCTCCTGTTTTCACATTCACTGCACTAAATGAGAGGAGACCCAGCCCTAAAGGAGTAAAACAGATTTAGCATTACACAAAATTTCAAACTCCTGTGTATTTTTTTGCCATTTACTACTGTCCTCCAGGTTTCCTTTATACCTATAAATTGTCTCTTTGATGGCAGTGGCAGGGATGTATTTGTGTAAGACAGTGTTTGCTTCCATAAGCCCAGGAAGACAGATGAACCCCTGCAGAACCCTGCAGCTGGGCTGAGATTGATCTGTAACTCAGTCCAGCAGTTTTTAAATACAGGTAACATGAAAAGCTCTCCAGCAAGCTGCTGAATGCAGCAGTCTGTTTAAAAACAATTCAAGAAGTGACTGAGCAGATTCATCTCATTGTAACAAAATTCTCACTGAATAAGACAAGCTTCCTCAAAAGGCTGGGTTTTGCATTCACTTTCTGTGACTCCAGCCCCTGGTAAGCTGCACTTCTGAGTTCATGAATTCAGCAGCATGAAGTAAGGAATATTGAGAATCTGGGGCTCTTTTCAGTTCTCAGTCCACCTGTAGAGAAAAGCCTTTATAATGTTCAACATTTTACACATTGGCTGGAGTTGAGGAAACACATTATTACCACAACAATACTATAATGACCTGCAAGTTAAACTTAACTGGGAATACTCTGAAAGTCCATTTTAGTAAGTGTTTTAAAATTGCATTCAATATCAAAGCTGTGCTGATCTCCAGCAGTGCCACATCATTGCTCCTGAATACATCAGGAGCATTGGGCATCTTCCAAACACATTTCATTTTTTCCAAAATTTCATTTCTTCAGACATAAAATTTCTCCAGCTTCACAATGTTAAACTGTAACTTGTAAGATCTGAACAACAGCTTAAAAATGAGAACTTGCCTCATTTTATCTTGGAGGGTTCCCTGAAGGAGTGTATACCCAAAACAGGGGCATACCTATTTAATATCAAGAACCCTGGGCTGGCAAAGGTAGTTTGAGAGACTATCCTTCATGGATGAAGGATATCCAAGGGTTGTCCTCCAAGAGTAAATAGTTGTTACACCCAAGAAGATACTTAACCTCTAAAGGCTCGGGGAAAGTCACAGTAGGTAAGCTTTAGTTTGTATTCTCAAAATACACCTGTCTTTCACAGAATCAAAAGGCTGAAGTGTCCTTTTCTCATTCAGGTATAATCTAGTTTAAGTCCCCTTCCAAACTCTGTCTTACCCAGGAAGCTGGAGGTTTTTTAGAGAGCCAGGAGACATAACGTTATGTCATGACCCTTTTTGTTTGCTAAATTCTTCCATGAAAGATGAACCTGAGAAAATCCACAGAGCTGCTAATCATCAAAATTATCTTCCCTTGCCAGTTAAAATAGGTAAGTTAGAAGAGTTTTTCAGGTGGAAAAGAGTTTAATTTATTTTCACAGCAAAGAAATTCTGCCTACCTAACCCCACTACCACCCATTTCTCATAAGTCATTATGGTGACTTTTGTAAAGGACAATTTCAGGGAGCCAGGAGACAAAAAGTTATGTCATGACCCTTTTATATTTGCTAAACTCTTCACGAAAGTTGAACCTGAGGAAATCCACAGAGCTGATAATCACCAAAATTTTCTTCCCTTGCAAGTCACAATAGGTAAGGTAGAAGAGTTTTTCAGGTGGAAAAAAGTTTCATTATTTTCACAGCAAAGAAATTCTTCCTACCTAACCACACCACTAACACCTTTCTCATAAGAGAAGTCATTATGGTGACTTTTGTAAAGGACAATTTCTGATTTCTGCATATATTATAAGCAGAAGGCCCTAGAATCCTGGATAAGAGGTAAAAAAAAGTGCCTAAGATGGAGGTAAGCCCATTTGGAAACCAATGTTGAATCCAGAGCTGGGGTTAGCTGAGGATGCCTTGAACATTGTGTGGATCATCAATCAAGACAAGCACTCCAAAGGAAATGCTCCACCTGTCTCCCTGTGAAAGGGCTCCTGCAGAGCGCCATTGCTGGAAGACATTTCGGCAGAGAACTGTTCCTTGATTGTGCAGGCTGCCAACTGCTCAGAGGATCTCTAACAAGCCACTCGCAGAAGAAATCCTGAGCATTGTCCTGTCTCCTGTCTATGGTAATTCTCCAGGTCAAGGGTCAAGTCCTTTGGCAATTAGCAGAATAAATTAGTTTGTTAATCACCTTGGAGGAACAAGTACCTAATCAATAGGGAGGTGCTGTGGTACATGACTAAAGCTATTCACATAATCACATAGCTAGAATGTCCTGGTTTTGAATGACATTTCCTACCCAAAATAGCCTGGAGGAAGAGAAGTGCTGTTGACAAATGGGAGCTGAGTGAAGCTGTTTGGGAATGCAGGAACGGTGTGTAGCCTTAAGCAGTTTAAGGGAATCGGTGCGTATGGCAAAACTACATCTCTGAAACTATTTCAAAGTTAAGAGTTGCAAGAAGCTATTCAGGAAATAATGTGAAAAGCAGATCTGGTGGCATCAATCAGAAATTCATAACCCTTGCACTGCATGGGAAATCAGAAAAAAACTTCACAGAACTGAAACTAGGATAGCAAAACCATAGAGAAATCAACTGACAAAACAAAACTGCCCACTGGATACACCTGGGAACTCGAGCTCCCCTCAGTATCACTGTGTGAAAAACACCAACGACTGGTTTTTAAAATTTTTAAAGTTTAATAGTAATAAAATGGTTATAAAAATAGCAATATAATTAAAGTAATAAAAATTTGGACAATTAGAATTAGGACAATATGAGACAATAGAAACAAAGTGTTACTGGCAGTCTGGGTACCTTTTTCTGGGCAGCACAAGCCCAAAAAAGGACACAGATGAACAGAGGATTAACCCTTAAAAGCAATAACCTGTTGCATATTCATACATCTCATACATGATGCATAAATTCCATTCAAACAAAGGATTCTGTCTGGTCAGTGTCAACTTCTTCCTCTGAATCCTGACGGTGTCTCCAATCCTGAGCAAGGCGGGAAGAAGTTTGTTTCTTCTGATAAGGGAGCAATAAATTCTCTTTCTCTGAAAGATTCAAGTGTTCTGTGGCTGCTATCTGGTGCAAGTACCTCAATCCTTTCTAAAAAAACCCCATCCCACATACATAGTTCATATTTTAACATTATGTTATAACCTATAACTATATTTAACACACTACTTAAAAAAATTAATACAATATAACTTTCTAACATAACACATATAATATTCATTTTCATATTTGCGAACAGCCAGTCATAAAACACATATTTTTCACAGCTGCATGCTTTGCTTTGGTGGGCATTCACTACCCATTAACACTAATGAAATTGTATCCTGAGTGCAGCAATCAGGGTATGCTCAAAATTTTCCAAACAGCAGACCTGGAGTTTGGTTCTACTTTATGAAAGGTCACAATTCACACAGCTTTTTATCTGGATCTTGCTCTGACATAACCTTTAGTAACTCTGATGCCATCCAGAAGGACCTTGACAGGATTGAGGAGTGGGCCTGTGCAGACCTCATGAAGTTTGACAAGGGCAAGTGCAAGGTCCTGCACACAAATTGTGACTAGATTGAGAGTGACATGAAAAGTTGGACACGACCCAGTAATGTGTGCTCACAGCCCAGAACCACAATCTGGGCTGCATGACAAGAAGCAGAGCCAGGAGGTCGAGGGAGGGGATTCTCCCCCTCTATTCTGCCCTGGTGCAGAATAGAGGGGGAGAATCTATTCCATCTGGAGCACTATGGAGTCAGAGCTGTTAAAGTCTGGGGTCAGAGCTCTTAAAGCAGGTTCAGAGGAGAGGTCAGAGGGCTGAAACAACTCTCCTATAAAGAAAGGCTGAAAGAGTTGTTCACCCTGGTGAATAAAAAGCTCCAGGAAGACTTTCCTAGAGCCTTTCTCTTTAAAGAGAGGGGAATTATAAGAAAGGGAGACTTTTCACCAAAGTCTGTGGTGACAAAACAAGGGGCAATGGTTTCAAACTCAGAGAGGGTAAATTTAGATTGGGCATTGGGAAGAAATTTTTTACAGTGAGAATGTTGAGACATTGAAAAAAATTGCCCAGAGAAGCTGTGGACGTCCCATGCCTAGAAGTTGGATGCTTGGATGGTTGGCTGGTTGGATGGGTCTTTGAGCAACCTGATCCTGTGAAAGATGGCCCTGCCTGTGGAATGGGGTTTGGGCTACATGCTCTTTACAGGTTCCTGCCAACCCAAACCATTCCATGAGTCTATGAATTGCCTGTGCTTCCCAAGCAGGCCTGATTGCATTCAGTTCTGGGCAATTTTCCTTTGAGAGGCACAAAAAAAGACAACGACCCCAGACAGCTTCTCTGAAGCAAAAGCAAACTGCTTCTGCAAGGGAGCTGTAGACTATCACACAAGATGGATTACACACAATCTCTCTTCCCAAGAGTTTTTAAGAAAGCCCAATGTCTTCTTCTAAAGTGCCCCAATTACAAAACCCAAGGTTT
Organism: Emberiza elegans; assembly: GCA_024865655.1. Classification (NCBI taxonomy): domain Eukaryota; kingdom Metazoa; phylum Chordata; class Aves; order Passeriformes; family Fringillidae; genus Emberiza; species Emberiza elegans. Next base: position 11,017,582 of record JALJVW010000206.1, on the reverse strand, counting down.
CCCATTTGGTTTTTGTTTCCCCTCTCTATCAAGATTGTTATTTCTACCATTTCCAAATTACTTATGAAAGTTTCTTAAACAAGGAACCTCGGTCCAAACCTCAAGCCTTTGTTTTATCCAATCAGCACTTTGATAAGATTTCAAGATCTTTATCTGTATTGTTTATCTGTCCTAGGCTTCTCTAGGATTATTGACTTGACTTGCTGTAGGAGGTCAAAATAACTCTCTGGCATAATGAACAAACAGGAACAAGCTTTTGCAAAAATAAAAGGAAAAAACCTTCCAGATTTCTCCTTCCTCACCAGATTGAGCCACTGTCATATGCTGGGGCCCAATACAATCACAGAGCAGAAAAATGTTCAGGAAACATTCCAGTCTTATGTAAGGCAGGAGGCAATACACTCTGCAAGTAAAATTTGCCAGCCAAAGTAGCACAGAAGCTCCACTAGATCCCCTGTGGACTTGTGTTGCCTAGAAGCTCTGATTAGATTATCATAATGATCCGATTTAGGCCACAAAATCTATTATTCTGAACCAGCACATTATCAGAGATAATTTTGTAAACTGATGTCAACATTAGAGAAACTCAGATTACTATTCGATCAATACCTGGAACATTTTAATAAATTCCTTGGAGTCCTTATGTGTGTCCAGTGCATCAGTAAGAGACTGTAGTATTTGCAGAACTCAGGGCAGGTATCAAGTCTATTTGCTTAGTCAAACAAGAGTCCCCTGGATTTCTGTGAAGTTTCTCTGGCCTAACTGACATTAGCTAACAGTTGCTCTTAAAAATCTTACTGCTTTTAGTAATGAATCCAAGGAAAAACTCCAGGATGTATTGACAGCACCAACCTTCCCTAACCACCTCCTGTGCAGGAGTGGATTTTCTGACAGCTTTTCAAAGAACTAGAAAGTCTGCTTTGGAAACAAATCAGTAAACTTCCCAGCTGGCAAGACACCAGCTTTCCCTGATGCATTCCTGTTATCAGCTAATTTAATGATGCAATTCAATCTTCCTCTGGGTTTTATCCTTAGAGATACTAAATGTGCACATTGATCTAGAAGGACCCTTCCCATGGATAACAAGTTTAGATAATCTCTTTTGACTCACTCCATCACATCAGGCTTGGAAGTGAAGTGAGGGTGAGGCACATCCTGCACAGCTCTGGCTTTTTGGCCGCAGTATCCATCAATTAAAGAGTTAGGAAAGAAGAGCCACCTTCTAAAAAACATGTACTAGTGGAAAAGGATAAGCTAAAGCTCCTTGCTGCTTCTCATCAATACACAGGAGCAGTAAGGAACTGCTTTAAAACAAGCCACGAAACCAGCCTCAGTTTCCAAAATAACCCATGTTGCTCTGGGTAATTCTGGCTAATTGAATTATCTGGTGAAGAAAAAAGAAAATCCAGAAATTCTCCTGATTGCCTTGCCCATAATTACCTGAAACAAGTAAGATTAATGCAAAATGAGTTCCTAATTCTGAACTGGTGCCTTCAGCTCCTCAACCACAGTAAACACTTCACAGTTAGGCTGATTCTTCTCAGCAGACATGGTTAACTCTCTCACTGATGGGTATATTGGAGGAAAATACTCTGCAAAACAATTACAGCATTTAAAATGTTTTAATACACACTGATTTTCCAACCCAAAACATCAAAGAGGTGGGGTTCTTTTTGAGATTTTACCATAGAAAAGAACAAGACCATAACACTGGGGCTATTCAGCCTGGAGAAGGGAAAGTTGCATTAAGACCTCATGACAACCTTCCAATATTTGAAATTGTGCAATTGTATCCAAAGAGATGAAACTTCTTTTGTCCCTGAGCAAAGTGAGCAAAATTCATGGAGGTGTTCTTTAAGGAACTATGTATTTATGTTTCCTTTATTTTTCTCGTTGATTGGCCACAGACACAGGTTTATGAAGCAATCTGATGCAGGCATCAGTTTTAAGGTTACTTGAGAGTCAAACCAGGAATATCTGCTTAAAATTGTACCTCTGCTGAGCAATAGCAATTGGTATGAGAGACACAGCTAGCAGAAGGCAACGACACACAACTGCTGCATTTAAAGTCAGGTATTGTGTCAGAAAATAGCCCAGTAGCTCCTAAAATAGACCTCAGAACACACAGCATAGCACTAGACTCCTGCAGTGGAAATTCTGCCAAACCCCTTCAAACCTAACAAAGTAAAAGTGAAAGGAAGGGAAGCATTACTCAGTTTTGGTGTTCTAGCCTTATATACTCACTGAAAGTTTAATTTTTACCTGTGTATATATACACAGACACATATATACCTAAGAAAAACCTGCGGTGACCTATATATTACAATATTTGAGATTACTGCACACTGCTAATATGTCCCATAATGCACTTTCTAAAGTCATATCAGCGTCTTTTAGAAAGGCTGTAGTATGGGGTAAACTGCTCAAAGATTAAAGCCAGGAATATAATCCAATCCAGATATGCCATAAAGGTGTTAATTCACCAACCACAGGAAGGACAGGGAAAAGATGTAAATTTTAGTAGTATCTGTGATGTCCCAGTGTCAAATCACAAGTAGCAAAGAAATGTGGTCTTCTAAAAGTCTGGCTAATCCAGGCCAAACCATTTTGTTTTCTGCCAAAAGGAAAGCAGGTTGATTTTTAAAACCAAAAGGGAAGGAGGAGATGTAGCTCTGAGAAGTCTCCAAAGCAAGTCAGGTAGAAGTTATTTAGCTGATTTACTTGGAACAGATAAGGGAAATCCCTATGGGTGAGCATAATGTTAGGGACATGTTTTGGTATTGTGTCTCTTGCTTCTTCATTCTATGAAATACATTTATTTTATTTTTTTATCATTTTTACCTTCTATGTAACTAATTTTATGAAAATTAGAAGACAGATTTATCAATGTAAATCTGAAGTTTTCTGGACAGAAACTTAGAAATTGTTTTTATAAACAGAAACTTTAGTAGAATTTGTTTTATTAAAATTCCTGGTGCAACAAAAACTGCACAAATGTGTCCTTTCCCTCTATTTCTCTGTAGAGCTAAGTAGTAAAGAAATTCTAAATCTCACATTTCTATACCCAGACCACAGTTCAGTAATGCAGAAAACCTGTCTCTAAGGCTCACAGCACCAGACCAAAAATTTTCTAGCTACATGACACACCAGGCTGTCCAGTAGAAGCTCATTCTGCTGATCTAAATCCATTACAGAAGTATGGACAAGTTAGGGTTGTAAAAAAGCAGATTTTTGGTGAAATCGGGTATAGTTTTGCCTTCCACAGCAGCCTTGGAAGCTGTCAGAAGCCAGGACATTCCTCTGGCTGCCCTGGAGGACTTGAAATCCTACCAGGGGGCTCAGAGACCTTGGCAACAAAGTCAAAGACACCTGTGCCTTTGATTGTAACCCATGGAAAAAATTACCAACTTTGTGTGAAGATTTACAAGCCACAAGGGTTTGAGCAGAATGATAACTAACTTGTCACAAAGTGAAAAAGTAGAATTTTAGAGATTTAGAATGGGCATTCAAAAAGCAAAATAGAAAAATCTGACCGCGTCCTGTCTTTCTTCTTCTCCTTTTCCTCCATCTTCAGCTGTAATGGTAACACTTTTAAATTAGTTTAAAGTAGAGACAAACTGTCTAACACAAGTAATAAGTATTGAAAAAATACTGTAAATAAAATACATGTTATTTTTAGTACAAAAAGATAACACTACCCCAAGGGTGGTCAGTGTGCCACAAACCAACCTGCCAAAGAAGCCTCAACAAGTCAAAGAAAGAATGCATTAAATAAGCGAAAATAAACAACCTTAAAAGCCAAAGCTAAAGAATCTCGACTTCTTCTTTGGTTGTGGGGCTGAGAAAAAAAACTCTTTAATACCTCGATAGCCATTTCAACAACACAACACCCAAAGGAAGCCAAAGGAGTTGACAGAAATGTGGGCATGTGCCAAACCCCAAATTAGATCCAGCCCATCTTGCTGCACGGTCCAGTAGTCCAGTGTAGATGAGTACAGATGATTTTGAAGTCACAGATTCTGTGTTCTCCAGAGAACACAGACAGTCCTCTCTATTCCCACAGATCCCCACTGGCTCAAACTTTAATTGGGTTTGAAAAGCCCAAACAGCAGTACAGGGCAAGAGGAAGTCTGGACCACAGCACAGAATAGCAAAAGTGGCTTTGTTTACAGTGCTTCAGCAATTCTGGGCAGTTCAATTCTAACTCAGAAATGCAACTCAAAAGAGGAGAGTTAGAAATAGTACTCACCTTGCTGCTTCAGAGGCTTTGGAGTGACTGAACTTTTGGTTAGTTTTCAGAGTTCCTGAGTGTTTAAAAAGTTCAGACAAAAAACAACTGTTTCTGGTGAGGGTAATACCTGTGAAAAAGTCTCATTTTCCAGTGATGCAAAAAACCTGTTCTCTCTCTGTACATGCAAACGTTTTAAGAATGATGCAATTGAAAAAAATCATACTGTTTTTTGACAGTACATGGGGAAAATACTGGTGCAAGATAGGTATGGCTGCATGCACTCTGCAATCAGATGTCTCCTGCAGGCCCAGCAGAATTTCTCCATTACCAGGACAGTAATGACAGCTGCACCACTTCTGTTCACACCTACAAGGTGCTCTGAGAGTGCATGAAATACAGAGAGTTTTAAAAAAAACTACCGGGGTTCAACACAGACTGAAACCGAGCTCTCCACAGTCTGAAGCAAATCAGAATGTTCAAATATTTCTACCTCGTCAATGATGCATGGCCTTAAATGTTGGTTGGCTGCACTCATTTTTTGAGGGAAAATAAAATATTTAAAACAAAAGCATAATAAACTATTTAATAACTCAGTCATCAGCAGAAGTCACAAAGACAGACCCTATAAAACAGTCACATTTACATCATTGAGTGGTAATAAAAATGTCCTTAACCTGATTTGTTATCAGGATGGTGTTTTATTCTTACAGTATTTTCACAAGCAGGAGACTGAGGAACATTTGTAGCTTTTTACTCTGTTTTAAAGGGTTTAGATACCTGAAATGACAGTCTGCACTATCTGAACTTTGGCAGTCAACTAAAATTGATCTTCAGCCCTATGTGCAAAACCACATTTCACTAACACAAGCAGACAGCCAGGCACTCCATCCATTATGAAGAACTTTTGAAATACTATTCCATATGACAGTGGTAGCTTTCAAAATGAGTTGCGACTGAGAGTGTATTTTAAGAGGCTAAAATAAAACATCAATTTGCATCTGACAAGCAGGGAGATGTGGGAGAAAAATAACACCTGTTTAAAATGGTCCTGATGTACAAGAAAATCCCTCAGCATTTTCAGCAACTCCATCAAGGCTCATTCCTGGACAAAAGGACTTATTTCATTGCATGGATTTTCCCAGACACATGGTTATTCTAGCAGAGAAGGAAAAGATGTATGTGCTTCTATTCTAGAGTACCTGGATTAGAACTTTGTGCAGATTTTGGATAGCACCAGACAAAGCCACAGCTCTGGTTTGTGAATTGGGATCATAGGCACTACTCAACCTGAATTAATATCTTTTTATGCTGGCTGAAAATTTCCTTGTAAATATGGATAAAAATTAGATAAACTATCACTCTCTACCCAAATGCACTTTTTAAAATTCTGCTAATGCTGTGCCATATGTCTAGTGCAGTATGCAATAACCTGAAATTAATGAGAAGATATTTGAGGATCTATTATCTTTTTGGTAGCACCTGCTGAAGTCAAATTTCAAAACTCCACTGAAGATTTATTATGTTTTTACAAAGTGTGTTTTCATATAGGGATTTTGAGACGGGACAACAAACCTAAAAATTATATACCAGTGGTTTTTTTCCATCTCTGTGTGCATAGAATCATACAACCATAGGATGTTAAGGAGTTGGAATGGACTGTAAAGATTCTCTAGTCCCAATTCCCTCTGGCAAGGGAAGGAGCAACTCTCACTTGACCAGGTTTTTCAAGCCCTTATCCAACCTGACCAGGAACACTGCCAAGGATGGGTCATCCAAAATCTCCCTGGACAGCCTGTTCCAGTGTCTCATCACCTCATGGTAAAGAAATCCTTCCTAGAATCTAAATTCCCCTCTTTCAATTTGTACTCATTACTCCTTGTCCTATCATTTGTATGCTTGTATATTTTTATAGTTCGCCCAATTTATCAAGCTATTATTGTTCATTAAATCAACAAAATAAATATTTAAGTAATTGCCTTCTAAATACAAGGTAATATTTTAAGATCTGATGTTTACAAACAGAGAAGGGCTTCTGGGAGAGCAGTTGGTCACTAATGGTGTCCACCAGGACTCAGGATTTGGGCCAGTTCTATTTAATATCTCCATCAATGATCTGGATGAGGGGATCAAGCGCACCCTCAGTCACTTTACAGATGACACTAAATTGTGTGGCAGTGTTTATCTGTTAAAGGAGAGGGAGGCTCTGGACAGGGGATCTGCCAATGGAATCCTGGCTTACACCAAAAATAGTGTGACCAGCAAGGAAAGGGCTGTCCCTGTGTACTCAGAACAGGTCAGGTCATACCTGAAGTGCTGTGTCCAGTTCTGAGCCTCTCACTACAAAAAGAGTTTGAGGTGCTGGAGCAAGCCCAGAGAAAGGCAAAGAAGCTGGTGAAAGGTCTGGAGAGTGATTCCTGTGAGGAGCAGCTGAGGGAGCTGGGGTGGTTTAGTCTGGAGAAGAGGATGCAGCAAGGAGAGTGTTGGTCTTTTCTCACCAGCAATAAGTGGCAGGAAAAGAAGAAATGGCCTCAAGCTGCACCAGAGAAGGTTCACATTGGACATCAGGAAGAATTTCTTCATTGAAAGGGTTTTCAAGCTTTGGAACAGGCTGTCCAGGGAGGTGGTGGAGTCATCATCCCTGGAAATATCCAAGGAATGACTGGATGTGGCACTTGGTGTTTTGGTTTAGTTGATGTTGTGGTGTTCAGTCAAAGGTTAGACTTGATCTTGGAGGTCTTTTCCAACCTTAATGAGTCTATGATTATATTTCCAAGTAGTAGCCAGAAGTGTCACAGAATATATGATAAAAACATAGACCAGAAAGTCAGGACTGAAAGTTTTGAGCAGTTATAAATTAATTACAGTGCTGAACTTCCTTAAATAATGCAAGTCTAAAAATCATGAAATCCAATAATCATTTACTCCCATTGCTTTTATTTGCCGTTTGCTTTTCAAACAGCTGAGATTTCCATTTGCAAGTTTCTTCATAAGCATCATGGACAACAACTGCCTTTATAAATACTGTAATTAAATATTAGATTTTCCATTAAACACATGACTGCAAGGCTGTGAGATGGGAGGCAGTTCACTATATACTGACATACTCTCAAAGACATAAAAACTGGTAATACAAAGGCTATTATTGCCTTGATGTGCATGAGATTATAATAGCCAGATATAACAAAGGTAGGAGAGGAACAAAATAACAAGTAATAACAAGACCATGGCATAAACAGAAAATGCATTTTCATTGAAATAAACGTTAATTACTTCCTAATCCAGAATGTGCGCATCTATGTAGAAACCCCACCCCAGCATTAGCAACAGAGCAAGTAATTGCAGAAGAGTGAAGTATCTCATTATGTTACTCCACACCTCTCAACACCTTTTACAAGATCTATTCTTTCTATTTTACAGGTAGCAAGAGACACACAAAGTCTCCAGGAGCAGCCCAAGGTCACTGAGGTCAGTGCCAGCACAGTCAAATCAAAGCACCTCACTGGAGGTTATTTGCTGTGTTCATACAACGCTGCATTTGTGATTTCTCTCCAATTTCTGTTCACTACACACTCAGGTGACAGAGACCTGATTAGGGATTCTTAAATCAGGTGTGAAGAGAATACTTTCTAAAGGTGTATTGTGGATAAAGGTTAAACCACGGGGAATTTTAGAGAGCCGCTGACAAGACAATGTCTTCTGCACACATTTTTCCAGTGCTCATTTTGATCCTGCATAAAACTCCTCTTGAAACAGAGGTGCTGATTTTTCTAAGTGTTTTTATTACTTCAAAAATAGCAAGGTAAACTGATAATTTCTCTGGCCTAAGGGATATTTACATTTATTTAGTTTTTGATCTGACAGATACAGTTTATAAGCTGGCTCTCTAGGAGAGATATGCCATTTAAAAATACAATGAAACAAGCAGTGACAGTCTGAATTACAATAACTGGTTAATTCAAAATGCATAAACAGGCCCTAGGAGAACCCAAGGCTCCCCAGTCAAAGATAAGTAATTTAATCAGCTGCCCAGTGGGTCTTGTGATATCCTGTGCCCCATGAATCCAAAATTGCATTCAAGTTAAAATTTTAATAGCTAAAGAGAAAAGGCTCTTCTACATCCAGGAAGGGACATATGGGCTTGAACCACTTAGGCAGAGAAAGGAACTCATGCTTTACATAGGTGAAAACTGTAACCATGAGTTTTTGCAGGAAAAAATATAAACTATCCCTGCTCTGTGCTCCTCCACCATTTTTTCTGAAGCAGCAGCTGTGTGGTTTTTTCAGTAAGAGCTGATGAATGCCTGTTTAGGGTAGCAGCACCTACTGGAACAGTCTTGCAGAGATCTGGACAATTTCTCCTGACCTGGCACAGGCAGAAAGTTGTTCCATTGTGAAAAAGAGACAAACCTCAGCATGCAAAAGCAGGCTGTGCAGGCACTTGGCAGACAAAGATTAAAAAGGAAGATATAAAACCCACATACATATCCTGAGTTTTGGCTAGAGTGATCCAGGATTTCCAGGATTGTAATTCTAAGTTTACAGGACTATATTCTTGACAGCTTCAGCTTTAATCAGCTGAATCCTGGTTTTTGATTAAGTTCTCATTCCCTACAATAATAGTGTCTGTACCATCACTTTACCCCTGGTCTGTGTAAAAATTAAGACTGGTATGGACTGAAGAGAACCAGAGGTGCATACCACAAAATTATTACTCAATTCATGTATGAACAAAAACCAAATCATTAAAGGAGTGAAAAATTATGACATGATCAATTGCAAAAGACTAGAAAGATGAGTACCCAGAAAACACAGATATTTAATGGTGGATGACAATCTTAATGAATTAATTTTCACTCCAGAAATTGAATAAGGCTCTTCATTGCCTCATATATCACAGAATCATTTGTTTAGCACATTAGCCAAACACCATGAAAGCAGAAGAGAAGAAAGCAGATCTTGAAAAGGGTTTGGTGAAGATGTAAGACTATCAATCCATTTTCACATGGCTATCGTATAACGTATTATACTTTTCAAGCATATCCCTGGGGAAAAAAAAAAGCAAATACAGTTTTAAAAATGGGAATTCTTATGACCTAACAATTGATAAAAATAACGCAAAAATGTGGCAAAGAGCAGTGAGAGTAACAGGATAGAATACCATCTACTAAAGCAGCCAGATGGGGATTCTGGCTGGCAATTGAAAGAAAGTGATTTTCTACAAAAAACCTTTGCAAAAACTTGGAGACAATGAAAGAAAGAAAGAACAATTTGTATTAACAGCCCTCATGAATATTATGAGAACTTTTACAATTCATTTGCAGAAAAAAATGAAAGGCATATGAGACAGACTTGCCAGGAATAATGCCTCAAATCCAGTGACAGCTAATGAGAGTGTTTAGTAAGTACCAACATTCAAAAGGAAGAGAAGAAAAAAAAAGAAAGGAAAAAAAATACCTTTCCAGAGAGAAATACCTTTCCTCTTACAGCAAGAATCAAGAAATGGAACACAGTGGTTGATTATTGCTGAGCAATGAGGGGCTGGCAGGTCTTGCAGTAAATGGGACCTTTCTGTGATTAACATGTGACTCTATTGCCATCAGAGATTCCTAGTCAGAGAAATATTTGGGACATTTGATTTTATCATGTAGGAATAAGGCTTGAATTGCACTTGCTCTTAGAGAAGTGGTTGCAAGCAGCAAAGGTAATGATCTGACAGGAAGAAATCTGAAACAGAACGAGTCAGACCAAGTGCTGAAGCCCAAGGTCAAAGGAGAGCAAGAAACAGAACCAATACAGAGGCATGTAGGTCCAGGATGCACAGAGGGAGGGGGGCTGCAGGAGGCTCAAGAAAGGCAGGCAGGTCATGTGCTGAAAATCACTGTCTTGTAATTTTGAAAAACACAACCATTTAAAGAAGAAAGGCAATGTATGCAGTTATTGAAGACAGGGATTTCCAATTAAACAGAGCTACACAAAGTGGCTTCAGCAAATCCAAGGGCCATCAGTGTGTAGACACTACAGGAAAGAACTGCCAACAATTCAATCACCACCTTGGCAGTTATGCTGTTAGGTCAATGACCAATTCTGTTCCAGCAGGATTGAACAGCCAGCTGCAATGTTATCCCTGCAGCTCTGACAAGGCACTAACAGCAGACCATAATACTTGTGAGCAAGAGCTGCCCATAGACAATAAAGTCACATTGAGGCCAAATGCAAGGTGTCAATAGGAGAGTCACAAAAAAACCAAGAGCAAGTGCTGCATAAAGTTCACACTGGCTGACATGCAGAACTGAACAGGTCTGGGAAGCACAGGCTGTGGATTTAATCACAGTAAAACATTAGGAAAACTTGAAGTGATGCAGGCATAAAAAGTGTCACAACAGGGTTTATGCTGCATTGCATTAAAATTTAAAAAAATGTATTTTCAGGCAATGGATTGAAAATAACATGTCATGTATCCCAGGAAGAGAGTGAAATTCAGAATTCATGGGAGACATTTAAAACTATAATGGAATTAAGATTGACAGTGGCAAACAAGAAGCTTATAAAAATTGAGGACCTAGACTTAAATCCACTTCCTACACCCCTGTATGGGGAAATGTCTGCTCAAAGGTGACTGCTCCAGCTTCTCCAAGCTGAGAGGTCTGGAGATGTTCAAGCACGGACTGTTGGCACAAGAGGAAAGTTCGTCATGAGTAGCACATCTTCTGTGTTGAGTTCAGACGCACAAAAAAAGTAGACACAATCAGAATGGGGTGAAATATTGAAGTGTTGTGGTGCCAGTTCCTTCCATTTCTCCATGGAGGAAGACAAAAGTGTCTAAGTGATCAAGAGATTAAAAAGCACAGTCAAGAGGGGAAAGTATGGGTTCCTTGCTCCAAAACATGGAAACACTGCAGTTATCTCCTTCCCAGATAGAAAGTCAGGATCCTGCTTGGTCTCTTCAGAACAGGCAACTGCAGCCTAGGAGAAAAATGATCATCAAGCCAAGGAAACAGCTGAAAGATGCTCAGACCAGGGAGGCATCCCACTGAAGCAAAGAAGCCAAGAGCACAAAGCCATTGGAAACAAAACATCTGGTCTGCTTCCAGCTCTGAAACAGGCACACAAAGGAAATGGGCTTAACTGCAGTGGGACACAGAATTCTCCACAGCCAGGGACTTGGGGACTGAACAGTGAGGAAGGTAAATATGGAGTAAACACAAAAATATGGATCAAAAGGGATGATCAGGGCAAGCAAAGAGACTTCTGCTTGTGTTATGTTGAAGAGAGTGAGCAGAACTCAAGCTTAGGGGTCACTACAGTGTCAGTCTGCAGAAAAGCCCCCTGCAACACCAGTAATAACAGGAAATGATTGATCAGTGTTTGCCAAAGGAATTGCTATCAACAGCATCTTCCACAGCCAGGGACTTGGGGAAGTGGGGTGGGCACAGAACAGTGGAGAAGGTAACTGTGGAGTAAATACAAAAATATGGATCAGAAGGGATGATCAGGGCAAGCAAAGAGACTTCTGCTTGTGTTGTGTTGAAGGAGCAGAACTGAAGCTTTAGGATCACAGCAGTGTCAGTCAGCAGCAAAGTCCCCTGCAACACCAGTAATAACAGGAAATGACTGATCAGTGTTTGCCAAAGGAATTGCTATCAACAGGCAAATTCAAAAATGTGCTGCGGATTGGCAGCCACAAGAACTACACAGGACACTGCACAGGACTTACCTGGTGCTGCTCAGGTAGCAAGAGGAAAGCTTTAGAGGAGCAGCAGAAATTTTGTCTATTCCTGGACCACCTGGAGTGAATATGAACCCAAATTATCACATCAGGTAAAAAAGATCCCTTAACCTATGACTTTTTTACTATCAGGACTCCCAAATCCTCTCAGGCTGTTTCCCAGCAAGTGAAATTATTCCCACTCATGCAAAGGGAGAGTAAATCACAAAAATCCTTACGTGGCAGGGGGCTATTCCTCCTTGCCCTGGCTGTTAATGACTGCCTCAAGCACAAGGCACTAGAGAGGCAGGCTGGAAATGATAATGAGTCAAGAAATCAGCCAAACATGAGCCAATTGCACTGAAATAGCATATTTTGATAGAAGTGTACATTAATAAATATTAATATAAATTCTTACTATTTGAAATTCTATCAATTTGGTTTATGTGCATTGATTTTTTTTCACAAATCTGCAAATATCAGCAAGGTTCAGCTGGCAAGTCCCTTCTCAGGGCTTTGCAACTGTGTGTTCACTTCATGGGTAAGAGTTGGAATCTCCAGCAATATTGCCAGAAATCTTATGTATGTATTTATTTATTATTTATTATTTTAAAATTCAGCTTTGAGTATGATGTCACATCCAAAATGAGTTTTTCTTGCCTAGAATTAAATCACTCCTGATCTCTTCAGATATCACTCAGACACTGTGAGTTTAAACACCTTTTCCTGTGCAGGTCTTGCACTCTGGAACTGCTTTTTACACACTGCTATATCCTTGTGCTTCCACACACCATCCAAACTCCCCCAGGAGCCATCACCGGACCTCTTGCACTCCTGACTGCTGCCAAATGCCTGTAACCTCCACAGAGCTACATTATTTTTACACCTACTCTCCTAAAAACATAACTGGGCATATTTCTGTTGCATCATCCCCTTCTCCATCTCTATTTCACCCAGATTTTTTGCTTCTTGTTGTCCATCAGGAACATCCTGCAGAACCTGAGCCTACCACAGCTGGCCCTTCATCCAGGAGCAAAGACCATAGGTGCTCCTGGAGTATAAATAAGCATATAATCCATCAATTCTCAAAACTCACCAGGACACACCATTCTGCTTTTGCCTGCAGCTCTTAATTTGCTTCTGTCTTTGCTGTTACTTATGATTAAAAGCCTTGACTCTGTTATTTAACTCCGTGAAGCATGAAGCTTATATGAGATGGTGCAAAATGCAGGCAGGATCTTACAACTTGAAACACTTCATTATATTAAGAAGAAAAAAGAGGCTTATGATTAACTTTGATTTCCAGCCACAAAATGAAACAGTTCAAAGCCATTTTAAATATGCTTCTCACAGTAGGAAACAGAATAAACCAACAAAATAAACTAAACATTATAATCAACCTAATTATTACCTTCTATTAGCCAAGGGCTTAAGGGATGAAAAACATCAGCATTTTAACCCAAGTGAAGCAGTACAGAGACATTATCCTGGGGAATGGTTTTCAGGCTACCTTTAGGTTTATCCTCAAAAAAGATTTTCCTTTCCTTTAAAGACATTCAGGTAATTGGTCTTATAGGTGTGCAGGTGGGAAATTAAATCTTAGGACTGGGTTCCTCTGTCTTCACATGTGTCATGGACAAGCATCAGCAAGAAATGTGGGGGATGGAGTATAATAGTTTAATAATAAAAAACCATTCACATACAGTAATTACAGAAATTACAAAATCTGGCAGCAGCATCAGGAAGATGAAGGGCAGTGGCATCCACAAGAAGGATCCATAAAGCAAATAAATAACCAGCCGAACCCCATCATCCCTGAGTGTTTGGCATTGTGCACAGCTCCAGATCACTCTCTGTAAATAACACTGGCCACCCCTCCTCCCTGGGATTTAGAGGAGCATGCTGGATGAGATTTCAGCCTTTTTTCTCTCAGTGGAAAGCACAGGAGGTGCCCTTCTGGGCAAGATGAGGGGCACAGGAGGTCTCAGCTGAACCACTGGTTCCCACCCTGCTGTGCCCATGAGAGGCACTGGCCCCTCTCCCTCAGCACGGGAAACACAGGGAGGCTCTGTTGACCACCAGAAGGAATTTTCCCCCATCAGTGGGGTTTTTCCTCCCTCTTCCCACTCCCTTCTCCTCTCCCCACACTTTTCTCACTGATTTCTCAGCTCTGCTTTCCTGCCTGAGGGGAACCAGGAGCTGGGGGATGGGACACCACTGAGAAATACAATTTCCATAGTAATTTGTAGGCTGCTGAAACACTGAAACTGCGTCGTGGAGATGAATTTATCCTTCTGCTTTACAACATGCACTCGTGCTGCTGTGTTTAAAGGGTTGACATAACTCACCCCCTCCCCAGCTCCCCGAGGAGGCTCCTCACAGCATGTGGCCTCAGCTGCCCTGGCACTGAGATGGAGCTGGAGGGGAAAAAGCTGTTCCATAGGCAAAGCCCTGGGAGGTTTTTCTCATGGGAGGGAAAACCAGTGGGAGGTTGGGCATGCCCAGCCCCAGGAGAGCTCCAGAGAGCCAGGGTGAGCAGCCAGGGAGGTTCATGGCTGGGCTGTGAGGGCAGAGCACCTGCCAGATCCCTGAGAGTGTGGATGCCATGGAGGAGGAGGAGGAGGAGGGTGTGGTGGTCACTCACTGAGCTGAAATCACCTCAAAGCCAGTGAAAAAGGGAAATAAAATCCCCCTCCTCAGTCAGGTCAAGGCTCACCCTGCTCCAGGCCCCTTCTACAGCTGAAGGTGCTGATGGCTCTTGTCCCTGCATCCTGGAGTCCCCTCATCAGTTTTCCCATCAGCTTCCCATCGCCTTCCTCAGGGCTCAAATCAATCAAAATGAAAACCTCCATTACTGCTGGGGCTGTCCTGTGCAGGGCCAGGAGCTGGACTTGGACGATCTTTGTGGGTCCCTTTCAACTCAGAACATTCTGTGATTATCCCCATTCTAGGAAACCATCCTCCTTTCTCCAGCTGTGTGTGGCAGGAAGCAGGGCTGATCCAGTCACAGGATGCTGTTAAGGCATGGCTGCCTCAAACCCTCATCCCAAGCAGTTCAGCACTCAGTTCCTGTTTCTCCGTCTCCATTCTTTGGGACAACCCTTCTTCCATGAGCCCAAAATGGTTCACCATTTGGTTATGATAATGAATTTATGATTTTTATGCTGGTGCCAAGCCTACCATAAACTACAGCAACTCCCTGGAAAATAGTTCCTTTGGCTTAGCCAAGTAAGGCATTTTATTTATGTCCCACTTAAACACCTGAGTGCTGAATGCTGTATTTAAATGGGACAACAAATCAATACTCAATAGGGGATGTGTGTGAGGAGGGGAAACCAGAAATCTCTCTAGCTTTGCTCCCAAAACATAAATTTGGAGAAGCAGGAGGAAAAGATGCCCATGAGACTGAGTAAAACTCATCTGAACACATTCACCATAAGCCTTATCTCTGGGAAACAATTACTATTACAGATTCAATTAATCCTTGCTGTGTGCTAAAATTAATAGAGAAGAAGGAGAGAATGATGGCATAGATGACTTTTGATCAAATTTGAATTTACTTGTTTGATTTGGGAATCAAAGCTTGATTTAAGTTGCTCCATTTTCAAAATCCAACATTATCAACTGGAATTTGCAGTAAATTGATAGTTATTGATTGCCAATGGTTTGGATAATGGGACTTGTTTCTCCATACCCAGGAGATATAGAAGAGTTTGAAAGAGACCTATGATGTGTCAGATCAAATTGAACTCTTTCTTTGCAGTAATGAACAAGATGTTTCCCATTTTTCAAAGAATTGTCCATAGAACAGGTTTGGGTTGGAAGCAACATTAAAGACCAGCCAGCTCCAACCCCCTGCCTTGGGCAGGGACACCTTTCACTAGACCAGGTTACTGGAATCCCCATCCAGCCTGGCCAGGAACACTTTCAGGGCTGGGACATCCACAGCTCCTCTGGCAAACCAGTGCCTCACCACCCTCCCAGTAAAGAATTTCTCTCCAATGTCCAATCTAACCCTGCCCTTTCCCATTTGAAGCTGTTTTATCACTGCATGTCCTTGCCCAAAGTCCCTTTCCAGCTCTTTTGCAGCCCCTTTGATGCCTCAGGTTTTAGCTTTTATATTTTTCAGATTCTGTTCTGCTTTAGTGTGTAAGTCTGGGCTTCATATTAGGGGATGGTGAGCTCTCTTCACAGAGCAGGGAGATGTTGCAATAGGACACGAAATGAACGACACGCACAAGCTGGGACATCCCAGGTAAAAAGAGAGTAGTTTATTTTCAAACTCAAATATTTATAGACTTTCAAAAGTGACCATGGATTGGAGAATGAAATTGCTACCTCTCCAGCCACACTGATCAAACCAACAGTCTATCAATTATCTCTTCCTTTAGAAAGGAATGCAAAACAATCATTATTTACATGAAAAGTGTGTGAGAAACTCCATTACAAAAATGTAAATACCAGAAGGCTTAGAAGAACTTAGAAGAACAGGGAGACAGGGAGACAAAACAACTCCTTCTCTAGCTGGGAATCCAAGGACAACCAATCCAGATCTCATGCCCAAAAGCATGAACAACGGTGGACCAAAGAGAGAAAATAAGGATGGGACTTCATGCACTAAAGCTGTAATTGGGCAGTTAGCTCCAATATGCAAAAGTGTGAGTCCCCACGACCTGTAGTCCATTTTGTGGCCATTTTGGGTTGTGTTGCTCAAAGTGGAACTATTTGAGGCCTCTTTATACTGTATTCTTAACTCTGTCTAGTCTCTGCTCTATGTCAGCTTTCACAAGGCATCACCTCGAGGTCCTGAAAGGCGCTCCAAGGCCTCCCCAGAGCCTTTTCTCCAAGATGAATAACCCCAACCTGGTTTCACAGCAGAGGTGCTCCAGTGCCTGGATCATCTTCATGGCCCTCCTCTGGACTCCTCCAACAGCTCCATGTCCTTCTCACACTGGGGGCCCCAGAGCTGGATGCAGCTCTGCAGGTGGGGTCCC
Source organism: Emberiza elegans (assembly GCA_024865655.1). Lineage (NCBI taxonomy): Eukaryota > Metazoa > Chordata > Aves > Passeriformes > Fringillidae > Emberiza > Emberiza elegans. Next base: position 11,000,652 of record JALJVW010000206.1, on the reverse strand, counting down.
ACAAGAGTGGAAAAGAGAGGCAGAGTCACCTCCCTTGACCTGCAGCCCTTGTGGCGCAGCCCAGGACACAGATGAGTTTCTGGGCTGCCAGTGCACGTTGCCAGGTCATGTCAAGCTTCTCACTAATCAGCCCTCCCACTTAAAGCCCAGCATTACACACAGCATGATGTGGAATGCCAAAGTCCTTCATGCCCACCAAGGGCCTGTGGCAGCTTGCTGTGCAGGGGATCACAGAGTTACAAGAACATTTCAGGTTCAAGAGTTACAAGAACATTTCTTGTAAATCTTTCAGATTTACAGAGGACATGGAAAGCATCAAGAATGTTCACCCCTACCGAACCTGGATTTCTTACCTTTGAAGAAGCTCTGCTGATCAATAACAAATGTTCACAACAGCACCAAGAGGACACCTTTATGGTTATGATTGAATGTAAGCATTTACTGCCAAAATGTGCTAAAAATATTTTCACTGAGTAGATTTTTCGTTTTGTACTAAGGCCATATATCAGTAAGGGAGCTCTCAGAATAAACATTTGATGCTGGCAGATTAATTCTCCATGAATAAATTAGCTCAGATTTATGGCCCTGGCATCACATGTGAGATTAGGCATCCACACAGTGTTGACAGGCTCATCAGAATTGTCTTGACAGTTTAAGTAACATCTTTTGTCAAACTTTGCGCCTTTGCTCCTAACCCTGTTTCCCTGAAGTCAGCAGGAAATTCCAATCATGAATGCCAACATTTTGCTTTGCTAAGGATTTTTCGGTGACTTTTTTTCTATTTCTATTTTTCTATTTCTATTTGCTTTCATCTATAATTGCTGATTTTGTTTTGCTTTTATATTATAATTTTTCTTCCTTGAATTAGTTTGTCCCAGTTACAAAACCATGCAAAGTCAGATAATTCTAATATTTTTCCATAATCAATATTTAATTATTTTTGCCTCAGATATTTACTTTATGATGACAGTCTAGAAATGAAGCCTGTAAAAACTCCATCAACTGTATTTTTTTTTCTTTTCTCAAAATCATTACAAATATGAGACATCCACCCTACAATCAACCAAAAGTTGCCATAGACTATCAGGGCATTGTGATCTCATCCCCTCTGGCCTTTAATCCATGCAGGGACATCACCCCAGTCCTGCCCAGAAAAGCTGAGTGGTACCCAGGCTTCAAGGAAGCAACCTCACAACTTTTTAAGTCTGTTCCTGACAGCTTTTTTTGCCAGTATTACAATATACAGATGTTACAGAGATGTCTCTGATGTCTCAGAGATGTTACATTCATCTTGAGAACAGTGGAAGCGTGGAGTCTGTCATGAAGTTTCTCAGGCCTTACTCCAAGCAATTCCTGGATATATTTTTAATAAGTTAAAGGTATACATGATCTTACCAGATACAGGTTATGGAATTTCTTATCTGTTCTAGGAGGTCAATTTTTTACCAAGCACTTTATTTATTGACTTGTGTCACCATTCCATAAATTCTTTATGTAGACTCATAATTTAGGTACCAACATCTGCTATCAACATTTTATTGAACATCCCTTGTTTTTTCTCTGCCACACTAGTTTAGTTTCCTTTTCCCTTAGAGACAGAAGTGGAGTAGCTTATTGCTCATGCTAGAGAGATTTTGGCCAAGAGATCTCAAAATGCCCAGGTACCAATTTATTCCTGCTGTCTTATTTGTTAGTCTGTGCAATTTGCAGTAAGTCTGTTGTTTTACAGGCACAAGTGTAAGTTCCTGTCAAGCTGCAGTCTCTCATCTTGTTAATCAATGCAACTCATGCTGACTCTTCACAGGAGTCAACCATTACCAGAAAGTGGATTATTATCCAGCAGCAAAGTTTCAGCTCTGGATTACTGACCTAATTATTCCATTCAGCACATGTAACTCTGGGGGACAGGATAATGTTGTAGAATTGTTGAATTCTACAAGTTCAAATCATTTTTGTTGTAATACCACGGGGGTGCCAGACCAAGGAGTCTGTGTGTTAATAATCTTTGCACTCTGTTACAGGAAGCTTTGCACAAATTTACCCCAATGATCTGCTTGTATCAGGAGGGAGATAAATTAGTATTTCTTTATAAAAAGTTCTAATTGTGGGGGATGTAGATAGCTCTGTTTCCCAACTTGCTTAAAAAAATTCATGGAGTCAGGGTTTGTCCTAATTTTTCATTGGCATAATTATTTTATAGTTGTAGTGGTAAAAGGAATGCAATCCTAATTTAGACAATTTGTACTGATTAAAAACAAAATCACCATTAAAGATGAAGAATCACTTTTTGAGCAGACTCCTCAGCACAGACTCTTTCTAAGCATGTTCTTGGAGTAAAAGATAGATATAAAAGTAAGTTACATACTCAGTTACAATCCCTTGAAATTACCAACTAATGTTTATCCAAACCCAAAACTCCATTATTAACAATAAATTTATATGTTCATCATCCCTGAGTTTATCTAGAGAAATAAGATACTTCAATAAGAGATTTTAAAGTAGTGTTTTAACTGTGTTAATCAAATATTTGCTTCTTTCTCAATCTACTCTCCTAAAAGAGAGACTTGACAATAGAAATGAGGTTCATCACTGAGAGATCCAAGCATTAAAAGACTGAATATGTGATATTGTTCCCTTTTTTCAGATGTTCCTTCGCATATAAAAATGCTGAAATCTAACCCCAGAACAATGCACTTTAGAAAGTCATCTGTACAGAGTAACACTGAACGTCTCTTCCATGTCATATTCTCCAGAAAATAAAAAATCCTTGCGCTAGATTCCTGTCAGAAGCTGCTTTTAACAGAGAGCTGACATGTAAGTTGTGGCATTATCTATTGGTTCCCTGGGTTGCAATAGGGAGGAAGAATTAAAGCTCCCATCAGTTAAAGTTTTCCTCCCATTTCAAAGATTTAAAGTGATATTTGCAGTTTTCTTTATTGCTTAGGGATCTATTATTTGGAAATAGTACCACCAAACGAGATGGATCCTTTTTGGTGACAGTCACTGGCAGGGAACAGCTTTGCACTTATGATACCAAAGGAACCCTGCTCAATTAAATACAGCCCTAATTGTTAACATTTATAATTTTTACTGCAGCCATACATATGAGGTCTCACTAACCTCAAGATTTCATTGATATTTTATAGAAAAGAAAGAGGAATTGTTCCTTCTCCCACAGCAGAGTTTTCTTATGCACAGCTGTACGTGGGCCAATATCAATATGCATTTTATTATCTGCATTGAAGTGGAGTCCTGAGGCAATAAATACCACTGCAATACACCTGTTTAAAAACCTCCACTTTTATTCCTCTGCCACTATGTGGGAACAGGGATATAGAGGTAAATGACAATGCCTTGGGTTTTTTCCTGTAGTGATGATTTAAACTGCAGTGAAGAAACCAACGTTTTCTGGGCTGGTGACTAAATGCCACACCTAACACATCCTCCCTTTCATAAAACACTTTCTTATTTAGAGCTGCCAGCAATAAGGACTGTGATCCCCCAGGGGTATGGGGCAGTGTGTGGGCATTGGGAGCCACGAGCTGCCCTAGAAAGAGCAAATGTGGCAGGTCAGGAATTACCCTCCAGGTCACTGGGAATAGCTGTCAGGAGTGGGAATCAGGCTTAGCATTTCTTGCTTTGCAGTCTCGTCCTAGAATCAGCCCTGATCCTGCTGCACGTTTCACAGCATGTGCTGCCAGCAGGGCTGCAGAAAGTGTCTTGACAGTCTGAATTAAAACAGAATGCTGTCATTTTTGATTGGGACACCTCAGTGATTGTCTTCATTTCACTTAACACATACAGGTCTATTTTCCAGCTTCCTTCTTTTGTCTGCTATCCCTATGGAGAGGATGCTCCTCATGAATTAGATGCAATTAATATTATTGTCAACATTAGCAACATATTTGCATCTTAACATGAAACCCCAGCAACACATAGTGAAAGCTAAAATAAAATAAATACTGCTACAACAAACAAAGAGAAAATCCTTGTATTACCAAAAAACCAGTAGCAATTCTACTTGAGATTTTCTTCGCATTACCAGATGGGGAGGTGGATCAGACAGAGATGGGGAAAGTAATGAGACATTCAATGAGGACAGCTTCTCTCTCCTCTGATCTATAAACTGGTCAGAGGAATGTTTATCTGCTGTGCTGATAAACCCCATCCTCCCAGTGTCTCCATTCCAGCAATGAGCACCAGGAGAAGCTGCAGAGTCATTTAGACACCTCAGAAAATAAAAACAAGTGTGGAAGCAAATACATGAGGAGCCTTTGACCATTCACAGAAACACTTACAGTGCTGCCTGCATTTCCACCACTGTACACTAATACACTCTGAACTCCAGCTCTCTCCACCTCTGCTTCTCATCTTCTGCCCCCAAGCTTCACTTCACACCTGCTCCATTGCTTTGCTTTTAGCTGAGTCCCAGCTGAACAAGCAGAAGCACAGTGAAATGTCCCAGAAGCTCTTATGAAAGGGCACTGCCCTGCTCTGTGCACAAAGGCTGCCTCTGTGTTTGTGTGAAGTCTGAAATGAGGACTCCCGACCTTTTTCCCACTGAGCTACCTCACACAGACCACACACTTCAGGGTAAGAGCTCCCCATTCTAGGTCTCTGCAGTGTCTGAGATACCTGGGAGCCCTCCTTGGTTACTTGGCAATAAAAGCAACTTTATTACTTACTAACAAATGAAACAGATAATAATGAAGTTCTTCCCCAGAGAAAAAATATCTGCTAAATCTACAAGGGAGAAAAAAAATGAACAACCTCATTTTAATAACTTTGTAAATAGAAAGACCTCCTTAATCAGCATGAAGCTTAAATGAGGTACTTGCTTAGCAGGAACACCTACACAGGAACTGATTTTCAGCAAATTGTCTGAGATGGCCCTCTCCTCTGGATAATGTTCATGCCAGAGGCTGAGGAGTAGGATATTACAGGTACTAACAGGAACTGCTGTCCTCTATATTACAAGCTGTGACATTCAGATCAATTTTCACAATGTATCCCATCTCACAGCTGCATTTGGGCTTCAAAGCCAACCCATTTCAGTACTCAGCTGCACAGGAAAATTAACTGCTGTGGCTACAAAGCAGAAAAAAACACACGGCTATGGATTAATTGATAGCATTCTATTGCATGCACTCTAATCTTAAATAAAACCGTTTTTATTCTGAAAGAATATTTACTATGAAATTAAGACCTACCTAGCAATGGAAGTACAATTAATTTTTTTCTAGTCATATTGCTTTTCACAGTGGAAAATGAAAATTCTTGCAGCATTGATTATTACCCTGCATTGCTACAGTGATTGATTAACCATTGATGAGTGTGTCAGCACTCACCTTGGCTGGTGCCAAGGTAGCCACACTGCTCATTCATTTGGCAGCTTCTCCTTTTTACCACATTATATTTTCAGCCTTCCTCCATATAAAATTTCAGTCTTAAGGGCCTTGGCTGCGTGGTCACTGTCCACAAAGGAAAACTAGGACACTGCATTACTCCAGAAAATGAAATGTTTATTAAGGATGGGAATTATTTTATCAAATGTAGATGCTTCTGACTATCGGACTTCTGAACTGACCATCTTCATCTTGTTTGATAGCTAACAGCCCTCATGCAAGGCTGGATTCCTCTCCTCCTAATGTAGATATCTAAAATAGGTCAGGGAATTGTATCCTAAATATGCCGCTTGCTCTCAACTCACTATCATGGAAGTCCAGAATAAGCAGGAGAAATCCACACTGTAGAGGACTTGTTTGCATGTGTCTTGGTGGCTTAGTTTCACTCCTGAATAACTGACATGAAGTTATTTATTCTCCTTTGAAGAGCAATTTTTATCTCCATGGACAAGAAATACCACAGAAGTTAAATTTGTAAGAAATTATCTTTTCTATTTTACTAAATAGGCTAAAATTTCTTGTATTTATTTAAAATAAATTTATTTATTTAAATCTAAACTGAATTCCTCACAGGAATGATTTAAATTATGTTCATAAATTGTTAGACTGGTGACCCTTTGCCCATTTAAGCACATTTAGGTTGTTTTTCACATGTAATCACCATAGTGTAAGAAATTAGTAGCTCCTGTTGAAATGGAACAAAGTTCAAAGTTCAAAAATTCATGTCTTATTACTGAAATCACAAATGGAAGTTTGACAGCCTTTTAGTCACTTCTAATGTAAAAAGAAAATCCAGGTTTATGCTTCTGCCCTAAACTCTGCAGCTTGTAATGAAAAAGGCTTGTAATGAAAAGGTACCAGGTTTGAGAAGTCTAGCTCATAAAGATAACAGAAATAAGTTGTCACTCATCCTGCTGGGGACAGGCTTTTATTAGACAAAGACAGTGTCACACCCCCAGGAGACCTCCTGCCAGAGAGCCCCAGGAATATTCCTTTAATTTATATTTGAGATGACAGGCTGGTATTTCTGCACCACCCTGAGCAGAACCACCTGCTTTACCCACACTGGGATCAGTCTCTGCCTCTCTGCGCTCCTCCGTCTTCCAGCACTCTGAACTCAACAAAAGTAACTGCATTTGACATCTTTGAGCTCTTCCAAGGAATATCTGAAAAGCCAGTTGATTAAAGTGGCTCTAGACCTTCAGTACAAATCATTATTTAATCAGCCCCCAAAAGGAAAAAAACTTATAGAGCAAAAGAGGACAGTGGTAAAAAAAACCCCTGTGTTTATTTACCTGGTTTAGTCTTTTTTTAAGAAGTTCCCCTCATTTTAGGTAAATAATTTCAGGTTGAAATAGCAGAGTGTCCTGCTTCCAAAATACCTTCTCTACAACATTCTTATCAATTTGCTTGTTATTTTTAACTCAAATCCATCCCAGTGTCTCCTAGACCAAGAGAACCTCGACACTAATTCCTAAAAATCACACAATTTCACATCAATTATGGGACAGATCTGGCCACACAGAGAATCACTCCATAATATTGAGTAAGGTTTACATTTACCCCTGTGGAAACTCTGCCATGACCTCTCTGCGAACAAGCTCTGTGTTTCCTCTTTCCCTGCCAGTTCTCAGCACTGCCTGTGCAGCTGTGGCAATCCAGGACTGGGCCCAAGAAATCCATCCTGAGCTTTGGAATTGGTGACTTTGCTCCAGGTGTCTCCTTTATTCCAGCCTCCCTCACAAGTTGCCCTACCTCAATTTACACTTTCAGGAAGTTATGAAACAAGAGTAGTGACATTTCCCAGTTAGAAGAGACATCTTCAAAGCTAGTGCTGGTTTGCTGGAACTCATTTTTCTGGAAAAATCAGATCCTCATTCAGTCCCTTCTTTTTTCAGCTTTAGAGGACTGCAGCACTGAATAACTTAATACCTGAGCTATAAACAAAACCCTTGAGCCCAAAGAAAGAAAAGCTAAACTTCTGCTAGTCCTAAAAAACACAATGAGAGAACACCACTTAACCTTTAGTTTTGACTGCACCTGGGAAATTCCATCACCTCGGGGCCATTACAGCTGTGCCTATTAGACCTGCTCTCAGCAGGGTTACTGAGCATGGAGGACTAAAACACTGGTGTCAGCTGAGAGTTCATCACTTGCAGATGAACAAGTGGGACACTTTTAGATTTCCCAGTGGAGGATAGGCCCTTAAGGCTGCTTTGTGCCTTATCAGGAAGGAAGGGGAACAAAAAAAATAACCTAAAAGCACTTTGCTTTGACATCTACCTTCAGTGATACAGCACTTTACTCCCCAGCAGGAGGCTCAACCTTGTGAAACAGATTGCACTGTAAAAAAATTCAACTGTCACTTGAAAATGCTGAAAATTAGACATTAATGCTGCGTTAGAGAAATTATGTATTTCTTTAGCATTGTTTATACATCAAACTTAAGTTAATCTCATCAGTCAGTTTGCTGAGAAATGAAAAGCTGGTTTTGAAATATTAAAATGGCTTCATTTGGACATGGATTTAATGGACCAAAAAAGAATCCATGTACACACAGCCCTAGAAATCAATATTTAAACTTTTCAAGAGAAAGTAATTCTCAATATTTTCCATTTATGAAAGCAGATCTTGATACAAACACACCAAATGCAAGTAATTATTACTCATTTTGGTAACAGGCACAATGATATTATCATTTTTTGAACTTTAAAGATTTTTTTATAAGTTTTAGAAGGAAAGGAAAGGAAAGGAAAGGAAAGGAAAGGAAAGGAAAGGAAAGGAAAGGAAAGGAAAGGAAAGGAAAGGAAAGGAAAGGAAAGGAAAGGAAAGGAAAGGAAAGGAAAGGAAAGGAAAGGAAAGGAAAGGAAAGGAAAGGAAAGGAAAGGAAAGGAAAGGAAAGGAAAGGAAAGGAAAGGAAAGGGAAAAGGAAAGGGAAAAGGAAAGGGAAAAGGAAAGGGAAAAGGAAAAGGAAGGAAAAGGAAAGGAAAGAGAAGGGAGTTTTCAACAAATTAGGACCAGAAATCAGGAGTACTTAATCAACCACTCTATTAATGAAACACACTTCAAAATAATAATTTACATCCTGATGACTACCTTCAGGCTGGTAGATTTCCTCTTAGACAAAATTTGCTCACTTCTTATCTGCCTTCACACTGATGATTTCCCATGTCCTTTTGAATTCTTTATCTCACACCCTTGACATTTCGGAGACCAATTTTTTCTATCAGTTGGATTGGAAATCTTAACTTACAGGGGTTTTTTTTGGCAATTACTGTTAGTTTCATTTTGCTCTGAGCAGCATGGGACTGCTCTGTAATTTAGGCCTCAGAGGCATTAAAGTCAGACTCAGTCATTCATAATTAAGGGTAAGGATTATATCATGTCCCAAATCTCACAATATCTTTTCTTTAGCTGTTCAGTCAGGCTCACCAGTCAAGAGAATTTTCCTGCACTCAAAACAAGAGCTCTCCCAGCAGATTGCCACACAATGGGCAGATCATCTTAAAATTCTGCAGCTCTGGCACTTTGTGCTTTGAGGTGAAGAATATATTCCACCATCATGCAGGAAAACATGCCTAGTCCCTCCAGAGAAAGCAGTGGAAATGAGTAAGCTCAAAGAATGGAACAAATCCCACAGTCAAAACACAAAAGGGGCAGGTGGGGAATTAGATGGACTCCAGACCTTTATCCATAATACTGCAGACAGGTTGGAGGAAATAGAAGAAGGTATTCTTGTGTGTAGCCATCAAAGAACTGAACTTGGGGTTGGGGAAGATGAGAAATTGCTTAGAAATTGCTTTGTAATATTCAATCCCATTCCCCCAGAAAACAATTAGACACAGGCTTTTTTTTTTTTTTTTTTTTTTTTTAAACAAAAGTAGGATGTGGTTTTTGGGATGGGTCAGACAAGGACAGATTAATTCTTCACCCCCAAAGAACCCTTTCCCTGTCTTCATTCTTAAACACTGTTGAGTGGCTCTCCTGATTCTCACTCCTCTCTCTGGAAAAGCCTTCAGCCAAAGAGAAACTTCCAACATGTAAATTTAAACCAGCTTCACATCCTTTCCATCAAAAATAGTTCTGAATGTAAAAAGCTTGGTGATAATTTATAATGGTGAGTAGCATTGAAATATCTGCTTTGGGTTTTTTCTTTCTTTTACTTTACTCTTTGAAAAATAATTTTTAAACACTGAAATTTTTAAATGTGAACTTCAGCTGGCACTTTCTTTCTCTCTGAGAAAATGTGACAGCAGGAAGAAGGTGATGGCAACACCTCTTGTGATAGGATGCATGAGGACCTCACTTTGTTCTGTGTTTTACTGTGCTGGATGATCTACAAACCATTGCCAAACTCCTAAAAATTGCCAACATGAATGAACACCTACCTTGGCCCTTTGGGGACACTTAGCACTAGTCAAGCAGTGGGATATCAGGTCACATACCTATTTCACCTCCTCACAGATGCAGATCATGGGAATAAAATAAAATTGGCATAAAACAAACTTCTTAGGCTGTCACTGTGGATTCATGAAGGGATTACATGAGACCATGGCCTACCATGTGTTCAGACGATCTTTGTTTAGAAACAAATTAGCCAGTTGTTAAGTTGGGGGTGTTGTTTATTTTTGTTTTTTCTAAGTACACACAGCTAACAAAACCAGCCACCTTTTTACCCCAAACCTCACACTCCACAGAGCTTTGGCATTGCTTTCCTGAAAAACTGGAGGTGGGCTGAAAGAGAATTTACATCCTAGAGTGGAAATCAAACCAGTGCATCAGAGTTATAAGACCTAACCCCAGTGAATAAGCTGCAGTGATCTTATAAACCTGTCCTGTGGGCAAACTCTGTTCTACTTTCAGAAGTCCATTGTGAAAGTACTGAATGTGGGAATTTGGAAACAAACCACAAGACTTGTGCCTTTATTTGCATGTTAATCTCTTCAATGCTTTTCCATGTCACAGCTATTTCACAGCTGGCAGATATTAGTGTCTACCCTGACATCAAAGTGAAAGTTCAAGGCCTTTGCTTAAGTGTGCACAGGACTGTACCTTAGTGAATTACACTGGTTCTTCCCCCACAGGTAAATTCTTTGGCTACACACTTTGAAGCACAGTGCCAAAAATGGACATCGGTTGCAGATCCCTGACAAATCACACCAAATTCTGTCTTGGTGAAATAAAATAAATCAAAGATATTTTTCTCTGAACATGACACAAAAAATGTCCAAAGCTCAGAAATACACATGAAATCACATTTATTGAGAGCCTTCTGATTACAGGCAAAAAACAGGAATCTTTTGTTATGTAACCTACTGGAAGAGGCCCAAACACTTTGTCTGTTGTTCCTTGAGTAAACAGGCAATAACTATGGGAGAAATGACAGAGTGCTGTGCTTCCCTTCTGCTCTTTCTCTCAGTTCTTACTTACTCTGGGAAACCTGGCCTGGCTGTCTCAAGGGCCCTGGCCTCCCCCTCACAGTAGCAGCTCCAGAACCTTAGGTGAGGATGCTGCTGTGCCTTAATAACCTCAGAGGGCAGCACTCTTCTGTTTTTCAAATCCCCAGGGTTTCATTAGAGGATCTGCTAAATCAGGCTTGTATAGTCTGTCATTAACTGCAGAATTTAATTACGCTGATTTGCATTTAGGAAAGACTGAAGCTTGCTGAGCTGTTGCTGCTATCATGCTGTGTTTATCTTTTACTCTGTTTTCTAAGGGTCTTTTTTTACAGTGCATAAAGGTCAGGGGGACAAACATTCTCAGTGCAAAACCACTCCTGAAGATGCAGTCACACTGGGGATTTGGGTAAATGCTTACTGGTAAGGGAACAGACTCAGGAGCAGCACTGAATTGTACCTATCCCACACATCAGAGCAGCCATCAGCAGCTTGGTATAATCAAAAGAAATTATGAGAAGAGCAAGATGATCCATTGAGGCTCTGAAATGTGCCCATGGGACATACATTTGCAAACTGCTTATTTAAAACATATGAGTTCCCCATATCCATAATGTCATTGAGAAAATGCCTGCTGACTTCAACAAGAGCTCTGCTAAGCTTGACACTTCTGGTAATCACATCTGTGTCGCTGAACTGCTGATCCAGCTTTTTGCTCTCTTTTAACTACATCACCCTGGATGAAGAATTGATAAAAAACCATCCCAGATTGTTCTCTCGCTGTTGGAGTTTCAGTGATCTTGCCTGCAGTATTGATATGGTTTATGTTCTGAGTATTGACAAAAATAAGGGATTTCCTTCGGAGTTCTTGCAGAGTGGAGAATAAGAACTCCACTCTGTGCTGCTGAGGCTAAAAGTCTCTTTTCCCATCTTCCAGGGTCTCTACTGCACCAAGTTCCTACTTCAGCTCTCTGTACATCACCACAGGTCTAAGAAGCCCTGTGGAAAGCTCTTTCTATTCTCATTCCAAACACAGCCAAACACAATCACTCTGTGCCAAAAGAAAAAGACTGCAGCTGGTAAGGAAATTAAATTTACTCCAGATCATCCAGTAATGCATTATAACATAAATGATGGAGAGATAACAATCAAGACATGCATAATAGTGTATCAGAGAGCACTTTAAAAGTTTAAGGCTTTATCTAAAAGAGCAAAAACCCATCTAGTTACCATGTCTTCTTTCATTTTGACTGGTGGATGGATTAATAAGAAAAGCAATGTATTAACAGTGCTAATATGACATTTACTCTGTACTATTCATTTATCTCACAAGTTTTGAATCCCAGTAAATTCTACACCTTTTGCCATTTTTTTTTTTTTTTAATAGAAGGCTGTAATTCCAAAACCCAAGACATTCAAGACAGATCACAATTTTTTCTCCAATGCAACCTGCCCATTACAGGGCCTTATTGCCCAAAAATGCAGAGATCCTTCACTAAGAATAATGTGTCTTCTCAAGTACTGGAAAAATGAAAGCTTCCTAGAGAAATCACTCTTGTAATTCTTGCTTTCACACCATCAGAGTTTAAAAGATTGTATATTAGAACATATAAAAGAATTATGCCTCATATTTTTTAAACATTTTAATATATTTTTCATTATAATATTTCAACTGAACCTGCATTAAAAAGCTCAAACAAAAATTAAAAAAATCTAAATTGCTTCACTATGTTTGCACCCATGCCCATGCTCAAAAATAGTTCAATGTTTCCAATTAACAGGATATGAGGTTTACTGCAGAAACTGACAGAAATTTTAAGATATGAAGAATTTGTGGAAAGTTTTTCACTCTCTCTGAAATTGCTTTCAAGTACCTGGAATGCATTGCTAAGCACTGTACAGACATGATGCTGTTTGGACTATTCGATTTCAATTTACATCACAGAAAAATGCATTTGTGAAGTATTTATATACACAAAAAAGCATAACATTAACTGCACAGTGGAGATGTTATCACTTACAGCCACTCAGTGCCTCAACTACAAATTAGAGGATAATTAATTTAAAATAGTCCTGTACTAAAACACAGAATAGAGTAGTTAAAAGAAAAAGCTGTAATAGTTCCCATGGTAGAATTTTCTTTATAGAAAGAACATGAATGTAACATCAATTTGCTTAACAATGAAAGTTTGGAACAGGTTGTAGAGTAAGGTTTATCTTACACAATAAAGAGCCTTAAGCAAGATCTAGAGGCACAGCTTGGCATTAATCCCAAATTTGTCTCAGCCTCACTTTGAGGTCCTGTTTCACCAGATCTCTATTGACTGGATTCCAGACACACAAAAGTGAAGCCTGTTGCTCATTTTTTACAGGGTTACAAACAATCCAAAATTATTTGATGCACCTTTGTGGCAAACATGAGCAGCTTGGGAGACCCACAATCTCTGAAGCTGGGAAAGGGCAGGGCTGGACCAGTGCAGCTCCCAGCACTCACTGCATCACTGCTGTGTAAGACCTGGCCAGAAAACACTCACCCACATGAGCATCCCTGCACATGACACAGTCCCCAGGGACTTCCAAGTACAGAACACAGGGGCTAGTTGCTCATGCACTTAAACATTTACAGGTTCAAAGCCTTGACTTCCACCTAGGCCTCAGATAAGGGAAATTATGGCTGCTCAAGGCCAAACTGTTTCAATTGCACATTTGACTTTCCAGCAAGCATATTTTTTCTTACAGAATAGTTTTGGTTTTTTTTTTTTAATATATGCATATAATGCCTTTTTCCTTTCTAAATTTTTCTTTATACATCTATGTAGAAACACAAAGTGTAGTTGGCAATCAAAGTAAAGAGATAACCTTTCACATGGAGAGAATTTCATTCTTCTCAAGCACTTATGAAGACACAGGTTTTTGTCTTTTCCTCCCACCCTGATTACTGAGATATTGACATAAATTTATTGATGGTTTTTAACTTCAGGTTGTTGAATTTTTTCAGCATATTCAAATATGTCTGTAGCCTCAGTCCACACACTTGGGCAAAATGAATGCATATAACAGTAGTGAATAATACATATGCATTAAACAAAATTCTTCCTTCTTGAGGTATACTTCATGTTTCCTAAGGCCAAGCTGGCAGAACCCTCATATCTCTGGTAATTGTGGTCTTTGCATCTGCTTTCCATTATTCTGCAGGAATTCTGGGAAAACAAACCAGATTTTTTTTTCTGTGCTATTTCAATGACATTCAAGAGAAATTGTCATTCATACTAAACATTTTCAAATGTCTAGGTAAGTTCCTACAGTTCTTATTTTTCATGTTTCAAAACATTATTTTAAATGTACAAAAATTTTTTTTTTAATTTTAAAACTAATAAGAGGATTAGTGGTGGAGGATTTCTTTACAGTGGCAAAGTGTTGGAAGGACTCTAAAAATCATCTTATTCCAATACCCCCTGCCATGGGCAGGGACACCTTTCACTAGACCAAGTTGCTCAGAGCTCCATTCAACCTGTCCTTGAGCACTCCCAGGCATGGGGCATCCACAGATTCTCTGGGAAACCAGTTCCAGGGTCTCACCCCCTCACAGTGAAGAATTTCTTTCCAGTATCCAATCTAAACCTGTGTTTTTCCAGTTTAAATCCATGACCTCTTGTCTCATCACCACATGCCTTTGTCAAAATCTCTCTCCAGGTGTCACACAGCCCTGGACCTGGAAGGATCTCTAAGGCCTGCCCAGAGCCTTCTCTTCAAATTCCAACTCTCCCAGCCTGTCTTTTCAGGAGTGCTGTTCCAGCCCCTGAGCATCTGTGGGTTCCTCTGAACTCACTCCAGCAGCTGCACATCTCCCTTGTGCTGAGGATCTGATCAAACCACAGTACTCCAGGTGAGGCCTTACAAAATACAGATTGCTGGAAAGCACACCATTGTTTCCCAGGAAACTAAAAAAAAATCACTTTAAAATGACTTTAATAAAAGACAAGCAACTTCAATTAAAAAAAAAAATTAAAAGAGAGTTTACAGCCTGCTTCTTCTGCCTGTAATAAAACTGCTAACTGTAAGCTACTTCCTTCAAACAAATCCTTATAGAGCCAGGACTCAAATTTGCAGAATGATTGTATCATCCAGAATGATATTAATTCTAAAGAAAAATCGGGAGTTCTGAATTATTAAGGAAGAATGTCATTGAAGTTTTCATTGAACATCCATATCCTGAAGCCATATAAATGTCACCAAAAGCCACAGCACTTTGGCTCTGATTCAGGGCAATTCTTAACCAGTCAATCAAAGTACCTCTGTATTTAAAGCTAAGCATGTGCACAGTATTTCCTCCCAAATCAGGCCTCAGATTTCCACTTCACTTTATGAATCTGCAACTATCATGCTTCTAAGAAGAACTGAGGGTCTTAAATTCCACAGAAAATACTTATAGACCTCAACAGAACCTTCTTTGTCTATATGGAGGGAAAGCTACAACATAATAAGCTAGGAATTCACAGTCCATCTGCTGTTCCATGTCAATTCTCCTGGGGAACAGTTGGTGCCCTTGTTCACCATAAGTTTAAACACTTTCAAAGCATATTGTCAAACAGCAAATAAAGTTTTCTTGATAAAGGCTAAAGAGCTGTTTACCCTAAGATTCTTGGAATGCTACATGTAAATTTACTTTGTAGATGGACAAGTTACGCCACATTAAGAATCTGCAAAGATGGCCCCTATGGAATTAAAAGCCTTTAATTTAATTTAGCTTAATCCACTCCATGAGTAAAATACACAAAATGAAATGAAGGCTACTTTAATTCTGAATGAGAGTTCTGTGTGGCTTAAATAACCAACTGAAATTTTTTTAGATAAATCATAGAATGTCTTAGGGTGGAAGGGACCTTAAAGATTATCTCATTCCAGCCTTCCTGCTATGTGCAGGGACACTTTGCACTAGACCAGATTGCTCAGAGATCCATCCAAACTTCCGTTGAAGAGTTCCAGGGATAGAGAATCCATAACTTCTCAGATGAACTTTGCTGAAGATCCCCACATAGATGGTCTCTGACAGTGGCCAAAAAGAAACAAGAAGAGGCAAGTGATCTTGTATAGATGTTCCTTCTTGTTTACAACACACTAATAAGGAACAAGGCAGAGAATAGTAGTGTTGTCTTTTCATCCTGGCTCCTGCATGCCTAATAGTAGCCACATTTTAAGAAGATGCCATTCTCGTGGTACTTTTGGAGCTGGTATCTGTAAAGTTCTGTGTGCACAGGATTCCACTACAAACAAATTAATCAGTGCCAAATGAAACGCCGTGTGCTGACTCTCAAGAAGAGATCTATGGGATAAAAACCAGGGAGTGGGGTAGGCACTGGCCCAGCGATGTGCTGAGGACAGGCTCAGCCTTCCTCACTGCTGCTGGCGGGCAGCGCTCAGGACTGAGGACAGTGCCCAGCACTGCAGACAGTGCCCGGCACCACAGACAGCACCGGGCATCATGGACAGTGCCCAGCACTGCGGACAGTGCCTGGCACCACAGGCAGCACCCGGCACCCCAGACAGCACCCGGCACTGTGGGGAGTGCCCAGCACTGCGGGCAGTGCTCAGCTCCATGGACGGTGCCTCAGCACCGCAGACAGTGCCTCAGCACCGCGAACAGCGCCAGGCACCATGGACAGTGCCCAGCACTGCAGACAGTGCCCAGCACCACAGAGAGCACCCAGCACCATGGACAGTGCCCAGCACTGTGGTCAGTGCCCAGCACCGCGGCAGTGCTCAGCTCCATGGATAGTGCCTCAGCACTGCAGACAGTGCTCAGCATCGCGGACACCACCCCAGGACCAAGGACAGCGCCACAGCACAGGGGACAGCGTCTGGCACCACAGACAGTGCCCAGCACTGCAGACAGTGCTCAGCACCACAGACAGTTCCCAGCACCGAGGACAGAGCCTAGCACCGCGGACAGCTCTCAGAACCGTGGACAGCGCCCCAGTACAGCAGACAGCACTCAGGACTGAGGACAGCACTCAGAACCCGGGACAGTGCCCAGCACTGCAAACTATGCCCAAGCACCGCAGACAGTGCCCCAGCACCACAGACAGTACCCGGCACTGCGGACAGAGCCCAGAACCACGGACAGCGCCCGGCACCGTGGACAGCACTCAGCACCCTGGACAGTGCCCCAGTGCTGTGAACAGCACCCAGGACCACGAACAGTGCCCCAACACCGCGGACAGAGCTCAGCACTGTGGACAGCGCACAGCACCACGGACAGTGCCCAGCACCATGGACAGTGCTCAGCTCCACGGACAGTGCTCAGCTCCACGGACAGTGCTCAGCTCCATGGACAGTGCTCAGCTCCATGGACAGTGCTCAGCTCCACGGACAGTGCTCAGCTCCACGGACAGTGCCCGGCACTGTGGACAGTGCTCAGCACCATGGACAGTGCTCAGCACCATGGACAGTGCTCAGCACCATGGACAGTGCTCAGCTCCACGGACAGTGCCCGGCACCATGGACAGTGCTCAGCTCCATGGACAGTGCTCAGCTCCACGGACAGTGCTCAGCTCCACAGACAGTGCTCAGCTCCACGGACAGCGCCCCAGCTCCACGGACAGCACCCCAGCATTGAGGACAGTGCCCAGCACCGTGGACAGTGCTCAGCACCGTGGACAGCGCTCAGCACCACGGACAGAGCCCCAGCACTGAGGACAGCACTCCAGAACCGTGGACAGTGCCCACATCATCGGCTCCCTCCCACAGGATTTTAAGCCTTGCCAAAAGCCCGTCCAAAGAAATGCCTTTGAATTCAGATTCAGCAGGGAAGGTAGCACAGAACAGGTTGTTCTGAAAGCACAGTGTTCAGGCTGGGCTTTTCCAGGCCACTTGGAGGATTATTCTATTTCCGGAGAACGAGGCATTCAAATCTCATCAAGGCTTTTGGAAAATGTTCGACTAAGCAGCAACTGTTATCCTTTAAAAAGGATGCTCGGCCTTCAAAGCTCATCACTCAAAGCTCACTTAAGTAATGAGTTGATTCTGTGATTCCAAATGTTCAAGGCCTGAAGGGAACCACAATTACACTACAGCCTTGGGTTTCTTCATTGTTTCTGTAAGCAAAGGCTGAAGAGGAATTACTGTAACATTCATGAACCTGGATGTAGAAGCATCTTCTTGGTACATGCTGCTGTCAGTTAAAAATACTCAGGATTTGGTGGCTTTATTCTTAATTTCTAAAGGCATTGTTTGTGCGTGTGTGGTGAATACAAATACTATGTCTCCACAAAAACAGGCAGGGAACCTGCTTTTGTACAGGAGCAGAGTGCTGACATCTTGCTGTAACTGCTGAGCTGGACTTAAAATGGACAAGAAGAGCAGTGAAAGAGTGCAAAGAATCAGTATTTTTTATAACGTCTGTCATCCAAGGATGTCTAAATGCTTTTTAAGTTACCCCTCAGCAAGCTGAACAATACTCCCATGTGACAGACAAATGTTAAGTTGCCCACTTTACAAATGGCTGAACAAAGATACAATGAGGCCCATTAGAGAAAATTTGCAGAAATAGAGATTTTCTTTACCACCAACATCGCTGTAAAGCCCTGCCACAAATATGTTACAAAGAAGCCATATACCTTATTCTTCAAAGCAGGATCAAACTGCATCAACAGCCAGCCACAGACTGAACAAAGAGAGCACATCTACCCTCAGTGTTGGTCCAGAATACCCTCATCTCCAAAAGAGGTAGAATAGATACCCCCTCCACACTTGTCTGACAGGCAAGCAGTCAGCTTTGACATATATGAAAAGGAGAAAGGACATGGTATTGTCATTTCAGAGTTGGATAGAAAATTGACATCCTGAAAGACACACTAAGATAAAAAAAAAAATAATAGAAACCCCCTATATTGCCTTCTACTACTTTTACCGTCTCACAAAATCAAGACACAACATTAATTTTGTCCAAGTTTGCAAGTCTATAACAGTAATGCCTGTAGCAGCTGTTTGGCACAAATCATAATATTTCACCTTTAGGCAGGTTTGAAAAATCAATATATTGTGAGTTTCCACTAGAGACAGTAATTAAAAAAAAAAAAAAAAAAAAAACCAAAAACCAACAAACCAATACCCAAACCTTCAAATGAAGTGATTCTTTTATATAATCTGCCCAATGACTGTCTGAAGTTTAATTGCTCTAACTTTTAGCAATGAATAATAGCCACCTGTAAAACAATCTGATTAGAGAGCACAGATTTCATTTGTTATAATTAAAAATCTTGTTCAGTGCCTTTCACTTCACTGGTAATTTGGTTGGAAAATTCAGAGTCATTTATGAAAGCGATAATCGGAGTCATTTGTAGATCACACCAGCATACTCACAGCCCCATGAGTCTCTGCTGTGCAGTGCTGGGGCAGAAACAAAAAAATCTAAAAGAAACAAAAACCTTCTCTGCAACAAAACCATCTTTTAGTCTATTTGGGTCAGTCCACTAATAGCCAGGAGTTCTTGTCATTACAACAGAGAAGACTGCAGACAGCATGGCTAGAAATACAAGGTCCTTATGCACTGCAGCTTTGCAATGAAGTATCAGTTCTGATTTTTAAAAAAGCCCCATCACCTCTGTCTCAATAGCAGTTGGCATCCCAATTTCATGATAGAGTGTACAGAAATATGCACCTACAATGCCAACAGCTAAATCCAGTGCTTTGGATTCAATATTTATCAATTGCATTTTGCAAAAATATGTACTGAAGTGCTCCTGGTCACATTGTGAAGTGGAAAAAAAACCAAACAAACCAAAAACCAGCAAGGAAATAGGAACACCACAGTCATCTAAATTCTCTCTGTTGAAGTTCAAAAGACTGTCTGCCTCTCCCAGCAAAATAAACCTATGACCTATATATACCATAGCACTGTAATGGTACAGAGATAAACCATGAGGAGGGCATGACTTTCATCCCACAGTACATTTGTGATCACAGAAAAGGCCTGAAGAAAGGGGAGTGTGGAAGCTGGATCTTCCATGCTGGGGAGATAAACAAGGTTAGGACTACAGCTAAAACTTTGTTACTGATGCTTTCATAGAGTTATGTTAGAAAATGATTTAGAAGCACATAGTCCATGTAAGGAACAACAACACTGCAAGAACTGAAACAGTATTTAAACCACTGATCCTTTGCATATTAGCTCCAGATAGTTGATTTGAGTGCTATGCTTCAGTTCTTTTCTTCTTTTTTCTTTTACTTCCTTCTGAGGGAGCTCACATAAACTTTGAAGGGTGTCCTTTATAAAAAGACAGCAAATCTCCAGGCCAGCTTTCATGCTCAAGTCATTTTTGGGTCAGTTGGTCCCATTCTGGGATCTCTCACCACAAACACATATCACACCCCACCACCCAGGCAAATCTGCTATGGAATAAGGATTACCCTAAGAGATAGTATTGCTCTAGGAGCTGTTTGTCTAAAGCCAAGACACATATCTCAGCAGATTTAACAAGGCAAACAAGGACAGAATAAACCGTATTTAGAAAGAGTGAACAGAGTGGGGACTGTGATCAAGGCCAAGTTTAAACATAGTCAGGGCATGACAGCAGCTCTGGTAGATCTATCCAAGCAGGTCTGGGATGATATTAGATTAGTCATAGGAACACGGTGCTCAGAGCAGCTGCCTGACCCAGATTCACTGCCAGTGATTACTTGAAAACAGGATAAAGAGTGCCTTTATGTACTGTGGTTTCACCTTGAGCATCATTTCCCTCTCTGTGCTCATCTTAAAAGACACAACTCTCACAACTTTACATGATATGCATGGAAAACCAAGATCTAAATGGGTGGTACCAGCACCAGAATGATTACCCCAGATGGGATTTGGATCCATCCAGGCATGTTAGAAAGTTTTGTCCATTTGGAGATCTTAGAATGCTGTGCTTGAAACCAACCCATGGTGCACACCAAGGGACTTTAGGGATGCCTGCAGTACTCACTCAGCAGTGCACTCTTGGTAATGAGTGACTTTGAAAGCAAGTTTTTAAAGGAATATTCATGGCTGCAAAGGAGCTATCACATTCTTATTGTAAAAGCTGTAATGACTCTCTGGGGCCTCAACACAAAGAAAGCTACACACACCCATTACAGATCTCAAACAGCAACTCACTTTCTGATGAAGACAGAGAAACCAGGCACCTCTCAAAAACTTTCCATCCTGTAGGGAGTTCTAGTCTAAATTCTTCTCACTTTATCTCTACCAACAACCTGAAAGGAGTCAAATCAGGCTAGAAACACCATGTTGAATATTAAAGTGGTTGTGAATGCAGATTGTGGTCTTGCATAAGCAAAAGATGAATTAGGAACAGACTAATAGCCTATGTTTAAAAATGTTTTTTTTAGTCAGCTCAATTTACAATATATTTTTAATAGTATTGGCAGGCTGTAGATGGATGGGAAAATTATGTGCTAAAAAGCAAAACCGAGGTGAGAAGAGGAAATTAAACCTCCATTTAGCAGAAAAATTATTTCAATATTTGTTTTCCTTCCAAACAAGATGAAAACAAGGACTGTTGAAACTTCCCAATAAACAAAACCAGTTCCCATCAATCAAACCTTCATTTTATTAAAACTGAAATAATTAATTTTCCACATATTATTTATATAACATAAAAGCAAACAACCACCAAGGATTACATTTCAAAGGTTTTTTTTAGATATCAGATTTCAACAGAGCACTCTAATTCATCTTTTTCTAAGCACTGCATTATCAAAACCATAATGTTCCTAAATGAGGTTAATGGCAAAAATACAGAAAGAAATATTTGATTTGTAAATTTTATACTAGAGTCCATTATTTGCCAGAATTTTCTTATCAACTTAAACATTATCATTTTTTATTACTAATACATAGGATATTGTCTAATTCAGTAAAAAAGTTAGCTTCTGTGCACTGTGACAAATTCTGCTTTGGTCCATACTAAAACCCTGACTCAGCCCCAAATATGGACATGAATAGAAGACATTATCCTCAGGTTTTTTTCCAGTTTGGTATAAACCTGTTCTACAAGCAGACCCTGACCAGTATTGTATGGATTTACAGATTCCTATCATCCCTTATTGAACACTGTATATTCAATAGATCAATGACATTTGAATTCTTTAAGGTGATTCTAATTATAGATAACCACTTATATTTAGCACAATAAGACACAGTTTATGTACTAAACAAATACAGATGGATATTATGGGAGTTTAAATTCCATAGCCAAAACTTAGGAAGAAAGGGAATGGAAGGAATTATCAACCTTACTCAACAAATGGGAATGGAAGGTAAAGCCCAGTGAGAAGCTCCAGGCAGGATGTGGATCCCACAGAAGGAGGTGGTAGAGCTGCCCTGCAGGGACACAGCTCTCCTGTGCATGGCAGCAGCATGAGATTTGTCCAAGGTCACACAGGAAACCATTATCATGTTCCTCCAAATTCAAATTTGTTGTGTGCCAGTTCCAAGTGTATTCATTGCAGGATACTGCTTCTCCTCAGAAACCATGAGGAGTCTCAGAGCCTGCATGAAGGAGATAAATTGAGGATACCACAGTGGCCCCCGCTCAGCACAGAGCACAGCACCTGTTGGCATTTAAACACAGAGTTTCCTTTAAATTTCATTTTTTATGACTAGTTCAAATGCACTCTGGTTAAATATCTCACCCCCTCAACACCATGCAAAGGCCCTACAGTTCAACAAATCACAGTTGTCTTGCACACCCTGGAGCCCCCAGTAGTCAGGAAACTTTTAAAGCCATTTGACTCCATGCAGCTTTGGCAGACAAACAAAGTGGGAACAGTGAAATGTTACCACACTCTGCAGTCACAATGGACATCAAGGGCAGCATACACTGTGAGAAGAAAACTATGTAGACTATGGGGCTCAAGTGACACATTCACATAAAAGATTTACTGTTCAGATGAACATGCTGAATTTTGATCAGACACTTTACATTTCATTACCACAGGTTAGTCCTTACTCTGGTTTACAGTCAAATCTCTAGGTTTACTTTTGTCCCTGTGGCAGGACACATTTGCATTAACAACTCCTTAAGTTCCTCCATATCAAAGCAATGTGGTACAGGCTTTTCAGTCAGATTCCATGACATACACTTCCACTCCAGCACAGCAGACACGGAACTCCATCAATATTCCTTTGCTTCTCACCCCAGTCTGTCTTTGCTGTAGTTAATTGTTAATGCCTTTCTTCTCTTCATGAACTTGTTTCTCTATGGAACCACCAATACCATTTTTGCCTCTCCTCACACCTTCAGAACACATTCCTACTGCTTGCAAACAGTGTGTAACAAACAATACCATTCTTTAGGACTTTCCCTGGTAACAATTCTCTCTGCCTCAGACTCCCCTGTCCTCTCAATGATGCGTGCACTCCATTTCACTGATGCCGCAGATTCTCAAATGGACTTTCTTGCTGATGGTGCTCCGTCTCACCTTGTACCATAAAGTGTTTCCCTGCATCTCCTCTTCACCCTTGCTGGTTTTACTCTCATGATTCACAGCATTTACAACCAGCCTTTCCAAAATTAATGCCCTATTTACCCACAGAAATGATATGGCTTTGTGGGTCTCCCTTTAGAAGGACTCTGTCTAAGAATGGAGAAGTAGTAAAATTGAAATGGGAGTCAATTACTAAAGAATTAAAGGATAGCAGTACAATTAATGTTACTCCATACAGATTTCTGGAAAATAGATCCTGTCAAACAAAGCCAATTTCATTTCTTGACGAAACTACAGATTTGATTGATAAAGGTAATGATGTAGGCATGACAGACTCAGACATTTGGAAATGCACTTGGCTTCATTATTTGAACACATTCCATCACTGGATTTTCACAGTCCCTAACTGCTTGCTCTCATCTTTTCCAGTCAAATCTTTCAGTGGCACGAGCGCCATCACATGGCTGGGGAGATCAGGAGATGTGACCTTCTCCCATTCCCATATCATACGTGACCTACCACAAAGCACAGGTCCTTGTTGGCATTCAGCAAATGACTGACATCTATTTCTGAGCATGTGTGAAATTAGTGTAACAAGCTCCAGTGCAATACCATATGGAAGAAAATGGTATTTATTAGCAAAATTTGAATATGCTGGTTTTATCCACTCTCTCATTCTCTGTCTCTCTCAGAGTTCATCCATCACACTGTCAAATGCACCGAGATGTGTGTTCAGGTAGTCTGGCTGAGATGATTTGCACATGCCATGGCAGACAAGGGTTATCAACTATTAAGTTCTCACCACAACACTCAGTTTTTACTTGACTGGTAATGACAAGTTAGTTTTTTGGCATATCTTTTATCATTTTTATGAGCCAGCAGTGGAAAACAGCTGATCCTTTGCTTCCAAATCTTGCCTATTTAGGCATTCCTAAGTCTTAGTGAGGTTGAAGGTCAGTGACTGATTTTGTTTATATGAAGTTTGTCTGAAAAATAAACATTTGGCAGGTATAGCATTTGTTGGCTTAACAGGGAAAGAATTGTCATCACAAACACAATGTGCTCGTACCTTGTGGCCTTTTAGTGTCCTTGGAAAGTGAGGTCTTGTGCTGGAGAGATGTCTGTACTGTGACTTTTTTGGGCTTGACACTACAGCACATTGCTCAGCTTTATTGCTGGGAACAATGTTCTCTATTATCAGCATATGTCATTCTTCTCACACTTATTTCACTGTTTTTTTCCAGTGTTTACAGAGACATATTTGCATCTGTATTTCATTCAATGTTAGTATTTCTGCTGCAAGTCTCCACATGTTTAGTTACATGAGAGGAAAACCAGCTTACTGTGAGAATCTCCAGAAGGAGAAAGCACAAGATACAGAATTCAGCAGAGTGGATGTTCTAACACATTTACAAGGCACAAGAGGAATAAATGAATTCACTTTTCAAATAGCAAATGTGTTTACTGGGCTTAGCTTGCGTGATCCTATGGACTCTCCTAGCCTCAAGCACATTTTCTCCAGCCTACCCCAATAAAAAAGATGTTGTGCTACAGTTACTTTAGACACCTTGGAACTAGACTTTGTATCCTCCAACCTTATGAGTTGCAAGTTCTTGATGTGCTTCAACTGCAGCATTCCCTGGCATAGGGGCTCTACCCACAAGTGGAGACTGCACGTGTCCTGACTACGAATTTAACTCGCTCTTTATTTCACTCCAGGAACCAGGATTTGAGCATCTGTGTTTCCCACGTGGCAATTCCACCTCCAAGCAATGCTGCTAGCTCCCTGCAAAAGGCACAGATCACAAAGACAGCCCATTCCAGAGCCTTCCCCACAGACATGGTACACACTTAGGACACATCTCATCTCCTTCCTACTGTGATCTAGCCTTGTCTCAGGTTGCCTTGTAGCCTCAACCCTCGCAAGAAACAAACACACATTCACACATCACAGAACAAAATAACCTCTCAGGACTGAATCCTGTACTTCAAGCTGAAGAAACCCCATGGAATTTATTTCAATTCCAGTAACAACAAAGCCATTTGGGAACAAGGGAGGTTCCTGCCAAGTTATGTGCAATGTGGATGCATCAGTCACTTCCAGAGAGTGCCTGAGTGTTCACAAGGTGGTTCAAGGCAATTTCTCATTCAGCTGGGGCTCTGTTCCTCCCACAACATCCAAAATGCAATGAATGTTAGCAGCCATCAATAGCTATCAGTTTAGGATGGATTCAAAGATGGAAAGTTTCCCCTTACACAAATACAAAATGCCCAAAGCCTCCCAATCTTTCCATTGTTCTGCCTTTCTGCAGTCACATCTATTCATAACGTGTCCTCTTCACCACAGCAGGAAGCAGAGAGCTCAGGAAGTGCACTACAGCCATTTGTCACCATTCTGCAGATTAGTCTGCTCTGTCTCAATGTTTTTGGTGATGGCACTGTTAAATATGCAATGTTGCACTAGCATATAACTCTTAAAAAACTTAAAGGATTAGGCTAAAACCAACCAAACAATGAACCTGAATGCAAAAATTAAATACTAGGGAACTCTCTAGAAACCAGAAATTCAAACATGATAGATCAATACAAATTGTGAGAACAGGGGAAACTTTAGAGGAAAACAAGGCAGCTCTCTCTGAAAATACTGAAAAGCTAAATTTTGTGCCACTGAATTGAGGTAAAATGGTCATGCTCCTCCACATCTATTTAATATCTCCCTGAAAGCGGGTGCTCTTTCTCCTCATTTCAATCCATCAGAAGACCAGAATAGATAATGTGATGCTCACTGATACATTTTTACACTTTGGCAAGTTGCTTCTAGGCATTCTGTGGGGTCAGAATGCCCCCACATTTGGTAAATAATAACTCCCTTATTCCTACAATAACCCCTTATTTTTCCATAGATGGATTTCTCTGCCTCTATTTCATCTTACTTGCTTTATTGAATAGATGAATAGATCACCTTTGACTTCACATAATTTTGCCTTTTCTTGAGAGACTCTTGAGCATCAAGCTCTCTTTTTTTCTCCTGTACTGAATTAGGATTCTTTTGATTCCTTTTTTTTTTTATTGTAGACACAAGCACGACAGATTCAAATATCACAAAGAAACCTGTAAGGACTTTATATTTTATGAAAAATATCTGCAATTTATACATGCAGCCAGCTTCAAATCTTAAACACTCCATATCACATCCAGGTGAGGCTTAAGGACAAACACATGCATAATTCATGAAAGCATAACCATTATTGGTACCTCTGTAGAATAAATAGTCCTTGGTAGACACTGTGCATTTGAAGGATGCACCATATTCATGCTAGCAATATAGAGCCAAATTTGTATTTATGGTGCACTTGCAATCCATTCAATTCTGTTTCCATTTGAGCACACTGGTGAAATAAAGTGCAATATTCTGTTTCAGTTACCAGCACAAGATGCACAACTCAAAGCAGAGCTCTCAATAGCCAGAGAGCACAGAAGAGCTGATGACTGCACAGAGTCCACCAGGGATCTTGTTATGCCAATCTAATTAACCTGGAAAATGCTCAGCTAGCACCACGCTCTGGGCTCGCACACAGATGGAAAATGGGCTGTTCAACTATTGTGTGTGCAAGGCAGGCTTCTCATAACTCCCAAGTCAGCAGAACCATTTAAGCATATGCTTACCATTAATGTTAAACAGGTGCTTAAGCACGTTCTGAACAGGGAACATAACAAGGAGCATGCCTCTGGAGGACACAAGTTTTGCTTTAATTGCTGTTGCATATGATTTATTTGCTACCCTTAGATATTACCAACAGTCTCCTTTCCCTACCAAGACTGCAATCCTGTTAAAATTTGAGAAGAAAAATAGTGAGAAATACTCTCTTTATAAATAAAAAATGCAAAAAACCCAAAAAACAAATCAAGGCGTATCTATAAAACCCATGATACTAGAACAGAGAGGAGAAAATTTTAATTTTAAACTTTCTAGAACCTTTTAAAGATTTTGATTCCTAATGGCCAAATCCAATGAAAATGGACCATCCTTAATGATGTTTTTAACTTATTACAAATGTAGATGTACATGGTTAATGCAAATGAAATAAAACACACAGAGAATAACTCAAAATAAACAGAGAGTATAACATGAACTTCTCTTCCCTGAGAAAAACTTTAAATAGTGAGATCAGGAAAGGCTCAGTCATACTGATATGAACTACAATTAATTTCTGCATTTTACACATCCTTCATGTAGCCCTCAGATCCAGTTTTTAACAGAGTCAATAAACTCAGAGCTCATGAATAGTCATACTCCTGCATTACAATCACTTGGTTTACAGACTAGATCTTCCTAAGTGGTACTTTCAGCCCCCTCACAGCCAGATGAGAAGGCATTATTATGAGCATATTTTTTATATCCTTATAATTAGGCACTAGAAAAAAGCAATACAAGCTTATTTCTAGGTTACTTTGGTTATATCATAGGCTGGAGAAAGCTACTCAGTATTTACAGAAAATATGCCAAGCTATATTTTCAATTTTTTTCCACGTTTTTAATAACGTCAGTCCCAAATGATAAACAAATAAAAATGTTTCATTTTCAGCATGTTTTCTAGTTTAACATCATCACTGAAAACAAACATAAGCAGAATTGCAGGCACACAGCATGCTCTGGGGAGCAGCTGATGGAGCAGCTCATGGGGCCCTCCATGGGGGACAACTTACAAAATGAGATGAAGTAAAATGTACAGAGTGCCTGTCTTGAGCACCTCACTCTGCTTTTCTTCTGCTTGCTTTCTTACCATGCATTTCACTCATTTTATTTTTTTCTTGTCAACTGCAGCATATTGCACTACTGTTACCTTTTAAAAATGACTGAAAATCCCCGGTGACACAGGACATGGCTGGGTTATGTGTTGAGGCTCAGATCTGAAAGCACCTGAGCCTCAGACAAAAGCCTTACTCATTTCAACAGGAGTAGTAAACCCATTAAGTTTGGCAAAAGTTTTGCTTGAGTAAGTGCTGAATAATGACTACAGAATGAGGCTATGCAATATGTGACTGGAATTCATGCCAAGTCTGTCTACACATGCCTGAGTTGACAAAATCTCCTGGCCAGTATTCCCTGTGATTTGAGAGGGATTTTCCCCAGCATTGACCAGTCTGTTTGCCATCCAGTGCTTGACCTGGGCTTGCAATGTTCACCACTGCAGCTTATCCCACTGTCTTGAATTGTTTCTTCTCTCACACTTGATTTGATTGGACATTTGTGTGCATCTCAGGATAACCCTTTAAATCATCATTCCATAGTAATTGAGGATGAGATGGTGGGAATATTTCATAGAAACAGAGACATACTATAAAAAAGGCCTTCTCACAAACAAAATCCTGAACCAGTTGCTAGAGATGCACAGAATTTGCAAGTCTTCTACTGTGCCTTGCAAGTGTGCAACTTGGGAACCACCTATTTACAACTGAGGGTTGGACTCAGATCCAGTTACACACATAATAATTCTCCCTCTGATCAAGATGTGACAGGCAATTCCACTGCTTCTGCTCCCACTCTTCACCTCTGTAGTGATGAAGAGGATATTGCTGGGCATACTGAAGCCACAGGGAAAATGTTGTGCTCAGAAATCACCAGCAATGCACACACTTCTTCCCAGAGCACAGCATAAGCATTACAACACAGGTGCTCCAGGAATTCCCAAGACCTCACCAATATCTCCACAGATGCACAAAGCCAGTTTTTGCAAATGCAGAGTTTAGGCATAATCTTGATAACCTGCTCCAAGGGCAAGAGGACACTACAAAAGCAAACTTTGTGTGCTACAATGCAAGCTCTGTTTGTACAGTCTCATAAGAGGAATGAAAATCTATGCAATCCACAGGTGAATGCATGCTACAGCTGGGTCCCAGTTCTCTGTGTATTGTAAACATTCAGGCTCTAATAGTTTAGATTTATTTTTAAAATTACATTCTCAACTGCAGCCTTTTCAAAAGGACTGAGTACTATGGGAACTTGCTAAATGCAATGCTCCATCGGGAAGGAATGCCAAGCTTACTAAGTGACAGCATTATGCATTAGTGGATTACATGAGATTTAGAGTACATAAAACAATTTAATAAATGGGCTTTGCTTGTTAATCTCACGTGAGTCACTGTGTAGTACAACACTGTACAGACAGCACACATGCAAACACAGACCTAGAAGAATAGATCCTCATATTGCACTTGTGATGGCATTAAACCATTTGGATTATATCGTTTTAAAGCCAAAGGTGCATTATAATGTTCTAGGAAAGCTCAGTTTATACAAACTATGGACTAAGAGATTTCTGCTATAGGATGACATCTTTCTGAGATGGAGCTCCTCTCCTGCTGCAGCTGGGCTGTGCTGCTGGGAGACTGGATCTGCTTCTGCACAAGCCTGCAGAGGAGCAGAGCTCCGAATGTGGAGCTCATCTATCTTCACATGCTACTGCAGATGTAGTTGACAAACCCTGGCAGACATGCAGAGTAGTTTTTGTCTGATGTAACAGAGGAGGCTGGAAAGGGTTCTTAGCTTCACTGAGGATGCTCTGGAATATCTATGACTATGTTTAAGCAACAGACAGACTCATCACTTAGGTATCTGCAGGGTAGGTGTTTACGGTTCAGCTTGTACCCATAACTCCTTGAGTCAATGGACGGAAGTTGGCATTTCAGAGTGCAGGTACTCTGGCCCATTTCACAATCTACATGAAGATGGGATGAATCATGGCCCAGACTCCACTGACTAATTTGTAGAGAGAGCCCAGGCTGACTAACTTAGATATAAATGTCTATACTGTAGAAGCCAGTGTTTAGTCAGAGGAATCCTATGCCCATCTTGTTCTAATGAAGAATTACCACACTCCCATGGAGACTCTTCCAGCAGTTCATCACCTTCACTGTAAAAACCAGGCACTTTATCTTATAGTTTGGAATGCTCTGAACTCCAACTTCCAGCGCTGAATCTTGTTTTGTCTTTGTCAGCTGCATTAAACACCCTGTTGGCACTAAGGGTTGTGTACAAACCAGAGGTGTTCTTGGGGCATGATGCTCTACTGCCTTCCCCTTTACATAATCAGGGATGCCAATACTGAGTGCAAAGCTCTTCCAAGCAATGAGACCTCTGAGATATGCAAGAGTGACACTTGAAACGTGCTCTGTAGTATCTGCTGGCAGTTGAAAGACTCATTCCACAGTGCAGAAAGAGAAACTCTCCTCATCAAATAAAGCCTCAGGCCATCAACATCCACAAAACTTACATTTTAGGTATTTATCTTAACAAGCAAATCCAGACTTCATTAATGAATAAATGTAACCTCTCAAATACAAATCCTGTCTCCCCAGCTCAGACAGCTCTGTGGCTCTGTTGCTGCTCAGGGCTCTACAGCCACCTACTCAGCTGTCATTCACTAAAGTCATAACAGTCCCTTCCACTTCTCCTCTTTTACTATTTGGGAAAACAGTGAAAAGATCCAGAAAGAGAGGGAGGAGATAGACTATCCTGTGAAAAGTCAGACAACTCAGAGGAGGAAGGGAGAAATTAACACAAAGTGCACCTTTTTCCATTGCATAAGAGAAAGCAGAGAAGTTGCTGAGGAACACTGAAGAAAAAGATGCAGGGGTGAGGAGCACCAACAGATTCAAGATTTTGAACCCTTCTGACAGTGAAAATTAGAGTTAGACCACATGCCCTCCTTCAATCTCACAGTGCTAAATAAAGAGCCAGCAATGTGTAGTGCTTCCCACAGCTCCCAGTTATTCTGAGACAGCCTGGCACCTTGTATTTCTCATAGGTCCTGCAACTTCAGTGGATCTCTTACAATTCCAGGCTTTGAACTTCTCTATCCCCTAAATAAGGATCTATCTAAAAGGACACTACATTATATGGACAATATTAGGATCCTACAAAGCTTGTGGAGCTCTCTGCCATCCCACCTTAAATGTAAAACAACTCCTGATTTCCGCCAACTTGCAGCCTGATATTGGAACAGTTTCAGCATATCTTACAGCTTCCCCACAATGCAGCAATTCCAGCACCTCCTATGGATTGTACACCTGCTGCACATAACAAAGGGGAACCCTTGTTTCCCTCTGTGCCTGACCCAATTATACCAGAATGTCACAGTCCTCAAAACATAACTTGCCTTTCACTAAGCAGCTGCAGTCCCAAAGATTTTTTTTTTTTTTTTGCTGCAAATCTTCCTGTAGTATCAGCAATTGAATTCCTGCCTGGCTTTAAACTTCAGCTGAACTCACGATAGCTCACCTGGGAACTGCTACCACAGCTCCCTTGCCTTTGGTTAGGGAGCTCCCTGTGTTTCAGCTGAGGTAGCAGACAACTAAGGAATAGTGCACAAAATCTGGATTGCATCTGGCTTCTAAGTCAAGCTGAATATAAGACATAAGGAAGGCTAAAGTAGCACTGGATCACAAACTCCACCACTTCAGTGTGAGAGTTCAAAAAAAATTAATCTTAACCCGGCTTCTTTAGCTCTTGTTAGGAAAACTGCATTTTTGGCTGAGAAGAATTTCGCCCCGTTTCAGTGCCATATGATTGAACACTGCAAGAAACACACCTGTAGGTAAATTATGGCAAATAAGGGAAATCACAGTGGAACACCAAGGTCTTATTTATTTTAGTAAGAATTTATTGTTCCTGAGAGGCACCAGAGTCGTGTTTCTCGAGGAAGAGCAGGAGCACTCCTGGGATGACAGAGTAGCTTAGTCTTCATGTCAATTGTACCCTTGTGGTCTCTGAGGCCTCAGAGGTGCTAGCAGACTTCTGAGGAGACAACAGTTGCCACTGGTCTTATTTTATTTGGGTTTTATATATGTACATCAAAACTGCAGCTATCAGAGCTGGAATTTAAGTGGTCAAACTGAAAATCTAAATCTCCAGACTCTCCTTCAACTCCTCTCATTGAACCCAAACTGTCTCTTTTGCCCTATTCATAGATTTTTTCATCAGAGTAAAGCAGAAACATGACACATCCACCATGGCTCCTCTTGGCAGTTTCCAAACAATTGAGCAACTGCAGGTTACACTGACATTCAGAGCATGAGTTTCACAGCAATATCCTTCTAACACACATAGATAAAGCAGGGTGCTCACAGCTTCCACTAACCACTAAGTGTGCCAAAGTAGGAGCCTGCTCACACACAGCACATTAATTTGCCTTCAAACCCATTGTTCCCACTCACCTAATTGTCTACAACCAAAGGTAGTAGCTCCTTTTGACCCTTGTTGCAATTATACCTCTAACAAATTGGGATTTTCATGGGTGCGTGTAAGAGAATAATCTGGCACTGCAGACAAGGCCCTCTTCCAAACAGCTCTTTTGGAGAAATTTCTTTGCAAATCAATCAAATAAAACCAAACAAAAAGCCTGTGTACATGATAGATCAGACCCTGGGGAGGCACAGAATAAAACATGCAGTTGGCATTATTGTCCTTCACCTGACAACTGGACATGTATGGAAGAAGTCCGAAATACTTTGATGAAATAATTTATATAGCCATACCTATAGTTAGGATAAAATGCAAGTGCATTAAATCTCCTTCCAAAAGTGATAAACATTTATCTCCATACCATATTGTTCCACATTAACTTCAAATACACTGTGGAAAACTCAAGGGTATGTCAGTTCTTACTAGGAGAAACCACTGTGTATTAATCACTCCCTACAGTTTTATGTAGAATTAAGAGAAATCCCATTGTAAGAGCCTGAGCTATTTCTGTAAGTTGCATTCCCCTGGCTCAAATGATGAATGGGAAATACAGCCGTAAAATAAAAATAGGCACCTTTCCAGGTAAATGCTGTTGTTTAAAAAAAAAACCAAACAAAGCCCTGGTAAAATACTGCCACAGGGATAAAAATATAAATCTCAGTGTCACAAGAATGGCTTCGTTTTTTGCTGGTCTAATTAGGTAATAAAGAAATCACAGGTGTAGTGACTCCATGAGCTATTACCACACTTAAAAAGGGTCCACTGCATGGCCAGGGACCAGTGTGTCAGTATTATCACCTGCTGTCACATCATTTTAGGGATGAAATAGCTCAATTTAACAAAGATTTTTAAAGAGAAGAGAAATCAATACGT
Source organism: Emberiza elegans (assembly GCA_024865655.1). NCBI lineage: Eukaryota > Metazoa > Chordata > Aves > Passeriformes > Fringillidae > Emberiza > Emberiza elegans. The sequence continues at coordinate 10,967,266 of JALJVW010000206.1, read as the reverse complement.
AGTTAGAAGCTTGTCAGGATTCTAAGCAACAGCAAAACTGCCATCAAACAAACAAACAAAAAAAAAGTCATGGTGGGCTTTGAATTTTCAATGATTGTTTGAATTCTGCTGAGGCACTTACTGCAGGGCACACTGTAATGCACCCTCTGGGATTCCACACATCCTAACCCTGTATCCTCAGTCACTGCCAGATATGTGAGGGAGGACATCCACAGCATAGGATTTGACATGAGTAGTTCAGGATTCTAATTTTAATTGTGAAAAAAGTGATAGAAAAGCAAAAATACTATTTTTAAACAACAACTTAAGGAAAAGGAGAAAGTACTAGGCTTAACTTGTTGGAACTTCCATCCAAAGCATTCCTCAGTTTTCAGAATGAGGTCTGCTAAATACTATCTTGCAGAAATATAAAATCTATTCAAGTATCTTAGAGCTCAAATGTTCACCCAAACTTAATTCTTGCTTAAATAAACTACAGATCCAGCTGCAACCACAGACTAACACAGAAACCAGGTGTGTGTTTGGTTGTGGTGGACCATAAAAGTAGGCATTATCTGAATAAACCACCTGCCTCCACCACCAAAATCAAATAGAACAGTTTGCTTGTCTTTAAATTTGATGCCAGTGTCTCAAAAATGAGGTCTCCAAAGCAAAACCTTGCTTTCAGGTTCAGGGAGGCTGCCCCAGGTGACAGAAGTAACTGTGACTTAGCAGCCTGAGGGGCCAGATCCTGCTCCTGTCTGAGTCAGAGGCAGAAACTGCTGTCTGTGGCTGAAGGCTGGAGCTGTGGGCAGCCCTTGCTACCCAGCCCTGAGTGCAGATCCATCTCCCAGCCTTTGCTCATCCTGCAGAGCTGTGGATGTGTGGATCCATTTTGCCGCGCTCGGAAGCACCAGGCAGAAATCCCAGCAGAATCTCCAGCCCTGTGCTGAGTGGCAGTGGGGGAATCCCTGCCTGCTCCTCATTCCCTGACTTCAGAGACCAGCAAGGAAAATGTGCAAGAGGTTTTTATCAATTCTGTGATTTTACACATTCTGGGTATGTGAATTAGGCTCACCCTGTACTTGAAGCAAACAATGTCATCTCAGCTGGTTGATTTTTTTTCTTACTGATAGAGAACATCCTAACCAAAGGCAATAATGACCACTAGGATGAGTAGCTTAAGCAGATAATAATCTAAATTTTCTCACGTTGAAAAAGTTCCAGCACTAGATATTCCCCAGGCTTCTAAAATGCACAATAAAAGGAGCACACTGCAATCACACAGGCTGTGCAATTCTCTTGGAAAAAAAAATGTTTGTAGAAGTTCCTGTTCAGTTCCCTTACTTGAATTCACAGGTCACATAGCATTGCACCTTCCTCTTAAACACTACTGCTGGAAAAAGCAATATTATTGGAGTTGGAAAAGGAGGCACTTCCTTAAAAAGCCAGCAAAGCATTTTACTACAGAACTTGAATAAAGGATGATGAATACTTTGGCTGCTTCTTGAACACATCAGCAGAAGGCATGAGAGAAACAGATACCACCTTTGTATCAAATATTAGCATTTCCCCTCACAGGGGAGGCAAAACACAGACAGGAGTGCTCTGCCTGAGCAGAGAGGGGACAGGAGACCAACAGGTACCCTTCACGAGCTTCAGCTTATACCAAACGAGTTGGTTTGAGGGCGAAGCTCCCTGAAGCCTCTCGCAGGCTGCGGTGCTCCCCCGCCCCACCGCAGCGAGCTCCTCCCGGCTGCGGAGCCGCCGCATGCGGGGCCCCGCGCACCCCCGGCCCCGCCGCCCGCAGCGGGGCAAGCCAGCAGGCAAAACACCAATGCATTTCCATCAGCACAAGATGGCAACCAGCACTTCTTCCGGCAGAGCAGCTGGATGCTTTTATTTTTTCCTTAAGGGAGGAGGGGGATTATTGAAAAGGCATCCTGAGTAGGGGTTTTTTCTGCCTTTTTTTTTTTTTTTTTTTTTTTTTTTTTAATGGCGTGAAGACAAATGTTTCCAAGAGTAATGCCGGGGGGAAAGGCGAGGCAGCCCGCACAGCCCCCAGCTCACGCACACACACCGTGGTCATCAACTTGGCGAAGTTGGCCGTGCCGGGGCGCGGAGCCCCAGCGAGCCCCGCTGCGCCCCACTCCCCCGGCAAAGGGGGACACCCCAGCAGCCCCAAATCCCCCGCGAGCCCTCCAGCGGGGGACAGACACCACGCTGTGGGGCAGGGACAGCAAGCAAAGCCCCTGTCCTGTCCCCCCGGGCAGCGCAGCCCCGGCAGCGGGGGCTCCGCACCGACCGCGGCTCCGGCAGCCCCGACACTCACTCACAGGCACTGGCGGCGCCAGCAGCAGCCACTTACCAGCATGTTCCCTTGCATTTTAGCCGTTTGAAACATTGCCTTTTCCTTCATTGTTGCCGTGTGTGTGCGTGCGTGTGCTGTTCCCCGAGAGTTACTTAATCCAGCGGCTGGATCACTTTGGTGAAGAACTGGCGTGCACTTGCGATGGCTCTTTTTGGTGTGGAGTGGAGGGGACTACGAGCAGCGGAGGGGGAGGGTGCCTGCTTGCTACCTTTTCCTTCCCCACCCTTTTCAATATATATTTTTCCTTTTGACCGAAAGGCGAGGGAAAAAAAAAAAAAAAAAAAGGCAATAAAAATGAAGCACCCCTGTCAGAGGAGAGGCGAGGCGGGGAGCAGCGGGGACACCCAGCTCTGTCACCACCCGGATCCAGGCTTTGCCCTGCGGGAGCCGGCGGGGCGGGGTGGGCAGGAGGGAGCCGCACACACGCCCCCCGCCCCGGCCATGCCCGGCCGCCGCCCCGGGCCCGGGCGGTCCCGCCGAGCCGAGCCCACCCCGCAGAGCGGTTGCAGAAAAAGGGAGGGTTTGGAGGCAATAAAAAAAAAAGAGGGGAGCTGGAGTAGGCGGAGGGGCGGTCGCCCCCTCCGCTGGCCGTGCCCGGCTCGCCTCTCTCCCGGGGGGGGTTACACACGCTTTTTACAACAGGAGCCGGGGAGGGTGTGCGGAGAGGAGCCGCCTCTCCGGCGTTAACTGTTCACCGGCTGAGCCGCCGCGGCCCCGGCCAGGCCACGGCTGGTGCAGGAGGGTGGGGAATAGCACGGCGCTGCCGCGGGGAGCGGGGGATGCTCGGCGCGTTTCCATGGCTGCGCCCCGGCCCGCCCGCAGCCCCCGGACCCTCGGCTGCCCGCCCGCAGCGCACGGCGCGGGGCGCTCTCGGGGCATGGGGAGCTGCCAGGCACTTGTCCCGACCAACGCCAGCGTTTGGGATCCGAGGCGAGCCCTCCGCACGCCGCAGGAGCGGGCAGGGGGATGCCGGAGCTCCGCACGGGAAAATGCAAAGCCAAGGGCATTGCCCGCGCCGGGCTGCAGACGGACCCGGCCGTGGCCTCTGTGCCTTTCCAGCGGTGCCCACACTTGTGAGAGGTTTCCCTTGGCCGTCACTGCAGTCCCGCTGCCCCACAGGTGGCTGGAATACTGTGATCCTGCTGTGATCCTGCTGCCCTCGTGAGAACGTGGTCCCTGCTCGCCTTGGAGCAGCTTTCCAGGGACAGAGCCTTGCCACACATCCCAGAGGTTCACACCTCAGCTTGCGCACAGAAAAATAACGCTTGTGAAGTGTGGCGTCTCTCGTCTCTCCCTGATGCACCAGAAGTAATTACATTTCAGGAGAATTAGGTGCCCATCGATTTCACAGGAACAGGGATGATTTGTGTGTTGCTCACTGAAAAGGAGAGAAGACACTGAGAAGTGATTTGCTTAATATCTGAGAAGGGAAACCAAGAAGAAAAAACAGGAACTCTTCTTATCATCCAAGGTCTGACCAAGCCAATGGCTAAACCAAAAGCTCTTTTTTCCAGTGAGGGAACTGCAGACATGTCCATGCACCCTTATTTTATGCCCATCTGTAGCACTTTGAACTCTGCTCCTTCACAGTTTGCAGCATCTTCATAGGCAATGGATGTTCACTAGAAATAGGACACAACCTGTGCAATCTCAGAGTGTTGTTCACACTCTAGTTTCCTTCAAGCCACCCAGCTGTTGAAAGACATTTAAATACAAAATGTCACCCAAGACATTAGGCAGGTATCTCAGAAATGGTGGTAATGGCAGAAGTGAGACTCCAGGACACTGTGGGAAGTGCCAATGGCAGGTGATGCTGGTACCTTTGAGGGTTACCTGTGAGGGCTTTGTTTTGCAAAAATCCCATTCTTCACTTGAAGATCTTGGCTAGTCTCTCCCTTGTCTTTATTTGGGAATGGCTTATACCTTACACAAGATGCATTTTGAACAGAAAGTTCTTCATTATTTTCCTCAAACTCTGGTCTTGATTTCTTTAATTTTGGTGTTTTGTCAGGCAGATCCTCTTCCATCTCAGCTTTTACCCTTAGGTGTTTTAATTACAAAGAAATGCTAAAATATATCTGTGCTTGACTGTTAATAGTCCCATTTGCCTCCTGCATGACTTCATACACCAATAGAAACACTCACCATGCATTGAACTCTGGCAGTAGTGGGGTTTTGCATATTTTTACCTCAGATTTGTCATAATGCAGTTGCAGTGTTTATCTCTTATTTTAATTTCATATTTAATTTATGCACTATTGGCATAAAAGTGGCAATTATCTTGATTAAAACAGCTTTGTTTAAAGTTGAGATTACTGGCAAAATGCTTAGTTTACCACTGACAATATCTAGGGCTTTTTCTTTTATTAAACATCAACCAGGGTCCATTTGGCTGGAATTTATACATCACTGTGTTTCCACTTCTGCCATTGAAGGCTGACCCTATAATCCAGAGATTTCCAGAAGCAGGAAACAAAAATGTTTTTAGGTGTTGTGCAAAATGACACTGACGATGCTGTGGAACGATGTCAAACACCTTACGAGAGAGAATTCTTGTTTACAACTTTTAATTCTTATTTTTTGACTCATTTGACACTTTGAGAAAAGACCTAGTGAAAACTCTGATAAATTTTATGAGCAGAGTCCATCCTTAGAAGTTTCCAAAGCTGAGTGGGTAAAGTCCTGATCATCCTGGTCTGATGTGAGAGTTCACCTTGTTCTGAGCAGGAGGTTGGGTTGGAGATTTCCTGAGGTCTCTTCCAGCCTGAAGGATCACAGCACCCCAGACAGAGCAATCCTTTTAGTGACAGATCAAAATATCTCATTAAAAAAATGACTCGTCTTTGCTTTCTATGATTCCAAAACTGCATCCCTCATATTCCCAGAGAGTTCAGGTTATACTGAGCGTGACATTGGCTGGTAATTTTCACTCCTCAACCACTTTTGCTTAGCTGATGGAACAGTCAAGGCTTGGTCTCAGATCTAGAAGTGTGAGACTAAGCTGTGCTGCAGATTTCTACCTCAGGCTGTGGCCAGGTGATTCTGTTGCAGTCAATGACATTTTCCTTCAGATTTGGGACTTTTAGGGCAGCTACAAGTGATACCACCACATAACTCCCTCAAGTGCATTAATCTGACTGGGCTCCTTATCATCCACCATTCAGACATCTTTTGAGCTTTTCTTCTTGATGGATATTCTCCATGTCATTTTAATGGGAATTCACTGGAGCTGCAACAAATACTCTCACTGAACAAGGAATCAAGTTTTTTATGATTAGGGAGTGACATGGTGAATGCAGAAAGATGATCTGATATTTCTTCTGTATTTTTGTAGGGAACATATTTTTTTTGCTTCCTTTGAATGATGTGGAAGGACAGACAATTACTCTGGGACCCAATAAACTACTATGATTTAAGTAGCTAAAAAGCCTCTGTATTTAAGCCAAGAGATCTAGCCCAGGAAACCTCAATAAAACATGAAAAAATTTCCTTCATCATATCAGGCTTTTTCTCAGAGGGAAAATGTGAAAATACATTACTTTTGCATTCCTTGGTTTAGTCTCAGTGCACCTCCTTTGCCAGTACATTTACTTTTGATATGAATGTGGGAAGGTTTGGCCCAGACTCAGCTGCATCTTAGCAGCAAGGTCTGAAGTAAAACCCCTGTACAAAATGGGGTTTGTTTTTTTTTTGCAATCTGTCCATTTGTATCTAAGGTGCATAACAGGAGGAAAACCCTGGGAAATCAGAAAGTTTTCATTTTAAATCTGATCTAGAGATAGCCTCTGTACCTCAGGTACTATGACAACACCAACATGGCATCTTCATCCACCAACATTTTTAAAGGCCATTTTGAGAAAATGTGCTTTTCTTACATCTCTCACAGAATGAGATCTAGGAAAAAAAAATAAAGCCTCATAGATATTCTATTCTTTGTGGGTTTCAGTACTCTGAGGCTGACTTTCTTTATCTGAGAAGGAACACAGGCTACAATGCTTACATCCTATTCACAATACTTTATTTAAAGCCACATTGATAAGAGACTGGGAGAATTTATTTTATCAAATAAAACCCATTCAATGCATTTGATGCTGGCTCTCCTGACTCTCCAAACAAGCCTAGGAACAGTCCTTCTGAATAGAAGGAAAGAATTAATTTCACAAAGTATTAGCTGGCTGCAGAGCACAGACATTCATTTTTTCACTATTTTGAAAGAAAAATCTTTTAAGGATGTAAGACCACAGACAAATGCAACATCTGCTTTACTAAGGGGCAGTTTTAAGAGCATCAGGATTTCACTTCCTCTCCTTAATTTAAGGTTACTTTTTACTGTCTCAAATAAAAGTATTTGCGTTTTCAAAATGCAACAAATGTTTTTTTTCTTCTGTCAGAGCTTTTTGAGAGGATTCTGCCTTCTACCTGTCAGCTTGATGCCACAAACCTATGCCCAGGCTTCTGTCCAAACTTAATTTGAAGACTGTTTTCTCTAAGATTGTGCTAAGCCATATTACTCTTTTGCTCTGAGTTCTCCCCGTCCTCTGCATCACACCAGTCCCAGGTCCCCAGCACATTGTTTTGTCATGTGATTCACATCTAATTCCCTTCACTGGGCCCCCAGTCTGAGCTGAGCAGGAGGGGAGGCTGATCTGCACTTTCTGTAAGGCATCCATGAAAGCTGCTGCCTTCCAGTAGAAATGCTGAAGAGGCTTGAGATCAAACGTCATTCAGAGTGGAAGGAGCTCAGGAAGTCTCCACCCCAACCTCCTGCTGAAGCAGAGTCAGCTCTGAGGTCAGACCAGGTTGCTCAGAGCTTTGCAAATCCTGAAACCCTGCAGGAACTGGGACTGCACAGCCTCACCAGGCAACCTGTGCTAAAGGCTGACTGCTCTCACAGGGATAAAGATTTTCCCTTTATTCAGTCTGAACTCTTCTTGTTTCAGCTTGTGCCTGTTGCTTCTCATCCTCCTGACACACCTCACTGTGAAGAGCTTGGCTCCCTCTTCTCAAAAACCTACCCAAAAAATTGGAAAGATGCTTCCAGGTCCCTCCAAACCTATCTCTTCTCCAGGCTGAACCAGCCCACCTCCCTCAGCCCCTCTGCAAGGGTTAAATTTTCCAGTCCCTGACCATCCTGGGGGCTTTCTGCTGAACTTGCTCCAATTTATATCAGTCTTGCAGTGAGGCCCTGAAACAGAACCACAGATGTGGTCTAATGAGTGCCAAGAAAAGGAGACAACAGCTGAGGCAAAGATTATCTCTAGCACTTGCTTTGTTATTAAATTATAATATTCAAGAGGAACTGAATTGGTGGGATCCCAAATGAAATGGCTGAGTGCTACACTGTGCAATCCTAAATAAGTCAGAAACAGCTTTAGTAATAGTAAACATATTCCATAAGAGTATTTAGTAATGCAACACTGCAAAAAACCTCAGAGAATTACAGCAAGGAATAATGTTTTCTTCCTAAGTGGATCAATTTTGAGAATTTCATTGCTCAAGACAAGCTACATGTCTCTTCTGAAAAACCTTCACTCCTAATATCCTAAAACTTTGCCCAAGTATTTACAGCTTCTAGTCTTGACTTCTAAGGAAGTCTTGGCTTGTCTTCCAGAGAAGAAACTGGAGGGAAAGATAAAGTAAATACACAGTTAAATAAACTTAAAATTTACTTCTGATGATCACTAATTCTTCAAGAGATTAGAATAATGACAGAGCAGCTGCTGTTGAAAAGTTAATATTTGCTAGCTCTTACTGCATGAGGGTGCTTAAGCCATCTTTGTTAACATAAATGGAAGAGTCTGAAAAAAAGGAGATTATATTATCTCAGACAGCATCCTCTGTTTCCTAAAGAAGAAGTGAATTAGATAGAAACCTCTGAATTTTAGAATTATATATATTTTGATTTTTTTTTTTAATTCTTAGATTTTGTTGGGTTACCACCAACCTGTTCTCCACCTCATTTTTTTTGACAGCATGTTCATTCTCTTCTTATCCCTTCCAGTTTCATGTTGGACTTTAAAATTTCACGTGTTCAGGGGGTTTGCAATTGAACAGTTGAACACTCTTGTCTTTGAGAGAAGACTGATATGTTCCTGTTACACCAACAGGAGTGTATTTCCCAAGGGTATAATTGGTCAGTTTATTCTTCCTGTACCAATTTCCCAGGGGAAACAGTGGGGAGCTCAACACATCAGGTGTCTCCCAACACTACTGAGACACTAAATAGTCACATATGTGCTTAGACATTTAGTTCTTAGAAAACTTAGTAATTTGTTAGATTCACCAGGGATTTGGCTTGAGACTCATCATCTGGAGCTCAGTCAAGTCCCCACCAGCCCTGAGTGAATTATTCCCTGCAAACAGAGCGTGGGGTCAGTACAGAGATCCCCACTTGCTTTCATGTAGCCCATGATAAACCCAAAAGCTCACAGGCTCACGTGGGGCAATGCCTTTTATTTTGTTGTGCTGATGCCTCACCTGGCCCAGGCAGAACCTTCTGTGCTCTCCCAAAAGCAGGTTGGATGGGGAGGTGTCAGACTCATCCACAACTATAATGAATGTGCTGTATTTTCACTTCCTTAGGTAGAAGTATTTCAACTACGAGTCCCTGTCCACACTGAGCACAAGGTTTCCTCCTAAGACAAGCAGCAGATAAACTCTGTAGTACAGCCCAAGCATGAAGTGATGTTGACAGCTGTAGGAGGGCAAAATCTGGAAGATTTCTACTAGAAGTATAGATTCTGCCTTAAGGCTTCTTGTTTTTTTCACATTTCCAGCTTTTAAATTCCATTAATAAAAGCTAAAAATACACAGAGTTCAAATAATTACTTCTCCATGAATGAAATTGAAGTTGCTAAGGGATTCAGAGTAGGAGGAAAAGCATTCAGAATATGATTTCTGCATCATGTCTGGGTGTATGAAATTTAAATGCATGGGGATGCTATGAAAATCTGGGCAACATCATTAGAATTACTAGCAGTAACAGGAAAATGCTAATAAGAAGCACTATGAGACCTATTTTTCAGGCAAGTACTACTTCTGGTTAATCAGAGCTAAAGTTTTTTTATACTTCCAAAACTACAAGTCCAGCTGTAGAATGTTAAACTCCTCATTAATCTCTTCTAACAAGTATCCTCATCCTTAGATATACTTTGGATTTCCATCTGGACTTCACCAATTCCAGTGCCTAGCAAATGGATCCCATTGCGTTTGCTAAATTAAGAGTATCCTGTGCCACCAAGCTTCTCCCAGTGCAAGTGGAGACTCAGCAGACTTTAAAAACAAATGCATAAATCCACACAAAAGCCTAACTAGAATAAAGTATGCTGAAAGCAACATATGTGCTAAGGTTTTCTCATTACCACTGAAATGAAAATACAGACAGACTTGTGGTAAACATTTGAAAGTTTGTTATGCAACAGATTTTATCCTCTGAAACAAGTTTAATTTTATTTCAATACGGTTCTGACAGTCTACATTTTTTAATCACAATTATGTTGAGAATGCAAAACAGAATCAAAATCTCCTTCACTTGTGTTCACTCCTGACAGTGATTCCAGCCAAGTTGGAAAGATACCAAAACCACAAGTCCCAGAACCAAGAAGGATCTCACATGCTGCCAAGAAAATGCCAAGCACTCAGAGCCAAGGAGGCTTATCCCACTGAAATCAACACAAGTCCTGCCACTGAAGCCACAGCTGCAGCCAGGGTCTAGCCATAAATTTGCCTTCAACACCACCATGAGTCAAGTTCTACTGGTATAAAACAGCAAAGCTCTCACTTAAGCCAAGCAGAAAACCTGGAGCCACAAAAGAACCTTGTGTTTAGCACAAGCCCCAGTGGCGGCACGTTGCTCAGAAGGCATTCTGCCTTTGGTATATGTTATTTCACTATTCCAATGCATTAGTCCTGCAGATAACTTATTTTGTGAATATCAATGGACTTCTATTTAATTTGTGAAGCTGTATAGGATCTTTTAGGTAGATAATTTAATGCTTGCCAACTTCCATTAATTTTTAACTAGGCTTTCTAGCCTGGAAGACATACTGAAACATTCTCATTTCAGATCAGGTGGGTCTATCTTTTGATTAAAGAGCCAATTTTTTTTTTCTTTCATTGTGATATGGATGATTAAATTTCTCTGCTAATTATCTGTATCACCTCAGAACACCCTGTGCCTGACATAAAATATTTCAACAAAATAAGACTACATTTAATTGCATTACTCCTTTTCTTAATGATGAGAGGTTGATATAAGCCTGTCAATTCACTTTGAGTTCTTCTCCACCTTGAGGGCAAAGATAACATTTCTTGCTCTTGGATTATGTTCCTACAACACCAGCAAATTATTTTTTTTCTCTACTTTGTCCTGGAATTTCTGTGGAATTTTAGTACATTAGGTGACCAAATATTGCTGTATAGGCATTTTAACAAACAGTTTACTCTTCTTAGATGTATTTTGTAAGCTAATTTCTTAATTTGCAAGGCCAGGCACCTAAGTTTCCTTCCTTTTGAAGAGCTTTATATCATGCTTAGAAGTAATCTTGTTGTTTATTGGTGTGAATCAATTGCTAGGATGGTGTTTTTGGAGTTCTCCAAAGTCAAGGATTTAGTTAATCTGTTGTGACAATCACTCAATTTTAATTATTTAAGTTTATGAAAGTGTGAACTCTCTAGAATAGGGCCTTCACTTTATCACATTTATAAAATATTGGAGCAAACAGGGACCTGACATCTATCCAATAATATAAAATATTACCATAGAATTGTTGTTTTTCCACTGTTAGTAAAATGGTAGAGACCAAGAGTTTATCTCTGAATGTCTAAAATATTTAGGAAGAATAGTCAAGTATCTAATTACTTCTGTCATTTTTAACTCCAAATCAAGGTATATAGAATGCTAACAATAATTTACATCAACATTTTGCCCTCGGTTAAAGACAGTGCTTCCTAATATGGAGGTAGAACTTTTCCTAATGGAATCAAAAAGAACTTTGGAAAAGTTATTATTTTTCTAGGTATTAGTTCAGATTGCCAGCCTTGGGGTAAAAGAACCAGAGTTTAAACCTGCCTTGGACTTTATTTTGGGCAAGTTCTCTTTTACCTGGAATCATAAATTAATGTATTCTCTCAATATCTTTCTAGAGCACCCTATTGTGTCTAACTTAGATACAGTCATTCAAAGGTGAGGAAACAGTTAAGTAAGGAAAATGGTGTTCATTGCAACAAATGCACGGGAAGCAACAAACAAAAATCTTTAGAAGTCCTATCAGGAAAAAATAAGGATTATGCCATCCTTCACTTATGAAGACACATAAATGGGGTTTCAGGAAATTCAGCTGTTGAAGCTTATGATGGGGAGGTGAGAGGAAAATCTGTTGACTTAGGCACACCAGCTGTGTCCAAGTAGATGAATAAAAACATTGGTTTTGTTCAATACAGGGATGCAGAGAGCAGCTTACTGGGATACTGTTCCAGATTGCAAGGCAAGATGTATTCTATTACCATCTGTATGGCAGTTGTCTTTTGTCAAGTGGGCAGTTTTCCTTATCTCTCTCTCTGAGTGATCACAACCATTTCTCCCTCCAGGGAGACATCTGCTGATAACAGCTATTGAATGTCTCTGCATGGCTGATAAGAACTGCAGCATCCCATTGGGAAATGCTCTGCCCAGAGGGAGGAGCCAAGCATTCCTACCTGGATATAATCTGGAGATTCTGGAACACCAGCACAGCTTCTCCACTGGATTTCCCAGAGGAACAGCAGCTGCCTCTTCCACTGGATCTTCAGAGGAAGACTTCACCCTTTTCCACAGGATCCCTGCTCCAACAGAACCACCCCTGACACTGCAGGAGAGCTGCAGCCACAATTCCAATGGGACTGCTACCAATACCCTGACCCACAAGGTGTCAGGTTGTGTTCTGACTGTCAGTGTTGTTTTGGTTTACTGCATTGTTTATTTTATCCTTTTATTTTTCTTCCCTGTTAAAGAGCTGTTATTTCCTGCTCCCATATTTTTTTTGCCTGAGAGCCCCTTAATTTAAAATTCATAGCAATTTGGAGGGGTGGGGAGGGTTTACATTCTCCATTTCAGGGGAGCCTTCTGCCTTCCTTAGCAGACTCCTGTCTTTCCAAACCAAGACAGACACTCTACAGAAAAGAATGAGAAAAAAAAAAGCTGGTTCAAAACTTTGGAGTCCCTCCCTCTCTCTATCAATGAAATGACTGTCCAGGCAGCTCACCTGGCTCCTGAGTGACCACCCTGCATGGAAGGGGAGCCAAAACTTGAGCCATCCCTTTGGACAAAAACTCTTTGTGCCTGGAGTCTGGGGAAGATAGCATCTGCTCTGTGCTGATCACTGGGTTGCCATTGTAGCTCCTCTGATGGGAGCCACATTTCCAGGGAGAACAATTTGAGTATTTTGGGTGCCACCACCTCCAGAAAGCACATTCCCCAGCTGATCCCAAACCCAAAGATTTTAAAGATGTGTTTCGCAGAGCAGCCGTGAGTGAAGGATCCTGGCCAAGGCTGCTGGCAGGAGGAGACTTTGAGCTGCAGGCTTGGCGGACAGGAGAGGACCATGGCCATGATGAAATGCAGGAGGCTCTGGAATTCAGTGTGGAGCCTCTCTGTGATTTCTGTGGGCTTTCATTATCTATTTTGTTTTCTATTTCAGTCTCAGTTGTTCTCTTTCTTTTTTTTCTGAGAGAGAAGTAGAGTTCAGTGGTTGGTTTGGCAAGAGGTTACGTACACATAATCTTTTGCATAACAAAATATAATTAGAAAATGTAAATATAACTTAACTCTATTACTGCACTGAACAATAAAATGACCACAACACAGGCTACTGTGGTGCTCTGATAATTCATCATCCAAATTACACATCACATCTCCATTAGACTGTCCTTTTCCACAAAATTCATCTTGCCTTGTTGCGGCTGAAAAACAAAACCAATTTATTAAACACCAATATAAATAAAACAACAAAGTTCAGTGTTTGGAATACAACATGAGGAAACATTTTGAGGATTACAATCTTCTCTTACAGATAAGAATATATGTTTATGCTGACATTTTTAAATGCAAAACTATTCTTCATGAGTGATTTTGTTTTGAAACACAGCTGTTTTACATCATGGGGGTTCATAAGACATTAACTCCTTGTACAGGATAGATCCTTGGTTAACTGATCTTGGCTTTCAACTACTGAATTTTTTACCAGGTGTCTTATGCACATCATGGATATGGACAATGTGCCTTGCACAAGGAAAGTTAACCAGAAACAACAAGGGCATAAAAAGGCAAAGCCTGGTTACGAGACAGCGAAACCTTCTCCTCACACAAGCAAGGAGAAAATGGGAAAGTTTCTGTGGGAATTGTGGTCATGAAAACTTTTATTTATCAAAACCTGCAAATTGTGTCTAAAAACTGCTTAGTTTTAAAATTGGTGATTAAGAATTTACTCATTTCCATTGAAGCTGAGTCCTGTAAGCCCCCCACCAAATGAAGTTTTACAGAGTGCTGAAAATAAAAAATCAGGCTACCATTTCTCATAAACTAAGCTAAAATATACTTCTAAAATATACTTTTTGTAACCAAATCTTGCATATTTATAAGAAAAGCTATTGACTTCTGTAATATCTATATGCAAGATGTATTACAAATTGAACCCATCTCAATTGTCACTTACAGATTTGAAAAAGAAAAAAAAAAATCAAGCAAGTGGAATCACTGATTCCAAGGATGAAGTAGTGGCAAATTCAAAATGTAAACAACACGATTTGACCAATTCATGCTGTAAAAGGACACAGAGATCAAGCACAGAGCAAAATGGGAAGAGTCAGGATAACATTGCCACAGTGGCTCTGAAATGGAAATATGTGGAGCAAAAGGAATTAAAGACAGTGGAAGACTTGGAGCACTAAAGCAAGATGTGAGTGGAATTCAGACATTTGGGTCGACAGATGAAATCCTAAGAATTTCAGCTCAGCCCACACCTCCCTCTGGTACCTTTTCAGCTCCGTTGGCATTGAGGTTTGTGACCTGCACAGTTGTCCTGGGTTCACACAGACCTGGGTGCCCCAAACAAGTGCCCTGAGTTTGAGTAGCCACGGTGCTCCACAGCCCATTTGTGTGCCTGGGCTGCCTGAAAACCAACATCCAGCACCCACCCCACAGCTTTGGGGCTAGGTGTCCTCTCCTCAGCCCTTTCCATAAGGAACAAGGTGGATCCCCAAGACCTCTAGGGCCAGGAGCTATAACACACATGCAGACTCCCTTAGAAGTTGAGGAGGAGAGCTTGGAAGCAGTTTTTACAGAGAAAAATGGCATTATTTTCTCAAAACCTGTCTGAGAGACAAAATTTACATTCCTGTGTCTGCTGCTGCAGCTAGAAGTGGATTGAGATCCTAACCCCAGGCAGCCACTCATTCTCTTTTGTCTCTCATTCAGTTCCACACAAATCCTTGCTACCTTCTTGAAATTCAAGTGTTCTGTGTTTTTGTAGAATACAAAGAAAATAACTTCTGAACTCAAAACAGATCTGGACCAAATTCAGAGTGGAGCAATTTGATGTCACTCCAAATGCTGCATGAGTTTGGCCATTACAGTTTGTATGCCTTACTTCCTCTTGAAAGAATTAGTTTTTTTAAAATTAAATAAAAAGTAGGCAGTTTTTGGTACAAGAGATACAACTTGTCCCTAAGCAGCTGTAACATGCAGTCTGTTAAAGCAGTTGCTCTGATACTTTTTACCCCTTTGTAAGAGAATTTGAAATGAAAGGTGCTTATGAGACAGGAGCTAGGAATATGTCTTCTGGTGCTCTCTTTTTTTTTTTTTTTTTTTGTGATATTCCTCAGGCTGCTCTTGCCTGTGCAATAAATACTCCATCTATTCTGGTTTCAGCTGAGTCTGAATTCTGTGTGAATTTATGTGTCTATGAAGTGAATAAATTAGATGTGAGCTGAGATGAAGGAACATAAGAGAAATTATTTTCTTTCCCTTATAACTCCCACAGATTAGTTCTAGTGCCATAGCTATTGTTTTTAAAATTAAAAATGGCAGACTACCAGTTGAGTTAACACAATACCTCTGTAACACTTACAGAATGGAATCCAGGCTGGCTCTGCACAGGTAAAATGGATGTGGGTGTTTCTTCTTCTTTCATGTGCATTGCAGAAAAATGGCTTGGCCTGAGTCCTCTGTGAGAGATGCTGCATAACCTCCTGGCCATCCTTGTGCAATGTGCTTATGATTCAGGGCCCCTTCTCTTCTTTGTCTCCCCATCTACTCCCAAACCCTTTTAAATGGCTTGTCTTCAAAGACAATCAACCTACCCTCCACATCTGCTTTCATTTTCCAAAGTGTTTTCCATGGCTTATCTCCATGTTTTCTCTCATTCTCCATGACACATTCCATGTACCTTTTCTTTAAAGTAGCCTGTGCTCTGCAGTGATCTAGGGCTCAGTTTTCAGGCCTGAGCTAACAACAAAGCTATTTGTGCACTTGTTTACCATTTGTGTAATAATGAAGTGGAAATCTGTGTCCTGCCCCACAGCCTGCACAGCTCCAGCCGATAAATGTAAAAGGAACTAAAATGCTGTGACATTTTTATGAATACAGAAACAATTAAGTGATGGACGTAAGTTTGTAAATCGTATTAATTACAGAGGATGGATGCAGCACAAAGGAAAGACGGTTCAGTGAAGATTTGTCATGTCTGCTGATATTCTCCTGTGACCTCAGGCACAGTTCTTGAAATGTCTATAAGGGACTCACTGTTTTCCACAGGGCTGAGTGCCAGGGAGCAGCAAAAGCAGGGCTGCTCCTCAAGGGAGAAGGAGCTGGGAGACACAGGGCAGCACCCCACAGGCCTGAGCATCCACCCAGGTGAAATCAGGTGTCAAATGCAGGTCTACCCAGCAAGCTCCAGCAGGAGAGCAGCCTGAGAAAAGCTACCCTTGAGGAAGGTTTGGGGGCATGCTGCAGCCAGAATTGCTGCTAGCAAAGTCCAGGGTAAGGAAGCAAAAAGGGCTTTTGCATGGTATCCACAGATGTTTAATTCAGCTGCCCAGTAAGATGTTCAGGTCCAAGGCACACACACATGGAGGGTTCAGGTTTCTGTCTCCTAAGGGGTGACCCTGGTCTTGGGGCAGTACAAAGATAAGGAACAATCAGGGAATAGGGAGGGAGTGGCTCAGGGACATAGGAACAAGGGAAGGAGCCAATGGTGTCTTTAACATCTTTTTGAGGGAAGCTTCTTGTGTCTTCCTAAACCAGGGAATGCTCCCCAGGGTCTCCAAAGGGGTGACTCAAGGGAAGGCAGTGCTTGTCCAGCCAATGCCAGGACAGCAGGAGGCTGGGCTGGCCTCTGGGCCACCTGCAGACCTGGACACCTGAGCAGAAGCTTAAACAGGCTCCTGGACACAGCCAGAGATGTGGACCCAGGTGCAAGATGAGGCTGGTCAGGCAATTCATGCCTGTTGGTGCACTAACACTGGAGTTAAGCACCCATAACCTATGAGGACCCAGATCTTTGCTTCTCTGAGCACCAGCCCATGGACAAATTAGGACATTTCTAGCTCTATTCCAGGCTTCTCGTTAGGAAAGAGGTTGTGATGTTCAGGATTTGTCCTAAGAATATCACTCAGAAGCCAAAAGTCGTTACAGTCAAGGAAAGAGCTTTGCCAGCAATATTACAACTGTTCAGGTCTTAACCTGCACACTCTGTTCTTGAATAGTCACTATTAAAATGGGAAAAATTTGCATCAATCAAATAACAGAATTTGCAGGTCTGCTTGCACCCAGCAGCCCTCACCCAGCTCCTCCAGGCTTTGGATAGGGTCCAGTGAGCTGCCTCTCACACCCAGCCTTGTTCACCCTTTCAAAGCACAACCGTAGCATCTTCTCTGTGGAGGAGTTCTGTGCCACCCAATAAAATCCTGAAATCTCAAATTTCAGGATACATAAGATTCAGGATGAGACCTCCATGCAGTTCTACTTCAGCACAGAGGGGCTGGTTGGGAATGATTAAAAAGCCCTGAACCCCACAGACACAGGAGCTCCTTACAGAGCTGTTCTCTGTGCAGTTATATCTCCTGACTCAAGGAGTTTGCAGCAGTTTCTGCCTTCAAACACATTTCCCAGTGCAAGCAGATTGTGCCCAGCCTAAGACACCACAGCACAAAGTTCCCACAGAGATTGAGAGAGTGGCTGGGACCCTACAAGACATCAATTACTGGGACAAAAGCCAGGATTTGATTTTTCCTAAGGACATTCTGATATCAAAGGCTGATGAGGGAGACTTCCCTAGACTTCAAGAGCAATCTCCATGGTCAGAACAGTCAGTGGGCTCTCCACTGGTACAATAGTCCTCCTTTTCTGCCTGCACACCATTCAAATATCCAATTTTTTAAAATAATTTCTTCCCTGTCTCAAGCATCTGACTTTCCTCTGGCTCTTTTGGAGGTGCTGCCCCTGAAATGAACTGTAGAGCCATGGGCACAGTAATTCATCATACGCTTTTCACCACTGATCATTTGTTGCCTGCCCCATTTTTCCCAGGGACTTACTTTAACTCCAAAATTGATGGTGAAATAAATAGACAAATAAATCAGCCAGACAGAAATATCTCCCATTCTATTACCTGATGCTCTAAGATATGCTGGTTTCCTCCTCACCTCCAAATTTAGTTTTGACTGTGGAGCAGCTCAGATAATATTCAATCTCCATTCCTGTTTCAGGTTATCTGTATATAAAACCAGCATGAAAACAGCAACCTGCTGGCTCTGGAAAACTACAGTGCTATTGGAAAGAGCTTTCTGAGTTTCAGGGGTTTTCACCACAACCTTCCAGCACACCAGGGTGCAGATATATAACTTCATAGTAAAAAAACCTGAACCTTGTCAGCACAACATCTCTCAGCAGCTTTCTGGTTCACACTGCTGCCAGGGGATCCAGGGACTAAAGGAGACCTGTAACAGGAGCCTTACAAATGCCATCAGCTGATCCTGACATGCTTTTGGCACTGCCAGAGGGACAGACAATAGTGCCCCACTGTGCTGTCTGGTCTCTTTTCAGTACAGATAAAATCTGAACAGAGACAGAACAGAACAAAGAACAGCTGAGCAGTGTCCAGTCAGACGTTGATTTACTTTTTGGAACTAACATATTTTTGACACAGCATTTCTGGTTGTAAACAGAGCCTGGCAAACCTAAAAATTATGAGCAAGGACAGAAATTGAAGTGGCTTGATGAGGCCAAGAAATCTTCTTTACCAGCACGCCCAACAGGGGAAAACAACAAATGAGAAATTACATTAAAACAAAAAAAAAATTGCATTGATTTGTGCTTCAGCCAGCACAAGTCAACACAATTCTGTTCAGGTCAGAGAACTTACCCTGATTTACATTAGATGAGCACCTGGCCTCGTATACTTTATGATTCATCACAGCAGATTTAACTTTCATGGGTATGACCTCCTAACTCTGGGATCACTCTTGTAGAGCTGGTGTCAAATGCAGTCTGTCACAGATGTGTGTGTTTGTAGCTATTATTTCAAGCACACACCAAATGAGGCTTGAAATCCCAGTACATACTTAGAATTAAGATGCAGCATTGCTTCATGCCTTGACTGCAAGTAGCTGCATCCCCACTAAAAGTGCTCAGTAAATGTGAGCCGGACTGGCAGAGAAAGAGCAGGAGCTGCAGCCCCTCGGGGGCTGTTTCCTGGCTGTGAATGCAGCTTGCTGGAGACCCCAGGCCTTGCTAGAAACAAGCTGTCAGAGGGAAAGGAGCAGATCTGTTTGTGCAGCTGGCCCCTGTCGATCAATTTTTAGTTTATTCCTGATGTTCAGAATTGCTCCCACTGCACAAACTTTCCATCCAAAAAAAAAAAGCACCAAAATAACCCTGTTTGAAAGTAGCCCTGGGTGGAGACATTTGTAAAAAGTACAATTCTTAACAAAATAATTCAGGGAGCAGCTCACACAGCAAAGATGACTGATTGGAAAGATGACACAAGTCTTGAGGATGAGGTATGTATGTGTTATATCATGTAATGGGAAACTTCCTTGGGAATAACCAGAACATCACATATCTGGCCAGTAATAAAACCAGTGATGTAATTTTGCAATCCAGTAGAGGGCAAACTTAGCCTGTATATTCTCAAAGTGCTCCTAGGACAGTGCATGGCTGATGTTCAGACATGTTTATCTTTCATTTGAAAGCCTACAAAGATATTTAGCAACCTGCAGCACCAGAATTTATAAGATGAAACTGCTTCAATCATACCTATAATTCAGTGACTCTTCAGACAAATCAATGTTTATTACAAAATCAACAAACTGATAAGGAACAACATACACTTTGAATATTTTCCATTACCATGCTGTTTTATCCCATTAATTCCAATATTTGATTAATCAGCACTTACACACCTATTTTCTGGAATTTGCCCACATAAATAACAGATAAATGAAGAATTCACCTCCCTGCACTTAATATTACATATCAGAACACCTGCTTCAAGCAGATTTGTTTTGAGTTAGCTGCTGTCTATAAGAGTAACATCTGCTTTACACCTGGGGTTGTGGGCTATGTAAAGCAACACAAGCATTTTTGGAGAATGTTTTTTTGAAGAACCTCTTGCCCCTAGTACAAAATCCTGCTGCTGTTATTGGCCATGCACTTTCCCCACAGCCTTCCCAGCAATTCCTTACCCTGGCCAGATGAGTTGTGTGGTCCATTTTTGTTTCTCAAAGTCTGATTCACACGTGCGCCTGCTCCTCTCACAGAAATCATGGCTCACAGCCAGGAGCTGGAGTGCAAGGAGCCCAAGCTCAGCTCCTCAGCTCTAGGGATGAACAGCAAAGCTGGTGCCTGTTCTGGTTGGGAGCTCTCAGAGATTGCCACAAGAACTTAACCTCAGAGCAAAGGTGTGGGGACACAATCACTCACAGGGACTGAGGGAAGGACGGGTCCTGCTCACACAGGTGGGATTTAGGGGCCAAGTGACTTTCCTTGTTAGTGGTGATTTTTTTTTGGTGGAAGCGTGGTGGTGTTTGCAGGGGTCTTAGGAAGAGGGAAGAGATGAGAATGTTGACTTCATGTTTCAGAAGGCTTGATTTATTGTTTTATGATATATATTATATTAAAACTATACTAAAAGAATAGAAGAAAGGATTGCATCAGAAGGCTAGCAAGGAATAGAAAAGGAATGATAACAAAGGCTTGTGACTGATCGAGACAGTCCGGACAGCTGGACTGTGATTGGCCATTAATTAGAAACAACCACATGAGACCAATCCCAGATCCACCTGTTGCATTCCACAGCAGCAGATAACCATTGTTTACATTTTGTTCCTGAGGCCTCTTGGCTTCTCAGGAGAAACAAATCCTAAGGAAAGGATTTTTCATAAAGCACGTCTGTGACGTGGAAGAGCCAAAGCACCCAGGACTGCGCTGCTGTGAGTGCCAGCCATAGTGAGAGGGACATTTTGGGGAGGCTCAGGGGAACTCAGTCCCCAACAGTCTCACAGCTAAAGACACTTGAGTTTTACTTGCAAAGCTGCCACTGGCCTGATGGGTAAACCTTGAGTAAAAGGTTGCTCTGTTACTGCAATAAGGCAAACTGGCAGCCTGTATAAAGTGCTGAGATGAAAAACACTGAATTCATGCCTGAATTTTGGGAAATGTCACTATTTCTATGAGAAGTCTCCCTCTAGCAGAAAGCTGAGCAGCCTGGCTCAGACCAGGCAACCACTTATCCTTTTAGTTTGAGCTTCAGTGACTATCCCCACACTAAAATTTCAGCAGATTATTAAACACCCCCCAGCCTGCTGCCATCATGGTCAGTATGACCCACATTTCTGTTGGCTCTTCAGAAACCATCAATGATAAGGACTCTTGGAGTCTCTAATCTTCTCTGAAACCTTTAGGGAGCTAATGAGGGAATGCACACATTTTTTAAAGCTCACAAACATGCACAAACACACCATTTACACTCAAGCAAATCCAGGAATGTCCACCTGAAATCAGCTCATTTCCACAAGAACAAGCCCAACACTACCCATTTCAGCTGTGATGTTTTCATCAAATCCATCTCATGGACTGCCCAGCTGCTGTCCTTCCTAATCTAAATGAGCCATGTGTCATTAATTAACCTTTCACATCATTGATTTTGTGGGGGACACCAGCCTGCCTGTGTGAATCTGCCATCCCATCCATCAGCACCTTAAACTGACACCACTAAGAGTTACATCCTCTCCCTTTCCCAGAGCTAGCAGCAGCTGCCTTGCCTCATGCCTCC
Organism: Emberiza elegans; assembly: GCA_024865655.1. Classification (NCBI taxonomy): domain Eukaryota; kingdom Metazoa; phylum Chordata; class Aves; order Passeriformes; family Fringillidae; genus Emberiza; species Emberiza elegans. The sequence goes on along the minus strand of JALJVW010000206.1, from coordinate 10,945,609 downwards.
CACAAAACAGATTATTTCCTCTGAAGATGCCTCACAAAGACATCAAAAATCAGAAAGGGAACACAAAGGAAAAAAAGAGGCAAAGAAATGTAATCAGCACAAATATCTAAAAGACTGTTGCAGGGCTCAGAGTCAGACCAGTTTTCTTTTCTGCCCTTTCAGTGTGAAGTCTAACTGAGAAGAAATGACTAATGAGAAGGTTAACCTCCTAGACACAGAAATGGACCAATATCTATCCATCTGCTCTCCAGGAAAATGCATATAGTGGAATAAAAGGTCTCCATCCCAGAAAAAATGCTGCACCAGAGTAGGAGCTACACAATCCCTTCCTCATGGGTGAGTTTTCTGCAGAATGAAGGAAAAATAAAAAGAAGTAAGGCTTGACTCCTATTTTTCTGTGTGTAGGTAGAGTACAAAAGATGTGGCTCTGGGAAAGAGCAATAAGGTACAGGGAAATGCAGGTCACAGGTGGCATGGAAAAAGGAGATTGCCAAGGAAAGGTCCATGCAAGCAGAGCAGCAGAAACCTTCAGGTAAAAATCCTCAGGCTCTGCTGGGAGCTGTGCCATTCCTGCAGCTTGGGGCTGAACTGGATCAGTTCACAACAGAGGCAACATTGGTCACCAGAAAAAGCCCTCATAGCCAGAAACTGGACCATGTCCAGTACAGCCAACAGTATGTTTCTCATGAAGAAAAGTGAATTCCTCTTATAACTTGAATTCCTGGAGAGACTAACAATTAAATGCTAGTGGCTTTATGCAACATCTAAAAGAAGAATATTTGTGGTTTCATGCATTCACTAAAGAGAAAAACAACAAGATAGATGAGGTTTGCACAACTCAAAATAGTTTCTTATAAAGGAAAAATTCACTATTTCTTTTTTTTATATTTGAGCGTACTTAGTCTTTCGTGTGCATCTGACAAACATCTCAACCCTCTTCTATTTTGCTGTATTAATTTTACATGCCTCAGCAATTTCTGTTGTTGCAAAAACTATGGTCAAGGAGGCTGATACTGAGGAATTAGAGTCTCCTTTTAATATTAGACTGAGATGGCAAAGATCCCAGTTTGGAGCACTTCTCAGTGGGTCACATGGAAGCTCTCCACAAGGATCACCAGACAATTGAATCCCTGCAGAGTTCTCTGTCAATGTCTACCCACAGATATAAACTTGGGCCACCACTGGTGAAGAGGCTCCACCAGGCACCACATGCAAAAGGACATCCCTGGGCACCATACACAAAAGGACATCCATCTGCCCATTCTCATCTCCTCTGCTCACCTGGTTCATTGCTAAACCCCAAACCACTTTGTTCAAGGGATGTCTCTTTTAATTCTGGCACTGGATGAGGTGAATCAGTCACCACAGCACAACTTCTCAGGGAGGAAGTGCTACACTAGAAACTAAATACAACTTGAGGATAAAAGAGGGAATGGAGGGAGTTTCTCCTGCAGGAGCTGAGACACACAGACCAAACACACCATTTTGGCAGTGGCCTTTCAAAATTGACTTTTCCAGCATTAAGGGTCTGAGCGTATTTTGCTGTCAAAGATCTCAACATTTTAATAGATTTATTTCATTTGTGTACTTCAGAGACACACATGACAGGATGATGCTTTTCAAGAAGGCAAGCACTAGATGAATAAGACAGCTATTATAGTGAACTCTGGCTGTGAATTTAATTCTCGTGTTTGACACAGGCACGCTTGCTGAACAGTCTGTGCCAGAGATGCATGTTTAAGCAGGGCACTAAATCAATATTTACCATAATTTTGAAAGATGTCTGAGCACAGCCTGGGAAGGAAGACAGCACTTGATGAATAACCATCAGTGAAACACAGGGCTCTAAAACTTTCCAGATAATAAACTGCTCACAGGGCACTGGATGTCAAAGACAGTTAAATCCATATTATAAGCAGACAGAGCTGGGTAATGCTGTTTCAGTCTTCTGTGCTGTGTTCTCAACTACAAAACTTGTGTACCACAATAATTCACTTTTTATCATTAAATGAACTACCTGATAGTCTGTGACTCATCTGGGCTCTGCCAGCCTGTCTCCCCCATGCTTTGAACCCTCAGTTCCTAGAGACAGCTTTTGAACCGCCCTGTCCAAACCCCTCTGCAGTTCTCCACATTGAGAATCATCTCAAGGAAGGTGCATCTCTATCTGCCAAGCCAGTTTTTGGTACTCAGTGACATCTGGATGGACCCTCTGGTGCCAAAGGCTGTCTGAGCACAACCGATGGGGATCATTTGGTTAAAAAAATCAAAATATGGAGAAGCTAATTCTCCACACAGTACATGAAATACAGAGAAGGGGTTCGCTCCAATTTTACTGATGGAAGAAAGGAATTCTGAATTTGAAAAAAAAAAAAAATCACCATTTAATTCCTCACTAACACAAAATTCTAAAGGGAAATAAAAAGTCCATCAAGTTACAGGAAAGTTTCAAGTCTAAAGCATTTTAATTAAATATGAATTATAAATAGATACATGATGAACAGAAATATATTTTTTTTACTATGACAGCTGAAACAAAATTAATCAAAATGGTAAAGTAAAACCAAAATATTTTCTATATTTAAACAAAAAGAAACCTGACAAAATTAATTTACATTCATTCTCCATTTTAACTTGTATCAAAACTGAAACCAATTTGTTCCTGAAAAATGTGCCTACTTTGATTTAGCTGTATTTCCTGATGGTTGTTAAATTTGAAATGTTTTTGATCATCTCTAATTGAAAGACCTCTATAACTCTAGAAACTGCTCAAAGCAGAGAGAAAGATGAGAAAGAAAGATGTGGCTAGATGTCATAGGTATGTCAAATGGCCATTTGATGACAATCTGTGCCAGGAATATGAAGAAAGAAAGGAATAACACACACTTCCAGAAATGTTTGTGAAATATTTTTTATTCCTTCTCATTAACTCCTTCACATTGAATGATTTCCCACACCGGAAGCATCAGATTTTAGGGCTCTGCTTGAGTCTTACTTTACCAGTGAGGCCCATAAATGTCACATTTCTTAGTATAAAGAGATGAGCATGTGGAGAGTTTTGTAACTGAATTAATAAATCTGTGTTAACACCTTTTCTGCATCTCCCAAAAAACCTCAGCTATGTGCTTCTTTTAGGCTCTGGTTTTTCAAAGGCTTTCATGGTTGCTTAACCTGAAGCAGATGAATGTATATGTCTAAATGCTACGTTTATTTTTAAAAAATGTATATTTTTTGAAGTGAAATAGATACTCAAATCTCTGCAGCACTGAAGCACCAGAATACAAACTCCCTGAAACAATCTTCATATGTATCTCACACACTGCTGTCAGCATCTTTGGTTCTTGCTCTAAATCAAACACAACGTGAGAGCTCCAATAATAAATAATGAAGTTTTCGGGACGTGCTTTTGGGAGTGTGTGAAAGCATGAAAGAGAACTGTATCTTTTGTTTGACAACAGAGGAAGCCAGTCACACAGAATCACAGAATCACAGAATAACGAGGTTGGAAGAGACCACTAAGATCATCAAGTCCAACCTATGCTGTAACACCTCAATTAGACTGTAGCACCAAGTGCCATGTCCAGTCATTTTTTAAACACATCCATAGATGGTGATTCTACCACCTCCCTGGGAAGAGCATTCCAGTACTTTATTATTCTTTTGGTGAAAAATTTCTTCCTAATATCCAACCTGTACCTTCCCTGCCATAGCTGGAGACTGTGTCCTCTGGTTCTGTCACTGCTGCCCAGTGGAAGAGACCGACCCCACCTGTCTACAGCCTCCTTTCAGGAATGTGTAGAGAGCAATAAGGTCACCTCTAAACCTCCTCTTCTCCAGGCTAAACAGCCCCAGCTCCTTCAAACGTTCCTTCCCCATCTTGGATTCACTCAGGGGTCCAAAGTGGCCTCCATGCCCTCTTGCTAACATGCCACGTGTCCCGAGGCATGTGGCATGTCCTTCCTTTTCACAGCTCCCCAAGCCTTTGTGAGCAAGGGCAGTGCTCTGGCCACCAGCCTCTGCACAGGACAGGGAGAACCTCAGGAGCAGTGCAGAACTATGGAACAGCTCCTTCCCTGGCACACAGCTGCATGCGGAGTAGGGGCAGAAAGGGGAAACATCCTTTCAAATTCTCCTGAAGCGGTGTGGCCACATCAATGCAAAAGTTCCCCTACTTCTCATGGGATTCACATTCTCTGAACCTGAGAGAAGCAGAGAAAAGAATGACCAAAACAATTCTTATCTCATTTGCTGTACCTGTGCTGTGACAAAGTGGAATGCACTGTGGAAGGTTGTTTACCTAAAGGGAATTGGTGATTGGATTCTGGTGTGAGTGCTTTGATTCCTTGGCCAATTGAATCCACGTGTGAGTCAGGACTGTCGGCTGACAGTCACCAGATTTGGTGAGTGAGTGCTTGGCAGATTCAGTTTAGATGTAAGGTAATACAGTGTAATATAGTGTAGAATAATATAGCATAACAAAGTAATTAATTAGCCTTCTGATAAGATGGAGTCCTCCTCATCACTTCTCCCAGACATCAGGCAAAATATCACTGATAACTTCTCCCTCTGAATTTACCTCAGACCCTAAAGAGAGAACAGTGGCCTAAAAATCTGCTTGGGAGAAGAAAATATCAACCACAAGTGTCAAATAACCCTATACTTCTAGATATGTGGAGGAAAGCAACACATACACTTTATAGAGCATGAAATGGGTTTTCTTTTGCTTTTGAAATAAGCTCAGAATTATATAAATGCTACCAAAAACAGGAAATGCAGCTACTTCTTCTACTGGAGGTAAAATTTCCTATTTTTAATGCAGATTTTTTTCTTCTCTATTGGATCTTGAATAAAGGTGACTGCTGTTATTTTCAATCATTTGTATTTGTCACCATACAAACAGAGGTGAAACAAATCCAAGTAAGATCAGGTTCTCAGGAGAATGATGATGACACCAACACTGAGCCTGTGCTGGGAGAAAAGAGAAGCTTGTCTTATTCAGCCTAGTGAAACAGAAGCCCAGAGGGGATGTGAATGTTGTCTATAAATACATCAAGGAATATAAATAAGAGAGGAAACAGAGCTATTTAAGCTAAAGGACAACATTGGCACAAGAACAAATGGATATAAGCTGGCCATGAATAAATTGAGGCTGAAAATTAGAAGAATGTTTCAAAGCAACAGAGAAGTGAGGCTCTTGAACAATTTCCCCGTGGGAGTAGTGGTGGTAAATGACCCAATTTGTTCTAAGATGGATCAGCTAATTAGTTTATGAAAGGGTTTATCTGACAGAGGCTGACTATGGCAAGGGGCTGGCCTCAGCCCCAGATGCCCTTTACAGCCCCACATTTCTAAGTAATTTAGGTATTAATCCAGTTCCTTATTGAATGGCATCTCATAATGGTTTCTAAATCCAAATTTATTGTTTTTTCTGAGTGATTCCATTATGCAACGCCACTGACGTGCCCATTACCTTCCAAACACCAAAAAAATGACCCTGCTTGCAGGAGTTCTGGTTTAATCTTTTTTTTTTTTTTTTTTTTTTTTCCCCAGACATGCAGCAGATTAAGCACAAGCAAAGTGGTGTTCAGATGTTTAGGGCACAAGGGGTGGGGGTGGTAGACAAAGGTAAGCCAAGGCAAGAGCAGCATCCTTGTAAAAATGCTTTTGAGCGAAACAAACCATGACTTACAAATCTTAATCTTAACATTTCCATCTTGCTTCATCTTTTATACACCAGGCATTGAGTGTTTCAATCAGATTTAAGCACAGTTTTGAACTAAGGTGGTTCATAAATTTCTGAGCGATGGAGATGGAGATAAGTGGCCCTCTGGAGGACAGGGACAGTTCTTGATTACTCATTTCCGGCTGTTCATAATTTCCAGCTACCTGAGAAGTCAGGTCTCCTCCTGCCTCTCACTTGGTGACATTTTTTGCTTGGTACCTTGTCAAACCCCCTGGCTGTACCAGCCCTTGCCTTGATAAGTGCTGATGTCTTTGTGAAGATGCACAAAGAATACAGATACAACTATTCCATTAATTTCTCATCCTACACACTAATAGAGTTTCTTTTAATTATTTGGGGGCTTTGGTTTGTTTTTTGGTGTTCAGTATTTGGGGTGTTTTTGTTTTTTTTTTTTTTTAAGGAATGGAAACCCTCTTTCATTACTTGAATGATTACCAAGACATGATTCTGGTGAACTGAAATTTCTCATTTCCCAAACCACTTTCCAAAGCAAAAAATTTTATGATGCAGGCAGGTTTGGTGAGAAACCTTGAAGAGGAGGATGATGTCTTTGGTGTGATCTTAAATTGCCAGCACATTCCTTCCCCCAGGGTTGCAGCCTCTCACTGTTTTCAGAGGGCAGGAGGTTGGGGATTTTTTTGGGGGGAGTTGGTTTTTCAATTTTGTTTTTGTTTTTGTTGTTTTGGTTTTTTGTTTTGTTTGGGTTTTTTTTTAGTTGGCTTTTGTTTTATTAGGCATTTTTTTTGTTTGTTTGGTTTTTTTTAATAATTTCCTTTCAGAGATAATTGAAAATTCATCTTTGTGAGTTAAGGTACTACCAAAAAAATCAACAGATGTGGTGTTTAAGGGCAGAAGAAAATTGCACTTCATAAACAGGGTTATTCTGGGGCAAGAACAGTCTACTGTCTAAATGTCACCCTGGTACTTTGGGTTTTGCAAAGTAAAATTGTACAATTGAACACTGGCTGCAATGTTGTGCTTTCAGTTTGAAGTTTTTACATAATGGGGTTTTTTGGGTTGTGGGGTTTTTATTCATGTGAACCACTCAAGAGTGAACGTCAATATTTCCAGTTAAATTGTGAAAGAGGTGGAATAGGTATATCCTTAGAGGATACACTAAAGGATATAACCTTTCTTGCAGCCAACTGCCTACACATAATGTCCAACTAACCAAACAGGTGACCCCCAGTTTTTAAAACACCACTGAACATCCTGCACAGATCATTTGGAGTACAACCCCATCATGATCTCAGCCCAGGACACTTCATGCCTACTGAGCTATAAGTAGGAGTCCAGCCTAGGGACAAAGACTGAAAGACAGAACATCAAAATTCATTCCCATTTCCTTCTGCACCTCCTCAAACTTTAAAACCAGTGGCAATCCCACCAGCCTTTCCTGGGGCACTCAATTTCCTGGCATCCAGTTTGTGCATCAACCACAACGTTGTTTTCTGCACCAACCCATTGTGATACACAAAAACCATGGCTCAGAGCAGCTTGTTTTGCTACCAGTTTGCACAGTTATGTCTATGTAAAAAGACAAAACAACCCACTGAGCATCTTCTGTCCAGAGGCCAAGCAGCGGAACTCCAGCCATCCAGCTGCAGTCCCTTGCTCCTCCAAAACAGGGAGCATATGTTGGCAGCCCACTGGGAATGTTCTTTAGCCTCTGCCGTGGCTGGAGCTGTGCCCAAACACTTCTGAGGGCACCAACAGAGGAAAAATGTGCCAGCAGCTCTGTAAACAGACTGGCACCACAGACACAGGCAGCTGGCAGGTGCTGCCCTGGCCCTGGGCAGGTCACTGCATGGACAGGCTCAGTACATCAGGCATTTCAGAGGGGAGTGAGACTGCTGTAGTCATACAGAAGTTTGCTTTTGTGCCAGAGCAAAGGAGGCTAGCAATGATATCATAGCAATTTAATTTTTTTTTTCTTTTAGAAAATCCCTCCGAAGACACTACGGGGAAAATCTGTGTTTGATCCAAAGCCCTCTAACAGCAACAGAAAGGCATCCACAAGAGCTTCAGTGGCTTCTGCTAGGCTGGGAGAGAAAATAATACCACAGATTAGGAGCTAGGTGAAAGAAAAACATTAAGAACATAGCACTTTTCAACATACTGAAGATAGAAAACCACTGGGAATGTTCTTTAGCCTCTGCCGTGGCTGGAGCTGTGCCCAAACACTTCTGAGGGCACCAACAGAGGAAAAATGTGCCAGCAGCTCTGTAAACAGACTGGCACCACAGACACAGGCAGCTGGCAGGTGCTGCCCTGGCCCTGGGCAGGTCACTGCATGGACAGGCTCAGTACATCAGGCATTTCAGAGGGGAGTGAGACCGCTGTAGTCATACAGAAGTTTGCTTTTGTGCCAAAGCAAAGGAGACTAGCAATGATATCATAGCAATTTAATTATTTTTTTTCTTTTAGAAAATCCCTCAGAAGACACTACGGGGAAAATCTGTGTTTGATCCAAAGCCCTCTAACAGCAACAAGAAAGGCATCCACAAGAGCTTCAGTGGCTTCTGCTAGGCTGGGAGAGAAAATAATACCACGGATTAGGAACTAGGTGAAAGAAAAACATTAAGAACATAGCACTTTTCAACATACTGAAGATAGAAAAGGTTTTTTACCAAGATTTCGGTTTATAGACTTTGCAGGTAACATTCTCAGAAGTGGCAACACTTTTAAGCAACAGAAGTGGCTGTAGTCAGGCTAGGAAGCACTGAAAAAATGTATTTATGCATTAACAAGGCAAATGATAGGCTGATTAGATCAAATCTAGTGGTTTATTACATGACCAATATGCAGGGAGGCCAAGTTTGACATAATTACGCAACTTTGCCTATTTTGATTTGAGCGCCAAGCTACTGCAGCAAGTAAAGATAAGCACATATAAAAAGCATTAACCATAAAGGACAGATCATCAATTACTTTAAATTGGTCCTAAAGCCAGTAGACCTAAATTAATTTAGGCTACTTTGGCTACAGCATTGTGACAGCAGCGCTGCCAAAAAATCTGAAAGTGATCATGGATGATTTTGAATTCCTGTAGCATGAAAGGGCACTCATAAAATAGGATTGCTCCACAGGGACAAGAGTTACCAATAGACTATCTATGAAAAACAGACCAATATTTTTATATTTAACCTTCTGAAAAATTAGTGAGGTAGCACTGTGTGTAAAACGTTCTGCAAATAGATGAAGTTCCTGAATCTTCATGGATATGGACTATATGCTATTGGAATATAAAAATACTGATAGTTTTCCTCAGTGAGGTAAAGACAAGTTAAACTGAGAGCACAAGTTTTGAGGTGGATGAGTGAACTAAAAAGACCAAGTTTTCTGGACAGAGCAGCCAGATCCTTCAAGGGTATGCACATAAATTGATCAAATAGTAAAAAAAAGTGTAAGGAACAAATACTTCATGCTGTAGGTGCATGCATTCTGAAGCAGCTATGTTTAGATAATGCAAAGCATAAGCTTTTTTTCCAGGTACTTTGCAGTAACACAGTGACTGGTGCATGAAATGAGGGAAGCTGAGCTGTTACAGGAGCCAACACATGATTTACAAGTTCAACAATACTGGGAGATGAAGACAACAAAAATGGAGATGGAAATTTAGATAAGAGCAGGCAAAAACGTCAGAAACCAATTATAGAAGTTTTAAGGTCAAACCAAAGAAATTAAAAGTTCTTTTTGATCCAAGTGCTGATTCAGCCTTTGATGTTTTGTTTTGGTGGATGACAGTCAGATATTTCCCTGATATTATTCTGCTTATTCACTGAAAACAACTTCACACAATCCTTTTTTTCTTTTTTTTTTTTTTTCTGGAACATCATCTGAAGGCAATGTCCTGAAATAGAATTCAAAGGAAGATTTTTCTGCTAACAGTACTGAATTTCCCCTTTTTGGCAAAAACCTATGTGAAATAATCTTTTGTTTTCATTAGGACCATGCTGTAATCTCTTCCCCTATTCTGCTCCTGCTTCTGGACACTGGACCAGCAACTAGGTCCAGATTCCTGCATCTCATTCAGTCTTTTTGCCTGGCTGCTTCCACCTTTTCATCCCTTGCTAAATCAGGATCCCCCTTTAGCCAGCTTGGCTGCAAGGCAGCAGCATTTACGTCACCTGCAGTGTGTTGTGTCACTGCCACAGTTAAAACTCCTGTTCCAAGGGAGATCCTGACCAGCAGCACACACAGAGGCACCCAAAGCAATGACAAAGGAATCAGAAAGGTGCGAGAAAAGTTTTAGGGTTGAATGGAAAGGTTGACCTCGTTAAAATTATTAAATTGTTTAGGTTGTAAGAGACCTTTATGATCATTGAGTCAAACTCTTAACCCACCACTGCCAAACCCACCACCAAACCAGATCCCCAGTGCCACATCTCTACAGCTCTTAAATTACCCCAGTGTTGATTCCTCAACCACTTAATCACCACAGGTTCAACATCCCTAGCTCCCTCAGCCTTCTTCCAAAGGTGATAAACTCCTTTTGTTCCCCTGAGTGCCTGCCAAAGCCTCATGTTCAGCCAGGCTGTGTTCCCTGCTGGCTTGTCCTACAGCACATGGGAATTTCCTTCTTGAAGAATGCCCAGCCTTCCTGGACCCCTTTGCCCTTCAGGAGTGTCTCCCAAAGGACTCTCAGCTAGGCTTGGAATTTTTCCTCTCTGCTGTACTGCATTTCCAGCTGACATCTGGTAAGTTGATGTCCCCAAAAGAACAAGAGCCAGCAGCTGCAAGACTTGTCCCAGGTTCCTATGGAATATTTCATCTGCCTCCTCATCCTGGTTTTCAACAGACTCCCACCATAATCCTGCTCTTTTCCCTGGTTGTTACCAATAAACACTGAACCTGATTGTCACCAACATTGTGCTCTAGACAAGTTTCTCAAGTTTAGCCAGCGTCCTTGCAAAAATGAACCTGGCTGCAATAAAATCCACAGAAAGCAGCACAAATTACAGCCTGCAATAAATTCCACAACTGTAACATTGTGGTGATTAAGATTAAATATGAACATCAATGTTAGCATTTCTCTCATTTCCTCTGACACCCAAACATCACTCAGGCGTCAGTGTTTGATATTTTCAATGGACAGAAACGTGCATTTCCAGCAGTTTTCATCTAAATGTCTCAGCTAGTGAAAAGCAGTCCTTGGGAGATGTCTCTTTCTTCCTGAATATTGTCCCTTCAGTGAGTAGGTCACCCACAGAAATTAACACTCACAGCCCTCAGTTAGGAAAAATTAATTACATTCCAAGCAAGCAAAGAAACAGGAGAAAGAAGGAGCTTGTAGTGTTTCATATACTAACAGTGGGCACTTCCACCAGCCTCATGAAAAAACTAATCTTTTTTTTTGAGCTCTTCTAGTTCCACTTAGATATTTTAGCATTTCTTAGTTTCATACAGTGATGGAGCATGACTTAAAGTATTGACATTAATAGCAAAATTCTTAATGGACTCTGTGGCCTTTTACCCACTTTTCTTGTTGCTGACAAAACATCTTTTTGATACAGGAATTCTCTCTCTTTTTTTTTAATGGCATCAATTTCTTTTTTTTTTTTCCATTTATGGGGTGGATTTCTGGGGGGACTGTTTGCAAAAACTGCCAAGACTTCAGAATGTAGGAGATGGCCTCATTATGTCCTCCTTCAATTAGTCAGGGTCCCACAGACTGTACGTACAATACTGCAAAAGTAATACCAAAGGATAATTTCTCCTATAATGTCAAAGTTTTCAGTGATCAAGGCTACCAAAAGAGCATGATTAATTACCTTAATTACCTTCACACAAATCCTCTGTGTTCTTCTTTTCCTCCTGTGCATACTGATGCATTGCTGCCATCATAAACAGATTTAAAAGGCAAGGGTTGCCATACTTTACGTGGAAATTACTTTTTTCCCCCACAGTATTTACCTGCAGCTGTTGCCACATCAATCTTTCTTCAAAGTTTCAGTGCTGCCTTCTTTGCATTTTTTTTTCCAGGCTGATGCAGTTTTGTGACACCCACTATTTACTCTGTCTCTAGCAATTCTGTGCATCTCGTTGGGGTTTATTCACATTCAGTACCTTCACTCTTAATAGGAATGAATTTTCCTTCAGCTGTCATTTTAATACATAAACTGTCACGTCACACAGCTTACTCATACCTATAATGCCAGTGATTTCTGCCTTCCCCTGTATTTTTCCCTTTTTTTCTTTCTTCCCCTACAAAGCACCCTGTTTCAAAGAAATAAAAGAATTAATAGAAAGTGCTAAACCACTGGGCTTCTTTGGAGACAGGGGCAAAAGATGCCCAGTTCCACAGGAAAACATGCTGATTCCCACTGATTTTAACCATGTTCAGTGCATTAAATATAACCCCATGCCAGTATTTTACAGATCTGCTGTGCACAATAGACAGTAATGGCGCTGTAGAAGCTCTTAGGGCCTTTTATGAGAACTCTCAATATGAGAGAGTCTTTTATTCTTTTTGACAAGTGGATCCTTTAAACTGCTCTAGTAAAGAAAAGAATGGAATAAGGCAAAGCTAAAATTTTCGCTTTTGCTCAGCATGTCCAGATCAATGCTAATTAAGACCAACTATAAAAGAGACTTCTAGGGATTTTGAGTCTAAATGTAATTATGTGTAATATAACTATTAAAAACAGATCAGAAAGCTTGATGTTGAGTTTTAATGAATCCCTATTTTTCCCAGACTGAGACACCTGGAGTCATAGGCAGAGCTATCTGAAAAGCATTCACAACAACCCAAATTTAGACCATACTCACCTGATTTTGGGTCTTGTTATGACAGCCAATCTATTAGAGAGTTGCATAATCCTTTTGCTGCTCTACATAGGCAGTTGGTGCAATGAACAGAGCACAGAGGTGATGTGATTTCAGTAATCCATGCAGCTGAGGAGGCTTACAGCTCCATTCTGTACTAGATGATTTTTTTTTTTGGTCTGGGCATAAAAGTATAATTCTTTTCAAGGTCAGATAAAGTATTTTGCAATAGTAGAAGTGGAAAGCACTGAAAGCATTTAGTATACAACCAAACCATCAAGCCTGCACTGTTTCTGGAAAAGGTGACACATAGCTCCCCAGAGGTGGGAAAGTGTGTATTTTGTACTTTTCTTTGGTGTGTGTCAGAGATTGCTGTGTGTCATTCAGAGTTGGCGAAATGTTTAGGAAGGAAAATTCAAAATTGCAGGCTGTTGAAGTATGCCCTGAGCAGAACACTACATTCTATCAAAGAGCCTTCTGCAGATTTTACTTGTCCACCTCTCTGTGGAGAGAGGATACACAATGAACTTCTCCAGATCTTGCACAAACACCCACCTTCAAAAACAACTGAAACCTAAGAAGAGCTCGTCAAAATTTACTATTTATCTGAATCAGAATGTCTTAGAGAAAAGGCGGAGTGCACCTGTGAAGCAGAAGGGGATGTTTTTCAGAGATCAGGGTGACAAAGGTGGTTTCTCCTATGGCAAATGGAGAGGAAAGCAGTTAATTCATCAGTGGTGAAACATAGAATAGTCCTCAGGGAAAAGAGCAAGTTTCCTACAGATATAACTCGTACCAAGCTGGTATTTGGGCTCAGCTCACTCCCCAGCTGCAGGGACAGAGATTAGAGGTGACATCTGCAGTGTCACTGGGGCAGGGCAGCTTCCCCATGGGACAACTGAATTGAGTTTTGCAGGGGGAGAGTGAGACCAGGGCACTGTGGAAATCCAGAGAGGGCCGGGGGATTCAGAGCAAAGCACTGATCATCACAAAGGCTTTCCTGGAGTGCTGCCACCATCCTTTGGCAGGATGCAGAACAGCACGGGCAGCTCTGCCGAGCGGAAGGAGCCTGTTCCTTTCCAGGGAGGTCACAGGGCAGCGCCCATCACTGCTCCTTCCAGTGTCCCTCCCAGCTGGAGGTCAGACTGGCAAATTTATGAAGCCACTGTGGCCAAATCCAAGTTTTTATCAGTATGTGCTTGAACCTCTGCAGTTTCAGTCACAACTCACTCAAACGCTCCAACTGTGATGAAACCATCAAAATTATAAAGATGAAAATGAAAAGGTTATGCTACCACAGTGGTTAAAAACTTTCAGGACTTTTATCTGCCTGTAACAGTTACACCTGAAGGCTATGGCAGGTACACACAGAGGGTGGGATTTTCAAATGTACCATTGATGTGACCTGGCTTTTGCCAAAGGCAAACTCATTTCAGTTAACTAATAATCACTGCCCTGCAAATATGTCATCTTGAGTTATCATCCTTCCACTGTCCCAAGAAACAGCATGAGTTAAAAAGCCCTGAGGGCTCCTGGGCCTTCAGACACATGAAATTTCCCTGGAGATGAATACAACTAAATGCTTTACAAATCTGTACTTTTTTCCCTGCTGATAGAAGAAAAAGGACAGCAAAAATGGCTGGGTGGGTGAAAGATGGAAAAGAATCTTTTCACCTGTACGCCTGATGTTGTTCTTCATCCCGGTTTTTAATCTCACTAATCTGAGCTGTGAATTTCAGCGTCAGTAGCTTGTAGGAAACAACAAAGATAGTGGGAGAAATAATCCTTCGGGAGTTCACTGGTACTGAAGCAATACTAGGTTTTACTCTGCAATGATGCTGAAACAGTGAGGGCTGAATGAACCCAGCCATCAGCCAGCAGGAAGAAGTCAAGCATGAGCTCCTACAATACACAGAAACACCATGGAAAGGGTATCTCTCCAGGGAAATGATCCACAAATTAAAGCTGGGCGTTCTGCAGCAGCATTCACTCTGTCAGCTCTGTCTTTTAAAGGCTGTGCTACTGTGTTTACTTCAAATTCACAGCACCTGATCTTCCTATAACACAGTCTCATAGTTTACTCTGTTCAGAAACACAGGAAACATTTCCAAATCAATTTTCAATGTGTCTGAGATTCCTGCTGTAAGTTTTTGAGCTGGGATGCAGAGCATCGAGGCTGGGGTGGAACTGGTAGAATCTTTCACATACCTATCTCTCAGAAATATCTTCTCTGTTAGTACATTTTATATTAGCAGTAATAATCATTAGGTCAGAAAAAGCTCAAAGCTTTTATACAGGTTTCTTTTTCCTTTCTTTTTATGTAAAACAAAGAATTATCCTCATAATCATCTTGCTTGAGCCAAGATCATGAGAGAAAATGTCCTGGGGCAAGGTGTCAAGGTCACAGGAGAAAATACATTGCCATGAACAATAAAGGTAATGGTTGCTCTTTTGAATTTAGTGTAACATAAATTCAATTTTAATTGAAATTCAGCAAAATTACTGCAAAAATTCTCTTCTTCCTGATAGTGTAAACTCAGATGAGCAGTATGAAAAGGAAATTATTCTTTCCAAAGACATGGAATCAGTCTGCACAGATCTTTCATAGCCCTCACATCACATGCACATGTGGTGATACAGTTCAGAACTATTTGTTTTCTCATACAGCATACACATTTTTCAGTGTTTTCCTACTAGAGTTTTAACATTACATTTTACCTGTTAACTTCCTTATTTTCTTGCATCATGTATTAGAATCCACCCAAAACTTTTGCAAAAGTGAGTACAGTCTGAAATGTGCAGAATAAGAGAAGATATTCCAAAGTCCTGTGTTAAATTTACCTAGGAGGGTTTTTTTACTGTTTTTGAAAAACAAAAGGCAAGGGACATACCCTAGCAATGGCATTCTAAAGAGATAAATCCTACTCCATGAGAGACCCCCTAGAAGAAAAAAACTTTTTCAAAGCCTTACACATGAGGGATGCAGGTTCCTGGATTGTAAACTGTGCTAAAACACCCAGTTGTACCCATATGCTTAATTCTCCACTGCTTTTCAAACTAAATAAGTATTTTCAAGAGGACTTGATCTCTTATTTGCTTGCAACCTTTCTTTTTTTTTGCTGTTTGCTTGATTTAAGAACTACAGAAACTTTTAGGTTTGAAAAGACCTTGAAGTCTTTTCAAACCTAAAAGTTTTTAACTGAGCACTGTCAAGCCCATCACTAAACCATGTCACTCAGTGTCACATCCACACATCTTTGAAATACCACCAGGGGTGGTGACTCCACCTCCTCCCTGGGGATCCTGTTCCAATGTTGGACAGCCCTTTCAGTGAAGTTTTTCCAGCTTTACAATCCAAACCTGTCCTGGTACAACTTGAGGTAAATTCCCCTTGTCCTGTTCCCTGGGATGAGAGACTGACCCATGCCTGGCTACACTCTCAGGGAGTTGTAAAGATTGATAACGTGCCCCCTGAGTCTCCTTTTCTCCAGATTAAACACCCACAGCCCCAGCCACTCCCCACCAGACTTGTTCTCCAGACCCTTCACCAGCTTTGTTGCCCTTCTCTGGACACACTTTGTCAAAATGGAGCACTAAAATTTGATTCTATGGGAATTAACTATGGCATAAAAAGGCCAGAACTGGGAGAAATCCCTTTGGAGCACTTCATATGAGGAAACACTTCCCACATCAGCCCCCAGCCAAGCTGCATCTCAACAGCCACTGGGTCCTCCCTGTGGCTGTCCCCACCTGCCTCCACACTGGCTACGGACTGAGTGATAGCTGTGCTCTAGAAATAGAAACTGAACTGAAGAAATGAAATTTAGAATCAGTCCCCTACAGATGGCTCTGTCACTATAAAAGCCACCTGCTCTCAAATTAACACTTGTTTATATATAAATTTAGAACACCATAATAAATTAGCACCCACTCAACAGAAATGAGCTCTTCTGAATGGTGCTTCTCTTACCACTGGATAATGGGAGGGGAAAATGCTTTCTCCCTTGAAGGCATTCAGAGCAGAAATGCAATAGCAGCACAAAGAGTGGAAGAGTTGTGGATGGAGTGAACACTTTCCATGTGCCAGCATTTACTCTGCACAGAAGACTTGGTGGGAAATTTTGCAAATCCCAACTTGGAGCAGGCACAGAGTATCTATATCAATGCCTCAAATCTAAACAATGTACAGTTGGGTATTAAATCAATAAAGCAGTCAAACTTAAAGTTCATGAAAAAATGAAGAAAATAATAGGTCTAGAGAAAAAGGAAAAAAAAATAATAATAATAATAATAAATATCATAAAAATGAGAAGTTTAGCATAGAGATCAGGAAAGTGGTTTGGAGCTGTTTAAGAGATTAAGGACTTTCACTGTGAGGAAAAGAATCCCAAATCATTTAGTTCAATGTGCAGCTGAAATGAAGGCAGCAAACAAAATATGTGGTTGCTAGGAGGATATAACATAAATCAAAAGCACCACTGTAATTGCTATACACTGTAAGAAAGTGATAAGACCTCTCTGGGTATATTATACCTAGTCTTTGTTATCATCCCAAGGAAAGCTCCCATGCCTTTTCAAAGAATGCAGTGCAGAGCAAAACAAAGTGAGCAGCCAGCCTGCAAAATTTAAATTATTAACTACAGATAGAGTCTGGAAGAGAAACTGACAAACAGCAAAAGACAAAGTCTGACAGATGTGAGCCTGAACATTGAGTATTATTGACCAAAAAAATTCTGCTTTTGTCTGTCAGCCCCAAAGTTTGGATATTAAATTCCTGTCCCTTCCTGAAATCAAGGAACTGCACAAACACCTCCTAACCATCCCTGTGCCCACCACTTCCCTGAGGGTAGAACAGAAGCCCTCTCAAAGTCCTGAACATGTTCTGGTCAAAGGTAACCTACCTTTGCAGCTAGTCCCAACCCATCAGCAAAGACCCCAAGTGAGATCTCTCATCTTACACAGACTCAGAAGTGAGTGTTGGACCTTGATCCTTCCAGCAGAATGAAAGGTATTCCTGAAATACCTTGGACAAAGAATTTCATGGCTCAGTTTTCAGTTGCAGGAAGGTGAAAGGACTTTCCTGCCTTCCAGGAGTAAAATGACAAAGAATGCATTAAACAGCAATGGAATAACTTCAATAAAATATTCGTTCTCTAGACATATTGGCAGATTCTCTCTCTCCTGCACCTCAGACATACTCTGACAGGTTTTAGGAATATTGGGTGCAAAATATAGAAGGGATGCTTCATACAAAAGTCGTGGGACACAGCTCTTAGTTTTCTCACGTGTACAAAAAGATAAAGAATTATCCAGAGTCATCCCACCTGAATTCTGGCTCTTGACTCAGGGCACAAAGTTGAGAATGCAAGTACCTCTAACTACAGTCCCTGCCCAGAATGGTCTGCCTTGAGCAGTTCAGCTGTGGCCCTTCCTAAAGAGACCAAACTTCAGCCCTCCTGCCAAGGCAGAGCTCCTGTCCAGCGCTGCAACCACTCCACTGCATCCTCAGTGCCTCGTTCCAGCTGGCCAGACTGCCCTGGGCTGTTGGTTCTCACCAGCTCCCTTTTCCTCCACACTTCAGGTAAATCCAAAGACCATGGGCTGTGTGTCTTCATTTGTAACTCCCGTACCCCCATTGCCGACCTATTTATTGATCCATCAACCTCACGTTTGAATTTGTTAAATATACAGCTATCCACTTAAACTGCAGCAATGCAGTCATAAACCACAAGCTATAAATAAAATAAAAAAAAAAAGCATTACTTTGTTTCTTATTGTATTAGAAATGGAAACTGCAGTGAAGTCACCAGTCTATCTTCCATTAGGAATGACATGAGTGTTCTGCAACACTTTCCAGCACAAGAAAAACAATGGCCAAACACTGACACTGTTCAGGCCAAGGCTGGAAGCTCTGAGACAGAGGCTTGTGACGAATGTTTCATATATTGGGTGGGGAGAATTGCTTTTGGGCATGTCCATCAAACTCCACCAACTACAAAGGAGCCTGGAGGGGACCAGACTTCTCCCTTAAATTTGTCAGCAAGGTTGGATGAACCCAAGCACACAACTCCCTGTAGCAAAGAGAACCAGGGTTTTGCATCAAGAGTAAAATGCTGCTGCTGTTAACCAAGCTGCCTGTTGGAAGTGGGAGAGGATTCTATCATATGGATATGATTGAGAAGCTTACTGCCAAAAATCATGCAAATGGTAGAAAGATTCAAGAAATAAGGCAGGAACAGGACTCAGAACTTGATAAAGTGCTAGCCAAACTCCAACCAGGCTCAAGGAAAATTAAAAAGACTGTAAAATTCTGGATAAAGTCCCTTGTAGTTGGGGAAAAAATGACCACAAAATAAAACAAAAACTCACAAGCAATTCTACCTAAGATATTCTTTGTCAAAATGTCAGAGAGTTCACATTTCTCTTTGAATTTAAAAATAAATAAATCTCTGTGTGTTTAAATAATTATTATTATAAAAGGAATACCACATTTTCATCAAGAATTGGCTCACATTGTGCAATGTGCTGTGTAAAAAAACAGAAAGAGCCTGTGCACCAGAAATCCCAAATTTCAGAGAGGAGACAGCTCACAGACATGGACAGAGAGACAGGAGAGGAACAGAGAAAGGAATGAAGGATGATAAGGAGGAAAAAGAAAAATAATTTGAAAGATGATAAAGGATGCTAGTGAAATAGTTTCATAAATGTATACATGGGGCTCCTCTCATGCAAAGGAAGAAAGTGAGTCCTTGTTTGACGATGTATGTGGGTAAATGGCTGCCACATGTACAATCACATCTTGTGATGATGGCTGAAACTGATCATTGGCTGTTTTTATTGCTGTTTTTCTTTTAATTCTTGCACACTCAACAATAATACTGAAAGGCACAGAAGGATGCTAAGTCTGGACCTAGATATAATTTTTTTTTCCGCCCAGTTCTTCTACTGAAACTGCTTTCATGCCACTGCCACTTGTGCTGTCAGTGGAGTCATTAGTGGGTGTTAGCTCAGCCTCCTTTGGGTCACCCCAATCCTCACACACCTGGGGTCATTTCCCCAAGGAATCCTCATAGCATCTCATGAAACACTACAAATTACCTGCTCACCCTAAAATGAGCAAAACCTGGTAAAAACTACACACTTCCCTTTAATTTTCTGGTCTTGAGGGCATGAGTGACAGGCTGTGTTCCAAAAGGTCCATAACCCTGCCATGGCACAGCCAATGTTCACAATAATAGCTGCTCTTCACCCCCAAAAGGAACCAACCTTTCCTTGCAGAAAGGATGCCCACAAGTTCAAAGAAAGAAGCAGACCCCTGATGCTCCACCACAATGTTGTTACCTCAGGAAGGCAGCATGGTCTAGGTGGCAGTTTCTTTGCTAGAAATTTCTCTGCTGGGCTGTTTTCCAGAAGTCTTAAGCAGGATGCCATAACTTCTTTATTTGTTAGTTACTCATAGCCCTTAAAATAACATTATATTGCTGTCTGGAAAAACAGAGAGAAACTGAAAGAGGGGGAAATATTGGTTCCCTGGGAAACTGAACTACTGAAGTCTTGTCTTCTGTGGCTCATGGAGAGATTCTCTGATGTCTAACAAGATAGCAGCTCCTGCTGATGCTTCTTCCTTGGCTAGAGCATTCCTATGTCTCCTTTGTACAGTGCCTCCAGTATCTCAGTGAGTAAATCCATACTGCAGGCTTTAATATGGTGGAGACACAAAAAGAGTCTCTCTCCTTTATGAAGCCATTGATTTTCATGAAGCTTGTCAGACCTTTCATCACATCTGGCTGGTACTGGTTGGTTGAATCAAAAAAGCTGCTGGAGAGGAGCAGAAGCAATTGAGCTCTCACACACACATTGTGGTCACATAACACCTCATTTTCCCAGAAAAACAGACTGGAGATCTTCCTCTCTGTACAGGCCATTGAGAAACCACTTCCAACAGAATGGAATTGTTCACACTGTACCACAGAGCAAAGTTCTCAGCACGTACTCTCTATAACTATGCTCAGTCGATGCAGAATCCACCAGCTCCAGGCTCTGAATTAACATGCAGACCAGCAATACAAAAACCCAGTCTTTTCTGCAGTTTCTATTCATCAGTTCAAGCAGGGATGAATGTACTTTATTTTTCTCCCCAGATGGTTGGAAGCTGCAAAGTAATTTAGCAGCCTATGTTCTTCTGAAAAAATTATCATGCTTTTTCTTTCCTGGGTGACTTCTGCATCCCCTGCTGACTGGCTTAATGGTACTGAGAGTTATGGAATGATATTGTTTTTATTATGTGCCTTTTTAAATTGCATTTTGACACACAGTCTATCCATTCATGGGTCTTTAAAGAAGAAGCTTTGCCCAAGTGCCTGCAACATCTAAGTAACAGAATGGTTACCTTGACAAGACACTGAGAATAAGCCAAGGTGCCTTTGGGATGAGTGCTCATTTTCAGTCCTTTCATTCTGCCATTCTCTAAAGAGGCCATGAAACTACTTACTGACTTGTGAGAGTCAGTAAAACACTTCAGAAGAAGTTTTCCTCTGGATTTTAGTCCTAGCTTGAAGCTATACAGAGAAATCAGGAAACTGTGTGATTTTAAGAAAGATAGCTCTCTTTACTAGGGCCTCTCACATGCTGGCTTTTCCTGCCCCCTGTGCAGCCAGCAGCACTGGGCATGGCTGTGAGACTGGTCCCCTGAGACATAAAAAGGGAAAGGGCCACATGTCTCTGTTAATAAATTAACCAGAGTCAAGGGCCATTTGGGGCTCTGGCCCTGAGGCTTTTACAGATTTAAGTTGTTAACAAATCACCTGCATGGTTTTGATCCTTGACAACCACTGCTCCTCCAAGCAACTGCTGGGTGCATTGGGAATTAACACAGGTGCTGGCCATTGCCAAAAAGCAGATTTCAGCCTTTCTGGGGAGGCTCCAAGGCTCAGCAGTGGAGATGCAGGCAGCATGTGCCAGATGGCTTCAGTGCCTCAGAGCTGTCCCAGGCACACTGAAGCTGCTGGAGCCAGGGCAGCCCATCAGTCTCAGTGAGCAGCAGTGTGCAGGCTGTTCTGCATGGGGACATCATGGGGACATCACATACCCTTCTCCTGCTGCCTCCCTGTGAGCCTCAGGCACTGCAGGAGAGACCCCACAGAGGGAGCTTCATGCTGGGGTACCAGGAACACTCAATTCAGCCCCTCTAACACTCACTCCAAAGGCTGTTTCTGGCAGCTTACAGGGTATTGGAAGAGTGCTTTCCCCTGAGGAGTGCAGCCAGGAGAGGAACAAGTTGTGCTGCAGTGGCACAGGACTTCCAGGCAGCTGCTGGCACCCAGATCTCAGCCACAACAGATAATTCAGTCTCCTGCTGATACAGAGCTGACAGACTTGGGCCAGAAGGGATCAGAACTCATTTAAGGTGATGGCCCTCATCTTGCCTGGCACACTGCAGACTTGGGCCATGACACCCTGGTTCATGCCAGAACCCTCAGCTGGACCAGGCAGCAGCATCCATGAGCTCTCCAGAGCACAGATGAAATCTGCACACTCAGAGGGACTTTTTCCTCTGCAGTTGATGATCAGCTGGAAAGAATCCCCTCCTGGCACAGAAAAACCTCCCACCACAAGAAGCAGTCAGGTGTATAAGACCTCCCCTCAAGAGTACATGCTGAGAGCTTTCCCCTGTGGTACAGTGTGAACAATTCCATTCTGTTGGAAGTGGTTTCTCAATGGCCTGTACAGAGAGGAAGATCTCCAGTCTGTTTTTCTGGGAAAATGAGGTGTTATGTGACCACAATGTGTGTGTGAGTGCTCAATTGCTTCTGCTTCTCTCCAGAGCACAGATGAAATCTGCACACTCAGAGGGACTTTTTCCTCCTGCAGTTGATGATCAGCTGGAAAGAATCCCCTCCTGGCACAGGAAAACCTCCCACCACAAGAAGCAGTCAGGTGTATAAGACCCCACCTAAGAGGGCACCAAGCACAAGCACACCTCCTAAATGTTCCTGAATATTCCAAGCTGCATCTCCCTGCCATTTCTTAGTCCAACAGCAGCAGCTAGAGGGACTTAGGTCTTCCCAGCCATCCACTGGCAAGAGGTGTCAAGATCAGAATCCCCCAGGGAAAGGTGGGTGCGGCTCTGCCCTTCCAGAGAGGAGCTGCTGAGCAGAGCCAGTGCTGTCCAAGCACTGGGAATTGGGGATCCACAAGCCTTGTCCCCACTTTCTGCCACTAAACTGCATTTTACATCTCTGATTCCACGCTTGACACATTATCTGTTGTTTATTTTGGGGCATGATGAACAGTAGGGGTGTCTAGCACACACCTCAAATACAAGGCTACTGTGATTCAAACACAAACCAATTCTCTGATGCATCTCCTCAAAAAAAAATTTGAATTTTTGCCTCTTTCTCTCCAGTTTATTTTTTTTCCTTTGGTTTATCTCTATTCCTGTTCATTTGCCTTAACCACAGAGGCCAGAATGAGATGAAGTCTGGGAAATGTTCTGGCATTATTTAAAGATTTAGCCCTGCTGCAACAAATCCTTTCATGCTTCTGGTTGCTAATTACAAGAAAATACTTTGATAACTGTGGAAATCATTTAACTATCCTTCCACCTTTCAAACACTGTGTCAAACTATGTATAAATACACATCTTAATCCAGTTTGATCGCAACCTGAAATGAACAAACTAGGAATAGGCTCTTGCAGCTTAACACATGAAAGTTGAAAACATTTGCTTACTATTAGGGACCCATTTCTATTTGAATTAATGAGCACAGTGCTATAAATATCTAATTTCCATGAATTTCAAATAATGTGGGAGCACATCTGGGATGGCAGTATTGGGGAAGAAGCATCTTTGCCTCTTTACTGCAGCAAATCAGTGACATTTCCATTTTAACTTGAGGCCCCAGTGACTTTTTGCTGCCAACTCTTGACACCCTCTGGAGAATTTGTGGCCAGTGACCAGTTCTGCTGGGAGAAATAATAAATAGCCTGGCAGAACCCCACAAACCCTAATCTGCTTAATTAACTGTGATAGAAGTAGTACTCACATGAACAAGTGAAAAGAGTGAAAAAATTCAGCACTGCTGTTAGAAAAGACATATTCATTGTAAGGAAGTATAATTCTCTCTGTATTAGGACGCTTGACTTTTATCTGTAGTATATTATCTTTCTGAATGTTACTATGAAGGTGCTGCCTTCTGCAGTGTTTTTGTTTTATCTGACAGCTCATTCAGCTCCCTGATAGCAGGCTTTGCATTTTGAGCTTGAATATGCCTCTGCCACACACCTACAGCTTTCCATCACAGGCAATAAATGCATTTATTTTATTTTTGTCTTGAATTTTGTTTCATGCAATATTGTTTTCTTCAGACAGATGTGGCTACATTTGTGCTAAAACCATTTCTATTGCCAGAAATGAAGATCATTTAGAAGATCATGTAGAAGAATTCTGCTCAGACCAAGGGGAGGGAGGGGGGGGAGGGAGGGAGGGGGAGGGAGGGAGGGGAGGGAGGAAGGAAGGAAGGAAGGAAGGAAGGAAGGAAGGAAGGAAGGAAGGAAGGAAGGAAGGAAGGAAGGAAGGAAGGAAGGAAGGAAGGAAGGAAGGAAGGAAGGAAGGAAGGAAGGAAGGAAGGAAGGAAGGAAGGAAGGAAGGAAGGAAGGAAGGAAGGAAGGAAGGAAGGAAGGAAGGGAGGGAGGGAGGGAGGGAGGGAGGGAGGGAGGGAGGAAGGGAGGGAGGAAGGGAGGGAGGGAGGGAGGAAGGGAGGGAGGGAGGAAGGGAGGAAGGGAGGAAGGGAGGAAGGGCTCAGATTTCGCCAAAGAAACAATGTCTCAAGGTCCACAGCTTCTGAGCAAGTAACCATCATAATTAACCACCACAAATCTCTGTAAGTGACCTGCAAAACTGTACTAATTAATAAAGTGAGTAGAAGAGAGGGTTTTTGTAATATCAGACATTTTCAAGGGAGAAAATACAAATAACAAATAGCAGACATCAAAATTTCTCTAAGATGATGCAGGGAGGGCAATGTCCTCTGATCAATCATCCATCCATCCATCCATCCATCCATCCATCCATCCATCCATCCATCCATCCATCCATCCATCCATCCATCCATCCGTACTGGAACCACAGTCAGGGTTACTCTTGGTACTGAATTGGGAATCAGATCCCTGAATCTATGAAATCTTACATCTAAGTGAAATGAAGTCTTGATTATGCACAAATAATCCCTTAGACATAAACCACTGACAAAGTCTAAGTTTGGATCTAGCTGCACCTAAACCCAGCTCTGAGGAGCAGTTTAGAATGCAAGGGGTTCTCTCCTGAATCTCATGGCTTAACAGGAGGGTATCCCTGAGAATTTTGTTCAACTCAAACCTCTTGCAGGAAACAATCAAGTGTATCCTTGCCACTGAATTTGTACAATTAAACTTCATAAAATTTTCAGTTTATAGCAATAAACATATTTCTGCTTCTCTCTTAAGAGGGAAGTACATTTTTCCATATGTGAGATCTGAAAAAAAAAAAAAAAAAAAAAGGAAGAAAATTAAGAATAATCACAGATCTGAGAATAGAAGGAACCAAGTTCCTCATCTTGGGTTGCAGCCAGGAAGCTGCTTAGGACCCAGGACCAAACTCTGGTGCCCTCAGCCCAGTCTGCTGCAGTGGGAGGCTTTAAGCTCTGCCTGTTAACCACATTTTCAAAGACTGATCTTCAGTTCACATCTCCTGGTTTTCTTGTCCGTACTGTACAGCACCAATTAATTGCCTCTGTCTGAAGCAGCCTCCTTAGCATATAAAGTCTCTCCACATTTATTTCTTTTTCTTTCTGCAGTGCCCTATCAAAGGAATTTTAAAATAGAATTACAGAAGTAACTGAAAACCAAGGAGATTGCACCTTGAGCATTTTCAGATGGGAAAGAGCAAATTAAATGGATGCCATGGTAAATTAAAAAAAAAAATCTAATTAGATAATTCCACTCTTAAAAAAAATCACTACATATCTTTTGGTTAGGATTTTTAAGAAGCAATTTGTAGATATCTAACTTTGCTAAATAAATGGTCTCATTCTTCTTCTCTTGGGGCTAAAGCCTTTCTAGAAACAGGCCTCTCACAGAGAATCTCAGGTTGGAAACAAAAAGCCCCTCAGATGCCAAGAAGCTGTCAATGGGTGCAAATATTGGCTATTCAACCTGCCAAAGAGAGGCCAAGATCTGAGTTGAAAGCTGAAGAGAATAAAAAAAAAAAGATAGCTTGACACTGGTTCTCATCTTGAAAACATATAAACCCACCACGAGTGCTAAACAGATCAGCACAAACTGAAATTAAACTACAGCACAGCCTAAAAATCAAGGGACAGGCAAAAATGGAATAGTCAGGACCAACAATGTTTATTTTCCCTAGAGGAAAAAAAACTGTGTAACTTTCCCATAACACAACAACTATTATAGAAGTTAAAGAAGAGAAAGGCACAGATTTCAGTATGCAGTTTGTTATTACATCTGAGGTTCATTACAAAATAACTAATATGCTGCTGCCAAAAGATAAACCAAATTGCACAGAATCGTTCTGATTTTCAGCCAGGCTTAAGACCTGTTCAGAGCAGGTAGAGAGAAGGAGCCTTTAAAGCAGAACAAAGGTGGACAGAGTGATAAATAATGCACAGCAGAAAGCAGCCTCTACTTCTCACTGGCACGTGAGGATCTCTTGGCTTGATCCCCTGCAAAATGGGGTGTCAGGGACATATTTCATGAAAAATCCTTTCCTTAGGATCTTTTCTCCTGAGAAGCTGAGAAGCCTCAGAGGAAAAGAAAAACAATGGTTATTTGCTGCTGTGGAATGCAGCAGGTGCATCTTTGGTTGGTCTCATGTGGTTGTTTTTAATTAATGGCCAATCACAGTCCAGCTGTCTCGGACTCTTTGGTCAGTCACAAGATTTTATTATCATTCCATTCCTTTCCTTTCAAGCCTTCTGATGAAATCCTTTCTTCTATTCTTCAGTATAATTTTGTATATAATTTTCTTTTAATATAATATATATCATAAAATAATAAATCAGCCTTCTGAAACATGGAGTCAAGATTCTCATCTCTTCCCTCGTCCTAGGATCCCTGTGAACACCACCACAATGGGGTCTCCATCACTGGGGTGCTGTGAAAGGGAAAGAGCTGAGGGATTTTATTCAGCTGGAAATGTGGATGTGCCCTGGCTGGTGCCCTGTGCCATGAGGGGTTTATAAAGTCCAGAGAGTAAAAGAGCCCTGCTGAAAGCAGCTGTACTGCTGCAAAAATACAGCCCCATAACTCTTCTTTGGCTTTGAGATTTGACTCAAATGTATGAGGGAGAAAAAGGAGTTGATTTCTGTTGGGAGGGCCGTGTGAGAGTTCAGTTCCCTGTGTTCCAACACAGCTGAGACATTTCAGCATGGTAGCAGCATTGGCCAGCTGGCCCATCACTGCTCTGTGCCTGTTGCAGAGTTTTCTTGGGATGCTGGAAGCTCCTGCCTGCTTGAGCAGCCTTACAGCCACCTCTGCCCTCTATGCTTTCCACAATTTCTTTTGTGATATTTGACTGTACCCAAAATTCAATGTCAATATATGCTTTAATTGCTCATATAACACTCAAATTTTCTTCTGAAACTTTGCTGTCAAGCACAGGCCTTGACTATGAGCTTAAACTGGCAGCCAGCTATTGTTGGCTATCAATCCTTGAGCCAAACCCATGCTCAAGTGAAGATGATGCACGCTAACAGCTCAGCACTGCACCCTCCTTGTTCTGGATCAATAAAACATGCTCCTCGTTCCTAAAGAGTGTGATTTTCTCAGTCTGATCTCTTTCTCATCTTTATTTGATGGAAGAGGCAGCTTTGTGAAGCACTGTGCCTGGTTAGACAGCAAAACTTTTTAATGGTTTATATCACTGCTCTAAAAATCTAAAATTCACCTCAAGCCATGGCAAAGAAGGAAGATCCAAGTCAGCTTACAGAAAATTAAGCATGCATGTATTCCAAAAATTTCCACTGCCCTTTTTCCTTCGTGTCATGAAAGAATTGGGAAAGCGGGGGATGTTGCAAAGAGAAAAAAGTGCCAAAACCTCATGATCAAAGCATTTTAAGGAGCAGCAGAGCAATTGAGTGATTAGCAAAGCATGTATGAGTCCAAATGAACAAAAACCAGGGTTTGAGTGAGGAGACCTCAGAGTTGCACTCTAGAGAGGCATTTCTGCTTCCTCACCCACAAACTGTGCTGGGAAATGCAGATTTTCTGTGCAAAGGTACCAAGCAGCATTCAGCAAAAATCATGGCTTAAAACCTCACAGCCCCCTGCTCCTGCTCTCTGCATGCAGCAAACATGGGAATAAAGCAAAGAAGGGAGATTCACAGGGATTTTTCTTCAGGGCTTTGCAAATTAAGGCTAATTAAATATTTTAGAGGAGTTTTGCTCCTAGCCAAGTGAAGGGTTTGTGTGTTTATACATACCATGGGCATGTCATGCAGAAAGCCATCAGAACTGACCAGATGAAACAGGAAAATCCCCTTTGCAGGCTTGTGACCTTACAAATAATAAACAATTAGGAACATTCTGTATTTATCCCTCAAGAGTTCTGTGCCCCTCCCAGTGCCTAAAGGGAACCAGCAAAAAAATTGTAGAGGAACTTTTTTACAAGGGCATAGAATAAGTGGTAATGTCTTTAAACTGAAAGAGGGCAGCTTCAGGTTAGATATTTGAAAGAAAGTTCTTTACTGTGAGCATGGTGAGGCACCTGAACAGGTTGCCCAGAGAGGTGGTAGATGGAAATGAAAGACCCTATAAAGAGCTCCCACCTCCCATGTAATGGAAGACAATTGTTCAGGGACTACCAAATCTCATGTTTAAAACACAAAAGTGAAAATTATCTTTCAAAATCCAGTCCCTGCTGTCCCTGTTTCTCAGTTCCACTCAAAACCAGCAATATTAATCTAATGTAATTCATTCAATCCAGTCTACAGCAAGCAGTAATTATCTGTGGCAAATCTCAATAGAGGCTTTGAGGAGCTAAAACATTGCAGCAATGGAGCCCACAGACATATCCTAGCTGATGAATGTCTCTTTTATAGTCCTTATCTCCTCCCTTCTGAGGATAATGCATCTAAAACACAGTTCACTAAGTTCTGGTAGAGTTTTGAAAATTACTTTCTAATGTGTGCATGTTTTCCCTTAGGAGTTGATGTTTTCCCTACAGACTTTACAAATTTTTCTGTCACTTGGCCATAAAGTTATTTTTTAATGGAAAAATATACCTTCCTTAAAAAGCACAACTAAATTAAATAACCTTCTAAATGCAACAAGCCAGAGGTCCTCATCAAAAAAAAAAAGATTAAACCAACTGTATTTCCCCTGAAATAACCTTCCTGACATTTGCCTCTCTCAGAGGTCTAAATATTTTATATCTTCTTTCCTAAATATTAAAGAACCAGGGTAGAACTAAATGCTAAGATTTAACAGTGGGTATAACAAGAGCTGTTGGCAGTGCTGAGACAGCCTGAATTTTCTTTACCATCAGCCATGTGCTGAATTAAGCCCACTGAGGTTATGACAAGAGGACTGAGGGAAATGTCACCATGCTGACATTTAACTCACCTTAAGGGAGTGGAGAATGAGCCTTGCCTTTGGACTCTGAAGTAAATACCCCATCTTTAGTTCTTGGAGCAGTAAGGAGAGGGCAATCTGCTGTGCAAATAGAATATATGGTACCCAGAGAAAGCAGTGTCTTTTTCAACACAAGATCTCATCTTTAATTAACTTTATTTAGAGCAAAATCCACAAAATAAGGCATGGCCTGAGCAACAAGTGACTAGCTCACGTTCATCAGGGTTCCCAAAGGAACCAGCAGCCAGAGACACTGACATTGATATCATGCCCACAATTTCTGGCAAAGCACCATTTAACCTTGCCTGCTTTATATCTACATCTGCCTTCTGCTCCACACAGAGATTCATAAATCTTCTGTGCACTAATATCAGCACTTTTGAAATCTTATTTGCCTATTTCAAGAGAACTGGTATCTTCAAATTCATGTGAGCATCCTTTTTCTGTTGGTCCAGACAACAGGCTTCCCCTCCAAGGATTCATCAAGATTGAAATGCAGACATCAATCTCAGTCAGATCAGAATAAACAAAGCTTTGCTAAAACCTCAATTTTAGGAAAATAGACCCAGTCTTTTTTTCCCAGGCTCTGACTGCTGTGCCTTGTATTTTTATAGATAAATCACTCTCAGCTTTGCTGATTACACTCTGGTATTCAGCCATCCATCTGGACACACAAGAAATGTCCTGGCTCTTGGGAAATGGCAGGCAAGGATTTAATACCATAATTCTACCCACACTGACAACCGGTAGCACAGTAGACCAGGCTGATGCTACAAGAGGGATGCAATTTGAGATTAGGATGTCTACATTGGGGTGTTTATATAAGTACCAGGTGTCTAAACTCCCATTAGAGCCAACAGGGCTCTAGTCAAAGGAAATCAATGGAATACAAGCAGCAAGTCAGGGAGCAGCCAGCCCACAGCAGCCTTGCAGTGAGTTCCATCACTCCCTGGACACCACTATGTCCCACTGACTAAAATGGGAGCCTAGGTACTGCCTGTCCAATTCCGCTGCCTAAATGAAGATATCTAGCATCATTTGAGACATCCCAGCACCTCCAAGACATTCTGTTGGTGCCAGCAGACACAACTCAGGAGCTGTGGGATGTTCATGTCCCCAGGCAACAGCAGCTGGAAGAGTGCATGGCACGTCTCACACACCACTAGTGCAGAAAGTCCTGCTCCTGAGTTACATGTGAGCAGAAGTAAATGTCTAAATATTGGTGCTGTCATCCTAAACTGAGTCCTATCCTTTAAGGATCACCTTACATTGGTTTTCCAGTTAGTGCAGAGAGGGAATTTTAGTCTTTCTGAGGACTCATTCAAGTCCCTTGCAGCACTTTGGCATTTTTTCACCTCTGCAACAACACTAGCTATAAACATTTTAGTTTTCTTTTCCTTTTTTTTTTTTTTTTTTGTTGGTTTTATTAAAGGAAATTAATAAATTTCATTTTTAATGGTGTTATAGAGGTGCTTAGGAGTGCTGTTACACCACACAGAGACTCAGAGCCAAAATGTGAAGATTTGTTGATATTTACACATCTAAAAGGCAATTTCCCTCCAGTAATGTTCCATAATACCCTTCTGACTCATCAAAAAATATCTCTTTTTTGGCAAACACCATCACCTGGGCCCCATGGTGCTGTTGAAGAAGATCAGGCATGCTGGCTTTCAAATGACACATGGGACAGAAGATACCTTTTCTACCACACAATGTAAGCATATTGCTTTGCTCTGGTATAACACCTATATTTTATTACTTTATTGCAGCATTTGGGTGCATCTGTGCACTTCAGCCTCTGCAAAGTACAGCTGCTTCTCAGGTAAATACAGTCAGTGTTCAGATGAATGTCTTTACAGTCTTGGTTAAATTGCTAAGTCTGGAAACGACAATGGTAGGACCACAGTGACATTTGCTCCCTTTCCCTGACTCTTTTTAATTTCTATTTCCAAAGCATGAGAGTACAAAAATGACAATTCCATTGAATAAAATATTGATTTTTTTTCCTGAATGATGTCCATATCAAAATCCAAATCTAAAAAATGTGAACAAAGAAATATGAAGTGATCTTTCAAGAAAGAATAATTTATGGTAATGTCTCTACAAACTATAATTTAAAGTGCCATAGTCCTCATTCTTGTACAATCACTAAAACTTTAAGCAGTAGGAACTATTCTTCATAATTCTTCATAACTGATTATTCAATAAGCCTTATGTTTTACACTGGAAAAGCTTTAGGGGCAATTCTTCCATCAGCACACAAGAGATTTAGGGATGTTGCTTTTGCTGGCATTACTGGAAGTCAGACATGGATATATTTCCTGTTCTTAAAGAAAAACCTGGACAATGTCCCTCTCTTTCAGTTAGTCCATATCAGCTGCCAATCAGAATTTCTCTGATGAAAAAGATATGATGTAAAATATATAATGAAGCTACAGCAGGAAAGAATGTGAGGAAGGTTAACTATTGGAGGTCTCTGCTGTCAAAGATAGTTTAAGCTTTTTGATCATAATGCTGTGATGGTGCACTGCATTGATCACTTTCCATTAAAATTATAAAAATCACTAAAGTTTTCTAAGAATAAAAAGGATAAAGAGAAAAAACACACCACCCAATTCCTGCCATTGCTAAAGAGTTTGAGGATTCATAAACAACTTATTTTCTCCCTTCTTCCTTGGCTAATACCTTCATCACTTCCACTGTGATCATGCATGGCTAGAAATTCTCAATGCAGTTTCTGAATGGCAGCTTGAAGCACCTTCCTAAGAGCCACCACTGCCTTTTCAGTGGCCCATTAAAGATATCTGTGTTTCAGTCCAAATCAGCCCTTTAGTGCCCCTGAGCTGGACAAACCAGCAAGGCAGTTTATTTTTTGGGCTAAAAATGCCCTGTACAGGCAAAAATATTACACAGATTAACAACAGCAACAAAAAAAAAATACAGGGAAATTTCCCTTATCAATTAATGTAAAGGAAAACCAGCTGGTTTTATCCACTAAAAGTAAATTCACTTCTTTGTAAAATGGAGTATTCAGTGCCCTCCCCTGCCATTAAAAAAAGCACCCAAAACAGTAGGAGCAGGGCAGGCACAGGAAGGAAGCAGGAATGAACCCTAAATGAGAGAGTGACAGATACAGACAGGGCACAGATATGTTCTATAATATTGCTTCAGCCTTAGGGAATTCTAACAATATCGAGATAACTCAGGTGATTAAATCTGGAACAAGTCAGAAAAATGTGAAGGTACAGAGCATGCAGAGATCAGGACCTGGGAAATTGAAGGATAGCCCTGAGTTGCTGGAGGAGAGATCTGTAACAGTAAAGAGTGGCTGAAACTGGAGTAAATGACTGAAAAACCTCGGTGGCCTCTGCTGGCAGATTAACTGTGCAGTGGGTGGTCAGAGAAGAGGAGTGTTAGTGAGGCAGCACAGTGTGGCAAGGGAAACGTGTTCCACTGCTGCTCCCAGAGAGCTCCAGGTGCAGCCCTGGTGTTCCCCAGGGTAAGGGAAGCCCCTCAGTGAGCTCACACAGACACCACTGTGTGATATCTCAGCCAAGCACCAAGATATAAAGGGAAAAATAAAGTCCTAAGCTTGAGGGATGACCACAAAGCCGTGAACAAATTTAAAATCTAAGTTCTTTGAAGCAGGAAGCAGTATTCTGCTATCTGGCTGTTCAATTGGATCCCAATGTGCAACCAGCATTCCTATAGAGTGCTGCAATAGAACAAACACTGATGTTAGTCCCTGCTGCTGGCCCTTTCCTGGGCTTGTGCCTATGAAAAACTCTCTGATTCTCCACTCAGGAGAAGCAGTTAAAGCAGTGGCAAAGGCTCTGTGTGAGGTCATTATCTAGCAAAATCAGACTTGAATGTAAAGCTGCACTAAAAACCTGCAAACACTAGGATGGCTTGGATGCTAAGGGAAAATCCAAGAAATGTCAAAAGCCTAGAAGCATAAATTGGTACATAAAAAAAGAAATTGTATGGTGTATCTGCTGTCCTGAGTAGCAGTAAATTACCAGCAGCACACATCTGTCTGCCATAATTTCAGCCTCTTCCTAGCATTCCAATTTTGGATGCCATCTGCAAATAAGAAAATTTGCTGCTTTCAAAATGTTGACGTCCTGCCCTTTTTCAATTTGCCAGCAGAGCTGAGGGGCCCAGTGCCCACCATCTTTGTCAGACCCCAAGCTTCTCCCTGGAGCTCTCACAAAGGACAAGCCCTGACTTTGCTGCAGTGTATTTTGTTCTGCCTAGTTGAAGGCATGACACCAAGGAGAGCTGTACATGCTCTCTTTTTAAATTACCCAAGGTTTTTTAATTTTAACAGCCTTCCTTTCAAGTGAGCTGAAAAATTGATGTGGTCCCTGCTTATCCTCCATGCACTCCACACCTGCAACACAACTCTGGTTTTTGGGTACTCCTCCCTCCGAAGCTGTCTTTTGGAGGAAGGTTTGGATGACATGGAACAGGGCCTGGGCAAACAACCATATCTCTCTCCCTCCTCTACCTTTTTTCCTTGATTCCAATGAATGATTGGCACCAAAATTTGTTAGATTCTCAGATATTAAGCAGAATAACAAGGCCAAAAATAAAGATGGGAGCCCCACTTAGTGAATTAACGAGTTTTCCTCCTCCACCAAAGAGCTCACAGACCATGCAAGGGAAGTGCTCATCCTTACTCTCACTAAAGAACTAAAGCATGGGCAGAACCTCTGTCCCAGTCTCAGTGAGGTGGAACTACTGTGTGGATTCACATTCTCTGAAAAAATCCCTTCACCCAGGATTTTTCTTCTGGGAAGCTGAGAAGCCTCAGAGAAAAGGAAAACAAAATTATCTCATTTGCTTCTCCTGTGCTGTGCTCATCTGGAATATGTTTGGAGATTGTTTACCCACAGGTGATTGTTTCATTGGATTCTGGTGTGAGTTGTTTTCACTCTTTGGCCAGTCAGGGCCAAGCTGTGTTGGGATTCTGGAGAGAGTCAGGAGTTTTCATTATTATCTTTTTAGCATTCAGTAAGTATCCTTCCTGTATTCTTTAGTATAGTTAGTGTAGCATTCTTTAACATAATATAGTATCATAAAATAATAAATTAGCCTTCTGAGAACGTGGAGTCAGATTCATCATTCCTTCCTTGGTCGGGCATTCCCTGCAAATACAATACTACTGCTGATTTTTGTGAGCTCACATCAGATCACCAAGTCCATGCCTACACTGGCAGGTTAAAAGCATGTCAGACAAGTTTTTCTTGATGGCAGCAGTGTCTGGCCTTGAAAATCAGCTACCATTTATGATAACATAGCAGTGTGAAAGTGCAAAGCCTAAAACACTCAGACATTACCCCAATGTAACTCAGGGCTTAATGCAGGAATCAGAATATTCCCCTCAAGTGTTTTAGCAAAACTTTTTTAATGTGAATGCCATGAAATGCAAATCATCCTTGACTGTACCTAGATAAATACTTCATAAATCAGTGCTACCTGATTATCAAACTATTTCACTGATAAAAAAAAATTAAAACAAAATCCCAGCATGTCAATCTGCTTATTTTAAAACCAGCATAAAACTCCCCAGTATAATGCAAAGATCATAAACATCAAACTCTCCAGACCAGGCACAGGCAAACAGCATGAAAACAAAGAAAAGCACTAAATAAATAAATGAATGAAACCAAATCACTTTCCTAGGTTTACTTAACAGTGCTGATATAGAAATAAGCCAAATACATTCTACTGAGCAAGAAATTGAGTCTGAAGATAATCCCTTTTCTTTTTTTTTTCTTCTGTAGCCTAGAGGTCCTTTGTACTCCCATTGAAATCCTGGCCTCAAGTAATCCATACAGCATTCACAGCATGATATTATATCTATTTTATTGGGTAACACAATAATCAAAATGCTAAAATAAATCTTCTTCCTATTATTTGATTTAAGCATTGAAGTATTGAAGTGGCTAAGCTAATTTATTTTGATTATCAGCACATTAGTCTTGGTATTATAAATTAACCCCACAATTTTGACAGACCTTCCAGCCACCTAAGGTCTGAAAAATCTGATTTTCTTTAAACACATATCGTGCTAAGATTTATTTTGGAAATTTCAATTAATCAGTTCTGGTCTATAAAAAGTTAATATAAAGTGGTTTGCTGTTAAATGACATTGGCAACCACACATTTGCTCTGTCCTACACCAGTTAAAAAGCCATTGCAGATTCCCGGTTATAGTGCACAGAGCTCTGGCTGCATTTTTAAAGCACCAACTGTTAGTTAATTTTGTTAGCATAAACACCCAATAAAACTTTATGGCGTGTTCAACTCTCATTAAAGATGAAAAACAGCAGTAGAGCAGCACCCACAAACAAACAGGGATGGTTCTGTCACTGCTGATGCCCAGAACTCATCCAGATTCAGGGCTCAGGGCTTCCCGTGCCTGAGGACACTGCAGGGATGCAGAGCACGACATCCCACGCACTGCTGGAAACCCCTTGAGCCCCACACAGCTCTTCCATAAGGCTCCAGGCAAATATTTAATGGGGGAGGAACACTCTTTCTCCAACCCCTCAAATAACAGCTGTTGTGAGCAAAGTACACCCTTGCTGGTGCATATTTGCTCAAGGCTACAAAACCACAGCTCCTTTTGCTCCCCATCACCCCAAATATCCCAGAGAGGATGCTCCATCAACACCAGGGCTAGAGGAGCCTGCTGTTCCTCAGGGTGCATCCTGATTCCTGATTCCCTCCAGTCAGGGAAAGCACAGGTTTTCTGATCATTCAGGACATTTACAGTGTCAGCCTGGCCATCTCCCTTTGTCTTCCCATCCTTCAAAGGGGCGTTTGAGTCCTCCACTGAAATTTCTGGTCCTGACCCAGCATCATTCTTCTTGCCAAATTTCCTGTTAAGGGGACCTTTATGAGACAGCTGACACTCAGACAGTTGCAGGAAGAGCTCTAGGGAACATGGCTGGAATTAACTGCCAAAAGCCATCAGGTTTACAGGTGGAATTATAGAGAAAGCAGATTTCACTGTCTGAAATAATAGGAAGATCAAATCAAGAAGTTCCCACAGCTGTTACTCCTAAAATCCTTAGGGCTGCATTGGTTAAGGCAGTAAAATTTCTAAAATCATCTTTCCATTTACACCAGCAGAAGCAGAACTTCTGTCACTAAATTCAGCACCTGTACCAGATAGTATCCACTGAAAATTGCAGTTTACAAGAAAGTCAGAGACTGTAATAAAAAACCAGTTTCAAACACTTTGCCTTAAGTTCCTTGGCATGTCCTCTTGATTTAGAGTTCACCGCTTGAAGTTTTGATGGGTTTTGCCTCTGCAGCACTGTGAAAGTTCCTCCCAAAGGGTGTAGAAAGTAGAGGATTCTCACAAATTGGTACAGGGGAAAGAGCTAAATCAACACAAGCTTGTGCAAAATGAAACCTTGTTCCTTAAGGAGCCAAACTAATGTCTGGATCCCTAATGGACAGAGGACCCAAGTGTACAGTTTTCTCTCCCTTCTTTGCCCACAGGTTTTTCCTGCTGACACCTGCCCTGGGCAAGGGATATCATGCTTCATAGAGAGGGATATGCTCATGGAATATGGGGAGCAGATGCTGATGAGCTGCTGGCTCTTAAATGGACAATGATTAATATTTCCTTATTTTCTGTGGCAGAAAAGCTCAACTTTAGTCTATCATCTCTACCTAGTCTGAAATGTTTTGGTGGTTTACTCCTGGTACATCACTGCCTGCAAAACCAGAGTAATTCTCCCAGATTTTTACTTCTTATTGTCAGCTTAAACCCTAAATACACTGAAGGCCAAGGCATTTCTGTCTGTGTGGGGTCACAGCATCCAGCAGGATGGGGCATTGGTCTTGTCTGTTTCTCTCATGCAATGCTATATTAGACCTCTCTAAAGGGTTGATGTTTTGAGCTGGAAGTGTAATTTCCAAGGGACTGCCCTCTGAATGAGGCTGGATTTTGGAGATAGCTGACCAATCATGTTTTAAAGCCCTGGCAGCTACATCCAGTCCTACTTTAATACTTATTAGGTGTGGAAGTCAGCCTTGAATTCCCACTAGAGCATTAAAATTAGGAAACTCAAAAATACACTGCTTAGCTGTGCCCATGCAGGATAACTTACCACTCACCACTCACAGTAAAACACAATGTGCAAGTAAAGCTGAACTTGTTTCTGCTTCAGCAATAATACAGAGGAGCCAGCACAGCTTCCTTATCTTAATTTTCTGCATCCAAGAGTCCTAGAAATGCTGTGCCTCTATTGCTTCCATAACTTTGGAGGTATTGAATCTCTCTGCAATTAAACCAACATAAATAAGCAGTAATTCAATTGAAATCAGTGGAATTCATGTGAGGGGAATAGTTCATGTAAAAGAGAAGGTAATTAGATTTACCCAGTGTAGATGCAATAATCTCTTATTAATCGTTTAAGGAATAAACTATAAAACCAAATTCCCTCATAATCTGTTAAAAGGACATTATGGACCTCTTGCCCACAGCTGTACAATTGTTGCCCTGTCCCTTTAGGGCAGCCAGGACACCCTACATCAGCAGTTTGTTTCTCTCAGAGGTTAAATTTGTTCTTTTCAAAACAATGAGAGAGAGCAGCCAGGGGTACAATCATAACTGCATTTTCAGTTCAGCTTAATTGAGTGTGCTTTCCTTTAACAAACATTTTACATTACTGCATTGAGTTGTTTTCATAGCTGCATTCTTACATACCAATACTGCTAATTAGGACAATTGTTTCTCCTTTAAAAGGAAAGAAAAAAATAATTTGTCCAAATGATTTGCTGCTATTATTGAGCATTCATTATTGCTGATTAAAAGTGAGGTTACAGTTATTTGGGTGAATATTCTAACTTTGTTTCACCAAGCTTTTTTTAATGTTTACATAATTAAAGCTGAGAGAGGAAAGGTGGTTTTTAGTACTTGCTGCATTCCAAAATGTGACATGATGGAAACAAGCCTCATTTGCTCAGGTTTAATGCAGATTTGTTTCCTCTTACCATACAGGGACTCTCATCACTGCTGTTGAGGCGGCAAAAAACACTTGCCTCCCACCCACACATCAGGGTTGGAATGAGGGAGAGGTTAAAGCCTGGCTGCACAAAATAAACACATAATCAACCCTCCAAATACATAACCAGTTTGGGTATTTGTCTGTGGTGTCATAAGCTGCATATGAGGATGGCAAAGGAGCTGGACTGACATCTCACCTGACAACAGGAATCAGGTTTGGGCGACCTGATCCAAAATACATGCACTGAGCTTCACACAAAACAGCTAAAACACCTGAAATTGTTCAAAAATACACTCAGGCAGAAGTCAGAAGAGACTGAACAGCAGCAGGGTTGTGCCAAACATGTCCTAAGGTACTGCTGAGGTTGCTGTACAGAGCTGGAGGTTTAGACCGTGCCCTCCAAATTGTGCATGTCGGCCATTGGTTTGGCTAAAGGCATTTTCATCCAAAATAAAGACACAGTGCATCCCCCTGTCCCCAGGAGACACTGTGAGTTTCCATCTTACCCACTCCAAAGAACAGCCCTGAACTCTGCTCTGCCCCTTCCCCAAAGGGAGAGATGGGAGGGCTCCTGCTGTGGAGCAGGATGGGGCTCCTGCTGCCTCCTGGTGGCTACAACAGTCCCCAGAAGGATGGAAGCTGGTGGGCCTCTGAATCCTCAACACTTAAAAGGACACCAGATCCACAAATCCTGCCCCCCAGGACACATCCTCTCTCACTGGGTGAGGATGGGGACCGTCCTTAGTTGAAAGACCCTTAAGTATAGTTGTTTCTAAAGAAAGTACCCCAAATTATTTCTATAGATTTTCCTCCCTGAAGACAGATGAATTTGGAAGTCCCAACAAGAAACCAAATGTCTTCTCACAGTGTCTTCCTTGGTAATAAGAAAAGAAGCTAAATTCAAGACACAATTTCTGTGTCATGTGTTGGCTGGTGTGGGGCTTTGGACTGCTGAATAAAACCCAAAAGCCAGGAGCTACAATATGTAGTGTTGAAAAAGCCTCAATCCCCATATGGACTTAGCCCTCATTAATTGTTTCAAGAAATCTGTCGAAATGTGGCAGCTTGGAACTGACCCCCAGGTTCTTCTGGCAGGATGTGAGTGACTTTGCAGGGAAATGCACTTCCTTCACCAGATTTAAAACCTGCCCCCAGCCCACATGAGAGAGGTGGGTGGGTTTTGTACAGACTTGGGCTGCTCACCACCCCAACCACCCCAACACACCAGAAATCTTCCTGTGACACAGCTTTTCATTACAGCATTGGGGTGAATCCTCTTGCTTTCCTCCCACAAATTATCTTAGGGAAGGCTAAGGGATTAGTCACAGGCAGGAAAAAAGAGCATTAGAAGCTGTATGTACACAAACTATTTCTCAAAAATAGCTCTCTCTAGACAATAAATCAGTTTTTCAATAGCACTCACAAGTGGCTTAGAGCTTCTAGCTCTTGGTTAGAAACAGCTGAAAAACATGACATAGAAATGTTAAAAATATATACACCTTTTAGAGGCATGCATTACTAGAGTTTGGAATTGCAATCAACCCCATCTACTTAAGGGCTTTAATTGTATCCCTCTTTTGAAAAGCTACCTCTCTTGCTCACCACAACTGAGCACAGCTGTAAATCTTGCAGAAGAAATGTGAAGTCTAAGTGCCCATTGCCCAGCGAGGGGGAAGCTCAGGAGAAGCCAGGAAGAAGAGTGACCTTACCTCACTGAGCTGGCATTTGAGCTGACACAACATAACAACTTTTTTGTGGGAGGGAAAAAACCCCTAACATGTTCTTTCATCAGCTGTGACAACAAAGTGATTTATGACAAATTATCGCTCATCACACCCCCCCCTTGGGAAGACCTCAGCCCTCACCACAGCTCCCTCTTTGCCTCCATAAACTTCCAGTTCTTCTGGAAGTGCTCCTTCCTTCCTCCCATTCCCTCCCAATCTTTGCACAGCCTGTGATGGGCGATGGACAGATGCTCTTGCACAACAGCCATGTGGGACAGGGTGGGACAAGTTTCCCCCTGCTTCTTCCTTTACTCAGGCATCAAATAATCCTTCTGTATTAAATTGTTTTCCATGACACTTGTATCAAACTGACGCAAGATTACTCTTATTTTGTCAATTTTGGTTAAAATTGGCTGCGGGTTCAAAAGTTAGGAGATTAAGAAAGTTAGATAAGTCCTGTTTGTGGTTCTGTTGTTTTATTTTTCATTGAGTTTTGTTTGTTTGTTAGTTTTCAGAAAAAAACTCAAACAAATGAAGCACAGATATGAAACATCTCACCAGCATTTCTAATTTCTATGCTTTAGAAGTCAGAGTCACAAAAACTTGGCTATTCTGCCTCCTGTCTACTCCATCAGAAACCTCTTAATGATCAGTTACTTGATTTTTCAGCCCCATTTGATAAACTCTCATTTCAGAACTCTGCAAGGTTTCCTTGAAACTAAATCAGTCATGCATGGAGCTTTCTGTGTTTTAATTAAATCCTGAAATCATCAATCATTTCAATCTTATGAGTTGAAAAAAAAAGTATTTATTTCCAATGGAAAAAATGCCCAGCATTTGGAAACGAGAAGAAAATGCCTTCAAGGCAAATAAAAATGTATCAATTATCATGTGCTAAGAATATACTCATTTGAGCCCCATCTCTTTCTTCTGCGTTAAAGTATTAGGTCAGCAGCTTGATACAATAAATTATTACTGATTTGCTATAGCCTTATCTGTTCGACCCAAAACTCAAAGAAAACCAGAAAGTGCAAAGGAAGGAGGCCCAACATTCAAAATTCAGGCAATATCCAGAGGACATTTAATTTAGGGCCCTTGACTTATGCAAAGAGCTTAGGTATGGGTTCAACTTCAAATATATGATTAGTCATGGAGCTAAGTAAATAATTTCAGCAGACTCATCTAATCTGTTTGTTTACTTCCACAGCCCTCATCATGTAGCATCTTTTAATATTTGCATAGCCTTATCATTAGTGGGTTTAGTCCTAAAATACAGCATCAGAAAAGGAGGAACAACTGTATTCACTTCACAGAAGGGGAGGTATGAAGTAATCCTGCGTGCCTAAGAGTTTGTAGGGTCAGGTCTACACTAACTACACATGAAGTATACAACCAGGTGAGCAGCAGCACCAGCATCTCAAACAACACCACAACACCAAGCCTAGAGGGTGGAACAGGACACCAGCATAAAATTTTTTAAAAAAAGTTACCATAGCACCATATGTGGTAAAATGTAAATTTTACACTTCTTTAAGGTGCATCCCATTAGGTATTATAGAATCATATCTCTCTACCAAATACCAGCCCCAAAAAGCCCATGAAATCTTGGGGACGGTGGTGTGTCCACCACAACAGAGAAACATAAACACAGAGAAAACACTTCGAAGAGTTGCAGAAGAACAACATCAACAGAATTGTCTGTAAGAGGGCACATGCATCTGACTTCACAGTGCTGACACTCTGCAACATAAAGTAGCTGTGTAGATGTAAGGGCTATGTTCATCACTACCTAAAAAATGTTAATACAATTTTGACCTGGATCAGGTACGAGCACCCAAAATTTCTACTGAATTCAGCAGAGTGCCCAATAACATATTTTATCTCAGTTATTTATTTTTCATGCTGGCTATGCAAACACACCGAGGCAAGAAGTTAAAGCAGCAGCTAAAGCAGTACCTGGTCCCATGTTTGACTCCCCAAACCCTGACCTCCAAAGCATTTTATCCCATTTGGAGCGGGTGCACGAGTTCCGACCACTCCAGCACTGGATGCTGAGAGGCTGCAGCACCCTGGATGCCCAGCCCAGCACCCGCCCGGGTCTCAGCCCCAAGGGGTCACCCCTGTCCGGAGGGACGGAGCCATCCGGAGCCACCCCTGCCCCAGCACCCCTCGGGAGGCGGCGGGAGCCGGGCAGAGATGCTGAACTTCGCCGAGTGATGGGGGCTAGCGGGGAGCGCAGGGATGCTTCTCGGGGGGGAGAACACGCTCTCAGCTGTAGGTTTGGGGACCGCGAGCCGAGAACGGGACATCCCCGCCGCCCCAGCGAGCCCCGCTGCCCGCGATGCCGAGCCCCGGCCGCTCTTACCTTGGAGCCCTTGCCGGAGCAGCGGACGTGGTTGCTCACCCCGGCCGTCTGGTTCATGCTGGGAGCGGCGGGCGGGCTGCAAAGTTGGGCTTCGGGCGCGACTCTCCCAGGAGCTTCAGAAGGGGGATGGCAGCAGGGGCTGTGTCCGCAGCGGGATTGTCACCCTGCACCGGGATTGTCACCCTGTACCGGGATTGTCACCCCGTACCGGGATTGTACCGGGATTGCCACCCCGCACCGGGATTGCCACCCTGTACCGGGATTGCCACCCTGTACCGGGATTGCCACCCCGTACCGGGATTGCCACCCCGTACCGGGATTGCCACCCCGTACCGGGATTGTCACCCCGCACCGGGATTGTCACCCCGTACCGGGATTGCCACCCCGCACCGGGATTGCCACCCTGTACCGGGATTGCCACCCTGTACCGGGATTGCCACCCCGTATCGGGATTGTCACCCCGCGCCGCGACTCTGCCCCCGTCCGCGGGGTCTGCGCGCTGGCGGCGCTCCCGGCTTTGCCGGCTCCAAAACAAAACCCGAAGCGCCCCCCCGGCCCCGACACCGCTTTCCTCCCCCGCCCTCCAAAGCAGAGGCGAGGCGAGCCCGGCTCCGCCCGCCCCCCGCGCTCCGGGGCCGCCGCGGCAGCGGGGAGGGCGAGCCCGGCTCGGCTCGGCTCGGCCCGGCTCGGCCCGGCTCGGCTCGGCTCGGCTCGGCTCGGCTCGGCTCGGCTCGGCTCGGCTAGGCCCGGCTCGGCTCGGCTCGGCTCGGCTCGGCTCGGCCCGGCTCGGCTCGGCTCCGCTCCGCTCCGCGGGATGCTCCGCGCCCCGGGGCCCCGGCCTCGCCCCCAGACCCGCTCACTCCTTCGGCATCGTTTTATTGAATCCCCCACCCCCGGCGTGGGCAGCGGGAAATCGCGTTAAAGATGCCGCGGGTTCCCGCAGAGCTGGGGTTTGACCCGCTGGTGGTTGGGGTAGCCAGTCCAGCTCTTGACGGTGAAATAAATGCTGGGCAGATGTTTCCTTACGACCAAACTGAAGGATTTGGGTCTTACTCTTTTTGAGCAATTCCTTTTCCAGTTGTGCTAGAGTTCAGGGTTTAGGGTTTGGCTTTTTTGTTGTTTTTCGTTTTGGTAAGATAAGAGCTGCTTGTGCAGCTCTGCTTTGCTGGTAAAAAAATTGCTGCTTTAACTTTGTAGGGTGTTCTTTAAAAACAAACATAAAGTATCCATTTTGGGATATCATTATTGTGATATTCTTCCTATTGCCAGTCCACCCCTCCAGCCCATCAGGTCAGACACCACCTCCTCTTTTATTGCAACAAAAATATGGCAAAACTCAGGTCTCAGAGTAGCAAAAGAAAGAAACAAACAAACAAAAAACCCAACATAAGTTTGAGTAACAGGATTTGGACAGCCAAGGCTAAAAGGATCCACACTTCATCTTATCAAATCAGGGTTTCTTTTGTCTTGGGATTAATCTATCCAAATAGAATGTTTTAAGTATTTTTAAGTTCCTAGAGCATACTTTAAAACCGTTTAAATAAATAAAACCCTTTCTGGATGCTGCAGAAAGAACAGAAATATTTGTTTGTCCTGCCCCAGAGCCTGTGCTTCTTTAGGGAAACTCAGCTCCCTTTTTTCTGAAGGGCAAACAGCCCACCTTTAACTGGCTGCATCTTCTGACCATGTGGCTAAAAGACATGTAAGGAGCCCATCATGGAGGCCGACAGCAGAATAAAGTGTAGTCAAAAGATAAATTTAGTTAGAGGCACTTGGTTTCAGCTCAGAGGCAGGAGAGAGGACCCAGTGCTGCCCTGAGTGGTCAAACATCCCTCCTGTCAGAGAGCACCGTTGCTTTTGAGATGAGAGTGGCCATCTAAGGACTGCTTGTATCAGAGAAACGAGTCCCTCTGGGCACAAACCACCTTGTCAGGGTCAGTCTTTCCCCCTCAGGCAGCTGTCCTGTTGCGATGGCCACACTCTGCTCCTGAATCCTCCAGTGTCAGCTCCTCCTTAGCTCAGTGCTGCCAATGAGTCCCCCTCAGGAACAAGTGTCCCACCAATCTCAGTGAGTGCTGCCACCCTGGCTGCTCTATCAGGCATGCTCAGCCCCAAACACCACATTATCACTATTCCCTGCTGCAGCTCTATGGTGCCTTTCACTTTTTAACACTAATTAAGATTTGAAGTTTCCTACTCTGACTGCTCCGTTCAAGTGCTTTGGTTTTCATACCTTCCCAAGGAAAATGCCTGCTAATAAATCCAATTATAGACTTAGAGTTGCATATTTGATGGGGCCTGGCATCATTATACTCTCTCAGCATGATTTGTTGCACAGAGACATGCAGAAGTCCCTGG
The DNA here is from genome assembly GCA_024865655.1 of Emberiza elegans. Taxonomy (NCBI): domain Eukaryota; kingdom Metazoa; phylum Chordata; class Aves; order Passeriformes; family Fringillidae; genus Emberiza; species Emberiza elegans. Next base: position 10,900,993 of record JALJVW010000206.1, on the reverse strand, counting down.
ATTATTTGCAATTGTACAAGTGAGCAGAAGAAATCTGGGGAAAAAAAAAAAAGAGATGGGCAAGAAAAACTGCCCAAAGAGATTTCAAATCCAAGGCAAACCCTTCTGGCCACTATATGGAGCAGGTGAAAAATCTTTACTCTTTTCTCTCTCCCTCTTGCAAAAAAATATTTTGCATTATACAGATGGATCATGGGAGTGTTGTCCCACTGGATTTACCAGGTTTTTATTGAAGCAAAGCAGAAGATACCACTTCATTCCTCATTTCTGAGCAGAAGGCCCCTCCCCATCCTGCAACCAGTCAGAGCAGGCAGGGAGTCTATTTTCACCATAGGGCACATTTTGTCTTATTCCCTGGCAAGAGAGACACAAGGAAAGTCTTCCTGGTCTCTCCCACTTTTCTACTTAATGCCTGTCCCATCATGGGCATCTCCATTCTCACCTAAAACCAAAACCAACCTTATGGCTCTGAACCTGCCTTCTTTATAGGAAAGAGCAATTTCCAACTGAGATGTCAGGGAACATTCACAGAAAAAGGATTTTGCTTTCAGAAATGTGAGTAAGCATGTTGATGTCTACTAACTCTTGAAAGGGGCTGCTGAATGCATGGTGGAAAGCGCAGTCTTTGAAATTTGGGAGAAATTGATTCAATTTCAAACTCTGCAAAGGTCTCTCTACATGATCCTGGGAGGAAAATAAATCACCACCATCTTTTTTTGCCCATCCCACCTCTGCCTATCTATTTCCAACTTCCCTAAGGCAGGAAATACCTGTGCAAGCCTACAGTGTCCACCCTCATTTTGGCCCTTGTTTCAGTGAAGGCCTCTCACTTCTGCAGAAAACCAACAGTGAAATCATTACAGCTTATAGTTTCTTAAACTGGAGTGGTTTATATACCTAGAAAAGAACAGACAATGCCACAAACAGCACAGTTTTCCAGTGCCTGTGAGAAAAGTAAGTGATTTAAAGATTAGTATTCGTAGACTGCTTAGTGAAGTGTGAAGGAACAACAATATACTGTCATATAAGCTGTGGCATATAAACATCCCTTGGCATTTTACACTTTGAAAAGGATTATACATAAGCTTGGCTGAGAAGAGTATTAAAAAGGAATCTCAGTCATACTTTTTGGGGAACATTTAGTAATCTGTCTTTGGAGCTGAGCTAAAGCTATGCAAAATGAATGCAAGGAAATCCATGCAATCATGACATAAGACTTAAAAACAAAACAAAATTTTAAAGCCAAAGTTATGCCACAAAATTTAATAATGTGTGGAGGACTTTTTGAGTTCTTCAAATTCATACTTTGCAGATGAACTCTGTAAAGCTGAGTGAAAATCAAAACTGAAATCCTGAGTTTTACATATTTATCCTGACTCCAACAGCTGAGTCTTTTGAAGAAATATCCAGTGTCACAAAACTCAAAGAAAAAACACAGGACTGCCAGGACTGTTACATGCAAATAGTTTCAAGTTCCAGGTTAGATTTAGATGAAGACCTTTGAAATATTTCTTAATGTTTTAAGTTCTTCCCAGGAGCCTGTTTTGATCTAAATTTGAGCTGTCTAGGGCATGGTAACACAGCTCTCTGAACTCCAGGGGTTTTGAGGTTTTCTCAATAACATGGCAAAGACACAACCCTGCTGATTTCCTTCTCCAATATTTTCAGTAGGAAACTGCCTGAGATTAGTCCAACACCTCACCCCTCAGTAATTTTGGACATCAATTGTGATGTAACCAGAAAAGCACATCCATTTTGAACAGGTCAAAGCCACAGTTCAGGGACATGGAAACTGAAATGTGAACTGGCACTTGTACAGAGTTCAAAGTGCTGCAGAAACCACCAAGGTTCACCTTGCTCTCCACCTCAGCAGAGAAATGTGGTTGCAAGGCTGGTTTAAGGAAAACAGAAAGATGAGCAGTCAACATGCAGTGAGGGCAGAGAAATGGAGAGCATGGGAGACAAGGAGGATGTGAAAATTGAGACCATGGAGTGCTAAAGAACACAATTCAAAAAATCGATGCAGTGATGGATCAGGAATGAATGCAAAAAGCACAGCACAGGAAGGCTATAATTAGATGGTTTAGTCATAGCCAGGAGCCTGACTGAGCTTTTTGAATCCACTCAAGTGGACAGAGTCAGTGCAGAGTTTGGTTTGATTGTTACAGTTCTTCTCATGACAGCAACACAGAGCAGGCTCACAGGAGCTTTCAGTCTCCCTACAGCAATGAAGGGCAAAAGCCCCAGCACACACAGGGCTCTCTCAAATTTTCTTCTAACAATGACAAAGTGATACCTGCAAACAAGAGCATCTCCTACTGCAGCTGTGCTTCTGGGAGTGGCGTGGACTCAGCAAAACTCTGGAAAGCAGGAATGACCCCAGCAGCACCTGGGCATGTTCTGCTCGCACTGTGCTCTGTGGCTCTGCTGTGGAACTGAAAACAGGCAGCTCCACTCTCACTTTTCCTTTCATTGCTACCACAGTGGAAATTAATCAAAGACAAGGTAATGATGGGGAAAATGTCTGTGTAGAGTAACACTGATGGGAACATTAGACCTCCCCAGGACAGAGACATCTCTACAGACTTCCAGATTTGTCAACAGGCAGGGAAAAGAGGCATTTTGACTGCCCCAAAATCTTGATCATGAAGAGAAATCTTTGTTCAGCAGACCCTATCATGGCATATCTATGAGAGAGAATACCCAGGCTGCTGCTGCCAGCACAGAGCACAGCTTGGCCCAATATCCACTCCTCCAGAAGGATCGGTTTCAATTCTGTGCATTCAAAGCCAGATCATGGCACCTCCACAGACTGACTGGTGGCAAAACTGTCCCTGAAAGAAGTTGACCCAGTGAGTTTCTCAGAAGGGCGTGAGCACAAAAAACTCCACACTTTTCTGGTCTTGTTTCTCCCAGTGTACTCACATCAGCTCTCATCTCCACCAAGTCCATCCTATCTCCTCAATTTCCAAAATTTTTTTTACCTGGCCTGTTGTTCCCCCAAGATGTAATGGCAAAAGAGAGCTCAAAAAGCAAAAACCAATTAATTCTGCAGTGCTGGACTCCTCTGCTCTCCCACAATATTCCTCCTGCCTTTCCCTGCCTGCCTATCTCATCCCACTGTCATAATTCATGAGCAAATGGTTTCTCAAACACTTGAGCACAAGCATGGAATGTGGGCTCCAAGCTTTGCTTTTGGCTCAGCTGCTGATCCACTAAGTCCTTTCAGCTCCCTGGAGCTGAAATCCACATTTTCTTCCAGCTGCAGGCCAGCCAAGCAGCTGCTCTAACACCCTTGGGGCACAGAAAACCTGCTAGGTTTGGTAAAGGAGTTCAGTGGAAGCAAAACACCCAAGTTAGTTAGAAAACAGCCAACATCACCTTTATGTTTGCAGGTTCTAAATTCACTGAGTACCAGAAAGCCCCAGCTGAGGTACTAAACCTGCATCCCTTGAAAGTTTTGAACTTGCCCAATGGAGAAATCAGGGCTTACAAGGCCAGAGAACAAATGTCCAGGGTGAACATCTACAGTTTGTGTTCTTTGGGCTTTTCTCTTTTTAGTATTTCTGGGGTTTGTTCCTGCTTCTGGAACTGCATTTTATTTTATGCTATGCAGCTGCTGGATAAGCAGTTCTCTGGCCAGATGCATGAACACTCCCAGGTGAGTGCTGTAACTATTAGGAATGTTTTAAGCATGGCATTATTAAGTAATAATTTACTCATTCCATTTAGTCTACGAGGTCTCCTTATCGAGGAATGTTATTCATCAGCACCACTCTAGCTCTCACTCTAATTTATTTATACTTAATGGCCTTTCAAAGACATCTCTCCACATTACTTTCAGGCACCAGAATATATATGGGATGTTAAATCACATCATGATACACGACATGTTACAAAAATATTGCATAATTTATATGGATTATAAACATAAGAAAAATCATCCAATAAACCCTGCCATCAAACGTTCTTCAGGCTAGATAAAGGCTACATGAGCCCTTTTAATATAATAAATAAAAGAGAATTTCATTCAAACCTCACCTTTGCAGAAGAAGCAAGCTGTGTGAAGGAGATGAAAGATTGGTATATCTGCTCTGAAAATGAAGGGTATCTATCTAGCTAAAGCTCACCTGCAGGTGAATGAGAGGGTTTTGGCAGTGGTGCCATAATCCTGCTGACCATGACAGTGGTCAGATGCCCTAATCCTGGTGACCATGAGGCAGTGACACATTTTGGCCATGCCTGAGTTGGGTGACACGTTCAAAGAGCATCTGTGACCCTTGCACTGGTCACCACTTACATGTTTTGAAAGTTAAGGTCACCTCTGACAGCTGCCCAACAATGCACAAAGTCCACAATAATCACAAAGAAAAAAGTTTACTAGATACTACTAAAGTTTCTCTTTAGAGAAGACTGAAGGGAGACCTTTTACTTTGGAATACCTTTGAAAAAAATTGAAAAATATTGAATTTTTTAAAAAAATAAAATTTTAAACTCCACAATATCTCATTTAAAAAAAATGAAGTGTAGGTGGAATGGCTGTCTCAGAGCTGCTCATAGGAGCAGTAATCCAAGTCCATTTCCCTGCACTTCTCAGTTCCTCTTCACCTGTCATGCTGCAGTACAGTGCCTCTTGGCAAAGCACTAAAAATTCAGTGGGGTTTTTATGGGGTTTGCAATTCCTCAGTGGATCATGGACATCAGAGAAGGACAAGGAGATTTGGATCCACCAAATAAGATTTTTATAAAAAAAAACAATGTTTTTAAATCAAAACATTAAAACTGTTCAGCAAAAAACATTAAACACTTCCCCTAGTGGTTAAGAAAACCATTGGGCTTTTGATTTGAGGAGGTGATGAAATCCACACTGCCCTTCCTGAGGATTTCTCAATGGTCAATTTTGATGGAAAATTCCCAGGCAGGCTTAGTTCTCATTTTTGTTCTGTGTGAACTACTTCTTAGCGTGAAGGATGTGCAACACAGACACGCAGTATCCCCAAGGCAACTAAAGCATTTGCTTAGATGGAAAAGGAACAGTAAAAAGATGTTTTAAGGCAAGATTCTTGAAACCAGATCAGTTCTTCTGAATGCTTCAGTTACTGGACAACAAGCCCAAAAGATATTCCTCATTTTCACAAAGTGCTGAGCTGTAAGCTGTCACTCCCTAAAATCAGGTGCTTTTAAGACTTGCATTAGGCTCCTGAAGAGTTCATGTAGCAGATGCTGAGTTCTGAATTGTGTTTTTAGCTGTTTATTTGTTCAGCTTGGAGTGGAAATCAAGGTAAAGGAGGAGAAACCTATGTCCCTCCAGTGTGCAGTGCTCTATGCCACAGCTCCCAGCAGGAAATCAGCCCCCCACATTCCTGACTGGGCAGTTCCTTCTGGCTTGAAGGGTCTTTGCTCTCCCTTTACCCTCTTGTTCTCGACAAGGAATAGAAATTTAACAAAAATAAATTATTCAAAAACATTTTCAACCCAAACTTTAAGACTATACAATTTTCTGCAAAATATTCTCTTTTGCTACATCCATGCAATGTTTTTAATGCCTGGCTGTCTTTCCATTCATTAGGAACAACCACAAAACCCCTGTTTCCTCTGTGTAAAGACTGCCTGTTGTCTTCCAAGACCCACTGTTCAAACCTCCATCTTTTACAAGCCAAAAAAAAAAAGTAATAATAAACTCCAGTGTTTGAAAACCATAGTCAGGTGTACAGATACACAAATAAGCTGATGAAGGTGACATTAGATTGTAAGAGTTGCACAAAAGCAATCAATCTGTGTTCCCTTTTCGTGGTATCTCTCTAGTGATGCTGGGTTGGTCAGGGAGGTTTGATACAGATGTGGGTGCTGAGAGGCAAGCTGGGGTGGAATATCCATTATCCCTCATTTCAACACTCTGGAACAACCCAAATCATTGGCTGAAGCCTTGGGCTGGGACCCCACACTGGAGTTCTGTTCCCATCATGGCCACCACAAGCTCTGAAAGAGTCAAAGAGCCTAAAAACACAATTTTGGAGAACTCTCTAGCAGACACATGAACAGAGCACTGAAGATTCTCAAACTGTCACACAAGGTTTGGAATGATGCCTCAGAAATCCACCTCACTTCCATCCTACCACTTCTCAAGCATTTACCACTTTTCAAGCATTTTACCTGGCTTGCAAAAAACAGCCCAAACACAGGAAGTACTCAGAGACACATATCAAAAAAAAAAAACAAGGAGTAAATGAGCTACATTAATTATGTACAGAAAGATTTTTCAAGTTTTCTTTACCCCTTCAGCAGCAGAGCACCAGAGGGCAGGGTTTAGCCTTGAATGCTCAGTTTGGGGCAAGTTTTGTTTATCACCTGGACAAAGCAGCCAGCAGAGCAGGACTGGTGGCTCTGCAGGATAAGATGGGATCAGGAATCCTCTAACACAAGACTGCAGCTCCTGCTCTGTATTTTGAGGACAAATTTGATCACAAAGGTGGACTCTGAAAGGCAACTGAAGACGACAATTTCACATCAGCCACAAAATTTTTGCATTCTCTGGTTTATTTCTCACAAAACCTTCTGCAGCTCCAGAAGGGCTGGCAACAGAAGAGTTCATGCCCAGGTTTTGGCACCAAGACTTTTTATACACTGAACAAAACATCATGATGTGTCTTATAGACCACAGTTTCCTACTGAAGCCTGATTTAGCAGCATATTAGTTACAGCCTGAATTTAGATTAAATGGGGCTCTGAACCTGCTCTCCTCCATCTCATCCTCAGAGCTCTTTGTTCAGATTCACCTAAATCTGTTTTCCTGCATTCTCCCCACCCCTGCTCTTCAGCTGCAATCCCATCTCACCCCAGTGCCTCCCACCTGTCAGCAGAGAGTTACAACAGGTCAGAAAGTTACAACAGGTTGGAAGGCTACACCTGGTCATCCAACCCAACCAGCTGCAGGCAAGCTCCTGATGGTTGGGTCAGGGCTATGAGCCCCCTAAAAACTGTGGCTGCAGTTAAACCTTAGATGGTGCCTTAGGTCAGCCCTTCCATCAACACAATCCTGGGGCATTTTCAGGCCCCCCAAATTAAGCCTGGGTTTAAAGCCTCCTGCCAAGGGATATCAGACATGTACAAAACCTACCGTATCTGAAAGTACCCTGGTAGTACAAATCCTGAAAATACACATTAAAACATATTCTATTTAAAAGGGCATTCCAGCCTCTACATTTATTATGGTTTAGCTATGGCTTACTTTTTGCTTGTTTTAGGTTTTGGGGTGTTTTTTTGTTTTTGTTTTTTGGTTTTTAAGGCAGGCAATATTATCTCCCTAGGGGTATTTATTGTGGTGTTGCATGGGAACAAATTTTAGTTGCCAGGGAAGACAAAATGGGATATTCCACAGGAAATACATTCAGGAGAATTAATAGACAGCAGGAGAAAACCTTTGAGGTGACAGATTCTCCCTGCATCAAGGGCAGCAAATGAAGCAATCATTGCTATAGCAGTTACCAGGAAAACTAGTCATGCATTACTGTGCAGGTGTAAGTGCCTTTTTTTCTTTTTTTTTCCCTCCTGTATGCTGTTTCTGATGTCTTTATCAAACCATTTACAGAAATAAGTTTTTCTATACGGACTTCTAAATAAAAGTGAAAATCACAGAGGAGCTTAGAGAGAACTTGGCAAGAAGGTGCTTGTTAACTTAAATGAATCAATATTTAACAGGCAGTTCCTTTGAAACACAGAATGTGTCTAGACTCTCCTTCCACCTCCATGTAAGAGATCAATGAGGAATAATTTGCACTATGGTGATGACACAGTCAAATCCCAGCCAGCAACTCACATCATGCAGCCACTTTCTCACTCCCCCAGCAGCATAATGGGAGAAAGAATTGGAAGAGTGAGCAAATTTGTGAGATGAGAAAAATACAGTTTAATAGAACAGAAAAAGAAAGGGAAATAGTAATAATAATAGTAATAAAAATAATAATAAAAGTAAAATAGTTAGAATATACAAAACAAGTGAGATCACCGCTCACCAGTTGCCATCATGGGCAGAACAGACTTGAATTGGGGAAATTAACTGGTTACCAATCAAAGAGAATGGGATAATGAGACATAAAAATTAAATCTTTAAATACCTGCGCTCCACTGCTCCCTTTTTCCTGGGTTTAACTTTAGTCCCAAATTCTCTGCCTCCTGCCCCAGAGCGTCACAAGGGCACAGGGAATGAGGGTTATGGTCACCACACAATGTCTCTGGTCCCCTCCACCAAACCCTCGCCATGCAAACCCTGCGCAGTTACCAGCATTATTCTCATACTGAATCCAAAACACAGCACTGTTCCAGCCATTAGGAGGAAAATTAACTCCATCCCAGCCAAAACCAGAACAGCATCCACCCCTTATCCTATGCTGTGATGTCTTGCCCAGATCCAACATTTTCCAGTTCATCCCAATTAATCATGATCACTTTTCCTGTCTTTTGATATACACACAAAGTGTTGGATTGTTGCAGGTTGAAGTCAGTTATGGATCCATCACCACTGTGTTTGTCTGGTTCTATCACCAAAATTCATTAGGGATTTTTTGGGTGATTTTACTGCAATGATGTTGATACAGCAGATAGTCAATCCAAAACACAACACTATACCTGCTGGAAGAAAAAAAACTTAACTCTTTCCTAGGTGAAATCAGGACAGATGCATTATAGGAACCCCATCCTAAAGAATTCATCATTAAGATGAAAAAGCTTGCAATACAAGCAGGTACTACCTAATTCTAACTAATATTAAAGGAATACCAACCAGATTTTTAAACCAAAAAAACCCATTGTGGCATTTGTACTTAAAGCTGTAAAACCTCTTAGGGGTTGTGGTGGGTGTTAATTACAGTCTGTCCAGGGAGGGGAGGGGGAAGTTAAGTTGATCTTTTTAGTGATGAGTTATTAAAAAAAAAAAAAAAAAAAAACACAAAAAAATCTACTGAAGCATTACAGTCAAGGCCACCACACTGACCTGGCACTGCACAAGGGAGCTTCCATAACAACACACATACAGCCTTAATCTGACAAATAAATTAAGCCACTGGAGTGCTCTTGCTGACCTGCTACATTTAGAATTAATCAGTGCAGGGCTGATTAAGGGGTATGTTATTAAGATATTACAAATATAAAACTCCAATTTCTTCATTAAAAGTTAGACAGAAACAACACCCAGCACTGGCAATCTCTGCAAGTACAGGTTTGTTTGCTGCAAAAGAACTGGATTCCAGTTGCTGTTTTAAAGTCACTGGGTCTGGTTTCAGGTTCTTCTCAGAAAAGGTTCTGGTAAGGCCATCTCAGGATGGGTCTATGGGATGGGTCAGGATTTCTATGCTTTGTCCAGAGCAGATGGGATCTCACAATATCCAGGTGCTGAAAGTGCTCAGCTGAATCAGGAGAGTGCCCAGCTCACCTGAGTTAGATGGACAAAGACTATTAAGAGTGACTCAGCCATAAATTCCTTTAGTGTTACAATCAGCAACACAAGTTTTGTTGCTCTTAATTTTTGTTCTAAGGTATTGACTACAATAAATGAAAATAGCCATTCGACACTGAGGGCCTCACAAAGTTCTTGGAAACAGAGATCCTAAACTAAGCACTAGAAATTGTCCAAAAATAATGTCACAATGGAAAATAAAAATGCTGAAACACAAAAAAGAAGTGATGTTCACTGGAAAAAAAAACAAAACCAAACCCAAACAAAAGCTCCCCAAAAATGAATCTACATCCAGATTATGCTTTTTTTCTTTCCCTTGTTTTAAATTTTTTTTTTATTTTTTTTATTTCTCTCATAGCATGTACCACAGCCAAGATAGAAACTCATTAGTGGAAAAAGAATATGGGGGAATTCAGGCAAGAGACACCACAAACATGAGGGAAATGTGAATTGTGTTTTTAGGAAGGGAGTTTTCTTGTCTCCAGAACAGGACCAGGCTCAGCTGAAGCATTTTCTGCTGCTGGTCTGTTTGCAAAAGCTGTCCTTGACTTAGGTTCTCCAGTACTATTTGGCTTCATTCTGCATCCCTTTCCTCAATAAGGAATTGCCACAGTCTTGATCCTTGTTCTTCCAGGCCAGCTATTTACAGGAATCCCATAATAACTCTGGGACTCTCAATTCTCCATCCAGTCTGCTTAAAAATGCCTTAAGAATGCCAGTTCCTGCAGAAAGTTTTTGAGATAAACAGATCAATGTCTACTCATTAACAGAGACATTCACAGCACAATCATGTCTGTCTATATCTATATTTATATTTTTGTCTACATATTTAGCAAATTGAGTTGAAGGACCAACCACATGTCTGCCAGTACCTATTTCATTTCTTCTGAAATTCCAGGTGGATGATGGTGATGACAATATAGATTTATTGTGAGTCTACAAGTGGGTGATCCTAATTTCAGCCTATTAAGTTGTTACTGAGGTACTTGTTCTCTGCATGACAAAGTCCAACCAATTTTGGTCTCCAGAGACTAATCAAAGCTTTTATTCTTACTGAGTTATACCTTTGCAATTGTGGAGTGGGTTAGAAAACGTGAATTGCAATTTGTCTTTGACTACTTTTCAAGTTTCATACTGAAACTATTTTTAATTTAGATTTTAGATCTAAGCAGTTTTTAGCTGTCATCTGTGACAGCTTGAGTGCAATGTCCAGCATTTCTGTGAAGTCAGTAAGCTTGATGGAATAGGGAAGAAATCTGTTGACTAAACAGGAAGTTTTTTATGCTGCAAAGGTTTTTAGGATACAGAAAAAAAAAAGTAAACATACATAACAACCTGATTTAGGTCAACTCAGAAAGTCAGAAATTAGGACTTAGAAGTGTCTCTGAATAGAAAAATAAACAGTATTTATTAACAGTATAAAAGTAAAATGGTAGCGATTACAAGGATTCAGTCTTTTATTTCAGTCAGCCAAAAATTGAAATTCAAGAGATTTTTCTGGCTGGGTTTGCACCCTTTATAAAAAAACAAAACAAAACAAAAACCTAAAAAACCCCAAGCAGGTACAAATGTATATTGTATAAATAAAACCACTGGCTTTTCATTCTCTTTAAGTTTGTTTGATAAGAAGGTAATAGCATTTCAGTGGAGTGTCAAATAGGTATGTTCTTTTTATAGGTTCTGGGAAGTGGAGGACTAGAATTTTCTCCACTGTAATTCTGTTTTCTTCAGGATTTTGATTTGATTTTTGCTTCAGATTGATTTTCTCTGGGATGGAGATTTCCCTGGAATCTGATTCTGCCCAACTGAGTCATTGTTCCAATTACCATGACACCTAGCTATGTTTCTTGCAATTTTCAATGTGTTTACTCTCAAAAAGGCTTTTTCCCCTAGTTACAAAGGGGGACATACAAGGCTAGATCCAAAAAATTCTCAGCTCTCACTGATGCCCTCTCACTTATCAGGGAGGTAAAAAATTGATATGTTTAATTTGAATGCTAAAAGTCCCCAGATATCCCAGTTTTCGGTGGAGGGAAAGTTAGGAGAAGTGTCTGGAGAACATGGGAAGGTCTGTTTGTCCATCTGCCCCTCACACCCTGGGCTGGTGGGCACTTTGCTGAGTCTGTCCTGCAGAAAACCACCTTTGGTTGTGGCATTCCTTTGCAACCTGGCCTGAACCCCATCTCCATCTTTCAGAAATAACCAGCTCTTTAACCCACCCCACCAGGACCTGCTGGTCCTGCTCCAGCTTCATTTTACTGTGGGTGCTCTGGGTCCCTCTCCTACCCTGAGGCCAAAGGTGAACCTGGGAAGCGTTTGGGGTTCCTTTAGGGGAGGGAGGGCTGGGAACCAGGAGAATCACTCTCATTTGCTCTTGTTGCAGCTTCTCCACAGCATTTGGATAAAGATCCTCTAGATCCAACAGCACGGCTCAAGCAGCTGCTGGTTTAGCACTCTGGCAGTGGCTGAGGAGAAGCAGGAGGATGCTGGCTTGCCCACTAAAGGTTTCATATTCTCAAAAGTGATTTGGGTCCTTTATGGTTACTGAATTATCCAACACAGGGATGAATTATCCACACGTAGATAAAAAATATAATATCCATGGGATACATAAGCCTGGCCCTACTGCAGCCTCCTTTGGAAGGCAGTGTGGATCTCTGCTGTATTTCCCATGGAAAGAACAGAGCTTAGGGATTAATTCTGAATGGAGGAAAGGGATGTATTGAGTGCCTGGAGCATAGGGAGAGTGGGACTTAAGGAACACATCTGCCTGCTGATTTCTTACCAGCTGGTGCAAACACCTTCCTCCTTGGGCTGTGAAATCCCTCCTGAGGACACTGAGATGATTCCAGGCCATTCAGCAGAGCAAGGGCCAAGTATTCAGATCCTCCATGGGCCAGGTGGGCCTGGGAGGCTGCCAGACTGCTCCAACCTCCCCAGACATCCTCTCCAAAGGAAAAACTGGACATGGACACTGTCACTTTTCCAACCTCTGTAAGGAATCAGTGCAAGAGGCAAATACAAACTTTCCAAAGGCAATTATATTGATGAAAGACACATCAATATTTGTTTAGCTCAATATCATCAATAATTAATACAGACACACAGAACCATATCAGGATAGTGCTGACTCCAGAAACTCACACAAACCTGCTCATGGTGACTGTTATAACTATACTTGGCCATGAAAGTTGAGACTTCTTGCTGTCACCATGCAGCTCTGCTTCATTTAAATTAAGTTCATGCCTGTTATATACCAGAATTCCAATTTTTATAATTCTATGTTACAGACTATTAATTTGCCTGCTAAAAAAAGTAACAGGAAAGAAAGAGGGAACTGAGTTACATTGAAAATCGCTTTCCAATCCTGTATGTTATGACTTAGCATAAAATGCATTTTATTCCCAATTAAACTATGTCAGGGCCTTGTTGCAGTGCTCCATTACCCATTCTCCACAAAGAGGCATGGCCCCATCAGTCTTGTGATGAGATGCCACCAAATAAGGTTATTATGCCAAGAAGCAATCTAGGGAGAAGCTATTATCTGGTTTTCTACAAAAGCAGTTTCTAGTCTTATTGGCTCGCATTATGTAGTAGAAATTGAATTTATATTGCAGAAATTGAACTTAGGAGGGTACAGTGAAACATGCATGCCACCCATTTTTCAGCCTAACTGTGGGATGTTAAACTTCCTTTAGAGAGAGAACAGAGCTAATAGTCCAAGATCTTGAGGTGCACAGTCAGCATCTCAGCTGAAGACAGTGGAAGGAGTCATGCGGTTATGATAAAAAGGGTTATAGAAAAGTCATGCTGAAACCTATTTCTCACCTAAATATGGTAGAAAAAGCCATCAGGCCAGAAAAGAGACTGCTATTCCTGCAGATAATTGCAAGTGCCTTCACAAGATTTTATTTACAAGAACAACGATAGCCCTTGCATGTGTAAATCCTGTCATTTATAAATGGAAGTTGACATGATTTGACTGCACAAGGATGAACGTCCATGTGCATAAATATGCCTTAGGGCCCAGCTTCAGATTAGAGAAATCTGGTCCTGCGAGCTCTGCAAAATTGAAAATTTGTTATCCAGATCTTGCTTTGAAGTATTGTGACTGAAATTTTGCCCATGGGTTTGCATGGGAATAAAACAAGGGCAAAATCTGTCCTCTTGGCATTTATTATTAATATCATCATTATAATTATTATTACAAGGAATTACTGTGATAATTTATTCTTAGAATTTAGAAATGTGCTGAAAATGTGATGAAATTCCATCAGAGGGTTCTGTAATGTCCACTCAACATCAGCAAGTATACAGATTTGAAGGCAGACTATAAAATAATGCACTGGGAATAGATTTGAGTTGGACAAAAATATATTCAATCACAGGTGTTTAAACATGAGTATTCACTTTCAAGTTATTCAGAGAGAAAAGAAAATAAAGAGAAGGGAATGTGCATGGGGAAGGGGAAAGAATATTTGAAGCCTTTTTGCCAATTTGGGAGTGGGATTTGTTAGTAAAATAAACCAGATTTCATACTTCAAGATGAAACACACTCAGCAGTCTTGGGAGAGGAAACGAAACCCCCTCATGTCTCTTTCATGAGGTTTTGCTGCTTAACAGCACCTTTGGTTATGCTGTGATTAAATTGTTCAGCCTTGTGTTTTGATCTGTGATGTAAAACCACGTTCCATGGAGAGTGTCACCATGTCCTGTGTTCTCTGTGTTTGCAGCCACCCACAGCCCGTGATCAGTGCAGTGCCTCAGTGTTTGCTAAGATAAATATGAGGCCACTGCTCATAACATCTCTGAGTGCTGAAATTCCTGCCTTCACCAGAAAGGCGTTTGGAAAGGTGTGGTTTCAGGCTCATAAGAAAGGGAATAAGAAAATGAGTGCAGCTTTTGGGAGTAGCAGTTCTGGAGAAACCTCTCTGGCTTCTTTCAGAAACACCAGAATTCCAGGAGAATCCATGGCCAGCCATCATATAACAAGGAGGAGCAGCAAGGTGTGCTTAGTTTTCACAGGTGTTTGAACCTCTGCCTGTCTGCCACCATGAAGCTGGTACTGAAGGGTATTACAGCTCCCAGGTCCTTCTTTGGAGCTGTGCCTGAGCCCATCCTGAGGATTGTTTGAGGAAGAGACAGCTCAAGACATCTGCCATCAGATCTGCCATCAGGCCATCGTGCTGGCAGGCAGCAGGCAGAGAAGGGAGAGGAGTGCTGAAGGCTCTCTGAAGTGGGAAAGACTGAACCAAGCAGGAGTGAGGTGTTCTGGTGAACCCTGCCTGGCTGTGGTGATGCTGACAGACTGTTGTAGCCCTGGGGTTGCTAAGGGATCACAGCTCTCCCTGAAGAACTGCAGGAACAGAAAAGGAAAACCAGAGGGAAAGACACACACCCACTCCCAGACAGGCACCTAGAGATGGGAGGGGCACATCTGACTTCAGACTTCCTGGAGAAACCTGAAGGAACCCCAAGTGAAGAAGATTATTCTTCAAAAGAACTGGCAGAGCAAAGGAGACAGAATGAAGGAATTTACTGGCTCAGATTATCCTGGCCTTGGTCACCATTTTGGACCCTGCAGGTTAAATCTCATTATAAGGGCATGTGGAAAGCAGGCTCACTGCAGTTCACAGGCTGGGCTGGAGAGTAGAAGATGGTCTTGCAGGTGTAGTTTTTATCCTGAAATTGCTGTGTCATGAAGGTGCATTCTAATTTAGATTTGGGACCATGAAGGCCAAGGAGAACTGCAGTTGAACACTCTACCCCCAACACTGCACTTCAGGCCCTCCTCTGGCATCTGGATTTTCAGTGCACACAGTCCTGGTCTTCCAAATCACCTTCCTAAGGGACCATAGGCAGGAAATGTCCACTGAGGTAGTAACAGCTTGTGTAGCTGCAGGGCTGCAGTCAAAAGTAACACAACAGTAGTAAGTCAAAATACCTCATCACAGCAAAGCCATCCCTCCCTAGGAAGTCCTCTGGATGATACTAACCTTGAAGCTGACACCAGATTTACAGCTCTATTCTCTTGGGTAATGATGCTGATTACATCCATACTAAAAGAGCAAAGCAAGTTCATTTCCTTCTCCTCTGCAGTGTGGCTTCACTCATGGTTGCCACAGGAAAGCCTGACAGGTTCCTGAATTGCTCGAGACATTTGGCAGCTGCAGAGATCTTTGTAAAGGATAGAAATCTTCCACTGCCCCAGAGCAGCTGACAGCTGAAGAAAGATGATCAGCCAAATTTTTTGTTGTAGCCACTCCATATGCCATGATAAGTAGAGTGATTATACTGATTTATAGTTCTTGGATACCTAACTGCTTTTCTCCCCCCATATAAGATCTGCAGAACAGGTACTTAATTGCTTAATGAAATGAAACAATCCTCCTTCTATTGACAGCATTATTACTTAAGTGTAAGCAGAGGAATATCAAAATGTTGGTTTAAGGCACATTCACCTTTCACATGGGGTTTGAGTCAAAAATCCTGGGACTCAAACTGAGTGATTTTGGTGGGACAGGTATTTAGCATGGGACTTGTCTGCCTAGCAGGAGGTAGCTACAGGAGTTATCTCCCTGTGAGTTACACTAAAGCCTCACTTTCTTGTCAATGCAGAGCTCATCTGTCACCCAATGGACTCTAAGACATGATAATCTCACTGTAGAATAGACATCTAAAATATATCAGATGAATCATCTCTGAAAATGTGTAGCTCCCCACAATTTATCTAAATCTGCACTTGTAGCTAAGGTTGCCTGAGAACCAAGAAAACCAGGCACAGAGGAAATCCACTTAAATGATAAGCAGAATTCTCGAGTACCCTATCCATGCTGTTAGACAGAGATCTTGCCCTGCTCTAAGCTCCTGCACTAATTGCTACATTACCAACTCCCACACTTAAATCAGAGGGTCAGTGGTCACCAGGTGAGCCACTGCAAAGAGAAAGGGCAGGGACCAAGGCTCTTCTGGCAGCTCCTGCTGTCTGTCACTAAACTATCCATTCCCAAGGCCTTTTGATAACCAGGGGTAAGGAGGCTGCTGACAATTTGCAATGGCATTTGATTTAAAGCTGCAAAGCTCTTGCTTCTTGGTGTCCTGTCAGGAATTTGATCACCAGCAAGGCTGGAATCAAGTGCTGCTGGCAAATTCTCTTGGCAGGGACCATTCATAACCAACACAGCTCAGCACAGCCTTTGAGGGAGATTGCTTGGGGCAATCCTGCTCAGGTACATTTGCACTGTGCATAAATCTGATGATGATCTTAAAGAGGAAAAGGTTTTAGGGGTAGTTGAGGCACTGCTCAAGGTGGTGTCATGAGCATTAACCAGGTCAGGACTCAGACTGAGGGCTCTGGTACAGGTTCCCTGGTATCTTGGGAATATGAATGTACCAGCACACCTACTATAACTGCATTATTTAGCATATAGAATCTGAGAGGTTACCAGATTGAGTAAATTCAGTGATTCACACAGGAATATTCACTATTTTAAGTGTATGTTTAAATATCTTCTCCTTATAAATCTTTATAATATATTCTGAGAAAAAAAAATGTGGTGTCTGAGGTAATCCTTGGTGCTAATCTGCAGCATTTCTCCTCACATGTTTTGTCTCTCTTTTTTTAGGACAGCCAGACAGCTTTCTTTGGGAAAAGTAATGCAGGCAACTATCACCATATGCTGTGTGGGTTCCCTCTTTCTGCTCCTCAAAGGAGCTGACAGCCTTGCCGGAAAAAAAACAAAACAGTGTGCTTTATGCTCACAAAAAGAGAATTTAAAGGTTTTATTCAGTATCAGAAATTTTTAAAAAAGAAAATAATCTTACATAGGAAAATTCAACAGAGAAACCTCAGAATAATTTAAAACCTGGGATGATGGTGACCCACTTTCCCACCTGGGTCAATGTACCATTCCCCCTTGGTTTCTTTTCTAAGTGCAAAGGAACTTAGACCATTGGGATATGGGCTGCTCCAAACAGAGATAAATGCTTTATACCTTCTGTTTAAGAGTAAACATTTCTATACTGGGAACATGGGTTTGACTAACCATTTTCTAGTGATTTTTTTTTCCTGGTGTGATGTGAGGATGAGCATTTTCATCACTGCAGCTGACTTGTGCACTATCCTGTTTTCCATTTAAAATCAGACAGCTCTCCCTTACAGAATCTCAGATGACCACTAAGATAATCCCACCACCCTTATGCAAATATTTGCACCATGATGTTGGTGGGAGTTGAAGGTGTGCAGAGCTGAACAGTTGTACCTGTAAAACATCTGTATTGCTAATGTGAGGATTGCTGTACTGGGCTTCAACTTGTGTTTCAACTACTGTTTCAGCTACTACAAACTGTGTTTTAACTCCTTGGCCTGCTCTCCCAGAGAGTATAATCTGGTTACTTACTCAGCTGACATCAAAGGTGTTCTTCTCCTGAGGTTCACAGTGCCAACACTTAACAGAATTCCTGCCCTCCTGAAAAAATGCATGTGTAAGACAAAGCACTGCAGAGGGCAGTTGGCTCTTGGCTACCTGGGCTGTGGGTTTTCCATGACAGAACTTCTGAGCTGACTCAGCTCTAAATGAGAAAGCACATGGAGATACAGCTCCCTTGTTTCCAGGGACAGAAATAAGGCCATTCATTTTCGGGCTGTGCCAACTTGAATTAAAAACTTGTTCAGAATAAAACCATTCTATATATCTAGAGCTGACAATGGTGCTCCTCCTGAGAACTGGTTGGGCTGAGATCTGGACCACAGCCTGTACAGTTCCACATTCAACCAGCTCTGGTTGAGCTGGGATCATTGTTCCCAACCACAACAGATCAAGGCACATCTTCCTGTACCTGCTAAGGATCACGACCAAGATAACAAAGTTCTCTGCCAGTATCACCTCCAAGATAACTGTGCAGGGCACTGAGGCTATGAGTGGCCTCAGGACATCTGAGCTTTCATCTGGAGCTGGTTAGAGTGCACTGACTCCTATGACCATGGGGAGAAGGATGTTTTTTTTTCAAGGCAGTGCCATCCAATCAGGATGGGTACCAAGGCTGGGAAACTACTCCTGAATCCCTTGGTACAGGCATAACCTGAGCATCTTTACTGCAGTGACCCTGGGTTCCAAACAACTGGTTTGGAATCAGAAAAGTCCTTCTGAATCCAAACAGGCTGTGGGATGCTGGATCTGAAGGAGTCCTGCACATTTTCACTGTGCTTTGGCTTGGAATTGATCCCTCCAGGAACACAAAGCATGGAGAGCACAGTGCCAGTGCCTACACAGCTGCCTGCCATGGCCTGGGGTCAGCAGGGAACATCACATATTTGGCATTTACATTCTCTGAACATGGTTCCTTTGCCCAGGGTTTTTCTCCTGGGAAGCTGAAAGGTGGCAAGAGACCTCAGAGAAAAGAAAAACAATTCTTATGTCATTTGCTTCTCCTGTGTTGTGCTCATGTGGAATGTGTTTGGAGATTGTTTACCCAAGGTAAACAATTGCTTGACTGGACTGTGGTGTGAGTTGTTTTGACTCATTGGCCAATTGGTGCCAAGCTGTGTCGGGACTCTGGAGAGAGTCACAAGTTTTCATTATTATCTTTTTAGCATTCACTAAGTATCCTTCCTGTATTCTTTAGTATAGTATAGTATTCTGTAATATGATATAGTATTATAAAGTAACAGATTAGCTTTCTGGGAACATGGAGTCCTCCTCATCATTCCTTCCTTCATTGGTGGCCATGCATTTACAATACACATAAGCTGGAATGACACCAAACATGCCAGGGTACTGCCAGGGATTTCCTCTTTTCCAAAGCATTCCAACACCCTGGGTGATGGAGGGGTGACTGTGGTGCCATAGTGACACTCCAGTGAATGAGGTGTGATGGCTGTAACCACACAACTCTTCACTGATAATTATAATATAAGCTGAATAACAGATAGACACTGCTTTGGCCTCCCACTCAGCAATTCACATGATAGATACTACCATAGTAGAGTACAAGTAAATCTGCTGGTGGATTACAAATGTGTTTTTTCTGATAAACATACCATCCATTTTACTCTTTCTACCTTCTGGATTATTTTTTTTTAAGGTAAATGAATACATTTAAGAGTCTCAAAATGTAAATTGGCAATAGACTTTTTGTGTACTGCATTTTTCTAAATAAACTTTGCTAGTGTCATGTTAGTAGAGTAAGGTGCCTCACAAACCCAAGCTCATTGCAAATACATTATATCAATTAATTTTCTACTAAAAACACGTTCAATATCAAATTTCATCTCTATACAAGCAGCACAGAAGTAAATTTTCATTTTTGAGGAAATATCAAAATGTGTGCATCCACTTTCATGTTTGCAAGTCATATTGAAGGAACAATTTAAGTAGTAACTTTCAATTTGGACAAAAGGCCAGGTCTAGGGAACACAGACATTTTATTTTCTTATGAAGTTACATTTGGGCTGCCTGAGGTTTCTCATGCAATTTTCCCAGTGAGGTTGCATTATTTTCCAAGTAGTTTTTCTACAGCTATGATGAATTTGATTTATGACATATCTACATGTTATTGCAGCAATATTAGCCAAGCTTCTTCAGAACACATCCACTCTCAGACTTTCTTACTCAGAGGAAGTGTATTTACCCCATACTCTTACATATACCTTGGTATTTATTCACACTTTATTCCCCTTATCATGTATAAGTTAGAGGAGAAAGTTAAAGGGATGTTTCTTAGGCACTGTCCCTTACATAGATCTTAAAGTAATAGTGATACTGCCCTTAAAGGAAAAAAAAATACTCTTTTCTTCAGGAGCAAAAAACACCTTCATGGGGGGATAACTGAAATAAGGGGAAATGATGCCACCCCTTCTCCTCACTCCTGTGAATTTGATGATGATGAAAGGGGAAGTAAATGAATTATTTCATCTCATTCCCATGGGAAGTTCATTCTTGGTCTCTGAAATTAGGGACAGCTGTGCAATGTGTCCATTGTATGTGGCCCATCCCCTGACTGGGTCTCATGGAGTGAGCATCAGAATTGCAGCTCCACTGTGGCCAACTCAACATACAATTAAAGAAGGGAAGTTCTGTGCTCTAAATGGAACTACAAGTCACAGAAATCAAATGCCCATAAGCTAAATTCTGAACCAGGAAGAGAAGTGCTGTGGGGAAGTTCTAAGCATAAAATATTTTATCTAAAATTAAGAAAAGAGTTCATCCATTTCACAGTGTGAGCAAAGCTTGTCTCTGAAGAAATCATATTTTGTAATTTTTTTCTTGCACTGTGTTTGCTACCTGGACTTTTGAGAGCTCAGTGATCTCTGTGTGGTACCTGAAGGGTCCTGCATGACTTTCAGATGCACTAATTGTGAAACTGGTGAAAAAGAAATAGACAGTGACAGAAAAGAGAAGCAAAATTAATTGCCAGTGGTTTGCACAGAGAACAGAGAGAGAAAACAATACAAGGAAATCTGCAGGTGGACATATCTCAGTGATTATCTTCTGATTTAGGTTGATGCCTGATAATTGGCAGAACTCCACTACCAAGAGTAAGCAGGGAAAAAAGGAGGGGGAGAGCATGAGATAAAATCAGATGGAGAGGGTTTGGTTGCCATTCATTTCCATAATTTTCATCTCCCAGCACTAAGCTTTTGAATCTTTGTTATTCTAGTAGAGACAGATGGAGAGGTAAGAACACAGAAACCTTGGTTTTATCACCACATATCCTTACAAAAAACAGGTAAAACAGAAAATTCCTTTAAAAGACAGGATGATGGTGATGGAAGGGGCTAGGATAAATGGAAAGAGGTGTGGAAACCCAGGGTACCAGGAATATTTCTCTGTCTGCTCTGGGGTGCCCTGACTCCCAGTGGAGCACTGACTTTGACCATCATTCATGGAGAAAGTTACCTAAATTCCAAGATAGACCAGAATCCACAAAAGTGGGAAATAGATTATAGAGAGCAGTGTAGGTGTGTTATTTGGTGAGAAATTTAGGTTTTGGGATTTTTATTATGTAGTGGATGGAAGCAAGATGGAGGGCACAGGGTGTTGTCCTGGGTTTCTTCTTCATGTTTCTTCCTTCTTCTCCATGGGTTTGGGTGGCATTTTGTAATTGGGCAGAAAAGTCCCCATTGCAGCTCTTTGGGATCAGTTATTGGGTTAAAAGGGAAAACAATCCAGGTGTCAGTTCTTAATTGGACAGTTTAGTCTTAAAAGACCTTGTAACAAGAGATTGTTGGCCATTTTGTGCCTTCTAAAGAAAAGCTGCCAAACTCATGGTTGTGAGACTGTTTAACTGATAAGAAATAATAAACACCTGAGTCCGAACATGAATTACTGTCTCAAGTGCCTTCAATCCAGACCCAGAAAGACCAGTGACTGGTACCCCCAGAACAGGGCTGGGGTTGATGGTTTCCAAGGGAAGAGGCAGGGTTTGCAGGGCTGGCTTGGCAAAGGGAGTGCCAGGGAGAGCAGCAGCTCCTCCCATCCTCCCTGGACGTTTGCTGGTGTTTGTGGGTCTCTGGGGCTTGGCAAGCTGACCCCAGTGGGGTTCATGTCTCTCTGCCAGCGCTGGCACACAGGGGTGACACTCCCAGGGGCCTGGGGACAGAGGGTGGGGGCAGTCTGGGGACATTTGTGCCCCTGTGCTGCCCATGCCAAGAGGAGAGAGGTGTTTCCACCAGTATCAGGCATCATAGTTAATTATCTTGAATGTAGGGAAGGGTTAAATATGAGCTGAAACATCTCTCGATTCAAACTCTGGTTGTGCTTGAGAAAAGCAGCTGAATGTAATCCATAATGGGACATGGAAAAGTCCTGATTCAGCTACACGTTTAAGCATATATATAATTTTTCAGCAAATGTATCATAAGCAGTTGTTTATACAGTGCTGAATTAGGGCCAAGTTTCTCTCTTGATACTAGGTTGTGATTTTTTTTCTACTACAACCCAGTGGAAAGAAGCTAGGCAACATTTTTGTTAATAAACTTTAGAACAGATCATAGTAATTCAGCTTTGATTTTCTCGTAGGATTTAAATTGAAAAAAGAAAAAGGCAATGGTGCTTTTTATGTCCTCTAAAGTTTATCGATTTCTAGGAAAAATGTCTTTTCCTTTCAGAAAATCAGAGGATGCTTTTTGAGGAAGGGAGAATATTCAAAGGGTTAGATAGTAAAATCCTACATTACCAGGATGCAGCTTATTTCAGCATGGCATCTTGTTAAAGTAAATGGAGATGAAGTGAAAACAAAGTCCTGGCAAAGTTGTGTTGACAGTACTTCTGACTCTTAATGCAGAAGACAGCCCTAATGTTAGAGGATTTATGTTCTTTAGAAACAGGAAGAAATCACATTGGAAGTTAACCCAAGTAATCTCAGTTCAAACTGGAATGAAATTCTTCTCTGATACCTTTTTCTTTAGGAAGCTTAAACTGAAGTCCCTGTTTAGTGTCATGTCATTACCAGGTCAAACATGACTGCACTGAGAATAAATTGTCCCTCCAAGGTAATGCCCTGTTCCCTAAAAATGCAATATGCTGCTGAATATTAAAGTGAAAATTATCATCTTTCTAATTGCAAATAAATAATAATGAATTGCAAACATATAGTAACAATAAATAATATATTAGAGTGAATCTTGCATCCCTTCAGCCCTACTCAGACCAGGTATAAGAGCAGCTTCAGAAACCTGGAGGATTTTAACTGCTGAATGAAACATTTTGTCCTCTTTGGTGTCCTTCATTATTCCAATTCACAAACAGATATTGTTTTTTAGCCCAGAAACTTGTATTTGATCATAACATTTATTTCAGAAAGCTGTGCTGGCTTTAAGGACAAACAAGTAGAAAATCTATCATTTCCTTTGGGAATTTTTCCAGCAGGTACATCATCATGCTAATACAAAAGATGTCCTTTTTTCAAATTTAGCTTTTTCTTTACTTCCAGACACTGGTTCTTGCTATCCTTTTTTAGACTAAAGAACCTTTTCAGAAGCAGGACATCTCCTGTACATCAGTACTCCCACAGGAGCAATCCAGGTGGATTCTAATCTCTTCCATTAGCTGGATGGGTGAACCAAAGAGTCCTGGTTTAGGACATCTTTCTCTAATACTAAAAAATATTTTTACTTTTCACTTGCAAACCTTTTAAAATTAATGCAGTGTGAAATATGGACTAAGAGCTACGAGGAACAAATCCAGTAGATGGGGAATTTCCTTTTTGACTTGGTATCTATTATCATCTTTTTCACTTTCTTTTCCTCTTCAGAAAATATTGCTTTAGTGGAAAACAATACATTTGTTCAAAATTTTGGGTCTTTTCTAACATGTCTCTTTTCTGAGAGATCAGCTGTGCTGCAGCACAGGTACAGAGGCTCTGGTGGGTGTTTGGGATATTATTGCATCCACTGCAGCAGAAACAAGCTGTGAATTTGCCCAGCATCACCTGGATGGAAATATGAGCCCCCAGCTGCAGCTGAATCCTGCTTCTGCGTTTTGGCTGGGGCCAGCTCAGCCCTCTGCAATTCAGCAGATGTGGAGGTGCCTGCAATCTACATGGTCGTGCCTGTGTGTTAACGTGGCTCATCCCTCTGCAGGTCAGGTTATCAAAGTCATTCTTGTTACTGTAAAGAAGTCAAACTCACCATTTTTAATCCTAAATTTATGGGAATTCAAAGTTTATTCCCTCAGTTTCTTCACTTCTGAGCTGAATGAGAAGGAAGAGAATGAAACTTGATGCTGCCAGTTTATTGCCTTCAAGTGCTTTATTCATAAGAACTTTAGCAATGGCATCAGAGGGGAAACACACTGCTCCTGCATAGGTCCTTAAGGATTATGTACAATTTAAGCTCCTGCACAGACTCTGTGAACAGCCAAATCAAAGCCTTTTGTCTCCAATGTGTAAGAAGACCACCTGACCCAATAGTCTGTAGCAACTTTAAGAAGCAAACAATAAGGGTTGAAAGGATTGAATTTCAAGTCAAGGGAGTGTTACATTTAAAATCCTTCTGACTTAGAAGAAGGTTTAAGATAAGTACTTCATAACTGAGTTTATAATCTTACTAATTCCTGCTGCTCCATTGTTACACAGTTTTTATATTCAGAGTCCTCAGCACAATGTGACCCAGTGGAGCCTTTTAGATGTAGCCCTTATGCTACATTACAAAAGTTCATTTCCCAAGTCCTGCTAAGCACCCAATGTTTATACAATGAGACCAGGCAGCAAAGTTTTCCTGGTTTTCCTTAATTTTTCTGAGCTATTACCTACAGAGCTTCCACACCTCCCAAAGGCTAACTAAGCAAAGGCTATATTTTTCAGATGATAATTTACTTGTTATGAAGCACTTAACTTTTAATCTTAGTGGAGCATGACTACTTTAGGAGACATTCAGGAATTTTGTGGTTCAGCAGTGTTTAGCTGTACCCTTCATTTCCAATGCATGGGATTAACAGTGCAAAGGAAAATTACTAAATGGACCAGCAAACTGGTGAAAGTTCTGAGATCACAGAATATTATTATTTGCCTAGATCTCCCAAAATCATCACTTGATATCAAGCCTAGAAATATCAAGCCTTGGCTGTCTATGAAGAAAAAGAAAAAGGCAAGGGAATGACTTAGTTGTGAAATGCTTGTGGGGCAGAGAGAATTCAGCTGCTAGAGCAGGCTCTGTCAAACTGCATCACTTGTTTAATCAACTTTTAGAGAAAAGAAGCATACAGTCTGTGGATTTAGAGGTAAGATTGCAAACAAGGTTTGCAGATAAGGAAAAACAAATGTAAAACCAGCATAATTATTTCATACATACCTTCATCTCCCTGATCTCCATTCAATTTAAGAAGTTTAATTACTGGTTTAATCAGCTGAATGGCATTATGAGGAATCACAAGGTGTTAGGGAATCCATTGTTACCTCAAGTGCTGAAGAGAGAGCATCTGCTCTACAGAAGACAGGTAAACCTTCAACCTGCTCACCTCTATTTCTGTTCTCTGCTCCCTCATTTTAAAGCCCTCTGGCACTTAAGCTCCAGGATTTTCTTCCAAGTGTTTTAGAGGTTTTAGCTGGGTCCATCGGTAGGCTAAATTTCC
This sequence comes from Emberiza elegans, assembly GCA_024865655.1. NCBI lineage: Eukaryota > Metazoa > Chordata > Aves > Passeriformes > Fringillidae > Emberiza > Emberiza elegans. The sequence continues at coordinate 10,875,472 of JALJVW010000206.1, read as the reverse complement.
TTTTATCTGAACCATCATTTGGCTTTGCCTGTTCATCCGTTCCTTTCTTGTGCTCTCTAATCAAGTTGTAGATTCCACGTATGTGGATCTTTCACATATGTGAATCTTTCATCAATGTTATTTTTACACAGAGTAAAACCTGTTTTTCTGGCCACATATGAGAAAGAAGGGATCCTTTTTGCTATTTCACTTGAGCAGAATTTTTATATGCTGCAATTGCTCACCTTCTGTACTAAACAGCTGGAATGGAACAGAGATTTGAGCACAGGTTTCAAAGGCAGAGGGGTGGATTACTCAGCAATTTCACACTGATGAAAAGTTTCTCTAAGAGATCTTTAAATTTAGTTGAAAAATTAGTACATTCTGTTAAACTGTGTATATAACCTGTCTAGATCATAGAGTCCTTATAAAGTCACCTAGAAAATTAGTGCTTTGAAAATTAGCTGATCAATCCCCTGTCTGCATACTCAATCCTCAATCTTTCTACAGCATTTTATTCCCTTGGCTTTTAATTTAATCTGAAAAGGTAAAAAGCTGGCATGCAGCTCAGAGAATGCTTAAATTGATAAAAAATAACATGCTTAAATACAGATAAAATGCATGGTTTTGTGTGTTTTTTGGTTTTTTTTTTTTAAGAATTGTGGTTAAAAGAACAACGTAGAGGAAGCAGTTAAGGGGAAAAAATCACTTCTTAGGTAGCTGAGGTTATGCATTAAAAAAAAAAAAAAGCCCTTTTCCTATCAGACTAAATGCACAAGCAGAATGCAAACCAAGGCCCTTATTGTTCAAATCTCTGTGAACATCCATTCCAGGTGCTCCATCTGCAAAAAGCTTTAGTGCCAGAAGATGATCAAGGCATAAAAAGAGCTCAGACGAAAGGGCAAGTTCAGATGAGACAGCTGAAAAAGTCAATAACAAAAGCATAGACTAGATGGTACTCACCAAAAGCTAGGTGAATACATATATGTAGATATTAAAATATAAAATAGGTGAGCTGCTAGGTAGTACCTGGGTTTTTTTGTTTAAAACAGTCTTAGTATCAAGGAGTAAATGGCTTTATGATGCTCATTTAAAGGATTGTGGAAGAAGAATCAGAAAATTAAAGCTCCAAGGCAGGATGGCTGTCACACTGGGTAAATGGGTTGAAGCTGTAGTGTATCAAAAACTAACAGATACCTTGACCAAATCTGGGATATATTAGGAAAAGCTGAGTGTCACCATCATATTTTCTGAAAAATCCCTTTCCCAGGAGGAGTTCGTCTCCTTGGAAGCTGAGAAGCCCCAGAGAAAAATGAAAACAATAATTATCTGATTTGCTTCTCCTGTGTTTTGCTGCTTTGGAATGTGGTTTGGACATTGTTTACCATCTGGTCATTGTTTCATTGGTTTCATGTGAATTGTTTTAACTTAATGACCAATCACAGCCAGCTGTGTCAAGGCTCTGGAGAGAGTCACGAGTTTTTCATTATTATCTTTTAGCCTTCTGTCTGTATCCTTTCTCTATTCTTTAATACAGTTTAGTATAGTATACTTTAATATAATACAGTATCATAAAATAATAAATTAGCATTCTAAGAACATGGAGTCAGATTCATCATTTCCTCTCCTTGATGGGGGACCCCAAAAATACCACAGCTGAGACTTTTGCAGAGAAAGAAAAAGATAATGTTGTTCAAGTCTGTTGGAGTACTTTGAAGGAAACTTGTCTCTGCACAAAAGATTGTAGTCTGATGAGGTAACTCCTCACATTTCCTAAAGGCTTTAGAAAAATGGTTTTACCAGATATTCTTAAAAAGTTAGTTGCTTTGGAATGTGATTGTGAACAATCTTTGCACGGACAAGCAGATGGCTGGGAAGTGGGAATAAAAGGGCAGGAAAGTGTAGGGTTGTCCCCAGTGCCACCCTACAGAGGATTCCAGCATATGCACTTTTCAAATTATACACAAAGGATGTGGAGAAGAGCCTTGTCAGTGAGGAGACTTGCTGATGTTTTATTATTCAGATTAGTAAAAGACAAGTGAACTGAAAAGAATTGTGGAAGAATTACAGTACTATGCGACTTCATGATTAAACAGCAGATGAAATTTAACACCAAAGTGTGAAGTAATGAACTTCATTTTAAAAATGCCAAAAAAATCCAAGCACAATCTTAACTTTGCATACATGATTATGGGCTGTGAGCTAGTTATTACTACTCAAGAAAAACATCTTGAGGTTAGAAAAGTCACTTTCATGCATCTATTAGCTGGATGCTCACTGACAATCAAAAAATGATAAGATAAAAAGGAGAATAGGCAATAGAACAGAAAACATCATTATGCCATTATATGAACCCATTAAATAATCCCACGTTTGAAGTAATGCATGCAATTTTTATCCTTCCTCTTGAAAAGGATACAGACAATTGGATAATACACAGAGGGAGTTGCAAAGGTGAACAGAAGTACAAAATTATTTCCATATAAGCCACTAGACTGAATAGAACCAGCAGCAAAGATACAAGCTGTGAGTGTCACGGTGGAGGAGGCAAGGTGGTGACTGCACTTCACCCTCATTGTACAAGAATTAGAGGTCATAACTAGAAATGATGTGAGGTGGCAAGTCTAAATCAAAACCAAAAGAGTGGGTAATTTTTTGCACAATGAATATTTCAGCTGTGGTAGTTTTGTCAGACTTAAATGTGTTGTAAATGTTAAAAGTTTGCATAGACTTAAAGAAATTACTGTAGAAGTTCATGGGAGAAAAGGGTTGGTGGACAGAGGGATCAGCCAATTCCAATGGGCTTCCCTGGACCTGTTGGACCCAGGAGTGGCTGGGTGAGTGCAGCTGCCTGTCCACACTCTCCTCTCTACTTGTGTGAGTGCAGGACTCAAAAATGCATTAAATACATTTTTCTGCATGTCTTGGAGACTAAAAAAGGCATTGGCTGAGGCACAATCCTTTCTTCATATCACCCCAAAAATGGAGGAAGGTTGAACAGTTACTGTCCATGTCAGACACAGTTTTGCTAAGAAAGCTCAGTAGAAAAGACAGCTTGCACCTCTTAGCAAAACAAGAGCAGAGGCTCAGCTCCTGCCACCTTCTCCTGCGTGGTCAAACCCTCATCCCAGCCCAGCTCCCTCTCTGAACCCTGGGAGGTGCCCACAGCAGGGCTGGCACCACAGGATGCTCCCACCCTTGGGGAGTCTGAGCCCCTCCTCAGGGCCGAGCTCCCAGGAGCTTCCAGCCACTCCTTTCACCTGCAACCTCTCTGAAGTGCAGCATCTGTCACTGGGGATGTGTGGTCACCAGAAATGTCCCCTCCTCCCCAGCCATATGGAAGCTGGCAGCTTGGTGGGAGCAAATGTGAAGAGGTCTGTGCTGCTCCTGCTGACACTCCTTTGCTCTGCTTAGAAAGTGCCTGGGTGTCTTTAACACAAAGAAAATCAGGCCCTTTGTATTCAAATGAGGATGAAGTTGCTGCATAATTAAAACAACCTAATGGCAGAAAGTCCAGAGGGAATTTGCAGCTTCCACCATAGTGGAGTTTTAAATACAAACACTTTAAAAAGCAGTAACATATCTGTATAATGCACAGCTTATCTACAGCCTAAGTGACAAACATCTTGGGGTTTAAAAAATAATCTCCTCTATTTCAATTTTCTCTGTATCCCCCAGCAAATGTATGCACCACAGCCTGAGAGACACTTCTAACCCTGCTGAAGGATATTCTGATGAAACAGCTGCTGCAAACAAGTGTATTTTACCACAGCCAGAAAAAGAGCATGAGTACAGTGAGGTGCAAAATGACACAGTCAGCATTACCATGTGTATTTACCTAGGCTAGAGCTCTTGTAAATAATGTATAAGGAATGATTCTTTGCTGTGTCCTAAGGGAGGAACAGCAGTTACAACAGATCATCTTAATAGGACATAGTGTCTAGGAGGCCCTGGAATATTCCTGATGTAAAACTTCTCCCACAGTGTAAAAGTGTGCTTGCTTATGACCTAGCTTTTACAAATGCTTGGATAACCCATAAAATGCCTTTTGGGCAATATTTATTTACACATAACTCATCTGAATTTACATGGAAGTGTGAAATGCGCAGAAAGCTGCTCAACACCAAGGCCCTCCCATGGAAAGATGCTCCCCAGCCATTATCCTGTTTGATTTTTTGGTATGGACATTGAGGGTGACCGTGATTCATCTGGAATGACAAGAAACACGATGGAGTGGCAACAGAGAAAGCTGATTGCAGGGCTAAATGTGGGTGAGTGCTGGGACTGGGAAGAGAGGAATGGGTTTGGCACCATTTACAGAACAGAAGCAATAAGAGGAAAGTCTGTAAGAAAGAAGCAGAAAAAAACCCCATGGACACAAGAATAGTTAGAAGAGAGTTGTTACTTAAGGAGACTGTAAGCCATAAAGTGTTGAAGAAGAGTGAGTAATAACACCAAAAAGAAGCTTAAGCATCAAGGAGGATGGGGAGAGAGCTGAGATCTGGAGCCACGGCCAAAAAAAGAGCTGTCAGAGAGAGTTCAGGGAGAAGCTAAAATTGGGTGAAAAACAAGCCAGAAAAATGGCTGGGGGAATATAAAATGAAATTAATGGTTTTCATCAGCATTTCCAGTTAGTTGAGAGGAGAAGGAAATTAGGGAGGTGATAAGATTAACAGGAAGTAGGTGAGTACAGCTCTGGCAAGGTGCTCGGTGTGATGGGTAATGGCTTGTAAAATCAGCTTAGCTAGTGCTTTTTCTCTAAGAAATGTTTAATGTTGGAGGACTGGACCACTTCAGGAAAGGAAGCTATGAAGGAAATAAAGGCAGCTAATAGCTGGGGATGCAGGATTGATGAATGGAGGAGAGAACTAGGAATAGAGAGCAAGCAGAGACATCAGAGTGAGAAAAACAAGGGAGAACGAAGGAAGAAAAGATCCTGAAGAAAGAAAGATGGAGGGGCTGCAGCTTTGAGCCACTTTGTCACAGTTTGTTAGTCTAGGGATTCTGTCTGTGAGCTGAAATCATCACTGAAGGAGCACAGGGCAAATGCTTGCAGGAAATTCCTCCAGTGTCCCTGAGCCCTCACTTGGCTGTTAACCCTATACTGGTACAACTTAATCAAAGCTGGAATGCAAAATTTTTGGGGAGAGCTTGAACGTGTGAGGGGAAAGCAAAAGGAAGAGATCTACACAAAGCATTAAGGACAGAGAGCAGATGAGAGAGGGGAAGACTTCATCACTGAGATAATACTTAATCCTCCACAGAAGTGCCTGAAACCACTTGTTACTCATATTGAAGAGAGCATGGCAAGGAAAGCTACTGAGAGAGAGCTGTAATCACCACAGAATCATCATAAATGCTGAAACATATCCCCCTCATGAACACATTAGCAGCTGAATCACTCAGCTTCTTCATTAGTCTGTGCTGAAAAAAAAAAAAAAGGAAACAAAAAATTATATTTTTTTATAAGGAGTTATTTTTCTGAGCAAGCAAGTAAATCACAAGCCAGCATCCCAGAAGAGAGTTCCTGTGCAGAACTCATTGCAGGTTAGTTGTACATCATTTTATATTGAGTGTTGGACATATTGTAGAGGGACCAACTTGTTGCCATTTCATGTTTCCCAGTGGAATGCTGTTTCCACACTGATTTCTTTCTCTTGACAGCTCTGGTAATACTCTGGATGTGATGGGTAATGGCTTATAAATTCTGTTTAGGAAAAAAAAAAAAAAAAAAAAGTTGTTGCCTTTAGTTTGGCATTATGGAAAATCTATTTTTCTTCCATTCAGATGTTTTTGCACCTGGCTGCCAGAACCCAGACAGGGGCAATACTGGGGCAAGGGAATGTGGGAGCTCCCTTTGCTTTCCACAAGCATAATCAGCATTTTAAGACACACCCCTGAAAATAAGGCTCTAGGGAACATGAGGACAGTCGCTTTTTCTGTATCCTCCTCTGGCTGTGAGACTGAAATCACGGCTCCTCCTTTTCTGCCAGTAGTATCTTATGTTTTCTCAGAATAAATAGTATCTCTGTTCTCTTTCCACCACGTAACAAGCAGAGCCAGCACAACTTTCCTTTCCATGGTGGCCCAATAAAATCTATATAGACTAAGAGTTTTCAGCCACTTCAGACAGTATTTTTCATAGTGTGGAGGACACCACGCCTGGAGAAAATACAGCAGCCTGTTCTGTCCTCCTGCTTCCCTCCCAAGCCTGAAAAAGGATAACTGAATAATAGAAAAAGATGTGCCCATGAGCTCAGCAGTCAGAGCCCACTTGTAACATCAGCAACAGCTCACAGCACCATTTCCTAGTTTTTTTCCCTATCCATCTATCCTTTATCATCTCTTAGGGTGACTTTATGATGCTGAGATATCCCCATTTGTCTGTTTAGCCCAGAAATAAGTTTTGCACCTTTAAAACAAGATCTGAGAGTGAAGAGGCGGGGAGAAGGAGAAGTGGTGGAATGTCTGAGGTGGTTGTTTTCAGAACACAGAGATAGAGATCTTCAGCATTTTTCTCTCCTGGACTGTGTTGTCTGCAGCACAGATGGACAGCGGGAGAGAGCTCTCCTTTCCTTTTTAGTGTTGTTTTTTTTTTTTGTTGGTTTTTTTTTTCAGCTAGCTGAGGCAGTGAAGCTCCCTGGACTGTGGCTTTTCTTTTTCTTACAACTGTTCAAACCTGCTCTGGACTGAAAACCCAATAAAACACCAGGAGCTCACACCTGTGGCCCACCAGGGCCAGGGATGAGGCATTTCCAGTGCAGGAGGGACTGATAAGAGACTGAGCCAAGCTACCCCCCGCGACAAGGACTTTCTGAATTCGCCATCTCTTCAGAACAGCAAGAGGTTTTACTGTTTAACATAATTAAGTTTTTATGCTTGTGAATACTTCACTTGTGAAACAAACAAATTTTTTCCACTTTTCCCCAAGAAAATCTTTTCCTGAACTAACTGGGGGAGGAGCTGCTTGAATCTGCTTTCTAGAGGGACACATTTGGAAGTTTCCTCCCAAATTTGCCCTAAACCAGGACAATCACTCAAAGGCAAAGATGCTACCAGGCACCTCTGTGTCTGCCTTAGGGCTGTTCTTTAGGTAGCAAAAACTTGGACACAAACATAAAAGGGAGCACCAGGAAATAGAACTGGTGTAAACCTTGCTGAGTTTGGGTGCAGGAGACTTTTTTTTATCTCCTGGCTCACACAGTCCACTGCAAGCAGTGTCACTGGTTTGTACATCCACACTGTGACCAAGAAGATGGCCATAGCACAAGGTAATATTAACAACTTTACAAATACAGACAATTTAAAGAATTCAAAGCATTTTATACCTGATAATTTCATTATATTTCACATGAAAATGGCAACAAAACAGCTGAGACTAATTCTGCTTTCACACCAAGGGATTGCAGTGGAGAGGTGCTAGGATGGAAAAAGAATCAAGGTTTAACTCCCTATATATTCCCCTCCTGTCTGAACTATTCCCATTAGTCTCTCCTCTCTATTTGTGCAACATGCTCCCAGGCCTTGCCAGCTCCAAGTTTTCCCAGCTATTTGTTTTATGCTATTAATTTTTTGATTTCCCTAAGGTGAGCAGTGAGTTTCCTTCTGCTTTTCCATCTCCCAACATACCAGAACTTAGCCCTGAGTGAAGCTTCAAGGAGGCTGGATGATGCAAAGTGCATACCAGCAGTAGTAGCAATATCACATTTTCAATCTCCCTCTAGAAAAATTATTTATTATGAAAAAAAACATAGGAAGAATGCCTTTAAAATCAGATGGAGCTTAATGGACACAACTTGTTAAAGCTCTGTGTAGCTAATTTATGGCAAAGACAGTCCCCTAAAGTTACAACTCTCTTCTAACTATTCAGCAAGAGGTTTTACTGTTTAACATAATTAAGTTTTTATGCTTGTGAATGCTTCACTTGTGAAACAAACAAATTTTTCCACTTTTCCCCAAGAAAATCTTTTCCTGAACTAACTGGGGGAGGAGCTGCTTGAATCTGCTTTCTAGAGGGACACATTTGGAAGTTTCCTCCCAAATTTGCCCTAAACCAGGACAATCACTCAAAGGCAAAGATGCTACCAGGCACCTCTGTGTCTGCCTTAGGGCTGTTCTTTAGGTAGCAAAAACTTGTACACAAACATAAAAGGAAGCACCAGGAAATAGAACTGGTGTAAACCTTGCTGAGTTTGGGTGCAGGAGACTTTGTTCCATCTCCTGGCTCACACAGTCCACTGCAAGCAGTGTCACTGGTTTGTACATCCACACTGTGACCAAGAAGATGGCCGTAGCACAAGGTAATATTAACAACTTTACAAATACAGACAATTTAAAGAATTCAAAGCATTTTATACCTGATAATTTCATTATATTTCACATGAAAATGGCAACAAAACAGCTGAGACTAATTCTGCTTTCACACCAAGGGATTGCAGTGGAGAGGTGCTAGGATGGAAAAAGAATCAAGGTTTAACTCCCTATATATTCCCCTCCTGTCTGAACTATTCCCATTAGTCTCTCCTCTCTATTTTTGCAACATGCTCCCAGGCCTTGCCAGCTCCAAGTTTTCCCAGCTATTTGTTTTATGCTATTAATTCAAAGCTGATTTCCCTAAGGTGAGCAGTGAGTTTCCTTCTGCTTTTCCATCTCCCAACATACCAGAACTTAGCCCTGAGTGAAGCTTCAAGGAGGCTGGATGATGCAAAGTGCATACCAGCAGTAGTAGCAATATCACATTTTCAATCTCCCTCTAGAAAAATTATTTATTATGAAAAAAACATAGGAAGAATGCCTTTAAAATCAGATGGAGCTTAATGGACACAACTTGTTAAAGCTCTGTGTAGCTAATTTATGGCTTACAGTCCCCTAAAGTTACAACTCTCTTCTAACTATTCTTCTGTCCATGGGGTTTTTTTCTGCTTCTTTTTAACAGAGTACATGTGTTAATTCATGATTCAGGTGCAGTAGCTGTATAGTTGGATTAGAACTATTTTGGGGGAAAGAGGGTTTTCTTTTTGGTCAAAGGTTGCATCCTTGGTGTTAGAACACCCATACCATGTCTCAGCAAGGACAGGCATTTTCAAAACCCTTCTGGAACCCAAAATTGCAGAAGTACAGCAATTCAGGCACAGCAGCAAAACTGCTCCCAGAGTCAGCTGGTGCTGCTTCTGCAAGGCTGGTGCTCATGCACAGGCAGCACTAGGTGATTGTGAATGAAAATTACAGAGGTCAATGAAAAAACAATCAGTGGAAATACCAAATGGCAATGTTCAGCTCACACTGATGGGTACATGTTTCCTCAGGAAGCATCACTCAGGCAAAATCTCCCCTCGTGCCCATCTGGGCTTCCCCAGGGGGTGCAGTGGACACTTGTGTGCTCCTCCCAAATTCTGCTGTCCCTGTTACAGACAGCTGCAGGTGTGTGCACAAACCCTTCAGCTGGACATTGTGCCTCCCACCACTGTCTCAAGTAAAATTGCAGGCTGGCAACTTTTTTTTGACAAATAAGCAGCAAGTAATGAATGGACATAAGCAGAATGAGATTTTAAAAGAAAAGCTGGGTAATCCACAGGTCATGTAACCAGTAGGATAAATAACAGATGGGCAAAGATAATCTTGGATTGGAGGCTGAACAGTGAAAATGCAATAGAGTGACTTAAGATGAACTTGCAATATGAAACTGTCCTTGCCAGGCCCCCTGGCACAGACTCCTTTTACCCTAGCAAGGATTTAGAGTCAGGAGCTGTAGAATTCAGCTCTCCCTGAACTGGGGAAGCAGGAAATTAAAGGGAAAGAAGACAAGAAAACAGCCCTTTTAATCCTGAGAAAACACCTGGGTCTTCTATTTATAGAAATTAAACATGGTATTAATGTTTAAAATAAAGTGACAACCAACTATTAAATCTGCCACAGACAGGAATAGAATTCTTTCAGGGTTACTGGAGTCAGTGGTGATCTAAATAGGCATGAAATGAGGTTCTGAAAGATTGTAGTGTTGCTTTCCTTTTCTCTAGGGCCACAACTGGGATATTCACATCACCCACAGGGGAAGCAGCCACTGCTCCTGGAAGGAAACCAGCACAGGGAAACTCCTAGGAGAGAGCTTGTTTGGAGGAGAAAGCAAAGAAGCCATGGGCAGCATGAGTGGCTGTTTCTTGGCTTTACTGGAAGCTGTGCGTTTGTTTTGCTGCTTTTTCTCCCCCTTTCACTGTGTAGAACGCACTCCCTGGAGAAAGCAGACTTTACCCAGCCCCCTAAAGGCTCTCTGCTATTCAAGCTGCCTCATTACGAATAACGTCACATCAACTCATCTGAACCCCCCTGCAGAGGGATTACAGACCTTTAGGGAGTCAGATGAGGCTGCTAAGTCTCAATTCACTTTGAACATTTCACAGATAGCTACTAATCACAGGCAGGCTCTTCTGGGCAGCTCAGGAAGTGGGGTCATGTCTAATCTGGTAAATCGGTGCCCCTGTGCCATTGTTCTCTGGGTAAACACAGGGCTTGTGTGACCTGGGGGTGACCTGGGCTTCCTCTCTGCAGCCAGCAGATTTATGAAACCAGACTGGGTGTGCCATGAGGAGAAACACTCTGATGAGATGGGAATTGAGGATGATTTTAAGCAGTTATGGGCTTATCATGAGTAGAAACTCTGATTTGTATCATGAGAAGAAACTCTCTGATGAGGTGGGAATTGAGGATGATTTTAAGCAGTTATGGGCCTTTTGCAGGTAGTACTTTAAGTTGGATGCTTTGAATTTTATTAATTTACATTCCCTTTCCAAACTGGAGAAATGAGGCTTTCTACCTGGAAGGTTACTGCTGGAGCAAATAATTCACTGTTGATCTTATTTGTTCGCTGGAAGTATGAATCTGTTGGCTCCTGAGGACTTGACACTGAAGAATGGCCACAACTGATTCTGAGAAAGATCCCCAGAAAGGCACAATTTCTCTTGCTGATTGCATTGATGTGCTATCACCCAGACAAAATCACAAAGGACCTTTCCTCAAATATTACTTACAGGCCTTGACATATCTGTGACTTCTCTGGAGTCTCTTTGCTACCTCACTAACTCTCCCAGGGAATGAGAACAAGGTGAAAACCAAAATTTGTGACCCAAGAAGCATTCTCAGATTTGAGATTTAATCTGGTACCACAATGAAAACACAAACTCAAACAAAGCGTTGTTTATTTGTAGTTATTTTTGTCCTCCCTTAGCACAAAATAGTTTCCTATAAGGTACTCGTCCTTACTGAAATATTTTTCTCTTGAGAAGATCAAGTTGTTCTGTTTCCTCAGAAATTGTTGGATTTCATTTTGTTGTCTTAAATTGAATGGAGCTCTGAGAAACCCGATCCAGTTGAAGATGTTGCTGCTCATTGCCAGGGGTTTGGAACAGATGATCTCAGGCATTTCTTGGGTGTTTGATCACAACCTGCCTGCAGGTAGAAGCCAAACTCCTCTTGATTTTAGCTGGGTACCTTTACCCCTAGGAGCAGATCAGAGTGAAGGTTACAAAAGCAGCATTTTTTGCAGCCAGCCCAGGGATTCTCAAAGCTGTCATGAATCAAAAGGAAAGTCTGGCAGGTTTCAAAGACCCATTTACCAGCTGTCCCCCTTTTATCTCATTGTGGAGGTAGGGGAGGAAGGTAGGAAATTGTGGAGACAGCCAGATCCAGATCCTTCCCTATTTTGATGGCTTTCCTTCTCTCTTCTAAAATAAATATAAGCAAAGTGTTGATGTAATTTACATCTCAAATGACACAAAAGCTGCAACAGAAGACGTGTCCTGCAAGGTGACTATAGTTGGATATCTGGACAAGAATACCCAGTGTCTAAGAATTGAAAACACTTTCAAAGTAATCTGTCCAGCTGCTAGACAGAGGTACGGAAAAGTTGGACTGTTCAGAGCTGTGACTAAATGACAGAGTTTATAATTTTTTTTTTTTTTTCCTCAGACTCTCCTCTGTTACCTATTACTCATATTTCTTCCCCTTGTTTTAGAGAAGGAATAAGCCAAACTGAGGAATATGGATAACACTGCCCTGGAAATTGTGTGTTAAAGAAGAAAATTTAATGGAATGAAACTTTTGTATCATCTTTGGGTCTGAGTTGATGTGCTGTGGGGCCTCTGGGGAGCCTGGTTGGGTATATTTAGATCTTGAGGCTTTCATTCAGCAAGGCACTTAATCATGTGCCTTGACATTATGCTCCTGAGTGCTCCTTCTGGACTTCATCAGGAGCCCTCATCTCCCTGACCTTGTTCATGAACATGTAGCTACATCATTAGGTTCATCTGCATTAAGGACTTAATTAGAAAAGGACTTCATCTGAAAGGTTTGGAGCTGAGCTGAGGGCAGGGGGGAAATCAGCTTTTGGAATCAAGCCACTCCGTGAGACAGCCCTTAGCTGTGAATTTCTGCATCTGAAGGTCTTGTCCAGGAGGGTGCTGCCTTCTGCCTACCAACCATGGGGGTGCAAATATTGCTCTGGGTGTGATTCACAGCAATTCCAATGTCAAACACAGTAGGGACTGCTGTCTTCATAAAAGGAGGCCAAACAAACTAAGAAATGTGCAGCACAAAGGGAGCACTGACACTGCATAATAAAAAAAAAAAGGTTTCTGTACAAAGCCATGATAAAAAAGTTTACATTCATCATCCCAGTTAATTGTATTGGGTGTAAAATTAATGAGCCTTACCTCTAAACTCCATTTAAGACAATAGTTAATTGCTTCATTTTAATAAATTTTGGCAGAATGGTGAGTATAACAATGACTGAATGCTCAATTATTACCTAGGCTAGAAAATGAAGATATACAGTATTAATGATATTCACAATCTGAAAAGCAATTAGGATCCTGAAGGTAAAATATACAACTCACTTAAAAACAGAGTAATAAATGAACTTTCTTATCAAACACAGGGGAAAACAAGGTCTTAAAAGCAAGAAATCTTATTGCTGGGGATTTTAGCTTGATTCTTATATTATTGCCCTCCCTTGTGTCTGTGACATGTTCAGAACCTGTCAACAGCAGTGTCATGGGAACAGGAGAGAGGCAAGCAAGGAGCAATGCATTCCTGCTGAACAGCTGCTGAGGCATGAACTGTTTCTGTTCCTGACAGCAGCTCGTGCTGTACAGGGTGGATGCAGGAGCTGCATTGGAGAGCTCGGATTTACAGCAGCACCAACAGAGGAAAGGGGCACACAGCAGATCTGGGAACTGAGGGTCAGAAACGACAAGAAAAGAATTTTGGACAGAATTAATCTTAACTGCAAATATGTTTTACAGCTCAGACACACAGTGGTGTGTGACCCTGTTCACAGGGGTCTGAGGATGAGGGAAGAGATGAGGATCTGACTCCATGTTTCAGAAGGCTTGATTTATTATTTTATGATACATATTATATTAAAACTATACTAAAAGAATAGAAGAAAGGATTTCATCAGAAGGCTAGCTATGAATAGCAAAAGAAAGAATGATAACAAAGGCTTGTGGCTCAGACAGAGAGTCTGAGCCAGCTGACTGTGATTGGCCATGAATTAGAAACAACCACATGAGACCAATCCCAGATGCACCTGTTGCATTCCACAGCAGCAGATAATCATTGTTTACATTTTGTTCCTGAGGCCTCTCAGTTTCTCAGGAGGAAAAATCCTAAGGAAAGGATTGGACAGAGAGCTGAGCCACAAACCTTTGTTATCATACTTTCTATTCTATTCTTAGCCAGCCTTCTGATGAAACCTTTTCTTCTATTCTTTTAGTATAGCTTTAATGTAATATATATCATAAAATAATAAATCAGCCTTCTGAAACGTGGAGTCAGATCCTCATCTCTTCCCTCAACCTGAGACCCCTGTGAACACGGTCACAGGGAATTTGGATAAATATTGCTGGAACTGGCAATATTTCTTCTCTCTTGCACCTCTCCACATGTATTTTTTTCTTCTGGGCAATGTTACCAATCTGATGCGAGAAGGTTTACAAAACCAGCCTTTTCATTGGGCACTGAAGGAAAAGTCTAATTTTTTATTAAATCCCCACAGCCCCCAAATCTTTGAGATGCATAATATTAGACTTCATCTCCATTATTCCCAATAAAGATAAATTAGGTTGTTTCAGAAGCACAATGTCAGTTACTCTAGGTGGTCTTTAACTAATACATTGTACAGAAACACCACTGTACTACCGCACCTTTTGATTTACAAATTATTATACTCCCCAGAAGTCCCAAGTCCTGTTTGCATTCATTAGCAAAAGTTGCTGCCTAAACTAAAGGAAATTTTCTGAACCATTTTCTGTTTCTTTGACAAATTTCTTTTCTTGACAGTTTGCAGCCCTGTATTTCCATTTTCACAACTGCTTTTTTGGTTTCTTGTTCCATGACTGATTGTGCTCTGTTTATCTATATTTAATCACATTCACTATTTGATATTACTTCAGAGTCCAATTTCAAAGCCCATTATCATTTGTGGGTCTTTAGCATAATCTAAAAACCAGAAAACCTTGATTTCAGTGCCATTATACCCAGTGTTAATATAAACAATAACAAATCTCACATCCCACAGATTGCTTTTGCAGAGTCTCTCATGGATGTTAAATTTTCTTTTAAAAGAGATGATTTCTAGAATTAACCTAATTTTAAGCACTGTGCTAATATCTTATGCCTGTATAACTCTGCTTCTTAGATGTTATTTTAATTAGGAATCAAAGAATTGGGTTAACAGCTTTATGAATTTCCTACCCAATGCAGTGATTGGTTTCATCACAGAAGCCTTTATACTGACAATAAAACTCATGCTCTAACAAGCCAGTGAAGCACAACCCTTTTTTATCAAATTACATGGGCTTTCCAAAGAAGAGCCTGTATCACACTTTGTGTCCTTTAAAAACAGATTCCTCCTTTAAACCAGATCCCTTCACAGGAGCAAGGACATGATCAGGTGGCTTTGGGGGTTTTGTGACACATCAAATGTGCAGCCTGAACAGAGCATGAAAATCCTGACAATGGCTGGCTGCTTTTTTGTGTGTGTGTTTTTAATCATGGCTACTCATTGGCACTGCTTTTCTAACAAATATTTGCAAGATGAGCCTGTTTCCACCACTTTTCTACTCTCTGTCTTCTGAATCCCACCACCTAGGGCTCGTGTATCCTGGCTGAGGGAGGATGCTCACCTGAATTAATCCTTGAAGCAATTCCTATTCAGCCAGCTTTGAGACCTGCAGAGCAAGGTGGGCTTTGTGTGCTTTGACTTTTCCATGACTTTTGGGTTTAGGGCCTCTGCCAAGGCATTTCAACCACTGCACTGCTTGTGCCAGGCAACACCTGAGACTTTCCCCAGGTGAAACTATGGCAGGAAATTTGCCTTTTTGCCAAGGATGACTGTGCCAGTGCCTAGAAAACCTATTGAGCTGTTGTTTTTGGAAGTCAGCTTGTTTTCCCCTGGATCAGTAGAGACTTCTGAAAGCCTGAAAGCAAACATCTTCCAGGCTTGGCTTTTCACTGAGGTTCCTCCTGCCTTTCAGCTCTTGCTCCTCCTGAACTCTGCTTGCATGGAGACAGTGACTGAATTTGCTTTTCCCAGCTCCAGGGCAGACCCAGATGTTCTTGTAACACATTTCAGCTCCTCAGAATCAGGGGTGGCCAGTTTCTGTCCTGTGCTTCCCACAGCTTTTTCTTCTTTGCTCCTAGTGTGATGGTGAAAAGGGGAATTGCAGGGCTAGACAGAGAGTCTGATTTAAAATGTAATTAAATTAGAGATAAGGGAAGGAAATCAGAAAAAATGCTTGAAAAAAGAGATGAGCACTGGGAGGTAGAAAAGAGACCAATTAACTAATTTATGTTACACCACTTGCTGAGATTTACCCTGGGTGATAACAAGATTCTGTTTGGGTTTTTAACCAAAGCAGAATGAAGGAGCCTTAATATTAAACAAAACTGTCATGAAAAGACCATTACTGGAAAGTCAAACAGTCAAATATGAAATACAGATTGACAGCAGAGATCTCTCACTGCTATAAACACATCTTGTGAGTGAGAGACATGGAAGCCTTAAATCCCTCAAAAGTTATCACTCTGAGTGGCCTTTTCATAAAAACATTAAAACAATGAAAAATCAGTTCTGTCACCAGTCCTTTCCTTTGTGATTGTAAAGGTTTACATGATATGGGTCAAGAATGAATTTTAGACAATATTTTTCCAAAGGAGGAGTAAAAATCTTTGACAAAGAGAACAATGAGCAAAAGCTGGGCAGTTTTATCTGGAGAGGAAGGTAACCCTATCAATCAAATTAACTGCTTTAGTATCTTTGAAGATGAGAATTGATTCTTCAGAGCTCACCTGTGTGGAGGGAAGGGTGAAATAACAGAGTGGAAATTGGCAACTTGGAACAACATTTCAGTTTACAGCTCTGTAAAGAAGCTCTGGTGTGTTAAGTGATTTACTTAACGGGGGGGTGTAAAATCTGGAAAAGGGAAAATAAAAAACTCACACTTGAGATGCATTCTGCTGATACCCCAGCTCATACTGCTTAGTCCCTGCAGAATTCAGTTTTGCAGTGTGTTTTACAGACATAAATGGCTCGATGCTTCCCCAAGATCATGTGGGGACACCACCCAGAGCTCCTTGTCCTCTCCTGAGTTAAAGAGGATGACCTCAGCTGAGATATGAGAGCCACTCAAACCCAAGAGTATAAGGACATGGAGGAGATGTTTGTCTATCTCCAAGCAGCTGAGACAGTCTGACTGTTAATTGTGCCTTCTCCCAGGGTGACTCACAGAACATTCTTGATGTAGAAAATTCACCAGATGTAGTCAGCACCCGGTCTTAGAGAGGAAGACCTGAAAGGACTGCAGAGAAACTGACTTTTGGAAGGGTTGGGAATTAATAGGAATCAACTTCTCAAACACTCATGGTATTTTATATTCCTGACAAAAGAACTGAGGATGCCAAATATATTGCTTAAAACAGGCTAAAGTGGCTCATAAAAAATATATGATTGTAAGGAAATAATCATAAACTTGTCTTTGGTCACACATCACTCTTGAACTTTGCTTCAACCACAGTACAAGACAAGATTATGGGTTTGTCTAAGGACAAAAGTGAAATTTATTTCCCTGTAAACAAATCTTTTTCATTGTGCTGGTTTTAGCTAGGATAGAGTTAATTTCCTTCACAGGAGCTATGCTTGGGATGTTTCAGTTATTGCTGGGCAGGGCTTTCACAGAGCCAAGGCCATTTCTTTTCACCTGACAAGGGGTTGTGAGGGGACACAGCCAGGACAGCTGACCCTGCCTGACCACAGAGACATTCCCCACTCATCAGGCCCAGTGCATAAAGCTGGGGGAAGATGTTCAGAGTGATTTTTTGTATTCTCAAGTCACCTTCATGCCTGAGGGAGCCCTGCTTTCCTGGGGATGGCTGAGTCCATGGCAAGTGAGGAATTAATTCCTTGTTTTGCTCTGCTTTTGTGTGTGGCTTTTGCTTTGCCCTTTAAACTGTTTTTGTCCCAGCCCACAAGTTTTCTCATTTTTGCCCTTCCAGTTGTCCCTCCCAGCCCACTGGGAGGAGCTGTGTGAGTGTCCATGTCAGCCTTAAACCAGGACATGGACACTTGTTTTAAACTTACTTAAACAAACATTTCAAAATACATGGAGGCAATTTTCTTCCAAAAGGACATGATTAAAAAGCCTGCACGCCAGTTTGTCAGTCCTCCACCCTTCACAATAAAAGGTGATTTATCATCAGCAAGCAGACTGAAATACATATTTTCTGTCTGTATCCTGCCACTTCTTCTGGGCAGTAGAAAGAATGGATTCATGAGCAAACATGAGACAGAAATGAAGAGCAAGGGCAACTACAGTTCAGTCCCTGACTCTTCCAACATTTCCTGAATGCACTGGCAAGTGATATGGCCTCTTATTTTTTGTCTCAAGTTCTTCAGGGAAACCACCATTCATTGGTGCTTTTAGAGTAGTTCAGGTCTTTAGAGGGTGAGGGCAGAGCTACCTCCATACTGGACCCAGCAGTGGGTCTGAATCCACACCAATTACACGAGACAAACTGTGACATTTATGTTTTTATTGAGGACCAACTCAGCAAAGTCATTGCACCATTTTCTAGCTAACTAGTGCTGTGATTCATCTCTCCTGCCTTAAGAGCCAGGCTGGTCACCCTTCATGGTCACTGGGACACAGAGGCACTTTGGGGACATAATTTATCACCTGTATTCACAGTCTCAGACTGCTGAGCTGTTCCCTACCCTGTGCAGCCCCCATCACCTTGCTCAGATATGGACTCATCTACACTGCAGATGAATTTTACCCTCACTGCCTGATTTTCAGAGAAGCTGAACCCCCAATTTCTTTAAATGTCAGAGGCCTGTTGAGGTGTTTGGAAATTGCTGCTGTTTAGCCTAATTGTGGCATAACTTTCTCAAACCCTTTGACTTGTCAAGACCATGAGATTGTGAGAGCTCATGCAAAATGTCACCTTGGTACTTGCAGGACACTTTTCCCTCAGTAGATACATCCAGGCAGGGACATCTTTTGAAACACTTCCTACAAAATGGATGGGAAAGGCTTTTTCCTCGGAGTCTGCTCATCCTGGCAAAATCCAGCTCCTATTTTTTCTCTTATAGATCTCTTATAGTTCTCTTATAGAAGGTTGGGATCTGAGCTACAGCTGGGCTTCTGACCCCCTGAGCCATTTCAACATCAAAGATTAGGGCTGCAAAACTGTCAGAAAGTTGGAAGCATTCAGGGCTGAGTGAGCCTCCTCCAAAGCAGCTGTATTAATCCTACCATAAAATTAAACCCATCCTCTACAAAGCAGATGTGTTTTTCTGCCTGATGGAAGTCAATGGAATTTTTAATGTGATTCACCAGGGACAAGTTTCAGACCATTCCCAGTTTTAACCCTTTCTCGTGCATTTTACTAATTGAGATTCTCTTGTTTAGCTCAGATCAGAGAATTTGGGGAGAAAGAAAGTCTAACAAACTGGTTTTGCTTGATAAAGATAAGTGCACTAGCTTGTCTTCCCCTGTAGAAGTTCAGAAATTTTATGGAAATGATTTTCAGTGGACAAAAAAAAAGGAAACAGAGAAAATTGGAGTTGTTTAGAAATCACAGATCTACTAACTTCTGAAGGTGTTCAGAACTTCTTGAGTAAGGGCTGAAGAGCAATTAATATGTGGTGCCTTCCAGTGTGGTAACCAAAAAGACCTCAAAGTTACTTTTTGAGGCAATGGTTTCTATTCCTCATATTTCATATTTTGACATTGGAAAAAAAATCACATTGGAGAGAGGTTAACTTAGCAGTGGTTGTGCTTTTACTAGCTTTCCTTGACTGTTTTGTAGCCAATTTTTCAGAGAAGTGTTTCTATTTTAACCATGTCTCTCCTTTGTTATTGAAATGCTTCCAGACCTGTTGGTCTCACTGCAGACTCTGCAGGGTACTGCAGCTCTCCAGATCTGAATTCAGATAGATAAGAGATCTCTGTCATCTAGCTCCCTACTTTCTTTCTTGCTTGAGCCATGGTTCATTTCAATAAGTTAATTAGTCTTTGATCTTTCCTTCTTCCCACAGAAAGAACCTTCTCAGATTTCAAACATGTTTTCCTACCAGTGCTGGTCTGAGTGGGCTGCACAGAATGTGTGCAGACATCCCCAGGAGAGAAGGAGAGAGCAAAGGGACCCTTAGGCCCTCAAAGGTTCTTGCCCACCTCCCAAGTGTTGTGGTAGAACTTCTCTGATCAGCTGCACACGCTGCAGACAAGGTGTGCAAGATATTGATGTTTGCTGAACACCTCACTGAACCCTGATGTCTTCCCTACAGATCTTCACAGGGTGGAAAGGAGTTTCCTTCACCCAAAATCTCCAGTGGTGACTGTGTCTCCATGCTCCACACTGGAATGAAGTGTTTAAATGCCCCTGTGCATTTGGAGTCCTGCCCAGAGGAATAATGGATAAAGGACAAGGGATGTGGAGAGCAAAGAGGGATGGCCAGGGGTGCTGAGCCCCTGTGGGAATGAGAAATAGTTGTCGGGTATCTGCTGCTGATTCCCTGGCTTCTGGGACTCTGGCTGAGCCCTCCCAGGGGGCTCCCCTGTCAGGTGAGACTCTCCTGGAGTGGTCTTGTGTCAGGAAAGAGAAACACACTGGATCTTTTTGGTCTTCAGGTTCTTGTTTATTGTGATCTTATCGAGAGTTTTGCATGCTGTCCACACCAGGCTCAGTGCACTGGAAAAGCACCACAAAAATGGCCAACAATCTCTTGTTCCAAGGTCTTTTATAGCTAAACTATCCAATTAAGTACTGACACCTAGATTATTTCCCTTTTTAACCCAATAACTGATCCCTAAAAGCGTGCAATGTGGACTTTTCCACCCAATCACAAAATACCACCCAAACCCATGAAGAAGAAGGAAGAAGCATGAAGAAGAAGCCCAGGATGATGCCCTGTGCCCTCCACCTTGCTTCCATCCACAGCATACTAAAAATCCCAAAACCTAAATTTCCCACCTAAGTGATACACCTGCACTACTCTCTACAATCTACTTCCCACCCAAGTGTATTCTAGTTTATTCTAGAGTTCAGGAAACTTTCTCCATGAATGAGGGTCAAGGTCAGTGCTCCCCTGGGTGTCAGGGCACCCCAGAGCAGACAGGGAAATATTCCCAGTGCCCTGGGTTTCCACAAGTTGTAAACAATGTCTAAGCTTGGCGTGAGATCTCAGGAAGAGGAGTTTGGGCTGGAGGCACCTTCAGCTCAGGTCCTGCCACGGAAGCTTCCTGCAGATTATCCCAGTTGAGTTCTAGCACTGGCCCTAAGGAGATTTGGGGAAGGAACCTCTTCCTGCTGGCATGGACCAGCAGCACCCAGCTCATCTGCTCCTGACCTTTGCAAACAATAAAGGTTTCTGAGACATGCTGCTGTGAGTGAGAATGTGTGAGGAGAGATACGTGTAAGCCCTGAATTTATTATCTGTATTATTTCATGATTGTTTGGCTTCAGTCTTAATACACTTAGAAAGATTCAGAGGATGGAGTGAAGCAGCAGGCATGAGATACCACATAACTAATCAGGGCTCAGCCAAATCCCCCCCCAAAAAGTGAGCAATATTACAAAGGTGCTTCCACACTCTTTCCTGATTCATTTTCATGAGATTTCTGCCTAAATAAGGGGTGTTGGAATGAAGGCCCATGGTGATATTGCCTGACCTTGGAACTCACATCACACAGCAACCAAGCATGGATATAGAAAAGAAGAAGTTGTTAAAAGATTCTTCAGGGGAAAAACCCACAAACCTAAGACAGAAATGTTGCATTCAATCAACAAAGCCTGTCAGCCAAATTCTGGTGCAAGGAGCTCTTTTAGACTCCATGAGCTTATTCTTAAAAGGCAGAGGAAAAGTGTTCGAGCCCAAAAGTGTGACTGCAGTTCACTGTGTGATACAGGTAATTACAATTGCCCTTATGTACAGCCACTTACCTGTAATTAATTCATAAAATAATTATTGCAAGAGTGCTGCTCTAGTTAGATTTTACATTGAACTTCAATAGAGAATTCTGCTGCTGCTGAATACCAAGAGCTAAAAATAATCAATATGAAATAAGGGCTGCCATAAATACTGGATGGGACTGATTTGCTCTGCATAAGGGAAAGACAGGAAACAGTAAAAGGCACTGGTTCAGCATTGAAGGAGAATTGATTGAACATGGGGTAGTGAAGGACTGAAGGTGCCTCCTCCTCCCCTTCCTCTGGGGTGAAAGATCCTCTGTTTGGGCTTTCCATGGTGTGTGCTGTCAAGTCCTCTAATTTTCAGCTCATAATCTGAACACTGACCACTTAAAAATTGAGCACAGAAAATCACTTATTTTGTTACACAGTAAAGGGAAATAAAAAGAGCCAAGAAAAATTCAGAATCAATTCTTTCCCAGGAGGATTTATGCGCAGCACTAGGACAGTGAGCCACAAAAAGGGCAGGTTTCCATTTTACCAAAAACTGGGGTAGATTTAAGAGGACTTACAGCATCAACTTTCACAAATATTCCTTCTGATATATACATATCACTTCTCTCTTGGTTTATTGAGCTTCACTTTCACCACAGTGACATTGCTTTACCTTTTCCATCTAGCTGGACTTATTTTACTGCTGATGTGGGATGAACATGGGAGGCTCGGTCATAAGCCCAAATGTTTTCCTCTACTCCTCTTTCCCACTGCCTCTGGCATCACTCTGGCACTGGCCATGCAAGAAAACTGCTCTACATCATTTGCAGACACTTCACACATTGGCCAGAGACCAGGGTCAGAGCACAGGATTTTCCAAAGGCATTTCTCCTATGGCCTCAGGAGACACCCACATGCCATGTAACACTCCTTCAGGACAGACACCAGACCTCCCTGGTACCACTGAGAGAAAACATCTGAGTTTTCCACATGGTGGGACAGAGGTCTGAAATTATTTAAACTCATCTTTTTATCTTGAAGCTGCAGAACAGCACAAGACTCTGGCACAGCTCATCAGCCAGGTGTTGATTTAGTTAAGTGTCTTTTCCTATTCCTGGGTCATTTCTGAGCACAAACACCAACCTTACCAGAGATCCTTAATGTAGGATCCAGGGTGAGAACAAACTGTTCTTCCCTAATTAATTAAGCAATTCCTGGTTAATTGCTTTCAGTGATTAATCTGGAGTAAGAATTTCCTTCTTATCCCTGAAGAACTTAGTTTCCTTAACAGTCTTTGGTGAGATATTTAAGTTTTTTAAACTCCAGCTCCTTTGCAATGACAAAACCATTATCTTCATGCTCTTTGGCTCTTTGCAAATAATCCTGAGATATGCAAAAGACATAACTTCCTTTTTTTTTTTAAAAAAAACCTGTTTAGTCTTTACAGTATTTCAGGGTTTCATATCTGTACTTCTTAATTATTTTTTATAGTGTCTTACACTTTTTTTGTCTGGTGTGAAAGACAGAATCACTGATCTCTCACTCCTAAAGCTTTTTTAAAGGGTAATAATATATTTGCCACTGAGATTGTGTTTATTGCCCTGCAGTGCTCACACAAGGAAGGTTTAGTTTAAGAGAACTTAGTGATTCCTCAATTCTATATTTGAATACCATTTGAATCTTGAGTTAATACATCTAGCTTTAGAATTAGCACTTCATTTCAGGCCACCTTTTTCAACTCTGCAGCAGCAAAGCTGAGTTTGGGTGTAGGAGTCTTTCAAACCTGTAGTGAACCATGCAGCAAGATTATCATTTCACTCCTGTATAAAATAGCAAGTACTTCCCTCTCCAGCAAAGGTAGTTTATGAATATAATAAGAGGTTGCAATATTTCAAAGTATTTTCTCAGCTTTTGTTGTCGGTAATAAAATGTTGAAATAAAATTAATAAAATATCACAACAAGCAGGAGTAAATAAATCCTTCCAAAACCCATTAGAAGGCGCTATTGAAGGAGCAGAACTGCACATTAATTTTTGAATTACACATACATGACAAACCATGGCAAACTGAGTATCTTCTGTAGGAGTGCTGACTTAATGCCCTGTCACTTTGGACCTGCTGCCTCCTATCCCCCTATGGATAACTCCTCCCTTGAGAGAGCTCTGTGGCCCTAATCATCCCTAAATGTGAGAGCCTGGAGCTCATTGTCCCAGTGTGTGTGCTGTGCTGAGAGTGACCTGCCACTTTCTGCCAGCCTGCACACAACTTGTGAAACTCTCAGCGAGATGGTTTTTTGCCAATTGCTGTAAAGGGCAGGCTGGATTTGGGGGTTTGGGGTTTTTGTTTTGGTTTGGTTTATTTTGTTTGGGATTTTTTTGTTTATTTGGGGGTGGGTTTTTTTGGTTTGTTGTTGTTGTTGTTGTTGAGGTTTGCAGCTTTCCACAAGTTGCACCCAGGGGAGCTGCAGTTGCGTTTTTGATGCTGTGGCATCCAGACCTTAAAATGACATTCACTCATCTGTGCCAAATGCAAATCCAGCCTTAAAGAGTGGCTGCCCTGGGATCTGCTCCTCCCAAGAATGTCTCTCCCTGCAGCATCCTGTGGGAGCTGTGAAGCCTGGAGGAAGCAGGGACTTTACTCACCTGCGGGTAGATGTCTGCAGGCAGGGTGTCTAAGGGGAACCAGCCCTCCCCAGCTCCCCTTGGAGCTGGTGTGTTCATCTGAGCACAGCCTGGAGCAAGTCAGATGTCTGGCAATGCAAAAAACTCTGCAGATTATCAAGAGACCTCAGGGTAAACTGCACCAGGGTGGTCGCCCCCCTTGCCTCCCCTCAGCCTGGCTGTGGGCTCTTCTGGGAGCAGCACAAGCACCCAGAGAAACTCTGGAGACCCTCAGGATCCTTATCTATATATTTTCCCCTTTTTGCTTCTATTTTTCCCTGTCAGAGCAGAGGCAGAGAGGAGAATTTCCCTGAGTTTCCCTGCAGGGCAGGCTGCCCCCACTCAGCGCTGGCACCATATGTCCAGGGAAGGGCAGGAGCAGGTTTGTCCCCGGGCAGCTGGCCAGGGGAACAGATGGCTGCACCAAGGCACTAAAGACTGTGAATCAACCCTGGATGTGGAGGGCACAAGTCAAATAAAAACATTTAAAGGTCTGCCTAGCTTGTAGTCAGCCACCAGTTTTAAAGGAGGAGACACAGCATTTGGGAGGAGTACTGGGGATTTAGTAATTCTTACTGGTGTGCCTCTATGAGTCCCAGTTAAGTGGCTGCTCCTTGGATCTCAGAAGCTAAACGTGTCCCATCCTCAGAACGAAGAGCCTCTTCTGTCCCCAGAATATTCCTCTGATAGGAGAACATTTTTGATTTCAGCATAGATGTTAATCTGTTTGTTTTCTTTTAACAAACCAGGCTCAATTGCTCCGAAGAGCCCTGCATGCACCATGGCGAGTGCTGTGCCATGCTTGATGCTGTTCCAGACACAGGGCAGTGCATCCTGCCTTGGAAGGAACAGTCTGAGACAGGGAAGTACCCTCTGAAGTAAAAGAATCTGTGCAATGAGGCCAGCAGTGCTGCCTGCTAAGATTGCAGATGACTCATTTCTTATCTAAACAAGAAGCAGTGAGCATTTGGAAAGAGCAGAGCCAGTTTTTGCCTCCTTGGCTGTGCTTTTTGGCCACCAGGTCAGGAAGGTGCTAAAATCTGCTGCAGAGGATGTTTGCTTCATAGACTCAATAAATCTCTGACTATTCCGATGGGAAATGAATAATAACTTGCTTAATAAGTTTTGCATGCACAGTCCTTCCAGTTTTGATCAAGATTTCTTTTAAATTTGTTGTTAAGAGTGAGGAAATCTGTTTAGGTTTCCTTTATGCAAAGAAAGCCCTTTCCCATCTAATAGCAGTTTTACTATTTTCCTAATCTTGCTTTGCACTAGTCATGCCCTGTTTTAAGGACACAAAATAACAAATATTTCACCATGTATTTTCTGTTGTTTTCTTGGTGTCATTTTTGGAGCTGTAATTTCAGCATTTATCAGAGATAAATAATTTTTTTAATATGCACAGTCAAAAGTTACAGCGACTGTAATTAAAATTGCAGAAGAGTTTTCATAATAAAGCCTCCTAATTCCCACATATAAAGCACCAGATTCTATTTGGATTCCTTCACTAACATTGTTCACTGATGGATAATATTCATTTATAGATCTCATGGGAACAGCAGTTTAGAATGGCTGAAGGAAGATGATTAAAGGGATGATAAGAATCGCTTATAAAGTGTTAGAAACTCTGGTACATAAACACCTCATTAACTGTCTGCAGAGGGTTTTCACAGATTTATTGCCAGAGAGGTGGTGCAGAGGAGTGACAAAGGTCCAGGCTGGGCTCCTGCTGTGGCACAGCCTGTCTGTGTGTCCTTGTCACCCTCACTTAACCACGAGCTCTATGGGGGTGCTGAGGTAACAGGTGCCCCTGAATAGAAAAAGCTGCCCATTTTTCTAAAAGGTTGCAGAGTTCACAGGTTGGGCCAGTTGCTGCCAGGGTGGAGTTCTAACTGTTTGTTGTTGTAATCACCTGTCGTTTCGTTAGCTACCTGTCACTGATGGTTAAGAATTCCCCCTTTTGTCGAGGATGGCACCCAGACGGTGAAGGGGAGACCTCAGAGTCAGCATGCAAATGACCTCGGAACCAGCATGCAATGGGAGAACCCCCTCACCAAACCTAGCCAAAAACCCCTAAAAACAATGAGCCAACACAAAATTGATGAATCAAAGTGATGCCTAGATGAGAGGAACAGAATCTAGTACCTGCTAAAACCCTTTTTACCCTCACCCTAATCTCAAGATGTTGGCTAGACAGAGGAGCTCGAATGTTGAAGCCAGAAGAGGGGAATATTCTGCTGCTCTCATGGGGTTGGAACCCCCGGCTCCTGCCACGTACCCGTGGACGCAGCTGCATCTTCCTCCTCCTCTGAGTCACTCGGCGTGAGGACCCATCAGTTCTAAAGGCATTAAAAAGGAGAAAGGTCTCCTGCCCGTGTTCCTTTCACCCCCAGCTCTGAACCAGTGCCCACCACTGCACGTGTGGCCATTTGCTTCTTGGGGACGCATTCCTGTGCTGCTGCTCCTCCTGTGGCCCCCTCACCAGTCTGATGGATAACTGGTGATGGTTCCCCAGTTGCAAAGCAGGCCTCCAGCAGAATTAAACCTGCCCACACCTGATAGCAAGGCTTCTGCTTTCTCCCTTATTTTTTTAATGCAGGAAATCAAATGCCCAGTCAAGGCATGGAGATATTTTCCTCTGCCTGCCCAGAAGGAGGCATAGAAGTGAATTATTTTTCAGCTCCATGAGAACCTCTGAGAAATGCAGGGCTGGCACTGGGATGTGCCTCACCATCCCAGTGATGGGCTGAGCTGTTCATAGGGCTCTTTCCTCCCCATGCACCAGGTGGCTCAGCATCCACACCTGCCTGGGCAGGGAGGTGGAAAACAGCACAGTAATCAAGAAGCAGGCTCTTTTCCCCTTCCAGCACAGCTCTGCTGGGGTGATGGTTCTGGGAAGCAGCACCTGCACTCCTGAAATCCTGTTTCCTGTGGAGTTTGATTTCTGTGCCCTGGAGAGGAAGGGAAAAAGAAAACGAGCAAGCAGTGTAAAATTAAATGTCTCCATTTGAATAGAATCTGCACAGAGGGTTGCTCCAGGCCATGGAGGAGGCAATGGCTTAGCTGAGAGGTGAAAAC
Organism: Emberiza elegans; assembly: GCA_024865655.1. Lineage (NCBI taxonomy): Eukaryota > Metazoa > Chordata > Aves > Passeriformes > Fringillidae > Emberiza > Emberiza elegans. The sequence goes on along the minus strand of JALJVW010000206.1, from coordinate 10,848,299 downwards.
ATCAGGGACTTCTCTTTAATCCATGCCACATTTTCCTCCCCATTTTGGCTCTCCAGGCAGCACCAGGTGGCTTTGTTCTTCTCAGCCTTGGCCTTGGACACAGGAAGGGATAAGGGATGGCTCCAGGACTTGGCTGAGAGGGGCGAGCACCTTCTGCAGGATTTTGGCTCTCACAAGCCCCTCCAAGCTGTGCAGCCTCCACAGAGCTGTCCACAGATGCCAGCCTGTGGCTGTAACTGAGAGAAATCACCATTCAGCAAGGCTGGACCTAAAGCCCACAATATGCTTTCATTCTGCTGGGAGAAAATAGATCAGGAAATGAAAAAAACAAAAGCACTTCTTTTCACTGATACTTTTTTCCTTGCCACTTTACAGCAATGTGAACTGAAGGAGGGGCACGGGACTAATGAATTTCGACCTGTTTAGTCATAAAGATTTATACCTGTGGCTTAGAACTAATATTGACCAATCAAATGGCTCCCCAAATCCTGCCCATTTTATAAAAGTTAATCATACCCTCATGGCAAGCCAGGTACAAAATAAATTTTGATTTACCACCTGTACTAAAATGATCACTATTTTATGCTGGTCATTAACAGTATTTCACTCTGGAGAGTTGTTACATTTGAAATCAGTAAAATGGTTTGTATCACATAATGATATTATATTTGGACACCACACAGAATACCAAGAGCTTATTAAATTTGTATCTGAATGGGAAATTGGTTAAAAGCCTGAGCACTGCAAGTGGCAAAAGTGTGTATCATTTTCCGAAGTTTGTTCTGCTAACATGCAGCTGGTCCAAGAGTAATTTCTCTGACTTTGGTGTTATAAGTGATCTTGATCCATAAATTACTCACCAATAATCCTGTAAGAGGGCTGAATATTCACAATTGTTTCCTTTTGGTCCAAGAAACTTAGAATTATAGAATCCTGGAATGGTTTGTATTGGAGGGACCTTAAAGATCTTCCAGTTCCTACCCCTGCCATGGGAGGGGACACTTTCCACTATAGCAGATTGCTCAAAGCCCCATCCAACTGGGTTTGAACACTTCCAGGGATGGATCCACAGCTTCTCTGGGTAACCTGTTTCAGCACCTTGCCACCAGCATAGTGAAGAATTTTTTCATGATATCTAATTTAAACCTGCCCTCTGTCAGTTTATATCCATTCCCCCTTGTCCTATCACTACATGTCCCTGCCAGCAGTTGCAGAGATTATTGGTGTGGGTAGGCCTAGATCTTGCAGCATAGCTAAGGCTGTTAAAATATATAATTGATAGATTTTTCCTTTTTTATTTAACTTTCTTCAATTTTTTTTTCCTGTGTTAGGAAGTACATGGTGTGATTGTCCCAGAGAACAAATATGTTACTCATAATCCTGACACCTGAGGGTTCAAAGAGGACCAGCTTCCTAAAATATACATGTGCATGCATCACACTTGTGCTTGCACAATGCCCAGATCCTGGAGAGTTCTGATGAGGATATTCAAAGAAACCTGAGGGTGCATGGTCCAGCAAAAGCATTTCTGAATCAGCCTCCAGGAACAACTGTAAATAACTGCACCACTACTATCACAGCAGTCTGATTTCCCTTTCATTGCCGAGCATTTAAAATCATGCATTAAAATGTGCAGGAGAGTGGGATTGAACAAAAGGTCAAGAGCTTTGTAGGGAATGTGATTTTTCTGGCCTGTTGTTGCCTTGATGAATAACATCTGAATTTTTCAACATTTTCAATGTTTTATGCACAGGAACAAAGCAGCAGACTTTTAAGAGGTAGCCACTTACAGAGGTGCCTGAGTGAAAGGTGATTTTTGGGCAGACTCCTTGTAGCTGCTCATGTGGTGACCCCTCTGAAAACACCACCTGGCGTGTGACTGCTTTGTGCTATTATTTTAGGTGTCTGAAATTTCATCTGAGATGGTACATTTTGCTTGGTTTACCACAGAAAGGGAGAATGCAAATGAAGCTCCACATCTCAGCTCACTACTTATTTTATTTTGCTTGGCACAAGGGAGCTGCTGTTAAAAAACAAGAGTTTTACATACAGCTTTCACTCACTATTATTTTAGGAATTGCTTTAATTTCCTGAAGCATTTGCAGATACAGGAATTTTCAAAGCAGCAGGTTGCAACAAAGGTTTGTGTCTATTGTATGTCACCTCTTAGGAGGCAGAAACAAATCAGGAATCCTCCAGCTCACCCCTCTCCCCTGTTGTATGTGTGATTTTATAAGCACTGAAAGAGAAGGCAATTTCAGTCTGTAAATCCAAATTAACTTTAAGCCACAATCACTAGAATAAGTCAATCTGTGACAAGTCAAGTTCATCCAGAGTAGGGGAGGAAAAATCCAAATAATGCAGAAAACCCCAGAGAGGATGTAAACATTCAAAGTGGTATGGATCTGCTCAAAAGGTGACAATTATGCTCACAGGTGAACCAGGGTTAAATTAATTTGTCCAGGCTTTCAAATACCTTCCTCAAACTTGGTTATTTGCTTATCACTTTCCTGTGTTTCAGGTTTTGCTCCACCACAGTGCCTTGCTTTGCTCCTCCCATCATGTGTTCGTATTTCCACCTCTTTTCAACAGCTACATGGGGAGAAACAAAACCAGAAAATCTACCAATTATTTGGCTGATCATTTTACAGAGCTGGCACGAAAGGGAAGAGATGGGCAACTGAATGCATTGTTCATTTTGTTCTAATCAAAATTGTTACTGGGTTCTAATTCCTTGGATGGGATGAAAACCCCAATTTTGAATTAATGGTGAAGCATGGAGATGGAGAGAGTTGACAAAGCACTTTAACAACCTACAGCTCCCTGAATGGCAGCTGATAATGAGCTCACAAACTTGTGACTTGTGAGAGCTCATCCGTGAAGGGGGAACGTAAAAATGGCTTTTATGAGTTTTAGAACACTCATAACTTTATTAAGCTCTCCTTTTCACTAGTAAAATAAGTTTAATTGCCCTTCATGGCTGAGGAATTATGTTTATTCTAAAGTGATTCATTTTTGTCTCCTGTTGAAAGGCTTCTTTTCTTTTGCCTTTTCTTGTGCATCTCTCAGCTGTTGGCTCAGCAATGAAAAGAGGGGAGGAGAAGGCTGTCACCAAAGCTCTGGCAAACCACTGACATTTAATTCTTTGTTTCCACTTGATGGGTTTATACTGTGCCAGTTTCTCCAGTGGTGTGAAGGGACTGAGTTTCCTTTGACAGCCAGTGAAAGCTGGGAGCCTCATAAACATTTCACCATGACAAGCCCTGTAATTAAAAATAACGATGACAATGAGCATTCTGCAGCGACCAGTCTTCAAACCATTTGTGAATGTTTGGGTTTTAGAAACCACATCTTGTGAGAGTCCCAGGCCTTGCTGTGCTAGCTGGATGCTCAGAAGATGATGTTGGTCATTGTGCAGTGATCCTGGATGGTTTTTTGGTCCATTTTTACATACATGCATGTTGTGTACTACAGGATTTCTCAGAAATCATGTTGACTGAGGAATTCCTACACCATTTTGCTTTGGAAGAGTTTCTCATAATTCTGCTTGCCAATGTTAAGCCAAACTTCATGAAATTAAGCTTCAAGGGCTCTTCTTCTTTCCTAAGGTGATCCTCAAGGAGTGAGAGCAAGTATTGAGCCAAAAAATCTAAATTGAACTCTGTCCTCCTGATTAAGATGGCTTTTTCTCATTAGTGGTAGTTTGTTCCTACACTTTTAATCTTAGCTACCAACTTTGGAAGTTTTTATACTTTTAGAGTCAAGACCTTATAGCAAATTAGGCTGGCTGTGAGATGAGACAGGACCTGTCTGCTGCAAGACCTAGGAACTCTAACATGAACCTTTGTGCTGAAAACACTTGGTAGAGAAAGTTGTTGCAATTCCTAAATTTGTGCAGTAGTTTAGTTGGAGACTTTGGCACCTACTGACAGCACAGCACAATACAGATTAATTCTGAGAAAGCTGGAATTCAGAATTGAAAAGCAGAACTGAGGTGGAAAGCTTTATTCCAGGGGAAGAAGATGAATAGACAGAAGGCAGAGAGCAAAACACTGAAGCAAAGGGGGTATTTATTAGGAACCTGGCAGCCAAAAATGTGGATATTTTATGATGGCAGTGTTACTGTCTCCTGGGTGCTTGGCTCTCTTTCTAGCTAACCAGGTTGTTTTGACCCAGAGATTTAATTTCCTGTACACACAGTTTGTCTCATCACTTTCACTCTTCTTTTTTTTTATCAGCAATGATGGAAAAGCCCAGCTCTTCTTTTCCTTTTTGCATTTTGGCAAGATTCAATATTCTCTTCAGCAAATTAACAGGCTGGACATTGGCTGAACCATCGTTTTTTAAGTGAGCCTGGCTGCTGGAGCAAGGCAGATTTAAAGTCACAGATTTCATGTTTAATGCAAAATACCTTTGTTTTGGCAGCAGCAGCGACTGAGGAGAATCAGGGAAGTTTTAATTCACCGGCTGTAAGGACCATATGTACACTGTAACATTGCAATCGAGTTACTTACTCCAGCAGAAATTACAACTGAGCAAAAGGGACTTGCTGAACAAGGTCTGTCATAAAAATGGGTACAGCTCATCAGTTCTCAAAAGGCACCATTTCCAGAAGGTCAGGCTGGCCCCTGGCTCCCACTGGTTAACAGAGGTTCAGATGTTTTCCCATTCCTCCTACAACATTTTACAGCTCTGCTGTTTCTAGCAACCTGAAAATGAGCACAACATTTCCTCTCCCCACAGCCCTACATTGTGAGGCAGGACCAAGGTTTTCTAAGACTTCCCCGAGACAGGGATGTGTTCTTGCTCTCATTCCCAGGGGTTTCTTTGGGAATTTCATGGGTTCATGGTGCTGTGACCCCTCTGTTCAGAACCAGGCCAACAAGACAACAGCCAGTTTAGTATTCACAGTTTCAGCCAGGATTGTCAAGTGCTTCTGTGGCTTCTTCTTTACAAATGGGCAGTGTATGTTCCACCTAAGCTGACTGCGCACTCCTCCAGCCTATGAGCCTGCCAAGGTGTTTCCCTCAGTCTGTGGAGAGAAACATTTTCATGTCAGGACTGTAGGCATCTTTAGGATGAGATAAAATTCATCTTAACTTCTCTGAAAATTCCCTGACTGAGTTTCCAATGGCCACACAGGGACCCCAGGATAACTAGCAACCCCTGCACAGAAGCCTGCATTTTATGTGTCTAAGTTCTGTTAGATTAATTCCTCAGTAATGATCACAGTGAGTCAATATTCTAGTCAACAAGGATTTTCAAATTAAGTGTTTTGATTGCCCTTCTGTCCTTCATAGTCCGCAGTGGAAAGAATTTCCTTTTGTTTTATTGTTGGGATTTTTTAACCAGGAAATTCTGAGGAGTCCTGACTGTTGTAGTCATGCAATACAGTTGTAACAACGCAAACAGCAATGCAGTTTCCAAAATTAATAAAGAAACTGGGATTTTACTTTAAATTACACATATTTTCTGATTCTTCAGATGCTTATTTTGCATTGTAGGGTGATTTGTGTTAGGTTAACTGCATTAAGGAAAAGGAGATTTGTGTTTGTAGGATCTATCTAAACATCATCTCACCCCTGATGTTCTAGCCTAATGGGATCTGAATTAAGTATTGGCATCTAACCTCTGTTAGCAGATTGAATCTAAATTATTTGTATGAAGGATTCAAGGACATTACTTTCGTCCTTGCTGCTATTCCCTCTTGACCAGCTGGTCGACAGCTCATGAAGAAAACACTCCTACTTTTGAGATTGATGCAGAAAGTGTTCCTAGAGGAGGAAATAATATTACAAGCAGAACTCTGAGCTGGTAGAGGGGTTTTTCAGCAGCAAAGCACTGTGTCTTGCAATCTCCTGATAAATTTTCCTAAATATTATATGGCACATTTGTCTTCTAGATTAGGTGATTTAATAGTAGAAATTGGTTTTCTCTGTTCAGATAGGAAAGTCTCACTTACCTTCTATGACTTAAGTATTGCACCAACAGAATATTTTACAAAAACTTGACATTTTTGCAAAAGATAATGCTTCCATGAGGAAACAAAGTGTGTGAGCAGTGTCTGGTTGCTGCCTGGATGGCACCCAGAGCCTGACTTGCAAGCAGCTGTGCAAGAGCATCTCCATCTGGAGACCCATATGGGTTGCATGATAATCCCCAAAGTGCAGTTCTGACATCCAGCTCCTACATGACCACTGTTGCAAATGCACAATTCTGGTTGTTCTTGGTTGTCTTAAACCATAGATAAGCATTTACCATCTTAGAGAAAGAGTGTGACAGCGTTCGCAGGGGTCCCAGGATGATGGAAGAGATGAGAATGTTGACTCCATGTTTCAGAAGGCTTATTATTTTATGATATATATAATATTAAAACTATACCAAAAGAATAGAAGAAATAATTTCATCAGAAGGCTAGCAAGAATAGAAAAAAAATTGAATCATTAACAAAGGCTTGTGGCTTGGACAGAGAGTCCAGACAGCTGGACTGTGATTGGCCATTAATTAGAAACAACCACATGAGACCAATCACAGATGAACCTGCTGCATTCCACAGCAGCAGATACCCATTGTTTACATTTTGTTCCTGAGGCCTCCCAGCTTCTCAGGAGAAAAAGTCCTAAGGAAAGGACTTTTCAGAAAATATCATGGCTGCAAAAGAGTACAACAAAACAAAATAACAAAAAACTGTCCCTTTTGAGCCTTTCTGTATCTGCAAGAGAATTTTCCAATGTTTGTTATCTGTATACAATTGGATTGGTTTCGCAGTGAGAACTACCTGAGACACTTCAGATTCTCCATCCAGGGAATTAATCCACACATCAAAATGAAAAAAAATTGCTCTGAAGCATAAAGACTTTTCTAGGTACAGCACATGAGAAATCTTCAGGACAGTTCAAATTTCCCACCTAGAGAGTTACACTGAATAATTAAATATTTTGTATGAAAGGTGGCAAGAAGTGAAGTCAGTCCCTTTGTTTCAGCTTTCTTGGTCACCTGCTTGAACTTCAACCACTGCTCTGTTCCTGGGGAGCTGGGGAGTCCCTGACCAAGTGAGGAATTTTTGGGTCCTGACAAGAGAGCAAGAAGGGTCAGGAGGAAAATAAGAGGGTAAGTCAATCCTGCAGGTTCCTGCAGAGTCATGTCACCACTCCAGATGGAGCAAACCACAGCACATGTGTAGATGGAGGAACTCATGGCTCCTGACTGCACTGAACAGCCCAAGAGGTGTGTCCCCTGCCGTCCCCAGAGAATTCTTGGCTTGTACTGCTGCTGCTTTCCATGGGCTCCAAGCACTGAGGAATGAACTCCAAAGCCCAGAGTTTTAGTAAAAGCACCGGGAGATTTCATTAATTTTGCAAACCAGTCTCAAAAATAACATTGTGACATTCCAAATAATATCTTCACCTTATGTGCATTATATTTTAGAGAAAAGAGATAATTCCAGACAGAGCTACAGACAGAAAACTCTAATGAAGGAGTAATACAACGAGGAAGAGGCAAAAGATAACTTTACTACTCACTACACATTTCTTTCATTTCATATAGCTGGTCCTGGTTTTGCTCTTTTTCCCAACTGTTTTGCTTCCATATTTGAGGTTTTTGCAGATCACTGCTAGGCTGCACTGATTGTAGTAACAGCTTATTGGTAGATTGGCTTATGGAAATAAAAGCTCCCTTAGACCATGAAATTTTAATAAAGTGAAATGTATTCATTCCTGTGAAGAAGCAGATGTAGGGAAAATGAATTGATCAGGAATGTCTGATAATCAATTTCCTCTGATAAGCACACAGAATAATTATTCCTTCAGACCCCGTTGTTTAATCTGCCTCCCCTGCTCATGCATCTTATAGACAATCCATCAGCATTTCCCTGCTTCCACCAGGAGTAAAATGATATCTTAACAACACAGCTCTCAGATGGGGATTGTTTGAGTATTATGTGCCAAGTATATCATCAAAGCAATCCCTTCCTGAAAACCGTTCTTCAAAATCTTTAACCAACTCCACAAAATAAAGATATGTCAGGATGAGAACACTCATTGCAAGTGAGATTTAAAAATGACAGTGTCATTCAAACCAAGCAGTAGCTGTTAGAAACAATTTCATGGTCTCATCTGTAATGACTGTTTGAGATTTAGTGGTGGCACCTGCAAATGGAGGTCAACAATGTCTCTGATCTGACTCCTAGTCAGCTTGCTACTGCCTTGGGAATAGTTCTTTGGTAAACAAATGGAAAACAAGATGATAGAAATAGCATCTTTATTATTGACCACAAGTTTATAGCAACAGCATGTTAATTATTGAGCTTTTTTGTGGGAACTGGTGGTCTTGGTAAGGAAAACAGTTCCTCACAGGCAGAAACAGGGTCCTGTCCCCAGAGATATCCCACATGTGGCACAAGTGGAGATGTGGGGCTGCTTCTGACCAAACACAGGTGCCTAGAGTGAGAAAGAGAGAGACCCTGACATCCATTGCAGACATTGGTGAAATACATGTTTTTCAAGTGAGTCACCTCAACAAATGGTCTGACCTGGACTAGGTGAGTTACACCTTCCCTGTGCCCACCAACCCATGCTGGCCATGAGAGTGACTGGTTCCAAATTTCACTGCAGGCATCCCAAGGCAAGCAAGGTGATCCCACCCCAGAGACCAGCGCAAGGAGTCAGTGAGGTTATTGCAAGTCTCATTGGCTGCCATCCCAGCTGGGCAGAGACAGAGATGACCAGCAGAATCACAGAATATCCTGAGCCACGTAAGGGACCCACAGGGATCATCAAAATCCAGCTCCTGGCTGTGCACAGGAAAACCCCAAGAATCCCACCGTGTGCCTGAGAGCATTGTCCAAGCACTTCTTGAACTCTGCCAGGCTGGTGCTGTGACCACTTACCTGAAGAGCCTGTTCAGTGCCCAGCCACCCTCTGGGTGAAGAACCTTTTCCCAACATCCAACCCAAGCCCCTTCTGACACAACTTCAGGCCATTCCCTCAGGTTCCACTGAAGAGCAGAGGTCAGTGCCTGCCCCTCCTGTCCACCTCATGAGGAAACTGTATCTGCAGTGAGGCCTTCCCTCAGTCTCCTGTTCACCATTCCCTTGTTCACAAGTGGAAAGAAAGTAGTGAATGCAGTTATCAACAATTCCTATCTCTACTGTGCTGTACTGGAAGATTGTGACCATGTTCACAGGGGTCTGAGGATGAGGGAAGAGATGAGGATCTGACTCCATGTTTCAGAAGGCTTGATTTATTATTTTATGATATATATTACATTAAAACAATATTAAAATAATAGAAAAAATTATTTCATCAGAAGACTAGCTAAGAATAGAAAAGGAATCAATAACAAAAGCTTGTGTCTTGGACAGAGAGTCTGAGCCAGCTGACCGTGATTGGCCATTAATTAGAAACAACCACATGAGACCAATCACAGATCCACCTGTTGCATTGCACAGCAGCAGATTTTTTCTCCTCACCTTCTCAGGAGAAAAAATCCTAAGGAAAGGATTTTTCAGAAAATATAGTGGCTACAGAAGATAAGGACATTTCCTGAGTGGTCTGCAATAGACCCAGGGGGATGAGTCTAAAACAGCAGTGCTGGTTCAGGCTCTTTTTGTCTCAAAAACCCTCCACCACTCTCAGCAGTGCTCCTGGGGAAAGCTCCAAACTGAGGGGACACCAGGCTGAGAACTAGAGGTGGCACCCCCACCAAATGTGTGCTGCATTCCTCTTCAGCTGAAAAAACACAGAACTGAACATCCACCACCCTGGCTGGAGAATGGGATGTCTGTGGCTTCTCCCTTGCTGCTCTCAAGGAGCAATGCAACAATTACTCAAAACACACTTTTGGGTTTCCTGCCCTCCAGGAGCACTTGTAAGCTATGAAAATAGAGTACAGAGGGCAAGCTGTGGAAATTTTCTCAAACTGATAAATTCCTGCAGGGGATGAGGAGTGGGGTGTTTGTCTCTGGGTGTGCTGGGCTGCATGTTCAAGATTGATTGCTCAGTTGAGCCCCATACTGGGGGAGAGACCTTATTTCCCTTCTGGCAAACATTAACTTCCTCTGCTTTCCTCTTAGATTCACTAATCCTTGAGGGAAATATTTTGCTGAATAGAACAGCATTTTTTTCTGGTTTTTAATGCTAAATTATTCTGTTTGTGCACAAGTCTGACCGTGGAAGGTGCTCCGTCCTCCTGCTTGTTCCAGAAATGAGTCAGGATGCACAGAAGCTCATGGTTTGCAAAAGGATCATAATATCTTCCATGTTCATGCTCACTGCAAGTAAAACAAGAAAAATGTAGCACCCACAGCTGGCAAACCTGCTAAGCAAATATCAGTGCTCACAAGAAAAGCAGAGCTGGGCTGCGTGATGGTTGTGCTATAGCTGTTCTCATCTGCAAGAATAATTAGGAGCTGAATACATTATTTAGCAACTACTCAACGAGCTTGCAAATGATGCAGATACTGGGCTAAGGAAGGAATATGTAATATTTCAAGGGCACTTTGCTTTTCAGGTAGCACTGCTGGGTCTAGGAATAAGTTTTGTTAGAGGTGTCTTTTAGCAGTTTATTTCAGAGCCCTCCACCAGACAGAAAACTGACGCATCCCTTGTCCTGTAGTGCTGTTTTCTGCTAAGTATGGTCAAGCTCTCTCTGGTGGCATCAATTTAAAGATGGATTATGATGTTAGGAGAGTGCTCAGATCAGTAGTAAAGCAGAGTAAAGCATTTCTCCAATCAAATCTAAATCTAATCATTTCTTCATAGGGAGAGTGATGCAGGACCTGGCCTGAGCACCCTGCTTCCCTAGTTACTTTCTGCATAGAAAAATCAATAAGAAATGAGCATTGTAAGACAACCATAAACTTTATCTCTCAGAAAAGGCTCTGAATGGGATTTTCAGGTGTTTGCTTGCACCTTAAAGTAGCTGAAGTGGAATACTTAGACTTGTCGCCATCCAGCCAGCTTCTAAAGCTGATGTGGATCAATAGGAAAAATGACTTTGTACAATTCTTCTTTGTTCTTCAAGCATTTTATTTTGAAATACAGAACTTGGGGTAAAAAATAAATAAATAAAAATAGGAAAACCAGGATGGCTAGGATGACCAGGATAAAAAAAAAGTCTCGTTAAAAAATAAAATTTGGCCAGGTTTGAAGAAAAAATTCAGTTTAACCAAGCCAGTGTTTGAAGCAAAGCAAGTGATGTAGCTTCCTAAAATGTACCTATTGCCTTTTACCTCACTAATGATAGCATGGAGCTTGCCAAGGATAAGTAAATGGAGGACTCTGATGCTCAGGCAGAAAAAAAGAAATTACCTCCACAAACACCCCTGGGTACCACTGAGAAAGACAGCATCTTCTGCCAAGGACTTTTGAACATTACTGTTTTTGGAAGCCTATAGGCAGCATCTGGGCTTCCTAAATTATGTACAGGGCTCTACACAAACCACTGGTTTCCCATTCATAGGAATGAGACCTTCAGAGGTCAGCTCTGCTCAGAATCATTAACATATTGCTGACAGGTGCCTGCACAGCTTCTTCATAACAACCCTCAAAGGTGGAAATGCTGGGTCCTCCTAGAGCTTCAGCAACCTTAAAAGGTTTTTCCTAATGCCTAACAAAGCCCTGCATTGTTGCTGACTAATGCTGGTTCTTTTCTCCTACCCCAAGGAACAGGCTGAGCAGTTTATTCCTTGATGTTTATAACATTTTTTGCATCTCTGAAGGCTGTTAATGTCCCTCATCTTTTACTGAACAACTCCAATTAACTCCTCCAAACTCCCACAGGTGGTCTGCCCTATTACTGCTGTGCTCTGGACTGAATGCAGTGGTTGAGCTCGATCTGTATTTTTCCTGCAGCAAATGGAAGGTTCCATTTCTAAGCATCCCATGCCTAATTCCTTGACCCCACTGACCCATTTACCATAGCACCTGCACATATATCCAAATCTTTTCTGCAGCACCACATCCCACACCAACACTCCCTAGCACTGGTTTTGTGCAGGTGATCACCACCAAACTGGAACCAGGTACTTGCCATTCCTGAGCTACTGAATGTAGTCTATTTTTATAAATACATAATCCCCAACAGCCTCCCTTTTGTAGCTTTTACAGGAACAAGTCCTACCATAAACAACTGACAAAGACATTCACAGCTTTTAGGATTTTTCTCTGTTTGTTGCTATTACATGCTAAAATGACATTTAAAAAATTACCAACATCAAAGTACCATGAATTTTTGAGAATTTAAATTTCCCTTGTGTTTCCAGCAGTTTGGGAGCAGGTGAATAGTCATTCACCCTGCCACAAGGTCATACATATAAAAGGCTTTGGTGGATTAATTTAATATTGAAGGAAGCAGGACTGAATGTGTTACTAGGAGGTTTGCAATACAGGTTGCTTTCACACAACCCAGAGAGAGGCCTGGGAACATATTATCCCAAACTGAAAAGTCACTCATGGTAAATATTCAGTAAAATCTGCCATCCCACCTTTTTCACTTCACCTAGAGAATATTTCCCTGGAATTTCAGTCCCTGAGAGTTTCCCTAGTGCATTCCTGTGCACAGAGTTTAGGAGATAATATGTCATTATTGGGAGGGACACAAGGAGCACAGATTAGTCTGATGGGCTTTTACTGACAGAAAACAAGTTAAAAAAAAATACAATCATAGATTAATATGGAGTGATAAGAGTAATTCAGGAGGAGTCACTTAGCTTGTTTAAATTTCAAAGGCAACATAAATGAGGTACCTGAGTTCAGGTGTTCATGTCTGTTGGCTATTTTACTACCAAACCACTTCCCTAAAGAGCAGCAGGAGCATTTCTGCACTCACATCACATGCTGTGCTCAATGGGAGAAAGGGCAAAACCTTCCCAATTTCAAAGATGCTGCTCATCATGGAGTACCAGGCTTGATATGTAAATCACCTGGGGCCTTTCCCTCTGTGATCAGCTGCAGTGGGCAGCCCAGAGCTGTTCTGATCCATGGACTCGTGCTCCAGAAGGATCTTTAACACAGCACTTCTTGCATTCCCCACAGTGTGCATTGTGCCTAGCACTACTTCAAATTTAACTTCAAGGCTCCACTCCTCAGGAATGGCAGGATTGAGCCTTGCATGGAGCTGCCTGGGCAGTAAAACCTCAGGGACCAAGCCATGCATCAGAGTCTCACTGCAGCAGGTGATGTGCGAGCACACATCTTACAGCTCAACACAGACATATGGCCCTAAAAGCCAGATATTTCACATGGAGGTGCTGAGGCAGTTAAACATGCATTACAAGAGGAACAAGAAGAGCTGTGTTGCTGTAGCAAGCTATCCTGGTTGATGGAGGGACAAATTTATTCACACAGATCTACACTCATTTTTTTAAAGTTTAAGTCAGTTCATATAATTCCTATTAAGACAGAAAGTAGTAAACCACTAGAACTCCCACACACTCTATTAAAAATAAAAAAGGAATAAAATCCCTTTAAAAATCATTTTGAGCCATGGAAATCAAGTCTGAATAATATTAATGTAACAAAATAGATTTGGAGGTGTTGTTTTTCTAAGCCTTGATCTAAGTTATGTATTAAGCTTGGCAAAGTTGTATGGAGGGAAAAGCACCTTTTGTTATATTAACTGATTTACTTTGAAACAACAGACAGATATCAGGCTTAAAAGCTCTTTACTGAGCCAGGAATAGATGGGACAAAATTCAAAGGTGAACATGAGCTGAGAGCAAAGTATGGAATTTAATTATGTTCTCTTAATCAGTTGTGGGGGGAACGTAAAAGTTTGATAGCTGTAGTAGAGAAGAAAGGGTATCCTTGCAAAGGAAAGAAAGGGTTTCCTTGCAAAGGAAAAGGTGACATGAGAGTAACTACCACTGGAAAGAGATAACAGAGAGAGAGAAAGAAGAGAGTAAGAATTTACTGCACATGGGCAGTTTCACTGGGAAGCAATTTGGAGTGGTGCTGACGGGGGAGAATTATAACATGCCATGAATGTTTGTCTCTGTTGAGGCTGTGACTTTTTCTTATCATGAGTAATGTCTTTTGATTGTCACCTTTGGAAAGTGTTTTGGAGCTTCCCCTGGAGGACAGAGACCAAGAGAGAGGAAATTGAGTGTCTGTGTGGAAAAAGTTTTTAGTCTACTAATAACTGGATGGGTTTTGCCATTCAGCTTTGCATGTTATTTTTTCTGTCTCATGGAGGTTGTTATAGCCATAACATTTCCAAGAGGATGTTGTGTAGTAGGTGAAGTATATTATGCTTTGGGAGGAGCCCTAGGCACAGGATTCAGGAATATTTTTAAGATTGGGAACATATTGGCAACTTTCCTACATATTATTCAAGGAATTATCTGATTCTCTTTGTTACATATTCTTTTTTGGGATTTTCCTTTTAATTATGAGTTTGGTGGTATATGGTGCAGCTTAAGGTGTTTGAAGCAAGTTTCTGAGAAAATATTAAAGAACTGTTTGTGTGGAAAATATTTACTTTCCAAGCAGCTTCTTCAGACTGTCAAGGTGGGTATAGGTGCCCTTAGAACAGATGTGATGGTGGTGAAAACCTGACAGCCCATTGTCTCTTTTTTAGTAGGTTTTGGATGACTGCTGGGTTTGTGTTCACTGGACTGTGACTTGCACATTTTTATCTAGCACAGTTTTTTGGATACTATTTTTATGCTGACCATGGCTTGTTAGACTTCGATACTGCTAGAAGAGAACTCAAGAGATAGTTTGATGGTAGACTGAAGTGTCTTAAATTTTTCTTAGAAACCAGTGAGGGAATCTAAAATTTCACCCCAGACAATACAGATTCCATCTGTGTTTCTCAGGTAAAAGGCTGACTGAAGCTGACTTCAAATTGTGGGGTTTTAATCCTCTTCAGCAATGCTTCATGAAGCTGTTGTAGTGTGGAGACACCTTGGTGCCCACTTCTGGTTCAAACAGCCACGAGGAATTGTATTGGCAAGGGTTATTAAAAGATGAACTTGGCAGTGTATTTGGGCTGGCAGGATACTTAGGCTGGCCTACAGGTTGGCTTTATTCTGACAGGTCCTCAGTGCAGGCTGTAGGGACCAGCACAGGCTGGGCTGCCACCAAGGGTGGAATACCAGTGTACAGCCTTCATCACTAAGGCAGAACAGCAAGGTAGTTTGAGTTGCACCATCAAGGTAATTTAGCTTTGAAGGTGAGAGATTTTACTTTGGCCTGGAAGAAGGGATTGTTTACCCAACAGTTTCCCTATTTTAGCCAGGGATGAAAATCAATCCAGAAATCTATTTCATCTCTCTCCAGAAAACTTGCTTCACTTACAGCCTCAATTCAACAAGCTTCAAAGCTTACTAAGTATTCCATGACTTTTCAAAGCAGTGCCATCTGCTTTGGCTGCAGCCTGGACCAAGATCCCTGAGCCCTGTCTGGCCACACAATATAGGAGACAACTCCCAGGCAGTGGAGTCCTGCACCAGTCCTGGTTCAGCCCCTGCTGCTCTTCCATCCCCAGTCCCACTTGGGAGCAGCTGTTTCTCCATCCAAACAACCCAAGGCCCTGCAAGGACTGTCCTGGAAGGAGCATAAGCTGTTAACAAACAATAACAATTTAATCTAAAGCCCACTGCACATTACTGCACAGAAGCCAAGGGCACTGATTGAATATATCAAGCTATGGCTTGGATTTCTTACAGCCATGTAATGAATTGAGATTAACTATGCAGTGACCACTCATGAAAGCATTATAGTCCAGAGAAGGGAACAAAAATGAAACAGCAATTATTTGACAGCAAAATAATTATTTCTAATTATTATAAAGAATGATAATTATAATTATATTCTTCTATTATTATTTATCATTATATTAATTGATTAATTATAATTAATTATAATTATTTGACAGCAAAACAATTATTTCTATCCCAATATTCAGAGTGCTTAGGTAGACACATTGTAGGTCAGTGAGAGAGAAAAAAAAAGGAAAGGTGGGGAAGGAAAAGACAGAAAGAGAAAGGTTGAGGGTGGAATAAGAGGGTAGTGGAGAGGCAGTGCTCAGTCAGATTCTTGTGGGAAAGGAAAGGGAGTTTTAGATTGTATACTGGGGAATATTTAATCACTGAAAGGGTGCTCAAACATTGGAACAGGCTGCTCTGGAAGGTGCTGAAAATTCTCTATTAGTATGATAGTGGAAAATTAGGGAAAAAGAAAGGATTGCTGGGCCTGAAGCAGAACAGCACATAGGAAAAGAGAATCTGATTAGCAGTGTTGCAACTTTCCTTTGGAACAAGAAAAGAATACACAATATTTCAAAAGATGCAAATTATAGAGATGGAAAAGGACACTCCATAAAGAAGTCTGTGGAGGCTGAATCACAGACAATAGCAAAACTGAACTAGGGAGGGAAAAAAGCAAAAATTACAGGAAAGGACAACAGGTTTTTGTGCTAAGTACTAAGCAGGAAATTACAGGCAAAGAATGCAATTCTAGGGAAAATAGCAGCTGTACAGCACAATACGGCAATGAAACAATGCTTGCACCAATGAAAAGTCACTTATGAGGAGAAATTGTATCCATGAAAACAACAATGACAATAAAAGGATTAACAATATGGGAACAACTGAAGATGCAAATATTTGGGCTAGAGAAAGGGTAATGATGGCACAGAAATCAGTGACAAATCACAAGAATGGTTTTCACAGTGTTTCTTTGCATCTTGTATGAAAGAATTGCTTACAGCAGATGTCTTTCCCAGAACCTCTAAGAAGGTTCTTCTTCAAGCTTCTTGTTGTTATTGATATTACTGCTGGCTTTATTCCTATAAGCCATTATAGCCATAGCTGAGGTCATTAAGTTCCTGCTTAATGACCTCAGCCATCGGTCACAGCTTCCTCTGTCCTATGCACTGCACAAATATTCAGGGTGACCTATGACATGACATACTTATGACACTTCTGATTTGTGACCCATCAGGAGGAACCAGAGCTGATAAACAGGAGAAGCAATAGTTTGGTGAATTTGGGGGTCAGTCAGTGCTGACTTTCCTGCAAGTGTCACTGAAGTGTGGTGGTGTTCACAGGGGTCCCAGGATGAGAGAAGAAATGAGAATCTTGCCTCCATGTTTCAGAATGTTGATTTATTATTTCATGATATATATATATATTAAAAGAAAATTATATATTAAAACTATACTAAAAGAATAGAAGAAAGGATTTCATCAGAAGGCTTGAAAGGAAAGGAATGGAATGATAATAAAATCTTGTGACTGACCAAAATGTCTGAGACAGCTGGAATGTGATTGGCATTAATTAAAAACAACCACATGAGACCAATCACAGATCCACCTGTTGCATTCCACAGCAGCAGATAACCATTGTTTAGGTTTCATTTCTGAGGCCTCAGCTTCTCACAAGAAAAGATCCTAAGGAAAGGATTTTTCATAAAATATGTCTGTGACAGCTGAAGAGACAAAAAGTGTCACATTGTGGCCTGCTATGATCTGGACAGTTACCTGGCCTGGGACTGGTGTGGTTCAGGTGGCTTCTCAAGCTGTTCATGACCTTCAGGAAATTGCACTGCTTTGAGAAAAATGAAGAACAGAAGTCATGTCTTTGACATTGTTCCAGGGCTGCATGTTGCCTTAGCCCTGCATTTCATGCTATTAAGGATTTTCCCTGGCAGCTTCCTTCACATTGCTGGCTCCTCACTCATCTCATAAATTACTGGAAGAGGTCTTAACTTGCACTTCCAGACAGAGCCTGGGCTGACAGAAATACAGCAGTCTGCTCTATTAGTGCCAGAGCAATGCACTTGCACTTCCAACTCACACTGTGGCAACATCCTTCCATCCCCCCCAGCTGCAGAGAGGTGCACAGATAAATCACTGCAGACTTCAGACAGTGCTTGGCACACTGAACCCAGCCTAGGAAGAGCCAGATACTCTGCTTTGGGCATATTATCAATCAAAAGACTTGCATGGCACTGAACAATTTTAATTTTCCTGTGTAAACAGCTTGTTCTGCAAAGCCTGACATCTCCTGATGAATCCAGAGGTGACAGGGAGGAACATCAGCATCAGTGGAAGAAACTCAGGAAATAATGTCAATTGGGAAAACTCAGAGTCTTTTAGATTTCCTTAATTAGATTTACAACATTATTTAAATATCCCAAATGCCCTCCCCTCACCAAATAATTAGGAAAGTGAATTAATGTTTTGACATAGTTCTGGTTAGCATCCAGCATTGCTTAGGCAAGAACAATTTTTCTAAAAAGCAGCTAACCCTGGAGGTTGGGGCTGTGATATTCAAAGAAAATGCTGTGAGTTCCAAGGTTAATTCTAAGGGAAAAGGTGAAATGTGAAGGAGAACCTTTAAGTGAATAGCAATCCAAGTTAAGCACATTTTAATGAAAAAGAAACAACTATGTACCGCGGCTCCTGCACCAGCTTTTCATCCAATGGAAGGGTTTGATGAATGTGTCTCTTCATTGCTTTCCTGGTTTTGCACTTGACGTCTCTGACCCAGATTCTGTGCATCAGCTTGTGGATTTAGCTGACTAAATGGGGATGGCTGTAGCTGAGCCAGTCACTGCAGGCTGCCTTTAAAGGCAGGGGAGGTCCAGAGAGCAGGGGCAGAGGAGGGGGAAAGCCATTGTACTGACAGAGACATCTGAAACAGGCCAGATGACCTGCTCTCAAACTACCTTTTTATCTCCACTGACAACAAAGAGTCCCACTGAGGCAGACCTTCATGATAAATCTGAAGGGGCAAAGCTATTTTGATTCCTCTGCAATCATACTTAGGTCTGACAAATTCCTTCTTACTCACATACCCTCTTTTTTCTGGAGTGATTTCAAGCCGTTAACTGAAATAAACAAAGGGAATATGGTTTTGCAGTCCTTGATAGAGACTCCCATAGGAAAGCCACCTTCCCAAGGCATCTTAGCATAGCCCGGGGCTGGAATGTGATCTTTAGAACCAAAGGCCTGAAGATGCAGAAGCCATAGGGAAAAAAATTTACTTTCAGGTCAGATAATTTCCTTTCCTGAATCTGGGAATTCCAGACAACTCTGTCCTTGAGGCTGAGGAAAGAATCCTGCCCATAACACAGCAGCAGCATCAGTCTGTCTTCATGGGACCACCAAGCATCCATATGTGTTAGCAAACCTGAAAACCTCACACCAGCTCTTCAAACTTTGGAATCACCTACACAATGTCCACCCCCTGCACCACCTTGTACAGTCAGGTTCCTTTCTGCCTTGCAGGGTGACAAATTGATCTTTGTTTTCCTCATCATTTCCCACTCCAGGTCCTGTAGGGTAGATGCTATTCCCACACCTCAGGACTCACACCATGGACACAAACCCACACTCAGAGGCAGAGCTGGGATCAGGGTGGGTTGAGCACAGGTGTGGTCAGGGGCTTTAACTCCCACCCATTGTTGTTGTTGTTGTTGTGTCACTGCAGGGCTCTTGTAACTCAAGACCTCGTTATTTCATAATCTGGGTTGAGTTTTGGTGGCCAGGGGACTCGTGTCCTTCTGTATCACTGTGACAACAAGGACAGGAACTCTTCCTCTGTGTGCTGGATGGAGGCAGTTGCACAGGTCCTGGCAGATGGTTTTCACCACCACGTAAGACAGCTCTTCCACAGCACAAGGAGAATTCTTGTCTCCCAGTCAGAAGCATGAGAGGAGTGATTACAGCATCTGTGCTGTCTAACACAGCCTGTGGGAGGCCATAAGCAGCACAACTACACTGTAGTCACTGCTGTTGCCCTTTATAGTCCTATTTTTCTTTTTATTTTGTTCATTTTATACCTCAGTGCACATGATGGTTTTGGCTGTGCCTCCAGATTGCACAGAGCCAGCTATTGTTTTTGCAGAGATTTGTGCACCTTTCCCATTAGCCAGCTTTATACTTCCACTTGCCAAATCACTCTTTGTCAACAAGCCAAGCAGGCCACTTCAACATCAACCATGGCAGCTAAAAAATAAGCACATCCTGTTATGGGTGGGTTTGTTCCTTTGTCCGTGCCTCTGGCTGACATTCTCTAGCAGACACTCACCAGCCTCTGGCTTGCAGGAGGTTGGAAGAGTCTGGACACAACACAGAGCAGATGTTCCCAGTGCAAATCCTGCTTTTCACCCAGTGGTCTAATTGTCTTTGCTCTGCACCTAATTCTAGGTTCACCAAGCCATTTTAGCAGCTACTTTGTGCTTGAAAGTAGTCTCCAAGTCTCTTTCACTCTCAGAATGGTGATACCCTCAAGTGATGAGGTTTCTCCAAAGTGAGGTGTGACTTTCTTACCCCATGCTTAACGTGCAAACCAGACCTCTCCTCCACAACATCTTTTCCCCTTCCCCTCGCAATTTTCTCATTTATACATCCAAAAATGAGCTAGAGTCCCAAAGGTATTAGAGTATTACCAAATGTGGATGTTAACATTACAATTCTCTTGTGAGACTTTGGAGATTGTTTGACACAGTTCCAGTTAGCAAGCTCTAACACGTAATCAGGGTAAAAAGCAATTAAATCAAAACTCATCTGTTTTATGTAAACTTATTTCCCATTTTACAACAGCAGTGCACTAGGGCCACGGCGCCCCACATGAGAATGAGATGAGCAATAGGAATTGGGATCACAAGTCTGAAAAAGTTCCATCCAACATGATGACAGAGTGCACAGTAAGATGAGCTTAAGAAACTGTAATGGAAATATTTCTGACATACTTTCCATCAAACAGATGCCTTTTTGCTTATGGTTTGCCAGACAGAGCATGACAACTGCTTAACAAGGATAACAGAGCTGGAACTCAAGCTGTGTGGAAACTTCTATTTTTTGGTGCATGTAGCCTGAAATTCTTTATCTGAACATCTGCTTCATTAAGAGATATTGTGAAGCTATTCACAACAGCAACAAAGAGCTACAGAAAGCACTATTCTCTGTTTCTTTTTCCTATCCACATCCCATAGCCCCCTTCAAAACTTTGCCACTACAGATGTGTGCCACAACACTTACTGTTGGCTTTCACTGTGCTTCCCCAAAAAAAGGGTAACGAGCTTCAAGGGAACATCATGGAAGCAGATCAGTGATTTCTGACTCTCTAAAGTAACAATTTATGCAATTTTATTGTTGTTTCTGTTTCTGAGAGAGACCTTAAACTGGGAACAAGGGAATATCTACAAATAGTCTGCAATTGTCAGAGCCCTGCTTGGAATCAAGTTGAAAAAGCTGAATTACAGAAATAGTTTTGGAATTCTGTGCTCCATTGATAACCATCTGCATGAGGGGGGAGAATTTTAAGTTGTCCCTCAAGCAGAACTGAAAACACTGCTTTTACCAATATTTCTTCCTTCCTCAGCCCCTTTGGAAATTCATAGGAAAAAGAATGAAGATTGCTAGGAAAACCTGTGTTGAATATCCTCCTTTAACAGGAGATCAGCTTTATGCTGCTTGGTTGTTATTCAGTTCGTCCTTTTAGTTAATCTTGCTTACTGCTGATTTAACCTTTGATTTCTTACTTGGTGACCTCCTGTTCCAACCTCATTTAGAGAGGGCTGGCCAAAGAACACAGAATTTTTAGGGCAAATACCAAGGATCCCCTGCCTCTACTCACTGATAACCTAGATAAACTAATAATGATATTTTGATTTAATAGCTAAAACAGCCAGAGCGAATTGCAGCCAAGGCTATCCTCCAAAGAAATAGCAGCAATTGCTTGGGAAAGTGTTACAATTATCCAAAAGATGGGTGAACAGGATGTGGGACTCTGCAAACCTGAGCGAACATTAACAATTCCCCAAAATTCCTTTTCCTGCATAGCATTCAGCACATGGAGATATTGGATTTATGACTTCAGCTTCCAGGTAGCACAGCAGTGCAGGTGTTAAGCCAGAAAGAAATGTGGATTTCAATTAACCTTTTTCCAGATATTTGCTAATCTCTAAGCAGGCATGATATGCAGGAGGAGGATGAGTGGGTGTTGCACCTTGCAGGCTGTTCTTTAAAAATTAAAGCAAACCATATCTTTATTCAACAAGGTCTGGCAGTTGTCCCTTTAAAAACACTTGGCAAAAAACAGTCAGGCACTAAATGCTTGTGCTGGGACCCAACCTCCCCCACTGTCTCCTAGGCCAAAAACCAAACAAGTGCTGTGGACATATCCCTGAAATTTCAATGGAGTGAGCAGCAAGGGCAGTGAGGAGCTGTTAAA
Organism: Emberiza elegans; assembly: GCA_024865655.1. Lineage (NCBI taxonomy): Eukaryota > Metazoa > Chordata > Aves > Passeriformes > Fringillidae > Emberiza > Emberiza elegans. Next base: position 10,826,110 of record JALJVW010000206.1, on the reverse strand, counting down.
GACATTAATAAAAAAATTGGAGTTGTTGCTACACGGTCAAGCAGAGTTTGGGTCAGGGTTCAGTGATGCCTTGCTGAAAGACAGATATGAAGAAGCATCACTTTGACATGGATCTGCCTTTGAGGAGAAACTTTTCTGGGACCTGGCTGTCCCCACCATGGATGGCACATACCCAATGCTGACAGCTCAGTGCTATAGGTGTGTCTAGCTTTAAAAGTCAGCCTGAGTGCGTATAGGTAAATTTTGATGTCCCCAGGCCATAATTTTTCTGAAATTGACTACCTGAAATGAATCAACTTTATAAAGCAGAGGTTTCCTTTTCCTTTTCCTTTTCCTTTTCCTTTTCCTTTTCCTTTTCCTTTTCCTTTTCCTTTTCCTTTTCCTTTTCCTTTTCCTTTTCCTTTTCCTTTTCCTTTTCCTTTTCCTTCTCCTTTTCCTTTTCCTTCTCCTTTTCCTTCTCCTTTTCCTTTTCCTTCTCCTTCTCCTTCTCCTTCTCCTTTTTTCTTTGTTTTTCCTTTCTCATTTTCTTTTCTTTCTCCTTTTTGCTTTCTTTTCCTTTTTTACCAAGGCCCTGTGTCCATGTCATCTCCTGTGCATTGGCACATAGAAATCCAGGCACGTACTTTGATTCCTGGATATGTGTTTAGGAGTTTAAGTTTAAAAAATGCTCACCATAGGCTCCTTAATTGATTACTGCAAAAAGCGCTAAAGGATGTGAAAGGCATCTCTGTCTCTCTCTAATCTCTGTGATTGTAGGAGAAATATGTGAAAGAATTTTTAGATACAATAATATGCATAGACTAGGCATCTTTCATCCAGGAGAAAACGACAAAAAACCTGAAAACTGTGTTAAAACCCAATAGCTTTGTTCATAAATCAATTCATTCAGAAGAATTTTTTTTCTTATCTCAGGCATTTGGGTAGATCATGAGAAAAGTCTTTAAGAAACGCCATGAGCAATGGAGAAATACAAAAAGCACTTTGCTGCTTCACTGACATGTTTAACATAAAAGAAATTTAAACGTGATCATTTTTCAGCTCAACAGTTTTTGACTTTGTAATGAGAAAAAAAAATTTGAGGAAAGAAGAAGAAGGAGAAATAAAAATACTACATTAAAAGGTGCACCAGAAGCTTTGTGTACTAATGCCCAAGCACATTCACAAGGTATATTTTTTGATGACTATAGCTGGATTTACCATTAATATAAAGTTTGGTTTGTTTGTTTGTTTTGGTTTTTTTAATTAAGCTAACTCTCAACAAATACAGATGAACTCAATTTATGTCAAAAATCATCTCTCCCTTCTGGTACTGCACTCCATTATTAGGCCCACAGCTAAGTGTGCTTCTCTGAAACTACAAGTTATGTTTATTCATCAAACTTGAATATTGAACCAGGCACTGGCTATTGCATTTTGCCATCATAAAAAAATTTTAAAATTAATAATCACTCTATTTAGTTTAAAGCTCACAAAACTATTAATTTCTTCTTCACCTCATACTGGGCCTTTGTTTGGAGGAGATGATTTCCCCAATTTCATCAGTGTCAGTAGTGAAGACAGACTGGAACTCTCAGACTCTGCCTCTCTCTATTCATCCCAGTCCTCTCTTTCTTCTTTCAGAGCATCCTGGGGAGGACCCAGCCCACCCCAAGCCCAGCATGGAGAGTGGCACAGAAAGTGTTACTTTGGCCATGAAAAGTCATTAGTAACCACCCACTGCTTACAGACTTGCCTTGCCATCAAATGGCTTGGAAAAGTATAAAAGTAGGCACTGTAACAAATGCCAGCTTAGTCATGTTTCATTTCTCCTGCTTAACAGTCCTGATCATTATTTTCCTTACAGTGAGGTAATTAAGTGTATCTGTCATGTATTAGACTTGTAAGGTTACTGGCATTTGGTAAAACATTAAATGAAAACTGCAGTGATTCAGAGTTGTTAAATTTCTAATATAATATTAATCCTCACTCAGACTTTTATGCATCGTGCACACACAGTCACATGCACTCTCACTCCTCCTGCTTGATTTTTCAAAACCTTTCCTTTATGTGAGTCATTATTTTAACAGGGCAAAACCAGAATGCCTCTGTCTCTTTGCAAAACACATGGGCAGCTGCTCCTCACCTCCAGCAGGCCATGGAGGGATTTCAGATTATCCCAGAAAAAAAACAATAGGAACTTTTCAGTCAAGGCAATATTTCTTTATATTTCAGGTACCAAATCTGGGGAAAACCACCTGTGCTCTTTTCCACCTTGAGAGGCTGCACGGGGAGACAACAAAATTCCCAAATACAGAGTGGAACTGTGTCTAAGGGCAGCAAAACTGTTCATGAGGACTGGGTCTCCTGCAGCCCTTCTGGTGCCAGAGACACTCACCTGGGTGCTGGGGAACTGCAGTACACATTTAGGCTGCCTTAACTCTGCTGTCACAAAGGTTAAAACCTGGCTTACTCTGCAGAATTAGGCCAGCATCAACTGCTTTGACAAAACTCACCATGGGAGTTGCCAGGTAAGTACTTTCCACATTTCTGTCAGGGTAAGGAGAGCAGAAATTTATTCATTATTCCTCCATTATTTGCTATTGCCTTCTCTGGAGGTGCCTCATTGGTTCATAAGCCATAAGCCACCAGCAGCGTCACTCACATTATTCTCACAGTTTTATTCACAAAACTCTTTCTAAAACTTAGTGGTTTCTACTCTGTCACCCATGGAGCCTGGCAAGTGAGAGGACTATTCCTACAGAGTCAGAGAAAGGTAAATAAGAAAAACAAGCTTATTTTCAGTAGGTTTAAATTTGCTACACATGCATCCTCCCACCAGGGAGTGGTTGCAGATAAAAAGTAGGAATACATGCATTTAAAAGTATAAAAAGCTTCTAGGAGATAGCAGCAAAAAGCTTTTTTTCCCACTAAAGATGCATTCAGATGGCTAAATGTAGCTCCCTGCACTTAAATATTCTAACCACACTGGTCCCACAAGGATCCCATCAGGGTTAGTGGATATTCAGCAAGAGAGTGAGCAGAGTCTAGGAGGTGCAGCTCCTCTGGAAACAACATCTGTAACACTGCTGTAGGTGCCCATTCCTCTCACTGAGTGTAAAGGAAGCCCAGGATGGTACCAGAGAGGTCTAAAGCTATGGGAGAATAAATCCAGCTGATTTATTAAGCCAAGCAGCCGAGCACAGCAGGGCTCAAAAGCCAGCTCTTCCCTCCCACCCTGAGCAGTTGTAATCCCTGTGCACCCTTCTGAATTAAATTCAGCAGTCCTGGGCTGAGGAGAGCTACTGACAGCTCCTCTCCTGTCCAGAGAGTTCATTGCTCATTCTCACTGCCTTCCTCTGCACCAAGCAAGCTGCCCCCAGCAGAAACAAACAGGCTTGTCTCAAGAGAGAACAAAGGGAAAGACAAACACCACCAAAGATGAAATACCATCCTGTCACCAGGCCTTTTGTAACAGCATCAATATTTTAAACAGCCACCTTGGCCGTGTTCAAAAAGTGGGCTGCCTTCTTTGTTTCCTTGAGATAAACACAATATTTTTCTTTTTAATTTTCCAAAAATATCCTGTGGGTTCAGATGTGTCTACTGCCTCTGTGCAAGCTGCAAGAAAGAAGTGAGCAGCACTATAAAAAGAAGTTTGATATCCAACAGAAAAGGTTCTGAACAGCTCCAGAGGCTGTTGACAGGCTTAGTTCAAAAGATGGCTGCAGTAAAAAGAGGAGCAAGGAGAATTTTGTAAAATGTGCTGTTGCCACTGAAAATATTCTTAAACCCACATTGCCATGGAGATTTTTGGACACAGAAGGGATCAGCCAAGACTTTTCTTCTCTCACCTTGACTATCACTGCCAACTCCATGGTTTGTGGAGACGTTAGCTTCTAATACTTGCTGCTGATGAGGGTTTCAGCTGCCTGATGTAACAGATCATGCAGAGTGTAAATATTTGCAGCTCTGGTCTCCAGCAGACAGGACAGACCCAAGGAATGGCTGAGCTGGCACACAGGGATGGGTTCTGCTCACTGCTCATTTTCCCTCAGCTCTTTCTCCCTCTCCAGGCAGAGCACCCCAAATGCACCATGACTGCCTGGATGCCTGTTTGTTAGTGACACACCAGAATGACTTCTCAGACATTTTGATCATCCCTAGAGGCACAAATTACTTTTGAAAGGCTGAAATGCCAATTCCTCTCTTCCTCAGCAAACTCCTCTGGGTTCTGACCTGGACCAGCTGGAAGTCAATCTGGTGTCCAAATCTTCAACCAGTGTTCTCCACTGCTTGGAGACTGAAGACAGGAGCTTTTGCAAAAGAAAACAGAAAGCTAAGTCTTCTCTATTCTCATCCTCTTGTACACAGTCACCACCAGTGCTGATGTTTTTCAGTAGATAAATTCTGGGTGCTTGCCTGGAGAAAGATGTGGTATTTCATCAACTCAGAACAAAAGCTTTTGTTCTAGCTAATGTGCAAATTAAGTACTTTCTCCTCCAAGCACATGGAAGTATTTTAAAAAGTGGAGAGCAGTGATTGAATAATTGAATAAGCAGAATTGCAGGCATTTCTAGTAGCCTTGCTCCTTAAAGTAGTTTGCACACCCTTCGGAAGAACCACTTTCCTGTGTCCATCCCCTAAAAAATGCAGCTCCCACACTTTCTCTCCCCTTCTAGCAGATGATTAGGAAAAAACCTTAACCAATATTCACAGTAGGAACAAAGCAGAGGATCAGACCTGGGCTGGTGCTGCCCAGAAGTGGTGAACCCAGCCCTGCTCCAGCCTTAGGAGAGCTGCCCTTAGGGGAAAGAGAGCAATTACTGAGGCAGAAAAATGAGATCCAGCCTCATCTGCCCATCCACGTGCAGCTTCCACTGCCTGCCCTCTAGTTGTTTTATACCTGTTGTAACAATGCTGCTTTGTAGGAAAATGGGATCTCTGGCACATCTTATGAGCTGGAAGAATTCACAGTTGTGAGCCACAGCAAGGAGTGATCTGGGGCAGGTAGATCTGCAGCAGCATGACTGGTCCCAATGGCAGATAAAAGAACATGATGACTTTTTAGGAGCACACAAGTCTGTCTGTGACCCACATAGCAGGCAGGCATAAACAGTATTGCAGAGACTGGTGGAAAACACCAAAAAAAATTTTAAAAAAGAGAAAGAGAGCGAGAGAGAGAAAAAAATTCCATCTCTGGTACTCTTGGTTCTGATTTCATCCATTCGGAGTTTGGATGATTTGCCTGTAGAAGTGGTAGACAGATCAGAAGTTCTATCAAGTGTCAACCTCCCTTCTTTTGGCTTCCTTTGCCATCCCTAACATCCCTAACACACAGAGGTAAGGCTTTATCAGAGGAAACTCTGATTATCTCAGGCCACTGTGTGAGCCTGTCCCTTCATCTCTCCAGTCCTGGGTCAGGGGGATCTTGAGGTGCACCATAGCTCTGCCAGCTGATCCCAGAAGGCAGCTGGAGTATTTGAACTGTATTTGGATGCAAAATGCAGCAGGATTTATCCAGACTCAGGACACAGGAATGACAATCTGCTCTCTGTCTTTGGCCATGGCTGTTTATCAAGCCAGATATAACAACCATGAAGGTTAAAATTAGCTGTGCTCAGATCCTTTTGTGGTTCAGCTGTATTACAGCAGCACTAGAGGTTGCAATCATCATGTGCTGTTCAGGTACAAATCTGCTTTTCTGCCTGTGTTTATAGCCCCTTGCACAACCTGCCCCTCTCTCCTCCACAGTGTAACAAGACTGTCTCTAAATGGCTTTTGTCCCCTTTAGGCAGGCCTTGGTTTGCATTATTTTGTGGATCGGTGCCATAACCAGAACTGCTGGCTGGGCTTGGATCAGCCTGGATCTTGGAAACAGCATTCTCTGTTTCTGTGGGTGCCAGCACCAGAAAGGAAACAGGAATGGCAGCTCAAAATAAGCTGCAGCAGGTATGAACTGTAACATCACTAAACAGAATAATTTTGGCACAGCACAAAGTTCTTCCTCCAGCTCCAACCTTGCCAGCAAACCTCCCAGTGACAGAAAAAGCATTTGTTATGATTTCTGTAACAAGCTTAATTCTCTGAACAATCAGGTGTAACTGATGGAGATTGCCTTTCTCATTTGCTCAATCTTAAAGCTTTCCCTGGAAGATCTCCAGGAAAATTCTTTAATGATAATTTTTCTTCCACTTCAGTTGCTCTTTATGAACTAGGACAATGAGTGGGCCATCCCTTTTTAAGTGTCCCTAAAGAGTAGTCATATTTGACACCAAAGAGAACAGTGCATAATACAAGAGAGCCATTAGCAAAGATTTCATCCCTGTCAAAAATTTGAAGATGCAGAGTGATAAAATGCACTGCAGGGGTCTTCAACTTTTTAAGGAAAATGCACAATCTTCTCTGCAACCAAAACAAGAAACAGATGCATTACAGAGAACAACTTTCTGTTGAAAGCAGGAGAAATGCTAGACAGACCTTCAGAGTTCTTGGATTTAATTACAAAATTATAAAAAGATTATGAGAGGGAAGCAAATACATTCAGGAAAGACATATGTACAAAACATTAAATCTTTGATTTCGTTGGCCCTTTTAAATTTTATTTAACTGTAGCTTAAAAAAACACAGAAAAACAAAAACAGAAAGAGAAATCCCTGCAAACTGGCAAACAAAAACAAACAAATGAACAAACAAATCTGGGTATTAAGTGAGGTACCAGCTCCAAGGGAAGGGAGCAAACATTTAGAACAGCCTTGATCAACTCAGAAACTTCTGCTTGAAAAGATGTCTGTAGATATTGACAGTCCACATAAAGTAGTGTATTAAGAACATCTTATGAGAAGTAAGTCTGTTAAAGGTCTTTGCACACCCTTTATTGCACAAAAAAAAGTAACTAAAACAGCAGAATACATGGCCACAGCCACATGGTGCTAATGCTGTCACTGCAACCTAACTACCAATATCAATATCCTGCCTAAAGACATTTATTTAGAGAGTTAGAAGGACTTTATTTGCTGCTTCTCTGTCTAGGGAGGTGGTTGAATAGATGTGGGTGTAGCATCTTCTTCTTCAGATGGTTTGAAAGGAGGGAGAGAAGATTTTTTTTTTCCAGAAAACTGTTCTATAGTCATACAAGAGACACACAAAATTCATTTGGAATTACTATAAAAATGGAGAAAGACAGAAACATAGTGACATATGGGTATGCTGGAAAAAATTAGCACCAAGATTACATTCTTCCCTGACTAAGTACTCTCATGAGGAAAAAAAAGAATTGGAAATAGGTTTGGTTTGATTCCATCACAAATGCTGTTTCCCAGGAAGGTTATGATCTCTCATGTCACATGAACATGATTTTCACTGCTCTTTTGTTTATAAACCTAAAAGAGAGGTGGGAAATACCCCACCACTATGTACCTAGCAAATCTGGAAAAATGGCAAATGTAAGGAACCTTCATTTCCTTTTGCAAATGGCCTTTGTCTGGTTGTAGACTCTCAAAAGAAAAACAAAACAAAACAAAAAAAGTAAAAAAATCAGATTGCAAAGGCAGTTACTTTAAAATATTGAGCTCTCTCAACAGAAGCTGGCTGAGCTAATTCCTCATCTCTGCTTTCTGAAAGAGCAGAACTACTTAATGCAAAACTGAACGCAGAAAATTTGGATCAAAAGGGTTGTAAAGAATTAATGAAGGAATGGAGCTCTGAAATAGCTGAAACAAAAGCCCACACACTTCTTTTGTCAGGTGTCTCCATTGGTGCTGGTCATGGGAGCAGGTTCCAAAAGCAGGAAAAGCAAGTCCTGTCCCAGGTCAGGAATGACCATGCCATGGTTTGGGTGTCTTCACTGCTAAACAAGTCACACCTTGGCACTGCTCTGCCTGGGATGTCACACCAGGGCTGGGCATGATTTATTTCTACTCTCTCACTGCCTGGTAGGTATCCTCAAATAAATAATTTCACAGGGCTTTGGGCAGAATTCCATTTAATCCCCAAGAGACTGAAAGCTCCCTGAGGCATCATCTGCTATTCAGCATTACTAAACAATGCTGAGGTTCTGAACACGGCCCTTAGAAAAATTTATTATCTGTGTGTGTTGTAGCAATGTTAAGAAATCATCACCTGGGTTCAGAATCCTGCCATGGTAGGCCTGAGAAAAACACATTCCCCCACCCTCTTAGTGAACCATAAAATTGCCTTTCCAGGCAATTCATAACTGCCAGTATGAAATTTGCTTTTGCTTGTAGGTTTTTTTTTTCTTTTCTTCAACTTATAATTATTTACATATAACTCTACTAATTTTAAGCCAATTGCTTTGGGATTATTACTGTTTATCTTCTGAGCTCTAAGTTGTGAATAATGACATTTCCAGGCTTTTCTCATTAATCATAAAGCCATTAATGTGTTTACACTCAATCAGAGGTAGAGAGGAGCTGTGCGTGATCACGGAGAGGGTCTGAAGAAATATTCTAAGTATTCTGAGCTTTGTGAAAAAAAATGGCATTGACAGCTAGTGCTTCATACAGCTAAACCCTTTCACACTGTTACAGGTAGGATAACCACTTGCCACCAGCTGCTAAAGTATGTGTGTAAAAATAAGCTGCAAAGATGGGATAATGGTGTTGTCTATTTGCCAAATACCCTGCAGTAAATTTACTTTCACCAGTGGCACCAGGTTTTAATATAGAGGCTTCTTACTGAAATGCAAAAAAAAAAAAAAAAAAAAAAAAGTGGTTTATACATCAGAGAAAGAACCTGGGTGTCAGTTTAAGTCAGATTGTGGCATTTTTACCTTTAATGTGTTTGAAATTGGCCATAGAGCATAAAGCATACAGTGCAGGTAGAACCTTCAAATGCATGCCTATGAGCTTGCTCGGCAAAGTCATTATTCAGTGTGGAAGAACTGCTGGTTTAATTCAGCAAAAATTCCAACTTAAAAAACTTTAAAAACTTAGGATTAGTACTTGGGAATGTCATTAGTGGGTTTTTTCCTTGCTTTTCAGTGTAAGGAGGCAGTTCTGCCTTCTCTAGTCAATGCAGGTAGTGCTCAAAGCATGGAGGATGAGAATTAACTATCTCGCTGCGGTTCTTCAACTCAATACATATTGATTTGTGGGTCCTGTGACCTAAAAAAGAAGACAAACTATATTAAACTTCAAAATAATGTAAAATAAGGATGGGCTTCACCCAATTAGAGAGCAGAAAGCACATCCCAGTATTACTCTTGTGGTAGGAATGTTAAAAGACATTGGCTTCTGGGAACCATCACTTACCAACAGTGATTTTATGTAGGCTAGTTTGATCTCTGGCCAAGCTGCCTCACTGGCATAGAAGCCCTCACAGCCATATCAATCCTGCCTGTTTCAGACAGAGTTCAGTTCAGTGGTAATTCCTAAAGACATCTCGAGACCCTGCCATTGATACTATTGACTGGTATCGAAGAGAATTATCTCCAGCTCTGCCACAGAGTTTGTGTATCACATTTTACAAACCCGGGCATTCCTTTCCTCTCCATCTGCCTGAGGGGTAAAGGCCTTGACCACCCGTCCCACCAGGGTTCTGCAGCCCTGATGCCCAGATGGGGATCTGTCACCCTGATGTTTTCTGAAAAATTCTCTTTGCCCAGGATTTTCTCCTGGGAAGCTGAGAAGCCTCAGAGAGGAATGAAAGCAATAATTATCTTATTGCTGCTCCTGTGTTTGCTGCTTTGGAATGTGGTCTGGAGATTATTTACCAACAGGTGAATGTTTGATTTGTTCCATGTGGATTGTTTTCTCTTAATGGCCAATCACAGCCAGCTGTGTGAGACTCTGAGTCAGTCACAAGATTTTATTATTCATTCTTGTTAAGCCTTCTGATGTATCCTTTCTCTTTCTTTAATATAGTTTTAGTATAGCATAATATGATATGATGTGATATATAATATAATATAATATAATATAATATAATATAATATAATATAATATAATATAATATAATATAATATAATATAATATAATATAATATAATATAATATAATATAATATAATATAATATAATATAATATAATATAATATAATATAATATAATATAATATAATATAATATAATGTAATATATCAGCCTTCTGAGAACTTGGAGTCAGATTCTCATCTCTCACCTCATCCTGGGGACCCTCAAAAACACCACAGAGTGTTGCAACCCCTTCTGGCACACAGTATCTTGTGAGGCAGAAGACACCAGTGAGTATCTGCCTCTTCTCCTGGTCCTTCACCACGGTGCAATGAAAGTATGTTGTGGACCTGGAAGATGTGCCCTGATTCTGCTGGGCTGGTAATGTCAAATTAAGTGCCATGAGCCATCTCTTTTGAGCTGGTTGAAAATTTCACTCACTCAGTGAAATTATTGAAGAGTGAAAAGGAGGAGAAGAACTGTGGTGTTGTGAGGGTCCCCAGGATGAGGTGAGAGATGAGAATTTGACTCCAAGTTCTCAGAAGGCTGATTTATTATTATATTATATTATATTATATTATATTATATTATATTATATTATATTATATTATATTATATTATATTATATTATATTATATTATATTATATTATATTATATTATATTTATTATAAGAAAATTCTATACTAAAACTATACTAAACTATATAGAAAGGATACAGACAGAAGGCTAGAAAAGAATTAATAATAAAAACCCATGACTGACATGAGTCTCAACACAGCTGGACTGGGATTGGTCATTAAGTTAAAACAATTCACATGCTGGGTAAACAATTATCAAAATCACATTTCAAAGCAGCAAAACAGGGAGAAGCTGAAGCTTCCCAGCTTCCAGGAGAAGAAATCCTGGTGAAGGGATTTTTCATAAAATATCACGGTGACAAAGAACCATGCAGGTGAGGGCAGCAGGAAGGGAAGGGATGCTCCCTCTCCATGGCAGCCATTGTTTGAGCCAACTGAGAAACCACAATTATTACCCTTGCCATCCACACTTGTCATCAATTCATTCAGTTCCATAAACTGGTTTCCAGTACTCAAGCACATGGTAATTCTTCCCAGATTATCACACTCACTGTTCTACTTTATAACCAGAACATAATGGAAATGCTCAGAGATGGTGCTTTTGTTACAGTTTTACTGGTGGCACCAAGGACAGGATGTGGCACCAAGGACAGGATGTGGCCCTTTGCTGTGACATTGCCTGTGAGCTGATCAGCAAGTGCCTGACCCTGTTCTGTTGTTCTGATTTTTACAGGTGAAATTGTGTTTTTTTGGATGCTGAATGTTTTATTTTAATGTGACACATTCAGGTGAAAATTAGCAACTGATAATGCATTAAAATAATAATTTCATCTTCAGTAAAAATAGATGTGATATTAGATGCAATATTTACTGACAAGACATAACTGACCTACTCTACCTGGTAAAGAATCTTATCTTTTGAAGTCAGGTATGTTGAACGTTTCAGATGGAAACGGAGACAATTACATAAGAGTTTATTGTAGATATTTTATTACAGAACCAAAATAAAAGCCCTGCTGCACTCTCCCACTCTACCACAGCCAATGCAGACTCATCCATGAAATTGCATGCAGAACTGATTTTCCCCTCTGTGAAACAGTAAGATACTCCTCTGATGGCATTTATACCAACCCTTCCAGCCTATGAAAATCTCTACTTTGTAGGGCTGTATAGAGAATTTAAAGTAATAATTCATTTGTTGAGAGGGGTTCCTGATGCCCTACATTCTCTTGGACCCATTTCCTTCTGCTCCAGGAGAATGATACAAATCTGCTTGAATTACTCTGGGCCCAAAGCAGCAGTGTTACCCAAACTCTGCTCCAGCCACTGTACCCCAGCAGAGAATCTACTGAGGGTTATTAATGCAAACAGATCCCTGTGGGGATAATCTGGTGGGGAAGGCCAGGTGTCTGATAGCTGGGGTTATAACTGGCCTGTGGAGCAAATCTTTACCTGTTGAATCCATCCTATTTTCCTATTAGCCATCTCATAAAGACTTTTAGAACAATTCCTGAGCCATACCTATGGGACATTTTTCTATTCAGCCTCTTTAATTCCCTCATTTACCTCCATTTTGCTTCACTGTTTCTTTACTGATATGTACAAGTCACAATTAATACTCAGTATTTGGACATAAGAATGTCCAAGGACAGAAAGTCAGATCTCTGAAAGACTTGTCAGGAGTTATAAACAGTCTTTTTCTTCCTTTTTTTTTTTTTTCTTTTTCATTTTCCTTTTTCTGTTTTCCTCATTCTCTTTTTCAGTTTTTCTCTCCAAAACAGCTAGAATGGTAGGAACACTTTTTTTATTGATGTACAGTTTGGTGCATGTTCAGTGAAAGTTTAGTGGGATTCTTTGAAAAGTTTTAGCCTCAAGAGGATCTGTAAAAAGTTGTGCTGAAGGGAACTATTATCAAAGACCAACTCATGAGCTGGCAGTGTAGAAGAATAAAAAGAGTGTGAAGAAGCAAAATATCTCCACTTCTGTACTGAGGCATTCAGCTTGCAACAATATGGCTTCTGATGCCAACAGAAGACAGGAATTAAAAAGAAAGCAAAGCACTTACCCTCTTCTAGGAAGCTCTCACCAGTTTTACAAGGTAGGACATCAAAAAAGAAAACAACCACCACAATATCAAGGCAACACTCCCTGAAACATTCAAGGGCATGTAAATGTTAATAACCCCTGACATCAACCTTCTGACTTAGTTGGCAGTGCCCAAGTGTGATTTTTTGGAAAAAAGAGCAAGAGTTTGAGAGAAATGGATTTTTTTTTTCAAACAACATTAAATAAAGCCTCCTCACTGGAGATGCCTCTCAAAAAAGTTTTCTTAATGTAACTTTCCTTTCAGTCCTCCACAGGATATTTCCTATTTTTTTTCATGGAGCAAAAGATATTTTCTATCACTCTTGATAAAAACATCTAGTAGCAAAGGAAAGCAGGCTTAAAGAATTCAAGGACAATTTTGTAATCTGAGTTCTCAAATTCCACAATTCCCCAAAGTCCAAGAACTCCCAAACTTTTATTTTCTAAGATAGTCTCAAAAAGTAGAACGGAATTGGGCATGGAAGAAGCATGCAAATTCTTTCCCTCTGTGGCAGGATGTGATCCCATTGCAGTGACAGCCTCTAGATTATCTGAACATCCTCAAATGATGTGTTAGGAACTGTTTGACACCTTGGCAAATCCATATGCAAATAAATCTGGCCTGAATTTTAGCAGAACAGGACATGTGGATAAAAATAGCCACTCCCAGTGTTTTCCAGAAAAGCGACCCAGAAGGTGTCAAGACCTGTTCCCAAAGTTACCTCTACAATGTTGGGAAGCTCCTCCAGCTTGTCAGACAGGTCTGTCCTCTCCCTTTGAGCAGTTCCACTTCCTTACTCATGCCTGTAACTTGAATTAACTTTAGAAAGTCATATCCTTCTCAGGACCACAATGGAAGGAGACATTCTGGTGTGGAGAGGAGCCAGACAATCCATGTGGATCATTTACCATCCACAAAGCATACAGATTGCTAGTGTGTTATCTGCTTTTATCTGGGTCATGCAGGCCAGAGATTTTTAAGATATTTATAGAAAGGTAAGAGAGGCAGTTGTCAGAATTTTCTAAATCACCTGGCATGCATTGAAATGAAAGACAAATAGCCATGAAGGTACTTTACAAAACCTATTCAATACCAACATGCAAAAATGCTTTTTAATACCTAGCCTGTTTATTGTCTTAGACAAAATATGTGTAATTATTTTAAATGAGAAAAGCATGGTTTAGTGGAAAATTATTTCTGAACAACTCTGAGAGCCAGGAGGACACAAATGAACTACTGGACAACACTTCCCTCTCCCCACCCAAATCTGTGGATTCAGGTCCAATTTTACAAAAGACAACATGTGGGGGACAAAAAGAGGCAAACCATTTTTTCTACATGACATATTCTGATTTTTTTTGTTTAGCTGGCTCAGAGAACATCTGTCCTCACCCTGCAGACCTTCCTCCCATCTTATGCTGACCAAGGACACAGAATGGGAAACCCAAACCCACACAAAGAATGTCCCACATCAGAAGTGCAGAGGAGTGTGGCTGCTGCCTCCCTGCTTTGGATACCTCCTCTAGCAGAGGATTTGTGAAGTGCCTTTTCTCCTTTGCTATACACTTTGTCCTGTGTTCCATAGGAAAGGAAATGCAGCTCATGCTGCAGAGAAAACTGATCCAGTTTCCTACTCTTACACAAGCAAACTTAAAAAAAAACTTCCCTTCTGGAGCCCCGATGCAGAAAAATCACAATAATAGGGGCCAAAAAGCCTGATGATACTTGGAAACACACAGTACATCTTCCTTATGACAGCTCTAACGTTAACAATTCTCCATTGTTCTTGCCTCCTAGCAGCCCAATTTTGGCTTAAAAATAGGAAAAATTAATCTTTCCTGTTCCCTAAGATAGCCAGGAGGAGTCCCAAATCAAGGGGTTAATATGACATAAACATGATGTCCATGGACATGGACAAAAAGGGATTTTGCTTTGTTTTTCTGAGTTCTTGGATCAAAACCACTTCCATTCATTTAAAATACAATGTTTTAAAAATCCTCTGTAAGCAAAATGGACCATCTCCTTTGGAGAATCTTTTGTGCTACTTAAACTTTTATGGAAAAAAGTGTTTGCTTTTCACCAACCTGTTGGGATTGGCCTTTCTCATGCTTGCCCTCACCACCAACACCAACGTGACTGGCAAAGGCCAGGGAACCTCCTAATTGCCTGAAAGTAATGAAGCAGGGTCTGAGCTATCTCCCCTCTCTCCCTGATGGATGGGCACAAGGGCTGCAGAGCCCTCCCTTGTATGAATTCTGGTGTTTTGACATTTACTCCTCCTCCTGACTTGTATTAACTTCTCATTCAGAAAAATAATGGATATTAATTTAAGTAGAAACCTTGCACAACAAATGTACTCTTGTACCACCTGGAAAAAGTCCTAGGTAAACACATTTACTAGACGTTGTGGTCAATGGGCTGGAAAAACATCCTTTGCATTGTGCACAAACTTAAGTGATGATTTAAACAATGAGGGATTTAAGGACTTCCATAAATGTGCTTAAGTGAGGTCTTCATCTTGTGAAATTCTTCTTCATGGAGTTTCACAAATCTTCAGCTTTGCTCTTTTGCAAAGTGAAGACTATATGTATTTTATATTTATGTTAAAAAATAAAGCAAACAAACTGGAAAAAATCCCCCAAAGAGTCAACCAAGCTTGCAGTGTTGCTCCAAATAAATAAGCTCAGATGTAACATTATGCAAATCACTTTATTTGAGATCAGCTTTCAGGTGTTACAGAGATGATAATGGGATAATTTACAAGAGGATGAAATCACATAAGCCTATGTAGGGCAGGGAAGGATGTAAGAGAAGCAAAATATGTGTTGGCTTCTCCTCTTTGGCTTTGCCAGAACTCCCTCTAAAAAAAACAGAATCTCTGGGTATGCAAAGAGCAAGGCAGGCAGTCAAATGCATTATGCATTATTTTTTGGCAGTCTTTAGAGATGACTTAGTTTCTCTTGCCAGAAAATTTCTGATTATTTTTCTGCTGCTTTAAGGGGAAACTGCGTTCTGCTTGTCTACACCTTGTTTCCAGGCTGCACACACTTCTGCTTTTTAGGCTGATGTTTATCACTCTGTGTTTACCTTTAAAAAGAGAATCTGTTGCCAGCAGTTGTAGTTATTAATTCTTTCATCTCCTTCTCTATTTGTTTCATCTGCATTGCTCTGCTACGTGGTTGATATTTTTTATTGTGCTATTATTTGCCTCAAATATGTTTCGCACTGTTGCATGAATTATTTTTGACAGCTGAACAAAGGCATGATGTTAATCCAAGGAAGCCATCTGCAGAAAGTGCTGTTTAACAAGAGCAGGAATGCCTGTGCAATGTACCCTATCCAAAGAGGAACAGCAAAAACTGGGAACCATCAGCCTGTGGGTGCCATCACACCGACAAAGCCAACTGCACTGGGAAGTCATGGACCAGCACCATGGCTTAAACCCAGCAGGAATTAGAGAAATTAATCACCATGAAGGCACTCACTCAACCCTCCTCTCTTCCCTCCCTCCCTCGGTGGAATACAGAGGAGAATCAAAAGTACAGCTCGTGGGTTGAGATAAGAACAGTTTAATAATTGAAAACAAAGTCAAGTACAAAAACAATGGTAAATAGTAATAATAATAGTTAACGACGATAATAAAAAGGGAAAAACAACAACCCACAAAAAAAAAGTGATGCAACTATAGAGTTGCTCACCATTCACTGACTGATACCAGGTCCCCCTTCCTGAACCAACATCAGTCTGTGCTTCCAGGTAATTTCCCCAGTCCACATCCTGGACATGCATTCTATGATGCGGAATACTGTTCAATACCCTAGCTATGCTCCCTCCCAGTTTTGGACACTGATTACATGCCATACATGCCTCATCCTTGATAACAGACCTACCCATGGCTTATGTTTCATTCTCAAGTCCCTGATGTATCACTCAATAGGTTTCAGTTCTGGAACTGTAATCTTAAAACCCCACTTGCTCACAGGGCATGTAATAACATTCAAAAACCTCCATCATGCCAGAAAAGTTATCCTTTTTACCTCAGTGAACACAAAACTGCACTCTCTTTTAAGGTTGCTTAACTTTTAGCTGTTAAAACTGAAGCAGACACTTACCCAAAGCACTTACATATATCACAGAAGTAATAAAAAGCTAATGTCTGTTCATTTATTTATCTTCTGAAAGATGGCCTGAGTGCTACCTCACTCAGCACTGGGAGGTATGAATAACTCCTGAGCACAGATAATAAATACGTATATTATTCCTTATTACTGACAATTGCACATGGATGCAGTAGGGGCATTTCAGGCTCACTGTACAAATGAGAAAGGGCCAGGAATTAAGGCCTTTTAGCTGAGGAAAAGTCACCCTATTCAAAAGGGTTGGAGGCAGCAGAGCAAGAACATCCCGATCCTACTCACAAATGGAGAAAGCACAACCCTGTCAAACACACACCTTTTGTAGCTCAGTGATTGCCCCTTCACCCTCTCCTCCCACAGAAACCACTGCTGTCCACTAGCAATGAATTCCAGCTCTCCATGTTGGCTCCTGTTCAGGAGGTTCATTCAGATTTTTATGGGTGGGTCTGTTTTCCCATTCACAATCCTGGCAAACAATGACAGCATTCGGACATCCATGTGAAGATTTCATAGCAGAGACTACAAAATAACCAAGATGTTCCCTGCAGGCTGGTGAGGTGTTTCTTCTCTTTGCTTTGGGAAACACCAAAACAGGAGTTGGACATGGATTCACTGTTGTCTGAGAAAGGGGGATGCTGTAGAACAAACAGAGATACTGAGATCCTCTCTGGGGAGTAAATTTTAACAATAGATTGACTAGTTTAATATTTCCATTTATTTATTTATTTGTTTTTTTATTTTAAATGTCATAGTGCAAGGTTTCAACCTTCTCCCAGCTGTAGTTACAAGAAAACAAAACGTGTGGGTGTTACATATCTCTTTTTTTTGTTTTTTTGTTTACTGATGAAATCCATCTCACCATTTTTCCAGTAGGTGACCATTTTGCCCTTGAGAATGTAGACTAAAGAAAGACTTTTTATTAATTACTTCATGTTCTGCCAGAAGTCACAGGGGCTCCTGAAGTTCCCTGGCCAATCTAGAGAGCTGCTAAACAGCTACAGACAGATCAAACAGCCAGTGAGACAAACCCTCTTCTGATTTACTCTCTGTGCAAGCTGGCTGAAACTTTGAAGTTGTGAGGGATGTAAATCAGAGCAGGGTTTGTCAAAGTCTTTTCCATGCAATTTTTAGAGATCCTAATAGCTTGCGTGCTCTTGCACAGAGCTGTAGAGCATCCCTGGGGTGGTGGCAGCACTGCTGAGATATGGGGGAGTTTCTGTCTTCTCTTTGGGAGCTGTTCCTTGCCTCCAAAAGCAACAACTCTTTACATCCTTATTCTTAAAGAGATATTTGGAATACTAAAATGCTAATAATACTTGGAGCATCCCTGTAGAGCATCCCTGGGGTGGTGGCAGCACTGCTGAGATATGGGGGTGTTTCTGTCTTCTCATTGGGAGCTGTTCCTTGCCTCCAAAAGCAAGGACTCTTCACATGCTTACTATTAAAGAGATATTTGGAAGGACTAAAATGTGAATAATAATAGTCTCCTAAGATGAAATCTGTCACTAAAAGGCTATATGTGCTCACATTTCTCATTAATTTCAGTTTTCCCACCCCAGTGCAAGGGCTCATCACAAATCAATCTCCTTGTGGTTCACAGCAGAATTGGAATGTCTGAGTTTAGTCACAATTGCCTGGTGAGTTTTCTTGATTCTTTAGCAGTGAGTTAGGAGACCTGAATGAGACAAACCCCTTTTTTCACTTGGTGCTAGTAGAGAAACATTTCCTTCATCACCATTCTAAGGGCACTTGGCCGTTTTCCATCCTTCTTTCCATGGGCTTCACCCTGAAAACTTATCCATCACTTTCCCATCTTGATGAATTCCCCTTTAGCTCTCCAATCTCAGGGCTGTGTCTATCCCATCTCAAATGCTATTAGAAAGTCTATAAACAGTCACCTCCACAACACCAGGTTTATTTCACAGGAAGGAGAGTTGTGGGGTTGTTTTCTCCATGTGAAAGAATCAGAACTTTGAGAAAAAAAACCAATCTGGATATTCTAACCATAATCTCAACTGTGACTAGGAAATAGATCTTACTATTCTGTCACCAGAACACATCTTAACATCTGTGGTTGTATTACATAGTTTCATGAAAAGAGAAAAAAAAATTAAACCAGAAGTCTTCATACACAGGAATCTATTGTTTGATTTTGAGACTGCAGAAGTAGTTATTTCAGCAGTGCCAAAATGTTTTGCAGAGATAAGGAAATAATATATCAATTTATGTGATGCCTTTGCAATGCTGTAAAAATACATACTGGGATGGAGCAGTCTAGACAAAATGAGTCTGGACAATAGAGTCAAAAGAAAGCATTTTTTCCTATCAAAATGAAATGAGAAAAAAATAATTTGGATTTTCTCTCATCCTATTTTGTGAAACACATTCTTTTGAGAAAAAATTGAGAAAAAATTTGGGATTTTTTCTCATCACATTTTGTGTTGGATCCAAATATTCTTGCACACATTTCTATTTAAATAACTGGGATTTTTTTGTGTGTGTGTGTGGATCCAAACTTTTCATAAGCCCTTCTAACGATTCTCTCTTATCATGTGGATCAAATATAGTAAAGTCATCTTTTACTAACTGTATCCCACTTGTGGAAAATAAGGACTGGAGCATGAATTAAAGCTATCATCTAGTGGAAAAGAATCAGAGAAAGGTGAGGAAACCAAAAGCAATATGTTTTCTTGAAATATTCTGCTGAGAAAACAGATTCCTGGGTGCTGGAAAAGCCACAGCTTTATTTGTCCATAGTAAAGCATTTCAAGAACTGGATAATTACCTAAAGTGGTCAGCTATTGAATTTTTCTCTTCCCCATTGGTATGAGAAGTAAGCATGTACTTTTTGCTGGGGAGAACAGTAATCAATAGGTAATGGAGAAGTAATTTGTCTGATGACATCAACTGGATGCCAGTCCTTCAGCACCTCTACTAATAAATGTCACGTATCCATGCCAGGAGACTTGAGATCACTTTCAGCTTTGAAGTCACAGTATTGACTATGAACTATTTCTAAATAATGTCTCAATTTATATGGCTGGTTTCCACATGAGACTCCAGATTAGATGTGCCTCTCATTTCCATTAGCTGGAGTTCTGAGCAACTCCACTGGATAACTCCAATATGAAAATAATGTTGCTGAAGGCAAGAATTTGGTTCACTGCACAAGTATCAGAGGCAAGTTTAATACTTTGCAAATCTCTAGCAGGACTCAGGGTGAATGAACATTTCTCTGCTGAAACCAAATATCTCACCCTGGAGATCTACACATCTAGGTCAATTCTCCAGAATGGATTGATCCAGGGATAGCTTTCATTTCCCTAAAGTAGATAATTCACTTTTTGAATGCAGTTTAGGGTTTCAATTTTCAGCTTGTATTCTCTTGTATCCATATATGAGATTTCTCAGGGCACTGCAAAGGTGTGCAGCATCATTGCAGCCCTACTAGGATTAACAGCCTTGAAGGCAGAGGAGACCTTTCCCTACCCTGGGGAACTACAAAACCCTGTGATCCATTCCTTTCCTCCTCACTCCACCACTCCTCACCCCAGATCTTGGAGGCAAATTTGCCGACGTGATTCCGGCTTGCAGGAACAGTTGCAGTAGCTGTGAGCCATCTGCTTTCTCTCTTTTCCTGTGGAACAGACTGAACTTCACCTCATGTCACTTGTATCTTCACTCCGGCCCTGTGTGCCCATTTTTCCCAGTTTCTCCCTCTGTTTTATGCCACACTCACTGTTCTAACACTTTCCCTTCACTGAGGTTTCTTCTAAAGCCTCTTGTGTCTCATTAAGTCTTTGGGCTGTTCCAACACACTGTGATCACACACAGAATTATGCTGTTTATTAGTGATGCTGTCTTTGAATTCAGGGATGCAAACTGGGTCTTTCATTAGCACTCAGGGATCTGCAGTGGCAAATAAATGGATTCATATATCATTGACTTTGGCATCTTTGGGACAAGCCTAGGATGCTGACAATAAATTCTTGTCCAGTGACATCTATGCAATTGTGTGGTCTGAGAAAACTCTTTCAAAATGCATTGGTGTGGGTTTAAAAGAAGCTCCTCACAAAGAACTAAAACTCTTCTCTGGGTCCATTTGGGTCAAGTTTAGGGCTGAAAATTCAGAATTTAGAGATATGGTTGCATCCAAGTGTGTGTGACAGCACCCATTAACAGTCTGTTACACACCAAAATCTGATGCAATTCAAAGTGAAGTGAGCAGATGTAGCACAACATGCTCCCAGCACACTCCCAGAGTCTCACAGGAGCTCTGCCTCTATTCATTTTGATTTGAAAAGCAATTAACTAGTACAAATTAAGGAAAACAAGAGATAACTGTTAAATCTGACTGTAAAAAGAACATTATAATAGAACTGCCTCAGTGTCAAGTTTCTACAAGAATTTCCTTGGATAGTACTGCGTCCAACAGGATCTGTACACACACAGTAAATATTATTATTTTTAGCATATGTGCAAATATCATATTATTTTCTGAGAGAGTGCCCACTTTTCCAAATACAATTGCATCACTGTTTATAGGGGAAATACTGTGTATTAGCACCAGAAATTTTGCCTCATAGATAAAGTAACCTGAGTGTCAGCTGGCTAAATACCTACACTAACATTCCATTCTTTGACTTTAGTGAAGTTCCTCTGCAGTCAGTAAAAGACAGGCACTGGGTATTTTTGAAAATCAGGCTGCCTTTATTTCAAAGGCATCTCTGGCACCCTCAACCCACTGGCTAAAATCCCACTAGCAGAGTCCCATGAGAAATGGAAAAAAGACTGGTGGTGTTGGCACTTGCTAAGTCCCTGGCCCAGCCTGCAAGCGACACTGCTGTCATTCCCTTCTGTTTGTCTCCTTAAACAGGGAGAGGAATATTGTATTTTTCCTTTTAACCACCAAATTGAATGAAGAAAGGAGTTTCAGTGGGAATGAAGTGTGCAGCTTTATGCAAGTGAAACTTCCAGTAGATTGATATCTAATTTCCAGAACAGGATTGTTGTTAATTTGGGGGTTTACTTTCAGGTTGGGGGTTTTTGTTTCTTCTGAAAAAAAAAAAAAGAAAGGATTTTAAAAATAGTGGAGTTTTGTTTTCAAGTTTCACAAATAAATACTTTTTAACATGATGGAACATTTCATTTTAACAGCTTCCAAAATGCAGCTCTCAAGTTTGTCACTTTGAAGGCTCATTTCCTATTCAGAAGCAGAGGAAAAACAGGAGGCTTTTACAGCCCACCCAAATGAAACCAAACATTTCAAAACAAGTGTTTTGGTTACAGTGTAAATAGATGCCTACAAAAACAGGCTCCATCACAACCAAAGGGCTGGAGAAAGAGGTCTGCCAAGCCTGACAGCCTTCCCTGTGTGTTTGAGGGAATGGCCAGACAATGGAGCCATGAGGCTGGACCTGAAGATTGTTCATGTCCTATTTCTATTTTTCTTGCCAATCTCCACTTTTTGCTCTGTTAAATCTCTGCCTGTGCCCATGATCTTCTTACATGCTGCTCAACACAGCCTTGTTCTGCAGCACTGGGAGCTGCTGTCCTCTCCTGGACACAAGTGTGGACAGCCTGATGGAAAACTCTAGGTCCTCTGCCCAAATATTTCACTTTTTCAGCCCCAAATCCACAATGCAAATATTGTTACTGTTGTGGCTGGAATGTAACTGGGGGTCATAGTTTACTGTTTTGAGTTCTGGCTGCACCTCAGGGTAAGGAGAGGAGGGTCACTGGTTGCTATTTGCTGGAATTTTCACTTCGTTGTGTGGTTCTTACTCCTTGCTTTGTACAGATTAAGTAAAAAGGGAACTGGAAAGAAAATTACTTCCTTCAGCTGAAATTGCTGGCAGAATCTGTACTTGGACAGAGAAGGTTTTCAGTGTGAAAGCACAGGAGCTGCCCAAGCCTAATGAGAATGAGTTCATACTTGAGGTGCTGTGTACAGCTTTGACACCTGCCCAGCATTTTTAGAGGAACACAAGGATGCAAAAAGCATTTCTCAAAAACTCCTTTTAGCTTCTTTATTTGCCTTAAAACTATGACAAGTAATTTCAGTGCTTGGTGGAAGCTAAAAAAATTATGACTATGCATATTTGCAAAGAATTGTGCCAAGACTATCTTGGCAAATCTTGCAATCTGTAACCTGGCTCTTTAGATTACAAGAAACATCAAGTGCTAGTTGTGTAATTTATTGTCTGCCATTGCTGCAGGAACTGGCATGAGTCACCATGTGCTAACCCAGAGGAAATTACTTTTTGCTATTAAAAAAAAAAACAAACAAAACAAAATTATAAACAGCAACAACAACAAAAATAATAATAAAAACCCCAAAACAAAACAAAAACAAACAAAAAAAACCTACCAGGAAGGTGCATTTCTCAGTGTCTATTTTAACCATAGATCTGCAAACTAGTAACCAAATTTTGTTTTCATCACATCTTTTGCCTCAAAGACCAAGAAATACTTGCACTTCCTTGCTAGGTGTGCTCCTGGATAAAACTTAAGGCAGGAAAAACACTGTGATTTAGACAGATGCTGCTCCCACTTAGCCACAGATTATCCTGGCACACCAGCCCTTTTCCAAACAGTGGTCTTTGTGCTCACCAGAGCTAAAATAGAGACATGGAATTGATTTTCCAAGGAAATGGCAAAATGGATGGAGTAATTTGTGAAGTATTTGGAGTGTGACTGTTGGTTTTATTGTCTCAAAATGATTCAGGTTATAATGTGCTGGCAGTGAAATATGAGAGCTGTGGAAACAAAGCACCCACGAGGAGGAGAACACACCTACCTGTGGCAAATCTCCACAGAGCTTTTTGCCTTCAATATCACTTGAGCTGATGTTTGCTGCATCAATTTATTACCCATCCAGAAAGCAATTTTTGGCAAGTTCCTCCTATGTTGTCATCATAATATTCCTGAAAGGGGGAAAATGTCACTAAATTTCAAGTGTTTTAAAAAGACACTTCATTACAATTATTCATGAATAACAAACATCTAAGCAATTCATGTGTTTAATTGCAACTAATAAGAGATAAACCAGAAATTTTTAGCAATTAGGAGGGATTTTTCTCTCAAGTCACTTTGAAAACAAATTCTGCAGCAGCAGCTCCTGCGAGAGTAGAAATGATAAATGAGGAGCTGAGGACATCTTTTTTCTTTAGCTTTGTAGTTTGGGATGTTTGAAATATGAGAGACAAAGCAATATCCTCAGCATATTAGATGACAAACTTTGCATTGTTTGAATGTGACTGAGGAGAGTGTGTGATGCTGCAATGACCACAGGAGAGGGGATAAACAAAAGGCTCATAATCCTGCAGCTAATCAGGTCTCCAGATATTTGGTTCCAGCTCCTTCACAAGCTCTTTACACGAAACCTTGGAGAAAGCACCTGGGATGAAACTTTCCAACATTCAGATCCTCAAATCCATTATTTTTTTTTCAAAAAAACCCCAAAAATAAAAAATTTGCATAAAAAAAAATTAAAGAATGTAAGTTGCTAGACTTGCATAACTTGCAGAGTTGCCACAGTTATTCTCCTTGTTCCTACTACCACCTACAGCTGTATCTCCTGTATTTTTCTGGTGATATATTTTTCTATATATCTACTGGTGATGAGCTCCCCTCATCAGAGAAGGTGATTGAACAGAGCCCTGCAGAATAATAGCAGTAATAATAATAAGTATCCAAAAGAGGAATACTTTCAGAGAAAGGAAAAATTGAAGAAACAATCACACTAATGTAAGTGTTCTGTCATAAATTGATGAAATTGCAAAACAGCAGAGCAACACTGATGACTTGGAGGGAGTCTGATAAATGTGAACTTGATCTCTGTGACAAGGAGAAAAGGCTATGAAGAAAATCAGACTGTTAATTCTTATTGCTTTTGGAGTCCAAGGAGAAATAAAAGTGATGTATATTTTGTCAACTGTAATCAAGACACTTGGGGATTTTCTTGGGAGGTCACGATGGCACAGTATAAGAATAAAGCATAAAATACATTCTAGCTGCATTCAGATTATCAACTCTAACTTCTCTAACCATTTCAGGTTGGGAAAAAAGAATAAAAAATACAAAACTCTAAAAATGGAAAGAAAAAAAAATAATAAAAATCACACCAAAACCCATGAAAGTCTTCCAGGCTGTGTGGCTGAGCTCTGGATGTTCAGTAGCACAACAGACACAAATTGCTTGCCTAGGTCACCAGAAAATCTTGATCAAGGAAACAGGTCACACACACAGCTGCCCTGAATGGTAACACTTATGCAGAAGAAGTTTTTGATCTTGATATTGAAGAAGACAGTGACAAAACTTCAAAGGAAGCAGGACTTCAGAGAAAGCAGCACTGGAGCCAACATTACGAAAGACATCAAATTAATTTTTAATGAACTGGTTTTGGATCAATCATCCAGTTGTCGCCAGTGATACACCCTCTGCAACAGTGATTCAGATGTTCCACAACAGTCATGACTCCTAGAGAAAGCACAAATCCAGTGTGCTTTATAATGACCAATGTAAAATCCTTAATGCCACAGAGGAGCAACTGCACAGTCTGCTGAGAACAACATAAAAATCAATTATTTGGTTCATAAACACAGTCATAGAAGCTACTACCTGTTTGGAGGAACACACAACAATAACCTAATTGTGGGGGAAATGTCCTTTGATATATTTTAGAATGAAAAAAATAATGAGATGCTGTAATATAATTCTGTTTAAGTGGGAGGTTCTTGCATTAACGCCCATTGTAAAACTCCCACTGACTCATTGGAGGCAAAATAAAAGGTAAAGAAGAGCTCAAGTTTAAAACACTTATCACCCACCATGTCCGATCAGCACTGTGGGATGGAAGCTGTCTGTGGAGTCCAGAAGCACCTGAGAACTCATCCCCCAGGCCCTCTGGAGCTGCAGAGGTTGGGTGTCTGGTCAGAAATAAGTGGGGCTGAACACTAATTTTCAATTAACTTTATTCCTTCAATTACACTGTGAAGAAAGGAGGCTGGCAGAGGAATCAACAGAGGGGAGAGTTCTTGCTAGGGAATACAATAATTTATGTTTTCTGGTGGAGACTTTGAAAATCAGGTACTTCCTCATTAATCAATATTTTGCAATATTGACACTTCCAAAGAATAGAGGTTCTTTTCACAGAAATCGTGACGAAAAGATCCTTTCTAAAATTTTTGAATAAGCTTTTTGCAGGACTTCTGAAAATTTAAACCACAAGCTTGTTTCATTCTGATGTTCCAGCAAGAATTAACACATCCATTAGTGTAGAAATTCTATTCTCCATATGGTTCTGGTTTAAAACTTTTCTGCTCCATCTTCCTCTCATCTTGCAGCTACAAATGGAAATGTGAACTCAGCTATGGAAAGCTTTCTTTTCTTGTCATTGCTTTCCAGGATAAAAACCAGCAGAAAAAGAAAATACAGGAAAACATTTTTCTCCAAAAAAAAGCGTTTATGAGACGTTTCCTCTTTACACACCTGTATTAGAGCCTTTGCACCCCTACCTGGCAACCATTCATGTAGCACCTTCAAAGGAAGGAGAATTTGATGTGAACATTCTGAAATGTTGTTTTCAAAGTCAAACTCTGCTTCTTTTTAAGAGGATACAAAAATACACAAACCCCAGGACCCTATGGCTCCCCATGGTAAACCTGTGTATTTTCACAAGGTAAAAATATGGAATTATCTGTCTCTGAGACAAATTTGGGTTTTAAGCTTAAGAAATCCCTGCCACAAGGGTGAGCTCATGCAAGCACTTAATTTTGGCTGGTGCTGAGCACTGTCACTCTCATCTGCCAAAGTACATGAGCATTCTCATGACTTCAAACATGTCAGCAATTACATTCCCCAACCAAGGCTCAGGCTGAAGTGATTCTGAGAGCAGCACCAAGTGCAAGACTTCCATTTGGTTTCATGTCTGGGGGGAAATTATTGTCCTGGAAATTGGAAATTTCCAGGAATTATTGGAATTCTTGTATGGAGGATGTATCACACAGTGGACACCACAAGGTGGGCTGATCAAGGTTTGCAAAAAAAATCCCAGTGTTACCTGAGCTGATAAATTCACGTCTTTCCTGCAGTGTCCACGTGTAACCCGTAGAAAATCTTGGTGACAAGGTTCCTATATTTCCTTAACTGCATAATTTGCTTTTTTTCCCTTAGATCAGAGGACTTTGGGACGCAGAAAATATCTTATGAGTTTTATAAAATGCTGTGTAAACTTTAACTAGAAATTTATCTCACTGAGCAATAATGATAAGGAACAGAGTGTGAAATCTAAGCATTTAGAGAAAAGGGGTTTTATTTCAGAATCTGTAATTTCCCTGCAAATCCAAAAGCTCATATAATGATGTGAAATAGAAAATGTTCCTTGACAGTGAGCCAAAGCCTACAGCTTTAAAATTTCTTTTTCAGATAAAACTTTTACTTCCTACATTTGGGTGACCTTTGATTGGGATGGTTATAATTATTATTTTTACAGAAACAAAATTTGTGCTAAGCACTTTCAGAGGAGCAAAGGCAGGACAAATTCTTTAAGTAGAAAGAACATTTGATCCACGGATAGCAGCTAATGTCCACTTTACATGATGGTGGATAATTTTTCAACCCATGTTATATTTGAAATATGATTACTTGTGTTATGTTTGCATGGCAAGGTTTTGGTTGTGGAAGAGCCACAGGAGTGGCTTTAGTTTTTATTTCTCATTATCCTACTCTCATCTGATTGGTAATAACTTAATGCCAATAACTTTTTACAAATAATTACCTCCTTCCCACCTCTGCCTTCTTCCTGGCCTCTCCTTCACTCCCAATTTTCTCTGCCTCCTCCCCACAGCAACACAGGGGGACAGGGAAGGGGATTGTTCATCACACTCTGTCTCTTCTGCTCCTTCCTCCCTGTGGGCAAAGTCTCACCTCTTTACCTGCTCCAGCATGAGATTCTTCCCATGGCAGACAGTCGTCCCTAAACTTCTCCAGCATGGATCTTTTCCATGGGCTGCAGTTCTTCACTAACTGAGACACCTGGCATTGGTATCATAGGAGGAGCTTCTGGCAGCTTCTCTCAGAAGCCACCCCTGTTGCTCCCCTGCTACCCAAAACTTTGTCATACAAACTTACCACATTACTCCAATCATAATTTCAATTCAGCATTTTTTTAATTACTATTTCTATTTTCTGGTGCTTTAAAGCAGGAAAGATATTTTAGGTGCTGTCCTTTCTTGCATGCTTGCTGCCCTGTTTGACAGATCCAGGGGGAAGCACTGACAGTAACCCCACAAGCCCTGAGTCTCTGGGCATCCCCGCCTTTGGCCCATTTTGGTTCCAGTGTTGGCCCAGCCCTGCTGCTCTGAGCTCTGTGCCTCTGACCCTTCCCAATCCCCTCCTGCCAGACTGCTCCCAGGAGAGGAGGGGAGGAACAGCCCAGGACAGCCTCACTGTCCAAAATCCATTTGAATCTTGGGAAACCCATGTCAAGGACCATTATCAGTCAAAAACCATTCTCAGCTATGCCATCTCATTTATTAACATTTTTACCATGGGGTACAGCTGCAGCCAGAACAAAGTGATGAAGGGCAGTGTGCTGAGGTGTTCCATGAGCTGTAAGAGCTCTCCAGCATTTCTAACACAACCCCTGCAGGAGCAGCAGCTCCTCACTGGGACTCCTAAATTTCCAGTTCAGCCACTGGATAATAGTGGATCATTATGAACAAGGCATCTGTGGGAATGCAGCTTCCCTCACATGCATGAGCTCCAGGTAAGGGAGCTATGAACAAAGCTTGATGCTCCTACCCCTTGTGGCTCCTGGGCTTCAGAAATCTGTTCCTTGGGTTTTATTCAGACAGTTTTACACCTTTTTATGGAGTCACAACTCTATATTACAGAAATATTCCTAATGAAAGCTGATTCTAATAGCTCCCTCTCTGGTAGGAAATTTTTTGTTCACCAAGTTTACAGCTCTTTAAATAAACACTGCCTCATACTTTTGCATCCCCTGTATCTCTCTTCTGTTAATTACACTGAACTTCTCTTGACCTCTTGTTCAGGCAGAGTGAAAATGAACAGGTTGCTTAACTAAGTATGACCTGCTTGTCACAGCAGTGCTAACAGCCCTGCAGTCACAGCACAGCCCTTGCTGCCTTCCCATCCTCCAGGGCTTTGTGGCACTTTTTTTGCAAGGATACCTGGTGCTAGAACAAGGGGCAATGGCTTTAAACTACAAGAGACCAGGCTTAAATTAGGTATTAGAAGGAAATCCTTTCCTGTGAGGGTGGTGAGGCACTGGCACAGGTTGCCCAGAGAAGATGGGGATGTTCCATCCATGGAAATGTTCAGGGCAGGTTGGATGGGGCTCTGAGCACCCTGATCTAGTGGGAGGTGTTCCTGCCCATTGCAGGGGGTTGGAAGGAGGTGATCTTTAAGGTCCCTTCCAACCCAAACCATTCTAGGATTCTCTGGACTAAGAATTTTACAGAAATGTGCTTCTGGACTAAGAAGAACCATGTGACAAGTTTCATAATAAATGCAGCTCCTGTTTCTTGCTCATTGCAGAGGGAAAAAACTAAAGCTGTTTCAGCTTCAAATTTCAGGGAGAAATTAAAGCATGAGAAGGGTTTCTTGTGGACTTAAGTCAGACCAAGCCCAAGGTGCAAATGTGCACAGCAGGTGATATCATTGTGAGTTAAGGGAGTTTGCATGAAGCATCACAGGGCAACAATGAGCTGGGAAGAGATGATCTTTGTGTCATATCACAGTGAGCTATCCCTCACTTAAACATGCATTTAAGTCAGTTCTTAATATGTGAAATATTTTGTTTCTTTTCTAGAAATCAAAATCTTCCTACTAAAGTCTACAGCGGGGATACTTTTCTTGTCTCTCTTCAAACAAACTTCATCTTCATTCATCTAAATATATTATTGGAAATGGCCAAACCATTCAGAACATTTCAGTCAAAACCCTAATTTGGGAATGCCCCTAATAACAGAATGTGTTTTTAACAGCAAGTAGTACTTGCAGAATCTTTATTTTCATGAGTGCAGTCTTGAGGAACATTTACAAAGCCCTGAGAGAAGCCAGTCTATTGCCATCAGGTGGGACTTTGGCTCGGAGCTGCACATTCCTGCAGAAGCACCTGCAGACAAATAAAGATTATTTACCTTGTCTTGCACTGGCTCTCTCACCTCTCTTCCTTTAGACAGCCATGCTAAGAATGAATGTGGCAGTTTTTGCAGAAGTAGAGTAAAATAATGGCAAAAAGGAGCACCAAAACCCCATAATCAACCATACTTTACCACAAGGAGAGTTAGAGCAAGAAACAAAATTATTATTGTTGTCTTTCCAGTTCTGTTTGTGATTCAGAGCATGAATTTTGTCCCGATGCCCTCTTGCTCTTCGTTCCAGCTCACACATGATAAATATTGTACTCAACAGAAAGGTCATAGAGCTCAGTCCTTTGGAATTAGCCAAGCCCTCAGGGCTGGCCAGCTGGAATATGTGGGGATTAGTGCTGTAGCTTTTTAATGAGAATTAAATAGAATGTGTCCCAAGAAAGACAGGGAATTTCCTTGGGTCCCCATCATTTCTCAGAAGTCAGGCCATTTGCATTTAGGTGTTTAAAGGCAGGGTTAATAATCCTTGTTCCAGCCAGCTGGCTTTGAACCCTTTAGCCAGCAGGAATTGAAAGGAAGTGCTGAGCACACCCACAGAACAGCAGTGTTTTATCAGCCCAGCCCTTGCCTTTTCCAAGACTATTCTTCACGTACAACACAAAAGTCAGGGAAAAGCTATCTCAGTACCAGGACACAGCCAAACTGATTTGAATGAAAAGGCAAAGTCAAAGAATGGATAAACCTTTAAATAAAATTAAATTTATGTGGTGGGATGTCTTTGCTGCCCCTGGGCTTTCTGAATGACTGGGATCCAGTGGCAAAATCTCCTAAGTGCTTTGACATGTCATGTCCAGAGGCTCCTCTCCTTCTTGACTGCACACCCAAAGGCTGTTTGCCATTTCCATTATGTAAGGCAATTCTTGCTGGCCATCACTGCCTCTTTTCCCTGAGTAAAACACACTCAGGCTCCCTCCAAGAGCAGTGCATTGTGCAGCTTCTGCTAATTTGAAGGCACCCCTCCTCCCCTGATGATCCAGGAATACAGCAGTGAAGTGCCTTAATGGTAGCATCAAATAGCCTCATGCCATGCATTTTTAATTTCTGAAATGGTCCTTGTTAGAGTTTCAGGGTTCAGAGAACTAGTGTGAAATGTTGCTAAAATGGACAAAAATTTCTTACCTAAAAATAAATTATTGTCCAATTCCTGCTGCATCACCTCAATCAACTACTGACAGATTCTCTGGTGACTAACATGGCTTTATCACCACAATATCCACAGGCCTGATAATCATTAAGGATTTTTTTTGGCCTTTTATCACCCTAGAGATGTAGTAGGGAAAAATATAAAGACTTGAGTCAGTGATAGTTGAAGAAAATGTGCGTGGACTGTGCAAGCTCTTAGCACAGGCTCTGAGATCATGTGCAGAATCAAGAGGATTCTGAACTGCCACCACACCAGAGGTCATCACACAGCCCTCATTGTCAGAAATGTTTATCCAACTTCAATTTCCAGTCTGGGGCCTGAGGAGTTTTGTTCATTTCTGAGAAGTCAATCCCAAGAGGTCTTGTTGCACCTTCTAATGACAAACTTTGCTTGTTTGTCTAATGACAAACTTTGCTCCCAGATCTTGTCTGCAGAGCAGTTGGGCTTGATCTCACCACAGCCAAATAGGAAATGCAATTAAAGCCTCCTTTTGAGTAGCTAGCACTCCAGAGAACCTCCTGAAGGGACTTAAAGACTTAAAGACAGTTGCAAAATGCCCCTTTCCCTCTTTCCTTTTCTGTTAATAGATATCCAGCCACCATTTCCAATCTTCCCCTCACTCAGAATCAGAACAAAGTGTATTACTTTTCCAAGTAAAAATCCACTTTTGAAGTGAACAGTGCTTTATTTCCCAGAGGAAGAAATGGAACACACAGTGCAGACTGTTCTAGGGCTGAGTTTGACACAGGTGTTTTGATAGGATAGGGATGGGACAAGCAGTGATGGATACAAATTGAAAGAGGGGAAATTTCGGCTGGATATTGGAAAGAATTGTTTTACTGTGAAGATGCTAAGACACTGGAGCAGGAAGGTGGTAGATGCTCCAACCCTGGCATTGATTCAAGCCAGGCTGGATGAGGTTCTGAGCAGCCTGGTCTGGTGGAAGGTGTCCCTGCCCACAGCAGGGGAGTTGGGACTAAATGATATTGAAGGTCCATTCCAACCTCTTATTATTCCATGATTCTGTGATCATCATTAGCTGTTATTTCCACTGCCCCACAGCCTGAGGCTGTGGTGATATCATGGTCCTTTATCTCATGCTGACCTGTCCTTGCTGCAGAACACAACAAACCTGGAGTGCTGACTCACAAGAGAGACAGAGATTTACACCTGCAGCTTTCAAAACAAATTAGGATCCTACCTCAGGTCATGATAAGACTTTCATCTCTAGTAATGTCAAAATTATCAGTATGACTTTTATTTCGCATCTTTTCAAAGCTTCTATATGAGCTACATAAAGCTGAAGCTAATCTCATTTGCTTAAAGTGCCTTCATTAGCAATGCAGAGACAGATCAGAGATGTATCCCAAATTCTTGTGGTTCCATTAGGATTCGTGGTGATCAATAACTACTGAGCTCTTAGGGCTGCCACATGGAGAGGAAAAAAGTATAGATAATCCTTTAAAGATCTTAATTATGCAAAAGCAAAATTATTATTTTAATAAGCCAGAAGTATTTAATATTAATCTAGTTGCAGCAACTTCTGCCTGAGGAATGGGGATGGCCTACATTAATCACTGAGTGTATGAAAGCAGGTGATGGCAGATAAAAGAAGCAAAGTAAGCAGCATCTGGCAATGGGACCTGCTTGGAAGTTTGTGGGCTGGTAGGCACTGAGCTGTGGGATGTTTTGTCTTCATTTCCCTGAGCTCAATGCTCAGAAACTCTAAATGGGGCAATATTTTCAAAACACATCTATTACAAGCAGCCAGAGAAATGTTTCCGGGTGTCTGGGGCCTTTGAGCAGGTCAGAGGGGCTCAACTCTTTTCATGCTCCGAATTCATGTCTCCAAGGGGAAAAGTTTCAACACATTTTTAGTGTCATCCCATTTGAACACATCTGCCTTGCATTTTCCTTATACTTTTTGCAGTAAAACTAAGAAGAGAGAGAGAAAAAGAAAGAAGAGATGGATTTTCCATGTGATCTTTGGATCAAGACTTTGTGATCTAAGTCTTCAACTGCATTTGTTGCTAATTAATTTGAAAGAATTTCTTCTTAATATTTAGGCTACATTTCCACTGTTTTAATTTGTATCCATTACTCCTTGTACTATCCCTATCCTTTCAAAACAGAGCAGATAATATGCCCTTAATGTGAACATTTCAGCCTTGAGGCATTGAGAAAAAGAGCAGCACAGAACGGCATAGGCAGAGCAGTCATATCTAGCACCCAGCTTGAGACTTTTTAGTACTTAGAGATTTTCACATTTAAATGAAACCAAAGAGCTACCAGGCTGGGCATGGTGAAAAGCAGCAAAAGGCCCCGTGGTAGAAAAGGAGTTTTGAGGAAACAGAGGGTGGAGGTAATATGGAGGGAAGAAAGAGGAACCAACTTCTCCAATTGGTGCCTCCCTTATCCTTGGCAGAAACGAGTGCTTTGCACAGAGTGAGCTAAAAGCCTTCTCCTCCCTCTTGGAAATCCCAGTGAACACATTTAGTAAGCAGAGACATGACTAACTGCCTGCCATTCCCAGAACAAACCCAATTTACTGCAACCATTTCCTCTGAGACACCTCCTTCTACCAGGGTTTGGACAGCAGGAGCTATCCCAATAGTCCTGCCTTCCCCTTTTCCCCACCAATGTCAATTCCCCAGACAGAGAGGACTGATGTCAGGTAGATGCACACCACAGTTCCACTCTGGCTATTAAACCTCTGCTCTGATATCCCCTTGATTCTGGCAAGAAATTGGCATCTAAACACCTGGCAGCTCAGTGTCTAATTTAGTCACAATGTCCCCTGACATTTCCACTCTTGTATTATCAACTTTGTGAAATTATGCCCACTACAAACAGAGACTGCCATTTTCTTACAGCTTTGGCAAACTGCCCCAAATTTGTCACTGACCTGATTTTCAAGAAACTATGCAGATGAGGAGCCTGTGAAACTTTTACAGCTGGGAATCAAAATAGCAATCACCAAATACCTTTGCCATGGTAGCAATAAAACCAGCCACAGAACAGACCCATCAACATTTTGAGGCAAAAAGTAACAATTCTCTTTCTGAAAGTTCAGCAGGGACAAAATTATACATCTTTTGGTCATTAAGGGAAAAAAATCTATTACATAAAATTGAGATGGGCAAAACTATATACTACACAGTACTCTTGCTCTCAGAAAGGCAGCACATCTCTCTATTTTTAGAAAATAGTTTTACAAACACTGACATAGAAATATGAATAATTTCCTTAGCTCAACAAATCAACACTTTACTGTTACTTTTCAGCAACTGACCTGTGATTTTGCTTTTAGGCCTCCATGAACAGAAGTTTAACAGTGTTTTAGCCCCAGGTCCCTTATTTACTGTCAGATCCCCTTAGAGGAGAGCCTCTACCTGGGAAATGGTCATGAAGCAGCTGCCACAGAGTGACTTAGTGCTTCCCAGTAAAGCATTCACATGTCCAAACATTTCCATGGCTACTCATTTGGAAGGACAGGAACACCAGAGCTATCACATTATAAATAATGCACCAGTGGGCCACTCTCAACTATTTTTCCCTGACATAACTTAAAGCACTTTTCCAAGCTGGTGTTCTAAGCATGCAATGTCATCATCACCATTTTCAAGGACTGAATTTCTGTTGGGAGGTATTTTTTAACTCCTCCTTGATACTAGGACTGAAAAGACTGCAAGACTGCAGAACACTGTTTTATTGAACAACTGATCTCAGGTTTCCATAGTAACACACTAACAACAAAAAAATAACTTAAGGCATCAAACTTCTATTTATTTCAATGGACACTGATCCAAAATTTCTTCATGAAAAAATTATGGTTCATTTTCCCCACTTCCCTGCTAAGAGAGGGCTTGTTTAGGATAGACCTGTCAGTTAAAGGAATATATATTCAGATCTGCAACTTTAGGTTGTACTGCCAGACACCATGATGGTTCACACAGCAGCACTGTCAGAGATCTGTCTCTGTGCATACAATGAACAGATTAGCCATCTGTGCATACAGTGAGGACACAAATGCAATGAACTATATAGTTCTGATTTGCCTTCTATCCCTTCCTGTCTGGCCTTCCCAAGTTAGGACAGAAGAAATAATAGCTCGTTTCAGCTCAAAGTTAAAGCATTTTGTTTGATGGCTAGAGGAAGTGTAAGTGAGCCATATAAGAATCATAAGCTGCATAAGAAGTGCAAACATGAGAAGTATATCTGATTAGGAGATGTGCATTTTCTTAGAATTTACAGTACTGCTTGTTCAGAGGCAATATTGTGAACAGTTAGCAACATTTCAATTTTTATAACTGTCATAAACAAATGGGCCTGGGCCTTGCTCAGCATACAGCCACCTACACTTTCATTGTACAGTTTCTAAATAATCTCTCAACTTTTCTATCAATCCCTAATGAGGGACTTTTCCATCACTCAGAGAAGAGGGACAGTTTGTTACATCCATAGCTGATACCTTCATCTGGATAGTGCTGGAATTTACATCTCCCCTCTTTCAGTGTAAAGACATTTCCCCTTGTCCCATCACTACATGCATTTGTCAAAAGTCCCTCTCCAGCTCTCGTGTAGCCCCTTTAGATACTAAAAGGTACTATGAGGTCTCCCTGTTGGGACCCAGGACATTCCTCTGGCTGCCCTGGGTCATTCGAGACTCTGGCAGGGGCTCAGAGACCTTGGCAAGGAGTCAAAAACACCTGTGCCTTTGATTTTAGCCCATGGAAACAATTACCAACTTTGTGTGGAGATATACAAGCCACAAGGGTTTAGGTAGAATGATAGTTAATTTGTCACAGGGTGAAAAAGAAGAATTTTGGGGATTTAGAATGGGGGTTCAAGAGGCAACATGGAGGAATCTTGGCATGTCCTGTCCTTCTCCTTCTTGTTGTCCTCCATCTTCTGCTGTGATGGTGGCACTTCTGGATTGATTTAGGGTAGAGACAGACTGTCTAACATAGATGATAGATATTGGAAAATTATTGTAAATAAAGAACAGGTAGTTCTTAGTATAAAAAAGTAACAACACCCCAAGGGCAGGGACTGTGCCTCAACCCAACCTGCTGGACAGATCTCATCAGGTCAGAGAATGTAATATATAAGAGAAAATAAACAGCCTTGAAAAGCAGAACTGAGGAATCTTGACTTCTTTTGTCACAGGCTTGGGAAAAAAAACACTTTCTAACACCTCGGGGTCATCTCAACCACAGAAACCTGAGATCTCCCCAAAGCCTTCTCTTCTCCAAGATGAACAAACCCAACTCTCTAATCCTGTCTCCACAGCAGAGTGTTCCAGCCCTCTGAGCATCTTCATGGCCTCCTCTGGGCTCACTCCAACAGGTCCACACCCACCTAATGTATGTTGTTGGCATGTTTGTCATGAGCATCAATAATGTACTAGTTTGCTTTGGTTTGAAGAAGGAGATGCCAGAGAAAGATATTTTCTGCAAATGTGCAGATGAAGACCTTCTGCAGGATGGCACAAAGAGAAATCTCTATATGCAGTAGCTGGGAAAGACAAATGAAGTGGCAAAGTTATATACTGGCAAGCCACCTGAAGCTGATAACATACAAACAGGTAAATAATGAAATCATTCACATTTTTTCATGTCCATGTAAAACTGTGTCTGGCTTCAGGACTTTTCAGGGACTGTGTGCTGATCCAGCTGCTTACACAGAGCACGTTAAAAAATGATGATCAACCTGAATTCATTTTGTGAGCCTCTGTGGCTGGAAGTGCTGATGAACAACAGGAGAACAAAAGCAAAACTCTATAGGAGAGTCTGAAGTACTGAAATGTGTTTAAGCCCGCTAGAAACATAAATGAAATGTGATTTATTGTATTCTGATGGCTGTGCATAGCAGGAAAAGAAATGACAGTGCAGTGAAGGACAGAAAAGAACTCAAAGGAATAGAAAATACAGGTGAAAGATCCCAGCTGCCCCACAATTCCTACGCTACAGAAGCTCCCTTAGCCCTGAGGTGACAAGTAAAAGAAGAGCTAGGAAGGCTTATTGTACTTAGAGAGTGAGCTGTTGACTATTTCTCATAGCATGACAAATAGGCCACAAGAATAAGCAGCCTGCCAAACACCTTACCACACTTCAATTTTGTAACTCATTTCTGTGATATATCATAGAAGCCAGGAGAATAAATGGATTAAAAAACAGATTAGTCATAAGCTGTATTAATGGGTGGCAGGTCTACTGGCAGCTATTAAACACAAAGGTTAAAATATGTTTAAAATTAAAAGATTAAATCATTTTTGATTCCAGAGCCTCTTGCTTTTTTCCTAAAATTTGCTGGACAGGTGAGACTTTGGTTTGCTCCCAAGTGATGGCATTTCCAAGAACCACAGCTCACAGCATCTCCTTGGTGATGGATTGCAGTCACAAATCTGCTCCCATTCCTTCAGACATTCTTTCTGTCTTTGATGCCCTTGATCAAGGGATCTTTGGGGTTTTTTTCTCTGACATTTTTGGTTCCCACTGAGTCTGAAGAGGTTTGCTCCCTCCTCATTTTCTGGATGCTCTTGGAGCTGCATGAAGGGTGTCCACCTGTCACCTTTTAAAGAAGCAGGTTGTGAGCCCAGTTTTGCTTCTCGGCCCACTTCATTCCTCACTTGCTGTTTTTAGTTTTGGCCCATCCTGTTTCAGATGACATTGATTGGATCCCAAATGTTACACATTAAAAAAGGGGAGATTTGCAGCTCCTGAGAGCCCCTTGTGCCTGCAGTCTCTTCCCCGGCCCCAGTGCGGCCTCCACACAGACACAGTACAGAGAGGTTCAGCGCATAAAACTCTCCTTAGCTTTGGACCCCTATTTTCAGGAAAAATAAAAAGACACTGGAAAACATAAGAAGCATCACAGAAGATAACTGACACTCTGCAGGTGAGAAAAAATGTTTAATTTTAAACTTGAGGCACACATTCTCATGCCACTGCCCCGTGCTTGGCCCTTGCTGTAGCCAGCCTATTGCCTTCACTGCTGAGAGCTCCAAGGTAAAATGTAATGCTTCACTTTGAACCTCTCCACCATCATAAAGAATTAACTCAAGGCTCTGACTCACATTTCACAGTCCATTTAAGGATAGCTGATGTTTAGGCTCTCACAGAGATATCCAAACTGAGTTTAGAGCTACCCCTGAACTGCCACAATCCCAGCCCCCAGATTAATGTAAATCACCACCAGCTACAGTTTATATTAACATCCTGAGCTTCAGCAGTCCTGACTTAATTGCCTGCAAGCCTAAAATCATGGTTATGCAGTTTGATATCACTGTGGAAAGGGCTGATTCCATCCCTCCCACTGCCCTGGGCTGTGCAATCCACAGGAGCCACTCTGCAGGAGCCTCATTTATCTGGCTGCATCAAGGTCCTCTGGCGCTGCTTCTGGGGCATGGCAGGCAGCTGGGGCAGAGAGCAGGGCAGGTTTAGGCTGTTTTAAACCAGCAATTAAACTGCAGTCTTTATCTGATAGTTTTACAGGCCAGCACCAAGGCAGCACTTTTTGCCCTTTGCCTGGGGTGTGTATTTTAGACAAGCTCCAGGACTGGAGTGTTTGGGGCTTGTGCTTGTAGTTGTGAAAAAACAGAGAAGCAGCTATGTTTGTGAGATTTTTTTTCTTATTGTCTTACAGATAAAAATCCAAACCAAATTGCTCCAAAAATCCTGTAGAGGCTTCATTCTGCTCAGCTTCAAAAACAAACAAACAAAAAAAAATCACTGTTGCCAGCAAGAAAAACAACACATATTAAGCCTTTTTGTTACCATGTCTAATGTTTTACTGGCTGTGAAATCACATTTGCCAGGAATAAACTGTCTCAATACACTTCTGAAATATCCTGGTAGTGCTCAGTGTCCATTTGAAAGAAGGATTCTGTCCCAGCCACAGGCAGCAGACAGAAGTCTTCTGCCTGAGGACAGCACAAGACACACAGCTCCATTCAACCCAATTCAGATAACTCCCCATCCTCCTGCTCACAAAAATCCAGCTCCTGAAGACAGGCTTTGGGATTTTTGATGGAAATACATTTATTTTCCTGCTCCCTAAAATTCATGTGAAGTCTTTTATGTTTGCCCAATTATCCCATCATTAAAAAACCAAACAATATCATAGGTATTAGCAATTTTAATTGAATGGTTAAAAAATTATAAAATTGGATACAATATATATGATTAAAATAAGGGATAATTTGGTTCCAATAATAGCACATAAGCAAAAGATAACCACGGGGTACGGAGTGCAGGGCTCTTGGACCCATGCCACCTCACGTACGAGCTTGCCAAGTGAAGATTCCCCCCTTATATGCCATGTGTTAATACCATATTCTCCCAGTTCCGGTTCATCATCTACCTATCTCCGCCCTCATTAACACCTTTAATGCACATGTGCTATCACTCAGTTCGGTGGTCGCACAAGTCTTTTGGGGGTCTTCATTGATGAAGAATTGCAGTCTTCCTCTTTGTCCTTTAATTCACCTTTGGGTTACACATGCACAGTACATATCACTGCATCTACATATCAAAGCAGTAAATCCCTTATAATTAGCATTTTCTGGGACCCAACCAGGTTCTGCTTCCTTTCTGTTCATTTTTAGCAACCATATCTTCAGCTTCCTTCCTCCTGTCCTTGTGAACATCTGCTGGGAGGGGGCAGGGGGGTGGAGCCCCTCCTCTCCCTCTCTTCTTTTGGCATTACAACTTTTAATTATTTTTATTATTCCCAAATATTAATTATTATATGATAGGTATCGATTACTGTTTCAATTTTATCAGCAGGAATCATACCTGTTTACCACAAGTCTTTAGTAATAACATTGATAATGACCACAAGGACTAATATTGTGTACTTCTTTCATCAGCAAACAACACAATTTGCCAAAAGAAAGGGATGCATTAATATTTCTGTTTATTCTTGGGTTAAATGAGGCATGACAACACTTTTCCATTGACATCATATACGCCATACTGTTAACTTGGGTCCCTCTACCATTTCTTGATTCAAAAT
Source organism: Emberiza elegans (assembly GCA_024865655.1). Classification (NCBI taxonomy): domain Eukaryota; kingdom Metazoa; phylum Chordata; class Aves; order Passeriformes; family Fringillidae; genus Emberiza; species Emberiza elegans. Next base: position 10,786,061 of record JALJVW010000206.1, on the reverse strand, counting down.
TCACCCAAAGTGCAGTCCTGGAGTTCTTACTGTTCCAGCTTTCCCACTGATGTCAAATTTTCAAGGTAAATATGTAAGGACCAGTTGTGTTTGAAACATTCCTTAAGTTCTTCATGGTTTAGAAGGACTTTTCAGTGGTTACAAGCAATGGGTGTCTATTAAATATGTATTTAGAGCTGGTATTTCCTTTCATGTGTCTGCACTGGATCATGGAGGAGATACAAAAGTAATTTTATGGTTCCTATTAGACATTATTAATATGATGGTCGGGAGAATCCATTTACAGCAATGCTGCTCTGCATGAGGTGCTGTGGAGACAAGCAGTTAATCAGAGCTCTTGATGCAAGGAGCTCACATCTCACATGAAAACTTAAGATCAATATCTGTCCTCTGGGTTTTTTTCCCTTTTTCCTGAAGCACACAAGTAATTTCTTCCTATAACTGCACTAATCTAAAAGGATTATTTCTCCAATTTCTTTCTATGCTGAGGATGCTGTTTTGGGGCAAGAAGATCTATTAAATCTATTGAACTTAATGTCTTGTTTCTGCATGAATAACAAAATTAAGAAAGATTTAAGAAATCTTACAGTAATGCTTTATAAAATAATAAGAAAGAAGCATGAGGACTGGATCAACTGTATTCTCACAAGTACATACTGCAGAAATTTGAAACAACTATTATCACAGCTCAGGTGACTCAAATTACAGAGCTTTCTTCCAGATCTTTTTCTCTATGACTATTTAAGGAGTGCAGCGGGTTCAGGGAACCCAACAGCAACCCAAGTAAAATCACATTTGAATCCCTATTTTCTGCATTAAAAAAGCTGGGGCAGCCTCCAGTCTTTCTGAGAAAAAAAAATAAATCCCAGGTCTTTGTATGAGAGCTGGGGGACAGATGCTGTTGCTGAGGTCCCAGATTGCAGTAAAACAACAGCATGATGCCACATGCAGGTGTTGGACTCCACCATGGGCACATCTGCTAAACCTTGGCCCCTAAATTAGTAGAGCACATGATGCAAATGTGTTGCAAAAGGAGTTAGAGTTGGGCCTTGCAGTCATGATGAAAAGTCATCTCATCAAGTCTACAAAGTGACTTTCAAAACAGGCAATTGAAATATTTTACTAATAGCCAACAAAGTGTAAACCAGGAAAAAAAATATTTCTAGATGCTTTATAAGCAAGAGAATGGGATGTCTGGGGAGGGAATGAGTATTTAGCATTGGACATCTTCAAGAGCAATTTTGACAGGAATAATATTGATAAAGGTTGTCCTGCCCTGGGCAGTGAATGTACTGGCTGACTTTGGAGATCTTTTCCAATATCACAATGCTATGAATCTGAGAAATCAAATGGCTTCTCTCAGTGATTCCTCCTGGGAGTTTAGAACAGACCTTACCACTCAATTTCCTTGCAGAAAATTGTAACTCATCTGTCTTCCTTTCACTCTGTGGACACAGTAAAACTGCAGCACACAACTCACACAGTGCAAGTACACACCACCACTGCTGAGAAACCTTAGCGCCACCCTAATGCCATTCTAATAATAATTCACCCCCTCTTTTTCTCCTCAGTAACACCACATTTTGTGACTAGGCCACAACTTTTCAGTTCTGTCAGAAGAGGAGGACTTCAGCCACAATAAACATTTGGTTGTAAGGTTACTGAAAAAATAATCAGAACCAGGGAGCTCCTAGAGGAGACTGACAGATACCTGCTTCTCACCACGTGGTCCTTCCAAAACCCTTTCCTCTGGTCTCGGCAAATGTAATTTTGCCCAGTCATAATCCCCCCAAGATCTCAACAATATGTTTTGCCCATCATTTGTTTTTCTCTTCACTCTATACATTTTTCTCCCTATCAGATAGAAACCTCCTCACTGCCTTTCTTATTTCTTTCAGTTTCTATTCTCAGCTTGCTTAACCAATGCCTGCTTTTCACCAGAGCAATGTCATTTCTGCCCCCAGCTGGCCCATTATCCTCCACTGCCCACACAGAGCACTTCTCTGTATTTCCACACAAGGGCCTTCATCCCATTCTAAAGGCAGAAGCCAGAAGCTGCTTGAGAGCTTCTTTCCATCTCCACATATAAACAAAGATAATTTCCTTCCAGAAGCTGCAGGGAACAGGAACCCATTTGGATGCTCCGGACTGCTGAGGCATTTGTCAAGTAGGAATGCTTGAAAATGGTTTGGGTGATGAAAGCAGGAGCACAAACCCAACCTGTGCAGCATCTTCTCAGCATTGTGACTTGCATGAAGGCAATGATGATCAAAATAACCTTTTAAATATAAGCTCAGAAGTGCTTGAATCAGAGTGCCTTGAAATAGAAAGTGCCACTTCAAATAAAGCAGTGAATCAGAAACCTCAGCAGATAGTAAAACTATCTCAAACACCACTACAATTTATAGAGAGCAATCAATTAGTGGATGTGGGTTGGAAAGACATGAATCTTTTGGAAAACAGTTGACTTTCTTTAGCATTTACCCACAGAAGGGTTGTGAGCCACAACAGAGGATCAAATTCCGCTCTCTTTAAAGCAGCCAAACAAAGTAACTCTCAGGACTGCAAGAATATCAAATTTAGCTAATGCATCCATTTTGGGATGCAACAAAAGAGGGGTGACTGGAAAGTGACAGAACCAGAAAGTGCCAGAACCAGTGCACTTTTACTGCTCTAACTCCTTCTGATGAGCTAACCCAGCAGGAGACAACATCCACATTCACAGACAAGGAATTGGTGAGCCAAGTTCATCCCCTCCCTTGTTCCCACCTCCTTCCCCAGCTTCTGCTTTAGCTTGTGACTAAATCACCAGGTGAATTTTAGCTTTTTGGACACTTCTGAAAAGTTCCAGCTTTTACAACACATGTAAAACATATCACATCTGGGAGACTCAGGTCTCCAGCTCTTTCCAAAAGCATGACCCTATTGTTTAATAAAACCTGCTTTAAGCAAGGTTTGCTGGAGGAAGTTTAAGGCAAATTGCAGTGTTGGAAACTCTTTGTCCCTCTGTGTTTCCCTGCTATTAACACTGTTTTTTTAACATGTCACTCCCACAGAGGACCACAAACATTATTCAATTAAAAACAAACCACCTGCAATTTTTTAAAAATCCAACATAAAGAAGGATTAAACCATTTAATCCCAAAACAAATCCTAATCTTTATTTTTAGTTTAATTTTCAAAGTGATCTTTTATGTGTTATTTTTACCCCAGCTGTCTAATTTTGTTCAGCATTTTATTGATTGGGCAGTATTTGATGAAAGGCATTTGTGGGCTGTGGGTTTCTGTTACATCTTTGTCATTGGTTCATCTTTCACTAAAAAGTTTAGAGCATTGTCCTCATCTTTTAATTCCAGAAAGCCATAAAAAGCTGCATATTAACCACTTCTTTTCCTCCACAGAAAAAAAAATCTCTGTCTGATGTAGAAAACCATTGCAATACAATTTTTTATCAGTGTAAAATAAGGGAAAAGTACATTTATCTATATAGGCAGGAGTAAGCCTATATTTTGTTTAAGTAGTTATGAACTGTGGCTCAGGAATTAATTTTCTGTTGTTTAAGTTCACATTTGAATTCACTTTGACTGGACATTCACCCAACACTGCATATATTAATTTTCCATGTTTATAGTCATTCATTCTACAAAATCCAGGTTATATCAATCTTAAGAAAGATTGATATATCCTAAATGCAGAAAGGTGATTCTTTTTTTCTCAAAGGAAATGATCTTTTACCAGGAGCCATTGTAAAGTCTGACTTTACCATTGTAAAATCTGACTTATACATGTATATTTAGGTATTAATAGCCGAATTTTCCTTTGTTACTGGGCACATATTGGAAAGCCAGACCCAGAGTCTGACAAAATAGAATTTCCTACCTCAAAAGGGTCATTCCTGAGCCTACCCGTGAGACTTGGAATTTGGAAAACACAGATAAATAAGTAAGTCAGCAGCAGCTAGGGGCTGGACTTTTCAGCACTGTCCATAGCGTAGGAAACAGTGCCAGGCTGAGCACATGGAGGAGGAGCACAGAGCTGGATGCATTTTCTACCCTAATCCTACAGAGACCACTTGGGCCAGGCTGTTGGTGCCCTGGGGAGGGGACACAGACAGGTCACAGCTGGAAATGGGAGGAGGTGGGTCCTAGGGAGACTGGTGTGGACAACACTTCTTCCCCCAAAAGGTCACTGTCACCCTGCATAACCGCACCCCTCCCGGAGCTGCCATGAGCCTGGCTGCCCAAACCCCTGGTGTGTGTGAACATGACCACCTTCCCACACTGATGTGTGCCACAGCATCCCTGCCAAGGAAATCCAGAAATAACATCTATTGTATTTGCAGGGATCCCCAACAAAGGAAGGAATGATGAATCTATGTTCTCAGAAGGCTAATTTATTATTTTATGATACTATATTATATTAAAGAATACTATACTATACTATACTAAAGAATACAGAAAGGATACTTAGAATGCTAATGACTCTCTCCAGAGTCCTGACACAGCTTGATCCTGATTGGCCAAAGAGTCAAAACAATTCACATGAAACCAATGAAACAATCACCTGTAGGGAAACAATCTCCAAACACATTCCACATGTGAGCACAACACAGGAGAAGCAAATGAGATAAGAATTGTTTTCCTTTTCTCTGAGGCTTCTCAGCTTCCCAGGAGAAAAATCCTGGGCGAAGGGATTTTTCAGAGAAAGTGAATGCAACAAACATCCAGCTAATGCCATGTTTTTTGGAGGAAAGTGCCTTTATCTCATCCAGCTGAAGAGATGACTGTGCAGGAAGTAACAAGGCTTCAGAGGAAGGGGTGGAAAACCTGTGCTGTGGAGGGGGTCATGATGGACTCCTGTTTCCAGCTACAGGTGAAAGGTGAAGGAAGAGCCCTGTCCCAAGCTCCCAGAAAACTTCTTGTTCCAAATGGGCAAAATGAATGATCATTTGGGTTTTTTTAAAAAAGGGAGAAAGAAATTAAAATATACAGAGTTATGGAGTGAAGATGAAATTGCTCATTGTGTCAAATAATTAATGAGCTTGAAGTCTTGTCAAGAATAAAGCAGGAATTCAAGCAGGAAAAAGATTATATTCAGAATATTAAACTAAGGCAGTGATTCTTATTTCAGATATGTGGCCACCTACCACTAGGAAAAGTGGGGAAAAGAACCCATCTTTTATACATTTGGCCAGTGGATGATAGAAGCTTCAGAGTGAGGTGGGTTTAGCTGTAGCTAAAGCAAAACAATGAGACTAAAAACCACTTAAGGCTTAGGCCTTTGAACACAAGTTCAGTGCAAATCTTATAGAGAATAAGTAAAAATTAATTAAATTAAGCTTTACTGGACAAACTCACCATTTAATTAAATCTACAGTGCTACAATTACCAATCTCTGCTCTGGAGAAGATCAGTGGAGGAGCTGACAGGTTCATCTGAGACATTTTCCATTTATTTAGCTGTTGCTGTCTGAGCAAGTTGCAATCTGTCAGAAATGGCCTTGCCTGGCTCACAGCATTCCTGTACAACAAGGAAATGCTCCTGCCTCTGTTTTCCAGCTGAGACCTGAGGATTGAGGTCTAGTCCACTGATGGGCTGGGGCACTGCAGGGCTGAGTGTTACCACAAGCCTGCCTGCAGGGGTAGAGCTCTGAGTACCACCAGCTGGAACAGTAATTCAAGAACAAAGCCTAAATCTGTTCTCTCTGATGGTGTGGAGCTTCTGCTCTGTACCCCACTGTGAGAGAGAAGCCCTGTGCCCCAATCCATGTTCCCAGAATTCCCAAACCCAAAGACAGGGGTTCCAAGCACTCCTGTGACACAGGTGTCCCACTGGCTCCATCAGTACAGGTCAGAAGAGAGTTTTTTTTCCCTCTGAACCCTCACATCACAAAGAAATGTGCATCATTAATTACCAAATTAATCACTGTGGCTGTGCATAAATTAGTAGTCTTCCCCAAATTCTGGCTTTCCTTAGCCTCTGTTTGCCTGATTTTGTAATGCTACTGATGTTTTCAAAGAGTTTTTCCAGGGTTAGCACAAACATACATTCCTATCTTCATGCCACGTATGGCTTATGCAACCTCAACAGGCCAATGCTATTATCTGATCTGACTCCAACCATCTGCTGTTCCACAGACCAGAGAATTCCAGACAATGCCTTCTGCATGCATGACCCAACATTTAGCTGGGAGTCTTCTTTCAGAAAGCCATCTCATTGACACTTCACATTTTTTGCGCCTCTCCTGGGAAGGAGCTGCATTTGAAGCCTGAGTTGCCCAGACTCTGCTCTGGGCAGGCTATTAGGCTCACAAGGTATTTCTCCTGTGTGGGAGATTTGGCAGTAAGTGGTTTTAAATGCAGCATTTCAGCTCATTTCCCAGCTTGAAAATGCAATGCTCATCTTACCACTCTGCAGAGGAAAGCTATATGAATGACTTGTTAAAAAAAAGGGAACTGCAAAAATGAAAAATATGAAGAAAGCATTTTGAAAAGATACTTCTAACATAATTCAAAATGCAAACAATGGGATGCTCAGTCATGTTGTGCTTCCCTGTTTAAAATATCATCTCTCTTTCCAGCTTCACCTGTGCTGTTTGTCTCTAGCTAAAAATACATGCAGTCATCTCCCTTCTTAAAACCATGGTGTATGAACTACAGAGCCAAGTACTTGAAAGTGGGTCTGTGTCTGCACAATTTGTCCACTCCATCCTCAGTAACTCAGGGATGCAGGACCCTAAGAACCATTTCAAATGGTGACAGCTGAGAACAGAGAGAGAAAACAGAGACACTGAGTTGCCTGAGGGTTTTAGGTATTGTTTGCTTTTCATTTTTGGACACTGGACAGTGGAAAACACATTCCCCAGGTTCCTTCCTCTCTGTTTACAGCAAATAGACTCAGTTATCTTCTCTTTCCACCCCCGTATTCCCTCCAGAGTCTGATTCCAGGGAGGGCCAATCATGATTTGCCTTGTGCACGGCAAAACAAGTGCTCTGATTGTTAGCCCAGTTTCAGAAAAGCTAGTCAGGGATGGGGGATTTAATCTTTAATTGCATGAAGTGTATTTATAATTAAAACCAGTGCAGCTGAAGTGCTGATTCCAGAGTATTACCACATATTGTGTTCAAAAAGGGCCAGAAGTGGAAGGCACATCCAGGCAAACCAAGGCACTATCTAGGAACCACAGAGGATGTTAGAGGACATTTCAGGAAGAAATATGTGGATTTAGTAGCATAAATCCTATTGCAACTGAGGTACATGTTCCTAAACCTCTTAAGTCAGCATGTAAATCTCCTATTTATATCTTCATGGTCAAAGTCAAGTTTGTTTTCTGTGCCTCTTTAAATCTTTTCTGTTCAGAGCAGCACCACAAATAAATATTTAGTGTGCCAGTACATTGCTAAATTATTCATGCTTTAAATTCATAAATGGGAAAGACAATCTTCCTGGCTTTACACGCTCTCTTGGAGAAATGTGTTATTCATTGGTGATTTTAATTCCATATGCATCTTATTTGTCAGTCAGTGCAAAGCAGAGTTGGAACATAGGGGGAAAACTGGCAAAACATTTTAGAGGTATTTAATTTCACCCTACTTCTTTTCATTAATCACCAAAAAAAATAAAAAAGGAAAAGGTGTCAGAGTTACATGAAAATACTTTGAATGCTCACAAAATTGAGACACTTGATTAAACTGGATCAAAGTGGCACCATTTAATTTTGCTGTGGTGACATTTAAGAACCCTATGGAAGGTGCACACCTAGGCAGGACGCTGTTCACCCACCAAATTCCGCCTGCATGTTACACAAGGTGAGAGTCGGGGAAATGAGAAACCAAGGGACAGCCCCTAGTGAGGGATGTTAAATGAGATGCACGTGTCAGATACAGTGACCATGGTGGGCTCCAGAGGTCTGATGGAAGCTTCAGTCTGCATGCCATGGGAATTAAACAGGATTCACAGAATTCACAGAATTCACAGAATGACCGGGTTGGAAGAGACCTTAAAGATCATCCAGTCCAACCCAGCCCCAACCCCTTAACTAAACCCTGGCACCCAGTGCCACATCCAGGCTTTGTTAAACACACCCAGGGGTGGTGACTCCACCACCTCCCTGGGCAGCCATTCCAGAACTTTATCACTCTTTCCATAAAAAACTTTTTCCTGATACCCAACCTGTATTTCCCTTGGTGCAGCTCGAGGCTGTGTGCTCTGGTTGTGTCAGTGCTGCTGCAGAAAGAGCCCAGCCCCAGCTGAGCACAGGCCCCTTTCAGGAGCTGTGAGAGTGATGGGGGCAGCCCTGAGTCTCCTTTTCTCCAGGCTGAGCACCCCCAGCTCCCTCAGTGGTTCCTCACAGGGTTTGTGCTCCCAGCCCCTCTCCAGCCTCGTTGATCAATGAGTATGAAAGTGATGGTGCATCCCATGCCAGAAGGGCACTCTGATATTATCTCTAAATAATCTCTTGTTCCACTACCAATTGAGTTCTGTTTATAGGTAAAGAGTTCTTGTTTATTCACTTTTAGCAAATGACTCCTTTAACCCAACCTGAACAAGAAAAATAGATTGGGACCTGTGGGAATTCAGCACATCCCTCTGGGATGTTGCCAAAAGCACCTGGTGGCTTGACTTTGACACTTTTAGGGATCTGCCACCTGTTTGTAGAGACATGGGAATCACTTGGGTTTGAATAGTTCATTCACAGGGTGAAAAATGTAGATTTTAGGATTTTGGTACAGGGGGGTTTGGGAGACAAGATGGAGGATTCAGGCCCCGACCTCGTGGTCTTTTCTCCTTCTTCTTGTCATCCATTTTCTGTGTGATGTTGGCACTTGGGGATTGGCTTAGAGTAGAAGATCACTGTCTAACATAGGTGATGGGCATTGGGAGATAATTGTAAATATGTTATACGTAGTTTGTGGTATAAGAAGGCACGGCTGCCCCGTGGGCGGGCAGAATGCCTCAGACGATCCTGCTAAGCTGACCTCGTCAGGGCAGGAGAAAGAATTTTGTAGATAAGAAACATTAAACGACCTTGAGACCGTGAAATGAAGAGCTCAGACTCCTTCTTTAAGCACCGGGCTGGGAACAGAGACTTTCCAACAGTTCTCGGGATCACTCAGACAAACTAATGATCCCACATTTGGCGTCCCTGGGTGGGCTCCAAGAAGACCCCAGGTGGGCTCCAAGAAGACCCCAGGTGGGCTCTAAGAAGACACCTAGATGGGCTCTTGGCAAGCAGCCACGCCACAGCCATCAGCCACTGAAATCCAGCCCGAGAAGAAGAAAAAAAAGCGCTCTCAAGGGAAAAAAATTCAAAAAGAATGTCTCGACCTCTGCCGAGAAGACTCGTTTCAAGCTCGATCCGGAAGGAGGAGGACCAGAAGCCGGCCTGGAGACTCCTCACCTGTAAGCTGCGGGACAGTGACCAGGGCAAACTCCGGACTGACCTCGGAGATGATTCAGCTTTTGGTAAGAAAGGTCAAAATTGAGAACACGGGGGGTACATTCTCCCAAGAATAACCCAACATTTGGGCAGCCCTACAGGGCATGCCAGTCACACACTCTGAAAAAGAAAAAAAAAGAGAAAAAGAGAAAACGGCTTCGAAGCGTTCACCCCGAGAGTCCTGGGGAGCACAGGCGGAGGGGTGGGAAATACCGGGCAGAAGTGCCACGGTGGCACAGCCGGGAGCAGCCCAGGGGAGTCGCAGAAGCGGCCATGGGGGCTGCGGGGGCCCGGCGGGGGGGCCATGAGCGGCCCGGGGAGGTTCGCGGATACAGCGGGACCAGACGGAGCGGGGAGGGTTTTTTCCCCAGTTCGCAGAGGCGGTACGGACACCGGCCGAGCGGGGAACACGCACGGCGCTGGCAGACGTTGGCACGCAGCCAGAACAGGATCGGGACAACGCGGTGCAGGTCGCAGGCAGAGAAACGGCATTCCCGAAACCGTGCCTGCGTGGAGACGAGGGCAGGGAAGGCACGGTCAGGGCGGGAGTGCCTGCAGTCCCGAGACGGCACAGGCAGAGAAGGGGCGTGGTCAGGGTGCAGAGGGTGCCCGAGGTACCACCCCTTCTCCGTTCCCATGGCAACGGGCAGCAGCCAGCAGCTAACCCCAGCAGCCAGCAGCCCGGGGGAGCCGCAGGAGGCGGCCTTGGGGGTTGCGGGAGGCGGGGGGCGCGGCGGCGCGCCACGGCTCGGCGCGGGACGGCTCGGGAGCGCGCCGGGAGCGGGGGCGCGCGGCAACCGCATGCGCAATCGCGGCGGCCACGGCTGGCGCGGGGAACACGGGTTTTGATGCGATTTTTGCGAGCACAACACCGGGGGTGGCGGCTATCTTAGCAGACGCGGTGCCAAAGCGGCCCGCGGGAGACGGGACACGCGGGAATTTCCGGGAAGGGCTCTGAAAAGTAGCGTCAAGCGTCAGACGCAGGCGGCAAACTGGGAGCAGCTGCAGGGCTCCAGCAGCCACTGTAGGCAGGCGCAGGGGGCGCAGGATGACGATGCCGAACCCGGAAGTGAGACGCGGACCCAGACGCGCATTGCAGCGGGAATGCAGGCACACGCGGGCAGAGGGCTGTACGCACGGGCAGAAGGGCATGGATACAGCGTCGGGGGAGGAGGGAGAGTCAGAAACAGACACGAGGGATGAGATATCAGAGGCAGAGCGGGACAGAGACAGTGACGTCGGTGTAGGGGGAACATGAGGAATTTCCCGAGAGTGCGCATGCGCGGAGAGCGCAGGGGGGGGCTCGGTCGGGCCAGGTGGTCCCGGTCCTCTTGATTCCAATCCCAGTGGTTCAAAGCTCTCACATCCCAGAGGATGGATCCCAGGATGGATCCCAGGACCCCAGACGTTCATATATTCAGCCTTCAAATGTGAGCTCAGTCAAAAATCATGCAAACTCAGTTCCAACATTATTACAAATATGATATAAATGGAAATCTACTGTGAAAAATGTCTCTCAGGAGAGAAAGTAGTATATAAAGGAGAAGTATTGGTAATAATTCAATTGCCTGAGATGTCTCTGAAAACAGAGCATTTGAGAGGTGTTGATTGGATCCTGTGTGTGGGATCATCTGCTGATTCTTCAATAATTCAGAGTTTTGTTGATATAAAATTTGTGATCTTTGTTATTTTGGATTTTGTAGGTGATACTGATAGATAAGAATTGTTAATGCTGTGTAAATACTTTTAAAAGGTCATAAGCCCTTCAAACATTTCATGTTAATAAGTTGATTGTAAAATGGGAATTTTCAGAATTTATGATTAGATTTATTATCAAGGTATTGTTGTAATATTTACAGCCAGCTTTCTTGTGCTTCATTATCTCTTTGTGTGATTATCTGCAGGACACGTGTCTCTTCAGAATCTTGTCTTTATTTTTTGACTACTCATGTTTTTGGGTTTCTTTTAAATCCAGATTGCCAGTTTTGTGGTTTTCTTCAGATATTATTTCTTCAGTTATTACAGAGTATTGCAGCCGAGAATTCAAGAGGTTTGCTGTGTTTGAAGAATTTCTGTCCTGACAGAAGTTTTGGAAGGATTCAATTATTCAATGGTTTGATTGATCTTTGATCCTAAGGTTTCCTATTTATAATTGCTGTTTTTAAGAGTCTTGTTTTAAAAATGTATTGAGTGACCCATTAATTAGGGTTTGAATTCTGGCCAAATTCTAGCTCTAATTAAATGGAATGATTGAAAATCAGCCCAGATGTTTTCTGCATCAAAAGTATTCAAGCCTTTTGGCTTGGCGATTTGACCATATATGATAGCTGAAGCTGTTTTCAAGGAGAGTTTGGAGAAACATGAATCCGGACATGAGTTCTCCAGTTCTCTGTTGTTTTAAGGTTCATCAGCTATCGCAGACTCTGGGATGACAGTTCAGTTTTGTAATACTTGATTTTAGATGTATTATTGGTTGTATGTATTATTTGATTGATTTTTAAGTGTTGTTATCTTGTATTTCCCTATGCAGTATTGCATGGAACCTGGAACAGAACAGATCAATGTTTCATTTTTCATATCAAGACCCATTCTTTACTTCCAAGATTTTGAGATAATTGTCTAGTCCCTGTGGGGACGTAGATTTTTTTGTGTTTTAGCAGGTGCGGGGGTTTAGATAGATCTCAGTGAAGAATGTGAAAGTCAGGTACATGAGAATGCTAACAAAAAGCATGGGCAAGGAAACACTGACCTTTCCACAAGCAGAAAAGAGAAAAGACACAGAGATGTGGACTGCACAGAAATTCCAAGTATTGTGCTTCGCCTATAAGAAGATTGTGGACTTTGGGTTGTCTCATGATGAGAGCCACGCAGTGATACCTACTAGTGACACTGGAACTTTGCCCCAGAGACAAGACTTTTTAATAATTTGGAACAAGTCATGCGGTGTTTGATCAGCAGGACTTTCCCTCTGGAGACCATGCCCATGGAATTCTCCAGTGTTCGTCATTCAGAAGAAAAACTTCAGGCTCATGGAGACTACTGCATGACTTCAAGAAGATCAGCGAAGTCTTCAAGGACATGGGACTGCTTCGACAGGGACCTCCTTCACTCTCAGTGATTCCCAGATTGGCCACTTGTGATCACTGATCTCAAGGACTCTTTCTTCAGCATCCTGCTCCATCCAGATGATGCTCCTCCACTTATTCTACGTCCCAAGCATCAACAGGGAGGAGCCTCTGCAAAGGTACCAACACAACAGGAGCTGCAAGAAGCTCGTGACTGTGTGATTGCAGAAGGTGCAGAAGGCAGGACTGGAAATCAGTGTTCCAAGATTCAGAAGATCGCACCATGGAAATATCTAGGGTGGAAGATCTCAAAGCAAACAATAAGACCGCAGAAGATAGAAGTCAGCTCCAAAATCAACAATTTGCATGACCTACATCAGTTTCTCAGAGAAATCAACTGGATGAGACCAACCTTGAAGATCGCAAACAATGACATCCCAAAGGCTCAATCCTTGAGAGAGGAAAATTTGACAATGACATCAAATCTCCCAGAACTTTTACACCTGAAGCGCAGAAAGAACTCGAGAAAGTTATAGAAGTCTCAAAAGATGATCCTAAGGGACCTGGAGATGGCATCCCAAATTATCATAGAAGCAAGGACAAGGTTGCTGACAATGTCAGGCAGGAATTTTTCTGCAATTCATTTACCATTGAAGAAGAATTATTTTGACTGGGCAGTGCAGAAATCAAAAGACCTGTTAGTAGCATTGTTAAGGTAGCCAGGAATTTGCATGATTCATTTTCCAGGTCACAGATTGCTGAAATTAAAAACATGTTATAAGGAAAAACCAAGAATAAGTAAGGAACCATTGGATGGGATAACAGTATTTGCTGATGGTTCAGGAAAAATTCACAACTCAGTAAACCTGTGGCAGAATTCGGTCACAGGAGAATGGGACTCAGATGTAAAAATAGTTCAAGGTTCACCACAGATTGTAGAATTGGCAGCAATTGTCAGGGTGTTTCGATTGTTCCACCAACCTCTAAATCTGATCACAGATTCAGCATATGTTGCAAGTATGGTCAGACAATTGGAGGGTTTACTTTTAAAAGAAACAAGCAATAACATCTTATATTCATACTTATCATGTATGAAAACACTGCTGGAAAACAGGGAACACAAATATTTCATTACTTACATTAAGGCACACTCGACCCTTCCAGGATTTTCAGCAGAAGGAAAAGCCCAGGCAGACAAGCTAACCATGCCCATTTCACAGACATTACTGGATATTTTTGAGCAGGCAGGGTTGAGCCATGCATTTTTTCATCAAATGCACAAAGTCAGGCAAAGGAAATCATTAGTGCTTGCCCAAATTGTCAACTTGTGCAGCCACCTGCATTCACAGAAGCAGTCAATCCGAGAGGATTGCAAAGCCTCCAGCTGTGGTAAGCTGAGGTCATTAAATATCCATCTTTGGGAAGCTCAGAAATATCCACGTTTCAATTGATACATTCTCAACAGCTCCTTTTTCAGAACCCAACTCACCAGTTTTCAGGCATTTTTCTAACATTACCCAGGCAAAACTAAGGCAGAATCCTTTAGCTTTGTTCAAAAATCCAGAAACAGGACAGATTGAAGGCCCTCTCAAACTAATCACGTGGGACAAGGTTTTAGCTTGTGTTTCCACAGGGTGAGGTCTGAAGAGGGTGTTGGCGAGACATGTGAAGCCCTACAGGACTCAGGACGCAGGACGACACGGATCTCGGAAATGAAGAGGCGAGCACGCAGACAGAGGCAGAGGACAAGACTTTGGACATCTCCTCAAACAACTCATAAAGGGATCAAGGACTTGGGACTTTTCTCAGGGGCTTGGGTGTCACAGCATGGCAGAGCTTCTCACAAGGAAGTGAAGTCATGACCTTGAGATTCGATCAGGTACTGCTCATGTGCCTCATTTTTCCATCTATTGCCTCAGGCAGTGGAGCATATTTGCCCATGGTACTGCCAAAACAAAGGTCTGGGAAACTTTGGCCAATGCAGTGAGTTTATACAGCATCTGCTTTACATATTCAAGTGGCCAGAGAGGCCATTCTCAACATGTCTGGTGGGTTTGCCAGTGAATGAATGGCCAATTCCAGAAAATACTTTATAAAGATTTCACAGGTCATTTTAAATCCTGTGAATGAGTGGCATCTTTGGACACAGTTCCTCCTGTGGCTCCTTTTCGAACCTCAGGAACAGGAAATTCTTGGGTCAGCAAAAATTAATTTTTGTATAAAATTCAAACTTCTGAAAATAACACACACAAAAATAAGCCAATTGATGTCAGTCCGATTCAACCTTTTTATAGAAATGTGTCTGCTTGGTAAACAATACACCAAGGTGACAGCCAAAGCATCACTCCAGGTTGCAGTACAGTTACCACAGGCAATCTTCTTTCATTTGTGGGGACAGAATTGGTTTGTTATCCTGCAAATTTCAAAAGGCAGTCCATGCAGCATTGGGAGAATTATTTCATTGCTAACACCCAATTTGAGAATTCAAACATTTCATGTTAATAAGTTGATTGTAAAATGGGAATTTTCAGAATTTATGATTAGATTTATTATCAAGGTATTGTTGTAATATTTACAGCCAGCTTTCTTGTGCTTCATTATCTCTTTGTGTGATTATCTGCAGGACACGTGTCTCTTCAGAATCTTGTCTTTATTTTTTTTTGACTACTCATGTTTTTGGGTTTCTTTTAAATCCAGATTGCCAGTTTTGTGGTTTTCTTCAGATATTATTTCTTCAGTTATTACAGAGTATTGCAGCCGAGAATTCAAGAGGTTTGCTGTGTTTGAAGAATTTCTGTCCTGACAGAAGTTTTGGAAGGATTCAATTATTCAATGGTTTGATTGATCTTTGATCCTAAGGTTTCCTATTTATAATTGCTGTTTTTAAGAGTCTTGTTTTAAAAATGTATTGAGTGACCCATTAATTAGGGTTTGAATTCTGGCCAAATTCTAGCTCTAATTAAATGGAATGATTGAAAATCAGCCCAGATGTTTTCTGCATCAAAAGTATTCAAGCCTTTTGGCTTGGCGATTTGACCATATATGATAGCTGAAGCTGTTTTCAAAAGAGTTTGGAGAAACATGAATCGGACATGAGTTCTCCAGTTCTCTGTTGTTTTAAGGTTCATCAGCTATCGCAGACTCTGGGATGACAGTTCAGTTTTGTAATACTTGATTTTAGATGTATTATTGGTTGTATGTATTATTTGATTGATTTTTAAGTGTTGTTATCTTGTATTTCCCTATGCAGTATTGCATGGAACCTGGAACAGAACAGATCAATGTTTCATTTTTCATATCAAGACCCATTCTTTACTTCCAAGATTTTGAGATAATTGTCTAGTCCCTGTGGGGACGTGGATTTATTTGTGTTTTAGCAGGTGCGGGGTTTGGATAGATCTCAGTGAAGAATGTGAAAGTCAGGTGCATGAGAATGCTGACAAAAAGCATGGGCAAGGAAACACTGACCTTTCCACAAGCAGAAAAGAGAAAAGACACAGGGATGTGGACTGCACAGAAATTCCAAGTATTGTGCTTCGCCTATAAGAGGATTGTGGACTTTGGGTTGTCTCATGATGGGAGCCACGCGGTAATACCTATTGGTGACACTGGATCTTTGCCCCAGAGACAGGACTTTTTTTAATAATTACGGAACAAGTCATGCGGTGTTTGATCAGCAGGACTTTCCCCTGGAGACCATGCCCATGGAATTCTCCAGTGTTCGTCATTCAGAAGAAAACTTCAGGCTCATGGAGACTACTGCATGACTTCAAGAAGATCAGCGAAGTCTTCAAGGACATGGGACTGCTTGACAGGGACCTCCTTCACTCTCAGTGATTCCCAGATTGGCCACTTGTGATCACTGATCTCAAGGACTCTTTCTTCAGCATCCTGCTCCATCCAGATGATGCTCCTCCACTTGCGTTCTACGTCCCAAGCATCAACAGGAGGAGCCTCTGCAAAGGTACCAACACAACAGGAGCTGCAAGAAGCTCGTGACTGTGTGATTGCAGAAGGTGCAGAAGGCAGGACTGGAAATCAGTGTTTCCAAGATTCAGAAGATCGCACCATGGAAATATCTAGGGTGGAAGATCTCGAAGCAAACAATAAGACCGCAGAAGATAGAAGTCAGCTCCAAAATCAACAATTTGCATGACCTACATCAGTTTCTCAGAGAAATCAACTGGATGAGACCAACCTTGAAGATCGCAAACAATGACATCCCAAAGGCTCAATCCTTGAGAGAGGAAAATTTGACAATGACATCAAATCTCCCAGAACTTTTACACCTGAAGCGCAGAAAGAACTCGAGAAAGTTATAGAAGTCTCAAAAGATGATCCTAAGGGACCTGGAGATGGCATCCCAAATTATCATAGAAGCAAGGACAAGGTTGCTGACAATGTCAGGCAGGAATTTTTCTGCAATTCATTTACCATTGAAGAAGAATTATTTTGACTGGGCAGTGCAGAAATCAAAAGACCTGTTAGTAGCATTGTTAAGGTAGCCAGGAATTTGCATGATTCATTTTCCAGGTCACAGATTGCTGAAATTAAAAACATGTTATAAGGAAAACCAAGAATAAGTAAGGAACCATTGGATGGGATAACAGTATTTGCTGATGGTTCAGGAAAAATTCACAACTCAGTAAACCTGTGGCAGAATTCGGTCACAGGAGAATGGGACTCAGATGTAAAAATAGTCCAAGGTTCACCACAGATTGTAGAATTGGCAGCAATTGTCAGGGTGTTTCGATTGTTCCACCAACCTCTAAATCTGATCACAGATTCAGCATATGTTGCAAGTATGGTCAGACAATTGGAGGGTTTACTTTTAAAAGAAACAAGCAATAACATCTTATATTCATACTTATCATGTATGAAAACACTGCTGGAAAACAGGGAACACAAATATTTCATTACTTACATTAAGGCACACTCGACCCTTCCAGGATTTTCAGCAGAAGGAAAAGCCCAGGCAGACAAGCTAACCATGCCCATTTCACAGACATTACTGGATATTTTTGAGCAGGCAGGGTTGAGCCATGCATTTTTTCATCAAATGCACAAAGTCAGGCAAAGGAAATCATTAGTGCTTGCCCAAATTGTCAACTTGTGCAGCCACCTGCATTCACAGAAGCAGTCAATCCGAGAGGATTGCAAAGCCTCCAGCTGTGGTAAGCTGAGGTCATTAAATATCCATCTTTGGGAAGCTCAGAAATATCCACGTTTCAATTGATACATTCTCAACAGCTCCTTTTTCAGAACCCAACTCACCAGTTTTCAGGCATTTTTTCTAACATTACCCAGGCAAAACTAAGGCAGAATCCTTT
This sequence comes from Emberiza elegans, assembly GCA_024865655.1. Classification (NCBI taxonomy): domain Eukaryota; kingdom Metazoa; phylum Chordata; class Aves; order Passeriformes; family Fringillidae; genus Emberiza; species Emberiza elegans. Next base: position 10,768,228 of record JALJVW010000206.1, on the reverse strand, counting down.
AGCTTTGTTCAAAAATCCAGAAACAGGACAGATTGAAGGCCCTCTCAAACTAATCACGTGGGACAAGGTTTTAGCTTGTGTTTCCACAGGGTGAGGTCTGAAGAGGGTGTTGGCGAGACATGTGAAGCCCTACAGGACTCAGGCGCGGGACGACACGGATCTCGGAAATGAAGAGGCGAGCACGCAGACAGAGGCAGAGGACAAGACTTTGGACATCTCCTCAAACAACTCATAAAGGGATCAAGGACTTGGGACTTTTCTCAGGGGCTTGGGTGTCACAGCATGGCAGAGCTTCTCACAAGGAAGTGAAGTCATGACCTTGAGATTCGATCAGGTACTGCTCATGTGCCTCATTTTTCCATCTATTGCCTCAGGCAGTGGAGCATATTTGCCCATGGTACTGCCAAAACAAAAGGTCTGGGAAACTTTGGCCAATGCAGTGAGTTTATACAGCATCTGCTTTACATATTCAAGGCCAGAGAGGCCATTCTCAACATGTCTGGTGGGTTTGCCAGTGAATGAATGGCCAATTCAGAAAATACTTCTATAAAGATTTCACAGGTCATTTTAAATCCTGTGAATGAGTGGCATCTTTGGACACAGTTCCTCCCTGTGGCTCCTTTCGAACCTCAGGAACAGGAAATTCTTGGGTCAGCAAAAATTAATTTTTGTATAAAATTCAAACTTCTGAAAATAACACACACAAAAATAAGCCAATTGATGTCAGTCCGATTCAACCTTTTTATAGAAATGTGTCTGCTTGGTAAACAATACACCAAGGTGACAGCCAAAGCATCACTCCAGGTTGCAGTACAGTTACCACAGGCAATCTTCTTTCATTTGTGGGGACAGAATTCGGTTTGTTATCCCTGCAAATTTCAAAAGGCAGTCCATGCAGCATTGGGAGAATTATTTCATTGCTAACACCCAATTTGAGAATTTTTGAAAGAGCAAACACATAAGGGGAAAAGATCAATGGAACAATACAGTCCAAATTGTGATGATGATGTGCACACATGGGGCAAGGCTTGAAGAACTGCAGTTGCAATTTTCTCCCCACAGGCAGCATTAGGGGTGGCCTTGACTCAGTTGGATCGTATGGGTTGCTGGCTGAGCAAGCATGCTTGAGCTGTTTCTTTTACACTGAGTGAAATGTTAACAGACATCAGCAGTGTAAGATGAGCAACTCTTCAGAACAGAGCAGCAATTGACTATCTGCTGCTGGCACATGAACATGGGTGTGCAGAATTTAAGCGGATGTGCTGCATGAACATGTCTGATCAATCAAAACTGATTTATGAAAATATAAAAAGATTACAAGAAAGTGTTAACAAACTTGAGGAGGTCACTGGATCCTAGATAGATAATGTGGTTAGATTTTTTAACCTTTCACTGTTGTGGAGGGGACTTTTAAAAGCAGGTTGTTACATTTTGATAGGGCCTGTGGTTCTTCTGCTCATTTTATCATGCATCTTCGTGTGCATGCAGCGGGCCATGAGTCAAGTTACAAATAAGTGCTTTTGTGCAAAGAGAAGGGGGAGATGTGGGAATTCAGCACATCCCTCTGGGATGTTGCCAAAAGCACCTGGTGGCTTGACTTTGACACTTTTAGGGATCTGCCACCTGTTTGTAGAGACATGGGAATCACTTGGGTTTGAATAGTTCATTCACAGGGTGAAAAATGTAGATTTTAGGATTTTGGTACAGGGGGGTTTGGGAGACAAGATGGAGGATTCAGGCCCCGACCTCGTGGTCTTTTCTCCTTCTTCTTGTCATCCATTTTCTGTGTGATGTTGGCACTTGGGGATTGGCTTAGAGTAGAAGATCACTGTCTAACATAGGTGATGGGCATTGGGAGATAATTGTAAATATGTTATACGTAGTTTGTGGTATAAGAAGGCACGGCTGCCCCGTGGGCGGGCAGAATGCCTCAGACGATCCTGCTAAGCTGACCTCGTCAGGGCAGGAGAAAGAATTTTGTAGATAAGAAACATTAAACGACCTTGAGACCGCGAAATGAAGAGCTCAGACTCCTTCTTTAAGCACCGGGCTGGGAACAGAGACTTTCCAACAGTTCTCGGGATCACTCAGACAAACTAATGATCCCACAGGGACCATCACCTCAGAACTATCAGCAAAATATCTGATCTGTTAATGCTGTCAACAGGATGAGAAACCCCAGCAGACAAATTGAGTTATTTCTGGTGAAAGGTGTCTACCTACTCGAAGGAAGAAGAAGAAAAAAGGGACAAAGCCAGTACGGATTATGAAGGGATTGAAGTTTTAGATAAAATATGAAAAAAAGCATTACATTTCTTCCTTTAATAAGAAAAAAGAGGTAGGATTGCTTGTAAAGCTCAGGCCACCAGAGTAATGGAGCACAGGTAAAACATTAAAGTCACATCCCAGGTAAAAGCCAAGTCCAGGAATCTCAGTATACTCAGGGTATGGAAAAATCCCTAGCCCAGAATGCTGGGGAAAGAAAATCCCAGCACATAAAATCCAGCCCCAACAGCAGGAACTGTAAAAAGCTTGATGGATTGGGAATACTCCCATAAAAAAAAAAAAATAGCATGGCTGGGGGAAGAGGGAATTCAGCATGAAAATAATCACTGTGAGCCAGGACTTCCCAGATGTGATATTTCCAGTAATGGCAGAGCATGGCAGGTATTTTCCCACAGGAATAAACAAATCCCTGCCTTTAATACTTCACTACATGACTTCAGACCACTGTGCTCTAGAACAAAAAAGATGATTTGAAAGAGATGCTTAAGACTTGCTGTGCAATTCTATGAGACAAAAAAGTTTGATCTCCTCTTACTCTAAAGTAATTTATCTTCTGTTTAACTCATTTGGTTTATAAAATGAAAGAGAGATGATCATTCTGTAAAATGTGAGATGATGGATTGAGTATCAACCCTAGAGGGAAGACTATTAAAAGAAATGCTGGAACAAGGATTCAGTAAATTTGTGCTGAGAATCATACTGCTGAGATTCATACTGTTAGAAGAGTGAGGATTTTGAATGCCTTGCTGGAATGGAGGAAAGGCAATCTAGATGATCTCAAAATAGAGTTTGTCAGATTATGAACAGGATTTACAATCTTCACAAAGGTGAAAGGTGTTTGGACTTCATGACCCAGAACTAAACAAATGGGGTTTTTTTGTAACCAGTTGCTCCAGAGCTCAGTTTGGAAATGAAACACACAGTGACACTGGCTTTTGTGAATTAGGAAGTTTCTAGAAGTTCTTTTTGTCATCTTTGTTAAATAACACTCCACACCTACCAGACAGGAGCATGAGCTTCAAGGGCATCATCCTCAAAAATTCTTTAAGTGCTGCCCACCAAGTGGCCCCTCAAACCCTTGACCAAGTCTTAGAAATAAGAAATGGCGCAGATCTGTTGTGACCTGAGTGAATAAATCCTTTGGGAATGCAAGATGGGTCAGCTGGACCTCAGCCTGATCAGCTTTACTGCTGCCAGGCCACAGCTGGCATCTCCCCACAGTGCTGCCCTGTGCTGTGTGTGGTGCCAGCATGGGTCACTGCTGGCCCTTGTCTTCCATCCTATTCCACCGTTTAACATGCCAAATTTGAGGATATTGAGGCACAAAACCAGCAGTGAAATCACTCTTCCAGTTTTGAAAAGGTTCCTGGAGTGAAGCACCTGTGTTCCAGGCTGCACAATCTTGACCAGGACTGTCATTCGATGCTTGTTTGTATTCAGTTTGTTCAGCTCATGTCCATGAGGCCCAGGCACTGTGACCCCCAGTTATGGTTTGTAGGGTCCCACAGCTCCTGGACACAGCTGCTCACCACATCCCTGCAAACTTTTCACCAGGGGCATGAATGAGTGAGGTACATCATTCCTGTGGTCAAGAAAGTTTGGAAACTTCTCCAAATTCTGTCCAATAAAGGAGAAAACCTCTTCTTTTGATGTGCTTGGGCTGATGGATTTACTTCAGATTAATCTTACAATATTAGTTTCAGAAACAAGCCTCTTGATTCCAAGATCAGGACCCAGAAATCATCTTCACAGTTAGCTAGAGACAGTGCCTTGCCAGACCTTTAACAGGTGAATCTGTGGTCCCATTTCTCTATTGCCCCTCACATGATCATTTCAGTCATGACTTAAAATGCATTCACTGGTAACGTAAAAGAAAGTTGCATAAAGAGATCTCAAATAGAATGAGAGACCTCTAAAAACTCCTAACTGTGACAGAAGGCTTGAAAAGATCCTGTCACTAAAAACTGTAATCTTTGAGAGATGAGAGGTGGGATTATTTCACCAGACAGGTAATTGCAACATCCCAGATGTTGCCCTGGGACACTCCAGGTAGTTTCTTTGCAGTATTATCCATCTTTCCCAAGGTTTTAGAAAATGGTTGCACTTCAGGATTAAGGAGGGTGAACTGTGTGTAGCTTTGATGAAGATGTAGAAATCTCATAGAAAGAGAGATCCATTTTATCTAAAGGTTAGAAATATCCATTTTAGCCAGCCATCAATGTTTTTCCTATCTGCTTTTCACAATGGATGAATGTTTTAAATGCAGGTCTCAGGTAGCAAAGGAGATATGTAAAAACAAAAGGAGTTTAATAGATTGTACCTTAGGTTTTACTCACATATCAAGAATTAGCCAGACTACCAGATCAGATAGAAGAAGCATAAAATTTTTTTTAGAATTTATGTTCTTTGCCTGAAAGTCTGCATTAATAATAGTGAAAAATAGAATGGAAACAACAGCCTTTCATAAACTTTATGTTACTTCATCTCCTAAACCAAGGATTGGCACACTGGGACAAAGGTACTGAAGGAGAACTAGCTTGTATTTTTCTCCAGTGCAAGGAAACAATGGCCATTGGGGTATGATAAGTGATGGCTTAGGAAATTAAAATAATGTTGAATTTAAAAAATGAAAACCCTAAAGGTTCAAGCTCTTACCATGCAAGGACTGACAGAGACAGATCTGAATGCTTTCAAGAAGAACATATGTAACCACTCACAAATAGAGCTGAAAACTGTTGTCCAACCTCCAAACTCTACCTGGTTTTTACCATCCCTCCTCCTTTCTGTACCTTTCCTTTCCTTGGGGAATTTAAAGGAGCCCTCTCTATTAAACCAGTGGAGCCAACACAAAAGCAGACTGATAGGTGAGCATTTGCAGCTTTCAAAGAGAACAAAAAAAAATTCTACCTGACTCTAGAAGAACAAAACAGAGCAGATAAAAATAATGGTGAAGTTAAATATGGAAATAGCAGGAGATTCTGCTGACTTAAAAGGGAATATTTTTACATATTTTTGGCACAGTAAAAGGATGCTGAGTTTTAGAAAGATGACTTGAGGGAAACTGGGAAGAATGTGAAGTTTGATGGTTAACCCACTCAGTAAAAGCTGCAATCCAGCTTCCAGCATTCAGTGCAGCCCTGCAAACATGACCTGACCTGTGCATGACCCCAGCAGACCTGACTGCCCCAAGCCCACCTGTGGGGCTCAAGAATTGCAAAGAGTACCCTGAGCCCAGCTCAGCCTTGGTTGTGGTTGGCTCAGCAATGGCTCCATGTGGCTTTACCAACAATAAAATATATTTTCTGTTGCCATTTGAAGGCTACTCTGCTTGTAGAGATAAGCCAGGTTTTGGCTGCTGACATACCCCCAGGGCAACTTGCTGTAGTCAGAGCATGCCTGGGGACCTCAGGCATGAGTTTCCAGCAGAGATATGGCTCTGACTCGTGTTTTTAGTGGTCTAAGATACACGAGGATGACTCAGGGCAGACAAGCCCCCCCAGGCACCCTGACAAGAAGCTCATATCTGTCATGCTGACTCTTAAGGTGGTCAATTTGAGTCTGTATTTTTGAAAAACTCGATGGAAATAATGTTTTTTCCTACTGTTCTGAGAACCTCCTGTGTTTATAAAACCTGAACAATCCAAAGCTCTTCAGATGTGAAGCTGCACAGAAATTCACAAAATACAAAATAGAGTTTTGTGCTTTCTTCTTTTTTGAGCATTTATACCAATACTAACAGTCAGTCCAAAGTTAAAACTCCATAATCCATCAGTAAGCAGTCCAGTCACATCCTCAGTACAGAATTTTCCTGTTAAATTCCAAAAACACTGTGAAAAGTTGAGTGTAGAGGAGGGGAAAGTGATTCTCCTGTCTGCAGGAAGCCAAAGCATTTGTATTCCTGAAGAAGACAACAACTCAAAAAAAGCTGCAAAGTCATCAGGAACAACAAGCATATGTTCTTCAGATAAATACAAGTGTTAGAACATTTTGGGGGAGGAGCAGAATTGCCCAAGGCTCCCTGGCTTTGCAATCTGTCAGGGAGAAGCTTCATCAATAATTTATTAAGAGAGGAATAGTTTGCAAGACAGCACCTCACACTTAGTGGGAACAGATGCACTGCAGTGAGAGGACCCAGCTGCACCCAGGGCTGCTTGTGTTTGATTGAAGGCTGAGGCATTGCCCTGCCTGAAGGGAAGGCAGAGGTTCAGAACATTGTGGGAAGAGTTTCACACTGCTCTGCATGAGCCACTCTGGGCAGGACAGACCCTTCCTCTACTCTCCTTTGTCACCGTGATATTTTATGAAGAATCCCTTCTCCAGGATTTTTCTCCTGAGAAGATGAGAAAAAGCTTCTCCATGTTTTGCTCTTCTGGAATGTGGCCTGGAGATGGTTTATCCAAACATGCGAATTGTTTTTAATTAATGACCCATCACAGCCAGCTGTGTCGGACTCTCTGAGTCTGTCACAAGTTTTTATTATTCATTCTTGTCCAGCCTTCTGATGTCTCTTTTCTCTTTCTTTAGTATGGTTTTAATATATAATATATGATATATGATATGTGATATGTGATATATGATATATGTAATATAATATAATATAATATAATATAATATAATATAATATAATATAATATAATATAATATAATATAATATAATATAATATAATATAATATAATATAATATAATATAATATAATATAACAATAATACAATAATACAATAATATAATATAATATAATATAATATAATATAATATAATATAATATAATATAATATAATATAATATAATATAATATAATATAATATAATATAATATAATATAATATAATATAATATAATATAATATAATATAATATAATATAATATAATAATAAATCAGCCTTCTGAGAACTTGGAGTCAGATTCTCATCTCTCACCTCGTCCTGGGGACCCTCACAACAACACAGCTCTCCTTTATGCCACACCCATTGTTTGGAGAATCTGGTGCAGCCTTGGAGGAGGTTTCCACACCACCCCGTTTCCTGAAAATGTGGGAAAACTGAGATTGGAGCTGCCATATTTTCATAACTCGTATTCAGGGGCTGGAAAGCTTCAATCCCACACTTTGGTGCACATCATTGACAGTAATCTCCTCACTGCTCCACACAGCAGCTCTGTGTCCTTGCTGGAGGATGGAGAGGCCCCAGGGTTCTGCAGGTGCAGGTTTGGAGGGTCACTTGTATCCCTGTGTGATGGCTCCAGGCTTTCTCTCTGCTCTAAGGACAGCAACACCTCTATGAAATCAGCAAAGAGTCCTTTCCTTCCCCCTCAGCAGCAGTCATGGGCCTGGCATTTTGCCTGGGCTCTCAGTTTAAAGAATAAGAAAAAATCTTGCCATTTTGGTGGAGGGTTGATTTCCTGCTCTACCACAGAATTCCTGTGTGCCCTTGGGTATCTGCCTTGTGCCATCTGCGACCTGCCCCAGCCAACAGGTCCTGTATGTGAACATCTGCTGGCAGAAAGGGAAAGGAAAGTTTTTCCCCAGACTTTACCTGGCTTTTTAAAAGAAATAGCCACCAAAACCAAAGGGGCAAACCCACAACCTCCCCCTGGCCCTGCACAGATCAGCCCTGGTGGTGTCACAGAACAGCATCAGTGGGAGAGCAGCTTGTGCTGAGCACAGTGAAATGGTCCCACAACTAAAAAAAAAACCCCAAAATCAATCCGTTTAAATGGCTGCTGTCTTTCCTACAGCCTACTATCCAGATAATTCCTACCAGCCAGCAGCATTCCTCCTTTTCCCATGGGATTTACATTGATATGAGATAGTTAACAGAGGTGTTGATGCTGTAGACAGGAAGATATGAGAATTTGGAGAGGTTGGAGTGGTCAAAGATAGGAGCTTAAACTAGTAGTGTGGGCTTCTAAATGCACCCATATGGGACAAAGGCAGGAACTTTGCAAAGCATTAAAATGGAGTCAGTGCTGGGAGACAGGGAAGGGCAGAGGATCAAATTTCATGAAAGAAATACAAAAATACAGCAAGGACTGCAGGCACTCAAGGGCAGCAGCAGCTAGTTTGGATCAGATCAGATCTATCAGTTCAGGAAGTCTTTGAAATTGGATCAGGTCATACAAAGCCTGCCCCTTCCTCCAAGCATGAAATGGAAATTCTGTATTTTCATTGCCGTGAAATTTGCATTTAGCTTTGTCTGCTTAGGAGGATAGATGCTTGTTACTGCACTTCAAATGTCATACCCCTTTGGAGATAAACACTGAACCACTCTGTGGGAACTGAAGCTCACAGCTTCCCTCTTTTGTAGCAGAATCAAAGAAGTACCTGACCTGAGTAGGTGTTAAGACTCTCACTGTGCATGTCCTTTTCAAGAGGAATTTAAAATGTTCAGTGTTTCCTGGGATCTGGTCTGAAACTCAGTTTTAAGCAGAGGAGCAAAAGACTGCAGAAATGTAGTTTGATAGTGGCCCAGAGGAGTTCACATCCCAGGGAGGAAAGGAAGAGCCACAGGCAGGAAGCAGCACACTGCTTCCATCCTCATTTTCCTGAGTGCAGAGAGCTGCGTCCCATAATAAATTAGCATGATGTTAATTTAGGATAATGGAAATGTCTTTAAATAAGTGTGTTTTGAGACATTCTAACCAATCCCAAGTTTTAGGCAAAGTGATTGGAAATAAACACTGTGTCTGACACACAGAAACATAGTTTTAAAGGGAAAAAAAAGCAACATCTAATGAAGTTTTAAGGGTTTGTTCTGTAGTATCTACATAGTTCTCTCCTGAACTAGGAGCAAATTATTCCTTTTTCTATCAGTGGCGGGTTAACTCACACAAATGCAAATGTTTCACATCAACTAATATGAAAATTGAGGAAGTTGATTGATACAAAATATTTTTTTTATTTTTATGGCAGACAACAGCCTTACGAATTAAAATCACAAATTATTTTTTAAGCACAATGGTTAATTTGTAAAAATAAAAAACTTTTATTTGAGATGGAGGTCTCTGTTGCCTTCTGTTCCAACTCTAGCAGTGGGTTCAGTGAGATCTCTGAAGCCCAGCTGTTAAGGGGTGTTTGGGGAGCATTTGAATGGGCCTCTGATTCCAACTCACAGAAAAAAAGCCTCAGTGTCTCCTTCTCTAAGTGACAGTTATAGATTTACTAAAGGCTGAAATAATTCAGATACCATTTGCTTATAAATATTCCAGTGCTATGTGGACAGTTGCTAAATTAGATTTTGAATTTTTTTTATTTTCTTACTAAGATAGATGCACCAAGGAGAGCTCTGTTATTAAACTGAGGAGGAAAGTAACCTTTAATTTACAGATCTGCCAAGGGGTTGCTTGGAACACTGAATTATCCCTGTAGATCTCTAAATGAAATTGTATTTCCTTTTCATATGACATTATTCAGATCACAGATAACTTTGCTGAACTGCAGACATAAATGCTGTAACTAAATTAATACACAGTCCAAGCCAAAGGCCGCCAGGATGGCTGCATGGCCAGACCCAAGCATGGTGTAAAGAGGTGGAGATCTATTAAATCCTAATCACCAGGGCTGCATTTCTGACCCAGGCAGTCATGAAGGTTTAGTGAGTTATGGTAGCAAGTTGTTTGTAAGCCTCAGGTATTAGATTAAAGACCAGAGGTCTTAGAATTGATGGAGTGTGAAGTTTTTTAGTAACCATAACAGCAGTGTTTGTCCCACAGTTTATTTTCTCTGCTTTGCACTCCTCCTCCTCTCCACAGAGGCACATAAACCAGAGCATCTCTTACAGCTACATACCTGCCTTCATGCCTCAGGGATTCATTGTCTTCTCCCATTGGCACTCAGCTCTTGGGGACACATCCTTGGAGGGTAGGGTGCTCAGGGATGTACTCCCTGATGGATGACATGCTGTCAGGGCTGGGGAGAAAGGTTTGCAGATTACTTCAAAAGATATCACATCCAAAACTCAGTCAGACAGTGTTCAAACTGCCAGGAGAGCCAAAAAATCCTCCGCTGAGGACAATGAATTCATGTGGAGATTAGTTCTCTACATATACTCATGACATTCATCCATTCCTCATTAATGTAAAGGAGTGCAGAGCAAGAAGACATTTCCCAGGTCTTCATGTTTTCACCCTTCCTGCTGCAGGCAAAGTATGTGCCATCTTCAGAACAGTCTGGTTTTGTATCCTGACCCCATCCAGAAACTGCTCCAGAGCCTTGCTCCTCTGATGGTTAGAAATTTCTAACTAAAGAGTATCCCCAGCTAGTCTGTGTATGTCTGTTCCTTCATCTTTATTAATTCTCTTCTCTTCTCTTCTCTTCTCTTCTCTTCTCTTCTCTTCTCTTCTCTTCTCTTCTCTTCTCTTCTCTTCTCTTCTCTTCTCTTCTCTGTCTCCATCCTCTTCTCTTTCTTTCTTCAATCTCAGATTTCTTCTCTTCTCTTCTCTTCTCTTCTCTTCTCTTCTCTTCTCTTCTGCTGTCTCCCTCCTGTGCATTTGTTCATCAATTACAGATTTATTGATGGTTGCCATATACCTGCCTATCTTTTCTTTTACCAGGCTGTAGAAGTTTTAGTCTTTGTTTCTCTTTTCATAAAGGACACTTTTTGCTTCTACCCACTCTACTTTCCTGGTTCCTTGTTATTCATTTGATTTGAATGTAGATGGCAAGAATTTTACATTTACATTTTATAGAGAAAAATGTTACAATTCCTGATGTCTGACCAATGCCCTACATTGATGTCATTTCTTACCTACCTCTACTGGATGTGCTTGTGCCAGTGCAGCCTACCAAGGGATTTATCTTTTCATAGCCATGGTGTCTCCTAATCACTTTGTGAAGGAAGATATTTATCTTTCCTCACCATTTCTCCTTTATTTTTCTATTAACTGATCTTTCAAGAATTATTGTAAAAGATTGTCAGTAACTTCCCTGAGACTGATATATCTCTTGTCAACTACTAGAGCTTCCTTTCTGTCATTCCACTGTACAGTTCTTGCACTGGTCCTCATGTTTTCTGCTTTTACTTCAGTTTCCCATATGGCATTTTCTCAAATGTTTTTTTATACAAGCTAAATCCCATGGATAGAATCTCTTTATCAGAGAAAGGTATCAAGCAGCACGACATGCTGTCCCTTTGATAAACCTGTCTTGTTTTGTAGTCTGCTTTTTGCTTACCTCAATGTCTCTGATTTTTCCTTGCTTTCATAGTGATTCAAAGAATTTTGGAACAATTACAATCAGATTATTAATGTTTAATTGTCTCTATAATTTTTCAGGCTTTGTTTTTTTATTTTTCTCTCAAGGACAGCACTTTCTCCAACAGTCATAACACACATTTATAGAGTTACAGCTGTGAATGCAATTTCACCCTTCTGACTTTTGGTATTGCAGGGCAGTGATACTCCAGAATGTCCAAGCACATTAATCTCCTCACGTTCACTATTACCTCACATTCAGCTCTTATTTTCCATCCATGCATTCTCATTAGCCAGCACACCTTTACTTCCAGGTCCAGACTTATTCACTTTTAAAAAGTTGATGCAAGGCAAACAATTATGTTTTAATTTATATCTTTTTTTAATCCTTAAATATTATTGAAACCTTCTTCTTTTCTTGTCCACACTAAACTTGAGATCCAAGGGAGAGCCTAGTGGTCATCACAACACAGACAAGAGAGAAGGGACAATGTCCAAAAAACATTAAGAAGGCAAAGCTACATTTAAATGTAATTCCCTTTTGCTGAGAACTGTCCTGTTTTACAGATGAAGGATGATCTACCCACGTAGGATTTCATTACCTTTTCTTTGATATATCAGCACATTCAGTGTAACAGCCCTCCCACCTGTCTGCTTTACTTTATTGTGTGCCATTTCCTTGCAGTGCTCAGTGCAGCCTCAGCTGAGCTCCTCACAGCACACACCTGCCATTCCACAGGTCCACAAAGTGCTGTGCCTAAGAGGCTGCCTGAATAAACTATCAGAATGTAATAAAGATGACTGGAGTGCAATTACAGCTGCTAACTCAGCTTTGAAAATGACATTTTAGGTCAAGAACATCCAACAAATAGACAAGCCATAGGCTGCATTTGGGAAAGCTTTGACTCCTCAGCAAACCCTGCCCTGGCTCTGTGACCCTGGGCCAATCTTTTACCTCTCCAGGCATCCCTTTCCTCACATCCCTTGTCTCTTTAGTCTTCTCTAGAGACAGAAGTGGATTTTTCTTTCATTTCTTTTTGTTGGCTGATGCTTCTCACAACACAAAAAAAAATATACCAACCTGTCACTCTGATTTTTTAAGTTTTTCTAAGCCTTCTGATGTTTACATTCTTGTAACGAAGTTTCTCACACACTTTCTGTAAATTGTTTTGCATTCTTTTATGGAGGAGGAGAAATTTGATGGACTGTTGGTTTGTCCAGTGTCATTGGAGAGGTGGCACTTTCACTCTCCAATCCACTGTCACTTTTGGAAATCTATAAATGTTGGATTCAGAAATTAAAAACTCTCTTTTTACCTTGAAAAGAGCAGTGTGTCCACATCGTGTTATTTCGTGTCCTATGGTGACACCAACCCCCTCAGGTTCTGGTTCTGTTTCAATCCTCCACCACTACATGAAACCTGAGCTGTTCTCTTCCTGTCCTGAGTGTTGTCACAAGCAGATGCACACCTGAGAGTTTGTGACACAGGTGGGAGCAGGGCAAAGGAACAAAGTGGCTGATCCCTCACAAGCCCAAACTGGAGCTTTATTTGAACCAAACCTCAGCAGAGGAGGAGCATCTTTTTCATTCTTTCAAGGACTGTGCCTTGAGGTACAGCACTCAGCTTTTTTCAGTATCATGCCAGAGGATTTACAGTAGAGCAGTTTCTCCTCATCCTCATGAGGAAGAGGTATTCATATTTTCTTTTTAAAATGCTTAAGTCCTTTCAAATCAGCTACCAAATTCCCTTGGCTAATGCTGCTCTTTCCCATTTTGTCTGTCTTTGCCAATGAATATGGATTTGAGAGCATGGTCAGAGAGCAAGAAAACTAGATACATTTCCCCAGAATCAGCTTGTGAGACTTTAGGGAGCTGAAGATAAACAATGATAACTTATTATTATAAACAACCTACAACCTGCAGGTGTTGTTTTCATACTCTCCGTTTTCCTGTTTTTCTCAAAGATTATTTATAAGAAAGGCATTTTGTTAATTAACCAGTCAGGTGAAATGTATTAATTAATTGACCAATCTAGTCTATCTGTATCAGAACCATGCATAAAAAAGAGACAATCCAAAGTAAAGCAACAATACTGTACTAACCAGCCTTCTGGTGAGTCTGTGTCATTTCTTACTCCACAGTGATGAACATCACAACATGCTACACATGTTCCAGGTCCTGGGAAGGTGCATCTGTGCTGACGTTTCTCCTCCTCTGGCAGCTATTGGTGCCTTGTAAGATATTAGAAAGTTGTCCCTAAAAATTAAATCATTACTAGAAATAAAGCTCAAATGCACTTTTTTTTCAATGTGTGGAATTGACCAAAAACTCAGCATGAGAGCAATAAGTAACACTGCACACTGGCCTTGTTTTTATTTAGTTCTATATAAAAGGCATTGTAGCACTAGCTCAGGGATTTCTTTTTTCCAGAAGCTTTCCCTGTTCTTTGATTGAAAGGCAAGTCAAGACGTTTTGACCTGTTCCATATGCCCATGCCTATGGCTTTAACTCCCTAACAATACATCATCACACCTGAGAAATGTATTCCCTGTCTTCTCCCTGCAGAGAAAGTCACCTCCCCACACTCTGTACTTTTCTTAGGAGAAAATGATGAACAAGTGTGAGGAGAGCAATGACTAAGGAAAATAAGAGCAGCCTTCCCTGATGGGTTGGCTCAACTCTGGTTCAGCTGAAGTCTTTTGAATGCTGAGAATATCCACCATTACTACATTTTGCCAAATGAGCCTTTTCTGCTGTGAGCAGATCTATCCAATGCACATTGGTGGCACAGTGACATTTTTCCCACAACTAAAGCACATTTCCAGGTACAGCAGGGTGTGGAGATTGCATTTTCAAAGGCAAAAAACCTCCCCTTCTTCATATCATTGCTTTTCAACAGATTACTGAGAACTTGCCAGTGTTAAACTTCTGGGGCTGCTTTCTGACACAGACGTGTGAGATTTGCCTCTTCAAAAGTCGTTAGCAAGGTCTGAACCCCTGACCTGCGTAGCTGAACACAGACCTACACCTCTCAAACTCAAAGCTGAACTTCACCAGCTGCATTAGACTCTTATCTTCTTAGACAACAGGGATGCATGACGCTCACTTTGAAGGCACCTGCAAGTTCTCCTGAAGCCAACTACCCGAGGGCAAGGACTTGGCCTCTCAGTATTTTGTGGATTTCCTTGCTCAGACCAGTCAATTAAAACACAGTGACATTTGCTACAATACTCCCTTTTCCAGCTGTCTTTTAGGGTTTTTCAACAGGCTTTGGTGCCCAGCAGGAGCTATAGATGGAGCAAGAGTCTGACATTTTAAATTCAATTCCGTGGCACTTGCTGGAATGACCCTTCTGAAGTCAGTCACATAGCATTCCCCCCATCCACCTGTCCAAGCAGGCCTGACTGGAGTGAATGCCTCTGCTGGCAGAACAAGTTTTCTCTGGCAAATTTTTGACACTTGTAGTGTTTATCAGTGAAGACTGAAGATGAACTCAAATAAAACATTTCCCATAAGCATAAGCCACAACAGAGAGACAGAAATAAATTAAAAGAAGACAAAGACATCAACTTTGTTAGTTAGACCAAGTCCAGTAGGAGTATAACAAAGGGCAAAGATGTTTTGAGCTCTGAATGTGTCAAAGTGAGCTGTAGAATACCACTCACTGCAGTCAGCAGCACCCACTGTTGAGTTGTTCAGTTCAGGTTTCCAGGAGCACTAAAATACTGAATATGGAGGGGAAGACAGAAGAAAAAAAAGGTAGAAATAAAAAAAAAAAAAAAAAAAAACACTATGTTTTCATGTCCTCCTGACTGGGATGATGGTCCCAAACTATGTGGACACCCACTGAGTATTCTCGCAATAGTAGAAATTTCTTTATTTACTGGTACACTTCCCAAATGGTCACTGCGGTCCTCTTCAGTGCAGCTCATTGCTCAGCCATGTATCAACTTGCCTGTACCTTCTCTCATAGCTAATCCAACTCAAAAGGATGCTTCACTGCCGAGAAGGTCCACCCTCCAAGCTGTGGAGCCAGGGGGTGGTCTGGAGTGAGAGAGGAGACTCCAATTTATCTTGATTTCCTCCCATTGCTGACAGCCTGGTTGTCCTCCTGTTTGTACAGCGGAATATTTCACATAGGCAAGAATGGTGCTGATACAGACTAAGCTCACTGGCCCAGCTCCAGAAGACTTGAAGGATCTGTCCTCTGCCTCCCTGAGTGGTCACTCTCTCAAGAAAACAAGTGGGTGCTCAAGATTCATCCCAATTTAAAAAAGTGTTGCTGCTCGTGCCTCAGTCTCTCCTCACTTTGTCTCAAGAAGCAAAGCAGTAATTTTATCTTTGCTCCACAGCAGGGCATTCACTTCTGGCACAGAGAAGAAAAGTTAGGGGCTGAGCTGGACACATAAAACAGGAGAGCTAATTGATTGGAAGTGTTCAGCAAGATATTTCTTGTAAAGAACTCATAAATCAACAAGACCTTTTGGTCTTTTATTTTTTTCCTCAAAACCAGTTCAATTTTGTTGGAGAAGATGAGAAATCAAAATCTCCAATGAGGATCTGAGTAGAGGGGGAGACACAAATCACTCTTTTCCCTCATGTGCTCTTGTGCAGTTGCTACTCAGAGTGGTAGCAGACAGTGAGGGGAGTTGGAAAGATGGAAAAATGGAGATGGAAAGAGTCTTTTTCCTCCTAACAAGCAGAGCAGAGCACCCACAGGGAGTTCAGGAGAGGGACTTGACTACCAAACTCTTTGTTCTTCCAAGACTGCTCTGTTCCTCGACCTCCCCTTCCTCATTTCTCAGGAAAAATAAATAAGCAAACACAGTTATTTTGATAGGTCTTCAATGCACATGGGTTTGGCACAAAGAACTCCTTGAAGCTTCAGCATTTTTCACAAGACAGGAAAATGGATTCACACTCACTTCTGATGACACAAACCATTTTCTGCTATGAACAGCCAGCGTTCAAAGCTACCTCTGAACATCCATCCTTCAGCCAGCTCCTGAAATATGTGCCCCTTCAAATGTGCCTCTGTTTGGTTTCTGATTAGCCTTCAAAGGCTAATCTACCTCATGAGAATTTAATTGCTTAGGGTGTTAGTACATAAGGACCACAGTGCATTAATGACCAAATAAAAGGCGTTTTATTCAACATGAAATGCTGTTTTTATTATTCCTTTTAATCATTTGAGTGGGCTCGATGATAAGAGGCAGAAATATTCTCAAACATCCAAGAATAATTAATCTTGTTTGTTTATGCAGGGAAAATGGATAGATTCATGTAATATAAAACAAGGGCAAGGAAAAAGTAATTTTACACAAATGTCTTATTATTTAAATGCTTACTTCTGCTTCACATGATTGAAGAGGACAAGGAGATCAGAAAAATGAAAAGTGTTTTTAAAAACTAAACAATCCTTCCAAAGCTCTCTTGTCTTTTTTCTTTCACACACAGGAATTGCTCACAGACAACATTGTGGCAATTTTAAAGACTTTTGTTCAGCTTCTGAATGAGGGGAGAAAAGACTCACCCACACAGGGGAAGCTGGCAAGTACAAAAATAATAAAGGGTCAGAAAGATTTCATCCAATTGAAATATTTCTTTATAAGGCCATGGAACTTTTTCAAACAGTAATCTACTGCTTGGGAAAGAGAAACACACTCCCACTGCACAGCCAGGGATGCTGCCATGGGAGCAGGTGCACTGTCACAGTCTGCAAACTGGGATACATATGAACCTCCCTTTTGGAGCCAATGCTCTCCAAAAAATGTTGCCACATGCTTTATTAGAGGCTGTTCATATGTGGATGCTGTTGTCTGGCACAATGAGGTCCTGCTCCTGGCTTACTCAGTGTCTGGCAGCCTCAGGTGAATGGCTGAAACGAGCAAAGATGCCTCAGATGAAAACAGGTCAGCCATAATTCTGGGTCAGCCATAACTGAGGATCAGCCATAACTCAAAGCAGCCCTGCCTCTGCTGCAAAGCTTTGTCTTGTGGATCCACATGGATACAACAGGAATTGGATATTTCAAATTAGCATCTTTGTGGTGGTGTTCGCAGGGGTCCCAGGACGAGGGAAGAGATGAGAATCTTGAGTCCATGTTTCAGAAGGCTGATTTGTTGTTTTATGACATATATTATATTAAAAGAAAATTATATATTAAAACTATAATAAAATAATAGAAGAAAGGATTTCATCAGAAGGCTAGCGAGGAATAGAAATGGAATGATAACAAAATCTTGTGACTGACCAGAGAGTCTGAGACTGCTGGACTGTGATTGGCCATTAATTAAAAACATCCACATGAGACCAATCAAAGAAGCACCTGCCACATTCCATAGAGGCAGATAACCATTGTTTCACATTTTGTTTCTGAGGCTTCTCAGCTTCTCAGGAGAAAAATCCTAAGGAAAGGATTTTTCATAAAATATGCCCGTGACACATCTTTCCCTCAGAGATGTTTGGCTACCATGAGGAAAGGGCAGGAAGAATCAGCTGTGTGTTCCTCAGCAATTTTCTATCAGGGAAGGCTCTTCAGTGCTCTCAGAAAAGGGCAGCACAAAGAACAGGGAGGAGAAAAGCTTCAGCCAGGTGGCAGCTGGGACTGGATGAGAACATTGCCGGCACTCAGTGCTGAAAACACTTCTGCTGACAGCCATACTAATAACTGGATT
This sequence comes from Emberiza elegans, assembly GCA_024865655.1. NCBI lineage: Eukaryota > Metazoa > Chordata > Aves > Passeriformes > Fringillidae > Emberiza > Emberiza elegans. The sequence continues at coordinate 10,750,079 of JALJVW010000206.1, read as the reverse complement.
TCTTCTGAGGTCACATTGCTCTCCTTCAGTAAAATGAGTTCCTCCAGTGGCAGTCACAGCAGGGAGGACAGAGACACCCAGAAATTCTCTGTTCATCTCACAGTTCAGTGCTAATCCTTGTCCTGCACCAGACAGGCAGAAGCCAAAGTGACCCAGGGAGGTTTAACTAAGACACTCCTGTGCTATTTGCAGTCTGAAGACACAAAAGGGCCTCAAGCTGTGATTTTCCAGCACCTCCTGCTGAGCAGTTGCAGAATCCTCCCATACTGACTGATAAATGTGCAAATGCCTGTAAAGAGCTAAGGAAAGTCAAGGCACAGCTTTCTCCTGTTCAATCCAATGGGTCTGGCCCACTCACCCTTGCAGGTACCCTCCAGGCCTTGCCCCTTGGGGATGTTTTCAACTGAGACCAAGAAAATAAACCCTGTAAACTCTCCAGCACTCAGCTCTGTGCTACCTTCCCTTCACAGGGGAACCAGGATTTACACGTGGCATGGCACAGGGAAGGACAAGAGCACCAGGAGACTTGCACAGATTTTTCTAAATCCAGGACTGAAGTGAGAGGAAAAGCTGTGCAGGCATCAGTCCCAAAGTGGAATGAACACGATGAGCCTTCAAGTGTGAAGATTTAGGCAAGGATTGAGCCTTGCAGAATGAGGGTTACAAGTCACGGCAACAAGTGGAGGAGCATTTTCATCAGCAAGGACTGAACTCATGGGAAAAGACAGTCCTTACCTCTCCATCTGTCTATCTGCAGTGCCTGATGAGATTTTCCAGTCTTCCAGTAAAATGATTATGCAGTTTAAACATTCACTTAAAGTAATTCATTGCTAGACAATTTCAGTGTTTAATTCTGCTTGATTACCATTTCCCTTATTACTTCCATCATTATAGGTGCAGCATGAATTTTATTTGTTTTAGGCAGATGAAAGACAAAAAGAGATATAAAAATCTGCTGATCCGTGGTAGCAAGCAACCTTTTTGTTTGGAAAGGCAGACGGATGCAGGGTTATTTACTCTTTTCCAAATATGATTGTGCAACATTTGAAAATTAGACCTCAGACTTTTCTATTTGTTCTAATACTTGATTAAGCTGCCAGGAAAACATTTTTCAGCATTGAAAATATACTTCCTTTCTACTTAATGACATCAATATGAATTACTGTGTTTAAATTACCTTCAACTTTTTAATGGAGTGTGTAAAATACTTTTAGGTAGATATGCAACTTAAATGTCAATCTTTGCATGCTACTTTGATTTCACTGAGCATTTAGAAAAGAATTTCTGGCATAATGTAACATAGGAAATTCAGTCATGATTTATGAAAAGCCTCATTTAACATTAATAGAGCTACAGGGACCATTTGCCCCTGGTCAGTGCTGTATTCTTAAGGCAGAGCTCAAAAAAATGCCTTGAAATATTCTTTGCAGTGCCACAAGAGTAAAAGAGAGAGAGAAAGAGGGGGATTTCATCTTTACTGCCCAACCATAACTACAAAATAGTTAAAATAACAGAAATAAAATGCATTGAGCAGTCTCAGGAAGGACAATCCAGCCCACAAGGAAATTTAAATTAAGTTCTGTCATCCTTGTTTCTGGGCACCTCCAGTTTGCTGGACGTGTCCTGGAAGGGTATAAAAAGGGATGTGAAAGCAGTAAACAGAGCAGAAGAGACCCTGTGACTCCAAGGTGCAGGAAAGGCCCCAGAGCAGAGAGTGCAGGGGTGCACCTCCTTTTCCTCCCTAATGGAGCTACACCAAAAGTCTTCCCAGATAAAGAGAGAAGGAAATGACACAACTAAAGTAAATAACATAACATGTGCTGAGCTCAAAAGAGAATTTTTTCTAAAGAATTACTAAAAAGCCATTCATTTAACCTGCTAATATAGTAAAATTATAATATTATAAAAAGTACATAGAATATAATAACACTATTATAATTTTGGTCTTTCTTCATGCCTATTGTGAATGTGGGCTTGAGAAAATTGATATTTTTGTAGAAAAGTGTCTAAAAAACCCCAAAGCTTTTCCTCCTTTATCTTCTCAATATAACCTCTGTGCTTTCCACAGACATACTGGCAGGCAGAGTAAAAACAGGTCCTTAAATGAGATTTACAAAGGGAAAGAATGATCAGAACAAGAATGAAAAGTCCCAGAGCAGATAGTTTTGAATGGTCTCTGAACCAACAAGATTCTTGGTTGAGCAAGGTTGGGAAACCATGCCCAAAACCTGAGACTGTCAGGGTACAGTCCCCTGCAATGTCCTGAGGCCTGGATGCTGCAAAGTCAGGAGAGCAGCTGTCCTGGAGCACTGAACTGAGTATCAAAGATAAAGAACTGATGTCTTTTCACCAACTTTTATCCACACTGGGGTGGAGAGACTCGATTACACGTGTTCCAGGTATCAAACCACCACTGACACCCACTCCTCTGGCTGCTTTGATTAGTGCATGCAAATACACCACAAAATGAACAGTCTGATTGCAGTACCCAGCCACATTGTGAGGCCCTGAGCACTGTCCTGAGTGACCCACCTGCTGCTGCCCAGGCTGCTGCAGGGAAGAGAATCTGCCCTCTCTTGAAATCAGAGTCTCCTCCCTCCAATCAGTCCCGTCCAGGCAAGGAGGAAGATGAATTCCCAGCCTCAAAAACTCCCATACTTGGTCTAACTGCATCTGAGGGCATTTAGCTGTGAGTCTCTCACTAAGTAGCTCCATGGGAGGGCAAAAAGTGATGTTCATGTTCCTCCTAGGCACATTGAAGCCAGCAGATCTCCACAGCCTTGTCTCTTCTGCTGGTCAGCCAAATCACTCCTTCACAAGCCCAAAGGGCAGAAAAGCTGTGAAGACATTGTCCCTAAAAGGCACAAAGGATTTCCTTTTTCTTCCAATCTCCCCAAAATCCTCTTCAGCCCTGATGTTCCTGGAGTCATTGTTGTTCTAAAGGCTTTTCCTCTCTGATTCATTTTAGACCCAATTTGCTGCCTTTGTCCCTGCTACGAGGTCGGTGCTCATCTATGGAGTCAGATATTGCTGATCTTCTCATATTTTCTATTGTTAAAAGGGTTGGGAGTCATAAGTCCTACTGCAGTTCATACAAAAGGGCATTCCTCTAACTTCTATCCAATGTGCTTTGTTTTTGTAACTGCAGGGTGACATTACAAAGCATTCTGCTCCATCCCAGCCCCCTGAGCTGCACACTGGCTGCCATCTCACATTTGCCACTCAGAGGTTTGATAGCCCAAAGGCTGGGCTTCAAACAGCAGCTCCTGCTAAAAGAGAATTACCTTTTTAATGAGCCCTTATCACTGGTAATTATTCTGCTCACAACTAGATGACAAGCTACTGGATGTAGGGTCGGGTAACAAAATTCTGCCTCATTAAAACCTCAAATGTTCTGACACAGCCATCATCTGTTTCTGCCACGAGCTGCAATTTCACTGCAATCACCAGGTTAGGTTACAAACCACGAAGTGTTATCCACTGGCATTCATTTGGCAAAAGAAAACCCTCCAAACCAGTACATTCTTTTCAATAGCATTCTTAGCCACAACAGGTTGCTGATGCAAACAATCCCAGGGCAACCTTTTTCTGCAGGAGGGTCACTGGAAGGTTGAGGCATGGACCATGCAACAACCAGTGAAAGCAGAACCTGACCATCACAACAGTGATTTCTGTAGCTGCATTTCTCTTCACAGAGTAAAGCAAGGCAGAACATCCCAAGGATTTTCTGGAACTCACATTCCCTGAATCTCAGAGAAAGAAAAAACAATTCTTATCTCATTTACTGCTTCGGTGTTTTGGAACAAGTGGAATGCGTTGTGGAAGATGGTTTACCTGAAGGGAATTGGTAATTGGATTTTGGTGTGAGTGTTTTGATTCATTGGCCAATTGAATGCAAGTGTGTGTGTTGGGACTGTCAGCTGACAGTCATGAGATTCTGGGAAGTTGAGTTGAGTACTTGTGCAGTTTCAGTTTAGATGTAATGTAATATAGTATAGAATAATATAGTATAATAAAGTAATTAACTAGCCTTCTGATATCCATGGAGTCAGATGCATCATTTCTCTCCCATCATCGGGGTTGCCCTGTGTGGAGACCCTGGTCTGGAGAGACACAAGAAGCTTCCCCCAAAAAGCTGTTAGACCCCACTGGCTCCTTCCCCTGTTCCTATGTCTGTTCCTATGTCCCTGAGCCACTCCTCCCTATTCCCGGATTGTCCCTCATGTTTGTACTGCCCTGAGACCAGGGTGAGCCCCCAGGCCCCTGTGGAGAGAAAGCTGGACCCTGCATGTGCGTGTGTCTGGGACCTGATCATCTCACCACGTGGCTGAACAAAACATCTGTGGATATTATGCAAAGGTCCTCTTTGCTTCCTTACCCTGGGCTATGCTAGCAGCAATTCAGCTTGCTACAGCCCTGCTTTTTCTATATGACTTCCCCACAAGCAAAACCCACTAGCAAATTCAGAATTAGCTTAATTATTTGCAGCCAAGACATCTTTAACTCTTTTTCTAAGGTTATAGAGGTTGAGCAGCTCTTTTCTGTTTGTGCGTGTGCATGCCGGAGAAACTGTGTGGCAGTCCTGCTGCAACACAACCAAATTCAACACGAGCAGAAATCTCAGAGATGTTTAATGAAAATTGGCTGACAAAGAGAGCTTGCAAAGTACTAAAAGATGCAACATGAGCACACACTTCATTAGACACTAGACAGCCAACCACAAGATATGACCTGGAGGAAAGCAGGCTGCATTAACTCCAGTGTGAGCAGACCAAGGTGCTTTTAACGGGGAGTCCCTGACGCCCAGCATCCCTCCTGCTTTTAGCATTAAGTACTTTGTTTCACAACAGGTTGGCAATGATAATTGCACTCAGTGGTGTAACAAATCCTCCCAGAAACTGAAGTAATGTCTAACTTTTTAAATATTAATTTTGGAGAATGAGAATTTCAAGTGAACTGCCTGGACTAAGTGAAAATCAGTGTTTTTCAACAGGCATATTTCATGGGAATTTTCAGCTCAGTTCTGTGCACAACTCCCATGTTGTCATTGACATTTGGAAGCCCTTGAGATTTAAGCATTAATCCTGGCTCATCCCTATCTGTAGGCTTTAATGTCAATATATTTAAAGGTTCGTTCTACAAAGGACCCGTGATCTCCTCAGGAATTTGAAAGCACAAGAGAAGACAAGGACATTATTGGAAAAAATAATGATGCTGACACAGGAAAATATTAAACAGTTAAATAATGACCTCACTTCCACTAAACTGAGACAAATAATTAAATCATCTTATCTTTGCTCAATTTAAAGTGCAAGTACCAGTAAAGGGGAGCACAATAAAGCAGAGCCAGTAAGGGAAATGCCACTGCCCCACAAGATGTCAAATCTGGAGCCATGGCTTGATGCTGTTGAAGACACAAGGGATGGCACTGTCACCATCCTTGTCTACCGTAAGCATTCAATGTGTCATTGTAGAAATTTACTGGCTTGCATCAGGGTAAAACATTACCATAAAGCAAAAAAAAAAAGTGTTCAGCTGAAATGTATTTTGCAAACTTTCTTTCATTTTGAAAGGAATGGCAAAATAAAACCACAACATGCTTTGCATTTCACACAGCTGTTTACTTAAGCATACTTTCAACCCTATTGAGGAGTCAATTTCCCAATTCCCCAACAGGAAAAGACTATATAAATATCATCAATTCAAACAGCAGCATCAATAACCATATTTTATCTATCTGGGTAAAAAAAATAAATAAATAAACTCAGGGATTAATGACTAAACTTATCCCAAAGACAAAATGTTTTGCCGTCTTCTTAATTTAAGCAGCAATGCACATGCTCTGTGACACAGGGCACTGACAGCTGGGTATGTGCAGAAAACACTGCACATGAGCAAGATATTTGGCAGAACATTTGGCTTTGGCACTGGAGGAAAAAGTCCTACACATCCTCAGCACAATTTCTTCCCCTTGCTGACCAGAAAACCTTGACATGCCTGCACCAGTTAGAGAAGGCTATACAATGTTTTAGAAATCATTAGGTTTATTACAGAACATCAGCAGGAGGAGGATTTTGGTAATTATTTAAACAGGTGATTATGCAAAACACAATTACCAAACAATTTGTATCTCTCTTCAGAGAAACCTAAACAATGTTTTCCGTTAGTGAGAAGCTGAATCTGCTGCCATTCTTGGAGTTCTGATAAGTATTAAGAATAGCTGAGATAAATGCTTTGAGTCACTGTATGAAATCAATATGCCATCAATGAATTTTACATTTATATTCCTACAAAACATCCCAAGTTTTACCTGTAAGATTGTTTGTGATTTAAAGGATAATCAGAGGGCAGTTCAGTGACATCATATCCATTTATCTCATATAGTCAAAGGAGGTCAATTAGGCCTCTTGTAAGTCTCATAATTGCTTATATCAGTTAATTCTGTCATCAGATAAATTGGTGAAAACATGCAACAGCACTGTCTGCAGAGCTGTTCTCTGGGCTGCAAGCAAGTACTGATAGCCTAAGGGGAAAGAATTGCTGAGTGTTTAAATACAGCAAATCCCACCAATGTTAATAACAGACAAAATAATGCACCTGCACAATTTAGTAAATAATTCTTTTCAGTCTGGTTTCTAAGCTGGACAATGCCACCTGAGCCATGGTGGTTTAAGTGGGCAGTGACAGGAGCTTTTTGGGGTTCCCATCTGCAGTTGAGTTAAGCTAGGCACTGGGTCACTGAACTGCCAACCATCCCCATGGTTGGTTGAGCTGACTCTGTAATTAGGACAAAACTCTGGTTCATAAGTTACTAAAGCTTCACCTCTCCTCCTTCCAACCAGAAACTCTTGGATTTGGGGAACCTTTATCAGGGTTCACACATGACCAGAGTAACTAGAAAGAAATTGAGGTCCCTTAATCTTTAACAGCTAAAAATATGAAGACTTACATCAAAGTATCTTGCATCAGGCTCACATTATAGACAACGGAGAGAAATTGGCACTTCTAGGGTGAGAGCCACTTGACTAATTTTAAGCATCTGCTTCAGAATGAGATAAATTGCACCATAGATACCAGTGACTTACATTGACTTAATAGATTTAATCAGGGTGTTGTCAATGGACATCTTGAGTAGCTCATAGAGATATCTGTGTTGTAGGTATCCAGATTTATTCAGGCAAACCTCTGTGTGGGGCCATAATCAGTTTTCTAAACATAGGTGTACTTCCTATGCAAAATGCCCTTGGACATCAGGGATGTGAGTCTGGCAGACAAGACACAACACTTACAGAAATTTGCCTCCTGCAGTGACACTGTTTGGGTGGGAGATCCTTGGGCACCTCAGCTGGCCCCAGGTGTGTTTGACCCATATTATGAGCAGGAAAAGGAAATGAATGACATTTTCAGGCAAGCCAGGTCTCCACACCACCTTTCACAGCGGCAATGACAGCAGCAGCAGCTTGGTGCCACACGTGTCCAGGGAAAGGAGTTGTGCCATCTGTGCCCAGCAGTCGGGTCATGCTGCAGGCTGTCCCCTGCCAGGCAGAAGGTCCTTCCCAGCAGGATCTCTGCAGATGCCACCAGCTGCAGGCCCTGCTGCAGAGCTCCCATTGCAGCCACCAAGTCATGATGTTCATCTTACCAGCTTACCGAGCTCTGCTTCCAGAGCTCACAGGTTGCTTTGCCCTTACTCAACTACCTGAAAGGTAGATTTGTGGATTGGAGCAATCCAGTCTAAACTAATTCATGAAAAATTTATAGCAATTTTGTGTTGTTCCAATTCTGACCTTTGGCTGAAACTGCTCTTTCTCCTCACTTCTACTTTCTCCTCTGTTACACTCACAGGCAGCAAGTTTCCTGCATAGTACACACACATCTTTTCTCCAAAGAATAAAAAAGGAAGAAGAAAGCATCTCATTTTTTCTTTCTGGTGAAATGAACACATAGTCTAGTCATTTGTAAAATGAAAATGCTGCTTAAATAACCCTATATGTCTCTGTTCAGTTAACAGCCTGAAAGCAACAAATTAAAAGTGCAAAACATTTTTCTTCTCTACCTTGTTAGAAAGGATTAAGACTGGTCCTCCTTTTCTCCAATTTGGTATTACAGGGATTTACATCTGGTAGGAGCCTGGAGAGGTGGCTCCGGTTCTCTGTCACTGCTATCCAGTGTCTAAATCACTCATTTTCAAAAATGAACCAGGATTGTCTCAGATTTTTTAGAGGCTTCTGAGATGAGCCAGACACTTCTGTCTTCTTCTCACTGTGTTTCTCTGTACATTTCCCTACAGTTTAAAATAATAAAATATCAGTCTTGCTGCAAGTGATGCACATGAGGAAGTCACTATAAATTAGAATGAAGCACATAAAGTTGAAAAATTAGATGCAGTAAAGGAGGCTGGAAGAATAAATAGTTAAACAATGGTGGAATAAAAATATGATCCTTTGAGAATCTATGAAATAAGACAAATTTCCATCCGTCTGAAGATGTGCTCCCAGAAGGATGAGTGTGATACTAGACTGAGATCCAAACTTAACCTTACTGTGAGACACAGGTGAAGAAGAAAACTGATGTCTGATCAGCCAGAGATCAATGCCATATGTATAAATAAATATTTGGCCTTATCAATTTGGAATGAAAAAGCTCTTCCTGGATGTGTTAGTTTTGAAGATGCTCCAACAGCCTGAAGGTTGACTGCTGCCTGCTCCGTAGCTTTGGAGACCTGGTGTGCTGTCACTGTGCCCCAGCCCCTTGGTCATCTGCCTGGTGGATTTTGAGAAACTTCAGTGATTTTCCTGACTCTGGTTCTCAGCATTCCATGTTTCCATGACTTTTTGGGTGCTACTGCTGACTAGAGAATCAGACAGCCTCAGTCAGTCACTCAGAATGAGGGGATGTTTTCCCTCTAAACAACTCTAGTAATGGGATGGGACCACAGAAATAAAAGACACCAACTTTTATAATGAGAACTTCTGGGATCCCAAAGGTTCTGTATCTTGTATGAAGATCTGAATTGTTCTGCAGGCTTCACACAAAAAAAGAGAGAAATAGGAGTCATGTATCCTTGCTCCTCTTTTCTCTGTGCCTTTGCTAAATTTAATTCAGCACTGTCCTGGAGGTGAATTTGGCCTTTTGTAAATATTCAATGATTTTGGAGTTCTATACAAAAAGCAATTGATGTCATAGCTGCAATTTATATCAAAACCATGTTGTAGGTTGTCAACAAATGAGTCCATCTGCATTCACTTCCTGACATGGCAGTGAGCAGGAGGCACAGGCACAACTGCAAACCATTTGTATTCTCAGCAGGGTGCAGACTGCCAGGGGCTGAATGGAATACATTACCTTCACAGGATTTTTAAGTGTCCAGTACAGGTGGTAGAAACTATAAAATAAGTAGGTCTGCTGACCAAACCCTACAGAAGTTTATGATGGTCCTAATGAGTTGTGGTGATTTGTACTGTTAATCCTTTAGCACATACTCTAGGATATCTCTCTAAAAGGAAGGATTTCAAAAGGCCATACAAAATCTTCCCTGCAAAAATCCCTAACCTCTGTGAGTTCAGCCTAAATCCCAGCAACATTAAGACAATCTTCTCACTGATTCCAGTGGTGTTTGGATCGAGGCATTTATCCAGCCACATAGAAAACACCACAAAATGGTGCAGTTCAGGTTTTGATGAATGGACAAGTTATAGGTCACTGTCGTGTGCTGCATCAGTTGCCCTGGCAATGGTGTGCAAAGCAAAAACATTAATTCTGCTATTTGTCAGAATGTGAGCTTGGCTCAAGAAAGCTCTTGTCCTCTGCATAGAGATATGAATCCTTGGGGTGTTTGCTGAGGTAGTGTTGATCTATCTGTAATGCAAAAGAGACTCAGATATTCATGAAATACACCTAAATTACAGCATCTTCTGCCTGACACAAAAAAAATCACTGGGATCAGCAAATGTTGTTCTACCAGTCCAAACCAAATACACAGAAAAAATAGAATGAGTGTACAAGTGTAAGAAGCCAACTGTGCTCACAGCAAGCTCCAGAACATTATTGATAACAGCCTTTAAAATCCCACACAGCCACGTCCTCTGTCTGGGAGCATCTCCAGGAGACCTCGCAGCACATGTAGCAGCAGCACCATAAAATCTGGGAAGTTTTATGGCCCAGACTGGCACAATTGCTAATGTGCTCAGAGAGGAGAATCTAAGTGGGTTTTGAAGAGTAAAAATTCAAGCTTGAACCAAAAGACTTGGACAACTTGGGTTGGTGGAACAGAATAATATTTGAGACACACAGACTTGGGTGTCTCTGGCTTTGGGATGAAATCTGAGGTCCATGTTTTATCTTAATTTTTTATTGCATCAAAATTAAAGTAGACTTATAACATGTGAAAAACAGAAAACTTCTTTTATGAGGTTCTTAAGTGCTTTCTGTTTTTATGGATTTCAGTGGATTTTTTATGGATTTCATGTAAAAATTAATCCACTTTACTACTTCCAAGCATTCCACAAAAGAGAAAGGGCAGTACTTCCAATACCTCTCAAAGACCCTTTCAAACATCAGTGCTAAGACCAGGAATTCTCTGAAGATTTGCAAACTGGGGAAGGATGTTTCAAGATCCAGAACACAAAAATATTCTCTTACTGCTACTGTCTAGTCTTCAGCGATGCCTGTAAACACACCCAGATCCACTCATAGTACAAATTTACCCAGAGCTTTCAGTCAATATAGCCAAAACTGCAAGTTTGCAACAAAACATGAAACCTTTACTGCAGTTCCCAGTTCTGGACTGCAAGTTTCACAGGAGTCTTGTTTCCTGTCTGATAAATGCCTTTTCAGGAGGTAAGGCTCCCTTTGAAAGCATGAAAGGTGTTCCCCTTTGAAAGTGCCTTCTGTGGAGATTAGGCATTCCTATGATCAATTTTTCATGCTGCCCTTTTTCTGTCTTTGTGAGATTCTGATTTTCAAATGATAACCTCTTAGAGTCATTGCACATTATATTTTAGCTGAGCTATCATTAAAAATAGCATCCTCATCATATCTCTCCTAGATAAATCATGTTATATTATGCAGGACTTTCTTTCCCCCAGTGAAAATAGTGGCAGGATTTCCTTCACAGAGAACAAACTGCAACATTTTTCCTCAAAGAGATAGACATATTCACTAGAACTGATTCACTTACAGTGAGGAATTGTGGCCAAATTGCTTCAAATTGTTTAAGGTCAAAGTTGAGTGATTGTCAGGAGAAGTTAAACCTGAGATGTATAAGATCAAATGCAGACCTCTTGTCATTTTTGTTAATAAATCAATCCAACAGCTGAGTGCAGTCTTTGCCTGGTAGCTGTCAATAGCTCAGATAAGAGCCAAGAAGCACACAGGCTTACATCCAGCAGGAGGAATAAAGCCAGACTTAAAAATAATGGGGACTTGCATGATTTTTTAGGTTATAGCCCTTGATTTGTCTATGGTTAGAATAAAAAGTACTCTCAGAGAGATTGTTATCATGATGTAGCCAGCTTAGTCAGACCCAAGTTTATCAAAACTCTCTGAAATTTCTGGTGTAGTTTCTTGAGGACTGATCCTATAGAAGTCTCTTTTGCATAAACTAGTTATACGTGGAAAACTGTGCATTTGTTTCTCAGGGTTTTATTCCAGAAGGAAGCCTTTGAAAGGTAACTAAAATTAGCTATGAGACTGTGTCTTCCTACCTGCTAGAGAGCAGCTTTGCTGAGAAGGACCTGGGAGTCCTGGTGAGTGACAAGTTGGCCAGCAGTGCCCTGGTCAGGAGGGCCAATGGTGTCCTGGGGTGCTTCAGTGTTGGGGAAGATGAAACAGGAAAGCCTTATAAATATGATTGTCTGGCAAAGGATTTTGAGAATGTAGAAACTATAAGCAAGATTGACATGAAAGCAAGCTTTGAGATACCTGAGTTACTGAACAACTGCAAAACAATGGTGTGGCTGGCTGAAGGTAATCCCCTTTTGATGGAACAACACCCTCTGCTTGCAGACAGGTCCAAGGCTCAGAGCAGACCCTACTAGATCAGCAGAAGGGGTCCAAAAGGAGTTTTTAGGGTTTAAAATGTAACACAGTATGGTTATATAATGATTCTTATAAGCTGTATGTAAATGTTATAGGATTTGTATATTGCACTAGATTGGTTAGTGAGAGTCAGAATATTCACAACACAGAAGAAGATTTGTTGTATTGTAATGAGAACCTCGCTCTCTTACCCTCTACTCTCTTACACTCTTATGCTCTTTTACTCCCTCTCTCTCTCTCATCCTCTCTCCCCCTCTCTTCTCTCGGGCCTGCTCCATCTGTGGCTGGCAGCTCCCAGCAGGGCCCTGCACCCAGGCCCTTTGCAATAAACCCCAAATTCCATGACCTGGCTTCAGAGATCTCTCATCTCCCTCCATCCTGACCCCCAGTGCTCCTACACTTCAGGAAGAGTGTGGTCAGCAGGTCATGGAGGTGATCCTGCCCCTCTACTCTGTGCCCTGCTGAGGCCACATCTGGAGTGCTCTGTCCAGTTCTGGGTTCCTCAGTGCAAGAGAGACAAGCGGGTACTTGGAGAGGGTCCAGCAGAGGATCCCAAAGATGATAAAGGGTCTGGAGCATCTCTGCTATGAGGAAACATTGTGGGAGCTGGGCCTGGTTGGTGAGGAGAGGAGAGGAGAGGAGAGGAGAGGAGAGGAGAGGAGAGGAGAGGAGAGGAGAGGGAGAGAGGAGAGGAGAGGAGAGGAGAGGAGAGGAGAGGAGAGGAGAGGAGAGGAGGAGAGGAGAGGAGAGGAGAGGAGAGGAGAGGAGAGGAGAGGAGGGGAGGGGGAGGGGAGGGAGGGAGGGAGGGGGGGGGAGGGAGGGGAGGGAGGGGAGGGGAGGGAGGGGAGGGGAGGGAGGGGAGGGGAGGGGAGGGAGGGGAGGGGAGGGGAGGGGAGGGAAGGGAAGGGAAGGGAAGGGAAGGGAAGAGAAGAGAAGAGAAGAGAAGAGAAGAGAAGAGAAGAGAAGAGAAGAGAAGAGAAGAGAAGAGAAGAGAAGAGAAGAGAAGAGAAGAGAAGAGAAGAGAAGAGAAGAGAAGAGAAGAGAAGAGAAGAGAAGAGAAGAGAAGAGAAGAGAAGAGAAGAGAAGAGAAGAGAAGAGAAGAGAAGAGAAGAGAAGAGAAGAGAAGAGAAGAGAAGAGAAGAGAAGAGAAGAGAAGAGAAGAGAAGAGAAGAGAAGAGAAGAGAAGAGAAGAGAAGAGAAGAGAAGAGAAGAGAAGAGAAGAGAAGAGAAGAGAAGAGAAGAGAAGAGAAGACTGAGAGGGGATCTCATCAATACAAATAAAATCACAAAGGTGGTGTCAGAGGATGGTGCCAGACCCCCTTCAGTGGTGCCCAGCAACAGGACAAGGAGCAGTGGCCACAAACTAAAACACAATAAATTCCACTTCAGTGCAAAGAACTTCCTCATGTTGAGGGTGGCAGAGCACTGGAACATGACCCAGGAAGGTCATGGAGTTTCTCTGGAGACATTCCAAACCCACCTGGAAGAGTTCCTGAGCCACCTGTTCCAGGTTACCCTGTCTTGGCACAGGAGTTGGACTGGATGATCTCCCGAGGTTCCTTCAAACCCAAACAGTTCTATGATTCTGTGATTCTTCACCACTACACTCATGTGCACAGTGGAGGACTGTCACTGTCATATTTTCTGAAAAATCCCTTTGCCAGGATTTCTTCTCCTGGGAAGCTGAGAAGCCTCAGGGAAAAATGAAAACAATAATTATCTCATTTGCTTCCCCTGTGTTTTGCTGCTTTGGAATGTGGTTGGAGATTGGTGATCCAACATGTGAATTGTTTTTACTTAATGACCAGTCGTGGTCCAGCTGTGTCAAAGCTCTGGAGAGTCACGAGTTTTTCATCAGTATCTTGTTAAGCCTTCTGTCTGTATTCTTTCTCTATTCTTTAATATAGTTTTAGTATAGCATTCTTTAAAATAATAATAATTTAGCCTTCTAAGAACATGGAGTCAGATTCATAATTTCCTTCCTGCCACTGGGGACCCCAAAAACACTACAGAGAACATCCTAATTGGGTGATGAACTCTCCTAGAACAAAAACCTCGGGGACTATCCTGATTAACCCACCATTAGGATCTAAAATTGACACCTCCTGTCATAGGTTTCCCATCAGGAAGAGCTCTGCTTATTCAAATAAACTTATGCTCAAGCTGTCAATAAGTGAAGCAGACAATACATGGGCCATGATAATTGTCACCCCATGAAAAGCCCAGGAGTCCTAGTTATATGAGATTCAAAAGAAAATCTTGGGACACTTTCTACATGACTTGATAATAATATGCAGTCTTTATGCATGTGCTTGTCTACAAAACATGAGTCTTTGTTTTGGATTTTTGTTTGTTTGTTTGTTTTTTGTTTGTTTGTTTGTTTGTTTTTATAAAGAGGTGCTATATAAAGAGCTTCATGAACAGACTAAGAAAAGTACTTAAAATTAGGTACATTTATTATGAATTCATCACACATTCTGGTTACACCTTTAATCCTTCAAAAGAACTTCACAAAGTGAATGAACAAAGCCTAGCAAATAGGGCTGCTCTAAATATTTTCACAGAGCCTTCGGTCTGTACAAGCTGGATCTACACTCCCAGAGTCACTGCAAATTCTCAAAAGCCTTTCAGACCTGGAGTGAGGCTGTGAAGCAAATCCCACCTGGCTTCTTCCACACTTCACTCAATTTTCCAAGGGCCTGCAGCATTGGGGCTGCTCAATCAGACACAGCAGAATTCACCCAGCCTCATTCAGAAGACCCTTCTGTAGTAGGTGAGCATTGGGGCCCTCATTTTACAAACACACCCAGAGGCAGTTTGAAAACTGTGATTACAGATGGATTAAAAGAAGAAAAAAACCCAGCCAAACAGGTCAAATAAATTATTTGTTACACATTGCTCACTCAGCATCCCTTGGAAGCAAGCAAATTCATAGCAAGGTCTGGAAATGCTGTGCTGCTCCAACATTGGTGTATTTTTATTGTTTTCAGCTCTTCTTTGTTTTTTCCCTCTAATAGGCAGAACTTCAGGCATTTCCAGAGGCAGGACCCCTGGATAGTAAGTTAGCCTAAGCATTTTTTTTCCTTATTTCTCTTTCAAGATCCCTAAGAGGTAAACAGATTCCCTCTTAACTTCCTACCCTCATCTTCCCTCCAGGTGACCACAGACTGAAAATCAGACTGTGCCCATATTTCTGTACATCTCCAGCCAAGACTCTTCATAGTTCTCTATCTAAATGAAGCCCTCCAACTTTCAGAGCCTGGTCCAAATGCATTTAAAACCTGTCAAGAACAAAACAGGCTCCTAAAGTAACATCTTAGGGATCAGAGAGTTTAAATACTGTACATCAAAATCAGAAATGTTCCATTTATTAAGAACTGGTTGGAACATCTAATAGCTCAAAGCTGCTAAAATGCTTTTTTTTCCTTTTCTTGTGTTTTTTTTTCCTTTTTTTGTTTTTTTGGTTGTTGTTATTTTGGAATTTGGGGTTTTTTTTTTTTGCTTGTTTTTTATTTTAGTTTTTGGGGTTTTTTTTCAAGCTGTTGGCTGGATTGATTCTTTCTCAGTTTCATTCTGAAAAATGGGTCTTCTGTTGGGTCCTCTGAAGGATGGACTGTGAATGTTCTCAACTGTCTCTAAAGAAACATTTCCAGAATTATGTCACTTTATGAGCCAAGACATTGAATTAACATGGAAATAGAAAATGAACTGGAAAACTAGAAGTTTGTGTAACAAAACCAGAACTCTTCACATGCAAAAAAAAAAAAAACCCCTCTAGGGACCAGTTTAAACCCTAAAAAAATTTCTAAATCTTTTTTCTTTTGAAATAGTCTGGCCATCCTCCATGTATTCTGATCAAATATCTGCTGGTCAGGGAGGAGAGTGACAGCCAGTCTTGACAATTGTTGATACAAAATCAAAATGACAGAGTGGATTATGTGCTCAGTAAGAGATGAGGAATGGCTGAGAAGCCACAGAGCACGAGGTACTTGATTAAAAGTGGCTTTTATCTTAATTCAAGTCAAAATGGCACAGTAGACAAATTTGCCCTAATCTGTTCAAGTTAAGCAGTTACAAGAGGAATAAGTCAACATTTGAGAAGCAAAAGTGATGTGCTTATGCTAAAAAAACTTGATAAAAGCAAGTAAACCCCATTTCTTGCTCTCTACAGTTTTAATATGCTGAATTGTCTCCACAAGTAGCATTTCTCAGTGGCTCTTAAAAAGCATCAGTTGGCACCTGGTAACGTCAACTTCTGCCCTAAGAAGTGGGTTTGCATTAATGCCAGTGTGAGATTCTGTGTTTAACACTTCTCAGAGGTTTGTAAATGAAATGGACTCAGGAACTGAATCATTTTCACATGGGACCACTCCAGTTAAACACACTCTCCTGAAGGAGATAAAAGAAAAGCAAAATACTGTAAAGTGTGTAGCTGATGCAGTCACATGCCATTCTGCAGACTTAAATGAAGTCTTTACATCTCAATAGATCCTCCTGCAGGAGTCTCAAACTCCACAGAACTTAAAAAAGTCCTCCCAGGAGCAAGTACAATGTTCTGGAGTCCAGATAAATTTAAGTATCAGTCTGATGGGAGAATCAAATAAAATCCAAGAAATTGAATCCTTCAAAAATTATGCTGGAGCTTTTGAAGTCCCCAAGGCCAACATCCCAGAGTTTCTGCTTGTCTTTCCATGCCGCATGCCTGCTCATCACAGATTTGGCTAAGCCAGCTGTTTGTGTGCAGAGGTGCCACCCAACCAGGTACACACATTTTCTCTTAGGATGCATTTTGGGGCTGAAGGCGATGGGGCTGATCACAGCCTGGGGGACCCTCCCAGGTCAAGAGGTGCCAGAGGCTGCAAGTCTGGCACTCACCACGCTCTTCATCATCCCCTGGACTCCTGCCAAGAGCTCACTTAAACATAGCTAAACATCCCTCATCCCAAAACACCCTCAACACACATGGCCCAGGACGGTTTTAATTGATTCCTTGGAGCCTGAGGAGGATTGAGAAGAGGTGAGACAGGAGGCCTGGCTGTGCAGTGCCATGTTTATCTCATATGCAGGCACATACAAAGGTTTCCAGTCTCTTCCTTCCAGGCCTAAAGGTACAGCTGCTCAAAATTTTCTGCCTTGCCTTCATTCTATCTCCCTTCCCTTTTTCCCTTCCTGTTCTTCCTCATCCTCTCCTCCTTGGATGTTGTCATAGCTCACATCTCACATCCAAACTCAGTGCCTCAAAGATTTTCCAGTGGGAAAATTTCAGGTGTGTCCATGACACCTCCATAAAGACAGGATTTTCCATGAAATTCCATTTTGCAGTTTATTTGGTGTGTACAAGGTCTGAGGTAAAAGCTGGGAATCTTATACTAATTTCATAGAAATTACTGTCACGGACATACTTTCTGAAAAATACTTTTGATAGGATTTTTTCTCCTGAGAAGCTGAGAAGCCTCAGAAGAAAAGCAAAGCAATAATTATCTGCTGCTGTGGAATGCAGCAGGTGCATCTTTGATTGGTCTCATGTGGTTGATTTTACTTGATGACCTTGTGTCGAGGCTGTGGGCAGTCACAAGATGTTATCATTCCTTTCCTTCCTTTGCTAGCCTTCTGATGAAATCCTTTCTTCTATTCTTTTGGTGTAGCTTTAATACATCATCTTCTTTTAATATAATATGTATCATAAAATAATAAATCCGTTTTCTGAAATATGGAGTCAAGATTCTCATATCTTCCCTTGTCCTGGGATCCCTGTGAACATTACCATAAATGACAGAATTTTTTCAGCCTTAACTGCTCTTAGGAGAAAAAACAAAAAAAACCCACTGGTTTCAATGTCTTTGCACAGGAACAAATATTTGGGGTAAAGAGACTTTGATGCTAACACACAAAGAGTCAAATGCACAGTTTGTTTCTTCTTCCTGCACAGTTGTCCTGGCTATAACAGTAAAAAAGCATATTTGTCACCAAACAGGTCAACCTTCTTGAAATAAACATAGGAAGCCACAACTCTATGGATAAGAGGGTGTAATTTTTTTAAAATTATTTTCTTTGCAGAAATAAATCGAAACAAGTTTCTGCAGTGGTATATATTGCAGTTTAAATGATTCATATACCAGTTTACAGTTTGCATATGATGCATTTTAATGTTTAATTTAAATACAAAAAAAAAACCCTGGCAACGTATTAAGGGCGGATAGGAAGAGAATACAATCAGGATTTAAGGAACTGTTGCCTAAACACAGCTTCTATAAAATCTGTTAGTAGTGGAACACTGAAGGTTTTCCCCACCACCACCATAAATGCAGGATTATATGCATGCCATGATTTGAGAAAGGACTTGATAAAGTCCAAGACTAAGAGATATTATTTAATTAATCTCCCCAGTACATTTCATTTACATTTCATTTTTATAGGTAGACTGTTTTCATGGCAAACTGAGTGAAGTCTTACTTAATTTTGGGTTTGGTTTCTATATGATAGACAACAAAAATAAAAAAAATCTCTTCCAACAAGGACATTATTTGACATTTTGCTAAATATTAATGGGCTAGTAAGATACAATTTGCCAGACTTGTCATGATACAGATATAAAATGCAAATGTTTCCAGCAAGCTGTCAGTCAGATAATTATAATTGCTCAAACAACTGGTATTTGAGTCAATAATTTTCCTAATTTTATATGAGCAGATGTTATTGCAATCTATTAATTAAAGACAAACATAAATAAACATTTTTACAAAGGATATTTCACGAAGAGTACTCTATTTTCAGTTACTATGTAGCATTCCCTCTCATCTACTATAATATAAGAAACACATTCCACATTCATTGGGTGTTCTGAGCCCAAGGGCCTGGTATTTATGAATGTTGTATTTCATGTTTATCTCAGTAGCATACAAGTATTTGTACTGCTGAAGGCCGATGAGATTCTCTGAAGCCTGTAGCCCCTGCCCGTTACTTTCTCTCACATCTGCAGAGAAGCACTGTGACAGAAATAATAATCTGCTGTGGGTCGATTATGTTCTCACCACCCACGTAACTCTCCTGAATGGGTCAATTAGAGCAAATGCTGCCAGTGAGCCATCCTACAAATGTGGGATGGTTACCTCTTAATGACTGTTTTCCCTAAAATTCTGAAGGCTGTGCTAATCTGCAGTGCATACATTAAAAAAAACAAAACCAGAACAGCAGAAGCATTTCTCACTATTGCTCCGACACTGGGTGCTCCCCCAGAAATTGTTATAAAAGGCACTTCCACCCTTTGTCTCAGATCTTTCCAAAATTCCTCAGCTGAGACCGCTCTTCTGGCTGCAGGTTGGTTCCAACATCCCAGGCCCATGACCTTGAACATAAACAGTAACTATTGATTTTCCATCAGGCATTTATAAATGCCAGGTGCCTTTTTAACCTATAAAGCACAATAGAGCAACCATAACCCGAGCTTGGACTTCACAAACAAAACAAAAGGGGTGATAATTTACCAAAGCTCATGCCAAGCCTTCTCTTCAGATTTGGCCATTCCTTGTGTTTGCCTGTTAAATCCAGCCCAGTCCCTGCATCTCAAACACCCCTTCTTTCACTTCAAAGCTGAGTGAAATGTATGCAGGAGACAAATTTGGGAGCCTTGAAACCCTTTCCCAGGCAGATGGTCAACAGCTACTGGAATTAAGTGATTGTGAGAGATGCACAATAGCATCCAGTGTTCGAAAGCTGTAGGTGACAGCAAAACTACCATTTCCCCTGTTAACTTGTTACATTTGTTATTTTCTTGATCACCCAAATCTCTGGCCATGAAAGAAATGGAGGTGTCAGTGCTGTTTGCAGAAAGATGAAGCCCAGAAACGTCTACAAGCATGGAGAACTACATATATTTTATACAAGGATTTAAGTGAAAATGAAACAGGTAGAAGAAGACAAAACCCTTAAGACTTTAGATTTTCTGGTCTGTTTCCTGTCTCCAAGATAACAGCTTGCCTATGACTTGCCTGGGTTTGGAAAGCCTGGATCTCCTTGCTGTCCCCATTCTGGAAGGGCATGAAGCAAAGTCTTGAATGAATAACACCATTAAAATATTTAGGCATAACCTGGGTCCACATAACATGTGGAAACTTTACAGGTCTGTCAACAAACATCAAATATTTTCTAGCCTCGGAATGGAGAGCAGTGATTAAAACATTGCTTCTGTCTCACTTCTGACCTTGTGTCACTGTGACAGAAAGGCTCTTCCCTTTCACTCACTCTTTTTCTACTGCTTTCTGCTATGACATCTCTCCCTCTATTTCAGTTTTATTGAACAGTTTCCTTAATCTGTGCTCTCTGAAATCATCAGTCTCCTGGCTACCATTTTTACCTTTGTGCTTGCTAAGGACAGTGTATTTGGACCTCAGGTAAAATCTCCCCTGAAACTTTCCCCTGTGAACAAACCTGTTCAGATGACAAGCTTTGCACTACCCAAATCAACAGTTAGGAACCAGTGTGGAATCAGCATCAAATGCAGTTAAGGTCCCACTTCACAACTAGATTTGGCAATTGTTTGTTGAGATTATTGACTCTCTGCAAGATGGATTCCAAGCTGACAAGTGCACTGCACTGGCTATGGCTCTGCCTTCTGTTTTTCCTCACAAAGAATCATCTCAGTTATGCCACCACGGGATTCCTCTTAATCCAGACCCCTTGGGTCTCCTATCCCCTTTCCTTTCATCACCCTTGATCCTTGTTCCACTCCTCTCTCTCTGCTGCTCATGGCCTTGGATCTTTGAATCTAATGAGAAACAGGTACAAACTGCAGTTTTTCAAATATTACTTTGTATTTGTGCTGGCATTTTTTTCAGAGGAAGGGCAAAAGCACAGATCTGACCCACAATCATTTAGCTGTAGACTTCAGTCTTTAGCTCAAAATACAGAAGGCTACATCTTCCCAACACTAGGACTGCAAAGAAATATTTACCATGGCTAACATGACATTTTTATCCATTGATTCATTCTCTGTTTTTTTTTCCAGTTGGAATTGGAAAAGCAAAAAAAAAAAAATTTTAAATTTGCTCTCCAAGAAGTAGCAGTTCAACAGGTGATAAATATGTTTAATATAAATTCTGAAGTATTTTATTCAAGGTCTTTCATACCAAACTGTGATTTGGCATAGTATCAACATATCAGGCTTTGCATCAGAGGATACATTCTGGAAAGAGATGCTTTCAAAGAAATTTGGGCTGATTGCCTAGGACATACAAAAAGAATAAAACCATCTTCCTGTGTTCATAGACCAGCAATGACCAGAATAAAACAATTGAGATTTTTGGCATTAATATGTTGTCAAGAAGTAATCTTTGAGCCTGGCTAGTCACAGCTTTCCTTTATCCCTTACAAATTGCTGTATTTGATTAGCAGGAAGAGAGAAAAAATGTCTTGAGCTTAAAAACAAAAGCATTTCTGGCTCTGTTCAGAAATCAGTCTTGAACTTCATAGCAAAATTTAAAAAGTGAATGAGAATCAAGTCTAGATGTATATATTTGTCTGTATGCAGAAGGAGCAGGAAGAGATGAGAGAATCAAAGTGTAGGAGCAGTCAGGAAGAGAAGAAAAACAAAGGAAATAAATAAACATGCAGAGAGAGATTCTCAGCTGGGATAAATCACTGCTGCCCGGCTAAGGTCAATACATCCAGACAATTTTTATCTTTAATACAAGACCCTTTGGCTTCAGCTGTGGTAGACCAATTGCATTTAAACACACACCATTTATTTTCAAAACTGACTATAGGCAGAAGATACAATACTCACCCCACAAAACTCCTCTAGTACAGTCATTTTTTGAATAACAATTTCATCCAGGCTGAAGCAGACATATGTTAGGACAAAAGAGGGATAATACCACCCCCAAACAAAATTTGAAGGAACTATCACCAATGTTCCTGACACAAGGCAATAGAGAAAGTCACCCACCACCAGCAAGTACATGCATTTCTCTCCCTCTGTTAAATTGTTTCCTGTGGTTTCCTTTTCCCTTTTCCCTCTCCTCTCCTCTCCTCTCCTCCTCTCCCTCTCCCTCCTCCTCCTCTCCTCTCCCTCCTCTCCTCTCCTCTCCTCTCCTCTCCTCTCCTCTCCTCTCCTCTCCTCTCCTCTCCTCTCCTCTCCTCTCCTCTCCTCTCCTCTCACATTTCTAATTCAACATTCATTACACTGGTCCAGATTCAGCTCCTACTTAAGTTCTCTGTACTGACTATACAACACAAAAGGGTTTTTAAATCTCCTTCATTTAAGTTCAGTCCTACTGAAACTGGTTGTGATTTCTGCACATGCAATTACTCACAAACAAGTACATTCATTTTCTAATGACAATTTTACCCAGACATCTATAACAAAACTCCTGCTTTAATGGGGAAAAATCAGGAGACACTGCCAGCTGAATGAATAGTCTAGCTTTTTTTACAGAGCTGTTCTTGGAAATAAAGCCTGTTTTGCAATAAACTGTTCCCAGGACTGAGCCTGATATTTGTTTTCTTGTATTTATGTCATGAGAGCTCTCTAATGTGAAAAGATGTATGTTCTAAGTAGCTACATAATGGCTTCCCTCCAAAAGGGCCATTACAGGCTGTAAAATAAATAGTACTCATTTAATTCCTTTTGTAAATATACACAGTTTGGAGACAATAATAACACAGAGAAAGTAAATTAAACCACAGAAAACCACTGCATCCAAATGAGTTTATGAAACCAAGGGAAAAAAAAACAACCACAAGATAATGGAAGAGAATCTTGTGGCAAAGGTCCCCAGCTCAGCAAACTATTTAAGAATATGCTTAATGGAAGAAATGGTCCTGGGTAACTTGCTGAATTAAGAGTTTGGTTATGTATAGACATATGATGAAACAAAAACAGCCTACAACAACCACCAACTGAATTTAGGATGTTCAAACCTCACAAAATTGGTTGACTTGTTCCCTAATTGACAATGCAAGAAACCTCCCCACTCCACTGGTGAGACCCCCAGAGAAGAAGTTTGCAGTGGGTCAGTTTCATCCATCTTGGCCACCCCTCCCAGGGAAGCAGTTTCCCGAGCAGCAGCCTCTGTCCAGCACCCATTCCTTTGCTCTTTGTTCAATTTATGACTTTGTATTTGCTGTTCCAAAAGCCACATTGCTTGGCCAAGCTCAGCTGGGCAATCAATGCAGATCATTCCTTCTCCATCACACCTCCCCTCATTATTTATCACTCCCCCAATATTATTGTCATCACTTTGCTTTATCAGATAGGATTTTATTCAAAGCATTGACAGAACTGTTAAATAGCAATCTTTACTAGCAGGTCACCTGTCCAGTAATGATCTCTAATTTACAGGAATGTTTTGAGTTCTTCCCATTAGCAGCTTTTAATCAATTCAATGCATCCATGTTGATTTTCTACTTTTCTGTGTGGGACTAACGTAATTTTTTAGCAAAGCCTAAGTCCATCAAAGGGATATTATTCTCCTTATCAGCATAGTTTGTAAAGCTATCAAGTAAAGTTATCCACTTTAGTTTGACAAGATCAACTGCTAATAATCTTAGGTAGATTAGCATTAATTACTTTACTGTCTTTTAATCCTGTATCAGTCAAATCCCAGATTGACTGTTCCATTATCTTCTCTGGAATCAATGTCATGCTGAAAGAACTGTAATTACCCTGGTCATACTATTTATCCTTTAAAAACATCAGTATTTACTTTCCTGCAGTTTCATGGTCTTGCTCACCATCAGTTTTTAAGAACTTAAGGGTACTTTGGCTGTTTCCTTTAAAATTCTTGAATATAAGTTTTTCCCTCTGTTCTTTTACAGTCCTTTAACTCCTTAGGAGTTGCAACACGAGAAATATTAATTCTGAGGGAGTACCACTCATCCAAGCATTCCCTCCATCACAGGCCACAGGAGCAAGGTTGTCCCAGGGGAATCCAGAGCTGCCACTGGCACCAAACTCTTCCAGGGAAAGAGCTTTTCTCAACATGGCATGAATCAGTGCTCAGTTTCAGGTATGGAGCAATCCTTACCCTGCTCAGGAGAAAGGCACATTTCACCATTCAGGGAGAAATTTTGGTGGAAACAGAACTATTGGAGGACACTCTGAAATCCAGGCTGTGCCATTCAGGAGTAGCTGAAGGATCAGACCAAAAAACTCTTTTTAGGAGTGATTAGGGAGCAAGTGCATTGTGATCCTCAGTGGGCACAACTAAAGGAACTAGGAATTTTGTGTCTCATAACTCCAGCACAGTTTTCCTACTATACAAGAAACAGGGTGGCTGCAGGTACTTTCACCAACAATTATGATGAGAATAATTTCTTTTGTGTTTTTCTTGTTTGGGTTTTTTTGGCATTTGGGGGAGGGTGTGGAGTGTGTGTGTTAGCACTATAATGTGATTCAAATGGTTTTTTTATTTATCTTTTCACACAATCTTGTTAAAGCAAGAGCAGCAATGAAAGATTAATCCCTCATCTCCACTGTGTCATGTTCCACTGCTTCAGGTTTTCAAAAAGGACTGAAACCAAATATCTGTTTAACACTGGGTCAGTATGATTTATGGTGTTTTAATGACATCACTACCAAATCAGTCACCTACTAGGTTTGTCTCAGTGAATTAAGTTAAAGTAGTGGCAAAACGACAAAATATTTAATGAATACTAAGAATTACTAAGTATTGATTAGCAGAACATAAAGGGTTTGATTTTAGGACCAAATCATTTTACTTATCTTTAGAACCAAATATTTTTGACCGTCCCTTAATTTTTGCTTTTTTATTTACCAAAACATGTCACTGTCATATTTTCTGAAAAATCTCTTTGCCCAGGATTCTTCCCTCGGAAGCTGAGAAGCCTCAGAGAAAAAATGAAAACATTATTATCTCATTTGCTTCTCCTGTGTTTTGCTGCTTTGGAATGTGGTTGGACATTGTTTATCCATGTCCTGGTTTAGGGCAAATTTGGTAGAGAATTTCCAAAGGAGGGCCCCTCCAGAAAACAAACCCACAGGGCCCCTCCCCCCTGACCAGTTCGGGAAGAATTCCTCAGAGAGAAGTGGAAAGAACCTGTTTATTTACCAGGCACAGCACCCCCCAGCACACAAAATGAACAATACTGGATGACACCACTCTGGAAAATTATGACAAATTCAGAAACTCTCTCTTGGGGGTGGTTGCTCTGTTCTCAGTCCCTCCGGTGCTGGGCAGCTGCTGCAGCCACAAGGTGTAAACCCTCGGTGTTCCCAGGTCCCAGTCCGGAGCAGGTTCGAGATGGTTGAAAAAAAAGAGAGGGGAAACAGTCCAGGAAGAAATTTGGACTGTTTAGCTAAAGAGCAGAAGCAAAAAGCAAAAAGCAAGCAGAAGCAAAGCAAGCAAGAAGCGAGAGTGAGCAAAGCGAAAAGCAAAAGCAGCAAAAGCAAAAGCAGCAGTGTCCCTGGGTCCCGCCAGGCTGATAAGAAAAAACCAAAACAAAACTTTCCCTCTTCAGAGCCAGTCTTAAAGGTACAGAACATAATATCCAACATTAACAGAACACGTGAATGGAGATACAAGCATCATAACGTCACCCTAGGACAATCCAACATGTGAATTGTTTTTGACTTAATGACCAATCACAGTCAGGCTGTGTCAGGACTCTGGAAGGAGTCATGAGTTTTCAGTATTATCTTTTAGCTTTCTGTCTGTATCCTTTCTCTATTCATTATTATAGTTTTAGTATAGCATTCTTTAATATAATATAGATCATAAAATAATAAATTAGCCTTCTAAGAACATGGAGTCAGATTCATAATTTCCTTCCTTCGATGTGGGACCCAGAAAATACCACAAACACAGACTTTACAAACCATTAGTTCCTTTGCCTTACTCAAGCTGCATTTGGCTGTGTCCAGCTTACTCTTCTCTATCTTTGGGAAGAGGTCTGCATTCAGCACCCAATTTAGTGTAAAGAGAACAGGTACATTCAGAGAAACCAGGGAATGTAACCTGTTTATCTCCACAGCACCCAGATGATAGATTCTGCCCTCAGAGTGGCTGACAGTGAACTTCTCCCTTGCTTTGTACAATGTTCTGGACAAAATAATACAATATAGCTTCCCATTGTTGTTCAGGCTCCCACTTCTGACACCCCTGGGTTGTAAGAGGCAGGTAAGTGACAATGTGTTACACATATACCCACAATGGCATGTCTGAAGAATTAAATTATTAAAGGCACCACTGCCAGAAGCTGAAAAAATGAAGGATTGAATTAAATACCTCCAATAGAACCCTTTCTTCTCCCAAACCTGCTGCATTACACAGCAACCAGAGGACAACAAATCACCTCAATGGACCTGTAAGACAAAATGGGAAAAAACAATTTTATTTAAAGGTTTCAGGGAAGTATGTGTTGTTTTGCTGCTGTTCTTGTTTGCTGTTGTTTGTGGTTTTTATAATATGTCAAAGGTTTAGCAAATTCTAAGGTATGAGATGACTTCACAATGAAAAATGATCTATTCAGAAAATGTCAAAAGTAGAATGTTTGGCTGCCTTCAAATTCTTCCCTTAGGTTGGCAGAGGGAGACCATGTGTGATAGGGAGAGACAGAGAGGTTTAGAGAATTTTATTTGCTTTGAGCAAAATGGTTTTGAAGATTATAGATATCTGTTGTTCTTGCTTTTAATAGATATAGATTTGGGCAAACCCACATTTTTTTACAGACTATCAAAATACATGAAATCGCAATTAAATGTGTAAGCAGCCCCATCACTCCTCTCCCCTGACACTGGTATTAAGGATTGACTGAGTCAAATCCAGGAGTTTTACTGCTTCATCAAGGGATTTGCCTCTTTTTGTGGTTGCTGTGAGCCCAACCTCCCTGCAGACAAGGTGCAGGAAAGAATATGCAACATACACTCAATCTTTTGAATAAAAAAAGCCCTCAAACTTTTTGCAATGCTGTATTTTATAAAAAAATTGCTGAAATTTCCCACTCCTGGAGCACAGATGCCAAGAACTCTGCACAACTGCAACATCTACAGCTCTGAGCACAAATCCCAGCCACGTGTGCAAATTCATTTGGTTCACAAAAATATTTGTACAGTTTATGGACACACAAATTTCCCAAGGCTTTTTAGTAATACTAAATATCTTGCTATTGTTTGCTCGTGGCCTTGGGTAAGAATTACTAAATGGGTGCTTGGCTTAACTGTAATGGAAAGCGGATATGAAAATAACAGGTAACAGCAATATAAAGCAAATGATTCAAAGCATCTCCATTAAAGCATCACCCCAAGCATCAGAGGAATGGTTATGAAACAAGAGCACAGCACTTTCCTCCTTAGCTGCTCCTTTGTGAGAAAGGAAATGGATCAGGTAAAAGACAGAAAATCTATATCCATTTTTTTCTAAATGGCCTATTACATCAGAGTAACACCTCAATATCATATTAAGAATTTTATAGCTCAGCCTATTGGATTCACATGAATTTGATATCTGGTTTTACTTGCTGAACACAACTCTTTGTGGGCACAAAGGGCTGCTGTGGGCTGATGAAGGTCCTGTATGAAGGCAGCCTGCTCCCCTCCACTCTCAGGCCCTTCCATGATGCTTCCAGCACACAGTGATCTTTGGAATTCACCTCACATGCAGGTTGGTTTTGTTGTTTTTTTCTCTAGTTTTTCAGGTATTGCAGAGATTGACAAAAGCAGGGCTGTTGCCCCGTTCTTCTAAGTTCTTCTAAGCCTCCTGATGTTTACATTCTTGTAATGAAGTTTCTCATGCATTTTTATGTAAATAATTATTGTTTTACATTCTTTTCTGGAGAAAGAGAAACTTGATAGACTTTTGGTTTGTCCAATGTTATTGGAGAGGTGGCACTTTCATCCTCCAATCCACTGTCACTTTTGCAAGTCTATAAATGTTAGAGTCAGAAAATAAACATCCCTTCTTTTTTACCTTGGAAGTTCCAGCATGTGTGTCATTCTATTTCACGTCCTATAGCAACATGGGGCATCAGTTGTGGTTCCTTGGACCTCTGCTATGAAAGGAGACTGGAGAAGCGTGAGGGGTCCAACATGCAGCCAACAGCACTAGAGGGGATGAGAGGATTGTTCATTGGCTCTGCTGAATGGGACATAATGTCCAGGCTGGGATGTGCTGGCTGGAACTGTGGTCTGAGCTGGATATCAAAAGGGCTAATTCAATTTCTTCTTTGTCCTGTGAGGGTCCCTGGGCAGTGAATCACCCCTCTGGCTCTCCAACAGCCACACCAGCTGGGCTGGGTCAAGTAACATTTAACCAATATTTCATCACTGTGGGAAAACAAGTTCTAGATCTTGTGTTTATATTCTGGCTTTTCCAGACTTCCCTGCTGGGACAAGCCTTCAACCTTTTGAAGGGGTAGATAAGCATGAATAAAAGGAAATGCCTCACTGATCTGAGGACTGTCACTCCCCAGGGATGGGCCATCCAGGCAGCAGGGTCAGCCTGAGACTCAGTCCCCTCCCAGTTGTGCCCTTCTCCTTTCAGTGCAAGCACAAGGGTTGATTGGTTCTCCCTGGGCTGGCACAGGCACCTCTGCATCAGTAACACTCCCAGGTCCATTGTCAGCTTCTGCAACCAGTCAGGGCTCATGCTGCAGGTGGGTCTTTAACTCTGTTATCCTCCACTTGATCTGTTTTCTGTCTCACCTGGGTGCAGGCAGTTCACTTCTGGCTTCTGCCATGTCCAGAAACACCTTTCTCATGAAACAGTCACAAAAGCATCAAACAGCCACAAAATCTATTCAAATCCCCCTCCAACCACATGGATCCCATCTCCGTGGAGCCTGCTACCTGCTATTTGTATCCCTTTGGGTCTTTGGAGTGCTGCCTCTCCATTTCAGGAGTCCCCTCATTTACCCCAAGTACCCCCCTAAATGTCCTTGCATCTGGAGGCCATCCACTCTCACCTTCTGCCCACGTAACCATATCACAACAACCTCCAGAGCTGCAGTCCCTTGGCCTAGGATATTATTTCTGATTTACTTGCCATCACTCAGGGCCTCCCCAGTACAGTGTGTGTGTGCCAAAGATATACTTCATCCACTGAAACTGCCTGGTCCTGAGCTTCCCTCAGGGGAGCCTGGCTCTCTGTCATATTCACAGTTGGATGAGCAACAATTTTCCAGAGGTGAACATAGCAAACTGAAGCCACTAGTTCCAGGCAGATACATATGTTGACTTTTCAACCCAAATCTAAAATCTGAAGTACATTTATTTTATTTTTCCAAGGCAGCTATGCTCCAGTGCTGCCTCCAAAATTCAGTGTGATGGGTATCTTTCACACAGCCCTGTTCCTCAGACTTGCCTGCCAGTTTTATATTAGAAGGTGACGCCTTAGTACTGCTGGGTTTGCTGCTTGCTTTCCTAGTCTGACACTGTTCTGTACTGCATTAACTACTGCCCTTGGGATGGCAGGAAGAAATGCATAGCAGGAAGAGTTGGGGCAGAAATTATTAAGTAAGGTCTGGCTTACATTCACTTAAACATGACTCAGCCTTTGTCTCCATGCCCAGTCAAAAGAATCTGTATTATGAATTATGTCACCCTAAAGCTGATGGCTAAGTAATCACATACATCATCCTCTAAATTGCTCCTTTCTGTTAATTGCCTGAAAAAGGAAACAAAGTAAGATAAAATGGTTCCTCTCTCTGGGAGGAAGAGCTCAAGAGCTCAGACTGATCCCTGTATAATTTAAACAATGTTCATGGCTTTCTTCATACTCAGACATGACCTATCTGTGGGTGGAATCAATTATCCTTAAAAGATATCCACTGGGAGCATAACCAGCCACTGGAAGCAGGACAAAGATGAGACCCAACCCTCCAACAATTCTTCCCCTTCTCTGTGTAAGTGGAGAAATGTAAAATACTGGTGCAGATACAGGTCTGTGTAAGAGTGTGGTATGGGGATATATTAATATTATCTTCAGCAGGTTGCCCCTAGCAGCTGCTGTGATGTGCATGGGAGGCACTCACAATGCACAGGTTCCCCCTGTTCAGTGAACAACCTTTCCAGCACACATTTATATTCAAGTCTGATCCCTGCTAGGTGTCCCAAGGGCATATCAGCATCAGTGTTCAGAAGGAATATGTTTTCTAACATATTAGAAATGTTTGATCAAGTGTTAGGTCAGTCTCTTCACATGCCTGTCACCGTGTCCCTTCAAGTCCTTTAATCACAATGGGGTTAGGGTTTTTTCCTGTTATCTCCCAAGAATAAATAAGTTTGCTTCTTTTTTAGCCTTGGGCCTATTTGGTGGAAATCAAAATAGACTGAAAAACAAGTGGTATGTGAGAACCACCATTTATTTCTAGAATGTTTTCACTGTCTCTACTCAAGGAAGGGCTTAAGCTCACCATGACTTGTGCTGTCAGCCAGTTCCATCCACATGACACCCAGAACTGATTTTTGATGCTTAAATATAGTCAGAAAGTACTGTCATACCCCATCTCCCAAGCTGTTTTTCCTTTGCCTACAAGCAGCATCTTACTCTAGGATGAAAAGCTGGAGGATTTCTTCAGAAGCTCTGATTTCTTTTCTGCCTTAAAATAACGAGACTCATAAATAAAGCAGAACTGTGCCCTCAGAATCAGATAGTGCTGCTCAGTGTGTGATCACAGGAAACAGATGAAGGCCCCTGTGGCCTTGGTGACTCTCTCTGTTGTGTAGTTGAAGTGTTTATGTGCAAACAAGGATAAGGAGTTCTCCAAGTTCTCCTGTCAGTGATTTTTCTTCCAAGTTTAAGTGATTCATGTGACCCATCATGGCTCCTATGTATGACAAGGTGAAGCATGTCTTGATCAATGGTGTGATTCTTCTCAAGATAAAGATGACATCTAAGATGGGTCAGATGGTCAGATGAGCACTAAATATACATATTTCTTTCCCTTTAACTAGAAGGGAAAGATACCTAAAGTTGGGTGAAATCAATCTTGGCAAAGAGGTAGACCCCAACACAGAAAAAGTAAAGTAGAGTTTGGAGTCACACAGCAGTTCAGGCACTGAATATGGAATAAAATGCAGGTTCTGTTTTGTCTGTTTTGTCTGTTGTGATATTTTTGTCCTGTTGAACCTGTTCTCCCCAGAGCTCCTGAAAAAATCCAGGTGTTCAGTCTGATATTTGTGTTGAAAGGCCAGTGGCAGAATAGATGCTGAAACTGCCCTTATGCATCATAAAGAAGCAATAAAGGGAGCAAACTTGTTTTTTCACATTTCAGCTTTGTAATTCACCATAAAAAGGAAAAGCTCCCAATAGTGTCTGTGGCATCCAGAGTTCATAAGAGCACTTGCTGTAAGACCTGCTGAAGCAGTGGCATCTTCTCTAACAATCTACAGCAACCTAAAAAAATAAAAAGCCCTATAAAATTGTCCAGGAGAAAGAATCAAATCCTAATGAAATTACAAGAGCCTGCAAATAAGACTGCCATAAAATGTTGTCCCAGCCCTACCTGCTCTTAGCAAGAGTTGCATTGCAGTGGCCAAAATTCTCAATGATTTCTTTCCAAATAATGTTGGCAGGTGGGATATGTGCTTTATTGATCTACAGCCAATTAATATTTGGCATATGACAGCCCAGGGAAATGCAGTGGGAATTCCAATCTGTGTTTTAGTTATGTTTCAGGGATCTCTGCACTCCTTTAAGCTCCACTGAGGGGCCAAGGCTACAACAAAGGCTGCTGGTGCTGAGAGCTGGACAGCAGGATAAATAATTAGGAATGCACAAGATACTAGACAAACACATTCAGAAATTGTAGTTGTCATTAGGTATATTTATGGATTTCTGTTTTTCTGTTCATTTGACTCCTTGCCAGGAGTGTGACACCATTGCCATACTCTCCAAAACCACCAGGAGTGCAATCAGTCATAGGAATTGTCTTTACTCAATCTTAGGAAGAGGTAAACACTTGTGATACATCATTGTTAGTGTTGTGCTCAGTGTATGGAGCTTTCCCCTTTATTTTTGTTCCCAAAAAAAGTAATAATTTTCAGGAGAAGAATAATGTGTGCCCTCAGTTATCATCTTTCACCAGCCTACTTTCCTCTTGCTCTGGATTTTACCAGCATGGCATCACCATGTCTTTAGCCCCTGGTAAGTTTTCATTTCATCTAAGGATATTCACAGTACAAGAACAAAAAAGTCAGAAGTTGAGCAGGCATCAGTTTACTTTCACCTCAGCTGTATCTGGATCCAGTTTTGTAGCAGGGTTTAACAGCACAGAGTAAAAGCCACCATCTGTGATGGTAACTCCCTGCATTCATGATTTAGAAACATGATTTTCTCTCCTGTGAAAACTATACCAGCCCTGTTCAGTAACCCTCCAAAAAACACCTGCAAATTCATTACAGACATAAATGCATACAAAATAGACAATACAATGCATACAAAATAGGGAAAAGATTCTTAGAATATCACATTATCTCAGGGCAGAATGAGGTATATTTGATGGCAGTTAGTTCTTCACTCTAAAGCTTCTTCCCAATACTACCTACCCCAGCCAAAAAAAAAAAAAACAAATACAAATGAAAAGACAAAGGGAAGTACATATCTGGGATATGCTGGCATATGAAGACCTCCCAGAGCTGTACCTAAGAAATGTAAAATAACAGTGAGAAGCAGCATTACATTGTGTGTTCAGAGGCTGCTCTGTCAGGTTTGTTTTTCAGAGCTGTGTGGTGCCATATGGTACAAACACACCTCCAAAGACTGGGCTTGGCCTGCAGTTGGAGGGGATTTTCCTTCTGTGCCTCCGTAAGATCCCTCCTCTCTTGCCTTGCAGCCACCTGCAGGTCCAGTCTGATGGGAAAGAATTGGCAAATTAGTGGTGAATTAGTGAATTAAGGATCAGCATTCCCACTCCCAGCAAAGACCAAGCACTGGCTGTTGATGAACTGCAATCTGTTCAAGGGGAAATTATAGTCCAAATTTTGAGGGTAGCTTCCATTCATTCTTCAATTTGTTCTCCACCCTGTTGCTCTCCACACAGGCTGGCTGTGAATGGATAATTTCAGCACAGGTTTCAGCTTTGCATGCTGGCAAATTCCCTGAGTGGATCCTCTAAAGTGGTTATCGCATGACCTAAGAGAAGTAAGAATTACCTTTTTAATACATTCCGGAATTTCAGTTATCTGCAATAGTTCATTGGAGCAGATGGTGAGATGAAAAGCAACTCTTGCCTTCACACTGAGCAATGCTCTAGGTCTGATTCAGACCTGCACAGTGAAAACCCCACTTTTAACAGAGACTAAAATGAACTGAGATTCAATATTCTACCACCACCACAAAAGTCCAGTGTAGTAGAGCTAAACTCCAATAGACAACTTTGGTAAAAATGAGGGAGATTGTTAAAAAGTTAAATCAACCAGCTGAGGGAATTAAAACCCTTTAGGCAGTATGAAGACCACAGAAGGATGTGAAACTGGAAGCACAGTGAATACCAGCCATTAAGGAAATCTTGAGGAAGGATAACAGGAAAGCAGGATGATGACACAGCAAAGAAAAAGAGGTTATTAGAATTACGAAGGCATCATTTCACAGACTGAAACTGTACCTAAACCAAATAATAGTAATAAAAATACTAGTGAAGTATCATAAATTTTTTACAGACAATGGAGGTGCATTGGGCTAGATAATCTTAAAATTGGGAAAAATCACAAATTGGCAAACCAAAACCACTACATAAACACAAAATAAATCAGGCTTGCAGAAAAAAACTTTTTGAGAAGCAAATTACTAAAAGATTAAAACAAATAGTAATTTCTTCTTCCAATACAGCAGGAGCAAAATGCCAGCCTGGGGAGCCTGTAGGGCCAGCTGATAATCCCAGTAACAAGGATCACTCAGGAAAGACAAGGCCATTGCCAGGCAGATAACAAATTCTTTGTACAGGTGTTAGCTGTAGAAGAAACTGAGAAGAGTCTTGTATAGCCTGTAGGTCTGTCTGAGACTGAATAATCGCAGGAGAGGTGCTGGGACAAACACTAAAAGTCAATGCCAGCCACTGACCAGGGCATCCACTCCTGCTAACAGAGCCCAGTGATGAAATAGCCAAAATACCAATGGCAACATTTAACCTTTGCCTTAAAGCTCTCTTGGGATCAGAAGGATGTAGCAGGTGGAAAATGAAAGGACCACAGGGGGACTTGGGATAGCAAAAGCCTGAAAGCCTGGTAGTTTCACCAGTCAAGTTAGTAATAAGGTACAAGAAAAACAAATCAATCTTAGATTGTGTGATTTGTTTCAGACTTTATTCCCATCATAGTTGAGTTGTCAGTGGCTGTATGTGGTGCTGTTCATGTGGCAGGGAAGAGTTGGATAACACAACATAATTGGCTGAGCCCCTGAACTCGGTGCTCCCAATACAGCTTTTCCAGAGCCATTTCCTGCACCTCAGGGATTTGCAGGAGCTGAGCACTGAGGCTTGATAAGCAAGCAGCAGGATGCACTGCTAGGATTAATAGATTTTTTATCCCAATTGGAATGGTCACTCTTATGTTGTTAACACTCCTGTGACATCTTGCACTGGCTGCTGTAAAGGTCCAAGCTGTCATGTTGGTGCTTCTTTCATGAGAGCAAAATTGCTGTTTCTTCAAATTAATACCGGATCCAAGTATTTCTGCTGGTGGCACATCAAAGAATGAATCTGAATTGTCAAAAAAGCTCAAGGGAAGCCAAAGTTTCAGGAAGCACTTCATGCTGGTCTGATTCTGCTTCTTTTAAAACCAGTCAAGTTTCACTGCAGCTTTTTAGTTCTCAGCTGGGTATTGGGGAGTTGTTTATTTGTGCTAAGACCTTCAGTAGGACTCTAGGGCACAACTTCTTGATCACAGAAATATAAACAAATGACCTCTCCACTCACCCCTGTTATGCAGCCCAGCTCTGAAGTAGTTTACTGTTTGGGGGTGTTTGAAATCCAGGCCTGGCCAGATTGTTTCTGGAGATATTGGTGTATCAAATCACAGGACATGGGGTCACCATCTGAAAGCACAGACACAAAGAGCTTTTGTCTGGAGGCTGAAAAGACCAAATAGCTCCTTGTGGCTGTGCTCCTCAGAGCTGTGTCTCCTCCAGCCTGCTGCCTGTGTCTCACCCCAGCAGTGCCAATCTTTCACAGCACAAAGCACAGAGCTGCAGCAAGCAAGGCATTGATACCGGCCATGGACTGGCCAAGTGAGGAATAAAGACTCTTGTGCAGGGTTGTAAACCTGCCTACAAAGCAGCAAACACTACTCTCTGGAAGAAAAAAACAATCCTTACAGTCCTGTTTTTCCCATGTCTTAGAAGCCAATCTGCTGGCTTGTGGAAATGTATTACCCAATGCTGAGAGGCAGAATTTTCTACAGCACTGGTCTCTGCAACTTTACTTTTCCTCTTAAAATTCATGTTTGCCTCAGATCACCATTTCCAACAAAAATGTGCAACAAAAAATAATCAAAGCCAGAATCCCCTCCTTGCTTTGACTTTCCTCATGCAGGCACAGAAGCATCTGGTGCTTCTGACAGTGACACCATAGCCCTTGTTATAATAAATTTCTGCCACCAGAAACAGAAAGTCCAGGCTTGCACACCAGATACACCAAAACAGATGACTTCTTCAGAGATTTCCTGCTTATTTCACACAGAAAGGCTCCTTTAATTCTCTGAGTTTCTCAGCCACATGGGTTTTGCAGCCTGATAGTGAATTATAATGGAACAGTCAAAAACTGCTATTGCCAGTGAATTTTACATGGAAATGCTGACATATCCTGACCGTGGGCAGCAGCAGCACTGCAGAGACTGATGGACAGACAGATCTCCCTGATCTGAATGTAGCAGGAGGACATGGCTTGCTCACTTGCAATTCAGGACTGATACACCTCATCCTCCTGTGGAGCACGGGGACTGCACAGCACACCAGCCCTCTGTTATCATTGGGATGCAAGGTGCATCTGCCTCTGAGAAAAATCCTTGGAAAAAGCGCTTTTCACATCGTTTCTGCAGCTTCGCCCAGAATGAAAAATCACTTCCTGGGGTTTT
The DNA here is from genome assembly GCA_024865655.1 of Emberiza elegans. Taxonomy (NCBI): domain Eukaryota; kingdom Metazoa; phylum Chordata; class Aves; order Passeriformes; family Fringillidae; genus Emberiza; species Emberiza elegans. The sequence goes on along the minus strand of JALJVW010000206.1, from coordinate 10,714,018 downwards.
TCTGTGAAAGAAAAATGGGGTTTTTTGTGTGGATCAGCAAGTAGAAGACTTGCTTTGTCTTCCTGCTTACTGATATAATTGGTTTATCTCTTTCTTAAAGCCAGCTCTCCCTGGCCATTCTCCATCTAGGCAGAGCTCTAACAAACACTGACAGGTGTCTAAGGTGTAAAAAGGAGAAACCAAATTCTGATCCCACTTTTGCCACAGTAAATCTAACCCAAATCTCCTGATTTCAGGAGTTTAACTGCCCCTGTCACACAGCTGCCACCTGCTGATACAAGAAATGGAGACGCAGCAGACAGCAGGGAAGATCTGCAATTGAGAGTTTCTGCTGATTCCTAAAATAAGTGATCCATTGGGATGCAGCATCCTACAGGATATTTCTGTCTTCCATTAACTGCTTCTGATAAGAAAATTTACTCCAATTTTGTTCTAAACCACAGTGACTTTCCTGATTTTTACAGAACATCTTGTTTCAGCTGAGGATTTGCCATTAGGACCACATAATTGCACCATAAATTCAAAGACTCCAAACTCTCATATGGATGGATATTAGGAATCATTCATGGTTTGATCATTTGGGAGAACTGTAATCTGGCTGGTGAGGAATGTACAGTTTGCCAAATGGATTGGATTTCAAACAGCAACCAGCATTCAAGTACAATCAGGCACCACAATGGTGTTACAGAAACATTTGGTGTGGTGGCTGGATTTTCTTAGCCTCTCTGCCAATAGGTGTGGGCATGTCACACATTCCTTCTTTATAGCAGTATAATGTGGAAAATTACATTCTCTTCTTATATAATGTTCAGATCAGTAGCTGAAAAACTTATAGTGTAATTTTTTAAAGTTTTTTAGTAATTTATGACAAAGCCACACAATAAATACGGTCTTTTCCTTCCTGGTGTATTTCCTTTCTCACGTGTGCCAGCCCTTTGTGCAGCCACCCACTTTGACTCCTTAACAATTAACCAATATATAAACCTGAATCCACTCAATTATTCATTTAAACAACTGTCCTGCATTAGTGTCAATGAAAAGTTCCAGAAAAGGGGAGGGGAGGGGAGGGGAGGGGAGGGGAGGGGAAGGGAAGGGAAGGGAAGGGAAGGGAAGGGAAGGGAAGGGAAGGGAAGGGAAGGGAAGGGAAGGGAAGGGAAGGGAAGGGAAGGGAAGGGAAGGGAAGGGAAGGGAAGGGAAGGGAAGGGAAGGGAAGGGAAGGGAAGGGAAGGGAAGGGAAGGGAAGGGAAGGGAAGGAAGGGGCTGTTTGGAATTCTCATAATCAATGAAGAAGAAAATGAACATTAGGAAAAAAGATAGCTCATCAATAAAGATCATCTTGCAGATCAAAAGTAGAAGTCACAGACATGAATGTACATTTGTTATTGTATAACTGTATAGTCTTCAAACAAAGCACTAAGCCCAGCTGCAGAAATGCTACAGTCCAGCTAAAGGCTAATGGATTTGTACAGGGGCATCTTGACCCAAAAATTCCTGTTACTGGTGATGATGAAGATGAAGGTCTCTCCAACCTGACTTCCAGTTTTGAGTTTGACTTTGCATTTGATATTTGGCAGAAATTATAAAATTAATCTTTTACTTGCAAGACAAATAAATTGACTGAGAGGTCTGTGAACACCAGCCCATGGATTTCTATTTTGAAGGACACTTTCTCTGGTTCTCCGGGGCTCTGATAATGTGAATATTGCCCACAACACAGCAAGCAGTGAAGGTTTAGCCCTCCCCAGTAAAGCACAGTCACACCAAAACAAAACAAAAGTCACACAAAGAGATTATACATACACATCTTTCAAGTGAACCATCTCTAAAAGGCTCTGAGAAGTGGCACTGATGGAGAAAACTCCTTGGGACACCTGCTGCCCAAACAGCAGCACAGCTGATGGGTACTGCAGGGCCTCTCACACGCAGACTTTGCTTTGCCCAAACCTGGGGCCGAGTGAGGCCAGGAGGGTTGGCTCCATGTTTCATGGAATCAGGAGCTCTGCCTGTTTCCCTGAAGAGCATTTCCATCTCCACCATCCGGATGATGACAAAATCTCTCCTAGGAGCACCAGTGCAGTTTGTGTGTGAGAGCAAGGACAGATTCCTACATCTGGCTCCTCATTGTCCCTTCCCACATCTGCAGCCCCGAGCTGGATCTGCCCTTAGTGTGCAGCTGATGCCTCACACACACCATCCCTACAGCACCAGTGATGCACAAGGATCCAAGTTCCACTCCAAGTCTTTTTTATGTCAATGTTATCACTTATATAATCCCCTGAAGTTTTGTATGGTGGAAATTAGTGATGGAACATTTAAATCCCCACTTTTCAGTAGACTGCATAAACTGATACCCATCAGCCTGTCTCCATTCTCAAGCATCACTGTGCCAGGTATGGAGTGAAAATGAATTTGATATGTGTAAGTACTTGTTTAGCTTCAGGGTCCTGTTAAGGCTATCTCAGGGAATTGAGAAAGCAGTCTAGACTTGTAATATATTTTTCCCTACCAGCAAAAATGTATTTACACTGTTTAAATACAGGAGACATTGTTTTTGTGGGGCACCAAGATAGATTATTTCAATTATTTTGACTGGTTTATCACAGACAGAAAGAGTGAATACTCATTTGAAGTCAGAAGGAAGTATCTTTATTTTCCCCTTGCTGTTGTTCTGTTTCGTTTTGTGGTCTGGTTGGTTATGGGATTTGAGTTTTGGGGTTTTTTTCATTTTAAATGTTTTTCTGGTATCAAGTAATTTTTTTTTTTTTCACTTAAAATGTTTCTATACTGTCTTTCCTGGAGTCTAGGAGCAGAAGACATATTTAACTCTGAGACCTTCCTCTTAAAAAAAACCCCAGGAATATACTGTTCTAGTCACCATTTGCCGAAAAAATGAAATTTTAATGGATGGGATCACATCTCCAACAGGAGTTGTGGAAACCAAAATCTAAATGTCACCTGACTGTGAAAAAATTGCTATTACTTTAGTGTGTAACCCCTTAGCTCTGATCTTTGCCTCAATATGTTTTTGCCAGGTGCTCCAGAGAATGTCTGAACTCACAAAATATGAGGCCAATCAGAGGATGCTTGTCAATACTCTTGAGCATTAGAGCAATAGTGAATTATGGAAAACTTCTATTGCTTGAGACAGTGGGGTCTTTGGTCTCCTTGTGTGAATCTTCCTTTCTCTGCCCGATGGCATTGACATTGCTTTCCCCCTCTGCAGCTCAAACCATAACCTCCCACATTTACCAGCCAACAGTGTCAGAGCTGCTCTCTCAGTATCTCAGTCACTGCTGTGCAACATCAGCATTTATGCAGCATCACAAATGCCAGCTGGTACCCAGCTCCCCACTAGGATTTAGTCTCAGACCCACAACGGCTGTTAAGTAAATAATTCCATCAAAATCACTGATTAGATGGCTAATTCCTATCTGGACAGTTGTATACCTTTGAGGGCCTGGGTCTTGGCCACACCAATGCCATTTGGAGTAAAGTATATGTGCCTTGATTAATTTTTTAATGAGGCCAAAATTAAGGTTGTTTTATGATGGGAGTTAAATGTTATTTGTCCCTTTACAAACTACTAGTCCAAGAAAATGTGGTAAGAAGCGGATGTCTTCTAAAGGCTGTAAGTTCCCAAGGGCAGAATAATTAAATTTTCCAAAATACTTATCATAATTATGTTTTGTTCAGAGATTAGTCGAGCTCTCCTCTTGGGATCAATTATGAGTCATCCTAAACCCAGAAGCAAAAAAGTTTTTCTGTAAATCCTATTGAAATGAGCACCAGCTGTTCCACACAATAAAGTAGATTTTTCCCCCCCATACATTTTAACATGCTAGTGAAGTTATTAAAGCGTGGCTCTTGGTCATTCTCCAGCATTTTGCACAAAGCACTTGAAGGTCACTGTGGCTGGCAATTAGAGAGTGGGATATGCAAAGGAGCCACGAGCCAGGTGCAGGAGTCAGTTTCTGTGAGAGAAATTAATGTTGCTCTGCATTTTCTGATGGAAAGAAGCAGCAGGTGAGGAGGTTAGAACAGAACAGCAGAAAAAAAATCAAAGGGCCCAATTCTGATTATCTCATCATTCCCAGCCTTCAGCAATTCTTGTGGAAGCAGATCTCTCATGTCCTGCTCCTGCAAAAAAGGTGTCATTCTAGTAACTTCAGCATGAGGAAAGTGGTTTGGGGTGCTGATTGTCCTAGTATATTTCTAGGGACAGCTTAACTCTCAATTTACAATAATACCCCCTAAAAATCACATGTGAATGGAACCTAATGCTTTAGCTCTGTAATTCTGACCCTCTTTGATGCTGAACAGGTGCAAACACTGCCAACAGCTTGAGTACTGAGCACAAACACCTTTCATTCATGTTCAGAGGGGGTAGAAATTATCAACATCTTATCCAAGCCTGCTACTTTAGACCAGAGAGTTAAAATATTCATTGGGTAATGTTCTCCAGACCCTTTCTGTCCCCCAACACAGGACTGGCACAGGCCAGTGGATCCAAGCACATTTCATAACTAAACCTATGTTGCAAAAAGACACCCTAGGCTTTGCCTTTGTGTGTTTAAGGCTTTAACACTTTTGGAAAAACCTTGTATTTATCTGTATTCATCTGCTATACTCAGCATTCAAAAGATAGTCCTGACAATGATTAGAGAGGAAAAGAAAGAGCAAGTGGTTCTCCAGTGTCTTAAAGAAGTTTTGCCTTTGCATTTCCAGGATGGTAGATCCCTTTCAGTGGGGGTGAGGATTGATTCAGAAATGTCCCATACTGGACTCCTGGCTGGATGACACCAAGGTAGTGCTGCTAACACCACAGAAAAGAGAAGACTCACATCCTGCATCATCACACATGCATTGCCCATCTCTCATCTTTGACTGGTTTAGTGAACTTGATGATCAGTTAAAATTACAAAGGAAGGATATTTTCCATAGGGAATAGTCTGCCTGTGACAAGAAAAAGCAGATCCTATTCTCAGGAATTATCTTCTCTCATTATTAAAATAAAACCCCTAGTTTTTATTCATTGTGACAAATCTCCTTTCTGCATCAATTAAAGACCTACTGAAAAGATAAAGATTTCAGTGGGCAATTTCCTTCGTGATGCTTTGCACTAGAAAAGGATTTATTTATCAGCTCTGACTGCGAGTATCATCAGCCAATCAGTGCTGAAAGGTAAATCAATTGCATGAGCCAAACAGATCAATAAAAAATGGAGTCATTAATTTTGCTCAAGACACTTTACAGGATATCATTTGCCTAACAAGAAGGAAACACAATTACATCAATAACCTCTTAGGGTTAGAAAGGTCTGCTATAAGAAATAATTGGAAGTGATTATAAAGATCAGATTTCCACATTTACAAAGATTAAAGCATTGCAAAGTGTGATCTCTCCTTTGAAAAGCTATTTCTTCAACTGAAGGGTACTGTAAGCAGGAAGAAGAAAAAAAATACCATTTGCATTACCCAAAATTCAAGCCAGACAGCTTAGGAAACAGTGTTTAGAATACATATGATGCATTAATCTTGCCAATAAGAGAGAAGTGTCACTTCGTCTTTATTGAAAGTAAGTCTGTTATCAAAGTGATTTCTATCCCCATAGAGCACAGGTCACCATGGTACAAACACCTGTCTGCAGATGGCCCTGCCCAGCCTGGGGAATCCCGATGCCAGAGGGTTTCCTCACAGGAAAACCTTCTGCTGACAAAATCAGCAGCAGAATCAAGGCCTGTGTGGAGATGGATGCTGTTATCACACCACGTGTCTGCTGCAGGCTTGTCTCTGAAGGACACAAATGACCCTCAGACTCCTCAGAACCACACAGCTACAGCAGCTGATTGACAGGGCATCTGCATTAATTTATTCAGCCTAATTTCTCAAGCAGAGATTGCATGCCAAACTGGCAGTCCCATTCCCCAGAGCAGTACTTGGTTATGTTACTTCATATGGATTGCACAAGCACATAAGCATTTGGTCAGTTCATAAAGCAACCTGCACTGGCTCTGCAGGTGATCACCTGGCATGGCTGTACCCAGCCAGATCCCTCTGGATGTGAAAATACAACATAAGATACTGAGCAAGGGTGAATCAAACTAAAAGTACATTGCCATGAGCCCCAGAAGTCATGGACTAGAATCCTAAAACAATCTGGGTAGGAACAGACCTTAAAGATCATCTAGCTTCAACCTCCCTGTCTATGCAGGGACACCTTCCACTATCCCAGGCTGCACAGAGCCCCATCCAGCCTGGCCTTGGACACTTCCAGGGATGGGACATCAGAAAAATCTGTTCCAAGGCCTCCCAGTAAAGAATTTCTTTGTAGCCAGTCTAAACCTGCTCTCTGTCTGTTTAAAGCCATTCCCCATCATTCTATCTTTCCCTGCCCTTGCAAAAGGTCACTCTCCAGGTTTCTTGCAGGCACTTTCAGGTACCCCCTCACTCATCTGGGACAAACCTGGAATAGAGCATCCCTCACCTCTTAACTCTTTTCTTGGCCAGCCCCATGCCCTCAGAAATTTTATTTAGGCTTCCTCTCTCCAGGCAAGGGCTAAAAAATTCTGGAAAAGTCTGGGAAAAAAAAAGTGGAATTCAATAAAGGTATCTGCACAACTGAAGGGATGGAAAGCTTGAGAGTGTGACTAAAAACCAATTAAATACAGGACTAATGAGCAGGCTGCCTGTTGTCCATCAGAGGACTAATGCCAAATGCTGCTGAGTGCAGAACTCCTTTGGAAATTAAATGCTAGAAAAATAATGGTCTATCCTGAAATTAGTCTAAACACCTAAGATATCCTAGCTGAAATGTTTTCCCAGAATCAACTTTCTCATAGAGCACTAAGATATCGAAGATATCACCTCAGTACATGTGGAGGATCTTTTTACTGAGACTTTGCTCCTGATTTTGCTTATGCTGATATTTTATATTGTCATTTTGGTGGGATTGTTTCTGCTCACTCAGTTTGGGTGTAGAGCAACAGGTATTTCTAAGCTTGGCACTTTGGCTGTGCTGGTAACCACAGTGGAACAGCAAAGAGATGCTACCAGGATAATAAAGAGAAATTAGGAGACTCATGTGCACTGGAGCGCTCCCACCAAGCTAAAAAGGACTGATGTGTCTGGTGTTCATCAGTGACTTAGCTAAGAAACGGCTGCACAAACAAACAGGCAAACAGAAAACCTGTCAGGAGACTGTCAGGGCCAGTGAGCACAGCTGACAGTGACAGAGCCAAAGACAACACACAGCAATAAAAAAGCCCATTAAAGAAGCACAAGAAGATAAGAAAGGAAATTAGCCAGGCACCAAAGAGCATCCCATTAGAGTGAAATTTGGTGTTAACAACTGCTATTTACAGTCATCATATGGCCTTAATGAGCAATTTGTCTTTGCCAAAGCCTCATGTCCCTACTGCAAGCCACCATGTTTGATGTCCTTTTAATGATCCATGTGTTCCATTTGTAACCACCCAATTAACAATCAGGCTCCAATAGGTCTAATTATCATCTACTGTTAATATTGTTTATGTACTGTGGGGAGTTTGTTAAACCGCGTTTTGCAAAACTGAGATTTTCTAACTCAAAGTCCTGCTCAGCCTGTTAAACTTCTGGAGGGTAATGAACTGGTAAGGACAAGAAAAATATAGCTACAGAAGCAATGTCACCGAGCTGCTGCAGCAATTTCTCCTTTCAGGCCCAATTCTTAGCTGCAAAGAGTGTTTTATGTGCACAAGCCATATGACACGGGCTGCAAGAGCCCAGGGGCTGATGAACAGCCTAGAAGAGAGAAACACTCTCTGTTGATTTACTTGCTGAGAGTGACCACACACTGCTGAGCATCACTTCTTCCATCCTAGAAGTCACCATGCTGCAAACAACCAAAATGAGGGAAAAACTGCAGTCCCAGACACACAGAGGGAGGGCCCAAGTGTGCACAGCTGTGAGTGGACCAGATTAAGAGGATGGATGCTGCTGGCGAACCCAGTTAATGTTTCTCCACAAACAAGGCATGAAAATGGCCAGGAATACAAAGAGAATTTCAGTGCCCCCCCACAGGCCAACACAGAGGTGACAGGGAAAACTCTGATTTATTTGAGGGGCAGGCTAGAAAATCTGCCTATTTCCACCCTGTCTGCTGAAACTGCATCATATGAGACAAGCACAACAAAACAAGTGAATGGAAAAGAAAAACCAAAACAAATGCTACACAACCCCACCACGAATTCCAGCAGCTTTTGAACCAGTTACATGTTTGCAGTCACTTTTTGGGCTCACTTATACAAAAAACAAAATTATTACCAGGTGATGATGTGGTTTGACTTCCTATCCACTAACAATGCCCTGTGGGGGTCCTTAGAGGTATACAATAAATATAAAATAAACAGTTTTAGAGCATCCTTCCTATCACCTCATTATCTCCTTTGAATCTAATCCAGTTTGGGAAAGCAGACTCTCAACTGTACCTTTCAATCTTTGTGTATATGCTGAACATTGGGATTTTCTGAGAAATTACATATCCACAAAGTGTGTTATAGAATATACAATAGCTAATTTAACTCTGTTTTTAGCTTTTTATACCCTGGGTGGTGTAAAAACAAATTAGGGCTTTGCTAAGATTGGACTGTAGATGCTGAAAGAAAAGATCAGTCCAACACCAGTTTTCTTCTCATATTCCTTCTTAATTTCTGTTCCTTGATTTTCTGCATAAATTGGCAATATCTTTCTATGCTGTGTAGCATTGGATAGCTAGCAATCTGGAAAACAACAAAACAACTTTCTATTTCTTTCTATTTATGGAGAATACCTGATCTTTTTTTTTTAAGCAGATTATTTTTATTTTTGCATTAAAAAGACAGGAAAAAAGCATTTAGAAAATCTTTGAGATTCAACAAGATTGAGACTAGGTTAACTCAGAAAAAATCTGTATATGAGAAAAAACACAAAATACAAAATATCTCACAACTTTCCCTGTTGACAGCATTTATATAAATTTTAGTGCAATGTATGAAAAGATATCTGATAGCTTGATATTTTTATATATGTAATCAAAGCTAGAAGATCTAAATCCTCAGAAATGTGCAAATTACATGTGGGACTATTGACCAGTGAATATTAAAAATCACAGAGTCAAGTGAAGCAAGGCTGCCCAAAACAACCAAGGTCCTCCTTGACATACCAGATAGATGCTCTTTGAAAAGCATCTGGAAATCATGTTAAGTTTCCCTTTTATAGCAATGGGCAAAATGAATTTTACTAAAATGAGCAGATTTTGGTCTTAATGACAGAAATAATTTACCAGAAAAAGCAGAGGAAGAAAGGAGGATGTAGAAAGGGACTGATTAACAGCTGCACTTAGACAAGATCAAATAATCTAATAAAATTAAGTATCTCTGCAAGACCAAAATAAGATCCAGAAAACTAGACTCTGTTTGAGTCAAGTAATAAAGATGTTGTAGCCCATAAAAGTTTATGTGGAAACCTACTCCTCTAAAATGCTAAAAACTAATTTAACCCAGAATAGTTATGAGGCTACCAAATTACCCTTTCTTAACTTTCTTTTAATGTCATTCATATTTCATAGATCCCATGACAGATCTCAGTGCAGCACTTGAGTTTCCACCCTGTGAAATCAGACACATAAATGATTTTTTTTTCTCTTCTGATATTTCTGAGAGCCTTTACTGCTATTCCCAGACTTTTACTTGCACTAGCATGTCAGGAAGATGTTTCCTGCCCAAAAGATTTTATCATATTATTGATTGGCTTATTTTACATTTGGTGGATGGACAAGTAGAAAGTGCTTTTCTGAAGTGTCTTCACAACCCCCATCTTCATACATCTGTAATGTGAGCACTTATATCTGACCTATGTAATCAATAGAAAGAAACAGACACTTCTGGGGGCTTCTCTTGACTCAGACGTGTGTTTTCAGGAGGTGAGTCATACCTGTGCAGTGCCTTCTTGTCTCCACTGGTATTAAGGCAGACTGAGGTCATTAGGTCAAATGTAGATTTGATCAGACAACCCGCCCACCCCTGCTAAGTGCATCAAAATGGGAACGTCAAAAAAATTACTGTTGCCCTAAATTATATCTTCTTCCTTTTTCTCCTCATTTCCTGCCTGAACCAGCTCCCTAGGGATGTCATGTTGTTACAGGAGAAAATTTAATTAATAAGTTGGTTCTTGCAGTAGAAATTTCCTGTTAGTCTCAAAGAAGAGCAATGTTCATCCACAGGTTCGGCTTTAGCCATGTCACAATCCAAGTTATTCTGGCTGTTTGTGGGGCAAGCAGAACATGCTAGAGAGAATCATAGAATCATTTAGGTTGGAAAAGACATCTAAGATCAACAAGTCCAGAGCACAGACACATTCTATAGCTCAGAGTGCCCAAAAGGCACACAGTTTGTGTCACACAAACATGTCCTGGACCTCCAGACGATCTGTTTTCCAGCTTCCTCCCACTCCTTTCTGTTCTTCTGCCTCTTTGCACCAAATGGTGAAGAGTGATGAGATAGGAGAGGGATGGCAAAGAGGGAATCTGTGGATGGAGCCACATCCTCAAAAGTGTTTTCTGGCAAACATGGGGACCTGTGGCAGCAGCTGGGGAGCAGTGGCAGCAGCTCTCTGGCCACAAAGAGCAAGGCACAACTGTCCCTGGCATTGTCCTGGGAAAGGCTGTGAGAAGATCAGAGAAAAGAATGAGAAACAATTCTTATCTTCCCTTGAGGCATCTGTAGTTGTGAACATGTAGAATGTGTTATGGAGATTTGTTTGCCAAGGGTGGTTTCTTAATTAGCCAATGGTGATGGTGTTTGGATTCAAGGACCAGCTGGGTGCACCTGTATCATGACTGTCTGTAAGGCTTTCTTAATAAGTATAAGATAATAAAGTGATTGATCAGCCTTCTGAGAAGCATTGCTAATTATTACCCAGCTGAGGGCATGCAGCAGCAGGGACCCTCCAGGGGAAAGATTTCTGGGTTTGTGCCATGGCCACTCCCTTCCTCTGGCAGGAGAAAATAGAGACACAAGCCACAGTGTTCCCCATTCTACACCTGCCTTCTTGCTACCTAACACATGATTCAGTCTCTGTTTTGAGTCTCTAGGTTAAGTGAATCAAAATATGATTTATAGACCAATAATACAATATGAAAAGTATTCTCACTTCCAACAGTATGCACAGTAATTGATGTTTATGCCTGTTGACTGGAAGATAAAGGGGGAGATAGGGAAATTCAGTAAGCCTGGCCCCAAATCCTTGGGTTATTTCTACTCTCTGCAGAGGGAGATGCAAGTGTCTGTGAGCCCTTCAGAGAGCTTGAAGTTGTCAGCACTCTGTTATTGCTAAAATATTTTTTTTTTGCATTTTGAAAGTTAGTGGCTGGTTTATGAAGTTTTCTCTATAAGCAAAGTTTTCCTTTGCTTATAGAGAGTATAATACCAGGTGATTTCTCTATTGGCAGTGACAAACTGTGGAAGATTGGAGTGGTGTTAGTCTCTTCCTGAGTTTGATGTAAAGCAGAATTTTCACCCACCAGTCTGCAGCCCACAGCCATATCCCATGTAATGCTCTCCCAATCATTGTATCCTGTCACCTCATCTATGCAGACATCTAATGTATGTTAATTTTCACCACAACAAATAATTGCGGCTGAAATAGCTTGTCCACTGAGAATTTTTGCTGATTTATAGTCTACCCTTGTCTATACTATAGATTTAAAGTGATCCATCTACTGCTGAGCAACTGGAGCTCCATTTGGATGGACTCCTTTTGGCAATCAACCACAATTTGCAGGACAATACCCTTGCCTGCTTTCCAACAGAGGTAATTCCCACTGGTGGAAATTTTGGCTGTCACAATGAAGATTTGTTATTGTGCAGTTGTACCAGTTAATGAAAGTGGGGAGATGTGAGCTGTGGGCAGAACTGTAGCACACACAGTCCCTTTTGGAGTCTAACTTAGTTGCTGGTGAATTAATTGCCATTAAAATATATGCAAATGAGCTGGGGTTGTCAGGAAAGAAATATATTACAGAATCCCCTATTCTGCTGGAAAATTTACTAGAACACCTGAGGGGAGGACTGAGACTGGCTGTAAAACATAACAGTGCTTGTGGAGCTCAGAAAGCTGCTGAGCTGCTGATTCAGAGAAGGTGAGGGCTGCACGCTGCAGGACAGCTCTGTGTCCAGCTTGTGTCGGTCTCCTAAAAGTTTCCTGTCTATCTGCACCTACTGAATATCAGCCACAGGATGAACTTCTAGACAGTCTTTTGGTCTGATCAGTGTGGCCATTCATGTACACAGCAGTAAAATGAGAATTTACAGATTGACTGGAAGATAAAGGGGAGATAGGGAAATTCAGTAAGCCTGGCCCCAAATCCTTGGGTTATTTCTACTCTCTGCAGACGGAGATGCACGTGTTCAGAGCCCTTCAGAGAGCTTGAAGTTGTCAGCACTCTGTTATTGCTAAAATATTTTTTTTTTTGCATTTTGAAAGTTAGTGGCTGGTTTATGAAGTTTTTTCTATAAGCAAAGTTTTCCTTTGCTTATAGAGAGTATAATACCAGGTGATTTTCTATTGGCAGTGACAAACTGTGGAAGATTGGAGTGGTGTTAGTCTCTTCCTGAGTTTGATGTAAAGCAGAATTTTCACCCACCAGTCTGCAGCCCACAGCCATATCCCATGTAATGCTCTCCCAATCATTGTATCCTGTCACCTCATCTATGCAGACATCTAATGTATGTTAATTTCCACCACAACAAATAATTGCGGCTGAAATAGCTTGTCCACTGAGAATTTTTGCTGATTTATAGTCTACCCTTGTCTATACTATAGATTTAAAGTGATCCATCTACTGCTGAGCAACTGGAGCTCCATTTGGATGGACTCCTTTTGGCAATCAACCACAATTTGCAGGACAATACCCTTGCCTGCTTTCCAACAGAGGTAATTCCCACTGGTGGAAATTCTGGCTGTCACAATGAAGATTTGTTATTGTGCAGTTGTACCAGCTAATGAAAGTGGGGAGATGTGAGCTGTGGGCAGAACTGTAGCACACACAGTCCCTTTTGGAGTCTAACTTAGTTGCTGGTGAATTAATTGCCATTAAAATATATGCAAATGAGCTGGGGTTGTCAAGAAAGAAATATATTACAGAATCCCCTATTCTGCTGGAAAATTTACTAGAACACCAGAGGGGAGGACTGAGACTGGCTGTAAAACATAACAGTGCTTGTGGAGCTCAGAAAGCTGCTGAGCTGCTGATTCAGAGAAGATGAGGGCTGCACGTTGCAGGACAGCTCTGTGTCCAACTTGTGTCGGTCTCCTAAAAGTTTCCTGGATATCTGCACTTACTGAATATCAGCCACAGGATGAACTTCTAGACAGTCTTTTGGTCTGACCAGTGTGGCCATTCATGTACACAGCAGTAAAATGAGAATTTACAGATCCAGGTCAAGTACTTGAAGATCACTGAGAGCCCTTTCCTGGTCCTAAAGTCCCAGTCTTGTCCTTACCACAGCATTTTCCTCTGGTAAAGATTTCAAATAATTAAAAATTCAGACTTTAGGGCATATTTCGTGTGCTTCAAGATTTAAAATATGGGAATATTTTCCATATTATTTGCACAGTCTCAGAGGGCTGATTTCTTACTGATGGATTTCGGTTCATGCTGCCTTCGGAGAATCAGCCTTTAGTGACAATGACCAAAATATCTGTGAAAAATACTCAGATTAAAAAAAACTCCAAAATATATTCATTACAGTCACAGAGTAAGAAAAAGTAGGAAATTAACCTCAAACAAAACAGATATACACTGTTGATAAAAAAATCCTGATTATAAAATACCTATTCTAAGAGAATGTATTTATCAGATCTAGGATAGCTGAGTTTTTCCCAGCATTAGAAGGAAAACCATCCACTATGAAACTGCAGAACAGTTTCCCTTCTTTGGGAAGGTTACTCATGAGAACTATCTTTTTTTTTTTCCATTCACCCAAAAATCTCCTCTTTCTTCCTATCAGCTTTACCTAAGTTGCCCTTTAAAACCACTTGATTAAATTTAGACTGGATTCCTTCACACATTTTGTTACCATCTTTGGATAGATATTCTGTTATGTCTAAGTGTTTACATGGAAAGCAGATGTATATACAGAGGCAGATCTAGAAATAAATACATAGATTTTAAAGATTACCTCTTCACACTTCCTATATCCTGCTTAATTCTAGCTGGTATGAACAAGCTCACACATTTAGATCATGAATCAGAGCCCATTAAACTCAATGAAAAGCTCACACTGACTTCAACAGATATTAGATCATGCTACAGAGAGGGTAATAGACCTTTCAGTAGAGAAAATGAAAGTAATACCCTGGCTTTATGTATAATCATGTCTTCATCTAAGAGCAAGCCTCAGTGTCTGCAATAATCCATTGATTTCTTATAGCTGAAAGGTTTACTCTTTTGGCTCACACCTTACCTTACTCTTTTGGTACCCAAGGTCAAGGATTCACTTCCTACCAACAGCCAGAGACGTTGGAAGGGAGGCATGTGGAATTTGCTGGGTCCCCAGGATGAAGGAGGAATTGAGAGTCTGACTCCATGTTCTTAGAAGGCTAACTTATTATGATATTAATTACATTCTATTACATTATATTACATTATGCTATACTAAAGAATAGAGAAAGGATACAGACAGAAGGCTTAACAAGATACTGGTGAAAAACTCGTGACTGCTTCCAGTCCCAAACAGCCCGACCATGATTGGTCATTAAGTCAAAACAATTCACGTGGAACCAATCAAACAACCACATGTTGGATAAACAATCTCAAGACCACATTCCAAAGAAGCAACACACAGGAGAAGCAATCAGATAATTATTGTTTTAATTTTCTCTGAGGCTTCTCAGCTTCCCAGGAGAAGGAATCCTGGCAAAGGGATTTTTCAGAAACTATGACAGGGACAGAGGCAGCTGTATCTGTGTATGGAAGCAGACATGGAGCAATGTGAACTGTGGCTTTTACAGGAATTTGTCAAAAAGGAATAATATCTAATAGAAAAATTTAATTTCTGAATTCTTTAATCGTGAATTCTTTCTCTAAACCTCCACTTCAGAGATTATAGACCCAGATTTTTATTGGCAACACATATAAATGGCACATAACTCTAAGTTTACTGATAGAGACAGTTTTTTGAACACTGTGGCATTTGTGATATTAAAATATATGTAACAGATTATTGCAGAAACCATCTCTGCTACTAAACTGAAAGATGCCAGGCAATATCCCCAGACTCAAAAATGCTGTTCATCCTGGTACACTGACAGAGGGCTTCCAAGGGCAGATTTAACCTGGAATATCTCCTGGAATCCCACAAGATTCCTGAGCAGATTTGACCATTCCCAGTAGATTACTTTGGAACATAAGAGAACCTGGCAACATGCACATGGACTGGTTTGTGTCATGTGGACATCCTGCCAGTGCCAAACAGTTGGAGGCAAAAGATCTGAATCTGTCTCCCAGCACATCTTCATCCAGTCCAGAGGAAAACTGGTTATTAAAGTCAGTTCCAAGTAACATTGCTGCATTTTGAAAAGTGACCAGGTGCACTAGAGTGAAGAATATTGAAATTGCTGCTCTATATTCCCTGCATTATAAACATTAGTCTGAGGAGGTTTCATTGAAAGGATTAACTGCCATGATAATCTAAAAAAATTTAAAAAACCAGAACAGATAATAAAGATTTATATAAGAACATTTTCTCCAAATGTACATGTTTTCAACTGACAGGTATCTTTTATCTGTAGTGTAGGATGTGAGATGAAAAACCAATATGCTGCTGCTTCAGCTCTTGATATCATCTTATCAGCACTGTACAACAATGAGTCATGTAGAGCTTTTCCAGCTCATACCTGGGTGAAAAATTATTGACTGCAAGGAGGAACTACTCAGAAAGAAGATAGCAAAGAAAAAGTACACATACCCTACATCTCTGAAAACACCCTCCCTTGTATTCTTTGTCACTGGAAGGGACAGAAATAACAATACCAAAGGACATAAAATTAATCTCAGAACTCCAGTAAAAGCATATGGAGAAGGCTGACTCCAGCTAATCAACTTTGGCAGTCTTTCATCTGCTGCAATATACCATGAGTATTCTCCTGCAGGCTCCTTACAGGAAAGATAAATGAGTGTTTGAGGCAAGAAATTCTCTCTAATGAGAGATTCTGACTGGTACAAGTTGCCAGGATCACTGGGAACATATTCCCAGCCGATCATCACCTCCACCTTGCCTTTTACTGTGTCTCTTGTAACATTTTCCGTTCCTTCCACAGATTCCTACACTCTTTCATTTCTAAGTAAGCAGATGTAGGAATGCAGATGCTACCTTGATCTAGCAATAACCTCCTTTTCAAGATATCTTCTACCAAGGTTGTCAAGAGCCATGATTTCCAATCCCATCTTCTGTATTCTCTCCACCACATCCCACTGTCCTTCAGCAAAACAGGTTTTCATATACCTTCAGGCCTATAATGGCAGAAAAAAACCTTCCTTTCAAATGCAATATCCATTTACTCAGGTGTGTAACTAGCATAAAGTAAGTCATAAAATGGGGATAATGTTCAATCACAGATATCACAAAGTCAGAGCTCCTCTACTTTAGTTCTCAAGTTCTCATATTAGCGCTTTAGAAAAAGTCTATGAAATAACTGACATCCCCCAGATAGGACTCAGCAAAAAATCAGAAGTGCCCGTTTTAAATTAAAAACATTATATTTAAACCTAATCCATAAAGGAAGGACATGGACTTTTAAGTTAATAATGATTTCAGTTCAGTTTTCCAGAGACAGCTTCTCCTCCTTTTCCTGGCCTAGGAAATACATTGCAGCATAAAAACTTCTAATGATATTATTACTATTGTAACTATGGCATAATAGTGTAGATAATCATGATACTGTAACTAAAAATATGCAAAATGTTCAATTCTGTTATCACTGTATTGATTTAGCTGTTCCACACACCTCAAGAACAGCATCATCACTGACTCATGCAGTGAATTCAGCTTCACACCATTTCAGTTCTTTGAGTGCCACATTATACAAAATCTTCCTGCCTTACCTCACAAAGTCTCTGTGGGTGGGATTTCATCTCACTTGAAACATCCACAGAAAGGATGTCAGCTGCCAAACAAATACCTGAGTGTCTCTTTATGGTCATCAGGAAGAATTAAATTATTCAAATGTGTGATTAACTTAAACTATTTTAGGATGAGTAGAATAGCATCCCGTGAGTCCCAAGTTTTGACTCTGTTGCCTGTAAAGGAAGCCAAGGAAGATGAATGCATCTGGAGTCATCTATGCAAGTAACTCTTGTGCAAAAAAATCTTGCTGCTTAAGTTTTTCCAAAAGAATATTGACTTTGCTCAGGATATCAGACAAAACTTGAAACATCATTTAAAAGACTGAAAATGTCCAGCAGGCTTAACAAATTATGTCTTCCTCAAAACTTTTCAACTGCCATTTCCCCTTGTTTAAACTTTTAAATACTCATTTTTTTCAGCATAGCTAAAAACAGATGTGATTCTCCCCTAAGAGAAGAGTTTATTAAATGGCAAACCCTAGTGGGTTCATTTTTGATGAGGAATACCAGAAGACCTGAATAAAAAAGAGCACTTTGTTTGTATAAGGTCTGTGATAACTGTAAAAAACATCTACTTTGCAGGGATGAGGCTTTGTTGGAACCACTGTTTAGGGACAGAAATAACTAACAATGACAAATCAGGAAATGCAAAGGAGAAGAGTGAACAACGTTACCTGAATCAAATTATTTTGCCTCATTAAGTGTAAGTGCTACAGCCGAGAGCAAATCAGCATTTCCAAATCAGAAAATCAGCTCTGCCGGTTCCAGCAAGGAGCCATTACACCTTCCTGCTAATTCCTCCAGGGCTTGTGCCCACACCTGAGAGGCTCTGAATGCCTTTGGTTCCCCAGAGCCAGCCAAAGGGATGGATGCTCACATCACCACAAGACTGGGTGTTTACCAATCATGTGATTCGGCTTAGAGATTCCAGAAATCTATGTCTCATGGTTAAACACCACACAGCACACCCTTGTTCCCTCACACAGTGGGATGGGAAACAGAATTGGGGAAAATATAGTAAAATTCTTGAGTTGAGATAAAGACAGTTTTATAGGACAGGAAATGAAGGGGAAAGAATAATAATGATCAATGATAATTATGATACATAAGCAATGCACAATACAATTGCTCTCCACCACAAACCCATGCCCAGCCAGCTCCAAGGCAGCAGCCCCTGGCCAGCTTTCCCCACACTTCAAATACTGTGATGCCATGTGGTCTGGAATATCCCTTTGGCCAGTTCACAGAATCACAGAATGACTGTGAATGGGTTGGAAGAGACCTTAAAGATCACCAAGCCCAACCCAGCCCCAACTCAACTAAACCCTGGCACCCAGTGCCACATCCAGGCTTTGTTAAACACACCCAGGGATGGGGACTCCACCACCTCCCCAGGCAGCCACTCCAGAGCTTTATCACCCTTTCCATAAGAAACTTCTTCCTAATATCCAACCTCTGTTTCCCTTGGTGCAGCTTGAGATGACACCTTGAGCTGGGGTCAGCTGTCCTGGCAGTGTCCCCTCCCAGCCTCTTGTGCCCCTTGAGCCTCCTGTCTGGTGTGGGAAGCTGAAAAGGCCTTGATTTAAAGTAGGCACTGTTCAGCAGCAACTAAAATATCAGTGTGCTATCAGCATTATTCTCATTCTAAATTCAAAGTGCAGAACTGTACCAGCCATTTGGAAGAAAATTAACTCTGTCCCACCCAAAACCAAGACAATCTCATAAAACCTTTTTTCCTTCCTTCTCTGACTATTAGCTGAATTTGCAGTAGAAGGTAATTTGCACTTTTCCTTTGAAACAGAAAAAATATAAATTCTTGATTTTGCAGAATTATCATTAATTAAACTATTAAATAGTATTGATTGATTATGCCATAACCATAACCAACCATAAGGCAAAAAACACTGCAAGCATTTCTCTTCTGCACTCTGAAAATCTGGCCATTCTTGCTCTCAGGACAATGAGTTAAGAAAAGTAACAGAAATACAAGAAGCTTTTAAAATAACATTGACAGGAATCTGTTCAGCCATTTACTCTGATTGTCACTGGATCTCTCTAGGAAATAATCAGAGAGTTCTTCTAGCTTATGAGAGACTATTTTAATAAGAAGAAAAGTAGCAAACAGATAGAAACAAGTGATTATTAAACAAGAATTTTTGATTAATACTGGCTGAATTATTTATAACAAAACATTCACTCATATAATTGCAAAGCCTTCTGAAAGCCCACAGCCTTACAATCAAATTCATTTATTATATTTTAAAAGTACTCCACGATATGTCCTTATAGCAAACATAAGATGAAACACAGGAAAATCAACAACAACATAACAAACACAAGCTGAAAAATGAGAGGACTGCTTTCAAAACAAAAAGAATAAACTTCTGTTTAATTATTCAGTAAAACTACAAAAGCAATGGAATTAATGTCATTAATGTTTCCACTAAGAAGCAGCATGTCTTTGCTCCAATTAGGTTTTTTTACTGTTGGAGAAGGGCAAATCTGTGCTTCAAATGGCTCTTACAAGAACAGGTTCAGATCAGCCTCAGAGACAAAGCTGAAAGAGAACTCAGTCTTCTTGAAATGAAGAATGAAATTAATTAGAGCTTGTTTCTTGTCTGCTGCATGTTGGTTGAGGTGGGCAGCGATTCAGACAATAACTATAATTTAGTCCATCCCAGAAGGAAAATTATAGCCGTTCAGGAGGATTTTTTTTTTTAATATTGGTTGTAAGTGTGCAGAGCAGACTGTCTGTAGTTCAGAAAAAACAAAAGGCTGGTGAGCCAGCAGAAAGAAAATGATCTTCCAGACAGTGGCTGAGCCACAGAGCTGAGCCAGGACCCCGATCACTGATTCTGATCCCCGGCTCCAAACTGCAGCAAACAGGGGCTGCCAGGTTTCATCCCTCCTCTCTCTCCTGCTACACTCAGCAGATACACCAAGGCATTTAAACAAGAGGGAGAGGCTCCAGCACAAACACACAGTGCATTTGGTACACTCCAGTCTCGAGGAAATTTCTTCACTACAGTTCCAAACCATCAGGTGTAAAACAATCCATGCTCGAGCTGTTTTGGTGCAAACACTGATGGAAGGCCAAAATCAGTAATATTTTTGAATGTTGCCCAAGGCAAGGAGCCTGCCCAAAAAAACTACTGTGGTAGATTTTGTTACCATGAAGTATAATCAGAACCCAAACCTGATGCAATGGGGATGGGGATATTTCGTTTACTTTCTTATGTGATGAAAATGAGAAGCATTGCTGAATTTCAAGGATAGCACCCAAAAGCACAGCAATGACTCCCTCCCTAATTGGTGCTTTTTTTTTTTTAAACTTGTCATTTGCCATCTTATTTTTTATTTTGTAGCTAATAATCTGTAATCTTTGCAGCTCATCTGCCACCTTGTGGCCCATCTGCAGAGTTTTCTTGGAGCTGAAAAGGAAGAACGAGCTCCTTAGCAAAACCTCTGCATCTGTTCTGCACTTGCCAGTCTTCATTATTATTAGACTGATTAGCTTTTCATTCCACAGTGTGAAAAATTAGAAATCTAAATAGAAATCATCAGGCCACATCTGTAAACTAGCAATGTATATTTGGTCTAGTGTGTTGTATATGCGTATATATAGGGACAGAATCAGTTATACCTATTAAATCATATATGCAAATTCTGAATACATACATATACGTATTTGTGTACATATACATATATAATTTTATATATATTGTCAAAAATGAGGCTGGAAAAGACCTTGTAATCTCACCTAGTGAATATTTTTCTACAAAGCTGGACCAGATCTAACAGATCATTCTTGATAGATACCTCAGCTTTTCACAAAATCTTCAAACACCAGAGATTGCTCAACCTCCCAAATAAACTATTCAAGTGCTGACTGTCTTGCTAGGAGGCAGCTGCTCTTCTGATTTAAGGCAAACCTTTGTTTTTAATCCCATCACTTTCTGCCCAGTGTGAACAGAAAGCATAGTTTACTCCTTCCTTTCACATGCACAGAAAACATTATGAATTTATATCAGTTTCAACTCTTTCTCTGATATTAACTGATTCTAATCTCGGTAAATGGAGGATATTTACACTAGAACTATCTGGGTTCAAATTATTTCCAAATAACTACGGAGATTACATGTTCAATTTAAATCTCATTGAAGAGGCTTGATTTCTGAAGTGTCACTTGGCAAAAATAGGTCTCTGTATAGTGGGAAAAAAGGAAACTAGAAACTGGGACACCATAAATAACTGGTTGTTTTTGAAAATGAAAATGCTGATATTTATTTATGAAGAATAAATCAACATTTATATCTCATGGTAGTAAAAGTTTTAGCTAAAGAGGGTCCAGGTGTTTGATCTTGCTATCTTGGCATCTTCCAAAATTACAGCACACATACACCCCTCCCTTTGAAAAAAAAATTAAAATTGCTTCTAGTTTTTTTATATTTTGTCTCAATTTCAAAAACAAGCTGCTACTCCATCTGCTCCAGCAGAACACGTTTACAGAGTGGAGCTGCATGGGCTACACACTAACACCATTGTGTGAGCTGCACAATTACTGCTCAAAGACAGATTAGATCTGCACATCAAAAGGATCCTAGAGAATACACCAATTTGAGGTGTTCTAAGGAGCAGTCCCTTCTGCAGCTGGTGCCATGCCTATTAAAGGTATTTATGCACATTGCTGATATTAGAGACACCCCTCAATTTTATCTGGTTATTTACTGAGAGCTGTGTTTATATTAAATGTCATCTGACATACAGCTTCTTTGGCTGAAAGGGTGGAAAAAAAATGTACAGCAAAACTCATCAGGGAGATAAAATAGTTTAATACCTTTTTCAGCCTTTGCTTTGAAGTGTCCCTCCCATCCCCAGTTCTCTCAAGCACAGAAGTTAACTACACTTTCTTCCTTCTGTGGTGCTGCCTGCTGATTTTTTTATCACCAGTACTTCATTCCACATCATCTCTTTTTCGCACACCAGTACCATCAGGAGATCCTCAGCTACAAATATGACAATATTGACTGTGGAGACAGAGACAACCCCCCTGCAAGGTTGGCAGGTTCTTGCTCCAGCTCCCTTTAGGCACATTTGAAAATGCCAAGCCCCTCATTCTCGCAAGCCCAGAATAAATTAAGCCCCATCCCATGTCAGTACATGGCACCAGGTGAGTCACAGCTACAGTGGGTTCCACACCTGTTCTGGCTAAAGCACTGGCCTTATATTTTTGGCCTCAAGACTGATCTTAATGGCAGGATTAATTTAGTCCTGAGCATCTCAAGTGGTCAGAAAACCTTGGCTGTCATTTACTGACAGGAGATAGAAAAATTAGAACTCAAGACTACCACAGAGGGCAATGACTGATGCTTCCCTTGGAGGATCACTGTAATTTTTGCCTGAGAGCATTTATGGCACTTGCTGAAGGGTATCCCCCTGCTGATTTACTCACAAACAGATCAATATGTTGGCTAGGGGCAGAGAAAGTTGTAGGTTTTGAGATAATTTTGCCCAACTACAGCTGCTGGACATGAAAAGAGTTGAGAAGATACCTGCCAGCCGTGTGGCAGATCCCTTCCATCTCTCCCAGAGCGAGTCTGAAGGCAAAACCACAGCACTTTTTGTGGGAGCATTGACATCAGCCTCTCTCCATGGAGGCACAAGGTTGCCTCCAACTCCCCCTCACCTGTCCTGCCCGCTTGGGTGCCCCTCACAGCTTCTTTACAGGCGGTGCAGCCCTGCCAGTTTGTCAGCACTGGTTCTGATGCCTGCGATGGAGAAGATCAAACCCCAGCTGCCTGCCCGGTGCTGTGTCTGTGCTGGGAGTGGGAAGGGGAAGGTGCTGGGACATCAGAGAAGGGGGATCAGCTGCAGCTGGCTCCAGGCAGGGAATGCAAACAGCCATGCAGGAATGCATGGAGACATGCATTGGACGCATAGAGCCCTGCAGAGAGTGCACGGGAGCCATGCAGGGAAGCTGCAGGCTGCAGTCACCACCACACTTCACCAGTCTGGACCCAACAGCGCCATTCCCCCTGGCAGCCAGCAATGCCAGGAAGCCTCTTGGGCAGCAGATGGGCCTGAAGTGGGACATGAGCCCTGCAAACCCCTTCAGACACTCTGTCTCTGTTTTCTGACCACACAGCATCGACCTCAGCACATTCTTCATCAACAACTTGCACATATCCTCGGTGAGCCCCAGGCTAAATATTTATTGGAAGTGGGCACAAGGTATGACCTGCACTCTGCTGCTTTCCCCTTGAGGTGTTTGTGCTGCAAAATAAAACACTATTGATCCCTGCTTTAAAAATCACAGGGTGCAACAGGTCCAGCTGCTTGTATGGCAGAATTATTGTGTCACTGCTGCCTGTGAAGTGTGAGAGAGAAGGAGGAGTGATCCCCACATTTGGAAAATGGAGAAGCTCCACCTGTTCCCCCTGTTTGATGGGCTTTCCACTGGGAGCAAACACAAGATGCCTGAAGTTGCTTCTTACACAAGAGCTCTTCTTGCCACCTCTCTGTGAAGTCTGGTCATCAAGAAATTTAAACAATGTCTGTGGCTTTACAAGGGAGACCTTGGAATTATGTGGAATTATGGGTGAGACTGGCTCCTTTCCCGTCAACCAACAGCATGAGGGTGTTGCAGAGGCCTCAGAGCAGACTCTGCCCCAAGTTCCTTCCAAGCAATTAAAAAACACTCTAATGAAGCACAGAGATGTCCAGAGCAGGGTACGGTGAAGACATCTTCCATGTGGTCACTCAGGGCAGGTTTCAGATGAAGACCTCAAAGGAAGTGACAGAAAGGAGAAGAAATAAAAAGTACAAGCAAGCTGACCAATTGTCATATCCTCATGAAGGCTGTCTAAGAAGGAAGAGGCAAGGGAAGATTAAATAAGGTGGGCAGAATAAAAGATGCAAGATAGAAAATATTTACCACAGCCTTTGAAGGAGGAAAAAGGAAAAAATAAACTTTACAAGCCAGAGAGCATCCCTGCAGAGCATCTGATGGGATCACAGCTGGGTCCCATGTGCTATGTCTCCCTCAAATTTCTCTTACATATGTATTTAAGACCATCTGCATTCACTCTTTGCTATTTCAGAACTAGTCCAAAGAGCTCCCTTGAATAATACATTTTTTGTCTGTACCAATATTTTAAAACAAAGTAGTTCTGCATTATTTGTTCCAATCTGTCTGCAGTTTAAATTCTGCCACAGCAGAATGTTTCAGCACGAAATGCATTGGAAATATAAAATTGTTTATGCTGCTTTTTCCCCCCTTTCCAACTGAAAACAACCCAATGTACCAGTTGTAATGGATTTTTAAACACATTTATCATTAAAGGATCTTTCCAAGGAGTAAAAGCCAGTAAGTGGAACATAAATGGACCTTTTTTACAATATTTCCCCATGGTATGGCTGTGCACTAAAATATATGACAGAGGCTTACACCCTCTAACAACATTTTCTTTGTATTTGTGATGAATGAAATTTTCAGATTAAAAGTATAAAAGGGAACGTCTTTAATTACTACAGTTAAGCAGACATTCTTTTCTCAGCACAGATCTCCCCAGTGCCATTCATTATGTAGGAAAAGCCAGACAAATCTGTCCAGACTATGGAGCATTTCCAGAAAGGACTTGTTGTCTTTTCCCATCAAGGAGCTGAAAGACATCTGTTTCTCAAATGAATAGAGCCAGAAGTAGCTAAGAACATCCCCAAAACCCCAAGTTCAGTCTGTTCTAAATTTCCTAGTGTCAAACAATAGTAAATTATTTGCCTACTAACCTGGCATGGACACAGTTTTGTTTTGCTCTTACCGTGAGAGGCTCTAAAACACTCTGTCCCATCTGCATTTATAAATTCTCTGAATGCAAAAGTGTTGAAGAAAGACCATATTGGCCACATTGTTGTTGAGATGATGCCTTGAAGCAGTCCAGCTGGGGAAGAGTTGTTCTTCTCGGACATCCTGGCTGGCTATTCAGCACTGCTAGCAGTAGGGTGGCAGTATCCCTGGTCTCCATGGTTCGGGACAGCATCTAAGGCAAACGCCCTGCACTATGACAGCAGGGCTGCCTTGTGCTAGGCCGTGGCTTGGATTTTGGCTACAGTCAGCAGAAATAAGAGCGCGCTCTCCAGCTGCGGTGAATCCAGGTTTATTGGGTCCCAGGGGGAACCAACAGCCAAAGAGAAAGAGGGGGAGTAACACCAGCTTATAAGGAGGGAGGGAAACAGGGGAGGAGACAGTCCTTGGACAAATAGGGTTTCTGAGGGGAGTGGGATACAAAAGATTGACTTAGGGAGAACACCAATGGGGATAACTTGAGGGTGGAGTCCTGGCCCCTGAGCCAATCACTCGACGCTCCAGCTGGAAAGTTTCTAGAGAGTTCAAGAGAGAAGGGTGGGAGCGCCGAGTGACTGACAGGGCACCGGGAAGGGATTTGAGAAAGGGTATATTGATCTCCAAAGCAACTGGGGAGGACTTGGGATAACTGGCTGTCCTGGTTTAGGGCAAATTTGGTAGAGAATTTCCAAAGGAGGGCCCCTCCAGAAAACAAACCCACAGGGCCCCTCCCCACCCGACCTGTTCGGGAAGAATTTCTCAGAGAGAAGTGGAAAGAACCTGTTTATTTACCAGGCACAGCACCCCCAGCCCACAAAATGAACAATACTGGATGACACCACTCTGGAAAAAGGGGAAACAGTCCAGGAAGAAATTTGGACTGTTTAGCTAAAGAGCAGAAGCAAAAAGCAAGCAGGAGCAAAGCAAGCAAGAAGCGAGAGTGAGTAAAGCCAAAAGCAAAAGCAGCAAAAGCAAAAGCAGCAGTGTTTCTGTGTCCCGCCACGTTGATAAGAAAAACCAAAACAAAGCTTTTACTTTCCAGAGCCAGTCTTAAAGGTACAGAACATAATATCCAACATTAACAGAACACATGAATGGGGATACAAGCATCATAACGCCACCCTAGGACACTGGCAGCACAAGGGAGAGAGGGGAGAACCTGGGCAGAACCATTACATGATAGCGGGGAACAGAACAGTCCGACTTATACAGACACAACACAACAATGCCTTGCCTCTCGGGAAGTTCTTGCAAGCAGGGAATTTATTTTCTGACTCAATTTGTCCAGAGAGAGTGAATTATGAATGGTTTTTTGATTGCCTGGAGTGAAAGTTTGATTTGCTTTTTCTGAATATCTCCCTGAACAGTAGAGGCATTATACTAGCTTTACTAAGAATTCAGGTTAAGAAAGCATCTAGATTCCATGCCATAGATATTTTTTTTAGCAAGATTTCCAAGGCTTCAAGATTTGCCATTGTTTGGGGATAATAAAAAGTATATCCTTGAGTTTCCCATTGGCTGTCTCAAAATAAAAGACTCCTGAATCTGTACTGTCACTAAATACCTAACCCATTAGGAAAAGACATAAGAGATATGTATATTTTCAGCTCTAAATTACTTATCCAAGGGCACTGTTATGAAAATGTTACTAAGTAGAACGCGAGTCTTCATTTCAACTTCAGAATCAGCAACAAACTGAAAAATCACATCCTAAAAAATGTATCAGTAACTATAAAGAATATAGGAAAATAGTAACATCACACCTATTAGTTAAAAAAAGGAGGTTTGAGCAGGGTTTTAGCCATGCCTAAGAAGTAGCTGTGGATGCAGAGGATTGCAAAACTTCACATGCCTATTGACCCAGAGATATAAGAGTGGCCAGGATTTTTCACAGTGCTGCATCTCTTGTAGTAATGGCTGCTGTAATAGTTTTATGGCCCATAGAAGAAAATTAGTGTATCCAGGCTGTAAACTTGTGATCCTTGACACTGTGACCTGAAAATATGTGTTTCATTTGCTGAAGCTCTGTGCATCTTGCCACCTACACTCCTTCCAGTCTTGGCTCCATGCAGAACATAGCAAAGGCCTAATTTTACCCTCAGAAAGGTCCATGAAGACCTCAAAGGGTTCAGACAGACTTATATGGCCATATCTGAACATATTTCAGCAGCCTCTACCACTTGCTCTATGTTGCAGACATGTTTGCCCCCATCAAGAGCATCAGGGCAAGGTTCATTGGTGAGAGAGAAAATTAACAGTTGAAAGACTAAAACTTGAGTAAGGAAACTTGTTTAAAAGAAATCACTTTCTTATGACATATTTGTTTTGATTTTAAAATTATTATTAAATTATTTTTTTTAATCACAAAATGCCTCTGCAATTGTAACAAAGCAAAGAAATGGAAATGAACACATCTATAATAAGGATGCAATCAGAGGAGGCCAGTCTCCTAAAACCTCCTGTTCTATAATCACAGCCGCATGAAATATGTAGGCAAAAGCTCGGTGTTTTTCCCAGAAAACCATTTATATCTTGCTAGGACAGGTAATTATGCTCCCTGCTACTTTTCAAAACACCTTTAAAAGGAAGAAATCACATATTCCAGAGCCCTCAGCCTGACACTTCTGACTGCATGGCTGTTGTGTTCATTGACGTCTTTGCATCTTTATTGTGCCTTTAATACACATTGACTTAATGTAGCAGACAAAACTTAACTTCTGCCTGAATATGCTCCAAAACATCTTTGAGAGTAATGGTGCAAACAGAATCCTCTCCCTCTCCATCCCCTCCCTCCTCCCTCCTGTGTGTGTTCATAGCAGGGCAGGCAGACACATGTGCATCACTCATGCATGGATGTAAGCAGAATTTTTCATGCTTATTTTTTCTAAGCTGAGACAGTTTGTTAGAAAAATATACCTCAGTGATTTGTTTAGATGCTCAAGTGTCAAGAAAAAAAACTCACATTTTATGATAGGAAGTTTTTTGCTTTTATGTATGCCAGCACAAACTTCATTTGGACTTGATGTTAGCAGAACCTGAATGTTTATGAGCCTACTTTTCATGAAGATTTATTCCTGAGGCACATTTGAAAACCTCAGTACTGGTGTGTGTCATCATTTACACAGTGACAATGTGGGATCTGCCCATTGTTGCTCAACCTGCACCTGCTATAAAAGAAAATACTGGTTTCAAACCTTTAGAGCTCAGGTTTTCCACATGTTGAGTATACAAAAATAATTATTGCCTCCACCCTATTTATTGATATTCTGCTGCAGGATACTATGACTGCAAACCTGCTCCTGCTTTTTGTGATGCTGCACATCTCGATCTTGTAAAATTTGTGAAAAAACCAACTAGTAGTAGTGCTTCTGCCTCTAAGGGTAGAGTAATGTAAAAGGCAAACCTGTAACAGGTCTCTGCTACCTCTTTTCTTACATCATACACAAGAGGAACAGAACTGTCATCAATATTTTTAAGTCTTTGCTGTAGCCACATAATTAGAGATCGCTGCAATTTTCAGAATTTATGCCTCTAACTTGACTCTAGTTAATATTTTGCCATGTAAACATAAACGTTCTCAGTGATTATTACTGCAAAACATGTTCCTACCATTTTAGCTGCCCTGTACTTTGCAGTGGCAAGCACTGGGAATGCTTTCCTGGATGACAAGGCCCCTGCACAGCTAAGCTTCCCTCTTAAGTCAACAAAATAAAACAAGACAAAGTGCAGGATAAAAGATCAATAGACAGAAAGCCTGAGAGTTTCTGGAAAAGAAAAAAGATGGAAAAGGGGAGATTTTAGTGATTTTAGAAAGTATGAAGAGGAAATAAATAGGAAGAGGCAGAATAACAGATGTGTAGCACATGGAAAAGCAGTGCAGAGAAAGGAAATGTAAGAGGAGAGGAAGAAGTTCAGCACATAGCAGATAATGAGAATGAGCAAGAATGTAGACAAGAAGAAGCTTTCTCTAAAAATAGTTTAAAAAGTAATGAACCTGGTTCTATTCCTCACAACACTACCAGGAAAGGCTCAAGAACAGGGATGTTTCCATCCCAATCTCTAAAAGCCAAAGCACAGCCCCATGGTGCTACTGTAAAGAAAATTAAACCAGCACACACCATTACCCTGGGCAGCTTCAGTCAAGTGGTTCCTCTGTGCTGCAGTGTCTGCCCTGGCTCAGACACATCCTACTGCTCATGGCTGAATTACACAGGGACATGGCAATTGCCAGCCAACGGATCAAAGATGCCTTCTCCCCACTTACCAGCTTGGGAAAGGCAGGAGACACAAATAAGATAAAAACACACATCACTGTATGTTTCTTGAAGGTTAAATTAAGTTCTATATGAATGATAGAATATAGGAATGAGCTAATATAAATTCACCCAAGACACCATTCAAGACTTAGCAGGTAGCACAACAGTTTCACTCCAAATTCTCATCATACTTTAACAATTTTGAAGGCAAACAAGACCTTGGGTAGTAATCACTGTCTTGCAAAATTGTCTTCTGGTTTTAAGGATCAGGTCTTATTTATATGAGGAGGGAACACTGGGGAAATCAGGATCAACAAGGACTTGAGGAAGGAGACAAGCCTTCTTTAAAAGCTCCCTGCTGGAGGGCACTCAGCACTCCCAGTGCTTGTGGGGGACCACTGAAGCTGGGTCCAGTTTCCATTTCTCCCACAAGCCTCTGGACCCTGTGGGGTAAAGCCTTTGATGGATCTATTTTGCCTGGAAGAGCTTTAAGAGAAAAGTGCAGCATCCAAGTAACCACAGCAGACCAGTGAAAACAAGAAGAAAAGGCTTCTCCTGGGTGCCCTGTGCATTGGACTGCTTGCTCTTGGGGTTGAAAAGCATTTTAATTTCAAGATTAAGACAAAACAACAGGCACTGGATGACAGGATCAGGCACCCATTTGCACCCATCAAGAATCTGTCCCTGAGGTCCAAATTAATTCCACGGTTTCCTCAACACAATCCAGAAGTAGCAATAGATTTTAAAGAATTTTTTTAGTGTAAAATTGTAGCACAAGCTGTAATCCCTGAAGTAACTTTAAGGGAATATTATCCATGTGTTTTTAAATTTTGTTATAGTAAATTCCAGTTTTCTGCTAATATATTTAAATTCTAGATGTATTCTCATGAGAACTTGAAAAATAAAATATACATTAAGACTATAATTAAGGAATAGGTGGCCAAGTATGGCTCACCAGGCTGGACTGGGGCTGCTCTTACTACTCTGGGTATCTGGAATTCCACTCTTGGGTCCTTGAATTGGACGGGGGCAGGGGCACCTCTGCAGAGCTCTTTAGCCCATCTTAAGGTAAATGTCAGAAGAATCAGCATGAATTTCCTTTGTACAACAAATGTGGGTTCCTACGTGGGGTATTTCCAACGTATTAATCACACAGTGAATGTATGGACAGTGTGATGGGAATTGGTTTTAGCTAATTCCAGCTATTTTGCTTTACTGGTGTTCTGACTTTCCACTAAAGTTAAAGCAAAGAGAGGCAGGCCTTGAGAGTGCCCCTTGCTCAGACACTGCTGTTAAGACAGGATGGAATACCTCTGGATGCTTCTCACTCCCTGCCAGCTTCAGCAGGAGGCAGGACCATCATTTTGAGAGCTTCTGCACATGAATACAGCCCAACCAATATATTTGTGCTTTAATGTAGAATACAACCATGGTTCAAGCTTTCCTTTTGCCAGTGGGTTTGTATCTGCAGTGTTTTGCTGAGGCAGTGAACCACTCAAACTGAACTGGTCCCTGACTGAAAAACCCACAAATCAATGTGTTGAGCTGCGTGCCAGGTCTGGGGAGAAGCAATCCAAGCATTGTCCCATTAAATCTGATTACACCCAAACAAATACACAGAGCCATGCAGCTTTCAAGGGCCCATTTCACACAAACCAATCAATATTATCCCACAGTATTTTCTTCTCTCTGAAGAAAAGGTTGAACATCCATTTGACTGACACACATCCCAGCCAGAGCACCAGAGCAATACAGAAATATGAACAGATAGCATCTAACTGTGTTTTTTAAAGTCATGCCTAAAAATGTAGCCACAGATGTGCACTTGAAAAACAGTGAGATGAATCAGACACCCAGCAATTACACTGTACTTAAAATGAGTGAGAAGGTTGCTGCTGGGAGGTCAGGAGAGATCATTTTGTCAAGCAGTGTTAAATGAAGCAGTTGCCTTGTGTCTTTCTTCTGAGCTGCTCTGTGGAACACAGGATCCAGTAATTTAAAGGTCATGTGAAGAATAAGGCAGAGAGTTTTCAGAAAAAAAAAATGCTGGCTGTGTCCATTTGCTTCCATTTGCAAGAGCATGGACAGAAAAAGATGAAAGATGCCTTTGCATGTCAGTCAGGGCATCTCTGCAGGCTGCAGCTCTCTGCTGAAGGGGAAATAGGGACTCTGAGGGTCCTGGGCAGGATCTTTGCCCAGCAGTGAGGCTTGATTTCATGCACTGAAGTTTAATTCTGACATCCACTGACAGACAGGGCAGCCTGGAAGTTGAAGGTGTCCTAATTCTGCTACTGAAGGTGTGATGCCATTATCAACATCATGAGGTAGCTAAATAACTTTTTATATGGAATGAGATGTTCAGAATGTAAAAGGACTGCCCTGGTGTTTCCATTCCCAAAATTTTCTTCACCATTTTCATCTGAGCTCACCATTTTTACTGTTTTCCTTTATTCTGAACATTCTCAGCATGAGATATGAGAGCTATAGGGAATAGGAGATTTCCCTTGTCTCCTGAATGAGACAATAATTTGAAACACAGATTGATCAGACCTTCTGCAACCTTGATGTGAACACCAGCTATGGTTCATGTGCTGTGCTCTGTTTTCACTGGTTCCCTGATCCACCCATGGATTTGCTGACCCTGTGTCCAAAATTCTGGACCTTCCAAATTTCTTGGTGTTCCCCAAGAGTCTTCTTCTGCACGCAGGGCAGATATATTTAACATTCCTTCATCAAACAGCAGCACACAAGAGCTTGGCCCTATTTTCCTTGGAATAGCAATTATACATAATGTAGTGATGGCCATTGTCCCAAGGGGCAACAATCTGAGTGCTACTGAAAGCAGTGAGAAAAAGATGTCCAGTGTGAAAGTTACCCTCTGGCACAGTTTAGCATATTTAAACATCACTAACTTTATGTTGAATATTCACAGAGCTTAAAGAGCCCCCAAGTGCTGAGCTGACCCCCAAGTTTGTCCTTTGTGACTGCAGTGGAAGCACATGATAGCATTTGCCCTTTAATGGGATTTCAAAAGCCTTTACAATCCTATAATAAAAAAAACATACAATCAACAGAAAATAAAGCTGCACTTTCAATTACCGAGGACAATTACTTCTAATTGTAAAGCTCATACATTTTTCAAATGAAGAGATATCATTTTGCCTTAATTGGTAGGTGCAGTGAATAGGCAATTAAAAACACATTAAATTTGGACCCACAGATAACAAGGAGCAAATTTCTGTCCTGAGCAGATTACAGTTGTGAATGTGCCTCTGTTGTCACTTTAAAGCCAATAAAGGGGGGCTCCCTGGGCATATTTCATGGCCCCTCCATTATTGCCACTGAAGATAAGATATCAGCATTTCCATTACAAACAGTTGGGTTTCAGGGGGAGTTGACTAAATGATCCTGCAGACAGAAGTGTGTCACCACTGAGCCCAGGAGAGCTGAGGGTGGTTTTGAAAACACTGGGTTGCTTTTTGCTCCCATTGGTCATGCAGTGCCTGCCCTCTGCACCCTGGTGGATGAGCCCCAGCAATTAAACAGCGCTGGGGACCTGCTGGTTCTGAGGTGTGGATGCTCTGATGGAAATCCCTAACAGAAATATGCCCCTCTACCCCTTCACACATTTAACTGTGTATTTTAAAGTCATGTGTGCTGGGTCTGCTGCTGGCAATTGCACAAAGTTGATAGCAAAAAAGGATTTCTCACTCCTTCCCCTGGTCTCACTCCTGAGCATATCAGCCAGCTTTACAGAGGAGATGGCTACCCCTTGAACTGAAGCAGATAAGCCCTGGAGAACCATGTTCTTTTCTGCTACACAGCATCATCGTGGGACAAATTTACATGTGAATCCATTCATGCTGCTATTTATCTGCAAACCAAGAATGGCATATGCAAAACAACAGTCACAGCTGAGTGTACTTTGCAAACTGGGAAAGCTTCTGGATTCCAGTTCTGTTCATCTTGCTCATTTAAATCCTGTCTCCTTCCAACACTGTCTCAGTCAAGGAAACTGAGGCTCTCTGAGGGCATTAATAAGAAATATAATTTTTGATTCCTAGAAATTACTGGAGGTTGAAAGGATTGTAAGTGTAAAATGACATCCGAGATCAGAAGTTATGTCCATCATCCTCTCAAGCTGGAGGGGTAGCAGAGGGGTAGAGAAGTGAAACCCAGGCCTTGTTCATGACAGGGGTTCAAAACAGCATTCACAGCAGATGCTTGAAGAGCCATGCCACAGTCCTTAAACCTCACCCAGCAGTAAAGCTAATTTGGATTAGAAAATTCATGGAGTTACTATTCATACAGCCCAGGGAATTCTAACACCTAAAGTTGATAACAGACATCATTATACATAGGATTTTCAAAGCAAACACAAACCAGAAGTTGCCATTCTCTGGGTTTTTTATGCTCAGGAAAGCAGAAAGCATATATTTCATTATTGAGATTTATCATGCACATAAACTTATTCCATCAAGACATCTTTACTTGAGCTGCTTGCATGCCTGGAGCTAAGATAGAAGAGAGCTGACTAAAAGTAAGACCAATCAGATGCTTAAAGGCAAGTCTATCTAAGCACCTGGCTGATTTGGGGCGGTTAATGAAATAATTCGTGGAAACCCAGTTCATTTAGGCTTTAGTCTTTATTGATTTCTTGCCAGGACAATTTATAGAGTTGCAGAGCTCACAACTTCCTACAGAGACTCTTGTAGAAGTAGTAGGAGTGTGAAATGCAGAAAGGGTCCTTGTGATCATGGATGAGCAGCTCTGGCTCCTGCCAGACCCCCAGAAAGCTCCAGAGGAAGAGAATTAGAGATGTGGACTCAGGAACAGCTCACAGGTCGGTCTTACCTTGGTCACAGTGGGGACTAACCCAGCCAATGGATGTTTTTATCTGGAGCTCTGAGAGCTGCCACAACAGACCAAAACAGGGCAAAGAAAGCACTGGGTTTGTTTCAAGGGCTCTGACCAGCTCAGTGTACAGCTACAAGTATTGCTGTAATATTGATCTCTCAAGTCTATCTAAGCACCTGGCTGATTTGGGGCGGTTAATGAAATAATTCGTGGAAACCCAGTTCATTTAGGCTTTAGTCTTTATTGATTTCTTGCCAGGACAATTTATAGAGTTGCAGAACTCACAACTTCCTACAGAGACTCTTGTAGAAGTAGTAGGAGTGTGAAATGCAGAAAGGGTCCTTGTGATCATGGATGAGCAGCTCTGGCTCCTGCCAGACCCCCAGAAAGCTCCAGAGGAAGAGAATTAGAGATGTGGACTCAGGAACAGCTCACAGGTCAGTCTTACCTTGGTCACAGTGGGGACTAACCCAGCCAAGGGATGTTTTTATCTGGAGCTCTGAGAGCTGCCACAACAGACCAAAACAGGGCAAAGAAAGCGCTGGGTTTGTTTCAAGGGCTCTGACCAGCTCAGTGTACAGCTACAAGTATTGCTGTAATATTGATCTCTACAAATACAGATAATATTGCCTCTAAAGCCCATTTGCACAGTACAGTGTTTAAATGTTCTCTTTCTGCAACACCCGACACCATGCTAATGGCCAGGAAAAAATTTCTGTACAGATGAGACCCTTGGTAGCCAAAAGCTCTTATTTATTTATTTATTTATTTATTTATTTATTTATTTATTTATTTATTTATTTATTTATTTATTTAGCAGAGAGACTTAAACTTGCTGGTTTTGCTAGACAGCATTCATGGCACTGTGCTGATGGTTGCCCTCCTTTGCACTCTCAGCTCTTAGCTGAAGGACATTGCTCATTTTGCACTTCACAGTGTCACATTCATTTTTCTGAAAAATCCCTTCCCCCAGGATTTTCTCCTGGGAGGCTGAGAAGCCTCAGAGAAAAAGGAAAAGAAATTCTTATTTCATTTGCTTCTCCTCTGTTTTGCTTACATGTGGAATGTGTTTGGAGATTGTTTACCAACAGGTGGTTGTTTGATTGGTTTCATGTGAGTTGTTTTGACTTATTGGCCAATCAGTGCCAAGCTGTGTT
This sequence comes from Emberiza elegans, assembly GCA_024865655.1. Lineage (NCBI taxonomy): Eukaryota > Metazoa > Chordata > Aves > Passeriformes > Fringillidae > Emberiza > Emberiza elegans. The sequence goes on along the minus strand of JALJVW010000206.1, from coordinate 10,678,769 downwards.
GGGATTCTGGAGGGAGTCATGAGTTTTCTTTATTATCTTTTTAGCATTCTGTAAGTATCCTTTCTGAATTCTTTAGTATAGTTTAGTATTCTTTAATATAATATAGTATCATAAAATAATAAATTAGTCTTCTGAGAACATGGAGTCAGATTTATTCCTGCCTTCATCTGGGGGTGACCCAAATACAATATCACAGCACCCATCCCAAAAGTTCCCTGGTGCCATAAAAAACTGAACCAGCAGCTCCCTCTGAGTGCCTCAAGCAAAGTTTTGTGGTGCTGCAGCTAATCTGAAAGGACAGTGTGGTGACAGGTGAGTTGCTTGCAGTTGCAGATATTCCCAAAGCTACCCAGGAAGCAAAGTGTGCCCATGCTGCACTGGGTATTCCCCTGCCTCTGCATGACTTCAGGATGCACAATGCTGCTGCTCAAAGATCCTGAGATTTCAGACATCTTCCAGCCACCATCTCGCCAGAAGCACCTGCCAGCAGCTCAATCTCTCCAAGAGAGACTGAGAAACAAAATGGCAATGGAAATCTGGTCTCTTGAAGTCAGGTCTGATTCACTTGGGGAGCAGAAAGAAAAACTGCTTCATTTAGTGATGGGAAGCAGCACTTTCTGCAAGATGCATGGTCAGGGGCAAGCTGGAAGTGCAGAAGTGCATTACACCTCTTGCAGCTCCCCTTGGCTATTACAGGCTCCACAGCCACCAGCACCAGGGCTGTGGAGCATTGCCAAGCTGTGCAAAGGGAGGAAGGAAACTAAAAAATATTAATAACAAGTAATATAAATGAACTGTGTAAATGAGGAGGGTTGATATTACTGAGAAAGCTCCCTAGGGCTCCAGTGCTTTTGGGTCCTGCAACCATGATATTTCTCATCATTTTGTGGGTAGATAGATAGAGACAGCTCAGATGGAGAAAAGAAATTGTAGGGCTTCAGTGACAGAGCATGTCAGGAGAACTGGTAGGGAATTTTCTGTTTAGAGGCTTTTCTAAAGCCATCTCCTCTCAGGAGATGCAAGTTAATCAGAACAGAAGACATTTGAGTGAGAAAGCTCACTGGACTTGAAACTGGGCTTGATATATAATATTTCTCTGTACTATCAGAGAAAGGGCAAATGATAAACCTAATTTTGCATTGTATTTGCATCTAAAGTTCAAAAGCATTGCTATAAAGGAGGATTTTAAGGCATCAAATTTTATTCAGACATCTGAAAAGAGTACCCCAATATTAAGGCAATGAAAAAATATTTGCCTGAGAAAAGCTGATTTTTGCCATGTTAAAATATTTAATGTACAGCAACCTGACTAGACTAAGAGGCTATTTCATAGTTGGGTTGTGAGATGCATAAATATGATGCATTACATCAGGGAGCATTAAGATATATTTATAATTTGGAGGACTTTGGAGACTGTTTCAGTGTGGAAGATGAGATACCAATAAAAAGGGAAGTAATCTTGAAGAGGGCTGTGTTGTGTCCCTCAGAAAGCAAGGCAGCAAAAGATAAACTGTGACCACAGGCACATACTTAGTCGTTTTCCTTTATAAATATGTATCAGCTAAAAACAAGTACATCTAGTACATCTGTCTCAATATGTGTGTAAAAACCTAATCAATATGAGGGATAACAGAGCATGGGCTGGGTGTGGTGAATGCACAGATGTTGTGATACATGAATATGTAAATGGAAGCCTGGGATGGCAATGAGTGCATGGACACTGCCATAAATACACAGGTGTGGGCTCTTGGCACTGATCTGGGCTCTTAAGGGCAATGCTGAAGCAGCAGTTTGCCACTGCTTTTCCTGACTGGTCAGTGCTAATCAATAGCCTTATAAATCAGTGCATTTAGGGCACTGCCAGTCTGATTCCTCATGCAAACACTTGTCAGGTTCAATTAATGGCCAGCCAGGTCTGCTGCTCTCTCCTGATGCAGCACTGAGCCCAGGCTGCATTTAGTGTGGTAGCTGGAGTTGTTCTTCTCTTCCAGTGGTGATGAAGGAAAGAAAAGGCATCACAGCCTCCTTTCTCAGTGGGATTTCTAGGTTTGCTGCATTGTTTCTGACTCCCACAGCTCATTGCTGTGTAATCAACAGGGAAGGTCTGCCTTTGTAGGAAAAAACTCATCTGGAGGAGAACCACATGAATACAGATGGGAAATAATGTAGTGAACCACAGGCATGGACAGACCAACAAAACAAATATGTCCCTGCAGATTAATGCACACATTAGAAAAGAAACAAAAGGAATAACAAAAAAAAAAAAAAAGGGAATAACAAAAAGAAACAAAAGGAATAACAAAAAACTAGAGAGAGAGGGAGAAAGAGAGAAAGGTAAAGTTACCAGGGAAGTCCCTCAAAGATCTGTTCCCACATTTGTTCACCTCAGCATATTCATAAATAGTTTAAGGAAAGGAATAAATAATAAATAATAAAAACCTATTCAGAACAGTCAATTCTGTGCTGATTTCAAAGGCTCACAAAAGGAGCTCACAGTGCTGAATGACAGAGTGATAAGATTGCAGTTAAATTTCAATGGTAATGAATAGAAAGTAATGCATTTGGGGAGGAAAAAAACATAACCACACATACAAAATTACAGGTTATAGGAATTAGAGAGAGGGAAGAAAAAAACTGAGACATCTGTAGAGGAACTGTGCAGACAAGAAAGGCTGCCAAAAATTATTCATTATGCCCAAGAAAAATGCAAGGTGAAATGCAAGGATCAGAAGGAAGATAAAAAGAACCCAAAACAAACAGAAATTATTTTGTATGCACTTCATAATTAAATTGTGTAACTCGTTGCCACAGGAAATTGTAGAGAAAAAAACCAAATCTGGTTTATAAAAAAAGCTTAATCTCACTGATAGAGAATATGTCATTGCAGATTAATGGTGGCTCAGAAATTCCTAGAACTGCTGTTTGCCAGGATTTGTAGGATATTGTAGGATATACCAGATAAAAATAGCTTCCCTTACAACCTGTTAATCCTCACCTGGGGGAATCACTGATTACAAACAGAGAAAGGATTGGACTCTACCTGCTTTTAATCTAGCCCAGAATTCTTATATTTTTAATAACAATATTCTTACCTACTTTGGAGTAAAAAAACAAGCTACAAGACCAAATTGCCATACATTTCCATGAAAACTAGAGAAGGTGTGGAAATAATGGGATATACTACTCCAAATTTCCAGCCTATGGAAAAAGGGATTATTTCCCTCACTTTCCTATGCATTGGGATAATATCCACATCTTAATCATCATCTCTGCTTCCCCATCACCCTGACTTTGCCCACAGACTCAATTGCTCCAAGCTGACAGCTTGCCTGGCAATATAGGGACTGTAGGTCATGAACAAAAATGTCCTGTTGTCAGTAATGATTCACAGAATGGCCTTAACCATCTCAGAAACTCCTTCCAGCTCCAAAATACAAAAGCTGAATGGTAAAGCTAAAACCAGACAGTTTCCTTGCTGTTCTCTCATAAGCCAGGTTTTCTGCCTTCTTTCCCATCCACCCCAATCAATATTTTCAGTTCCTCCCAGGAAAGCAATTTGGGTCTCATGCGCCATGGCTGGTGGGCACTGGCTGAGTGGCGCTTATGCCCAGGATGTATGAGCCCATAAATGCCTCTTTAAGGGGTTGTCTCCTTTTTCCTTCCTTGGTCTCCTTTTTCCTGTCCCCTTTGGTCTCCCCATTCTTTGGTGTCCCCTTTAGTTCCTTCTTCTTTTGACCTCTACTTCCCTAAGTTTTAAAGAAATCATTAAGGTCTTCAATTCTCATAGAATCATTTAAGTTGGAAAAGACCTTGAAGAACATCAAGCCCAAATGTTAAGCCAGCACTGCCAAGCCCCACTAAACCAAGTCCTTAAAAGCCCATCTACACGTCTTTTAAATACCTGCAGGGATGGGGACTCCACCATTTCCCTGGGCAGCCTGGTCCGGTGCTTGGCAAACCTTTTGATGAAGAGTTTTCCTGATTTCCAACCTAATCCTCCCCTGGCACAACTAGAGGCCGTTTCCTCTTGTCCTGTCATTTGTTCCTTGGGAGAAGAGCCTGACCCTCACCTGGCTACATCCTCCTTTCAGGTAAGAAGAGTGAGAAGGTCCTCCCAAGCCTCTTTTTCTCCAGGCTGACACCCCCAGCTCCCTCAGCTGCTCCTCACAGGACTTGTTCTCCACCTCCTTCACCAGCTTGTTGACCTTCTATGGTCACTGTCCAGCACCTCAATTCTCATTCTGGTAGAGAGGGGACAAACCGACCACAAGAGCCAAGATGTGATTTTCAGTGCTGGCAGGGACAGAGGCACTCCATCACTGAGTGGAAATGTCCACCTGCACCAAAAGCTGTAGAAGGGGAACAAACAGACCAAAAGCTGCATTACACAACTTTGATTCCAATACACAAGGGTCAAAAAAGTGTCACATATCACTCTTTTATTGTATTTGCATGGTGCCCCAATGAAGGAAGGAATGAGGAATCTGACTCCATGTTCTCAGAAGGCTAATTTATTATTTTATGATATATATTATATTAAAGAATACTAAACTAAACTATATTAAAGAATACAGAAAGGATACTTACAGAATGAAAAAAAGATAATAAAGGAAACCTAGTGACTCTCTCCAGAGTCCTGACACAGCTTGACCCTGATTGGCCAAAGAGTCAAAACAACTCACAGCAGAATCCAATGAAACAATCACCTCTGGGTAAACAATCTCCAAACACATTCCACATGAGCAAAACAGAGGAGAAGCAAATAAAATAATATTTGTTTTCCTTTTTCTCTGAGGCTTCTCAGCTTCCCAGGAGAAAAATCCTGGGCAAAGGGATTTTTCCAGAAAATGTGAATGCCACACTCTTTGTCTGTAGAGCTTATGAAAATTCAACCTCCAAGGACAGTCATTAAGAGACAATCCCAGTGTGTATTAAAGGAAGTCCACCATTTTCTCTAATAGACAGATAAAACCAGCTTCTGGGGCATTTTAAATTATAAGAATATATTAGAGAACAAAAGACCCCAAACTCATAAACATTTTCAGTGTTTCCTGTTTCACTATGAAGAGGGATCCTCTTTCCCTCTGCAGCATCTGATGAAACAAGAAGAGACAAACACAACCAAAGGATGGAAACAAATTGCAGACCCTATCCAATTACACAGTTCAAATTCTTAAATCATATAAACTGCAAGTCAAGCATCTCAGTTCCATTTAGTCGAGAACAAGGAGAAGAAAAAGATTCTTTGAGAAAACTCATTTTGTCTGAAAGCAAAACATTGCCAGCCAGCCATGAGCTGCAAGTTCAAACACCTTTGCTAAAAGATGTCTATTCATTTGCAATTTATTGGATAGCATGAAGCTGCCCATTCTGGTTACAGTTGCTTTTTTAAAATGCTTGGAACAGTGAAATAGAAGATTAATCATATGCAATATATATTCATTAGGTAAATTTCAGATGACAAATCAAATAGATTACTTTGCATAAACATTTCTCATAAAATATGAGAGTGAATAATATTTAATAAAAATCATAAACAAGTGAAGACTGATTTCCCTGCACACAAAAGCAATGTAAAATAAACACCTTCATAAGCTACAGTTTCACCACTTACCTCCACATGCTATTCATACATACAACCAATTTATAACAGCAAACAGGGTCTGGGTGTTGCCATTTTACAATTATTATTCCCTCAAGAGAGAGGCAATAGGAAACTTTATGGTAACTTCTCCTTTACTTAATACTGCACATAAATTATTGTCAGGTCACAGGGAGAAAATAAGCAGAGTTGGTCTCATTTTCTTTCCATTCCACCTTGTCTCCTTTTTGTTTGTTTTTTTTTTTTATTACTGCTCCTTTTGAGAAATGTATTCCATGAGAACATTTCCTTCCACATTAAAATATAATCACTATTTGGGGGGAAAAATCAGCTATAGTTCAAGTTTTATTGCTGCCTGTTAAGAGACTGGTCACTGCTACTATAGAAGGGCATAATATCAGCTATCCTGCAGAATCAGTACAGCACTGAACCAAATGCAAATAAATTATTTGAGAAACCAGGGCACAGTTTGTTGAATCAACACAAAGATTTACCATAAAAGCTTCTTTCTCCCACAGGTGAAAGCCTGAGAACAGTCAATCCCTTGGGGAGCACCATGCAGGGCTGCTCAGAGCTGGCACAGCACTGGAGAAGGGAGAAATCCACCCTCAACTCCCTCACTGCAAACATAAAATCCAATATATTCAGTGTCCCTAGGAGACAGCCTTTCCTCCTGGAGTAATGCAGGGCACAGGGGTCAGCCCCCAACACTACCTGGAGCTCTTAAGCCTTTGGAATTTTTATAAATCATTCTACACGACAAACACATTTCAAAGCAAAAATACAAATTAGCGGAGAAAGGGGTGCTAAATGCAAAGATCTATCACCTCTGGCTGAGGAATTTGCTGAGTCACATGTCAGAGGCTGGAAAAATGTGCTGGGAAATATCACTCTGTGTTTCTTACCTCTACTATTGCCCACTCTCAGAGAGAGAACTGAGCAGGATGAACCTCTGCTCTGACCTACAGTTGTTTAATAGCTGATCATTCTCAGTTTAACCTAAGCTAAAAATGTGCTTCATGTTTTTCATCAAATAGAAGTAGAAGCTTGAGTATAAATAACCAGGTGTGTCTGGTGCAATGTGTCTGGTGCTCCAAGAAGAACTCCAGAAAATCAAGCAGTGAAGAAGAATGAAGAGGAAAAAGTTGGGTAAAGGAAAGTTGGAAGCTATAGGATGCAGAACACACCTAATTATTACTAATGACAAATGTCATAGAGGCAAATGTAAAATCACACCACTTAGTGAAAACAAGCACTGATACCACCCTGAACTTGTCAGTGCTGTGAATATTTTTTATTGGCACAGTCTGAGGGTTTGCTGAGGGGAAGAGAGGGGTTTTTCCTTCACTGACACAACCAGCCCAAGGACAGGGCTTTAAAGAGAGACAGCAAAGACAGGTTCTTGTCAGAGACTTTTGGGATCTCTCGCTGGTCAGAGTGACCTTGAGAAAAGTTAGAGTCTCTTTCCCAGCCCAGTGGTTGAAGAAGGAGTCAGAGCTCTTCATTTCTTGGTCTCAAGGTTATTTATTGTATCTTATCTATAAAATTTTTTCTCCTGTTCTGCCAAGGTCTGCTCAGCAGGACAGTTCCAGGTACTCTGCCTGCCCTGGGGCAGCGTTATCTTTTTATGCTAAAAGCTATATGTATAATATTTACAATCACTTTCTAATACTTATCATCTATGTTAGACAGTGAGCTTCTACTCTAAACCAGTCCAAAAGTGCCACCATCACAGCAGAAGATGGAGGCCAAGAAGAAGAAGGAGAAAAGCTGGACACGCTCAGATTCTTCCATCTTGCTTTCTGCATCCCCGTTCTAAAAACCCTAAAAATCTATTTTTCACCCTGTGAGAAATTCACTATCATTCTACTTAAACTTCATGGCTTTTAATTCTTCATATAAGGTTGGTAATTGTTTTTTCTAAGGGATAAATCAAAGGCACAGGGGTCTTGGGCTCTGTGTAAGGTCTCTGAGCCCCCTGAGCAGGGGCTCGAGTCCTCCAGGGCAGCCAGAGGAATTTCCTGGGTTCCCACAAGAGACTGCACATCACAAAAGTCTTCAAGAGCCTAGAATTCTTTAAAAAATTGCTTTTCCTATAATTGATCTACACTGTGAGTTTTTTACCTTATGCAGAAGATTCTTGAATGTGAGGGCCTCAAGGGTTTAGCTCTGTATTTCCCATTGTGTTAATAGAGAAGAGCCCAGGGTACCAAATTAATACTGAGTCAAGAGAACAATTAGTGCAAATCTTCATGTGTGTCCCCATCAACCCAGAGAGTTTTACAATTCACAGGCACATCCCAGAGCACATTAATGGCTAACAGAGTCTCCAGAGGTGCTGTAATGATTTACACCAGCTAGCCTGTAGTTTCTGAGCTTTGGCCTTTTGCTTTTCAAATGAGCAAGGTTTTCCCAGAGGAAAGAAAGCAGGAAAGAGGAAGTAGAAATTTAGGAGGTGAAGAGAAAGAAGGCATATTGGAATCCTTTTGTCAGAAAAAAAAACCTCAGCAAGGTTCTCAGAGCATCCATGAGAATCCACAGGCTGATCTGCACCAATCTGCAGCTTGGGTTCAAAAGGGATTGAGCTCCAGGATTATTATTTTCCTCTCCTTGCTGTGCTGTCTGTATTTTATTGCTTAATCAACAGCATGTTTGTCTTTTTCCTGTTATTCTATCCTCCTTTTTCCTTATTATTAAATCCTCTCCTCCTAAATCCACCCACAAGCATACAATATCTTGAAATAGCATCATCCATCTTAACAAAAGGATGAAATTCTACCATTTGAATTAAAATGAGGAAAAATAACATGGATTCTATCTTTTCAGGCTGAGTTATTGCTTTAATCCATCATGCTGGCTACAGTGGTAAATGATGGCCCAGAACTCCTGGAGACCACTTAATTAGCTTTTAATTACCCATCACACTGATGCTGTGATAAGAGACATTGTAGGTTCTTGATTTCTACATGAATTGCATGAATGGCTGTGATTAACATAAATGCGGTGAGATTAATACAAGTGGTTTTGGAAGAGATTACGATGAAATCTTCTCAAATAGAAGCAAGAGCAAGCCATGCTTTGTGGGTTAAATTACAATTTTTCTTCCTCCCCCTCAAAATTTTAGTGCTACAGTGCCAGATAATGTATTTCCTTGCATGCTCTTACAGCTATTTGCATTTGTAGTAGGCACTTCACAGCTGGTTTTCAGGGGAGAAGTGGCTGCATCACAACAAGGTTCTGGAGAGTCAGCTTCAAATGTGCATAGGTGATATGAATATTCCATAATAATGTTGTCCTTCTTCTGCTTCAGGAGCCAAGTCCTGCAGGATAATCTGCAAAAGATAAATACCACAAATGGACAGACATGAAAAAGTGTACAGGAATAAAGGAAAAAAAAATTTACAACTTGTCAAACCAAGGGGCATTATTGGTTATTAACTTTACCCATTACATCACAGTGGTGGGAATTCTGTTGAGGAAGGCAGAAGCAGGAATAAGAAAAGAAAATACTGCATTGCTCAGCTGTAAATATACAAACAAAAACAAGCTGATGTTATTTTTTAATTTCTTCCCCAGGTGCCACACTTTTTGACAGTGCTGAGATTAACAACCTCACTCTCAAAACGTGTGGTCAGCCTTTGCACTCAAAATAAGTCTCTGGTCTCATTCCCTGGTAGGTCTTGATAAGGCTTCTGCAGAATTTTTGATGCAGAGCATTATCACACTGCTGTGGTATTGATTGATCGACTGTGATATGGGCAGGAGGTGCTCACACAGGCTTGAAATCCCCTGCTTGGGCTTGCAAATATTTCCCCAAGGCAAGATTTAGGCTACTGAGAAGGAAAGAAGTAAAAAAAAGTTCACAGGGATTTTAGAGATGCAATTCCAGCTCCTAAACTATTTGTATATTTTAAAACATTTGTGTAAAAAATGCATATATTATTTATATTCCTTGTCCACACACACTGTGTCACAGGGGATTTCTCACTGATTTGGAGGGAAAAGCTAATCTTCCTGCTTTCCATAGCACAGCTGTCAGGTTTCTCAGCCCATTTCAGGATCACTCTTAATTGGTGCCTGAGTGAGAGCTGCAGTGACTGGATTTGCTGCTGCTCTTTGCCAGCAGACAGCACAGAGCACCCTGGGAGCTCAGAGAAGAGATTTGCACTGGCTGGAAGCACCAGCTCAGGGCAGGGCTGTACATCAGAGCACAACACCACATCCAAGAAAGGGGCCACAACAAAATTCAGACAGAAAGAGACCATTCAGATTGCAGAAGACAATTTATTTGAAGATTTTTATGTCCTACTAGAAGTTGTAATGATACCTGCTACATCTGACTCTCCAGCATTAACTTGGCTTAGTCACTGACTGAACAGCACTGCATTTCCATTAATTCAATCACTGAACTGCTTTCCTCCAGACTGAATTTTTTTATTATTATTGCAAATTGATCTATACTCCCAGCTCTCTTATTCTGTCAGAGCTCACACAGTGATAATAGCAACCAGGAAAGTGCAAGTGCTGCTCAGCACAGAAGAATATAAGACCTAAATTATTCCCTCACAGTAGTCATATATTAATTTCCATTAGTTACTAATTACCAGTATTTAGCATCTTTGGGCTCATGCAAAGAGGTAGCATGAAGTTCCTAAATCTCCTATATAACTTGGCATGTGAAAGGATCCCTGCTGTAACTCAGCTCTGATTTAGAGCTGGTGGGAAATACTACAGTCTGTGACTTCAACCACAGGAAATAGCAGGACATCAAATCCTGAATGTTTTTATAAAACCCCCTAGGAAAAAAGTTCTCCAATGAGCTACATTCTCCCTTATCCTTTTAGATTTGAACTTTGCTCTGTTCCAAAGTAGTTCTGTGATGGTACTCAGCAGCAGGTACATGTCCTACCCATGAATGGGAAAAAAGATGTTCAAGTAAAAGAAAAATTATGTGTTATTTTCCAAAATTTGTTGCAGATACAGTCACACTGTCCCTGGACATTAAACCAACCAGAATAACAGGTTAACCTATCTATAAACTAAATAAGTTCTGCCTTTCAGTGGGAAGAATTGCTAAGACTGTTGCCTTGCAAGAGCAGCCTGTAAGGGATGTGGTGCAGAGCAGAAGTACAAACTCCAGAGAATAATCAACTGCATAAGAGAGAAGAAGCAGTTGATTATGCAGCTCTACTACAAAAAGGATTTGGGATTTTTAGAGGATCACAAAGTAAAGAGAAGCCAATGTCAAGCTGCTTTAAAAAGAGAAAAAAGAAAAAAAAGAGAAAAAAATACCAAAACATAAAACAACTCTTGAAATACAAACAGAATTTCTTCTTTGCAACTCAAAGTTGACCAAATCACTAAGAAAACACTCTTCTGCTTTGAGCATCAAGTTCAAGGAATGCATGGATCAGAGAATAGAGAAAAACAACAACAAGAGCTCTAGAAAATATGACCTATGGGAAAGGCTTGAGGCCCAGCACAGTTGAAAAAAGGAGACCACGGACACAAACATCAACAACATAAAAGACACACACAGAAAAAAATACAGTAATAAGGTGTTCTTCATGCCTGCTGTAGCTAGGAGATAGATATTCAAAAGCTGGAATAGATGGTAAGGAACGGTTTGGGCTGTCATCATTAGAGATTTCTAAGAAAATGGTAGCTAAACTTCACCCTGCACCAGAGAAAAATCATCATTCGTTGTGTCAGCTTTTATAAGCACCTGCCCATTTTGTCCAGCAGAGCCATCATCCCTCAGATCCAAAGCAGACAGAGCAAATCAACCCAGTCTTGTGCTAGATAAAGGCTCCTGCCTACTTGTGTAGTTTGGTTTGAAACTGCTAATTAACCTGCATTTGGGAAATGCTTCAAGGTGCTCTAAAATATGAAGGTGGGCTTGGAGCAGAGAGGAAAGCAGATAGAACAAAGAGAAAAGCAAAAGAGAACAAAGCCAAATAGCAGGTTGTGTTCTGCTCCTGTGAGTTGGGCTGGGAATCCAGGGCAGTTTTGTGGGGGGTTAAATAGGGGCAATTAACAGAAACAAATCATCTCTTTTGTTGCACAGACTTGTTAAGCACATCATTTTCTTGATGAGCATCCAGCTGCTCTGTACAATCCAAGTCTACAGGTCAAAGGAAGCAGCCTCCCCATGAGGTGTCCTGTCTCTTAGGTGTCAAAGTCTTCCATCTGCATGATCCAATTGTTGATCATAGTGGGAAGAACATTGTTGGGTTGTAGCAGGGCAGAGGATTAGAAATAAAATTACCTTTTTAACAAGGGGTTCAGAGTGAATCCTAACAGGATTAGGATGTTGTACTACATATTGTTTCTGGTCCAGCTGAAGAAGAGGTGGTCCCTTAAGGTGTTTTTTTTGTGTGTGTGGAGAAGTAACTCTTACAGTCTGCTATTAATATAGCTCAGAGTATTTCAGGTTAGATAATTTGTGAATTCATATTTCTGCTTCTTTTTTTTATGAGTTTTTCATTGTATTCTTCATATTGACATTGCTACCACCACAGCATATTTTCCAGCTACTTTTAGAATACCAGCCAGAGCTTCTGCTTGATATCCACTTCCATCTGCCACACCTTCACATAGGTTTGCTCTCCTTAAATCCTCTTTCCTTGTTACTTCCTGTGCAGAGATCATCATCTTCAGTGACCAGGTATCAAAAAGGGATCTAAAGTCCATAATACAAAAACCATCCAGTTTTAACCCCTCCAGGGTGCTTGATTTTTGTAGATAGCACCAGGAGCAGCCCACCCACCAGCTGAGAGCTGCAGGTTTGTACCTCATGGACCACTTAAGGTTTTTCTTCCCATGGGTCTCTGCTGTCATTAATTAGGGGACTGCAAACTGGGGATGCTCTTTGTACACCTGACACCTGGACACCCCCTCTCCAGCCACCAGCACACCCAGCACAGCCTCTGATGGTGCCACCAGATGTGTCTGCACATCACATTCCTACCTCTCACTCACTGGGACTAAAGAGCTGCACAGAAAATGAACCTGCTTTAAGTGAAATGAAGAATATGGGGGATCATTTTACCATAGAAGAACACACCAGCCCAAATTATTACAGAGTTCATGCAATTGGTCAGGAAGAAAGCAAGAGCAGGCTGTAAATCACACCTGAGTTGGAAGTGGCTCTGTGCCTCAGAAAGCAGCCATACAGGACCCACGTGGGTCATGAAAAAATTCAGGCATCAGCCAAGGGTATCCAGCTATGGCATGTATTTCCCAAAGTTTCCCCTCATGGTCAGCGAAAAACTCACTTTTGACTTCACTCCAAGTCAGATGGTCGTGGGAATTAGAGGCTGAATCTGGTGAGAGTTTAGAACGTGAGCTGGTATGCAACCATACACATGCATCTAGTTTCTGAATATACTGATTTTACTGAGAAGGGTCTAAAGATTGCAGAAGTTGACCAAAACTTTCCCTCTCAAAACTCTTTCTTCAGCCAGATGACACCTAAGGGGAAAAAATGTCACAGACACATTTTATGAAAAATCCTTTCCTTAGGATTTTTTCTCCTGAGAAGCTGAGAGGCCTCAGGAACAAAATGTAAACAATGGTTATCTGCTGCTGTGGAATGCAACAGGGGGATCTTTGATTGGTCTCATGTGGTTGTTTTTAATTAATGGCCAATCACATTCCAGCTGTCTCAGACACTGGTCAGTCACAAGATTTTGTTATCATTCCATTCCTTTCCTTTGCTAGCCTTCTGATGAAATCCTTTCTTCTATTCTTTTAGTATAGTTTTAATATATCATTTACTTTTAATATAATATACATCATAAAATAATAAATCAGCCTTCTGAAACATGGGGTCAAGATTCTCATCTCTTCCCTCATCCTGGGACCCCTGTGAACACCACCACAAAAAAAAAAGTGATGAGAAAGCTGTTAGTCTTGAAACACAGAAGTAAAATTCCTGTGGAAATTAGAATATCAACTATGCCTGCAACGTATAAAGTACACACCATAGCATCATATGCCCAAAGGGATGAAAAAAAGACTAAATGTCATTCTTTTATACTGGCATATCTTAATTTTTTGAAACGTTGATTTTGCAAACTGAGCAGCTTTAAATGTGTGTGCATACAGGTTAAGAGGGAGTGTTGCATGGTTTCTTATAAAAAAAAAAAAAAAGCATGTCCAGTAAGTCTTTTAAGATGCCTGGGTGCATTTTTATAACTCTACACAGTCTGAAGTATTTTGTTTCAGGATTAGGCACCACTTCTACATGTCAGTAGCAGTGTACTTTCTCATCACAACTTTTTCTGATCCAATGCACTCTCTCTCCCCATGTTCCCACAAATAAGACCGACAGAAAGAAGCGCTGAACCTTGCTTTGAACGTAAGAAAGGAAAATACTGCTGGAATACCCATTCTGAGAATGCTGCAGCTCGTAATCCTCATTATCTTGGCTTTCAGAGGACCCTGGGTCTGCTCTTGAGGGCACATGAAAATCCCACTGGGGATGGCCCTTACAGGGTTTCAGAGATTCAGGGGATGTGTTTGCACATCAGGATTGAGATGATCTGAAGGAAATGTGGGAAGAAGGAATCAGACAGAAGAATGGATCAGAAGGATGTCAGTTCTGCAGACAGCTATTTTTTTTGTGTCCAAAAAGGCTTCTCCTAGTTTGTTAGTGCTCTTTCTTGTCTTAATTTTGTTGGATTTTTATGTGTCTGATAAGCTGCCTACATCCAGGCAGAGATGCTCCATTAATGTGCATGTAGAAATTTGGAATGAATAAGTAAGTAAATTGCCATCTATTATCACCCCAAACTGCAAAGCCTGACACATTTATCTGCTTAAATATAACATTAAACACATACTACAAGTTCTCTTATTTCACACAAAATCAACCTTTGAAATCTTTTTTTTTAACAGAAAAAAAAAAAAGGAAAAAATTTCTTTTTTATTCCTCATTCTTCTTTTGGCTAAGGTTCCAAGAAGCAATTTCTTCATCCCTGAGGGACACTACTTCTGCAGTGCATTGCAGAAACAAAATCCTATCCCCACATAACAAAAACCAAGAACACAGTGCACAAGCAGACTCAGACTTCAGAATTGCCACCCTCAGCATTCAGCCCCTGCAAATTTTCCATCATTATTAGAGACATTAGTGATTGCTGATACACATGGATGCAATTAAGAGGGAGTAAAAAAAGGATTCACAAACAAGCAGATGAGCTTTGTGTTTGGAGGGGGATTAAAAGCTGAATCATTTATTCATTTTTCTGTTTTAGCTGTGAAAGGAGTGTATAGACTCATCACAATGAAGGGTCTTGAAGCAAAGCTTGTAGCACAGATATAAAGTGGATTAAAGAGGGCAATTTCCTTTATGCTTTGTGCTCTTTCTTTTTTTATAGCATTTATTTCTGCTTTTCAAAAAATGAGGACTATGTTTTCATTTGGATCTCTATACTGATGTTGCTGACAGAGACAAAATTCTACAGACCACTGAAGTCATCAGAAACTACTTGGAGAGAAATAACTTGGAGCAATTTTTTTTCAATTTTATCTCAACCCAAGAGACTTTGATGATTTTCAGCCAAATTTTCACTAAAATAATCTAATTTCCTGATAACCTACTTTTAATCTATAAACAGCATCTCTGTTCCCTCTTTCAGAGAATTTCCATTTGTGAGTATTTCTGGCAGAACATTTTAAGACCCTCACTGGGAATTGCCACATAATGAATAAATGCCAAAGCTGAGCTGAGATCCTGAGCTGACCTCCAAAGCTGCCTCTTCATGCTTTCCAGGGACATTGACATCATTCTGATTTTACTTGGGACTCCAGAGGAAGACTCGAACAGAATTAATTTAAGACAAGAGATTCTGCCCTGTGTGCTGCCCAGGGGATTCAGGATTGCTATTGAAATCACAAGGCAGACATGAATTCAGTCTGAATGTGAACAAACATTGTCCAAATGGCCCAGGTGAACCAGACCAGCTGCTATATTGGCACTAAAGCTGTGCTTTCCCTGCTGAAAACTAAGAGTTGCCCATTTGTTTTGTGGAACCCTGGACAGAAAGAGGTTTGTAGGAAAGCAGGAAATTACATCAGCCTGAATTCTCCTTTGCTTTTCCCTTGCAAGCAGTTCAACTTCATGGGATGCTGCTGGCTAAAGGAATGAGTATTGAGAGCACCTCAAACACATGAAGTAGACTGAATCATGGGGATATTCAGTGCACCTCAGCTCAGACACTGTGGTAGGAGCACAGGATGACTGGTTTAGTGATAGATGTCAATAATTCAGCTGTCTGGAGGATTTTCTCTACATTTTATGAACAGTGTGTACTAAAAAGATGAACTGCTCTTTTCAGGAGCAGTAAACAGCCCATTTTCCAATCAAATTTTTTTTAATAGAGTGCCAACAAAGATTCAAAGCTACTATTTGAGGGTGCCCTTCATTGCGCCTTATTGAGATGTGCAATTTGTACACCTGCCCTTAAAATGGAGGTGAATAAACTGATAGTGAAATCTAGACTCATTTTGGATCAGTAACTTAATTCTAACCAAGTGAGCAGTCCCATTGAGTTCAAAATGGCTCAGCCCATTAAGACTCTGTTTTGACTTAGTCATACTGAAATATTGTTCTGTCCCATTTTGAGTTAGTGCTGCAAACTGGTGGATAATCACAGGCAATTTCCACAGCACAGACAGACTGACTCAGCTCTTGCAAGGCTTGCAAACATCAGGAGAGAATAACAAGAAGCATTTCCTTCCCAAATTTTTCAAGATTTCCTTGAAAATGTTCAGATTCAAACACCAATGGCTTTCATGAACACAAAATCTTGGTTTTAGACACAGTTGTGTCAAAAGGAGCCTTTTGGTGGCTATCAAGGGACCTTATGTCCCTGCCCTGAAATTTTAGGGTCTCCAGTGATACAGTAAGATCTGAGTAAGCCTTCTAACTCTATCAGATCCATTGGGATCTGAACCTTTTTCCCACAGTGCTTCCTGAAAAAAATCCTATGGCACATCAGGACTTTCTACAGAGTTATTTAATAGAGGATTTGGTTTTATTATCAAGAAGTCTGCAGTATGTCATGGTTTGCTTCCATAGCAGCTAGGAATAGCCATGAATAAACCATGAAGATGCTTAAGAGTGTTCATATATCTCAATTACAACATGTTTCCTACACTAATTAAGAAATATTCATCCAACTTACTTAGACTCTGTCACCTATTCCATATTGGTCATGTCAGCATTATACTTATTTTCTTCCTGAACCCACTCAGTATTGACAGACTATTTTGCAGGCATATGTATTGCCCAGCCTCCCTGCCAGCCCCTAAATGAAAAGGGAGTAATCCTCCAGAGAAGTTTTCACTATAGATTTGCATCTCTCCTCAGATTATCAGATCATCTTCAACCCCAGTTCATAATATCTAATTACCCTGTAGCCTGTTCTCAATTATTTAAAGCCCAGCCCTTACTTATTGAATTTTATAGTTTAATGTTAATAGATCAGAGGTTAACTGGCTCAATATTAGAAAAGGAGTCACTGCCTCAGTAATACAAAAGGAGTCAGGATTATGTTGAGCTCCTCAGTATTATTAATCAGGCTTTAAAGAGGGAACAGAGAGCAGCATATGTCAGTCACAGCAGGGTTTGAAGGAGAAAGTCAATATTTACAGACATGAGTGTCTCCTACCTGAACTGCAGACAATTCTGAGCAAGCTGGGGCTACATAAAGTCAGCTTCAGACTTCCATGATCAGACCAGAGCAAAGGAAGTGATATCAAAAAGGCAATAATACTTCACCCAATTAACACTAAAATAGATATAGCATTATTAGATGACTGTTCTGACTGACTGGGCAGGAATGGTACAGGGTTATCATCCAACACACAAAATACAGGGTTAACTCCCCATTCCTCATATGTTTCCCTCCCCTAATCTGAATGTGTTAAGGATATGGTGGTGGTAATGCTGTAGGCTTTTAAGGATCCAAAGAAATATGGGGAAAGATGACTTTACTTTTATTAGACTAGCTGATGTAGTTGGAAAAAGCATAAAAAGCTTTTGATCATCTGTTAGGTACCTATGGGGTAAATGGGCTGCTTGCCATGGTATGAGAGGGGAAGACAAACTAGGCAGTCAGCAGCTTTGATCTTCCAGATAATGGTAAAGCAAAATCCCAGTCCCACTACCTCTGGTGCTTTATGAAGTGTTCAGACCTGTGGGGTTTTTTAGATTTTTTTCTTTTTCTTTCAACCTGTACATTCAGGTGATTGAGAAACAGCTACCATGGGCTAACTGAGCCTTGATAACCATCCACAGGCACTGCTGCCCACAGCAAGTACAGTGTAGTACACTTTATTTTAATCTCAGTGGAAGAAGCTTAAGAGCTCATTATCTCACATTTACCAGGACTTAAAGTGCTCCCAATGCAGTGATTTCTGCTATTCTTCTCTTATCTTTTCAGATAAACAGAGGAATATTTTGTGACACAGTTATGAACTGACATTTAGATCAGTTTCCAACAGCCCTTTCCCTGATTTTTAGGAAGACATTTTTGACAGTTTGTATTAATTTTATACAAGAAATCCCTTTTTAGAATAATTGTAAACACATCACCCTTCTCCTAAGACAAGTCTTAGAAAGAATTTCTCTCACTTAAGCAAATAACAGTATTACTAGGTGAAATCAGGATTTTAATTCACGCTCCTCTTTTCCTTTCAAGCATGAGTTTAGTGTAACTGGACACTTAACAGAAATTGTTCTAAAGATTTGCACAAAGCTTTTCTGAAGACCAGGATTCAAAAAGTCCAATCTCTTCTATGACTCAAATCATTGGGCCAGTTATTCTAAAAACCATAACATTCCTAACCCTGCTGTTCTCAGCACTTATTGTCCAGTGTAGGAGTTTATATCTTTATAATAAATGAAATAATTCCCTTTTGAGGGGGATATCTCTATTCACAGAATTCTGTAGCTTTTAGGCTTTCAAACCCACCATGCTTCTTCTAAGTCAAAAATTCCAATTACCCTTATTAGTGCTAGTGAAATAGCTTGCAATATCTTTTTAACACCTGCACTGAACAGAATATTGTACCACTCCAACTAGACAATTTTTCCTGGAGTTTGCTTCTGAAGGAGTACAAGCTTTTAGGGGAAAGGTGAAACAAACAAAAGCATAGTATTGAATGGATGGAAGAACACTGAATCAAACTGAATCATTCTAAGAATCTGGAGTTCAGTGACACTGGGACTCAATTATCTGCTGCGAGGTGAACCTAAGCCTCCCAAAGTATCAAGCATTCCAGCTTTCAAACCAGCAAGAAGTTATCAGCCTGTATGAAAGCTGACAGCACAAGAAAACTGTTATTGTGCAGCAGACTGCAGGATTGAAAGCCCTTTGTGCAGCTCTTGGGGCTGAGAACTCTCTGGGTCACACCAAGATCAGCAGATGACAGCAGCCAAGAGCAGAGGGGCAGGGGAAGAACTCTCCCATGGAGACAACACCTGCCAGGAGGATATTCCTGCCCCATGGAGTCTCCAGGTGTCCCCTTCACAGGGCTGTCACTGCCCAGCTCCTCAGCAGAGGCAGAACAGCAATGCTTTACTTGGAAAATCCACCCCAAATCCAGGGAAAACTGCTCCTTATGCATCCAGGCAGGGCACCCTGAGCCTGCAGCCCTCCTGACACCTCAGCATGAGGAGGAATGGAGGCGCTCGCCTGGCAGACACCAACCTTTGTGCAGGGTGATCTTGGGTCACTCTTGGCCCCAGAAAAGTCCAGGTTAATGGCAAATCACCTTTGGGACAGCTGTCTGAAAGAACATCAGCAGGGAAAATCCAATCTATCTTCTTCTGGGGTTTTTTGGACTTGGTGCCTCCAAGTTGAGCACCATGGAGAACTGGACTTTTGATTATGCAGGGCCACACCCTAGAGATCTCCATGGATCTGCCTTGTCCTCCAAGTCCTGTGTGCCCCCAGATCCCCAAGTCCTTAGTGGCAGCTACAAACCACCAGCCCCTCACAATACTGTAAATGACATGAATTGAGATACACTTTTCATATTATTGATAACTGCAGGAAAATATAAGAATTTGCACAAAACCATGAGCCCAGCTTTGATTATTTAGGTGCCTTTTGTCTTATCTGACACAGAATCCTAACCAAATTATAGCTCCATATGTACAGAAGAAGCCTGTTACATTTCTCCTTCTGTGAAGGGAATGTGGTTTTGCTTAGATGGATGGCATCAGCAATGATCAGCAATACCCTTGTTGGGAAAATATTACCTTATTTCTGTGGAAAAAGGTTTGCCTTTAACAGATCAGGACAGTTTTATGTAACCATTGACAAAACTCAATAAAATTTCTACAATAATTATCCTCTTTTCAACTCCTGTTTCCAAGAACTCCACCAGCAGCAAATCCTTATCAGTTTCTATACAACCACTGCAGGAATTTCCTTTACATCAGCAACATGTACTTCATTATTTTTAGTGATCTCATTAAGTAAAACATTTAACTGACCAGGACCCAAAATTAACAGGATTTGGGGAAGCCAAAACCTAAAAGACCATCCTATTTCATTTGTCTAAACTCAATTTACTTTTATGAGATTCCCTTTTTTAAGCTGTCATTTTTAACCACTCATTTTGGTAGTAAATTTTTTTTCAGTTAGCAAATTGTTCAGACTGTGAAACTGCTGCTCTTTTGCTGACATAAGTGCTGAGAATACTTCTGGAGATGTGCTTGTGGTAGTCTCCTTTAATGAGGTGATTCAGTCATCAGTGAGTCTGGGAAGACTTGGAGATGCTTCATCCAGGGCTGAAAAACTGGAGGCATTTAATACACAAGAGGTATTTGAGGGTTTATCAGGCAGTTTCTTGTCCTTGCACAACACCACATCACATCAGCCCCATGGGGCAGCTGTGCTTCCAAATTATTGTGCCCTGATCACACTGCCCCATCTATGCTGTGTCACTATTCGTTTCAGCTGCTGTAGCTCACGCGCAGACATGCAGTGAAGATGGTGCAGATACAAGTGCCCTGATGTAGCATCCCATGAACTCTCCCCCCTTGGTCAATCCCCAAGCCCTCAGCCCTGGAAATATCAGTAACTATTTACCATAGAGTTAGCCCTCCCAAAGGGAAAAACAATCTCCCCTATGGACTTGGTGGCACAATTTTCTCTGGTTTCCCCTTCCCCTGACTGGTTTGGCATCCCTGGAGGCCAGTCCCCTCTGCCCAGCCCTTAGTTCTGCCTCCCACCCCTTGCCCTTTATAAGCTGCCAGCTCAACTTGGTTCACTGTTTTTCCCTGGGTTTGTCCTTCAGCTACGGTGTTACTCTGCTGGAATAAAGCCTTGCAAAAGAACCTTTTTTGCCTCTATTGCTGAGCCAGTTGCAGTGAGTGTTGAGTGGAGGTTTGACTGCATTGCCTGAATCTTAGCTCAGCTTGCCTCTCGACTGGAGAGGTTTGTTGGGACAAGAGATAGCAGCACCTACCATTCTAACACCCACATTTTCAGCTGGCGCCCAACGTGGGGCTGGAACCACAAACCCTGGGATTAAGAGTCCCATGATCTACCAACTGAGCTAGCCTGCTATTACTTGTGGTTGTGTACTTCAGCAAATGATAGTTGAAAGTCCTCAGATGGATTAAAAACCTTTTTTGTGTGTCCCAATACCAAAAGAATATTGAGAGAAAGCACATAAATGCAAACAGTTTCTGTGCTGGCATGCTCAACATGAATTCTGATATCTGTATAAAGACTTTAGGGTATGTGAGCAGGTGACTCTGGTGGCCATTCAGTCCTCCCCGAAGCTCAGAGGTGTTGCTAACAAGAGCTGAAGAGTGGGAAGATTAAAATGAGAGATCACAGCAGAAACCAAGGGATTCCTCCCAAAACCACATTTTACTGCAGCACTGCAGGGAAAGACAATCTATATCTGCAAAGTGTGTGTCAGCCTCTGAACTGCCTTATAACAACATCCTCAGAAAACAGAGGTGGGATAGCAGGGGAAAGAACCGCTGTGCCAAGGTATTTCTTTTTAGTGCTACAAAGCCAGACATTTATGCATTTTTCACTTTTAATGGTTAGTCAGCATTTCCTAGAAAGAAATCAAGCCCAATGTTTGGAGGAAGATATTCAAAGGACAACAGTCCTTTCAGTAGCAGCTTTTTCAGCAGCAGCTTTTGAACCAGGAGGTCTATGTTCATTTCCCAGCCTTTTTGGGACTGATCATGGGTGTGAAATGGGGAGAAGAAGGAAGAACCCTCATCCACAGAGGGAGACTGGAAAGCAGAGTGACATTGTGTCATCATGGCTGTCCCTGATGCCAATGGCCTGGGAAAGGAGAATTGACTCCATGAGTTACATGTTAGGGCTGATTGCTCTAAATTTTCTCTTGTTTGAAATTGCTTCTCTTCCAACTCACGCTGAGCTCCTTGTTTGGAGTTGCCCTGGGCTCATGACCAACATCAGTAAATACAAGTGTTTTCAGGGAAGAAAACAGAGTGTGAAGGTTGGGTGGGATGTGGCTTCCTCCCTCCTCAGCACCAGTCTCTTCACTTCAGGCCCTGAACACATCGAAGTCGTGATGTTTTCTGAAAGATGGGGCCTCATGTTCTGAGGTTAATGGAGCTAGGTGTATTACAGCAGAGAAGGAAAAGTCATCAGGCCTGATTTATGCCAGCCTCTGGAGCACTACCTGTGACAGCAGAAGATTTAGGCAGAGGTGATGTTGTTTAGATCTCCTCAACACACCCAGATAAGAGACACTGGAAAAGTACCATGGGTCTTCCCTGATATAGGAAAAACAGTGGTGCATGAAAGCAAAAATGAATGCAAATTAACTTTGCCCCAGGGAAGGCATGATGCCAAAGGACAAAGCAGGATTGTTACCTATAACATGTGCATCTCCAGAAGACGGTGAGTGTGTTCTAGTGGCTCCGGGCTGGGGTAAATAGAAAGACCAGCCTGCTCTATGTTCTATGGACTGTTTAACACCACACTCTTGCTTCTTTCTGACCATCTTCTACCCTGAGGGAATTAAAATTCCAGCTCCATGGCTCTGCTCTCTTTTGGTCATTGCCTCCCAAAAGGCCTCATCCCAAGGGAAGGCTCTGCTATCCCACCCTGGTGCCAGCCCTTTCTCACACACACAGCCTTTCCAACAAGTCAGAGAAATCTGGCCCACCCACAACCTTCTGCAAAGCAAAACTCTGTGTAGTCTGAATCACCCACTGCTCCTGGTCCTTGAGGTCTGGAGCCACACAGGAAAAGGACACAGAGCACATCAGTGGGAAGAGGAAAAGAAGGGGTATCAGGGGAGAAAAATGAAATATGGGAGGATGATGTCTTGTCTATAAGAAAATATCATATAGAATTCAGACCAGGAAACATCACTTTTCTAGAAGTTATTTATTTGATTAAATTTAGTTCATTCATCCTCCCTTCCATGTATTACTACTTTTGATTAAATCCCACGTGGCCAAGATTTTCATCTCTCATCTTGATAAGCACTGCTATGACATCACATATGGAGACAGGAGTGCAGCCAACCAGCCTAACAAGAGGCACCTGAACTATTGGGTTAGACAGCAGAACCAGGAAATCTCCCTTAAAATAAGAACTGAGAAAGGAAACAATTCCTACATGAAGTAGTGCAAACAGCTAGGTTTCCATCAAGAGGAAAAGCAGTCTGTCAAAGCAAGAAGAAAATATCACTTTTGTTTTTGTATAAGTAGGTAGAAATCCTGTTCCATAAATAACTTAAAAAGATGCTAAAGAATAAGCATGAATGCACAAAATTGAATATAGCACTGCATTCACCAATGAGGGGATTAATAGTTGTTTCCACATATGCTATAAAATAAAGGTACATAAACCAGTCCCTAAATGAGTACTGAAGTACTAGAACATCTTTAATAAAGATGAGTTTCAGTAACAACTCCACAGAAATGTCTTCTGGATTTCAAAAACTTGGTATTTTTCCATCTGGGTCTAGTTAAATGATGGTTTTTCATTCTCCAATTTAAAATGGATTAAACAAAACAAAAATCCTAACACATAGGCCAAGAGAGGATACTAATTCTGTTTCTGGGAGAAAAATTTAAGTGCATAGGAAAATTATTGTAGAAATTGGAGACAAGAGTCTCCTTGAGGGGAGCAATGAAAACTTTCATAAAAATGCAAGGAGGCTCAAGCAGAGAAATTCTGCAAGAATAATTCAATCATGTCAGCATAACAATTTTACAAAAACAACACATAAAGTACAGCAAAAAGACTAATCTTAAAAGTATGTAGTGTATTATTTGTAGCAGCACAAAGAACAGGAAACTGATGGCACAGGGAAAGAGGTGGGAGCTTTCCTTAAGGAAGAACAGGATCAAAGTCAGCACATGTCTGGAGCATTATGTCCTAGTAATAAGATTTATTTGAGCATGAGTGACTGGCAAACACAGGTGAAGCAGGATTGAATTATTACATGAATCTCATAGGAATTATTATTCAGCTGCAAAAGACTGCCAAAAAGTTGTCAGGATCAACTCAGTCATGATAGCCATGGACTCAAAACACAAGTACAACCCAAAATTTTGGCAGCAAAATAGAAGTTATATCCTGATACTTTTTTTTAAATAACAACGAACTAAATATCAAACCCCACTTTCTTTTTTTTTTTTTTTTGTGTGTGTGGAAGAAGAAAATAGGTTTATAATTTTCATCTTGATATTTTGTTGAACAAACCAGTTTGATTGATAATGCTAAGAAAAAGAAAAAGACTGGAATAAAATTATTGCAACAGTAGTCCAGAAATATTTTGGAAAAACTTCAGATAATCTGTACATAGAGAATATAACCAGAACATGTGTCCTTACATGCCTCTTAGTTCTAGAAAAAAACCTCTTTGATCTAGAGAAAGCTGACTTTTTACAAAAAGGAAAGTATTAGTGTGTGCTCATTTAAGAACCAGGGTTTTTTGCTGATGCCTTGAATTGAATTCCTGACAAGGAGAGCCTCTCCTGTGATTTCAGGAAACCTTGCTGAGGAAGATCTGAACATCCTTCACTTAGTCCCTGGTGGAAGACAGAAAATATATGCCTTCAACTCAGTCTGAAGGAGTAAGAAGTCTCTCTATGCCTTTTACTTTTATCAAAGCTAGTAAATTTAAAATGTGAAGCAGTCTTTTTCCTTTTAAGCGACTGAGCACAGGGCTGTTGAAGGTTGCTGTTTCCCTACATCTGCCATATACTACATTTATCCATAAATAGCTACAGAATGCACTTACAACTCAAAACTCTGAGAAATGTTGTAATAGATTTTTTGTTTAAAAAAAGAAATAAAGATAGCTGGCATAGTGTAAATATTAAAGGTAGATTTCTTGTAAGTCTATAATATGTATTTAATTCTGCTTGTAGTTTAGTCAATGATTTTAGAAAAAATCAGGCCAAAACCAGGAAAAATATTTATAGCATTTGGGAACAATCCAATTTCCATTGCACTCCTTATTATTTCAAGGAAAAGCAAATGGTTTCTCTGGGGAGGTGTAAAAAAGCACAATTTAAATTGTATAGACCAGCTCACACAGGGCATTGAAGACAGATTTATGCAGGGCCAGCTGCTCTGCTAAGAAACCCCAGAGTAAATTCACTTTACTACCAGTCACACTGAAATTTCTCTAAATGCCCACCAGTTTAGCAGAGGAGAGCCCAATGCCAGAGCTGTAATTGTCTAGGGGAAAAACCCAAAACCAAACTAAAAAAACAAAAAAAAACCAACAACAACCAACTACAAGACTCAAACGTACCTGGAAGAGACTCAAAATTTACCCTTCAACTCTTTGTACACGCAAGCAGAAACATGCCAAACGCCAAAGTTTTTAGCCAATGTTGGCAATAAACAGCCGCTGAAATTTTGATGACAGAGCTGTGGAGTGGGAGAAATGGAAGCAGGACCCAATGTCTCCACAAGAATTTTCCATGGGACCATCAAAACCAGGAGGTGCTGCACTTCCCTCTCCCTGCACAGCTGGCACAGTTACAGGGGAAAACCAAGTGTAAAACAGCAAAACAGGAAAAACAGAGCAACTCTATGGGGTGCCCCCACCACAGCACAGCTGCACTGAGAGAACCCTTGGAGGACAGGACTGGATGGAGCCTTTCTGGGGATGAGAAGTGCAGACCTGTTTCTCATGACCTGTCAAGTTTTATCTTCTTTTTCTGCCTTGGTCAGGGTCAGCATTGAACGTGCTCGAGGTGGTATTTCATGTTCAGAGTCAGATGTTTATTAGTTTTTATCTATATTACAGTCTCACCAGGCATGAGTTCTGCAGCATTTCACTAACAAGCTGCAAAATGGCCCCATATCTACCTCTACAAGGTCTTTTAAGGAAAAACTATTCAGTTAAGAAATTACACCTAAATTACTTTTAACCCAATAACTAATCACCCATGTCCTGCAATGTGGACTTTTCTGTTCAATTACAAAATACTACCCAAACTCATGAAGAACAAGGTGAAGAAGAAGAACCAGCCACTGCCCTAAAACCTTCATCTTAGCTTTATATATATTATTATATTTTAAAACCTTAAACTCTAAGTTTTCCACCATGTGATATTACACACTACTATTCACATTTCTATATTACACACTTCTATAATCCCAGTGCTATCATTCAATTTTGGAAGCCTTTCTCCAAAGCCTCAGGTCAAATGCAGTATTCTCTTGAGGGTCTGTGCCTTTCAACACAGAAAATCTAAAATTCTCAGCATCCAGGGTTCCAACAATGACCTGCAACATGGGTGACAGCATTGTGGCCTCCCCATATGCCATTGCTCATCAGCACTGCTGAAATGACATTTTAAACTAAGCAAAACCAGAAGGGTCTCCAGCTGCTCAGAGGACCTGAGACAAGCTGCTTGTGCAAAGCACTGTTCCAGAGAGATAACCATTCAAAGCTGATAGGCTGCAGGAACCATGACCCCTCAGCTCTCATGGAGGAGCTGCACAGTAATTCCCACCCTTCACCTGCTCTTACTGATTTTCCTCCAATTCTAAATCGAGTGCTCGCCCTCCAGAGACTCTCAGAATCAAAAGCTGTGGAGCCAGGCCCCTGTGCTCTGCTGAGGTTTTCAGCTGACACCAAAACAGAGGCACAAGACTTTAAAGTGCCTTGCAAGTGCAGTGTAGCTGCTTCATGGGCTTTGATCTTGCTGCTTTGTGTTTCCAGGTGAGTGATGGCATGCACAGCAGGAAAGGAGGAGAAGCAGCCTCTGAACACACAGGGAACAACAGTACAACATGAGCCAGGGGTAAATCTTCCCTCCTGAACAACTGGTGCTGTTGCTTGTATCACAGGCCATACCCCTCAGACCTGGTCTTGACTCCCCATCAGTTTTTATGTGACCCCTGGTGCCATTTTGCAGTCTAAGAAAAGGTTTAGAAATACAGAAGGTGAGATCCTCCACAAAGGCTGCTTTTCACCTGGGAATGGGAAATATTAGGGGTGAAGCAAATTGGAAGGAGTCCTTAAAGCCATTCTCCTGTGCCTCAGCAATGGCTAGACAGTGATGAGGAAGCAATCTCTTCTGTTGATTGTTTAACCAACATAAGGCTAGAATAAAGCTATTAAAGGACTGCAGAAATCACAGAGGAGCCAGTGGAAAAAATTATATGGGTTATAACTGATGTTTCCTTTGTAACTTAATCTTCCTTAAGTTCTCTGGGGAATGAACAGCCAGGTTCATACTGGGAATTTTGCTCTACTCTTTATATTTGTAGTCATTGCCCTTCTAAATTAGAGGAAGGAGTACTTGAAAGGACACGTTCTTAAGTACTTTTCCTGTAGTTCAACTTTGTTTTCCTTTTCTCTCCATAGTTTGCAACAGCCCCTTAGGAGCTTAAAAACAAACATTGCTTCGTTCTCCTTCCAAATGTGTCTCCTTCTATTTGTCAAACACTAATTCCCTGCACCCCTTGTGTTACTAATTAAGCTTAAAATTAACATTCGAGTAAACAACTAGAACCTCGTTTGTGCATCTGCATCATCAGAGATGACAGGAGAAGAAATGTTATGTCAAGTCCCTATCCTCACAGCACGTCTCCTGGAGCACAGTGATAGCAAAACCAGTCAAGTTTCAAGCCTTGCTATTCCACGGGGTTACCATCAACAACAACAGATCTTCAAGGCAACCTTCACTGATTCTCAAATGAAGAGAAAAAAGAATGACTTTGGCTTGGAAAAGTCCACAAAAAGTTACCAAAAATTCCTCCAGCATTTGTTTCTTCTGAGAATTCCCACCCCTCTGACTGACATAAAAAGAGAAAAATATGTACTGAAAGGCAATGGGCGCAGCAACTGACAGGCAGCTACCCAGGGAAGGTCCAGCTTGAAGCACTATAGAAAAAGTAGGAGGTTTTAATGGTGACAGAAAAACAGGCTGTCACATCCTTATGTGCAGCAGTCACATAAGGAAATGTGACTATTTCATGACCATATATTAGGTTTAAGGGTATAAATTTTCCCCTCCTCTATACATCATTTTTCTACAGTTGACAAG
This sequence comes from Emberiza elegans, assembly GCA_024865655.1. Classification (NCBI taxonomy): domain Eukaryota; kingdom Metazoa; phylum Chordata; class Aves; order Passeriformes; family Fringillidae; genus Emberiza; species Emberiza elegans. The sequence goes on along the minus strand of JALJVW010000206.1, from coordinate 10,650,621 downwards.
TGAGAGATGAATGTTTCTTACAGAAATAACAAAGTTTGTTTCCACTTTCAGAGATTCAAAAAAGTGGGCAAAGCCCCAAACAGGAAAATCAAGATAAATTTTATGCATGATCATTTCTTTTAAATTACAGAAATACATATAAAACTTTAAGATTTTAGTCTGGCTGACCTGTATTGGACATAGTGAAACCCTACTGGCAGAAAACCCACCAATTCCTTGAAAGACACATTTGTTTGAAGAGCAGAGAAAATTCCTTTTACTCAATGAAGCAAAGGTTTGTTCCACCCCAATGGAACTCTCTGGAAATCACAAGAACAAGGCATAAGTCTCAACCTCCTCTGCTTATATGGAGGACACATGCTCCACCAATAAACATTTATTTTTAGGTGGGGGAGGCTCTTAGGGCTTGTGATACTGATGGTGCATGAAATACAAAGCATTCAGGTATAATCCTGACCTTGGGGTCTCCTTTCTCCCTTGGATAATTATTTCCTGTCACAAGTCTAAGAGGAGCAGTGGCAATGGCTGTGATTACATGCATGAAGGAAGCACTAATACAACTGAAATGCTAATTGCTCTGGACAACTTGCAAGAAGGTATTTTCTACCACAGAGCATAAAAAAAATACAGATAGGCTCTTATTGTCCCAGCCTGATCATAGGAGAGCCCAGGAGCTGTTTCAACCCCCAGATGCCATTGGCCTCCACACACAAAGAGAAAACAAACCACCTTTGGTTTTATTGGGAAGACACAAACAGGAGGCACTACCCACCAAGGATAAGGTGAGGGAGTTAAGGTGATGAGTGATATAATCCCTCTGATTAGAGTCTACTTCAATCCTCAGATGTGTGAGACCAATTTTATTGACATTTCTGTTCCTGCTTTCCTCCACTTGTATATTGTGATTTCTCTGGGACTTATCCACAGAGCAGATCACTGGGGCAGTCACTCATGACAGCAGCATTTCTGGAATAAATAGTCTTTTTTATTAGCAAAGTGAGAGAGATGTAACCTTTGGTAAGTATTTCTGAATCTTTCAATAAAGTTAGGGAATTTAACTGGAGAACGAGTATGGAAAGGAACAATATTTCAAATGCAAATATTTTCCTGCTTTGAATTTAACTCTTGATAGTTTGCCTTAAGTTTTGACATTCATGGGTTGGTGTCTCCCAAAACAAATTTCATTTCAGATTCTTTTCCCACTCCCTGTCAGCGACATCCCAAGACCAGTTACAACATCAGCTCTTACCTCCTGTGTCACCTGCACACAGATTTTTCTTGCCTTTATTGAAGATACTCCTGCATCAAGCTGAATAGTGTTTGTCTTAATTATATCCCTTTGGTAATTCATGTTGGTTTTTTAACTAAGTAAAGCTAGAAGAGCTGTTCTCTATATATCAATCCACCAAGTCACTTAAAGTTCATTTTCTCAGATGATTTATGCCTTCTTTCTGACATGGAGCCATTTCCTTGAGCTCAGAAGGTGGCTTAACGGCTGTCTGACTACCTAAGTGGCAATTTAATCTTTAATTGGAAAGTTCTATTTCCACTTTTCCAAGTGCCTTGGAAATATTACTCTCTGTAATATTTCTTCTGTACAGAACCGATCAGAAGAAAATTTTGCCACTGGTTCTGTCATTTCCTGCAGCTCACACCAGAGGCTGGGAGTGGAAAACACAGATGTTAGTAGAGTTGGATGCCTGAAGAGATAAATTCAGCTCTCATTTTACCAGATTCAGGATGACAAGGACAGAGAAGCACTGTTATCAGCTAGGCAAAGCTGGGATTTGAACCTGTTTCTGCCAAAGTACAAGCTGACAAGCTCCACCCAGCCTCCAGAAGTAATAAATTCACATGCACATTGCTGTGTCCTCATTTCTGTGCAGAGTGCAGAACTTACCATAACAAGTGCCTCAAATGCCACCATTTTCCTTTCTCCTTTTGAAAACTGAATGCCATGGAAGTATTTACAATGCCTACACCAAGAATTACATTTCCTAAGGGTTGCAATCACCATGAGCAGAGGATGAAACCAACTACGAATGCAAATCCCCTGTCATCACTTCATTATGCAACTCAGTGTCAGACAGCCCTTGTGTGACAGTTTTGAGTCTGTACTTCCAAAGACCACAGCAGGGCTGAGGGCAGCTGGGTTTGACAGAAGAGAGGCTGAGGAGCAGCCCAGGAGAAGGTGTGGTGGGAAGGAGTGATAGCAGTTTCTGACAGATGGACGGCATCTCCAGAAAGGGGATGTTATGGGAGACAACTCCCCATGGAAAAGACTGAACAGGGAAAATTACTCTAAATCGGTTTCTAGGGGAAGGCTCAACCTTGTCACCTACTGAAAGCTACAGAAAGTCAAAGCTGCCAACTCTGAGACCCAAGGTTCACGAGGTCAACTGCAGGCACAAGGCTGCTTGTGAGGAGTTCAGCTGAAATCACTTAGTTCAGGGACCCTGGAGTGGGTTTGGTTTGGCTCATGGAAAGTGGCTGTGCCAGCCTAGTGTCCCACAGAGAAAAGGGATTTCTGAGAGCAGAATGAGATGTTTAAGGCAGAAGGAAGCAGGACATGGAAAGGCTGGAGTGAGTCTGGAGGAGGCCATGAAGACAAAGGGAATGGAGCACCTCTGCTATAAGGAAAAGCTGAGAGAGCTGGGCTTGATCAACCTGGGTAAGAAAAGGCTCTGAGGAGACCTTGGAGCACCTTCCAGTACCTAAAGGGGCTACATGAAAAACAGAGACAAACTTTTTAGCAGGGCCTGTTGCAGGGGATAATGGTTTTAAATGAAAAGAAGATAGAAATAAGAAAGAGATTTTACAGTGAGGATGGTAAAACACTGGCACAGGTTGCCCAGAGAGGTCCTGGATGCCCCATCCCCAGGAACATTCAAGATCAGGTTGGAGAGGGGTCCCCATCTATTTGAAAGCAACCCTGCTCATTGCAGGGAGGTTGAACTAGATGAGTTTTAAAAGCCCCTTCCAACCGAAAATGTTCTATGATTCTGTGAATTTCAGACTATAAACATGGAGAACATTTAGAAGGGTGAGTGCAAAACACTCACAAAAATCTGGAATCTCCATCTCAAGGAACAGCTGACCAATGACTAACGTGCCAAAAGCTGTGCAAAAAATAGAAAATCAGCCCAAAGCATGAATGTGGCTCAGGAATTCTTAAGGAAAGCCATTTTCTGAGCATCCAGAGGAGGGTTCAGCAGGCAGAGCATTGAGATGCTAAGCCCTGTCCCATTTTCTTAACCAGTGGAAATACAAGACTGGAGAGGTCACACAATCCCTCACGTGTGAGCACCATGAGTCCCTCTCCCATCAGCTCTTGCTCAGCAGAGACCTAAGCAGCATTCTCTGAAAATAATGCAACAATACACACAAGCATCCAGATTTATGGGAAAGGGAATCATGCTCCTCCTCTAACAATCTCCAGCAGGGAATTGTCATTCTGTTACATTTGTTTGCTCAATTAATCATTCAGCCTTACAAGTATGCAAACCAAAGGAGTATTGATCTGAGGATCCATTGTGATGTGTTGACACGGAATGCTGTTACTGGGGCTCCCCATGGAGCTCTCCAGGCAGACCCAGCCTCTCCTCCTGCTCAAGGCAGCTCTCCCTGCCCTACCCCAGCAAGCCACCTGCTGTGGTAAACTCAGAGCTGGGTATCCACCTGTAGTGTATGGATGAAAATGATTTTTTGCCTGTAAATGTAAAAACATGAGACTGTAATAGTGTTATTTTTGAAAAAAACTTTTTTCATTTTTAACCAAATTACTCCGAAAATTTGAGGTGAGGTATTTGTGTCCTCTGTCCCAGGTGGGTATATGGTCACTGTAAAACTAAATGAGACAGAGCTGGAATACAAGTTGTCCATTCACCTAACATTTATTTTCCATTCTATTTATCTCAACATAACAATGAAGGAAGAAGCTGATTCGGAAGGATGGGGAAATAGTAAGAAAAAGAAAATGAAGGAAAGGAAGGAAAAACTGTGTTCTGCATGATACCTAAGTCCCTTCACAGTTAATACAAGCCCAAAAGCATTTTTGTTCTTATTCATAAGCTCCCTCCCCCTGTGCTGTTCTAACAAAAGCAGTTTCAATGACTTTACATCTCAAGAATGCCAAATGAACCTACCTTTTATATTGCAGCACATTTTTTTCCATAGGATAACTATATCTCACAGTGCCTTAAGTTGTGCTAATAGATGTGCTTGTTTTACTAATCCAATCTGGCCAAAAAATGGCACCTTCATATTTCAATAGAAGTTCAATGGCTCGTGGCACAAGAGCAGGGACATAATTCTGCCTTAGCATGAGCTGTTAGTCCTCTTTTGGAAAGATTAATCAGTTTTCAGGATTCTTTCCTTTTGCCTATAAAATGAAGACTGTTCTTTAAGAGTTTTTAACTTTACAAAAAGGTGTTGATTAGCTGGTTCAAGATCTCAGCACCTCTTTTATTGCCTCTTCCATTACCCACACTCACTTCAGCCTTACCCAAGCTGCCCTCCATTTTCTCTGTAGGCCTCTCTGGCCACTCTCCATTACCTTCTCAGCAGGGCCATATTTCATGGAATGGGCAGGGGAAACAGGGCTGGTTGAGTGACATACAACAAGCCACAGTCTTGAACATCACCCAGAGAGGTCCATAAATCTCCTCTCCTACTCTTCGTCCAAGAGTAGAATCCAGATATTCTTCTCTAATAGATCAACTCCAGACCTTCCACCTTTTCTTTAAATGTCCTACATAAATCTGCCTACAAGGTGATCTCTTTCTCTGCTATTTCTCTCATGCTCCTACACTCCACACAACTTGAACCTGACCCAGATTTCTCCTTAAGGCCTGAAGCACTTGAACTGGGTTGTGCAGCAGGAAACCACAATGCTTTACAGGGAAATTGCCATTATTTTAATTTCCATGTGTAACAAGTAATTATTCTCACCTCATTAGTATTGTCATGGTAATAAATAACCTGTGTTGCTCTTGTATTGTGCAATACTGTTCTCATAAACCTGCACTGCTTGACACCTCAATAGAATATCACTATGAAGAATGAAGAGCAAAGAAAGGCTTGGGCAAGGTTTAAAAACTTCTGGTGGGAACTGACCCAACTATGTCCAAAGGAACTTTGCAAACTCATTCCCAGCACAACTTAATGGAGCAACTTTGTAATGAAATAGCTCTTTAATTACCTAACAGAGCAACAACACTGGTGTAAACAAAGGTCTGGTTTTCTTGTCTTGCCAGAATTGCTAAAGCAGAACGGTTTTTTGTGGGATGAGGCCTGGAGCAGAGACCTTTGCCACCAGCTGTTGCTACAATTCCTGTTGCAGCCAGGTAAGCTGTGATTTGTGACCAACAACTGCGCTGACAAAAGCTTTGCGTTGTGGTTGTGTTGCACATGTGACACCTCTGCTCTGCTGTTTATGGGGAAGGAATAAGCTGTGGCAGCAGACACCTCTCCTCCCCAATATCAGCCAATGTCCATCACCACCTTGGCCAACAACCACCAGCCTTCAAGGTCTCCTCTCATGGAAAATCAACAAGACATTGGCTTTGGATTGCTGGGGTAGCATCAAAACCAGGTCTGGTCTCTTCTGTTTCTTATCACTTTTGACAGCATTACTCATAGTCTTCTTTTCTTAAGTTTCTCTGAATTGTGTGGTTCTATACAGAACCAGTAAAAATGAATCACCAGAGCACTGGGGAGCCATCCCCAGCTGAATTCTTGCAGTATCCAGGCTCCTTCCAGGCTTCTTCTTACATCCATGGAGAGAGCGAGGCTGATAAGCTCTCACAAAACTACTCTTCCTGGCTGTTATTAACCCATTTTAACCTTAAGCCTAATCCTCCCTTCTCCTACATTCCCCTTCAGCAGCCATTTCATTTATTTTTGTTGCAAAAATTTAGAAACACCACCTGAAAAATGTTACCCACACAAGAATAAAAAGCCAGATAATGTCCTACTGTTCACACTTTGCTGTGCTAATTCCCTGAGATACATCACTGGTATAATCAGATTTAAATGTTCACAAATGGATCATAGTAAGACCAGTGATGAACGGTGGATTAAGCATTAATTATCATAAAAACAGATAAATAGAAGTGAAAATGGAAAATAAATTGTATTGGGTATAAGCAAAAAGTCTTCCAAAGGATTAGCTGAACACTGTTAACAGTGATGCCAGGGAAAGTACTTGATTGTGGATGCTGATTACTAGCTCTGTAATTATGTTCTTCTTAGCATTTTTTAATTACTATTTGCTTTTACTAAAACCCTGAGGACGGTTGTGGCTAGTGCTGTTCAGTCCTAGAGATGTAAGAGCTTCCTCCAACATATGAAACCAAACCTCAGGGAAGCAGATCTTCTAAGACCACAACCACCTTCTGTCTTCCAGGGAGCTGAACTTAAATCAATGGCCACATTTCATAGCTGAGCCCTTGCAATAAATTTTTGGGACACAAAAAATGAGAACAGAAGAAGAAAAAGAATATCACTGGTTTGTTTTATTCAGGCTACATGTTAGAACATCAATAGGTGAAAATGAAGTAGAAAAATTCAAAGCTGAAGTTGATAATTTCAGGGGAGTTCAGTAAAAAGATGATAAAAGGTGATGATGTTTTTAAAGTCCATTTACATTAAAATTTCTGGCAGATTTTGAAATGTTCTAATCACAGAATACGGCAGAATAATTCTGTGCGACAAAAAGAAATAAACCTCTGACTGCCCCAACTCAGCATGACAACAATAATTCAACAAAGGAAAAACAACATTTCAGCACTCAGCCACACGTAACTAACTTCAGATGTGTCCCTTTCCATCACAGATTATAAACAACCACTAGAAAACAGACTCTAAAAACTATCCTTGCCCTGGCTGGGGAGGGTGAGAGGATCCAGGGCAGCAGATTTCTGCCACCTCCCATTTCAACCTCCCTTTTGCAGATCTCTTGGCAAAGCTGAGCTGAGAGTTGAGTGTTTATGTGCTCTGAACTATTTAACATCTTCAATAAACCCTGTGGCTGGGAGCTCATCATTTTACGTACTGAGAGCTCCATTAGCGATGGCTGTAAGTGACACTTTACATTATCCAGATGAGCACAGGTGTAGTTTTTGCCAGGGGATTCTTAGGTGGAAAAGACTGCACTGAGAGGCTTTAATTACATTTCTCTCTTGGTTTTATACACTGATTTATTTCCATTAGCTTTTAAACTCAGAGGGAAATCTGGCATTCTTGGACATATAGATATTTTTGCCATATTTATGCATAACAGGGCAGAATTATTAGCCCAGTTTTAATGCCTGCTCCTACATAAAGCAAGCTTCTGATTTTATGAGTAGTAGAAATAGCATCAAGACTATTCTCATGCCTGGGTAGCAAACGTGATTTATCATGTTAGACTTTAAATCCCTGTAAGAGCTGGATTTTGTTACCTCTTGAAAAGCTTTCCTTGCTGCCTGCAATGGTGATGGAACAAGACAAGGCATCCCAAGGCATCCTCAACACGTGACCTCCTTCTTCTGCTGAAGGTCACTCACTCTCAGGGAGTTTACTTGGGAATACATGACAGTAAGAGACTTTCTTGTTTGAGTGAAGAGAGGCTTTGCAAACCACTGCAGTTTTATAGAATTTGCTTTGATGTAAAACATACAAATGACATTGTGCTTTGAAAAAAATGACATGTATGTGATTTAATCTCTCTATCACTTTCCAAATTTATCTTGGGATACATCTAACATTAATTTATCCAGAGTCTAGAACTGAGAATTCGTGTGGTAAAAGAGTTTCTAGCCTTTAAAATATTCTAATTTTTATTATTTTATTTGAAATTATAAATTATCATGGTTTTGTGGGGGTTTATACTTCCTTATTACTGCTTTTGATGCAGTAAATAAAAAGGAAGTGACACCAGCAAATCTATAAGCTATGTCCCAGCTGAGGATTTGCCATGCCATAATCATCCCAAGCAATGCTGAGTGCTCCTGAAAGACTCCAGTGGTGGAAATTGTGCATCTCCCATACAGCTCCACAGATCTTCCAAAAAGACTTTTCCTAACTTCAATGTCATTCTAACCTGAACCTCTCTTTCTAGAGGTTGAGCTCACTACTTCTTGTCCAAGTCCTAGGGCATTCATATTCTCTATTTTTAGTCAATTGAAGACATAGGTCACATTTTCTAGTCCTTTCCATCTGGAGTTCATTTTTCAGGGTCTCTACAACTGCTCAGGATTTGCTGTAAATGTCTCACTAATCTGTGTCTATAGCACTCAGCTGAGATCTCAGCACTGCTGGCTACAATGTGCATGGACTCCAGTCTCTCCCAAATAATCACCTGTGCATACATCTCCCAGCCATACAGTAGCATACTACACCAGTGGCCATGAAGATCTGAGAAAAAGACAATGCAAATAATTAGGTTTTTGTTCTTTTTCTGAAATGCTAATATCTGCAAAAGCTTTCCCTCCAGAATGTCATAAATTAGTTTTCATTAACACGCAATTTAGACACCCATCCAAAAAAAAAATCAATAAATTCAATTTTTCTGTTACAAATTTGCAAACAGTTTCTTTACTAACTTTGTACACATGGACAAAGCCCACGTGTTCCTGAGGAAAGCTGTCTAGAGACGCCATCCTCTACCAAAGTCTTTATCTCCCATGTAAGTCTGTGTTGGACAAGCACTTCTGCTGCAACCCCAAAACAGACACACTGCTTTTCTATTCCCGCTGCCTCCCACTCTGCCAGAATTATAACACAGGCCAGGATCTCTGCTGGGATCTGGGCTGTCTTTTTCATTTAGGGTTACACTGGAGACTGCTAATCTCAATGTTTTGCTACCATAATTAGATTAGTCTGAAGCATGAAATGAAGTTATACTTCTAGCTGCCCAAATTAGGCTTGGCAATAAATTCAGCCCTGTAACAACCACAGAATCATAGAAGGGTATAAGCTGGAAGGAACCCAAAAGATCATCTAATTCCAAGTCCCCTGCCATGGGCAGGAACACCTTCCACTAGAGCAGGTAGCTTCAAAACCCTGCCCTACCTGGCCTTGAACTTTTCCATGTAAGGGTGTCCACAGCTTCTCTGGGCAATGTCTCATGACCTCTGAATAAAGAACTTCCTAACATCTAATCTAAATCTCTTCTTTTTAGTTTAAAACTATTCCCCCTTGTCCTACCACTGACATGCAGGCAGTCTTGATGTAGTGCTGAAAGCCCCTCACCAGGAGATTTGACAACTCTGTGATGCCTTTGTATTCCTATGTTGTGCTGGCCAGTGGTTTCTAAAGCTTACATTTAAACCTCCTGCCATCATAGCTGCAAAATAATGACAAGAACTCCTGATTCAGTCTTTGAAGTTCTCCAGTGATTGTTTAACTCTTCCTGGCTGATCACCTGCTTTTCTGGTAGATTATGGTCCATGGCAATTGGGAGCAATCCATAGTGCAGTTTTATAAACCCACCTTGGTGAGGAGAGAAATGCACAAATGCAATTTGGGAAGGATTTGAAATAAACTGAGAGCAATCCAAAGGGTAGGTCAGACCACAAAGAAAGTAAGTGGCAGTATAACATATTTGACAAGCAGAAACATCACAGCTAATAAGGTGCAGCAAAGCAAGGGAAGTTATGTTTGATTTTCAGTCATTTATAAGAAGCCCTTCAATTGCCTGTCACCATATTAGCATATTTAAATAGTTCTAATCTGGTTTCATCACAGTGATTAAAATTGCTGACAAGGTTGGATAATAATGATGAACAGAACCAAACAGCAAGGAGTGAGACAGTAAATGGGTTTATAGAGGCATTAGGACCAGCAGCACACCCAATACAAGAACAAAACCAGATCCCAAGAGGAAAACTCAGAAGGCAAAATACCAAGTGACCATGTTTCAAAACTTTCTTCCCTTTTGTCACTCAAGTTCACTCTTTGAATTAGATCACAGATGAAGTGGGGGTCTAAGGGGCTGGAAGATACATGCATCATTTAAAAGGCACAAGTTAGGAGGTATTAACTCTCCAGTAATTTGCTCAGAGGCAGCAATTCTGATATGTCCTGTACTGTCAGATCTGTTGATGGGCAGAATTTGTTGGCACATCGCTGGTTCCGTCAAAAATAACTGAAGGGGATGACAAATGCTCAGAAACATCACAAGCCTGAAAACTCATGGGACCTTTCTGAAATTATCTTTTGCTTTAAGCATTCTGATTTAAGTATTTCTTATCTTAACTTGGAATCTAGGAGAGCACTTTATTTGATAACTGAGAAACATTGCAAGTAAGGCTTCAAGGAAAAGCATTGCTGGCCCTTGAAGAAATTGAAAGACGTGGAAAGTACCTCCTTTCTGCATGCCCCAAAGCAATTCAAGCAGGGACTAAATTCAATCCTTGAGCAAAACAGTAGCAGCAAAGTCATTTCCACGTTAAGAGAAAATTGATGTGATTTTCAAGAACACTCACAGTGTGGAGGAAGTTCCTCTGTATTCCCCAGTGTCTGCAACAGTCTATTTTGAGCTGCTGGGTTTCTGCAGTCCCTCCTCACTGGAGTTTGGAGATGGAGCAGCTGCTGTTTCTGGAACAGCAGTATGGCTTTCCTGAAGGTCTCCTTCCCTTCAGGCACCACAGCCTTGGGCACTGCACACTGAGAGTGAGATGCCATCTGTCCCAGAGTCCTCTCCACACGCCCATCTTGAGTTTTTAATCATTTAAGCACCCCAGAACATTTCAGGTGCCCACACACAAAGAGGATTTGCATCTTTAGGCCTTCAAAATAACATTAGGAACCTGCTCTCTTCTAAAATATCATGCCAATGCATTGACAGTGTGTTGTGGCATGTATGGGAATTGAGCTCATGTACTAAATTTCAGGCTACCATCCAGGAGACCATTCCTGCTCTCCTTTGTAGGGACTATGAGTCTCCAGAGGGCTGACAAAATCAGCATCTCTCTCTTTGTTCCTGCCAATGGGGATCACATGGAATGTCCCCAAGCTCGGATGCTGCCCCAGGGTTCATTTACTTATCCCCAGGTGCCACAGACATCTTTTATGGAAAATTCTTTCCTTAGGATTTTTCCTCCTGAGAAGCTGAGAGGCCTCAGGAACAAAATGTAAACAATGGTTATCTGCTGCTGTGGAATGCAACAGGTGCATCTGGGATTGGTCTCATGTGGTTATTTCTAATTAATGGCCAATCACAGCCAGCTGGCTTGGACTCTGTCCGAGACACAAACCTGTTATCATTCTTTCTTTTGCTATTCTTAGCTGGCCTTCTGATGAAATCTTTTCTTCTATTCTTTTAGTATAGTTTTAATATAATATATTTCATACAATAATAAATCAGCCTTCTGAAACATGGAGTCAGATCCTTGTCTCTTCCCTCATCCTGTGAACATGGTCACACCCAGGTACCATCATTAGGAGTTGGGAGCATATGGACGCCACCCAGCATCCTCCTCTGCCATCCCCTGCAGGGTGTGGCCCTGGCTGTTTTTACAGAAGCAGCTAAACTGCAGGAGAGCCTGTGAAAGCTCAGCAGGAGGGTAAAACAAGCAGAGAGAAACCAGCTGGTGTGTAATCAGAGACAGGAGAAGTACACACAAAATAGATCCCTCTTATTCTTGCAGATCCATCTCCATTTGTATCTTTTACACCTAAGCTTTTTCCATTGAAAATGACAGAAGGCAATATGTCACTGAGAGCAGAGATGACAATTGCAAATGGTAGGTGTTTTCACTAGAAATTGCCAACACAAATTTTGATGTCTTTCTCTCATGGAGGCCTTCATGGATAAAAAAAATGATGCCTTGGGGGTTTTATGAAAAGCTGGAATATTGCAATAAAATATAATGCCATACAAGGCTATATAAAATTTATGGGGCACCTTTTATGAGAATATCCCAAGGGGCTTCATATAATAGCTATAAAACAGTAAAACACATCAGGACACAGATTTAATTTTTAAAATGGCAGAATATATATTAATGATTTACCATCTTTACTCCTTGTTGGAGGTCTAAGAACACTAATAAAATGGTTCTATCAAAAGTTAATTTAGGTGAAAGGTTTTTAATGTCTGAATATGGATCACATTTTAATAAATTCAATTGATTAAAACAACACCAAAACAGAAACAAAAATGGTGTGTTTCATTCAGGAAGGGTTTCTGAATGGAAGTCACTGGAAATTTTTTTTACTGTTCCCCAAGGTTGCCCAGGTTCACACCTCCCACACTTGCAAAGGGACAACTGAGAGGAAATTATCTGAGCAGAGTATTCTGAGACATTCACCCTTGTACCAGCCCACCTGCCAAAATTCTTCCATCGAGGACAACATGTAAAAAAGGAGGAGGGCCCTGCCAAGAAACAGCAAGTAAGGAAAGCAAAGGAATATACATCATCAACAGCATTAGAAATGTCTTGGCTCCCTTTCATACCTCTCCTCTGGCATTGCTGTAACTGAATTCAACATCCCATCACCACCCAGGCCACCTTAGATATAAAAGTTGACAAAAGCTGTATGGTCCAGAGCTTTCCCTGGACTCCCATGGGTTAACAGCTACACACTGATTTCTGCTCAATCTAAGTTTAATTTCCTTCAAATGAGAACTGGAACCAGATGGAACTGCAGCTCTGCAAATGAGTTGTTTGAAGAAAGATAAGCCAAGCACGGTGAAACACACAATTAATACACTGAATAAGTTATGAACTGACCCCAGGGAATAAAAAGTAAAAGAATGGTGTCTGTTTTTCAGCTCTTTGATAATGGAAAAGAGATCAAGGCTGGAAAAAAAAATCAAAATCATAGACCAAAGTGGGAGCATCAAGTCAGATGGAGCAGTAACAATTAAACACATTAGAGGCTGTGAAAACTCAGCTACTGTATTTATCTGCTGCTGTACACTTAAGTTTAACACTAAAGTGACCACCAGCCCACATATTTCAAAGAACATCTGAGGAACCTATACACATGTAGGGTTTTGAAATATCAAGAAGGGGCCTGGAGCAGTCTGCTGGACTAGTTCTGTTGGCAATCTGTCTGTGGGAACCTGGGCTGAGGAAGGAGAGGTCTTGTTTTGCTCTAAATTCCAAGGCCCTTCATCCCACACTGGAAATGAGCTGAAGAACCAGCAAAACAGAGTGTTCTAGAAACAAAAGCTGTATCCTTCAGGCAGCTGTTTAGGGACAAGGAAAGTCTTTTGCCATGAACAAAGACCATATTTATGTGAAGTGCATCTACTGGTATTGAAGACCAACCCAAAACACAAACCCACATCCTTGAATTTGACCTGCTCCTTGACAGTGTGGGTGGGAAGGCTGGGCTACAAAGGCACCTGCAGCAAATCATTTGCTGAAACTGCTGCAAGTTTGGCTGGAGGATGAGTGGCAGCATTCCCACCAGGCCATCCCCAGTGCTCAGGCTGTGGGTGAGCACAAACACAGCACAACAGCCAGGCACACCTTCTGGGGAGGAGAAGAATTCTTATAGCCCCAACTCCTGGTACTTGGGAGGCAGAACCATGAGCAAAATGGGGTTTTATCCTCAGGAGAATAATTCACAGTGATCCTCTGACCCTGCTCATGGACCTCTGACCACCTCTGCACTGCCTTTAGAAGAGGACAGACACACACACTTACATCCTCTGCCTGCAGCATCCATGGAGTGAAAACACATTTTTCTCTTGTCTGTAACAGTGTAACAGTGAAGTGAGTGCCTGGATTCCTCACCTTTCCCTCCAAAGACTCTGGAAGAAAGCACCAGATGAAGCCTGGTGTGCTGCAAAGGCAGATCAGGGATAATTCTACAGTAAAGTAGACAAACAGTCCAGACAGGCACCCCCTGAACCATCCTAGTACCTGTCCTTGTCTCTGAAGGAAGCTGAGGGACCTCACATCCTCCACACAAGTTTAAAAAGTTTCTGATGCCCAAAACTTTGCTAACAGGTGGGCAAATTCAGTCCCCAAGGACACTGAAGTCCCTGTATGGAGGGACTGGGACCCCACAAGGGCTGAGTGCTCTGTACTGACTAAGGGCACACATTGGTCAAGCCAGCAGAAGCAAACCTAGCCTGTAATAGGGCTTGTCAGGCAGGATATCACCCAGCAGGCTTAATAGCTCTGACTGATCTGAAAAGCTGTAAATTAACAAAATCTGTATGTTTTACAAAATTGAGTAAGTAATCAAAGCCCTGCGGTACTGAAATGATAAGCCCAAAGATACAGCAGAGGAGAAAGCTCCTTATTGCTTAATCCTCAGCTCTCAAGCAAGTCAAGCATAAAATCCTTTAATCAAATCTAATAACCTGGGATAATCTTCAAAATAATGTCTGCAAGGAATAGCACATTCCTGCATTCATTAAAGCCTGAGATTTAAAAAAAAAATGGATTTTCATTAGCAGCGGTGCTAAAGGTATTCTCACATGTTGCATTATGCATAACTTCCCACAAGTAAAAAAAAAAAAAGAATATTTAAAACTCCATTGATTACACATTCTGACAGTATAAAAACCAGATCCTTCAACACAGTACAGCTATTTCTTATGTACAGGAACAAATGACATGTAAGTGGAACCATATCAAACACCAAAACATGATGCTCTCTGTTCTGAAAAAATCGTCCTAGATATCAGAATTATTCATGGTTCATGAGAACAGATTTATTAAGAAGAAAAGTTTTACTCTTGTCCTTGGTTCCTCAGTGGTTTTTTCTAGCTGCCAAACAGTCTTTGGGGGCTTTGGGTTCAAATGTATCAATCAACCCATAGCACCATTTATTTCTAGGAAATTCTGTCTACAACTACTTTCTAAACCTGAGAGTACACAAGGATATTGTCTTATGGAAGGTTTAAATGCCATTAAACAGAACAAACTCTGTCCCAATACAAAACATCTCAGAGTCTAACAAGAGTCATTTATGCCTCCCCTGCAACTGATAGATGACAAATGATATGCAAGTCCTAACTCATTGCCAATTTCTTTGTTTAGCAATTACATTTTGCCTTTCTACAACTTTTGTGCAGATTTATTCCATTCTGAAGCATGACAAACAACGAAAACGAAAAAAAAGATATTTAAAAGCTGGCAAAATTATTTCATTGCATAATGTGAACAGATTTGCCTGTATTACAAACAAGTGACCACAAAGATGTTTATTTTTCTGCTCACTCATCAATTGTGATCATGTGGTATTTATGCATCACACAGAAACAAACAGTTTTCAATCACAGGCTTTTATATGAATTTCACTTTCTGCCTGTGAAAGGGAAAAATCAGCTGTGCCATGGAATAATATCCCTCTTTTTGGTGACTAGAAGTCTGAAAGTAAAGATAGGGCAGCAATAAGTGATTACTGCCAGCAGTATTCCTCATCCTCATGTCATTCTGCTCACAAGCCAGGGAGCATCAGCAGGGAGAAGGGTCACTGCCTCCAAATAGTAATGCAAATAAAAATCTAATTCACTCACACCACAAAAAATCAGGCTGGAAGAAACCCAGTCCAATTCATGGCATCACCTGGTCCACTCATCTCCATGCCCAAGGCATTCCTGACATTCCTGATGAGTATTTATCAATGAAGTCAGCCCCAAAGACAGTCTCTGCAGCTCAAATTGAAACTTCCTTGCTGAAGGTCAAGCCTTCTCCTTTTTCCATTTTAAAAATGCATTTAGAGAAAATACTCCCCTTTTTTTTTAACTAGAGAAAATAGGGGGAAAAAGTAAAAAGTAATATGAAAATTAAATAAAGAAGATAGTATGTTTTTATCAGCATTCTTTTTTTAGCTTGAACAGGCCAAATTCTTTCTATATTTTCTTGTAGGTCGTGTTTCAAACTGTTCTGAGCTAGAGAACAGATCATCTCTGTCTTGAAGGACAGCACTAAAAATGGCACAATTCTCTGTCTAAGGCCATCCTTTTGCTACACAGAGGTAATTACATCACAGGGCAGCCTGTGCTCCTGTTCACACATTCCCTGTGACACTAAGTACTTTGCAAAGCTTGCCATCATTCATCTCTGTCTATTTTGCAGTTCTCTATAGCCTCTTCACCCATCTCAGAATGTCCTGAGAGTTTTCTTCTCATCCTATACTCATCTACTTGATTATTCCTACATAAGTGCAATCATTCCCTATTAAATAATGTTCTCATTTTTCAGGTCGCACCTCCATTCTGTCAAAATAATTTTGAATTATGGTCTGTGTTGCTCTGATGGGGATTCTCATCTCAGCATGCTCTCCATTGTACAGGTCACTAAAAAAGAACACTGGTCACAGCCAAACCCTGAGGCAACCTTGAAGGACTTCATTGACTATATCCTTCATTTCAAGGTGAAATCCTTGTGTGTTATGTTTTTCTGAGAGAACTAATCAGTCTTCTGTCATTTCTTCTAGACCACACTTCCCCGGTGTCCATCCACATTCTACACCCACTGGGTACCTCACTTATCTCCAGGCATTCCCATAGGAAAAAAGGTTGCTAAGGGCTGCTAAAATTCCTTTGACAGAAAAACTTCCCATGATCAGTTTGAGAACTCCCTCTGCTGTTTTGCTCTCCTGCTCTGGCTGTCATTTCACTCCTTTGTGCTACAGGTATTACCAGGGCTGCCTACCTGCTGGCAAGGGGAGATCAGCACAGAATAAATCACTCATCAGTTTAGGCTTCTCCAAATCTTCTGTCTGTTAAGTGTCAACATTTGGACCTCTCCTAAGTAATGTGCCTTGCCATTTCATCTCACTTCATGTCTTAACCTTTCTGATTAGGTCACTGAGAGCTCTCACAATGCCTTTATTCTCCTTCTCAGTAACCTGACCTAGTTTCTACTTTCTGTATCCTTTTCTCCTGTGTTTGAAGTCAATGAAAGGCTCATAATTTAGCCAAGTTGATCTTTTACTGTCTTCTTATCTCTCCTCCACAAGGAGAGAGCCTTATTAATATTCTTCTTAAAGGAACTGCCAGCTTTCTAAAATTCCCTGTTCCATCAGTCTTGCCTCCCAGGTAACACCTACCAATTTTGTGAGTATTGAAGCCTTCCCACTTGAAATCCATTGTTACTGTATTGTTGCTTATGTTCCTTCAAATCCTGTGAATCAGAAATATATCATTTCATGATCATTCTCAACTAACATGATCTTTGTTTAAATATTGTCAAACAGTTTCTTTCATCAGTCAGTATTTAATCCAAGTTCACCCTATTCTTCTTATCTTAATTAACGTCACCAAAGTCCATGAGAAACACATTCAAAGCACTTGCTGAACAGGCTCTCTCTGAAATGGATTTTATTTGCAACAGATACGTGGGTAACTAAGAACCTGCATTAAGATTTACAGCTCCTTCTGCATGTTCATCACCCTTCTTGCGTTACAGTGCTCTCCACTCCTATGACTTTGTGAGGAACAGCCCAGCCTGGTTTTTATGTCCTCCTAAGTCACCATCTTTTATGCTACTTCTGGACTGATTAGTTCCAAGTCAAAGATCTTCAGTGGTCTCCATTTCTGCTCATCCCCTTGTCAAACATCATTCTTAGGTGAGGAAAACAAAGACCTCTGGGTATGTAGCCATGCATTTACTTCCAAGATGTGTGTTGTCACTCCCCGTACTGATCTCAGACTGAAAGGGCTGAAAAACAGCACCAGCTGAGCCCTTGTTTCTCTCACCCTTTCCCTTCTCAGCCCCTTTGACCTGCAGTACTGAAATGTTCAATGAAAAGATTAAGACCCCACAAGACAGGAACCCAGTGAAACAGAAAGCTGTGTGTACATGGCTGACCACAGCAGACCAATCTACCTCAGTGAAAGGAGTTTAGCAGCTGGACAGAGACAGGATGATCCAGCAGTTGCACCATAAAAAGGCAGAAGTCAGGACAATGGAAGAGGGAAAAAGACATTCACAGAGAAAATGATGCTCAGGGGATCACTGGCTTTGGAGATTTTTCAAACTGGACAGAACAAGGCCCGGGTTCCTGAAGACTCAAAGTCTGTTCTACTGAAGTCTGGGGCTGTGATCCTGCTTTTTGGCCTCCTTTCACAATCCTGACTTTTACCTTCAAGCAGTCAGTGTCATCAAGGTTTCTGCCAAACTTCACACAGCCCAGCACTGTAAGCATGAGGTTCAGCAGGGTCTCCCCACTCATCAGCTCCTCAATCACTGCGTCAAGGAGCTCTGCTCGGTGCTGTCATCAGAAATTTGCTGCATTCCCTGTCCTGCTGGGCCTTTCCAGCACACATCATGGTGGCTTCAGTTCACCATGAGGTTCAGGGATTGTGAACGTGAGGTTTCTACCTTTTGTTTGAGGACAGTCTCACATATTATTTTTTTCCTTCATCCTAAATGCTATGTATTTTGTGAACATTAATATAAAAACTCAGCAAAGATGGAAATGCATTTACAAATTCACAGCAAGTCTTGAGCACTGTCCATCACTTATTAAAAAACTGGAAGAGTCAAAATGAAGATGCAAATCTAAAGACCCTTTCGTCTGAAGATGGGGTCATAAAAGGCTTTTTTATTAAAAACCAGACAGGTTATAGCTATTAAAAAGCAAGTCTGTGAGCTCTAGGGGTGGATTTCACACCACTGTAGTCAAGATATATACAGATGTGCATATATCAAACAGTAAAAGAAATAGCTACACAGAATCCTAGAGAAAGGCCAAGGAGATATATTGATAATAATCTGTAAGCAAAACTGGGAAGCATTTTGGAACAGAGATGAATTTTGGAAATGGTGGAAAGCAGGAAGCAATGCCACAACACAGCAATCAGCACAACTACAGGAAAAAAAATGCTACAGAAAAAAAGTTCAGGCCAAAAAAATTACTACAGAAAAAAAAAAAAAACATTCAGGCTACTGTACAGGCAATGGGAAAAAAAGCTGTGTTGATGTGTAAAATCAGTGTTTATGTTCCAGTGTACCAATAAGTCAGTGAGATATATGTTTTAAACACAGGAAAAAATTCTTAATTGTTGTTCTTAAGAGATCTTGTTCATTAAATAACATTCTAGTAACACACACAGCACACACAAGACAGACACAGAGTAGAAAGTGTAGCTAAAAAATGACCAAATTTCACAAAAGGGTATCCTATACAGGATAATGTATGGATAATGTACAGGATCCAATTAATGGATCTGATTTCTCCTTGGTTACCAATAAAGCAAGGAAAAAGGTAATGTTATATCAGAATTACAAAATTCTTTTTCATACCTCCTAGAGAACATACTGAACCTTCCTCAAGGAGGAGTTTTTGAAGGCAGGCTGGGGAAGAGTCACATGTGGATAGCCTGGGTGCTCCTGCACAACACCATCAGAGGGAAGAGGCCTTAGGTACATTTCCCCTGCATTTTCTATTGCAGTAGGAACCATTGTCTTCACCTTGGAAGAAAATGGGCCATTCTCTTGGATTGCACAATTTTTGGTTCTGAGATGCAGCTGGACAAAATTAAACAGAAGTGTCAAATTTAATGACATGGGAAGTTGAGCATTCTCCTTCCTCATGACACTGCCATGGGATGTAGCAAAGGATCCAAAGTGACATTTTTGTACCTTCTGTGCCATGACACAGGAAACTGGTAAAACAGGGTGCTAAATTCATGAGCAGAGCTGAAACCCTTACATCTGTTTCCACCTCACTATGGTAAAGTAGAATTTCAATATTATGCAGGAATATGTACAAAAATTTCACTGGACAGCAAGCCAGACAACTCATCTGAAAATGTGAAAGGGCTTGCTGATGGGCTGGGCATGTGAGCTGCAGCAAACACTAAGAATGACTGAAGCAAAGGGTCTTAAACCATAAAAGACCAGACCTTAGTCTCAAACAAGAGCAATATTATTTTAAAGTGCAAAAAAGCTTTGCCCGATCACCTCATTTGGAAGTAATACTGCATGTGCCAAGACTCCAGTATAAAAAGGTTCAAAAATCACAAGAAATATGTAAGCCCCCTGCAAAGCCCACAGAACCTGTGCTAGATTAGCAAACTGCCACGGGGGCTACAGCACAAGAGGAGCCCAAAAGAGAAAAACCTTTTGGAATCAGCAGAAAACACCAACTTTTGACCTGTTGAAATAAATCAAACTCTCTTTACAGAAGCAGCAGGGAGGGCTGGGAGCAGAACTGCTGCAGAATCACAGAGCAGGCTGTTTATTAGCCTCTTACACACCCACAAGTTTGGGAGCTACTTGAAGATGTGTACACAAAGTGAAATAGATGGTGCACTTGCTATATTGACCCAAGCAAGTATCTATGAATAACATTTTCAAGCTTCCCCTGGAGTTGCAGTCTCAAAGCAGAAACTAATCAATGAGCATGGGCTGTAAGGCCCAAAAGAGAAACTAACAGATACCACCAAAGAGGATTTTGCAAATGTGGAAGTACTTAATCACAACTAAGGTTCAGCTTGGGTCCCATTAGTAATACCACAAACACTTTCAAGAGCAGCTAATGATCTGAAACCAGCAGTAAACCTGCATGCAAACATGATAAAAAGCTTTGCATTGAATCTGCAAGTCTGCAGATGAACCAGAAGCAGATCACTGAAGAAGAAACATTGCAAATAGAAGTGAATCAGTCTGTGTGCATGTTTCTAATATCAAAATTCTAACACTGTTGTCTGGGATGCTGCTCAAACCAACATCTACACCAGTGGAAAGAGAAATACCAGAATGAATACCAGAATCAGAAAATTCCAATAAAATGAGATAGTTCTCATTTGGCCACAGATAAATGGAGGCATTAAAGAAACGCTAAAAGAACAGAGATGTCAAAAACAAAATAAATGAAGAAAATTGTTTTCATAGCTCAAAATAGCAAGAATTTGGTAAAATGGACAGTCCTAACCCAAGCTGTTATGTTTCCAGAAAGAATCATCTCAATCACAGTCACTAAGGAGAGATGAAGACAAGACTTTTAAAGGAATCAAGCTTTTGAGAGAAACTTTTTGAGAGAAGGACGTGAAAGGGGCAGGCACCTGATAATCCATGTATTGACAGCTCAGCAGAGTGCTGCCCCAGAGGGCTGCAAAACAGTGGCTTGGAAAGATTGTGCCCCCTCCTAAGACACTGAAAGTTTGCCTGAAAGCAAACTAAAGGCCTATACCAGTTATTGGATTTATCAGAGCTTACTAATTTAATGATCATTTATTTAGAAAGTATAGAAAGGGGTTAAAATAGATTAAATAGAGATTTCCAGGAACTGAAGCCTCCTTTTGCCATGATTTCTGTCGTGTATGGTGTTTTCTGCAAGATTTCATGTTCAAGTAAAGCAAACCCACACAGGGTCTGGTTAGAAGATGGTATTTGTAAACAAGCATTTCATGTCCTGCAGGGGTAGATTCAGACTAGATATAAGGAAGACTTTTTTTAATTTGATTTCTTACAATAATGTTCAGTGCAACACAGGAAGAGGCTGTCCAGAGACGTGCTGAATGATCCCTGGAAAAATTTGAGGCCAGGCTGAAAGGGGCTTTGAGAAATCTAATGTAGTTCAGGGTGTCCCTGCTCATTTCAGAGGGGTTGGACTGCATGACCTTTAGAGGTTTCTTCCAACCCAAACCATTCTGTGAGCCTGAAATCCTTACAAAATGCCCTTCCTTTAAATAAAGTTGTCTTTGATGGTCAAAAGGTACAGCTAAGAAGCATTTGTTTTCTGTCACTTTGAGTGTCACATAAGAACCCTGCATGCTAAACAGAATTCAAAAATCAGGAAAAAGGTTATGAAAGAGCTATTTCATAGCCAGCTTCTGTTCTGGCTGCACACTGCTCCTGAAGTCCAATTCACTCTCCTTAGCATTCTGTAACAGGAACGAGTTAAGTTTGCATCATTCCTTATTACCACTGTAATCACAGGCCTGAGACAAGATTCACATTAGCCATTTTCTGCTCTTGTTGCATCATTTGTCAAGAAAATGAGGAATAAGAATTTCAGCACCTAATATGCTCTGTGAGTTATAGGACTGTGCCAGGATTATACTCAGCTTTTCTGATAGTTGGTAGTTCCCTGTCCTACCTTTCTCTGCAAGCATCTGCTTGAGAGCTAACGTATAACCAGCCATCACTTCACTTTTCCAGGGAGAGCCTTCACTTCTGGATCTGCCCAAGCTCTGGGACCTAGCAAACAACCAAAAGAGCATGGTAAATCTATTAATTGAACAATAGCCCAGCCATAAAATCTGATTCCTCAATCCATTTTGGGGAGCTTGCTTCCAGCTCCCAGGTGTGAGCTTTAGTATGCACATGGTCCATTTGCAGTTTTACAAGGAGAGGGGATGTCAGGCACAAGGTTTTGTATTTGTGTGAATCAGGTGGGTGATGGATGTAAACCACAGGAGTGTCTAAGTTGAAATGGGTATGGCCATTGATCCTCCACATAGAAATACACAAGGTATTTGATGTTTGTTTTGTTATTTGGTATTTTATTTCATTGCCTTTGTGTCTACTGAAAAGTCTCTTCCCACACCCCTGTGCTGAGGGCAAAGCCAAGGGCAGTGAAGCACTGATTTTGGTAGAAGATCAAAGTAAAGACTACACAAGAGCAGGCAAGATGCACCCAAGGGTGATGGCTGATGCATTAAGGATGTGTTCTCTATGTCTTTGAAAGGTCGTGGTGGCTGGGGAGGCTTGTGATGACTTGAGCAAGACAAACATCAGATGAATCTTCAAGGATGGCAGTAAGGAGCTGGAGCAGGGGCTCAACAGACTGGAGAAATGAGCTGGGAGAAATTTCCCAGAGTTCAGAAAATTCCCTGTACATGGGAGGAATAATCTGGACACCGGCACAGGCTAGAGGACAAGCAGCTGGAAAGCAGCTCCACAGGTAAGGATCCATGGGTGCTGGCGGGCAAATTGAGGGCACCACTGCAGCAAATATAAACAACCAATTACTGGGTAAAAGTATAGAGAACTAGTCAAGAGAAGTGATTTTTCATCATTGTTTGGCACTTGCAAGACAGCATATGGAGTACCGTGTCTCAGTTGGGGCTCCTGTACACAGGAGGGACACAGACATACAAGAGAGAGTACAGCAGATGTTCCAGAGCCTGGAGCACATGGAGTACCAAAAGAGGCTGAAAAAGCTGGTTTGGTTCTGCCTGGAAAAGAAAGAGGTTCCAAGGAGGATCTTATTACTCTCTTTAACTGCTTAGTTGGGTGGTATAGACAGAAGACACACAAAATGTTCAGGGAGGTGAAGGGTAAAGGACATGGGGTAAGAGGTGCTAGTTACAAGAAAAAATTCCCATTAAATATAAGTAAAAGCTCCACATCTTGAGGGTGTTCAAGCCTGAAATCAGTGTCCTCAAAAATGTTTACAGCCCAATTGGAAAAGGCCCTGAGCAATATCACCCAACACTGAAGTCAGCCCTGCTTTAAGCAGGGAGACCAGAGAGTCTTCAGCCTAATTCATTCTCACTTTGTGATAGAAGAGCAAGTTCAACATCAGCTCTTTTCCTCGCTGCCTTTGTCTCCAGCCCTACAAGGTTGTGTTGTTGTCTCAAACACACCCTCCTCGGGGAGCCTTCTTCCAAGTCTCTAAATCTTTTGAAGTATTCTAATGCTGCCAGTAATTACTGTCTACCTTTGTATTATGGATGGAAAGTGGCACATTGTTGAATATGAAAAGTAAAGTCACTCACAATGCACATTCTAACAACAGGGAACTTAGAGTGGAATTAATGACTGATGAAACCACAATGAATTGAGGAAAGGGTAATGAGCTCCCTGTGGCCTCCACTGTGCTGCCCACGTTCCATTATCTGCTAAAATCTCTCTTCAAAAATCTAGATTCCAACAATATGTGAACTGAAACTAATGAAAACATCATCTTAATTAACACAATATGATAAAACAGTTGGAAAGCACCTCTGAATAGCAATGAACAGCAGCCCTAGATGAAAACAGACATATGCAGACAGAGATGTTGAAGAGAATTCTTTTTTATAATTAAATTCTTGCATGGGAGTTGATTCCAGGAAAGTGTTTACACCTCTTTCTTACAGATATATTTTAATACTTCAAATTGGATGTTCCAAAATATTCACAGAAAAACTTTCATATCAAAAAAGATAATAGGCAGATGAAGCTTTCAGTTTTCACCATAAACTTGCAACCCAGATTCCAACAGAAACTGTACAAAGCTTTTGAATGTGTTCGTACAATTTTATGGCTTTCAGTCAAATTCTCAAGTTCCTGCAGGCCTTCCAACAGCTGCCTCCCACACAGACAATATCAGAGGGGAATGAAAAACAGGAAAGCCTCTCTTCGGCTCCAAGACACTTCTTGCATACTAACTTGCTTTAGGAATAGTATCACAGGGAATTTTTATAATGAGACATTGCCATCCTGTTTCACAGTTACAATTTTAGAACAGCAGGATGTCTCTAGAGCTCTGTTGGACTGAACAATTGGGCTTTAGCCATTGTCAGGGTCCTCAGGGAACAGATATTTACAGAAGAGGAGAGAAGGTCAAATGTTATCGGTGTCTTGGAGTCCTTGGAGTCTTTGCTCAGGAAAAAAATGTACCTTTTTCCCCTCCTTATTTTGCTGCTGTATGTTGGACCAATTTAGATTATTGCTCAGTTCCTAAGGCAGAAATTCTATTAGTGCACCCATTACTCTATCTCTGGATACGTATATAAGGACTTTTTAAGTTAATTGCTTTTTTCTCCAAATGACATATTTTGGAAAAACAGTCTATATTGAGTGGAAGTTGACAGGAGGGGATAGGTTGTGTTTGTGGCACCTCTGCACTTCTGAATTCAGGTTTCAAAGTGACTCAGGGCACAGGCAGGACCAGCAACAATTTGCTGAAAGCTGTCCCTACAAAAGCATCCTCACTTGCTCCTTCAGCCACGGAACCACTGTCCCAGCTCACAGCCCTGGCAGGGACACAGATTCCCATCATGCAGATGTTTCTTCTCCCTCATACCCTTCCTGAGCTGTGTTGGGAAAGACAGAGAAAGGATCAGGGTGATCTGTGCAGAAATCACAGTCCAGCCAATATTTGCCACCCCGACCATTCCCTTCAAAGCCTGCTGCAATCACCTCTGCCCAGAATTTTCTCCTGAAAAAGAAATCAAATTTAATGACACTGATGCTGCCCATCACCACAAACTGGAAGGCCCACAGCAGTGTTTTCCTTGTTGCCATGCAAGGTCACTCTTGGTGTTCTTTCCCTTCCTCAAGAGCTCTGTATTGTATTTGCACATGTTCACTGGGCAGCCCTGTGAGGTGGATTAGGAGGAGCAGCAAAATAAAACAGCACAAATGAAAAGGAGATGTGATAAGATAGCTGGCAGGCCTCCCTCATATTCCCCCTCACATTCACAACTTCATCTGCCTATTATCTCTTTTGATATGAAAGTTCTTCTGTGAATATTTTGGAACACCTAATTTGAAATATTAAAATATATCTGTAAGAAAGAGTTGTAAATGCTTTCCTGGAATCAACTCTCATGCAAAAAGATAATTACAGAAAAGAATTTTCTTCAACATCTATGTCTGCATATGTCTGTTTTCATCTAGGGCTGCTGTTCATTGCTATTTAGAGGCTTGTTTAGCTTGCACTGGGCTGCAGAAATCACAAGAGGCCAAAACTTGTTTTTCTGACCCAAGCCAGTTTTGCTGTCTGGATGGTGGAGGCTCAACATCAACATAAGGCACAGGCTTCCCTAAGCTGGAGTTCCATAGCAGCAAAACAAGGGAAAGGGAAAGATGTGGGGTAAATAATAATGAAAACTGTCTGTGTGCTGTCTCCCAGTCATTGTCCTGGGGACTGGGAATTCTGCATGGAGCATCCTCCTTCCCCCATTTGGATACCTGCTTCAAATGGCTCCAGTGCCATTTGTCAAAACACAGACGTGCTCTGCAGGGTCAAAATAGCCAGAATGCCCTTTTGCAGCAGCTTTTCTCATAGCCCACAGCACCTAACTGGGGATTTGCACAGCTCAGGGGCACTGCAGGCTTAGCCACGCACCCAGCTGGCTCTATCAGCACATGTCAATCACAGAATGAAAAAATATGGAATCATTGGAAAAGAGCTCTTTGGAAAAGTCCAAAATGACCCCAACACCACTGTGTTCACTATGGGTTCATGGTGGGTCCATGCAGGGGTGGGGTTGGTGATAGCCAGTGTATTACACCAGTCCAGATATTGCACCAGGTGATATAACTCAGATCAAAAGCAGGATATATTCACACAAACATGGGTCCATTGCTTTCAGATGAGGATCAAGATCAAAACAATCTGATAACCACCTACAAAAGACTAGACATATCTGTATTCTGCCCCCTTTTTCAAAGGTTAGAGCCCTATTTCATCTAGCTCCATGGAACAAACACTTTCAGGGTCCAACTCACCTGATCCATTGACCAAAAGGAGCATGGGTTGTCTGGGTTTGGCTGCAAATATCACCAGCCAGGGGCTGTGTACAAATCACAAACAGGATGGGACTGCTGAGGAATGCCTTGAGCTGTTCTATTTTCCAGCATCAGTCTCATTCCATGGTTATGTCAATGGGAAGATGCCATCAGCTCACATCCCAGGCAGCAGACCAAGAACTTAATGTTACAACTGACTTTAAAAGTTTTTTGACCAATCACACAAAGCAAAAGCACACTGACAGTAGTTCTATCCAACCGCTGTAAGCAGTCGTACCTGTGGTTAAACAATGCCTGCTTATTTCGAATACAATACCTGCTTGTAAGCCTTCAAACACAATGCACAGAGCTCCATTATTAAGCTTAGAACTTTCCAATATCTTGTTAGATAAACTTTTCTGCAGCTCAGGAAGTTATTCTAGACCAGTGTTAATACACAGACCATTGTTCTATTTGTCCTTACTTTTCTACATTTTACAAAATTTTTCTGCTGACCAATCTCATGGCTGCTGCTTAGCTCTAATCACAGCTCTGCTGTCTCTGAGGCCTGCCTTTTGCAGCTTTCCCAAAACCCTCTGATTTTATGGATTTCCACAGCAAATGGCTTGATGACAGGTATCCAGAGATAAATACCTTAATGACTGCACAGCAAACTGAACCTGGGGAGAATGATACCAACTGTGTTGGGTTGTTCTGACACCAGCAGATAAAGCAGACCCTCCTCTGGGGCTGTCTGAAGCAGCTCTGCTGACTTCTGTGGAGCTGCACTGCAGAGCATCACTACCCCTATGGATTAAAGACCAGGCTCTTTGACATGGACTCATTACAAAGAGCATTGCTAGAGTCCATTTGGAGTGCAATGAGTACAACAACGATCTCAATTAAAATGAAAGATTATAATCCTCTTTTTTTTCCCACTGTTCTTTGTTTCCCCTCAGCCAAACACTTGCAGATTTATAGTGAACAAGAAAAAGTGCAATGGAGTTCTAGGTGGTAGGTTTTTGTACTGATGGGATGTAGGTTTTTTTAAGAAAAAAAGGAAATATTTGTCATGTACTACAGCCACTGTTGTATGCATCAGCACATGAAATATGACCCAAATTCCATCTTCAAAGCTATCACAAGAAATATTGTTTGTACTGAGGGTTCGTAAAAGGCTCTGGCAAGTTATTACATTTATAGTCCACTTTTTTTTTCTTTCCTTAAGATTTATCTTCAATTTTTTACTCAAAAATCTGGGGCCAGAAAAATCACATTTGAGCTTAAAAAAATAATCTCTTTCCCTCATTTCCTCTCAATTTGATTAGTTAGTCTTTGTACTCAACTTACAGATGCTTTCTGCAGAAATGCATAGTTACTATACAGCCACAATGTCTTAAAGCAAAGAACTGATATTTTATGAGTCATTATTGTGAAATAGAGTTTAGAGTAGACTTTAGTATTCCTATTTCCCAGCTGTATTGCTGCAATTTAGCTGCCTTCATAAAACATCAGCAAATCCCTTATCACCCTTAGTACTTGTTGGTCTTTTCTTTCTGGTTTCAGATTAATGTGCTAACAACAACAACAAAAAAAAATAATAATGAGAAAATACATTTGCTTATTGCCCAGAGAGAGGGAAATCTGGATAGCTCCCTGAACTCTGTTACTGAGATCCTTTCCTTGGAGTGTGTTGGGCTGGAGTGCTTTGGGAAAAAAAGGAAGACTAAAAAACTGTTTTAACTCTGCAGCCTGATAATACCAGAATAAGGAACACACAATGAAATAATGAGGAATAATGAGTAGTTGTCTGCTGACTTCTTCTGAATCTGAGACTGCTCCTTCATTGTTTTTTAGGACATGGCTGGGGTACAACAAAGAGTGGAGAATCAAATCCTTTTGGGATGTTTTTCTATCTCTAAGCATGTACTGCTCATTTTAAAAATTAATTTCTGTGAAATTTTCAGATTAACAAACAAGAGGAGAGGATGAAAAGAAAAATGCTATAGTTTACCTTAAAGTACCAGTGAAATTTAAGAAGCAAAGCATTGAATAATAATTAAAAAAAAAATACAAAAATAAATCTCTCTATAACTCTGGTTAACAACATCTAGGATGGCTGTAGAACTGTGAAACCTAAAAATAGAAATATCCCATGGGAATATACAACTGCTGGCTTTTGAGACCATGGAGACTTTATGACTGGACATCAATCCATTCCATTTCTGTCATCATTCTCAGAGTGCAGAGGTCACACAAGGGTTCACAAAGGATAAGGAAAAAAATGATTCAAGGTCTGTAAAATCAACTTTCCACCAAGAGTTTTAAAAATGCTCAGTTTGGCTTAAGTGATGAATTAGTCTATAAATACCTACTCTAAGAAAGAGATTTTTCTGACTTAACAGGATCTTTAGGTCAGCAGACAAAGGCATAACAAGGTCCAATGTCAAAGTGAAATAAATTCCAGCAGGAAATTAAAGCAAATTTTTAGGAGAGAATAACAAATCACAATAGGATGCCTACAAATTACTAAAAGCCTTCGGCCACCCCTTTCCATTAAAATATATTCCTAAAATTCAATGTCTGGGAAAAATAACATTAATTCAGGGAGACAGTGCAACACAGGTTTGCCCAAATCCCAATGTACATTTACAGGCACACTTTTTCTCTGTGTTTCTGCAGAGAAAAATAATGCTGTGTTCAGAAAGCACCTCAGAAATTGGTTTCCAAGTGGTTCCTCACAGCAGCCACCATGGCATTAACCATCAGCTGGGGTTTCAGCACTGGAAATTTTGCTTCAAAGCCCATTCAGGCTCAATACACAGGAATGGGAAAAAAATAACTTTGCATCATCACCTGGGTTCATCAAAGAGTGTAAAAATATTTCCAAAGTCATCATTGTTAGATGGACAGTCATGAGTATTTTATTTCCTACCTACACACAAGAGCAACCCTTTCCTTCCCACTCTCTGCCAGTACCCAAACTGTGCCAAACCCCTTTTGTGATTTCCCCATTCAGAGAGAGTTCCTAAATCAAAGTGAGAAGGCCCTCTGTCCTGTCCAGTAACTGTGAAAGCCAGATATTAACCCTACCCACATAAGCAGAATCTCTTTCCAATCAAATGTACAAGTGCCCTCTGGATGCTTAAAAATCTGGATTTCTCTCCAATAATTTCCAAAATTACATTCCTGTTTTTTTTACATAATTTATAAACTAATTTGATTTTCTAACTCTGTAAGGAATAATTCTATAGGAATTACAAAATAAGTCTCTGTGGAAAGGGTAAGTATATTTTAATTTTGCTATAAAGTTTTATTTCCCATTTTTTGCTTAGAATGAAACTGTCTTAATATGATACATGTAAAACAAGAACAAGCCTTGCTCTCTGCACCTTCTGACACCCCTAGGTAGTCTCAAATGCCCACCAGAAAGTTCTCTCAAGAGTCACTGACTCTTCACACCAAAAGACAAGCAGAGATTTTTGTATACAGTCCTCCATCCACTTCCATAGACAAGAAACAACCATCAATTTTCCAAAGATTTGAACCAAGAGTCCTGCTCCAACCATTTTTGTAAGGTTGATTTGAGACAAAAAGGGCTTGGGCAATCCCACTGCCTTTGTGCAGTCCCTTAACATCAGAACCACTCAGTGATAATTGAATCAGAACCATTGCAGTGAAAATTTGAGGAGAGGAACTGAAGGCTTAGACACATTTAAATCCTGAAAGTTTTGTGAAAAGAGGTTCCAATGCAGAGGAAAGAAATTAGATCAGCACTACTTTAATTATGGAGTCAGACATCAGAGAATCCCCCTGAGTGCAGCACTACAAACGCTGTTAGAAATTCAGGGAAAGTTTCAGTCAGAGCCTGCACATAATTTGCTGGAAGATAATCTAACCACACAATATAAAGCCACAGGAAACCAAGATTTCAGTTTCCTCAGTCACAGAGCACACTGCTGTATTTTTAGACCTGCTTGGATCTCACCTCTGCAGCTCTTCTCAAGGCCTGTGGGTTCAGCACTAATGAATTAACTCATAATCAACCCATAAGGCAATTTTACTAATATTTAGGGTTTGCAGGCAAATCCTAAATAGGTTACTAATATTTAGGGTTGCACAAGAAGGGTATTCACTACCAAAATCTTCAAGTGTAATGAATTACAATATTCAGAGAAAGCAGCTGAGACTCATCCAGAAGCTGCTGCTGTCAACACAAGAGGCATCAACCAATATTAAAAGGTTTGGTTAATGCCCAAGGGCTTTTTATGAGACCCTTAGAAAACATATGAGATTTTAAGAAGGATAAGGATTTTAAGAAGGATTAGCACACAAGAGAATGATTCAAAAAGTGTGGAGTATTGCACAAAAGGCAGAAGGATGCCAGAAGCAAGAGAAAGATAAAAAGAGAAAGTTGTGAGATGGGAGGAGATGTTGGCGGGCTTAGAACAATGTGCAGTCTCAGAATAACAGGCAAACTATAAAAATAGAAAAACCTACTAAAACACATCAAACTAAGAAAAGGAGGACAGAAAAACTGGCAAAGACTGTAACCTGTCTAAGAAATGGTGCAAAACCATCAGCAAATTCTGCTTGTTCTAGCAAACATGGAAGCAGTTCTCTGGTAAAGGTGTAGCAAATTGAAGCTGCTTTGCCTAAGGCCATTTTCACCATCATATTTATGTATATCTTGTAACACTATTTCACAAGTCAAGTTTCATTTTCCATCTCCTCCAAGACATCAATTGCCTATTGATTTCTTCATTTCAGAACCCATTGGCCTCAATTGGAGCACAAAGGGGATTAAGATGGCCATCGATTCACCTACAGTGGATTAAAGTCAGTGCAGACACACTCACAGCTACTCAGTGAGGAGACAGGACCACCAAAACACCAAACTTGCACTGAGGGAAACATACAGAGCTGCAGAACAAACTGACAGCCAGAGCAAACAGTCAAAATGCCAGCTCCAGTGGAAAATAATTGTTTCTGTGGAATCAAAAGCTTCACTTGGTACATTCCAGTTTCATCAAAAACCCACAAAATTTCCCCTCTTTCCCCAGCTACAAGAAATCCAAATTAAAGCAAGAAAAGATAAACACTATTAACTCATCTTCTCCTAATTACATATCTTGGTCTGTACTTAGCTTTTCAGTCAAATGTTTCTTCCATGTCTTTAAATAAAGTCCCAGTGACAATTTTCTTCAGCCATTTACACATCTTCATTAGGCAAGATGCTGTTCTTCACCCTGTTATATTTGGAACCAATTTAGCAAAGCCAAGCCCTTAATTTATTAAGAGAAATCATTTTGGATCCATGCATGCAGCTGAAATTGAGGCTTTTCCCACTGATTCTTAACAGATGTCGTGCAAATGTTTCTTTAAACCTTTAAGGCTTCAGAGTCAGATACAAATTTTCCTTAGCTCTGCTTTACATATTTTGATAGAAAGTCACTTGTTCTTGTGGTATTTTTGGGGTCCCTGTCATTGGAAGGAAATGATGAATCTGACTCCATGTTCTTAGAAGGCTAATTGATTATTTTATGATATTATATTATATAAAATAATGCTATACTAAAACTATACTAAAGAATAGAGAAAGGATACTTACAGAAGGCTTAACAAGATACTAATTAAAAACTTGCGACTGACTCCTCAGAGTCTGACACAGCCTGACCATGATTGGTCATTGAGTCAAAACAATTCACATGAAACCAATCAAGCAACCACCTCTTGGATAAACAATCTCCAACCACATTCCAAAGCAGCAAAACACAGGAGAAGCAACCAGATAATTATTGTTTTCATTTTTCTCTGAGGCTTCCCAGCTTCCCAGGAGAAGAAATCCTGGCAAAGGGATTTTCCAAAATATATGACAGTGACACGTTGTTACTATCACTCCTTCTTGCTGTCTCTCAAGATCTGAGTTTTATACACTCATTAACCAAACTGTGACAAGAGCTTAAAGCAGTCCAGGTATGTTTAATGTGCAAGGGAAGCAAAGGTCTGAGCACATGAACTGAGTAAAGTTTTGTTTGTTATATGTTCCTTTTAAAATATGTTCCTTTTTAGTTGACTGAAGTTGTGATACAACACTCACAGACAAAACCCTTCATACCCAAGGGGTTGAACTGCATTGACAAGAGCTCAACTCCTTCCATCTCATTCAGCCAGGGAGAATTGAGTTAAGACTAGACTAAACCCAGGATTAACACAGACCTCAGGATCAGCTGTGGATTGCCCCACCTTTGTTTCTGCTGGTGTTAATATAGAAATACATTAAATGTTATTATGAGCTGTAGCATTCTGCAGTCAGATCATATTCCAAAGAGAGTTATTACCTAGGAACACCTGCAATACAATAAATTAGTTTTTCTTGTTCTATTAGGAGATAATGAGACATTAAATTCAAAATCCTCTCATTGATCTGAATGTCACATGTAATTTAAACTTGACTCAGAATAAAAGAAAGTGCAGTATTGAATGTATTTAATATATTATCCATTACATCACAATATTCTATGATCTATGGTTGATCTTACATTGTTATTATCAGTGCCATGGAAACCATCCACTACAGTAATATTGATGCTTAAAAATTAAACTATAAAGAAATAAAAATTCATTATTTCTGTCCTAAACTTTTTGTTCTCCATCTCAAGGTAAAAGAATAATGTTCTCTCGGTGATAAGAACTAAACAGAAACACTAAGGAGATTGGAAGAAAGCCTTTGTGACAACTCATCTTCAAATAATTAAAATGCTTTTGCAGGTATTTACTCTTGCCAAATTAAAGAGGCTTTTCTCAGACACATCTGAATTACAGTGGGGAAAAGCTGCTATCAGAAGTACAAGGAGATGAAAACTTGTTGTACCTGCTAGGACCCCATGCCAAAAAAATACTTTCAGTAATCACCAAATACATTGGTCAGGGTGACAAAAATTATACGAAGAGAAACTTTAATTATTTACTTTAGTCCCATTTAGCTCAGCAGGAGTCACCCAGGGAATACACTTTATGAAGTGCACTGTATTTTTCCTCAGTGAGGATGGTCTGCTAAACCCCAGCTAAGTGCCTGCCATCATATAAGGATTTCTCATTAGGTACCTAGAGAAGAGTAATTTTTGGCCTAAAACTAAAATCAATGTCTCAGTTGGTGCTTTCAAATCACCCTCTCTGCTCTCATGCACATCAGCCCTCTGCCAGCACTGGGAAAACAGCAAAGGGGCAAAGCAGAGCTGTGTTCTGGAAAATTCAGCCTTTCCTCTGTGGGGATCAATAGCACAACACCCACTGACCCCAGAGAGACAGGAACAAACCTTCAGAGCCTGGAAGTTTGCTCTGAACTCCAGAAATGCTCAAAACACACACATGACTTCAAATAATAGATGTGAGCATGCAGATCCTTTGCTTCCTCTGAGCTTTTGCAATCTTTTCTGGTATCTGTAAAGCAAAAATGCAAAAATATTTCTCTAAATGCTGTTCTGCAGATATAGTGCTGGGATGTTGACTTTTCTCTGTTTACTCTTTCCAGCATTAACAGCCAGGTAAAGAAGTCAACCAACAGAGTTATCCAGCTCAGTGTAAAATAAACACCCACACTCTCCCACCTCTCTGTTGTACTGAAGTTACTCAGAACTGGAGTAGCAAACACACAAGATTAACATCTCTTGTAAACACAACATCTTGTTATGAAACAAATCCTGTGTTTCAATAGCTAAATCCTGTGGAACAGTACAGTTAATTCATTAATTTACCAAGAGAGTGATGGCACCACTGGTTTGAGAAAAACCATACTGGTGACCAGAGAAAATCAAAGCAGAATGTTCTTTCAGTAGATTTTGTTTTTTCACCTGCACTTATGTATGGTATCAATCAAATAATTTATTAGTACTTCTGGTATGGTTAATGAACTACTTTTGTCTCTCTTGATAATTTAGCAAAAGATATAATTGTAATATGTTTCAAAGCAAGATCATCTCTTGTACTTAGATGTCATTTCTCACCTGTGAAGGTCCAACTCATCCTTCTGGGAGATCTGGAGTTAGGAAGATTTAGCAAAAGGCTCATTTCTGATGAATGCAACATCTTCTGTTACAGTGTATATATTGCTGATGTTAACAGCATTCTGGTTTTATTTTTCTTGATTTAATGTACAATTTTAATAACTGCTGGGACAGAAAATTTCTGCAATATTTATATGGGCAACAGTAGAAATCCTTCCACCCATCAACTTCACCTAGTTATTTTCTGCCTGTCCATCCCCATCTAATCTGTTGCACTTACCCAACAGTCCATTAGTGCTTGTTTTTATGAGTACACATTTTATTTCTGAGAGAAGTACTGCTGCTTACCTGCTGGTGACCAACTTGCAGCTCATCTCACTTCCCACGAAGTTTCCCTCATTAGAGGGAAATCCTAATGCCCAGGTTTTTTTATTACATTCAAAAGTATTTTTAGCAAGAAACCGCTTCAGTAGTTCAGAGAATTTTTCACCTGTGACCTTTCCTTCTTAACAAACCCATGGTGGCAGCAGGAGATGGAAACATCTGTGGATCTGGAAAGCTCAGGAGAATATCCCATTAGATTACATCCACTGCTGATATACAATTTGCAGTTAAAATTCCTGAAGTAAAAACTGTGCCTTGCCAGGAAGGGAACACTGTTGATTCCTTCTTCAGTGTCCACCTCTTCAGATGACACCTGCATGTCACCTAAAATTATTAAATACATTGTAGGCAGCAAAACAAGTTTAGTGATTTTTTTCAAATAAAACTAAAAATATAAGACATCTAAACAACAAAGGTTACAGCATAGGTGATTATTAGGATGGAGTTACTCATCTGACAATTTTATCACATATAGAAAGTTGGACTTCAGGGATCCTGAAATATACCCCTAAGACACTTTAGTGCTTAATATCAAGTTCGTCATTTTAGATTCTAGGCAAAATCACTTATTCATGCAACACTTTAAAGAACAATGGATCATAAACTTCACTAGAAACTTCAAACTGATGAAATTTAAGCCACTACTGACATGTTAAAAATAAAAGAATCAACTGTGAGACAATTTCTTAGAGTAGCCTCAGCCTGGCCAGAAAAGAAGATTAGTGCATAAATATTACCATATGCACACACTGTTTTACTTTACAAAAATTATTTCAGCCATGGGCTGACTGCCCATGAGCACCAATCCCAGAGTGCCTGGGAAGCTCTAAGCTGACACAGAGGGAGCACAGGCAGATGAATGGATTATTTATGTATTTACACTTGGTTGCATTAGAGCCTTAAAGGGCTTATGACCAACACCAGAGGTGTTACCATCCCATCAGCAAGGCAAGACATAAGCCCTGAAAGAAGGAAAAGCTTTGCATTTTCTTAAATGAGCAGAGATATGATTTTCCATGGATCACTGAGGGAAGCAATAATTGCCTTGAGGCTTATTGCACTTTAGGCAGGCAGAGTTTCTCAGCTGCTCATGGAGGATCATCAAAAGGCAGCATGCAAATGGGGCAGATGTTAAAATTTTCTGCAGTTTTTGACAGCAAAACAGTTGAAACACCTTGTTGCCAAGGTCCTTGGAGGAGATAGAAAATGACAAGGCTACAGAAGGGATAGAAGTGTCCTTTAGATTACCCACAGTCACTGTACCCCAAGAATGACAGCCAAGGTGGAGTGTGAACCTTAGAGAACACAACTTAAAGGATGCATCTTCACAGTTTTGTTCCAAAATCTGTCAGCTCTTCCTCATATACCTCGCATGTATATAAACCATTTCCAACCAAAGAAAACCAATACATGTGTTCCAGATTGCAAGGCAAGATGTATTCTATTACCATCTGTATTGCAGCTGTCTTTTGTCAAGTGGGCAGTTTTCATTATCTCTCTCTCGGAGTGATCACACCCACTTCTCCCTCTGGGGAGACATCTGCTGATAACAGCTATTGAATGTCTCTGCATGGCTGATAAGAACTACAGCAACTATAGAACTACAGAACCCATTGGGAGATGCCCCACCGAGGGGGAGGAGCCAAACATTGCTGCCCGGATATAATCTGGAGGTTCTGGAATAACTGCACAGCTTTTCTCCACTGGATTTCCCAGAGGAACAGCAGCTGCCTCCTCTTCCACTGGATCTTCAGAGGAAGACTACACCCTTTTTACAGGATCCCTGCTCCAACAGAACCACCCCTGACACTGCAGGAGGGCTGCAGCCACAATTCCAATGGGACTGCTCCCAACACCCTGACCCACAGGGTGTCAGGTTGTGTCACTCTGTCAGTGTTGTTTTAGTTTACTGCATTGTTTATTTTATCCTTTAATTTTCTTCCCTATTTAAGAACTGTTATTCCTGTTCCCATATTTTTTGCCTGAGAGCCCCTTAATTTAAAATTTATAGCAATTCAGAGGGGTGAGGAGTGTTTATATTCTCCATTTTAGGGGAGGCTCCTGCCTTCTTTAGCAAACTCCTGTCTTTCAAAACCAGGACAACATGAAATGGTTGAAAAGAGCTTATTCTTTCTTTGCTGCTACTAATCCTTGAAATCATGGATATACAAAAATGACTCCGAAAACTGCTTGTTTCTTTGGGCTTCAAAAAGGAACAATCCATTGTCTGGTGATCTGCCAGGCAGCACTGAAACTTCATTTAGAATAATTGCAGGTGCAAAAAGGTTACTGAAGTCAAATAAATGGCTGAGACTTCAAGAATGCAACCTAATTTGGAGCTGCTATTTTTAATATGTCTGATGTTCAAAGGAAAACAAAAATAAATATTTGCTTCCAGTCAGGTGCCTCATTCTCACACAGCATCACACAGCAAAGCACCCTGAGAGAAGAATCCTTTGATCTGGAAGTTTATGTAACTTCACTTTTCAGTCACTTGTCATGTGCCAGGGGAATTTCAAAATTACAGGAAATCCATTTGTCAGCCTTCAGCATAGCAAAATGTTCAGGCATATCCATACAGATAATTACATGTATATCCAAAGGATCTCAAATATTTTCAAAAAAATTACCTCTTTCTATAGAATTAAGGTGAGGTAATTTTTTTCACAGTGGCAAAGATGAAGATAGTGGAAAGACACTTTTGACTGAATAGTAATTATGTGCTAAAATTGCATGCTAAAAATTTCTTGGTGCTGTCTTAGGAGTAGAATAGTCTCATCTGGGATGTGCTCAAGTTTGTGATACAAAAGATTCAGTGAAGAGCAAATTATAACCAAAAAAACCTAAAAATAAATTCTTTAGTCAGATGTACAACTTATTTAAAAACATGTCAGGGCAAAAAAAAAAAAAGTCTCAAAAATTATCTCATTCTATGGCATGAGCTGGCTCCTGAACACCAAATTTCATAGCAAATAAGATAAACTTACCCTGAATCAGTCTTTTTCTCTGGGAAGAAAAAAAAAAAAGTTGACTTTTAAGGTCCTGAACACCAAGAGGCCAAACCATAATACAAGGTTGGATCTGAACATTTGGATTTTTTAGAAATACGTTGTACCTACTGGCTCAGTGCAGTGAGCACACACAATCTTCCAGAACCTTCAACATCAGTTTCCTCCAACTTTTTTAAAACATGTGGAATTTATTACATCCTTTCCTATCTCTAATGCAGCTACAGAAAGAATATTTTTCTTTGTGAAAGGATTTGGGCAGATGCAGCATCTTGCTGAATAGGGATTCTGCTAAGGCTGAGCTTCTATTAAAATTGTCAGTGGGAAAGGTATGGATTTTTATGACTAGGTTTACGAAAACAAAATGTACTGAAATATATAAAAACTGATAACATGCAGAATTTTCACCAATAAATTGAGGCTTGTGGTGACTGGACAGTACATTTCAGAGCAGCAAAAATATACATTTGAGATAAAATACATGCGATTTACCAAGGCAAATGCTGTTTTCCTGGGAAAATGTCTAAAATATGGCTTTTTCTCATGATCCTGTTCATTATGCTCTGTTGGCAAAAAGCCAGTGAGGTCCCAAAGGTCACAGGTTACATTTTGGAGGACACATCAGACCAGGATCCATCCCCTGGGGCTACACACAGAGCCCACAGTGCTTCCCAAAGCCTTTGCCTCTGCCAGCACAGCTCTGCCGAAGGTGCATTTTCAAAAGAAAACCTCATTTTCCAGTAAAACATTTCAGATAATACCAGCTCCTGCTAAAATGCTAATCTACCTCTGCTTTTAAATGCAACATTTATGGTTTGCTAGATCCACAAATTAAGTATCCATATTACATTTGCTCTGTGGTTTTTTCTTAATGTGCTGTTGAAAATGAGTAAAATCTACAGTTCAGAAACCCTGTGCCTCGCTGAGGCATCTCTAAAAAAGCCCAGCCTGGAGATAACAAAAGAGCCTTGGAATCATCTGATGGTCTCTATTTTGTGGGTTAAATTTAATTTTTTTTGCTGAACTCAAAAGCATTCTGTCTGCAGAGCACTTGGAGCTGCAACAGTGACTGTGGTCTCATCAAATTCACACAAATCCCATGTGTATTTTTTCATGCTATGGAAATGGTCATGACTTACAGGAAGAAGCATAATTATATATTCATCTTGGGTATCATTAAAACCAGGGAGATTGTTCTACAAGATAGATTTAGATATAAGAGTGAGCCAGAGGGAACTGAATCTATAGAGAAGCTTTGCTGAAAGATCACTGTAAATTAAATCATTTCAAAAGCATTCAAAATAGGTTGGTAAGCAATTCTCCTAGAGAGTTTCCAGGGCTTTGTACAGCTTTTGAATGATTACAGATTCCTAAAAAACACAGAATATCTGTGACATAATAATCCCACTATCAAC
This sequence comes from Emberiza elegans, assembly GCA_024865655.1. Classification (NCBI taxonomy): domain Eukaryota; kingdom Metazoa; phylum Chordata; class Aves; order Passeriformes; family Fringillidae; genus Emberiza; species Emberiza elegans. The sequence continues at coordinate 10,611,457 of JALJVW010000206.1, read as the reverse complement.
TCTGGATGATGGCTTTATAGGCTTAGTGGTTATCCTACTCTAATTATAAATAAAACCCTTTTTTTTTTAATAGAGCTCAGCTTCTGTATATTATCCACATTACTGGAAGATGCAGTTTTGTCTTATTTGTGTCTTATGCTGAAAGAAAAACAGCAATTTTAACTTCTAGTAAATTGTCCTGAAGGTTTTCAGTGCTGCCTGGCAGACTCAGATATAAAGTGCGGCAGAAATAGAATTTAATTCCAATAATGAAATTCCAATTTTATACTCTGATGAGATTAAGAAAGCCAGGTAACATTACAGGATAAATTATGGGTATGTAAAACTACAGCATGCAAAACATTAGGCCACTATTTTATTACTCAATTACATATTAATATGGAATTAAAAGACATCATGGTGTGATTTTATTGCTAACCACATCTGTTTGCATTTTTTTATAACCAACCACTGAGTCCTTTCATAAGAAATTTTCTTTTTAAAGCCTGAATTACCATGCCAAGAGGAAATCTTTTAAAATTCAACAATCAAAAAGGCTAATCAAAAAGGTTTAATAAAGGCCTTCTACTGGAAAATGGTGTTCATTCAAAGCATTCTCTTAGGATAATTTCAAACTTTAAATGAAAAGCCTAAACCACTATGAATTAAAAGGGGGGTGGGAAGAAAGAAAGAGAGAGAGAAATATTATAAAATCTGCCCAGAAAGGCAGGTTCTGATGTGGTTCAGCAGTTCCTAGTGCAGATTTTGGTGCTGTTTTTTCTGTCCTGGCACTTGGGTCAGATCCCAGACTTGGCTGCCCATCCCCTACATCTTCGAGGTGACTCAGCTCAAGAGCACGGCTCACCCAGCCCAGTCACAAAGAAAATGTTTACAACTCACCTCCAGCACAACTCTTAAATGTCACAGCTTTCTTAATTTGCTTTTTCCCATTGGCAGCCAAAGAACAGGGAAGGTATGAGCAGGTGGATTTGTTCTGGTTGGACAGGGATTGGTTCTAGCATGGACAGGGCACATGTGGAAAAACTCCCAGTCATGTCTAACTCATGCTGGTTGGGTTTACATCAGGGTATTCTGCTTGGTTCAAAGCAGCAAGGAGGTTCTCCAGTGGATCCCCATTATTTTTCTCTGCAGCAGAGTGTTGGCATGTGTGAAATAAATCTCTGGAGGAAGCTACAACAGAAGCTCTTCCCCAGGTGTTTACCAAAAGCAGTACAAATTCCCCTCCCAAAAGGGGTGTAGGACTACAAACCAAGGGCTGCTCCTTTGATCACCTCCAAGCTACTTACAAAGTGGAAAAACTCAGTCCAGAGGAACAGGTTAAGTTTGGTTTGAAATAAAATTTATCATAGTATGAGGCTAAGGGGGGTGCTTAGCATCAGCTCCTCTGAAGGGTCTTTCCTAACACAAACACAACCCATTCTGTCAAATTCAGGCAAATAATTTCCAGGCCTATGTGCAGCAGCACAGGTGTGTGCAGAAAGAGCCATAGCCAAAGGTCCCTGGTGCCCACATAAATTTAAGTATCTCCATCTAGTGCTTTTATTGGGTGTTCAGACTGGTACACATGCACTGGAATAAAGGCTGCCCAGAACTCTGTGGAAATCAACCTGTCCTCTTTTAGTCAGTGCTAAGCATTAGCCTGGGTGTGAGACAAAATCCAGGCACAAAAGCAAAGCAATCTGCTTTCTCACTTTAAAGAACAGCATCACTGCAGCCTCATGCAGTTATTTAAATGTTTTTCCCCACCAGATCAACCTCATGAGACAAATATCTAATTTTCTTGGAGTTCCCAGAGAGGCAGCAGTCATAAAATCCATGTTTCAGCATCCTGCACACAGCACAGACAATGTCAAGCAGAGCAGATGTCACCATGCTCTTGCATAGAAACGAGGGAGCAAACAAGTGGCCCGTGTCTTCCCTGCACCTGCCACAAAAACAAGCAAGAGACTCCCGTGGTTGGCAAACAAAATTCATTTTGCAGCTCTGAGAAGTACAAACTACTGAAAAACTGACCCCCAAGCTGTATAATCTTCCTACCAGAGTTTCTGCATATTAGCAAAGAAAAGAAATGGCAGGGATACAGGCACAGCCTCAGCTGTGCATTTACACCAGGTCATGGCTTTGACACCTCCTGTGGCTCCAGGAGGGACCACTTGTGGCTCAGCCACGTGCAGAGAAGTACCCAGAGCCACTGTCAAACCAGCCTTGCCTGTGGCTGTGCAAAAACACAGAGCCAAGATAATCCTTTGTTCCAGATTGCAAGGCAAGATGTATTCCATCACCATCTGTATGGCAGCTGTCTTTTGTCAAGTGGGCAGTTTTCCTTATCTCTTCCACACCCATTCCTCCCTCTGGGGCGACATCTGCTGATAACAGCTACTGAATGTCACTGCATGGCTGATAAGAACTACAGCATCCCATTGGGAGATGTGAGCCCAGAGGGAGGAGCCAAGCATTCCTACCCAGATATAATCTGGAGATTCTGGAACACCAGCACAGCTTCTCCAGTGGATTTCCCAGAGGAACAGCAGCTGCCTCTTCCACTGGATCTTCAGAGGAAGACTGCACCCTTTTCTGCAGGATCCCTGCTCCAACAGAACCACACCTGACACTGCAGGAGGGCTGCAGCCACAATTCCAATGGGACTGCTGCCAGCACCCTGACCCACAGGGTGTCAGGTTGTGTTACTCTGTCAGTGTTGTTTTAGTTTACTGCATTGTTTATTTTATCTTTTAACTTTCTTGCCTATTTAAGAACTGTTATTTCCTGCTCCCATATTTTTTTGCCTGAGTGCCCCTTAATTTTAAATTTATAGCAATTTGGAGGGAGGGGGTTTGTATTTTTCCATTTCAGGGGAGGCTCCTGCCTTCCTCAGCAGACACCTGTCTTTCCAAACTGAGACATCCTTACAACAAGGAATAATTGGAGGGGTAGAGAAGGAAAAAACCCAAACCCAAAGCTCTGAGCAGGAATTCAGGAGGTACCTCTTGTGATTAAAAGTGCTGAGGGAAGGGACAGGTTTGCTGGAGGAATGTGTGCCTGGCAGATAGTGTGAGGCACAGAAGAGGCAAAAATGTTGAAACAAAACCAAGGAGAGAACCAAACCACAGCCCTTGTGATGGGATACAGGAACCTTTTCCAAGGGGTGGGTGTGCTGTGTGGAAGGGGAGATGGAATGGTACAAAAGGATGCAGGAGTACGTGGCAGAAGTGAGCCCAAGTGATTCAGCAGGATGGGCAGTTGTTGCCCATCATGAACCTCACTCACAGCTTGATTGACTCCTTGGGTGTGAAACCCAGAGCACCAGGAATATTTCCCTGTCTGCTCTGGGGTGCCCTGACCTCCACGGGAGCACTGACTTTGACCCTCATTCATGGAGAAAGTTTCCTAAACTCCAGAATAGACCAGAATCCACAAAAGTGGGAAATAGATTATAGAGAGTAGAGTAGGTGTATCACTTGGTGAGAAATTTAGGTTTTGGGATTTTTAGTATGTTATGGATGGAAGCAAGATGGAGGGCACAGGGTGTTATCCTGGGTTTTTTCTTCATGCTTCTTCCTTCTTCTTCATGGGTTTGGGTGGCATTTTGTAATTGGGCAGAAAAGTCTGCATTGGAGGCTCTGTGGGATCAGTTACTGGGTTAAAAGGGAAAATAATCGAGGTGTCAGTTCTTAATTGGATAGTTTAGTCTTAAAAGACCTTGGAAAAAGAGATTGTTGGCCATTTTGTGCCTTCTAATGAAAAGCTGCCAAACTCCCAGTAGTGAGACTGTTCTACTGATAAGAACTAATAAACACTTGAGTCCAAACATGAACCACTGTCTCAAGTGCCTTCAATACAGACCCAGAGAAACCAACACTTGGACCAATTCATGATTCACTTATTATTTAAATACTGCAGGGTCAGTCACAAAGCACCAGCTGGGGACATCTGTATCATTGCATGAAGATATTCAGAATGCAGCACCAGAGCCAAATATTCCTCTCCTGTCTCCTGTCAAACCCCCAGGCGCTGGCTGTGGTGCACCCATAGCCACAGGCTCCCATTGGCCCCACAATGCCCTGGAACCCTGCAGAAAATTTCTTGTGCACTGTGATCCACCCCTGCTTTTGGCTTGTCAGAGTCAGTGAGGGAAGGGAACAGTGCTAAGGAGAAGCTCTTTTGTTCATCTTCCCACAAGGAGTTCATATTCCAAGGAAGGTGCTTCCCCATTGTCAATGTTCTTGTGAGATGAACTACCCTGGGATCTGTGCCTGCCCAGAAAAACAAATTACAATAGCTAAGAAATGCAGTGTCATAGCCTCCAGTATCAAAAATTAAGTCATGCCCTACAATATTTACCTAGAGATGATCTGCAACAGTTTCCTGCAGGCATTAAACAATAGGAATTAATATAAGAATAAGTTGTTCAAGGAAAAGGGCATGGCATCCCCTCTGGTAGCTGCTTTGCTTTCTGCACTTGACACACCTTTTACCCATTCCAATTAAGGGGTAATCTTTTAGGGCAGCTGAGCTATTTCTAAGGTAATAACAGACTCAATGAGCAATATTTATTTCCTCATGCAAATGGTAAATGGGGGACAACAAATACAAAAATTTAGTGTTTGGCCAGGCACCAAATGTTATATCAGGAAGTGATATTCTCTCAATGCCAAATTAGAAGTGAGAAAGGCAATGAATGATTGGGTACACCTCTTTGTTTTTAATTCATATTGTCCCTTATGCTAAGGTCTCTGTAGCAGCCTGATAATAACAAGTTCTAAAACCAGAAGCAACTGATAGGTGATAGAGCAGCTGAGCAAAGCAGAACACAGAGGGGCTCTGTGAGACTTAGCACCATTTGTCAGTGGGCTGTCCTCAGCCTGAAATCTGCTGTAGGAGCAACCCCTGGCTCTGCTTTTCTGGAATAGCACAGGAGACAGGGGAAAATCAAAGCATGCAAGCTCAAACTCATGTGCCATAAACAAGCCCTGGGTTGCACCACCTGTCTGGGCACCTCAGTGCCAGCCTGGGAGCTCCAGCTCAGGCTACAGCAGGATGTTCAGACAGCTGAAAATTCAGCTGGCAATAAAAGGGTCCTATGTCATTCATGGATTCAATTCACCTTCTGACAAGCACAGCAGGTGCTGTGGGATGCAGGGAAGAGACAGCTCTGGCTGGTTGCTCTCTTGTACCGTAAATGCTTGCAGCTAAGGCAGGGGATGAATCTTTTCAACAGCACCTGATCCTTTCTCATGGCCAAGCTGGGCAAAAACCATCTCATGTGGCTGGCAAGAGGGAAGCATCATCCAGGTGCTTGAAGAGGGACAATTTCAGTGGGGGACAACTGGGGACACAGAGCCAGAGGGTTGTGTGAGAGCTGTGAATATCTCACATGGGCTGGCTGCAGCTGAATACATCAGACTGGTGTGTGGTGGTGTTTGTGGGTCCCCAGGATGAGGGAAGAGATTAGAATCTTGAGAATCCATGTTTCAGAAGGCTGATTTATTATTTTATTTTATATATTATATTTAAAGAAAATTATATACTAAAACTATACTAAAAGAATAGAAGAAAGGATTTCTTCTATTCAAAGACTACAAAAGGAAGGAATGCTAATAAAATCTTGTGACCAGAGCCCCAACACAGCTGGACCTGTGATTGGTCATCAATAGAAACAATCCACATGAGACCAATCACAGATGCATCTGTTGCATTCCACAGCAGCAGATAACCATTGTTTACATTTTGTTCCTGAGGCCTCTCAGCTTCTCAGGAGAAAAAATCCCAGCAAAACGATTTTTCAGAAAATATGTCTGTGACACTGGTGGAGCTGTGCTCATTTTCACAGACCAGACTTTTTGTCATGGAAAAAGTATCAAGAAGGACACTCTGCAAAGGAGATGCAGGGACCAAAGGAGCAATGGGATTGTCACCACCTGCAGCAGGTGCAAATCTGAACTGCTGAGTCAATATGGGGAGTACCAGCATCTGCAGGGGTGGGAGCATCCTTTGATGTTTTTTTCTTTGTCCTTGTAATGCTCCTAGCAGTGCAATTTAATTTTTATGGCAGATTCTATAGTCTGAGGTGGGGTCACATCTAGCAGGGAAGGAGCAGTTGAGAGGATCAATTGCACCCTGCCTCTCTCATCTCATGGCAATGAATTAATAATTCACAACTCTTTAATCCTCATCTCTGTCTATTCCCAGAAGTTTTGTGATTCTCTATTAGCTCCTTAGCTCCCAACAAATTTAAATGCCTCGTACTTTGTTTGCAGTGCACCCTTCATTAAATTTAGATGCCTGCCATTCATCTAGTGTGCTCCTGCTGAGAGATGCAATAATTGGGAATGCTGGGACTCGGGGAAGTTTGTGGGATGAGGAGGACATGGAGACATCCATGTGCCCTCCCTACAGACCTTCATGCTCCTCCTGCTGTCTCAAGAGCCCAAGAACTCTCCCAAGAGCCCAAACACTTCCATCTATCCACAGATGGAACTTGCTGGAGCTGAGCCATTATCCCAAAATCCTTCTCCTGCCCATGGAAGGACCTTGCAAACCCAATCTGTCTCTCTTGTTGTAGATACTCTATGATGGTGATTGAGTCTGTACTGCTGAGCTTCTCTTGGCTATGAAGGAGGCACAGAGCACCTACAGCTCTTTGGATTGTAGCTTTCACCCTTCCCAAACCTCCTGAAATTGTTCTTCAGGTTTTTCTATTTGTTGTTGGGGGGGGGTTACCCTAAAGAAGCCACCCTTGAAAATTATTCCCCATTTCTTACATTCCATTGAACAATTACTTGTCATTTGCTTAACTTCAGGGGACTGTCAGAGATTTTCTTCATTTAGGCTGTTCTAACATCTGTTCCATCTTTCTCAAGGAACAATAAGGCCTGATTTAAGGTAAGACAAAATTTGGTAAAATATGCCTCCCCTTTGGACAAGATCACTCTTTTTAGACTATAAAACCAGATAATTTCATGGGAAACAGAATCAGGTAAAACATAAATTACAGTTCTCCTATTTTTCTTACTGCTCCCTAGAGTTCCCTGCTGTAACATTTATTTCAGTTTTGCATGATATTTAGCACTCTGGTGAAGAGGAGTAGCCACTTAATGATATCCAGATATTTATGTCAACAGCATGTTTATAAACAAAAGCTATTTAACCTCTTCTAATGCATTGGTCCTACCAGTGTACAAAGCCAAGAATAGCACTGGAGAACCCACAGAAAAATAAACCAAATACCTCACTACTTAATGGCCTTCAGATTTATTGAAAATAAATCAAATCTTTTCACTATAATCTTCAGTGAGAAAAGAGACCATTTTGTGGGAAGACTAATGCAGAATAATAAAATGCCTATAGCAAAAACCTGCACTCCATACTTTTATAATCTTTAGGGGGGCAGAACTTGGCTTTTTTTAAAATTTCTGGTAAATGAACAGTAAAGAAATACCTGCTGAAGATGTCGGCTCTCCCCAGTGGAAAAATCATTCTTTAAAAAGCCTTGGATGTGGGCTGCTGAGATGAACCCCATGGCAAATATCCACAGCTGAACCTCAGGGCAAGCAGAGCCCCTCTTTCCCATGAGCTGTGAAGCACTTGCTGGTTGAAACTTCCTTTCAGAGCAAAGATTTCATGTTTTTATGATACATGTCCAAAAGCTTTGATTGGATTTGCTTTCCAAATTGCCAATTTTCTTAACAAATTTAAACTTCTCATGACATTTGCTTCACCTGTCTCCTTCTTGGAGACTCTTTGAGGTAGAGAGGACCTTGCAACCACCTTGGATGCCCTGGACACAGGGATATCAGTATTCCACAGGCTTAATTCCCTGCACTACACAGCACAGCACACTCTGAGCTCCAGAAACACACAGGAAAATTCAAACAAAAACTCAATCCCTTCTCAGCTGCAAAGAAAAACACATTTCTTCCCAACACAATACATCTGACAAGCTTTATTCAGCAATGATCCCACCAGCACAGACACAGGGGAGCTGCCCTGGAGGATGACTGAGAAGAAAGGCAGCAGCAGGGAGGAGAAGTTGTAAAGCCAGTCCATGACTGGGAGAGACAAGCCAGCAGCCACAGCCAGGACTCAGTTTGGGGAGTGACCCATGCAGCTTTTAGATCACAACTTGCACCTTCCTCAAGGGTCTCTCCTGCCTCTTTCTGTTGGGTCTGAAAGCACAAGAGTTTGTCTTTTTCCCTCTATATTGCAACACAGAGAAGAAGCAAACAGTCACAACTCATTCTCAAGGAAGGATACCTACTAAATATGCACATTTTGTGAAGCTTCTGGTAGTGTTGCAGAATTCACAGAATTCACAGAATCACTGGGTTGGAAGAGACCTTAAAGATCAAGTCCAACCCAGCCCCAACACCTCAACTAAACCCTGGCACCCAGTGCCACATCCAGGCTTTGTTGTACACACCCAGGGATGGGGACTCCACCACCCTGAGCAGCCATTCCAGAACTTTATCAGCCTTTCTGTGAAAACTTATTCCTAATATCCAATCTATATTTCCCTTGGTGCAGCCTGAGATTAAGATTTCCCTTGATGTAACTTGCTATTAACCCTGAAAATACAGACCAGAGGGCTCCGACTCTTACTACACCAAGCTTTAGTGTCTCCCATCAGACACTGAACTACTATTTAAACCTTACTGAGGGCATTGCAAACTCTTCAAGTCCTGTAGTGAATTTATCTTGTACCACTGTTTGCTAGCCTGACCGACTGAAAATCTACCTGACTACCTTAGAGAGCTCAGTCTCTGCCAGCTGTGAGGGCCTCCTTCATTCTCCTCAAGTAAGAAGCTATTTCAGTGGAAAAATACACTGAAGCTGCTTTTTATCAGATCAGAGGCTGCAATCACTAATTCAGTCCTCTCACAAGGACACAGAGAGCCCAATGTCTTTCTGCTTTTTTCCACAGGCCTTGATGAAGCTGGCATTATCATGCTAAATTACAGTTCAGGGCTGCTGTGCATGTACAGATTTATCAGAAGAAAGCTATTAAATGTCTTCAGTACTGTGCCAATTATGCAGTCCCCAACACATAATTAAGTAAGGCCCCAAAGTATGTATTTTAATCAATCCCTGTTCAGCAAGGCACTTATGTGCTGGTGCTTTCTTCAACACTTCAACACTCATCCAGCAAGCACAGGGGTCCTTTTGTGAACAAGGAAATCATGGGAGCAGTGGGAACTTCACCAGTGCTATTGGGCCAGGCACTACTGAGATAAGACACTTTATTTTTTGGATAATGGCTTGTATTTTCAAAGTATCTCTATAAAGCAGAAGCCAAGACTAGTTTCTGGATGGACCTTGGCACAGAGCTGTAACTAGGCCAAGTTAAGGACAAAAATACACAAGTTCTGGAGGAATTTGTATTCTTTACTACATGGTATGCAGTTGGATGAAACTTGCAGAGTTTAGGCAGCAGAAATCTTCTTACAGGCCTGTAAAGCTCAGATTTATTCTGTTTGACCTGAGCTGGCCCCAGGTAAGCTCTGCTGCCTGAACAACTCACCCAGAATTTGTCTGCAGTTAGTGGAGAACACATGGAGATGCCAGGGATGAGGGGAAATGGCTTCAAGTTGCACCAGAGGAGGTTTGGATGGGATATTAGGAAAATGTCCTCACTATAAGGGTTGCCAAGCATTGGACCAGGCTGCCCAGGGACGTGCTGGAATCATCATCAGTGGAAGTGTTCCTAAAACACATCAGTGTGACACCTGGAGATGGTTTAGTGGTGAATATCGTGGTGCTGGGTTAGCAGGGGTCTTTTCCAGCCTTACTGGTTCTATAAATCCATCCAATGTTGAGGTTTTAATAATGGTAGGATGAACCATGATCTGTTTCTCTGTTGTTTTTGTTGGAAAACCCCACACAAGCAGTTTAGATTAAACACCTGAGTTTCATCTGACCAAATTCGAGTGTCCACCCAAGCTACCTCTGGGTACCAATGAAGATATTGATGTTGCACACTAACTAGACACAAGCTTGGCACCTATGCTGAAATAATTCATGCCCTGAACACACTCATTTCTCTCCTGCCCAGCTGCAGAGAGGGGGCCACATCCAGCCCCATAAAAGTCAGGGCCAAGCACTGCTTTGGGCACTGTGTGTTGTCACAGATGGCCCCCAATGCCACCCCAGAATGACATGGGTCTGGAGTGACTCCCTTAGGGTCACTGTGTGTCATGGGAGCTTGGTGGCACCCTGAGCACCCCACAATTAACACCAACATGACCTAAGGTGAGCCCCCCCCTCTCTCCACCTCCTTGGGGTGCAGCAGGTCTCCTTCCCCCTGCCAGACAAAGCAATAAGCAAAACCAGGTGGCAGAGGCCACTCATTTCCACACATCATGGGCTTTCTTAACCAGCAGAGGCAGCTCCATTTGACTGCTCCCACTCTCAGCTGGCATCAGGCATGGATCATTTCAGAGCAAAGTGGTGTATCTACCCAAAAACAAAGAACCTGTGAAAAACGTGCATTGACTCAGAAGTTGCTATGCAGCCTGAGCTACAGCAGTGAGAGCCTCTCTGTAATCCATTACAGCTGTGCAAAATGTAATAAAACTACTACAAGGTGCTCTAATTCCATTTACTAATAATCATAAAAGTATTTGAGATGCATCTGATGAACCGTTTACAGGATGCATTTTTCAAAGATGATTTGTAGGCCAAAGAAAAGCCTTTAATACCATATAAATTAGATTTTATGTACAACAATATTTAAAACCATTGCAAAGGAGGTGTTTTGTTGTTTTATAGTCGCTGCTCAGTCTTCATTGAATAATTTCTTTGAAGAAAATGCTTGGCTTCTGAGTTCTTCCCAATGAATCATAGAGCAGGAGTAATATCATAATTTATAATTTTTTTATCCGCAGATGCCATGGTGTTCAGTGCAGCTCTACCCAGCTAATCTGCACAGCTTCTGATGAATTGCGTTTACTAAAACACACAAAATTATTTTTCATTTAACGAACATCCTGAGCAGCTCCACTTACAAATCAACTCCTACAATATGCAAACACACAAATGTTTTCCTTTTCCAGAAACAGGGGCTGGGTGTGACAGAGAAATACAGGGATAAATAAATCAACCATTGATTGATCTGCTGCACCATTGATGTCAGCTAGCTTGATAGGTTGGAAGTGACTGCCATATTTTTATTTTTGTCTTACCACCAGCTTTTGCCATCACTAGGCACTTGTGTGGCACCTCAGAGAAAAGGGCTGGTCTCACTCCAAAGCCAGATGCATGTGGGGGTTTCTTACACATTTGCTTTATGCTGTCTCTGATCTGTCACTCCTGCAGAAAAATTCTCCTTTAAGGTACAATTTCCTTTGTTCCCATTTCCTCTGGGAGAGCAGGAGATTCCTGCTGGCCCCTGTCAACATCAGGCTGGCTGTTACACTGAATTTTTCCATTGTGCTGCAGTAGTGAAGACATCTCCACTCCTTTCACCTGGCAGAGGAGAGCAGACATCAGGCACTCTCTTGCACCCATGCCAGCCTGATTCCAGGCTTGCCTTATTCTCCTCCAGCCCACAGCCATCCAAACAAGGATCAAATCTTCCTCTCCCATGTACATTTTGCACCCACTTTCCTTTTGAAAAGCTGGACTAGGAACTCTTGCCCTCACCCCTCACAATGCCATGTGATTGAAACTTTGAGTCACAAAGAAGTCAAGTTTTTCATTCCTCCACCAGAGTAAAACAGATTTGCAAAAGACAATCTATAAAACACAGTGAAATAGAAAATCTGTCTCTCCACAGGATTTCAGAGCCTTTTCAGCAAACCACAATGTCACCATCAAAAGTCTCACAGAAGCAGCAGTGCTGGCTAACACTGCCAGCAGTACATGGGGTATGTTAAAGGCAGCACAGTCTTACACAAAATGCATCTGCCAACTTCATTCAAACTTCCCCCACCTACAGCTCGTACTTGTAAAAGAAAAAAGAATAGAAGAAGAAAGCTGGAAATCTGAGCAGCACTAGGCTGACTTTTTTTTTAAAGTATGTACCAAGACCTATATTGTCATCAGCTTTTATTCCCCTTTTTACCCATTGGAGGTACAAAGCAAATGCCTTATCTCCAAAATTCTTACTCTTTTTTTTTTTTTTTTCCTTGCAGGGGCAAAGGAAATCTCTGAGGTCAGCTCTAAGAGCAGACAGAGAAGGAAGAAACCTCTGAAATTAAATACCACACACTGAAAGTGCTGGGATGAAAAAATTTTGACAACCCTCCCATCCTGCTCTTCATCACCAAAAAATGTTTGGGGAAGGTGGAAAAAAAAAATCAATAATTTTACATTTAGAGAAAAGTCTTATTTTATTTGCTTATTTTTTGAATATAAGTGTATACAAGTCACCATTTTCCTTTAAAGCTTATACAGAAAAAAAAAAGACAGTGGAAAAAAAACTCTTTCCAGCCATGCTGTCCAAAAAAGATGTTATTGATTCTGGTTTAAGGATTTGCCTCTGCAGTAAATTTTGATCACTACAATGCCCCATGTAATTCTCAGTTACATACACACACACACACACACCACACAGACAGTCCCTACTCAAGTATAACACAGACTTTTGGACTTTTTTCCAGCTTAGCTTATCATTTTAACCAGTTTAAGTTGGGCTGAAGAAAAATATTTCCACTGCAGCAGAGGAGTTATATTTTCATGGCTACATTTTCATGATACCCAAGTCTCATCCACACCCCTGGAGATCAGCTCTGCTGGGTACTGAATAGTCCCCATCCCCAGGAGAGCCTGGGTAACACTACAGGACAACTAAATCCAGGGCAATTAGACAGGAGCAGTAGAGTTAACAGACTCAGTGCCCACTTTCCTGCATGTCAGACCCCAAAGAAGCAATTGCACCATTTAAATCTCATTTTCCCTTCCCCACATGCCCTGCCTGCCCAGCTGTGTGTGAGCAGAGCAATTTGTGCTCCTCATTTCCCTGGCCCTTTCTTCATGGGCTGTTATATTTGGAGCAAGACTCCAAACACACACAGCAGAGTCACTCACATTTCACTGCAGTCAGAGCAGCTGCTTTACACCTGTCAGTGGGACTCAGTCCTCAAACCTGAGCAAGGCAAACTCCCATTTGGGAAATCCCACCTGCTCCCACTCCACGGAAATTCAGAGAAATTATTCACAGGCAGTGCTGGTACAGCAGCCCAACAGTGACTACCAACTAAACCTTCAGGGAGGATTTTGGCTGGTTGGGCTCCATGCACTAGAAACTATATAAATAGGAAAAGGCAGCAGGAGAAAGATTTCCATCTTTCCCACTTTGACATCACCTCTGCTGCTGTCAGTACACCTCCCATGGCTTTCACTTTCCAGATAGCAGAAACACAAAATGAGGCATAAATCCTGCACTTCTGACTCACCCCCAACATAAAATCTTTGGAGTCTCACACCTTTACCTGGCAGCTGCCCTCTGCACTCATGCTCTCAGCAGCCAGGCTGCCCTAGCAAACACAGAACACACTGTACAGCTTAGGCTGAAATAAATGATAAAAACCTTTATTCCATAATCAGAATTATGGAATAATTCAGAAAACTAGAGCATGCATCTCAAATCTCCCAGCACAGACCACGCTCTGCATTACAATTTGGTGTGAACAGCAAGATGCTGAAAATGAGAGATGAAAATCAAGGCTGGGAGGAAGCTGCCACTTATACCAAACCAACAGGGGAGACCAAACAGCTGCGGGTGCTTTTGACTCCTACAGGTGTAAAGCATGTGCTAGAAAATTGAGTGAGTTGTTACAGTCTGAGGTGAAGTATTGAAACTTTCTATTTCACCTAATTTGTTGTATAATTACAAATGTGGCAGTTTAATTTGACTTAAGTGTATTTCTGCAGGAATGAGAAGTGTTTTTCTTCACTTGGTAAATGCTCCCAATGCAAAACTTCTGACAGCCAAGATGCACAAAAGTTTGACTTCAAATCTTCAGAGAGTTTGTGAAAACAGAAGGAAACATAGAACATCCTATGGGAAACTTCTCAGAGGGGAGATGTTTTAGCTATTGTTTTCTGCATCCAGTTTTTATTCATCAGTCAAGAAAAATTCAGATTCCTCCTTAAAATCATGGGCTACATTTTGAGCTTTACACTTTCAGAGAGGTGCTAGCAGTGAGTGCTGAAGTGTGAGGTGTGGTGTGGTGCATCCCAGACAGGCCATTCACAGCCAGGATTTAGAATTTGGACTGCCAGCAGCCACATGCAGAACAACCTTTCCAGGGTAGTTTCATGCAGTCATGGAAAATAAAATACCAGGACTGACATTGAAACTCAAAAAAGCTGTCACACCATGTAACAGTAGAAAATTCACTGATCATGTCCTCATGCTCAGTGATCATGTCCTCAACTATTTGTTGATTTTTTTTCTGTCAGAGACAACAATTTCCAAAAGAGATGGAAGAAGGCAAAATGAACCACTGTTCTTAACAGAATTGGCCTAAGAAGTCTTTGCTTGTTTGAAACCCAGTTAAAATACCTGGGTTTTGCCTGAGGAATATAGGATGATAGAGGTAGCAGAGCTGTAAAGATGGTGCTTAATTTCTTCCCCTTTCCCAAGGCAAAACTGATTAATGTAACTTGAACACATACATCTTCCCCATCACAAGCAATGTGAGCATGACAGCATCTCCAAAAGAAGTGTGACATTTTGAGGCATGAAGAAGACATCAGAAAATCTCCCAGAGGAACATCACCAACCAGCCAAACCCCCAGAAAGGGAATTCTCCCACCTGTGTCCATTCTGCCAACTCCTCCCAGATTCCTCCCAGATGTGAACCCACACAGAGCAGGCTGCAGGACCAAGATGCTTTTTTACATGGCAAACCTGCCACTGTGAGACAATTCCATCTGCAGCTGTTAGCTCAGTCGCATTTGAGAGAAGACATCCTGCCAGCAAACGTGGGCTCTGTGTTGTGAAAGGCAGGACTGCCACATTTCCAATGCCACTCCCCACCCTTGAATGCCAGCGCTAATGTTTCTAGCAAATTACCTTCCAAATGTTGCAGCACGACATGCTTTAGAGGAGCTAATGAATCACGCAGTAAAAACTAATTGCAACTTACACACTGTTTCGAGCTGAGTTTTGCAACATAAAAGCAATCAGGCAGCAATTAAAATGCTAATATGGGGCTGAACCTCATATAACTGTTTGCCAAAATCTAGTGCAACACAGAGCTTCCTGGAGTACTTGGAACAGATGGGATTTAGTAAGTAGGTAGTCATTTCATCAAGCTTATAAACCTTACCATGCTGGAGGAGGGTCCCCACTATGATACATTACATATTTCCAGTATTAGAAGTGGCAGTAAAGGATCATTACATATTTTCTTCTTTTGAATGGCTTTTTCTATTCTCATGTAAGTGATTAATAAACCCCTAGCAAGTCAGAAAGGAGGGGTACATACCAGATGCTCTTTCCAGACAAACATTTTGAATTTCTTTTTGTTGTTGTATAGATGGACTCCAAATGTGGTGGTGGAAATCATCAAACCTACTTTTCTTTTTAATTATAAAATCTTCTTTTCACAGATTGGGAATTGAATGAAACAATTACATTTTAATTGGGTTCACCTCCCCCACATCCACTTTTTTCTTCATTACATTCCTAATACTAAGACAATCAAAATACATTAATTAATTCAAATGGGGAATTATTAATTTTCAACATTATCAGCCTCGGAGAAATTACCTCTGGTCCTGGAACAAAGCTCTCAGGAAGAGCTTCTTCCATTGCATGTTAGCCTTTAAATTTTTACAATCATTATTGGTGACAGCACTGGAAAAGCATGAACAAGCTCTAAACTGACTCACTCACTGCTGTGTTCTGAGCCACCTGCTAAGAGAAGCCAGGGAGGGAGACCAGAGTGGGCACCTGGAACTCACCTGTATATAGTGATGCCATCCAAACTCCTCTCAGCTGGACACAGAACATGAGATACCCAAAATGCCCAGGTCTTGCCTGCTTGGATGAAGCTGTCCTCCAGCCACAGGGAATCTTGAGTAATGAGGTCTTGGCTCTCAGATCCTTGCAGCCCTCCAAGCACAAAAGCAAGGCAGAATCCCTGCCTGATCCCAAGACACAGTCAGACGCAGATAATGAATACAAATAACAAAAAATTGATTTAAGTGTTTTCTTCTCACTCGTCAGTGGCTTCATATCTTCCTTTAGTCTCCTATTTAAAAATAAAGCTATTTTTCTCACATTTCTCACAGCCCCTTTCTCTGTGCAATGCTCTTCATGAGGAGTTCTACGTGGAGGACCACATTCCTTGATTAACAACCACTTCCCTTCCTCACCATTTTATCCTTAGCATCTCCAAACACCCACTTTCCCCATCTTGTCTCCACTCCAGCCTGAGCTCCAGAGAAAGAAGCAGCTACTGCTCCCAGCTCAATCCCAGCAGTAAAACCCCATTCTCAGCACACCTGCACTGCTCTCCCATGCATCCACCCTAAAAGGAAAACAGGACAGAAAATGCAGCAACTGTCCAAAGGCATGGACAAAATGCAGAAGATGTGCCCAAAAAAATTAAGGAACACCCCTTCACCTGTTCCAAAGGATGGCAGGGACCCTAAATGGAGGAGATAGGCTGGGGTTTGCTGCTGTGGTCACTGCTGTAGCTCCACCACCATGTCAGGACACAAGGTCTCATTCTGAGACAACTTTTGAGTTAATGAAATAGGAAACCTATTGCTCAGAGAGCAAAAAGTGAATCACCACTAAATAAGTGACCTGCACTCTGAAAGAGGTCTGTCAACAGAGGAATTGGAAGCTTTAAGCTTGATTTCCCAAATTACCACTTTGAGATAGCTTTGAAAGAAAACTGACAGGAGTGTGGAGGGAAAAGGGACTTTCACAGAAAAGAGCCTCCCTCAGCCAGCCTAGGGAAGGAGCAGATTTCACAAAAAGCCTAGCATTCCTAGAAGTCATAGAGATTTGCCTCTGCCTGTTTGCCCTGGGAACCCAAAAAATGATGGGACTGTTTATGATCCATCATCAAATCAGAGGAGCTCTAGTGCCCAGCTCCACAGGCAATGCATCCCTACAGATCCAACCTGTCTTTCTTAATGAGGGCTTTATATTAGGGAATAAAAGCTCCTCTGCTCTAAGATTCTCTATTCAGAGGAGAGGAGCAGCACCTTTATTTCACCCCAGTGAGCAGAGAGAGTGTGTCCAGATGAAGGATGTGCCCCAAATCACACAACACTTTGGGTAACCCAGTGCCATCATCATCACATCATTCTGCCTCACTCACAGAACACCCATTAGGCAGTAAAACTCTGAATTCCTCCTTCCAGATACAAACTTCCCAAGCCCACACACTTAACACTCACCAATTTAGGTGTCAGCTGGGACCTGTGGCACCACCACCAATTTCAAGTAGTTCATTCATCCCACAGTAGGTTCAGACACTCCAGTCTGACCCAATTCTTCTGTTTTATTGGTAACTGTGACCTTGAAACCCGTGCATTGTGTAAAGGGGAAAATAGCTGCAAATAGTTCTAAGCAGTGAAAGTTGGCTGATATTACAAACACATTTAAAAAAATAGTGTGGGTTTGTGTCTCCTGGAAATCTGACCCCATAATGTGCTTCTGTACACATTTACAACAAGCTGTGGGCACACACATTATCTTTTTTTTTTACCAGGTAGAAATAGCCACAGTGCACATTTGAAGAGTAAATACACTGAATTTAAAGGTAAGTAAATGAAAGCAAGGCTGAGATGTAAGCTGGACATGATAAAAATGCTACTGTAATTCCTTGCATTATTAAGCTCTGTAGTTCCATGTGATGCCTTGGGATAAATATTGCAATAGGGCTGAAGATCTCATTTCATTGTACTCTGGGAAGGGATTGGGTTCAGACTGCTTGCTCTGGGAGCCTTAGAAAGAGACTTGTTCAATGATTTCATAATAATTTGCTTTCATGCAAAGCTTTGGGATAAATGGGAATCATTCAGCATACCTGAAGCTCTGCTGTCATATTATTGTACCTGTGTGTACCACAAAACATCTCAATGAGCAGTGAAGGCAGAAGGTTCTCCTCTGATTTAAAAGAATTTCTTACACAGAAATAGAATTTTCAATGATGGCACAAAAGCAACCAGATAATCAAAACAGCCCTGTGTTTCCCAAATTTACACTTTCTTTTGGTTTATTCTCATTTATCTCTCTAGTAACACAGCAAAGTAAAACAGGGAGGAAGGAAAAAGGAATTTTGTGGTTAGCAAGGGGATTGTGAAGGGATTTTAATGTTCAGGAAGAATAGGAAGAATACAAAGGGGTACAGTCATGTCAAAAAGAAAAAGTATTAAAAAGCACTTTATCTTCTAACATAAGGTCAGAGGAGGAACCTGGGATGCCATGCTTCACTCCTTTGTGAGTGAGAGATCCAGCAGTAACTTTGCTCATGGCCTCTGGAGCAAGCCCCAGGTGAGAAAATAACTCAGGGGAAGTCTCCCAGCCTGATAACTCAGGGAAGTCTCCGGGCCTGTTCCCTTGCAGGGAAATATTCCTCTGAGGCTGCGCTAATGGCTGGGGAATTTGCATAAAATTTCAGGAGCCACCCTGCCAACCCAGAGCAATAGATCTCAGGTGGGAGAGGAAAGATCAAGGTCATTTTTGGCTACATTTTTGGAGGCTCAGCTGCAGGACAGGGGACCCTGGCTCCCTGTGAACAGCAAAGGATTGGGGCAGGTGTATTTAATGTGCAACTCATTGTTCATGGTCTGAAAATTTCCTCAAGGCCACATCTCAGCACCAGCACTGTGAGAAACAGGGAAAACTTCAGCCAAAGCAGAGCAGAGTGGCTTCTGGGATCAGTGATGAGGTCAAACATCCAATTGAGAAAAGAGCTGAAATGGAAATCAGATCACTGGGAGGAATCAGAGCCCTGAGTGATGAGTTTGGGACTCACACAGCCTAGAATGGGCAATTGCCCAGATCCTCCTCACCTGTGAGATGGATTACAAAACTAGAAAGAAATCACACAAATGGACCTTTTTTTTAGTAGACTGGGGCTCCTGCAGCAAGTCTTCATGCCCAGAACCTTCTTTCATGACACCCCTGACATGGGCACTGTGGCAGCAGCTGCCAGAATTTCTTGTTTTAAAGAAGCACTAGGGAGGTGAATGAAATTAGGAGATACCAGAGGCACCATGGACCATGGTATACTGCCATCAGTAGATGAAGTTTGATGCAGGTGGCCCCCAGGGATACAAGCACTCACCAGACACCTGCTGGTGGACAAGGACAGAATCACAGACATCACCCAGAGCCCAACTTAGCCATGTGAAGGAGCTTCCCAGCAAGAGGCAAAAAAGGCTGGACAGGTCAAACCCCAGCACTCTGAAGGAGCAACTCAGTGAGAAATGAACTTTCAGGGGCATTTCTATGTTGTGGCTAAGACATTTTCAAGTGGTGAACCATCCCCCCTTCCAGACAACAGCCCACAAATCACTCAGAAATCACCATCATGGGAGAGAGCAAATGTGAAAACAAAGGTAAAAATTAGAATGGGGCAAAGGGAGAGGATGTTAGCTACAAGGAAAGCATCAGCCTTTCCAGAGGAGTTAACAAAATCAGGCATGAAGAAACAACGAAGAATTAAGAGAGAGTGAAGAAGAGTGAAGGTGTGACTGCTGTGGTCAGCACCAAACTATGGCCAGATTTGTAGGAAGGAAAAGAGCAGGAGCAGCACAAAAGTAGGTCAGGGAGTGAAAGATATGGGAAATTCAGACTGTTGGAAAGAGGCATATCTGAGGATCATGACCTGACAGAGGTGGGATGGGATGATGGGAGAATAGATAACAGGAACAGGAATGAAAGGAGCAGGAGAGGAGGTACCCAGGCACCAAAGAGATCATTTTCACCAGAAAGGTGTTAGCAAAAATGTATTAAATAGCCCTGTATGGGCATCTGAGGGCTTGTTCTGTGGGTGTGGGAGATTTTTTTTACATTTACTATGAGATGCTGGGGTATAGATCAATTTTCCTCAAGCCAGGTCAAGATGCCCTGGTTGAAACCACTGCCTGAGTGCCTGGTCTGTCTGTGCTCTGGTGAATCCCATGATAGCTTGGAGAAGTGAAGGCAGGGAAATGCAGCAAAAGTGCTTGGAAGGAGTCAAGAAAATGAAGCAAGATTGGAAGAACTGAGCTCCCCATGGAGGGTACTGACTTTGTACAAAAATAATGGGCAAAGTCAGAAAGGTGAGATTTGATGAGGACAGACATCAGGTCAGTGAGATGAAGGCTATAATTGAATACAGTGAGGTGGCAGCAGAGGTAATTAGGGCTCAATAAGCTGCAAAGGGCACAAATTAAATGAGGATAAAACAGAAGTTAAAGCACAAAGACAGTCAGCGTGCTGGTTTTCTTTGCCAATGGCAATCTGGCTGATGAAGATCAATTAATTGAATTCAAAGAGCTGGGATAAGCCAGACCTCCTGGGAAAACAGAGTTTGGGTTGTGAAGAGGAAGAATAGAGCTGGTGAAAGAAAATGGGGTGGTACAAAACAAAATTAATTTGGGCTCAAAAGAAGATAAGAGGGAAATGCCATGAAAGGAGAAATTAGGAGAGAGTGCTGGCAGTGCAGGGAGGAAAATGCTGAGAGAATTAAAGTTTGAGAAGAGTATCAAAGAAGGGGCAAACTGAAGAGTGGGAAGGAGAGAAGAGCACTATCAGAAGCAGGAGGAATGAGGAGCATCTGTGTTATTGTTTTGTAGTCAGACTGGAGTGCTGGGCAGTCACAGCCCTCACCAAACACTCTCCTCTTATCAGTGGCTAATGCCCTGTTGATGAGCAGCAATCCATTTGACGCAGAATTTCACCTGCTGTTCTCCTCCCTTCGTGTGAAACCATGAAGAAAGACAAAGGGATCTTCCTGCAAAACCATGGAAATTATAATGGGAAAGCACCACTAACAATTTTCAGGGCTTCCCTCTTCTCTACTCAATGCTACTGGGGAAAGTCCGGCTTGTGGTCAGAACTTTGGCTGCACAAAGCCATTTCCCAGCCTTTGCAGGCACGTGGTGTCTCAAAAAAAAGCATGCAGGGTGCCAATCCTCCACCACCTGGTGCCAGGGAGGCTCTTAGGTTGGTGCTGGGGAGACTGGGGGTGGAATCACTGCTGGACAGTGTGGCTTGAGCCCCAACACAAGCCTGGCCAGGCTCTCCAGTGCTGTGTGAGGTGTCAGGCTTAGGGAGGCCTCTGCCTCAATCTTCTCCATCAAAAACTCAAACTCTGCACTTTGTCAAAGCCCCCTCTAGAAGGAGGTAGGTAACTTTTAGGGAGATGAAACTTGGGTCTTACAGGTGTGATGACTGAGAATAAGGAGATGTAAAGAGATCTGTCCCAGTCCACACTTGTTGGGTCCTTTCTCCCCAACTGGTTCTTAGCCAAGCAACCTTCAGTGACTTCTGGAGATCAATGGACTCTGCATCCCTCAAGGTTTGTAGAAAATTCCTTCCTTCCTTCCTTCCTTCCTTCCTTCCTTCCTTCCTTCCTTCCTTCCTTCCTTCCTTCCTTCCTTCCTTCCTTCCTTCCTTCCTTCCTTCCTTCCTTCCTTCCTTCCTTCCTTCCTTCCTTCCTTCCTTCCTTCCTTCCTTCCTTCCTTCCTTCCTTCCTTCCTTCCTTCCTTCCTTCCTTCCTTCCATTTCCTTCCTTCCGCCACTTCCACCACTTCCTTCCACCACTTCCTTCCTTCTGGCTTCATTGTGGCCCTCCACTCCCTTCAGAACTTCCTGGTCACCTCCTCTCCTACAGTCCTCCCAGTTAAGTGAAGAAAGGAAGGGAAGGGAAGGGAAGGAAGGAAGGGAAGGAGGGAAGGAAGGAAAGGAAGGAAGGAAGGAAGGAAGGAAGGAAGGAAGGAAGGGAAGGAAGGAAGGAAGGAAGGAAGGAAGGGAAGGAAGGGAAGGGAAGGAAGGAAGGGAAGAAGGAAGGGAAGGGAAGGAAGGAAGGGAAGGGAAGGGAAGGGAAGGGAAGGAAGGGAGGAAGGGAGGAAGGGAGGGAGGGAGGAAGGGAGGAGGGAGGAAGGGAGGAAGGGAGGAAGGGAGGAAGGGAGGAAGGGAGGAAGGGAGGAAGGGAGGAAGGGAGGAAGGGAGGGAGGAAGGGAGGAAGGGAGGAAGGGAGGAAGGGAGGAAGGGAGGAAGGGAGGAAGGAAGGAAGGAAGGAAGGAAGGAAGGAAGGAAGGAAGGAAGGAAGGAAGGAAGGAAGGAAGGAAGGAAGGAAGGAAGGAAGGAAGGAAGGAAGGAAGGAAGGAAGGAAGGAAGGAAGGAAGGAAGGAAGGAAGGAAGGAAGGAAGGAAGGAAGGAAGGAAGGAAGGGGCAATTCTCCCTCCCAGGTGCTCCCTGAGCCCAGGTGTACCATCCTGGACAAGGTGATGAAGTTGTCCTTCTCTCTGCTGCTGCACAGCTCTCTGTACTTTGCCTTCAACACCTAAAAATTGCTAAATGCAGGATTAATACCCAAGATTCTTGGGCTCACATTAATTAGATTTGCAGCCTGTAAAGACAAGACAGTGGTGAGATTTTTCACAATCCTGATTCAGAGATAAAATCTCCCTTGAGAAAGATAGTTCTCCTGCACTGTCCACCCAAGAGGCACAGCAAGTTGAGCTGATCCTAATTTAGCCAAAGACTGATGGTGGATATGGGCCAAATGCAGAGTGAAGAGAACAAAACCTGACAAAGCTGATGGAGATCCTTCCCATTTTAAAGTCTTGAGAGGACGCAGACTATGTTTGTTTTAAAACCACTTATGTAGGATTATGAGATTCTCTCCTACTGTGGAACAGTACATAACACTGATGAAAAAATAATTTGCCACTTGAACAGTTTATGTCTCAGCCAGTTCATAATAAGGACAGAGATGAGGAGAAACACTTATGGGTGTTTGGATGAAAAAGACCCGTAAGTGAGGATGAGGATGGATGCTTATGGCTATCATTTTGAGAAAGAGAGCAAACTGGTTACTGCTGACCACCTTCATAAAACACTCCTAGATAAACTGACTAAGAGGCTTCACTGTTGGTCTCTGATGTTCATATTACTGTTCTCTAATTTTTGAGTCAAATGGGCTGATCTACAGCATTGTCACAAACTGTTCATTATATGGATCCTAGTGACATAAAAATAGTCGAGGTGGGATAAAGCTCTGTACATGTACAGAGGACAAATTTTGCCCAAAGAGTTCCCAAAACCAGGAATTATAGTCTCTTTTTTCTTACTTTTTCTTTCTTTTTCTGTTTTGAAGGCTGAGGGTGCTGACACAGACAGGATTAAGCACTAAACTATTTGTTTAATGGCAGCAAAGCCTCCTCAGTGACAATCAGATAAGGTATATGAAAGACAAGGCTGAGCACTGCCCTGAGTGAGATGCCAAACCAAAGCAGGCATTGCTGCTGTCCATTTGGCAATTTTGTTACAATTTTTGACTCAGCAATCACAGACTGATGACCAAAAGTAGTAAGGCTGGTACTTGCCACTTCCCCTGGGGCCTGACCAGAGCTTTTCCATGGACTCCCAGCACAGGCTCATCCCTGTACTCCCAACCTAAATGTCCTGGCCAAGCAAATTATATTCTATTTGCCATCTGCATGGCAGTTGTCTTCTGTTAAGTGGGCTCTGTTAAGTTTTCCATATCTCTTCTACAACCAATCCCTCCTCAATGGGGACATCTGCTGATAAGAGGCCATTTAATGTCACTGCATGACTGATAAGAACTACAGCATCCCATTGGGAGATGTGAGCCCAGAGGGAGGAGCCAAGCATTCCTACCTGGATATAATCTGGAGATTCTGGAACACCAGCACAGCTTCTCCACTGGATTTCCCAGAGGAACAGCAGCTGCCTCTTCCACTGGATCTTCAGAGGAAGACTTCACCCTTTTCTCCAGGATCCCTGCTCCAACAGAACCACCCCTGACACTGCAGGAGGGCTGCAGCCACAATTCCAATGGGACTGCTCCCAACACCCTGACCCACAGGGTGTCAGGCTGTGTTCTGACTCTGTCAGTTTGTTTTAGTTTACTGCATTGTTTATTTTATCTTTTTATTTTCTTCCCTAATAAAGAACTGTTATTCCTTCTCCCATACTTTTTTGCCTGAGAGCCCCTTAATTTAAAATTTACAGCAATTCAGAGGGAGAGGGTTTACATTTTCTATTTCAGGTGAGGCTCCTGCCTTCCTTAGCAGACACCTGTCTTTCCAAACCAAGACACTGACCCAATGCTGGACAAGGATTTTGTAATCTTGGTTGGGTTTTGTCCACTGTAGACCAGAAAACCTAATGATAATATCTGTTTCTTCTCCTCAAAAACTGGTTTGGGTTTCTAGCACTACTTTGATTAGGCTGATCCAAATATGCATCCAGTCCAATTTATATTACTAAAACCGACAGAAGTGCTCTGACTGGAGTCTGTATTTTCTGTCTGATTGCTTTTCATTTCACACTTCTTTGTTTTAATTACGATTTAAGATTAAATACGGAGATTGTAGTTAGTTGCACTCCATGGATATTGTACAGATTCAAGGGTCAAAGGAAAAGGAAAGGGAAAAGACAACTAATACCTCATTGTTTGCTGTGGTTCCTATTACATGGGCAGTCAAATGCACAATGAGTTTTAATAGAAATTTGTTTTGATTGTGATTAGATGAAGAATATACTGAATGAATTCTGCAGCTAAAAACTACAGGACTTTAATTTTTATACCTGTATTGAGCCTAAAAAGCTGACTCTGCAGAACATTCTTGATCTTACTGATTGCAACCAATTACAAGATGGATGGCCTGGATTTTAAAGCATCAGCCTGTTGCAGCAGCTGGCCAAGTGTTTCTTAGATAGCTCAACAAGGAGATGATGGGAAAGAAAGGGACACAGCGTGGATTTTATTATTCCTTTCATTAAGGCCATTAAAATTCTGCCTGGCTGGATCATAAGGTCTGTTTAAAAATTAATAAATAACAAAAATAAACCAAAAGAGCTATATGTAGTTTTAATATAATTTGATTAATATAAATATTAAAATTTAATTAATATAAATATTAATAAATAATAAAGTTTGAAAATCTGTTGCTTTCCTTTATTCTCTATAGTGAGAATTGAGAAGCAGTGAGAAGTATTTTATCAATAAATAAGAACAATCAATATGGTTCCAACAGTTCCCCATCTCTCTTTTTAATTACCCTCTGGTACAGTTTCAAGAGAGATGCTTCCCAGAAGAGCCAGTAGCATTGTGAATGGAGCTTTCACAGCTGAGCTGGTGAGGAGCAGAGTGAGTCACAGAACATGGAATTGCTGAGGGAATTTGTAGTGTTATATTGCATCTCACATTACAGCCCATACATAATATTTGCTATGCTGCTATTAAAAAAAAATAAATCAGTATCTGCCACGTACTAGAATTTCCCAGGTCCAGAAGAAGACAGGGAGGTGCTCAGGAGGAAGCAAGAATGGATGCCATGCCAGTGGTTGTACAGGGAGCTTTATCACCAGAAAGTCCTGTGAAATTCCACATAAAGCAAGCAGATTTCTATACACCAGGACTGAGTCCTGGAATCATCCAAAGTCAGGCTGGGTGGGGCTCTGAGCAACCTGGTCTAGTTGCAGAAGTCCCTGCTCGATGCAGAGAGGCTGAACTGGATGACTTTTAAAGGTTTCTTCCTTTAAAAGAAAACTTATTATATAATTTTATAATTCTTTAACTGCACCTTCATATGGATTTTTCCCATATATGTCTGTCTAAATGATGCACAAAGAGGGAGACCTCTGGCTGTGATTTACTAATTTCTTTACATTTGGATTTGCAGTCTTAAAAATGACACATCTTTCATGCTAGGAAATAGATACAAAACATCACAATGTCTTCTTGCTTCTTTTCTTCTCCTTAGGCACAGAGATATTTAATAATGGGAGATAAATAAACTAATCAAAGCATTTAAAAACCCATGAGAAACTAAATGAAGAAGACGAAAAACCAACAGCTCTTCCTGTCCATTCCTTTGCTGACTGTTAGATCATTTCTCAGAGAGCAAACACATTTACATTTTTTAAGAGCATGATCCTGCCCATAACTAACTGGGCATTAACCTGTTCATAATTAACCGAGCATTAGCATTACTGACCATGAAGGTCAGCAGTCTGTAAGCAGCAAGGATCCTGAGAGTTCTCCAAATTAATTGAAATATCAATAGCTTGAGTGATGAGGCCCTCACTGCAAAACCTAATGAGGGTGTTTATTTACTTGCACTTCCGTGGCTCGATGGAGAATGTCTCCTTTGACTACCAGGGGAGCAGAGCTTACACTTGGCTACTGGAGCCCAGCCACAGACACCCAGTGGGTTCTGAATTTCTCTGGAGGTGTCAAATTCCTCTCCCCTTTTCAACAATAATGAACAATTAGTTGATAGTATAAAATGGCAACTCTGTGGCTGAGGAGGGAAATGAAGTGTCAGGACAAAATATCATGCTAGAAGCAAATCAAACTCATATTCTGAGCTTTATGAAGAATGTGGTGCACTAAACACAAAGCAATAAAAAGATTTTTTTTTCATTCCATCCCATTCAGCTTCTCATGCCACCCGTATTCCTCAAAATCTGAGTGTGAACCTGAAAAGTGATTTTGTGAATGGAAATTAGGGCTGATGAGCCTTCCAGGCAAAAATTCAGTGATGTGGCCATTCTGTCTGAGGCCCTGTCAGGGTCCCCAGATGAGAGAATTGTGATACCCTGTTCTGCAGTGCTTGAAGAAGTTATTCTTGACTTTCTACTCTCTGTACAAAGGAAGTTCAGTAATTCAGGGTGATGGCAATTCCTTATTCTCATGCCCACAAGAGTGATGCACAGGATGCAATAGGCAGTTGTAACCCAACATTTTTATTCTGTACTAGCCAAAAAATTCAACTCTTTCATAATCTTATTTTTAATAAGTTCTAGAGTTTTTAGAGACACTTCTGCAGAACACTACTGGCTCCCCATTCAGAATAAGTAAGTAGAAAGTAGCACTTTCCACATCTCAGCCTTAAAAAAAGATACAGAAAAAATGAAATGCCTGATATTTTCTCATGCCTTACTAGCAATGATAGATCCAAGGCAATCCATCTATATACTCTTACACTAAAGAGTTGTTTCCTAAAAATTACTGTTTTATTGCTGTTTCTGCCACCTGATGATTGTTGTCCAGCACTAAACCAAGAAGAAAAGCATAACTGCACTTTACAAATGCCAAAATGGAGGGACCTTTCCAACTATCACCAAGACCTTTCACAGGTGAGGCCTTTCAGAACACACTCCCTCAGATGTGACAAACAGTGTGACTCACGGATCATGAAGTTATAATTCCATAAATAAGTTATAATTGAAGTTATAATTGGCATTACAAAATAATAGAGATGAGTAAATTTACCAAAATTAGAGAGGCAGTTGCTAGAATAGACATCAGGTTTACAAAGCCTAAGAAGTTTAAACTAAGAAGTTTATTTTAAAGCCTTTTTTTGTTGTTGAACAACAAGAAAAACCAAACAAAGAGAAAATGCCCATTGATGTGAAGCTGCCAACTCTCCCTCCTCCATTGCACCAAGGACACAAAGGGCTCCCATCCCACAGACATCAGCCCAAACTGGAGCACCGGGTCCCTGACAGATGATCAACCCTCCATATTTAGATTTTCAACAGGGCACATGCCAGGGGAAACTCCTGTGCCACTCCTCACCTCCCTGCAGGAAGGAACTGAGCACTCAGCTGCAGTGAGGAACATTCTCCTGTGGGTTCTGTGCTGTGCATTTCAAACACAAACAGTGCTCAAACAAATGGGCTCAATTTAATTAAATCAATAGCCCTAGCAAATTACATTTTCAAGTGTAGGTTTTATTAAGCATTATTTTACATTACTGGGAGTCTATTGCCAGGACAAAGAACTGGGCAAGGCAGTGAGCTGCACACAAAGCACTGAGTCTCCTGGGAATTTGTTTTCCTGCTTATCCAACACACTGGTACTCAGCCTATTGCTCAGTTGAGTGCTTTACACAATGTCCTCTCCTGGTTTACCTCAATTAATATGAAACATAATCACTAATGAGATGCATTCCACTTGGAGATTTATTTATATAAGAATTGGAAACAGAAAAGAGGGGAGGGGAAGGGAAGGGAAGGGAAGGGAAGGGAAGGGAAGGGAAGGGAAGGGAAGGGAAGGGAAGGGAAGGGAAGGGAAGGGAAGGGAAGGGAAGGGAAGGGAAATGAGAACTCATAGCTGTGGAGGCCAGGAGGGGGAATTAAAACACTCAGTAATAACCTTTCTGCAAGACATTTGGGGGACAGCCAAATTTGAACAGAAGGGATTTCTGGAGGGTTGTGAATATTTCCTTTAAAATAACCTGCTTGTGTTAACTTCTATAAATTATCAACCATGCATTTCTTCTCAGAAGATAAAACAGGGAAGACAGACTGCCTTGACAGGTGATTGCTTTCTTGACTTAAGAGTAAGGAACCACATAACTTCTTGTACTTCTCAGCCCTAAATCCTGCTTAAGAGTTCTGTGTGTGCCATGAAGCTGTGTGGGTGTAGGCAGCGGGCACACATTTCAGATGTTCTGCAGTCCCCAAGCAATCATTTTACAAGGCATTACAAACAAATCCAGAGCTCAGGGAAGGAGCTCTGACTGCAAGGCTAACACAGGAGGGGACAGTCTGACTTTGCCCCTGACCACCAGAATGGTGAGCTGGAATTCCCACCCTGTCACCATCATCTCCTGTTGCAACACCTCTCCTGTGCTTTCAGGTCACCTGCTGAACAGATTGCCAGTGCCACATTCATTCCTTCTGAATGCAGGAGGTGGGAAAACTGAAGTCCTGGGAAAAACATCACAGCCAAGAATTTGGTGGTAGCAGTGAAAAGCAGTGAAAATCCTCTGATGGCAACAGCACCATCCTCTTTGGCATGGGAGGCACAAGAGTTCTGGGAAGAGGGGATGACATGAGGGTTTCCTGGAAACCCCTGGGTAGTGCATGGGAGATGGTTTTCAGGAAGTGGAACATGGAAGGATGAAAATTATTTGAAATGGGTAGATGAGTCTCCGAATTTAATACACCAGGGGTAAGGACAAAAGTGAAATACAGATGAGCTGATCCACAACCTTAAGGAAAATAAGGGGGAAGGTGGGGGCATGCAGATTTGGTAGCCAGGAGGGAAGCTGAAGGTCATGAAAGACTTTTTCAAGGAAGGTAATAAATCTAAACACTCTGTGTGACTACTTGAGCTGGAGCACTAAGAAAAATAAAATAGACACATTAGCACTTCAGAAAGAAACCCTAAAATCACAACATTCCTCTTGTACAAAAATTTCCAAACTCCCTAGTAAAATTCTTTCCTGGAATGAGAGGCAGAAGGGTAGGTAGGACTGGAAAGAAGGAGTTTTCTTGAATCAACATGACAGTATAAGGGCCAAGTTCCTTCCCAGCTGCAGAAAAATAACTTGACAATGTGAAGAAGAAAATTGGTCAGCTCTCCAGAGGTACTCAGCCACCCTTATTTCTTCTCTGTGCTTTTCTGCATTTTTTGAGCAGCAGTATATGAAATGGCTCATGTAAATAAAATGCAAGCATTTCACTGGAACAGCCTCCAAGTCTACTTAGTGTCACTCCTGATATGTGGCAGTGAGTTTGGCAGAAACTCAGATCATTAACAAAATTTAACCCCCTACACAGAAGGCCTTTGGGCTCTTGGCAGCCATCGCCATCCAATGCTGGCTGCCTGCCTGTCAATAATTAAAATGCAATCTAAGAAATAATGGGAAATTGCTGCTTCTTGGTGCTTTTCTGATAGCTAAGCACTGGTTTCCTTGTCCTGAGCTGGAGAAGCTTACAAACAGCTGCTATCCTTGAGTGAGGAATCAGAAAAGGGCTGCAGACAGCTCCTCTGGACAGGTTTTTCTTTCAACCTGATGGTCTCCAAAATTTTCCTGAGGTTTGGGAGCTTTGTAACCCATTTCCCTGGCTAAGTGGTCCCTCAGGACCAAGTGTTTTTGTGCCAGTGCCCCAGTGAGCAGCATTGGATTAGAGCTCCCAGCTACACCTCAAACCTCACCTGAGATATGGGTGACAGGACAGCAGGGACCACGTGCAGCCCATCATCCACTAAGGGGATTTATTCTGAGCATCTGGGGAAATGGGAAGGGAATTTTGCTGACTCCCAGGAGAGCAAATCCCTCTTCACTGCACCTGGATGTGGCTGGGAGTGATTGATTTCCCTCCAGGGAGGAGGGATAAGGCACAGGCTGAGGGGTTGAGAGGGGTGGGAATCTCAGCAGCAGCCAAGCGTGCAGAAGGGGGTGAGTTTTGTCTTCATTAATGTGCAGACTTCCTTGAAGTGATGACATTTGTAAAGCCCTTGCTCACAGCATCCTTCTATTATGTTAAATGACACCTCTTCCTTTTCATCTGTATTTACACTGCTCTAACGTCAGGCTGTCACAGAGATAAACTGGGCACATTTGGTGCTTAACTTTTCTTCATAAATCCTGCTCCACAGCCTTATCATTATCTGTGCTTGAATTCTAGCCTGTCCATCAGTGTGTCCCAGTTATGACCTGCCCAGGAAGACCAGAAGATTAAAGGCCCACCAGCTCAGGCAGAGTGAAGTCACTGCCTCCTCATCCCATTGTTCCAAGCCACACCACCCATGATTGCTCTCCCAGCCCTTCCCACTACTCCTGGTCCTTCCTCTGAATCTGGAGTTTATGCAGAGTTCTACTTCTTTAATTTGCCTTTCATCTAGTTTGTCCAACCATCTCCCCAGTTTTCTGTTTCGAAATTTTTGTACAGTTATAGAATTATGGAACAGTTTGGGTTGGAAGTTACAGGTGATATTTTTGCCCGACGTCGGGGAGAAATGATGAGGAGGACTCCATCTTATCAGAAGGCTAATTAATTACTTTATTATACTATATCATTATATATTATATTACATTACATCTAAACTGAATCTGCCAAGCACTCAACTCAACTGCACAGCATCTCGTGACTGTCACACAGTCCCAACACACACACATGGATCCAATTGTTCAGTGAATCAAAACACTCACACCAGAATCCAATTATCAATTCCCTTCAGGTAAACAATCTCCCACAATGCATTCCACTTGTGAACAACACAGGAGCATTAAATGAGATAAGAATAGTTTTTTCTTTCTCTGAGGTTCAGAGAACGTGAATCCCAGAAATATTCTTGGGAAGTTGTGCCTTGTTTTCTCTGTGAAGAGAAATGCAGCTACAGGAAGTGACCTTTGAAGTGTGCCACAGGTAGGGACAGCTCCCACTAGACCAGGTGGCGCAGGGCCTGACCCAAACTAGCCTTGAATGTTTCCCGGAATGGAGCATCTACCACCTCTCTGATCAACTTGTGCCAGTGTTTCACCACCTTTGTTTTTAAAAAAAATATTTTTTATATCTAATCCGAAGCTACCATCCTTCACTTCAAAACAATTCCCCCTCATCCTATCACGAGAGGCCTTCCTAAATAGTTTGCTCCTATATTTCTTATAGGTCTCCTTTAAGTACTGGAAAGGGGTATTGGGAGTACACAGCACTAATCTACCTCTCCTGTGAATCTCTGGCACCCAAATTTGTTCCCATTAGGTACCACAAAAACTTTGGTAAACTTGTTGATGGGAAGGAGGGACATGAACATGACTTGTTTGGGTTATTCCTACTCTAAGATACCTTGTCCTGCTGCTGCCATGGCGTCAGTGCCTGGTTTTGTTAGATGCAAGGACTTTAAAATTCCACATTAAACTCCTAGTAGAGGCTTACTTAACACATGATTAAGGAACTAGAATGAAACTGCTGCAACAAGCATTTTTTCCCACTAAAACCTCTATATAGAAAAAATTGATAAGATGTCAAGTTTTTTCCTTTAACCGATTTATCTTCCCTGCAGAGTTAATAGTAAGATCATCTTGAATAACTAATCCACAGCCCTAAAGCAGAAGCTATCATTTATTTTAGTATTTGCATTTAAACAAAATGATATTACAATTCAGCAGGACATGATATGTAATCCAATAACCTGAGGTAATGTAATTCTAGTCCATGTAGCAATTATTCCCACAAATAATGTGACCATACAAGGCCAGCAAAATTTATAGCAAGTATTTTTGTATTTACTGCTCTAATATGACTAAATTCAGTAATGAAAAGTATAAATGCTCTTGATTTTAAAGAACTGATCAATTGAGCTTCAAGCATTCAGTGGTAAAAATGTCATTTGCTTCAGTACATCAGCTTTGTTGTACCACCAAGGCTTCTGATTTTTACTGAAATACCAATGTGAATCTTCTATTTATTTGAGGGAATTCACCACCAAGTTTAGTTTATTAGTGAAATATAATCCCAGGACTATCTTTACTCTTACAGAATGTCTAATCAGTATCTCAATTTCCAGAGATCAAGTCAATCCTCTCTGGTCTTTAAACCACCAAGAGCTCCAGTCCTGGACTTTTCCAGCAGAAAGGGCTTTGGATCAGCAGCTCTGCCATGACTTGCATTACTGACCTCAGCCTGATGAGAGCATCAGGCATTTTTACACAAATCTATAGCATGGCTACTGCTATGGGATTATGTTCTGATCAGGAT
The DNA here is from genome assembly GCA_024865655.1 of Emberiza elegans. NCBI lineage: Eukaryota > Metazoa > Chordata > Aves > Passeriformes > Fringillidae > Emberiza > Emberiza elegans. The sequence goes on along the minus strand of JALJVW010000206.1, from coordinate 10,578,807 downwards.
TATGATCTGTGTGCGTGAAGGCAAAAGAATAAACCACACACACACACACAAAAAAAAATATATTTATAAGGAAACCATAAAGTGCTGGTGGAAAATATAGGGTAAATTGTCTGCTTACTCTTCTGTTCTATATTTTCCCTCTGACACATTATTGGCTGTGCCAAACACAGGCTTGGATGGATTTTGATTTGATCTTGTATGGTCATTCTCATGGTCTTATCAAGTGTTCATTCAGTAGAAACTATTTCATTCCCCCATCAGACTGACAGCATGGCTTTCCTCCTGTTACATGGTCAAGTTAACAAACCAGACATGTATAAATATTTTTTTTTCCCCAGAAAGCCCTTCTGTACATAAGGCAGACATTTACACATGAAATGATGGAGTTGTTGGGCAAACTCTCCAGGAACCTTCACCTAGTATAGAATAGCACGAAGTCTACAAGACACTGACAATCCTTCAGAGGTTTTTCCAACACCTTCCATAAAACACTTTTCACCAAAAGACTGACATTGGCTGAGTGGAGTTTGGATAGGCATCAGTATAAGTGAAAGGTTTCAAACTCCTGCATTAATTACCAGGGAAAAAGACATCAAATTCTTCTTTCTCCAGAAACACGAATCCTGCACACACAACCTCTGTGTGCTGGAGCCCTTTGCACCATGGAGGAAGATTAGCACATTAGTAGAAAGCTGAAGGCAATGCCAATGGCTGAAGACAAATGGCCTTGGCTGCTCCAAGGGGACCCCTCAGCCCCCCTGTTGTCACATTCCCACCTGTCACCATCATATTTTCTGGAAAAATCCCTCCACCAGGTTTTCTCTCCTGGGAAGATGAGAAGCCTCAGAGAAAAAGGAAAAAGGATTATCTCCTTTGCTTCTCCTGTGTTTTGCTGCTTTGGAATGTGGTTTGGACATTGTTTATCCAACAGGTGAATGTTTGATTGGTTTAATGTGAATTGTTTTGACTTAATGACCAATCACTGTCCACTGTGTTGGGACACTGGAAAGAGTCATGAGTTTTCATTATTATCTTTCAGCCTTCTGTCTGTATCCTTTCTCTATTATTTAGTATAGCTTAGTATAGTATTCTTGAATATGATATAATATCATAAAATAATAAATTAGCCTTCTAAGAACATGGAATCAGATTCATTTCCTTCCCTCGTCTGGGGACCCCAAAAATACCACACCCACCCTAGAGAGAAGCTGAGGAACACAAAATCATCAATCCCATCCTCCTCAAACTGTCCATCCAAGAAAGTCTCTCTCCAACTCTTAATGTCCAGCAAAATCATGCCAACCTCCTGTGACAGTTCTGCAGTGGGACTTGTCAAGCAGCCCCAGTGGCAGAAGTGTCACCTGTGGGCACTGCAGGAGCTGCTGCCTGCACTGAGCAGGTGATGGCTGCACCACCTGCCAGGTAGCAGAAACAAAAGGTGTGTGCTGCCTCTCCCAGCTCAGCAGGCCAGACTGGCTCAGCTGTGATATCAAACTGTCACCACAGTGCAGCCTTGTCCTCAGGACCATTGTTTCAATGAATTGTCTCAATGTGGTGAGCTCCGTGACAGCCCAGGGCAATGCATTTCACAAGTTAAGCGTTCATCAAATTCATTCAGCCTTCAGGTTCACATTTGCTACCTCTGAGTTTTCCTCTGACAAATGGAGAAAGAACCCACAATTATTTCATGAGCAGGACAGGCTATTGCTGGTCTCATTCTGTAGTTTGCAGAAGCTCCAGAGGTCTCAAGGTTATCCATGGGAATAATGGCACTCAGATCTCTGCTGATATTAAAGGACTGTCACAGATTTTGCTCCTAAACCTTAACCTCTTCAAATAATAAATTACTTTCCTTCTGCTTTATTAGCTATTTCATCCAGCCTCAGATTCTTTACCTCAGAGCAATAATTCCTCATAAACTTTCTGTTGAAATTGCATTTGTTCCTGTACTTTGCATTTTATTCCTTGTCTGTCAAGCTCTCTCTTCCCTTCCTGACTTATATGACTTACACTTTACGTCTGTAAGTGCTTTGCAATTAATCTGCACTGCAATAATTTTTCATCCCTGTTGCTTTGTTCTTTTTATTGGTTACACCTTTTAATGTCTCCACCTGATATGATACTATTTGCCAGTAAAAATGCCTGCCCAACTGTTGATGTGACAAGGTAATAGCAATAATTTTCCAGGGAGCTGAGAATACAACTTCCCAATCAGTTCCTGGGAACTGCCATGATTTAATGAAAAGTATCTAAGAGTGCAACTAGGTCACACCAGATGAACAGAGGAGAAATGCCAGAACAAGTGATGGCCACCCAGGCTCCAGAGCAGCCCAGTCCCACCTCTGAGGGCATCAGTTTTGCTGCAAGTCAGAGATCACCAGTGTGGGTTTATTGCTGTGCTAGGAGTGATGAAGAGCTGTTGGGGTCTGATCCAGCATCTCTGCATGACTCAATGCCCAACATGATCTGTGTCTCCAGCAGAAAACTCCACATGAGCTCGCTGGGGCTTGCAGTGAAATCAGCTGTAAGGTGTAGATGTGTCTAGAGGCAGGATAGATCAAGTCTCCCAGTGTGGCTGTGCACTAAGAGGGACCCCACAGGGATAAGGAGACAGTTTTGACCAAAAAAAAGTAAAAAAAAGAAGCACAGGAGGCAGCAGTGCTCTACTCTCGCAATCTCTAGTGGTCAGGATGACCCTGAAATACATTAAAAGTCTTTTTTCTCAGCCTGGCAGTCAAAGAAGGAGTCAGAATTCTTCAGCTGTGGTTTTCAAGGTTGTTTATTATTTCTTATCTATGACATTCTTTCCTTGGCCTGCTGAGATCCATTCAGCAGGTCAGTCTGAGGCACTCTGCCTGCCCTTGGGTTGGTGTCAACATTTTATACTACAAACTATGTGTACTTTATTTACAGTTATTTTCCAATACCTCTCACTTATGTTAGACAGTGTGGTCCTACCTTAAACCAATCTAAAAGTGCCAGCATTACACAGGAACAGGGAGGCTAGGAAGAAGGAGAAAGAAGGACAAAACATGCCCAAATTCCTCCATCTTGCCTCCTGAACTCCATCCGAAAAACCCCAAAATTCTACTTTTTACCCTGTGATAAACTATTATTCTATTTAAACTCTCTTGACTTGTAATTCTTCATACCACAAAGGTGGTAATTTGCTCCATGGGTCAAAATCAAAGTCACAGGTGTTATGGGGTCTGTGCCAAGGTCTCTGAGCCCCTCGCAGTGGCTTGAGCTGTCCAGAACAGCCAGAGAGATGTCCTGGCTTCTGACACTCTGGTAGAAACCTGGCCTAGATACCTGTGCCCCTGGCCCACAGAGTGTCACCTACTGCTGTGGGTGCAGGGGCTGCTGTCACACAGACCTGCTCTGGGTAGAGGTGTCCCAAATGTGGCACTCAGCCCTGGGCACACTGGGCTGCCTGGGCACAATCCTCCCTTGAGCTGCTGAAAGTCCTGATAGAAACCTCATGTGCCAGAATGTCCAGCAGCAGCTAGCTTGGCTACTGAAGCCAGCTGGCTGGCAAGCAAATCTGCAGGCAGTGCAGAGCTGGGAGGAGTGGTTGATGCACCAGAGGCTGCCATGCCATCCAGAGGGACCTCAGTAAGCTGGAAAAATGGGCCACCAGGAATGCCATGAGCTCAGCAAAGGCAAGTGCCAAGTCCTGCAGCTGGGGAGGAGCATCCCCAGGCACCAGGATAACCTGGGGGCTGACTGACTGGAAAGCAGCTTGGCACAGAGGCCCTGGGGTGCTGGTGGACACCAAGCTGAGCACAAGTCACTTCAGTGGCAATGGGCCCCAAAGCCAAGAAGGAAAATGGTACCTTGGGCTGCATTGTGAGAAGCATGGACAGCAAGGGATGGCACAGTGTTAAACATGGGCAATATTGGTCTGAATTGTTGCTGGAAGAGGGAGAACCATACCAGCTCACTCTGTGGCCACACAAACAGCCCTCTTCTGTCACAGACACATTTTATGAAAAATCCTTTCCTTAGGATTTTTCCTCCTGAGAAGCTGAGAGGCCTCAGGAGCAAAATGTAAACAATGGTTATCTGCTGCTGTGGGATGCAACAGGTGCATCTGGGATTGGTCTCATGGGGTTGTTTCTAATTAATGGCCAATCACAGCCCAGCTGTATCAGACTGTGTGGTCAGTCGCAAGCTTTTGTTATGATTCCATTCCATTTCTTTCCTTGCTAGCCTTCTGATGAAATCTTTTCTTCTATTCTTTTAGTATAGTTTTAATATAATATATATCATAAAACAATAAATCATCCTTCTGAAACATGGAGTCAGATCCTCGTCTCTTCCCTCATCCTGGGACCCCTGTGAACACCACCACACTTTTCCACTACATGCCCTAAGTATGGCCCTCTGCAAAAATGTTCCCCTCTTACCCTTCCCAAAGCTTTGGGCAGAGCCAGCCATGCACTGTCTGCAGCAGACCTTTGCAGAAGCAAGGCTGCCTAGGAGTGGCAGGGAAAGGTGCATTTTTGCAAAGAACCCGTACTTGCAATTCCTGTCACTGAGAACGAGCCAAAGGTCAGTCCTCACCTCTGCCTGTCTCCCCAGCACAGCACAATCTCTCTCCCCGAGGTATGACCCTGATAGCTTTCTCCACTTAAGAATGCAGCAGCTGCACCATGGCTGCCCTTCAGTCATGTGTTTCTCAGGTTCACAGATTTGTAATGCCAGGAGGGAACATCAGGATCAGTGAGTATGACAGCACCGCAATACAGGGCACAACATTTCACCTGGTAATTCCTGCATAATTTCTGCTTGAACTGAATAAAGCTTACCAAGAGAAATCCAGCAGGGATGCAGAATCCACAAAATCATTCCATGGAATATCACCAGGGCTGCTAGCTTGTAAAATGTTTTTTTGTGTTGTTACCCTGAATTTATCCAGCCTGAAGTTCTGACACAGCATCTCACCATGTCTTCATCTGTTCATTTCCCCAGCCCTCTGCCTTCAGTAATTTGCTGTCCCACATAGGTGCTTACAGTCTGTAAGACATATATTTATTTCTTCCTCCTGTAATTAGGTTTTTTGCCTAAACTCAGGTAATTTTTTTAAATATAAGTGGCTATTCTTGTAGTAGGGACTGCATTGCAGCTTCATTCAGACTCCAAGATAATTTCTGCCATTGAACACACTACAGCAGCAAACAGCAGTAATATCACTTTCTTTCTTTAGTTCCATTTTGCCCTGGATTTACATCTGAGGCTCCCATTAGATCCCTGAGCCACACATTATATCAGACAACCATTGCATACTGTTTATTGACCATGACCTCCCATCCCCTCCCCAAAACAATGACTTCCAGGAGGCAGCCCCACATCCTGCCAGCTCCAGGCACAACTCCACTTCCCAGGGGCACATGCTGGCATTTGGGTGCATGAAAAGTGCTGGTTCTTTAAACCATTCCACATCACAGAACTCTGTATAACTGCCCTTCCCTCACCATTACTCACCACTGCCAGCTGCTGCTCCCAACCACAAACCTGGCTAGCAATGAGCCTATCTTTTCCTTTGTATCATTAATAAATGCATTGTATCGAGCTACACCCTGTGTGTAACTGCTCACTGAGTTCTCCTGGTAAGGCAGCTCTTTAAGATATTTTGCATGGTTCAGATGATTCAGTATGCCATTTATTGTGGGCCTTAAGAGATGGTTTTATGGTCATTTAATATCACTGAGCACAATTGCTGTCATCCTCCCACCAAAGTCATTGTTCCAATTCATGTCATCCCCTGGGGGCAGGTACACCAGGATTACTTTGGTGCCCACAGGCATTTTGAGAGATGCACACCTCTCTTTTGGGAGCCCTGAGCTACCCTGCAAACCTCAATGCAGTTTTAATCTAACACCAAAGAGGGCAAAGGCTCAGTGTGTGTGCCCATACACCCCTCCACACTCATCCATCACCACGTGGGATGTGTGCCTTTGCAGATGTGTGGGTTTGCAATATCCAGCCCTGTCTCTGGGCAGATGTATGGCACCAACACATCACAGGCAGAGCAGCACTCTGATTAGGGCTTGGGGTGATGGATGACCAAATCCTGCCGCTGGGACTGTGAACAGCTCACAGTGCTGCAGCAGACCTGTCCAAGACAGCCTGTGTTACAAGAGGGATGCTCAGCAGTGGGGCAGGAGGAGCTGGGGAGCCTTCAGCAATCTGTACTTCTGAGATGCAGTTAGATCTCCAGCCCTGTCTGGTAGGATTACACTGACAATTTGTCGATATTTGTTAAAATATCCCATATTTTCAGGGTGCATCAGGATCACAATCCATGTGAAGGGTATGTTCAGCTTCTGAAAGGTCACTCAATGTTATAGATGTGGCTGTTCAGAGCTATGGCCTCCAGTAACTCTTATTTGGCTTTTCTGTTTCTTTCTGATGTTTGAAAGCCCTTGGTAAGGTACAACTCCATTGGCTGCACTGTGGTGCTCTCACCTCAGCTCCCCACCTGAGATTCTGCTTTATATTCTGTGGTAACACCCTCCTTGGCAGGTCAGGTGAAAATTTCAAAAGTCCATTGATGGCTCCACAGCAGGAGGCTCCATGAGTTACAACCTGAAATTTTGTGGACTTTAACAGGGGCTCTCCTCCTAAATAATTTTGATGCTTTGGAAAAGCTGTTATTTCCAGCTGCCTCTGTTTAACAGCAGGATCCCCAGTTCCTGCAGAGGTTCTGTTTTGGTTGCTGCTGTTACAGTGCAGGTGAATATGGTGGGAAGGAATAAACAGTTGTTCTGTTTATTTTGATGACTCCACTCGATGCATCTGGATGGAAAGATACAGAGAATTATTGTCTGATTATGTATTATTTGGCATTAATCTCAGTAGCTGAAATGAAATATTAGGCTATTATGAAGTGTGAATGAGCTTCTAATGTGATTGGGAAGGTTAAGATTTGAGCAGTGGCTTGGTTTTCTCATTCATCTTCAGCAGGCCAGATGGTGTGTCATCGGGCTTTTATTGGTTCTTTATCAATTTTATTAGCCATATGATTTGATTGATCTTATTTTGCCCGAGCAAAAAGATCAATTCAAAAGGTATAACTTACAAGAGCAGCTCCCTACCTTAAAGAAATAGAAGAGCCCAACAAGCATTGAAAAACTGTTGAAATCAGTGTGCTTAGAGGGGTTCCAAACACGTCCACACAAGAACAGGCATTGTCATCAGGACATGAGGCCACCAGGAGGCAGAGGAAGATGGATGTACTTCATCAGAGTGGAGCAGACTGAAGGCTCCTGGAGGTGCAGCTGAGAAGAGGCATCAAGGAACAATAATCCTGCAGAAACTGCAGCACAGCACCTCCACTGCTGTGTGCAATTCACTGCTCAGGTGGGAGGCAGCTGTGGCCATTGGAGGCATCAAGAGGGAAGAAAGAAGCCTTTCCAAGCTTGGGGTCACTTCAACAGCATTTCTAGAAGGGTCTCTTCAGATGAGGAGCCTGGAGAAGGCACTTTTCAAGGTCTCTGACATCCAGCACTGTCACCTCCAGGCACATCTTGCCAGTGTCTACATGGAGACACCTGCAGATGACCTCACATTATACTCAAAGAGATCCAACCTGTCCAGTTAGTGAAATCTAGGAAGTATTAACCTCACCCTACATTTATACAGAGCTGAACAGCTCTCTGCTGTCTGGTCTTTCCATCATGGAATAAAATGTGAGCACATGGCTCACACACAGCCATCTCAGTCTGAGAGTTTACGGGTCCCTAAATTTAATTTTGCATTTCACCAACAGTTTCTGAAATCAGGACTAGAATCTTTTTCCACATATAAACTATTTACTGGATAAATAATGGAGACATCCTAAATTAGGGGATACAAACACCATTCACACTGATGGCCATGGCTTTTCTGCAGTATAAAATGGGCCCAAACAGGTACAAATACCACTGTGCTTCAACAACAACCCCAAACATAAAGGCAACCAGGGGATTTGTAAACCTCATCCAGCGCCAGGAGCAAGCCAGTGCTCAGCAGTGGGGTTTTACACCTCCCACCCTGCCAGAGCAGTGCCACTGAGCTGGAGCCTTAGGGATGGAGCAGCTTCTTCCACAGCCAAAGAGGCAGGGGAGCTGATAGCACCTGTGAGAACACACATCCCATCCACAGCCACGTGATCCTCCAGCACCCTGGCCTTTGTGAAACCCATCCAACAGCTTCCTAAGATAAGAAAGTGTTTCACAGTCAAGGTTAAAGCAGAAAATCAAAAAAGAGCATTGCCCCCCTCCCCACAGTCCAAATGGAACAGGGAGAGACACAAATAAAACGCCCAGTCAAGAGGAGGGAGGAAATGCTGATGAAGAGAGTGTGAGTGAACATTATGAATCCCATTACACTTCTATCTCACAGAGCAGATTGCTGCTGGCAGGAATTCCTGACGTACAGCCTAACTTGCTGTACAGTCTTATCACATATAAAACTGCAGTAATCATAATGCCAAGGAATGAGACAATGACAAATGAAAAAGCTTTCAGAAGTTAATGTTCACAACACACTGCCAGCAAAACACACAATCTATTTAATTAGTAAAATGCCATGAGATACTGCTCAATTCTCCATTCAGAGAGAGTGTGAGTAAATATGCAAGAGTGTTACAATCCAAAGAGATGGCTGCATTAAAGATTGAAATGTATGTGGCTGGTGAGATGCAGACACTGCACATTAAAATAAACACACTGCCTCATAAATTTTACACACTTGACATCATAATGGGCAATGAAAACTATGTCACCTATGAAAACAGCTGCAGATCCTTTACAACCACTGGCACAGACTGCTGCAGATTCACATCAGCTTGCCCAGTGCCTGGCCTTGCTGCTCAGGCGTTGTGCCACCAGAACAGCCTTGGGTGTAAGAAGAACCAATGGCTCTTTGTTGGGATGGAGGGAATCAATGATCCCCCCATGCCATGGTGTCAGTTCTCTACACACAGCTCTTTTCTCCATTTTCCTGGCTCTTCACTTGGCTCTTTGCCTCAGTTTAGGTAGCAAATTCCACACTCTAAGTCAGATGCAATCTCACCAGCCTCAGCCTTTTTTAACTGCTTTTCCCCCTTCCTCCCCTCATGCCTGGGGACTGAAATGTCCCTTGGTCTGTTCCCAGTGTACTGGAACTGGTTTCCATCTCCACCAGACACCACCTGCAGCAGCTCCATAACACTCCAAGCCAGGAATGGGCAGGTATTCTGAGCTCCTATTTGGCCACTGGCTCCTTCTATCATTCCCAAATCCACCTCCATTGATAAAAATATTCTTAAAATGGCATTCACACTTCCCAGCAAGCTCTGGAAAGCAGCCCCAGCCATCAGGAGGTTCTCCAACCCAAAGAGTGTCAAAGGATAACTTTTATTCTGGGCAAGCTCAACATGGAAATCCCAACTCCCTTGGTTGTGCTGGGCCCAACTGAGTGTGGAGGGCTCACCCCAGCACAGCTGATATTCCCTGGAAATGGATGCATTAGGATGAAGGAGTGAGGAAAAGGACACGATGACACTATCACCAGTTCAGGTCCCTGTGCATATTTTAGACCATTGTGTTGCACTTTTCACATGCAGCATGGAGTATTTAATATTCATGGGACTCCATGTGGTCCTCGGGGTGTCTACCCAGCAAACCATAAATTCTGTTCTCCGAGCAGTAACTTTGATTTAACATTGCTGGTGTCTATTCCTAAATCAGCTTTGATGTCTCCAAGTCCCTGCCACTGTATGTCTGCTTCAGCAAGTGATGCAATGATTCACAGTGAGCAATCTGGTTCATCAAATAATCTATTCCCTCACCTCAGTCATTATTTTTAATTGGTGATTTATGGTTTTATGAGCAAAGCAGATTAAAAGCCTCAGCACAGCATATTTCAGAGTGTGGTGCATAGTTACAACTTCTAGGATGTGGGTTTGAGTTCATATGTCTCTCTCAAGCCCAGGATTGACTGACACATCACAAAATGTCACTTCATTAGGAGACAAACAGAAATAATCCAAGCAGAACAATTTTTATTGATAAAGTGGAGCAGAGAAATATCAGGGTCACTTATCATTTTGTATGTGAGGAAGAGGCAATGAAATCTTTATCAGGGAATTCTCTCTGACAGGAATGCACTTAGTCTTGTCAGAGATAACACAGCCACAGTAATGCAGTGCTTGATATTTATAATAGCTACAGTAGATAGCCCTACCCAAACATGCTGCTTCAGCAGTCCACAAGGCTTAAACTACTTGGTGTCAAATGCCTTTGAAGATTTCATTTCTCCCTATTTTTTGCCAAAAAAAATCCAGCATCCAAGCATTTATAATGTGTCTATTGAAATTTCTCAGCCTTAATACAGAGCACAAAAGGTGCCATGTGCTCTAGAGTGCACAGATTTTGCTACAGGACTCTTGCACCTTCAGAAGATGCTTCTGCAGGACATGCAGAAGGTTGATTTTGATTTTGAGAGGTTCAAAATGGTGAATAAGATACCTTTAACATGCAAAATTCTTGCAGAAATGCTCATACCACTTGTTTTACAAGTAGCTTAAGCCTTTGAAAACAAAGGTCCTTTTGAATTGCTCCAGAAAGACTCTTTTGTTCTTGCTGCTGCATTAGTGACTCCTCAGAAAATGGTAAACACAGTCAATAACCTCCAATAACATGGGGAACATCCCAGTCTGGTGAGATCCTCAATTCCAGGGCAGGGAATGTTTCTGAAAATGAAGCCATGATTTGTGTAGTGCATTATACATAGTTTTTCAATTGCACTACAATAGTCAAGAGACCTTATCTTTCATTTACTGAACTGTGAGGAATCCAAACCAACCTCCTCTGCCAGATATTTGATGGCAAATACCTCAAATGCTGACAGCTCTACATCCTTCTCAGTGAATCTCTCCTCAGTGTTTCATTACCAAGGTTTTTGTGATGTCGATTTTAAATCCTCCTTGTTGCAACCAAAATCCATCATTTCTCATCACATTCTGCAGGAACTTGAAAAACAAGTTATTCTTGGTAGCAGTCCTTTGTGTATTTGAAGACTAGAACTTCTCCTTCTCAGTCTTTTCATATTTAAGCTGAGCAAGTGTTGATCTCAATCTCTTCAAGTTATGTTTTCTGCTAATTTACAGTAGAATTCAGCTCCAGAGAATGAACCCCCATGTAAGTGCCTGCCTATAGTTCTATACATGGAATCCAGGTGTCTAAGATCCCAATATAGCTAACAGTCAATCAACAAGAATTTAGAGAATGGTTTTATTCAGCTTAAAGCAGGTATCTCCTGTGACTATTTTGCCTTCATTTTTATCCACTATAAGAGCTTTGCCTGCAGATGCCTACACTGTAGCCACAAAATCTTAGGAATCTATACCAGATATCAAATGATCCCCATGCAATTTTCATTGTTTTCCACTGAACTGGTGGACTCAAACCTCTGGAGCAGTTTCAAGCCCTCACCACTTGTCTCTCTCAATGACTGCATTCTAAGAGTTTTCCCCAAAATTAGCTATTTACACCATATATATGTATAATAAGTTATTTATAGCTCAAACAAACAATTCAGAGGACTCCTATCCTGACCTGAAAACACTAAATTAGCAGGAACTTTTCAGCCAGGGATTTTTTAATGGCAGATATCCCAGGCCTAGGAACTTTAGAAAATATTAAATCTGGGGTTGGGGAGCAGTTTCACTGCTCCAGCAGCCTGAAACCAATTTAGTGATACTGGCAATCCTCCTGACCTTTCCACAGGGCCAGATGCATCATGACACAAGCAGGAGAACCACACAGCTACAGAGCTGTGTCCTTATCAGGATGTGGGAATGTGCTGCAGCACCTGGTGCTGATCCTGGTGCCTGTAAATCTCACCCCAGACAAAGCTCTGAGCAATGTCCCAACCCCTTCTGTCTCCTGGGGAAGGGTTTTATGTGGACACTGCCACCCACACAACCTGAGCAGCCTCCAGAGTGCTGCCATCGCTTTTTGTGCTGCAGAAATGCAGAGCCCTGCACAAACACACGCTGAGGGCAGACCCTGGGCAGGCACTCACAGGCAAAACAGACTCAGCAGCAACAAACAAAACAGAGAAAAACCTTGCCGGGTCCAGGGTCCCCAGTTTGGCCTGAGATGCATCTGTAAAAAACATTCCTGCAGCTCCTCACTCTCTTGTTCTGTACACACATTACCTTGCAGGCTCCCTGGCCAGTTTGCCCTCTGGGACTGGTCCCAGCTCCTGGCAGCTGCATCTGTACTGGAAGAGAAGGCAGTGCATGTTAACTGGCAGCACATTTCTGCAAGATGAGATTGGAAGTGACTTCAGCAACAGCTGCCAACTGAAGCATCCTTGACTGTAGATAAGGAAATTTCGTTTTCATCTGTGCTCCCCTACAGACCAAAGCACTTGACTGATGTTCCTAAAGAGCACCTAAAATCAGGTCCTGCTACACTCACCTGTGGATCAGGAAAGGTCAAACCACACATTGCCTCTCCAGGTTCTTCAGAGCAAACATTTCAAATCTGTGATTTCAACTCTCAGAGCTGAGGTTCAGCATCCCCTGCTTCAAGCTGAAGCTCCCCTGAAGACCAGGATGGGGAGCAGAATGAAACCTCCATAATCCAAGGGGAAAAGGGATCTGGTAGAGCATTAAAGACACACACAGCTCTATGGGGCTGGATGAGATCCACCCACAGATCCTGAGGGAGTTCCAGGAAGTTCTCACAGAGACACTTCCCATCATTTACCAGCAGTCCTGGCTAACTGGGGAAGTCCCAGTTGACTGGAAGCCAGAAAATGTAATGCTCATCCACAAGAAAATCCAGAAGGAGAATCCAGGGAACTACAGATTCAGTGCAAGGAAGGTCATGGATCATCTTGAGTGCTACCACATGACACACAAGGACAAAGGGCAGGATCAGCTCATCCAGTAGGGGTTTAGGAAAGGCAAGTCCTGCCTGGCCAACCATACCTCCCTCTGTGACAAGGTGACCCACGTAGAGGAGAGGGACAGGCTGTGGATGTCTACCTGGACTATAGTAAAGCCCTTGGCACTGTCTCCCACAGCAATCTCCTGGAGAAACTGGCTTCCCATGGCATGGATGGGTGTTCTGTTCACTGGGTAAAAACCTCTCTGGATAGCCTGGCCCAGGGAGTGGTGGTGAATTCAGTTTATTTCAAACATCCTGAAATGGAAAAATAAGGCAGTTTTCAAGGGTTCCTAAGTATTTTTTTAATTATTTTTGTGTGTGGTTTTCTCCTTACTTTTCACCCTGAATGTATTTGTTTTGAAATGAAAACCTGGACATGATGTCTTGTCCTGCCCAGAACAAATTGTTCCCTGGGAAAGAAAGGTCATGGCAATGGTGAAGTTACACAGGCAGTTCTGCCTGAGCCTCCAGGTACAAAACCAGACACTTGACCCAACCCTCTGCCTGGGAAAGTCCTCCCAGCACCAGCAGCTTCCTGCACAGGCAGACCTGGCTGGGACATCACGTGTGGCAGCTGGAGCTGAAAGAGGAATTGATTTCATCTGTGCTGAAAAGGACTCCATGCTCCACTTGATTTTAGTGCTGCTTTTGTGCAGGAATCTTTGACACTTGTTCTCCATTATCCCCACACATAAAAATGTATCCTGCCTTGAATTACAAATGCCAATAGTCCAGGTTTAAGAGATAACTTTTTTGTAGCCAGGTGCTGTGATGGTGTTCACAGGGGTCCCAGGAAGAGGGAAGAGATGAGAATGTTGACGCTATGTTTAGAAGGCTCGATTTATTGTTTTATTATATATATTGTATTAAAACTATACTAAAAGAATAGAAGAAAAGATTCCATCAGAAGGCTTGCAAGGAAAGCAGAGAGAATGGAATGATAAAATCCTGTGACTGACCAAGAAAGTCCTGGACAGCTGGATTTTGATTGGCCATTAATTAGAAACAACCCCATGAGACCAGTCAAAGATGCACCTGCTGCATTCCACAGCAGCAGATAACCATTGTTTACATTTTGTTCTTGAGGCCTCTCAGCTTCTCAGGAGAAAAAATCCTAAAGAAAGGGTTTTTCATAAAACATGTCTGTGACAAGGTACGAGCTCACTATAAAAGATGTACAAGTGTAAATCCACCACACCCAGCTGAGACATCTCACTATTGCTCTGGCTCAACAAACTGGACATTGAGGTATGGGGCAGTCAGGGAGTTTGAATTTCATGGAAGCACTGATATTCAGAAATAAAGCAGCAAAATTCTTGACCAGAGGGAAAAGGGTTGCAAGTTTAGTCTTGACACACATTTAAATACTAAAAGCCTGCAAACCCTTTAATCCAAGCCACACAGCAAAGGCAGGAAGGTCTGGGGGCTCAGTGGCTTTGCCACAGAAATCCCTGCATGCTTCCATGGACACAGTTGGCTCACAGTGCACCCCAGTTCTTCCACATGCAGACTGAGCAAAACAGCACTGCTGGGCTTGTGAGATCCTGCAGGTTTTATTTCACGAGTATTGAAAGGTAACCTGAACATGGGGAAATGACAGTTCAAGATTCATGAAGCTCCAAAACCTTTTTACCAAACCCAGACGTGAGAGCAGGGAGAAGCTCTGATAAGAGAAAACCTGCAGAGTCTTCACAAACATTTCAAGACAACAGAATTCTTCCTGTGTGAAACCACAGCTCCAGCAAGAAATAATTGGGGTCAAACTGTTGAAGTCAATGAGTGCCATCCCACAGAGAGCAAAGAGCTTTGGGTCAGGCTGTTAAGGAGCAGACCCTTGAGCACGGGAGCATCCCATGAGCAAATGTGCTTCTCACTGGCAACCACCTCTTACATACAGCTCTGCTGACTTCAGAATTAAAAATGAGATTTTTTTAAGCAGATTTTTTCCCTTTCCATTGTTGCAGGAAGTCATTGTAAGGGAAGCTGAAATATTCCTCTGTCAGGGTGCCCAAATTTTTTCTGCAGGTCGGACAGGCAAACGAGCTCAGCAAAACCCAATTTCTTATGCAGAAAACCTATTCTAAGTCTTTAAGTGTTGTCATAAGTTTGGAAAACAATAGTCGTGACAGGTTGGTGATATTAAAATTACTGTTTTGAAGAGAAAAAGCAAGCTGAAATAGCACATATCTTTGTCTAAGAGCTCCCTCTAGCTCATCACATAGTGTTCAGTACCACAGAACCATTCCTTGCACCACAGAGCAATGCTGAACACATGCAAGTTGGATTTACAGAAAAGTATTGCAGTATGGAGTATACACAGCATGAAAATCCACTTCTCATCACTCCCATAGGATCGAGAACAACAACAAATACAAGCCAGTAAGATATTAAATGCAGTTTCCCAAGACTTTCATTTTCTTTTATATTAAATCCAACCTGGCTTTAGGAGAGATTTTGCCCCTTCTGCAACTCTCTCAGAATCTTACCAAAAAAAAAAAAAACTAAACAAAACAAAAAACCAAGCAAAAAACCAAACAAACATTAAAAAAAAAAAAACAAAAGGAAAAAAGAAAGAAAAAAACCCCACAGCTCTCAATATTGTTTTGCAAATCTGTAACACAGCTGATTTTGCTCTGCAGGTTCACCAGGAGGAGATGGGAGAACAGAAATTGCTCAATTTCCTTGAAACCCCTGCAGGCAGGACCTCTTGGAATGCACCTGGCAGCACCTGAGTTACTGTTCATGGCTCCCCAACACCCCTGTGCCCAGCAGCAGCACCCCTGCACTGTGTGGTGGGCAGCAGCAGCCGCCCCACCTTCCCCCCTTCTTCTCCCTGTCCCCAGGTAGGAATTTGGTGCCACAGGGTGCTTGCAGTGGCTGCTGGAGGCGCAGGGGAGCTGAGGGAGGAGGTGAAAACAATTGATTTTTCCAGAGGTAAAGAAGGTCACACCCCTGGAGATCACAGGGATGGGGCCACGCTCCCCACACCCAGCACTTGCAAAGGTTGGACCATGCTGCTGCAAATGCTGGGAGCTCATGCTGGGCTTTAATTCACTGCCAGGGACCTCAGCACAGCTTATGCAGAAAATAAAGTACAGCTGCCCTGCTCTGCTTTATTGAGCAATAGGAAACTGGTTTCTCAGCCAGCTGCATCTGTCTGGGGTGATGTCTGAACAGAGAGCTGGGTCTGGGTATCTGTCAGAGCTGGACAGAGCTGTGATAACAACTGGGAAGGGTCCAACAGTGGCAGCAGGAAGCCTCTTCCTCCTTCTGCATCATGGAGCACAGGCAGTACCATGATGGGGAGTGACTGGAGGTCCCTAACACCACAAATCCATGTTTAGACAGGGCCAGGTATCCCAGTCTCTGCCAGTTTTCACCATTTGATGAGTTTCCCCAAACAGACACTGTTTCACAGAAATCATCATGGTTCTTCTTGATTTATGAGCCTTGAATGAAGGACTGATAAAGAAAGTAAATGGAAGTAAGGCTTGGAGTAAAAGTCTTGAGACAGATCTGTTCCTGCCTCCTCCTAATCCCCCACCAGCTTCAATTCAGTATTTCTCTTCACTAGAGCAATGCAATTAGAATCACCATAAAACTTTCATTTTTAGCTTTATACAACTTTCCCTCAGAAATAAGTCCTATCCAAAGAGAAGAAAGTCAGAACAGGAAAAGCTGAATTTATTAATCATCCCAAGCTGGATCAATACACTTATTTTTAGTTAATAGCTCATCCTGTGTGTGAACATGCACAGTGCCCACGCTCCAGCCTTGCCTCCAAACAAAATCCTGGTTAAACACCTACTCCCAGCCAAGGAGAGTACAGAACAGCAGTCAGACTTAGAGATTAACTGCAAAGAAGTTTCCTTCATCTAAACTTAATTAATGTGCATCCTTATCAGGTTTTATAAAATTGCTGAGAAATCATAAGCTCATGCAAAAAAAAAAAAAGTTTCTAGAAGTAGAAAGGTCTAGGGTTTCCTTTCTGGTATAAAAAAGATAAAAAATTGTGTTCCTATATCATCTGTAATTGTCCAATAAATTGCAACTATCTGATTTTCTGTTAAAGGCCAAAAGGCAAGAATTCAAATGGAAATGTCTTCTATCACTATGTTCTGTACATAAAGTAATGTATCAATGCAATGAGGAAGTTAATTGGTTTCATGTTGCTTAGAGTGCACATGGAAAAAAATTCAAAGGACCCAATTGCTGTCTCTAATTAGAATTTCTGAGGAGCCACATCGTGGAGACAGATTGTCAGCTTCCTCAGGCATTTCCTACTCATGCCAGTCAAATTTATGCACTCCATTTCCAATTAGTACCTTAATTCCCTTTCCATAGCTAACAAACTAAGGGCTGGCTGATAGTTTATTTTAATTCACACAGTCACAGAGATCTACCAGTGAGCATCTGGGCAACTGAGTAAACCACTGTGTTGCAGTGAGGGACAAACACTGCTACATGGAGTATATCTATTACAAAATTAAACCCATTACAATTGTCATCTAGGACAGTACTTTTAGAGGAGAAAAGGAGTAGGTAAAAATAGCAAAAATATTTTGGAAACAATATGACTGATGTAAGACATTCAAATGGACGAGAAGGCTTTCATGAACATCTCTGCTTTACTCACAGGGTCTTCAGGAAATCTGGGCTGGTTCTGGTTATTCAGCACAGTCTCCTTTTATTGAATCAAATCCACACAGGAGGCTCTCAAGTCAAGCCCCCCAGAAGGGCAAAGTCATCTATGGAAGATGTTCCTACCCATTGCAGGTGGCTTGGACTAAATGACCTTTAAAAATGCCAACTCAAACCATTCAGGGATGCTATGGCCAGGTGTTCTGCCTGAGTACCCAACTGTGAAAAAGTCAAGCAAGAAATTAGAAACTATCTTACACAAATTCACACTCACTGCTGTCTTTCTTTCCTCCCACTCCTTCCCTACACAGCCCAGCGAAGCAAACAGAAAACTCCTGCCACTCAGCAGCTTTCCCAAAGTTAACTGGTTTTATTAAAAGCCAGAGGGGATCCCGGGAGGGACAGCACAATTCGGATGGCAATGGAGGTCTTTTTTGGGACAGATAACCCCTTGGCCTGGGAGCTGGATGGTGATGAGGTGTGAGTGTGCTTTGTGGGGTGACAAGTAGTACAGGGTGACTGTAAGCACACAACAGCAGAGAGACTGTTCAACACAGGGGACAGTGTGTTCTATGGCAAAACTGACACACTCCAGGGCAGGTTTAAATAAGAGCTGTTGGCTGGTACATGCAGGCAGAACTAAAACATGTTGTTCCACAGATGTTCTGGGCTATTTCTCCCTGCCTGTTTGGTGCTGCTCACTGCAAAATGTCTTAGCCTTGTGTCTTGGTTCGGAAAGACAGGTGTCTGCTAAAGAAGGTTGGAGCCTCACCTGAAATGGAAAAATGTAAACCCCCTCCCTCCTAATTGTTATAAATTTGAAATTAAGGGGCTCTCAGGGAAAAATATGGGAGAAGGAGTAACAGTTCTTTAATAGGGAAGAAAATAAAAAGATAAAATAAACAATGCAGTAAACCAAAACAACACTGACAGAGTCAGAACACAGCCTGACACCCTGTGGGTCAGGGTGTTGGTAGCAGTCCCATTGGAATTGTGGCTGCAGCCCTCCTGCAGTGTCAGGGGTGGTTCTGTTGGAGCAGGGATCCTGGAGAAAGGGGTGCAGTCTTCCTCTGAAGATCCAGTGGAAGAAGCAGCTGCTGTTCCTCTGGGAAATCCAGTGGAGAAGCTGTGCTGGTGTTCCAGAATCTCCAGATTATATCCAGGTAGGAATGCTTGGCTCCTCCCTCTGGGCTCACATCTCCCAATGGGATGCTGTAGTTCTTATCAGCCATGCAGTGACATTCAGTAGCTGTTATCAGCAGATGTCCATCCAGAGGGAGGATTGGGTGTGGAAGACATAAGGAAAACTGCCCACTGAACAGAAGACAACTGCCATACAGATGGCAAATAGAATACAATTTGCTTGGCAATCCAGGTCACCTTGGGATGTTGAATTTTTCTAAACACAGTTTTCTAGGAAAAAACACACACACCATGCTGCTACCTCTAACCATTTACTGAAGGGGTTTTTTACTAGATGTGTTCTAACCAAAGACTTAAATGTTAATTATAGAAGACAACGGCTCTGCAGTCATTCCTGTGGCTGTGAAAAGGTGCAGTGGGCCATGTGCTCTGTAGCATTTCTATACATAGAGTGTTACTGTATATGTGACCTAAATGGGATGTGAACTGTAGCTATGCATCAAACACTGGGTTGTGTTCCAGCTCTTCCTGATTGCACTGGCCAGAAGCTGCTAATTAACACCTGCCTGGTTCAGGATTCTACACAGGCAGAAAAGAACTGAGATCACTCCTCTGTCCAGACAACCTGCAAGATCCCCTTGGACATTGAATCTTCCTATCCAACCACTGCTCCTAAACCAGGCTCTTCTGAAGGTGACAAAGTTACAAGATGAGGACCAAGCAGCCCTCCCAGACCCAGTTTAAGTCAATACTGAACATTATGTTCTGCATTTGATCTCTAATGGGCCAGGGAGCACTGGACAGTGACAGGTGGAATCATTACTGAGAGCTGGAGATCCTGCTAGGACTGATGAGCAATACATTTTGACTGCATAAAGGCATATAAAAATGGCAACATCTGTCCATTAGTTTCCCAATTATTGACATCTCCTGAAAGCTCTGCTCTTCTGACTCCCACTCACTTCTGTAATGGAGACAGCAAACCAAGCCCAGGACTTGGGGCTGCCTCCACACTTCCATCAAGTGTCCCAGTTAAATTTCAGCAAAGATCACTGAGGTGCATGACAGCTTTTTTTTTACCATCTTCAAAAATCCCTGAAAAAGTGTACCTATTAATACCTGGACATTTCACTCTTCTGAGAAGTATTACTACGGTATCCTTTCAAAAGAAATTGTTACAGCATATAGTGATTCCTAATTCAACTCAGGCACGGCTATAGCAGAATTAAGCACTATGATACATTAAATAGAAATGACCTTGGAAAAAAATGGTTGGCAATATACCAGAAGCACTTTACTTACACAAAAATCAGAGTAATGAAGGAAATTGCTGTTCAGTATCTACGACTTTTCATCTTGTAGGCAAACTGCAGTGGTGAAATTCCATTTGCTTATACAAATGTTAGGCGAGGAATAATAAATTTGCATCAGTTAAAACTTCATGCAATGAACTGGCCAAAAGCTTGGAATTTTTTAACATTATTAAGTGTAATTACAGGATCCTAATACTACAAGTAGGATTTAAAGCTGACTAGAAAGTAGGAGCCAACAGGTCAATGCAGACTGTTCATGATGGTAGTGGTAGATGGCTGTTGGGAAATTCTTCATACAAACTTTTTTCACCAAGATTAGGAAAACCAAATGCTTTCAATTTTTATCCAAGTTAAGCACAACAACGAGTAAATCAGCTCTTTAAAAGCATTTGAACTTTTAGCAATTCCCTAGAGAAAATAACAGAGCAATAAACATCCTTTCCCTATGGATCCCACAGAATAAATCAGTCTATCTTCTCCCACATTATGAACCTGCACAGCAGCTCAGGTTCTTGCTGAGGACCACCAGAAGTACTGCAGTGATCAGCAGGACACAAGGTAGTGCTGGGATAAACCTAGCAATCTCCAAAAGAAGGTGGGCACAGAATTGCACACAGCAGGACCTGTGGAGCAAAGGCACGCAACCAAAACAGCATCAGGGGCCATGGGCTTTAGATCAAATGTCAGTACAACCCTCCTCCCCATCCCTCTGTGCCCTCTTTGTGTTCAAAAGTCAACTCAATCCAGACTAATGCAGCCATTTGGAGTGAATTAACACTGATTTCGCCTCCCTGAGAAAGCCCTTGCAGCTACACCTGACTATTTATAACAGCTTGACTAACAGAATTATGCTGTGCTCCCAAGCAAGAGGAAAAACCAAAACACTCTCCCCAGTACCAGTGAGGGACAGGACATCCTGCTTTCAGCCATTGTTGCTGCTCTTCTATTTTAGGTTGGAGAAAACAAATTGCTTGATCCTGGCTGCTGCCTTCCCTGCAGTGCATGCTTTCCATAGGTGACTCCTTCCCAAACATCCCTTGCTGCCAGAACATCTATTGTCAGGATCCTTCCCAGCCAAGGCGGTAAGAGATGTTTGCCTCTGCATGCAGGCTGGTGTCTCACAAACTTTGCTCTAAAGCTGCCAACAAATAAACAAATAAATGAGCGTTATTCAGGAGCATTCACCCATGAAATATTGGTCTGCTTCAGCCACTGACATCCCATAGCCACTGTGGGACACCATTCAAAAGACACCATTGGGGCACATGGGAAATCCATGTGATGGATTTCCAGATGTAGAAAATGGTGCTGTCCTGAAAAGCAACACTATAGTCCAAAAGGACCAATAGTTGAGCTGCTCATGTTGATTCAGGAAAGGTCAGCCCAGACTGAGCTGCTGCATTTTCCCTGGTGTGTTCACAGGGAAAATCTTCCTGCAAAGAACCTAAAGGCCCTAAAGTGATGTGCTCAGCACTCCTAGTCAATGCAGCAGAAAGACAGCGCAGGTAGCCCAGCAAATCACCTGTCTGTAAACAATTTAATTAGAAGGTTATCCTCAGAGTAATGTCCTAGGCAAGTGGCAGCCCAGAGCAAGAGAATATTGACAGCCCTGTGTGTGAGCAGGGAAAATGCTCTGGTGTGGCAATGGAGAGGGCACTTTGATACTTTACCACCACCACTGACCCTTTGTACTTCCTACAGCAAGTCATTAGCTGTCTTTTGCTTCCCCACCTGAGGCCATCAAAATTTAGTCACCTTGCACAGTTCTTGACTTTAAAAATAAAACCCACATCTAAGTGGAGGGTGTCACTCCTGTGACACAGAATTTGATCTCTGCTATGAAGCCTGCCCTTTTTAACCTCACAATTCATGATGTGGCTTGAAGAGCAGGTAGAATGGCACAAATAATTCTAGGTAACACCACCTGCCTTTTGCTTCTTTGGAGTCAATCCTAATGGGTTAATTTACCTTCACCAGTCAAATCACATCTTTTTGATGAGGGACTCAGGGTGCACCTCAAAATGTTGAGGCAGTTGACACACAATGTCTGATGTCAAAGGCAATTGCTGTTGTTCACTGCAGAGGAGCAAACCTGGCTGAACAAACAGGACACTTGACAGTAATTTTCAGTGTGCAAGACAAATAGCTGCATGCTGTGCAGCTGAATGGCTGGAATGATAGATGGGCTCTGTATAATAACAGCCATCACACAGCCACTCAGAGCAGGGAACAGAAGCACCACATTCAGTTTTACAGCACCAATGAAAAGACCACCAAGCTGGACTTGTCCAAATGTCCTGAACAGCAATGCTGGACTGACCACTGAGATGCTTCAGACTGGCTAAAAGGGATTATTTGAACTTCTGGCCAATGGATTGGGAACTCTCTGTATGTTTAAACTTTAGATGAAGGCAATGCTTGTGACTTCCAAGTTCTTTACTTCTCCTCCTGCTACACCAACAGCAAACAGATCACACAGGGACTTTAGCACAGGAACCATGGCACAGCTTTTTTACCAGAACCCTTGGCACCACATCACCTTTGTGGAAGGACAAGAGAGGGACCACTGAACTGGCTATTGTCATTCAAAGCTCTGCCAATACTTGTCAGTTCCTCATCAAAAACCAGAGATGTCCAAAGGAGCAGGCCAGCTGTTCAAAAGGCTCCATGCAGCAAAGCCATGGTGTGACTGTCTCAGGTCTAGGAATTCCCATCAAGATTAGCATTAAAACAAAAGATCAGGTTCAAGGTAACAGTACCCCTTTAGCACCTTCTGTTTTAACATCCATTTAGCAAGCAAATACTGATGGAACAGGCTCCACTGCCTGCCCTCCTTCCCCAAGGAGTGGCCAGGATTCAGTCCCAATCTTCTTTCAGTGGGTTCAGAGTTAAACACATTGCTCTCGTCCTCCTCATCTGTCTGCTTCTTCTTAGAAGCTCTAATTCATGGTTTGGAAAAGGTTAAAGCAATCCTAAATGGAATATGAAATGAAATTAATTCATAAAGCTATTTAGGAGTTTGTTCTTTGCTTTAAGTAGAAAGAAATGCAGACCCAGAAACAGGAATTTCAGTCACTGATGAACTAACAGTTGCCTTTAGGATAAGAAGTCTGAATCCCTGTGTCTGAACTCCCTATTATTGAACTCCAAAGCTATTCCAAATGCCTTGTTTGATGTCCCCAGCCCTCGATAAATCACAGTATAGCAAGTCACTGCTGCCCTGTTTGTTAGAAGAAAGAGATGATGACAGCTCAGTGAAGATAAGAAGCAAAATAACATTAAAAACAGATTAATGAAACACAAATATGGAAGGACCCAAGAATAGCTACAGTCCAGGAGTAGAATTATTTCAAAGACATCAAAAGAAGATCTTTAAACATAAGCAGCACTGTCACAAACAACAACAATGTGAAATGAACCTTCTCAGCTCTGACACTGCACATCAACCCCACGCCTTTGAAAAGATGCAATATTCACACTCACACAAATTCCATGGGGCAGCCAAAGTACAGCATCACAAAGTACCACTGAATAATGAAGAAAGGATGCATGGAAAGAATAAACACTCACAGTTTATCTGATCATGACGGTTCCACTCAATTTAGTGCTACCACCAGCTGGTAATTGGTAAATGGATGCCTGAATCAACTCAAAATTCAGGGCAGCATGAAAACATTACCAGAAATTTCATTAGGAAATGCAGTTTCTTTCCCTGCTTCTAGAAGTAAACAGCTTTTCTCAGCCTCTCAGAGATTTTAGTCCTAACCTGACCCTCACAGGACTCAGAAAAAGCCTGCTGTTTGTGAAGAAGGGTTAGCACATGTCTGTCCTTGTCAGAGACTGGATGTACCACCAGAAGATTTAAGCCCAAGCTTATGACACAGATTTGAATTGAAGAAAACTCTTCTCACTCAGTTCCAGCTGCATGTCTTGAGATCTCACTGCATGGGAAGAAACAGGCAGCGCCATGGAGTCATTGCTCTGACCTATTTCAGACCTGTGTGAATTTCACTCAGCAGCAAACACTTCCCTCCTTGGATTACAAAGAGAGCCAAAACTGATGAGCTCAGGTTCAGGTATCTGAGAATCACCAAGTGAAACAGATGAACTCTGTCCTAAAACACAGCACATCATGTCAGGATTATAACCCTGTTTTCTCAGCACAACACAGTGAGTTACCTGTATATATCCACTAAGGAATCAGGAATATCAAATGAATACCTTCCTCACAGAAGGGCTGACATCTTGAGGAGGAGGAAAGATTGTAAAGTAAATTTTCCTTAATTCCTCCTGCTTCCAGGAGGATTTGCTCACATCTAGCTTCACTCTGCTGCCCTTCACAGAGCTGAAAAACCCAAAAGAATGGTCAACAAAGCCAAGAAACTGAGAGCTCTAGAGCAAAAGATGCTCATGTTGAGCAGCTGTGCCAGGCTGCCATATGTTTGCCTTCCTAGTCAGCACTCACCATTCCCAGGATGATATCAGAGATCATCTGGATTGAAGAAAATTAGTATCTGTTGTTAATTAACACCATGGAGGCCTGGTAGAATGCTGAGTGCATCTCTGGCAGTACACAATACTGGTCAAAACATTACATTTACTGGACCTCACAAAACCAAAATTACACTTTGATCAAACTTTTGAGAGGATTCAAATGAAATGAAAACTTATTAAAAAGAAGGAGAAAAAAAAAAGAAAAAGAAAAGAAAAAAAAATAAAGAAATCCAGAAAGCCTTTGCCTGTAGTCCAAAAGGAAAGGAAAATCCCAACCAGAGCAAATCACAGCAAAAGTGCAGTTTAATCATAATTTGATGTGTAATACTTTTATTAGCATCATTTGGAAAAGAAAAATTTCAGTTTCGGGACTGAAATGCTTTATTTTCCTCACAAAAATTAATGCCTGTCATTAAAAAGTGTTTTATCAAAATTGGTTTTTGGACTAACATACTCTGGCTGGGTAGGTTAGTCCAAAACCATGGGCTCATCATGAATCCTTCCTTTAAACAAAAAATTAAAACAAAATCCCAAACCAAACCCAAAAGACTCGACCAACCAAAAATAAACCAGAAAAATATCAGTACCTAATTTTGGGTGTCTGGTTAGAGTGACAGCTACCTTCAGAACTACAGACCATCCCTCAGATGGGGGGAAAGCCCCAAACAAGGAACACCAACCTCCCAGGTCAGAAATACCTGAATGGTCTCAGGGAGCTGCTGGTGTGCCTGATGACTTCTGGTGGTGGCTGGAACAGGTAAAAAGTGCCTGCAAAGAGGCAGCAACTCTTCCATATAATTTATTGTTCAAGAGTAAAAGTTTAATGTACCTATTTGAACAATTAAAGTGTGCTCTCTGGAGCAAAATTTTCTTTTTGCCTCTGAAAACACAATGCCTCATGAATCACTAAGTGCTACAGCCAGGACCCAAACATGCATTTAATTGCAAGTTGCTTGTTGCTCTGTACACACCCAGGGGCAAGAAATAGCTTTATTATTACAATAGACACAATTAAAGAAAGATAAAACCAGGAACCTCACACAAAACTCATTGGGCTTCTGTGACAAATCTGCTCACAGCTGGAGACCTAATATGTTTAAGGGTGGCTGATCTTTAATACAATTTTTATAAGATTTTTAGTGCTGCTGTAAAAGCCTGTGGCACAAATCATGATTGGAACAAGCAGACCTTCCCTTCAGAAAGAACTGAGCTGGCTGTGCTGCAGTTTCCTTCATTTCATGTTTCAGGTGTTTATATCTTTGCAGTTTAACTGATGCTTGTACCGAGCTGCTGCCCAGTTACAGTCAGCACCAGGAGGGGAAAGGGGAATTAATTTCACTGTTACCTTCAGTTTTTAAGACTTTGGAGTACTCATGACCCAGGGTCTCTAACTCACTGGATGGATTTAAATTACTGTTCTGTGAACGATTTGCTTTCTTTGGCTGTAACTGTGAGCATATAGCCTAACCTGTAAAAAAGAAGGCAATGCTTTGTTGCTGTAATAAGCAGACAGGACTCAGTTTCTTCATGCAGAAAAACCAATCTTTAATGTTACAGCCCATTTTTATACATTTTTCAAGACCTCATATAGAACTCTAACTGGTTCATAACTTTCTTGCCACTCAATTCATTGGTTACAAAATACTTGTGTGTGTCCATGCTAATATTCCCTCTTTCTCCACGTGTTTCCATATTTTCTTTGCAGATTCTCATAGGACAGACTCCTTGTTTTTGCAGGTGCAAACAGTTCTCTTACTGGAATAGGTTGTTGAGCTAACTGCTTCTCATTCCTTTGATTCTTTCTTGTAGGAACTTACAGGCTAGCTCATAATTCAGCTGAGCAAGGCCTGATTTTGTAAGGCCTTTCTTTTATAAGGTATTACCTGTAGGTAACAACGCTTGGCTTTGAAAAGAATGACACCACTAAACTTGTCATCTGCTGATATTAACAGTTGATTTTTCACTGCTCTTCTGCTGCTACACAAACCACAATGGCAACTGCATCTAGCAGTGTTATTTAACTCTGCTTTACTATTTCACTAGTTGGATCCATTTGAGAAGACACAGGTTCAAAAGACTGCATCTTGCCAAATACTGAGAACCGTATTCCCCGCTCTCAAAAATTACTATTCATAGCAGAGTTGCCCAAAAAGTCTCCTTTCCACTGAAAAGTCACATTTTGTCACAGCTAATCTTTTTTGTTAAATTAATAATTTAACCAAAACATCCATGCCAACTTCTTAGGACCAAGGCAGAAGAAAATTTTGGCAGAGGGAAGAGGGAAAATACCATACAGACACAAAAGGACAAAGGAGAATTTTTACTACAGTTTCAAAGCAGTTTCTGCTTGAAGAGAAAGACAGAAGAGCTTTAATGTTCATGCCATCCACACAGCAGGCTGGCTCCAGCTGCCAGGCCTTATTTGTAGCAATACTCCAGAACAAATTGTTCAATTGATTGTTCTGTAAAGCCATCCAGAGAAATGTGGAAGTCAGGGAGGATGGTTCTTCCTTTCTCACATGTTCCCATCAGGAGGAAAAATTCTCAAAGGCAAATTAGATGCTAGATACATCCCTGTAGTGACAGCTTTACTGAGGTTACACGATGGTAACTCATGCAAAACAGTGAAATGAAAAGATGAAGGGAAAAAAGTCCTGTTAACCATGAAAAACTGCAAAAACTACAAAAAGTCAGGAGTATAAACTGACCTGTATTTTTACATATGTACAACTTAAACATTTAAATCCTATCCTGACATTAACAACTTTAATGTCTTAAAATGGTATTGTCTTAAAAAGTATTATTTTCTTTTAAAATAAACCAAAGAGTCTTTTTTCATCACAGTTATCTGACAGTCCAGGGTTCACATTTCTTCAGCAACTACAGTAAAAGCACTCTCCTAGACCATAAATCAGATTCATGTAAAAACCAGCGTGACAAAGATATGGGGGCTTAGGAAAATAAAACATTCTGTTTGAAATATTTAGCATCACCCTGCTACTCAAAAGACACAGGTTTGATTTATGCTGGCAAATTAAACACTGCCAAGGAACATTCCCAGGTGCTGGAGTGCCATCAACTACACCATTAAATTGTAATCATGATCCACAGCACCATTTTGGCCATGGCCAACGAGCCAAGAAATGGCAGAGCACAGCTCAGGAATCACCACAGTGCAGAGAGCAGCCCACAAAGCAGCCCAGACGTGGTCACTTCTTTGGCACAGTCAGGGAGCTGAGGAAGAAGAGGCTGTGTCGGGCAAGTGGGTCTCGGTGCCACAGAAGGGCTCTGAGCATGTCTAGTCAACAAGCACTGCTTCAGCCACTCAGAACTGACATGGGAAGCAAGATGATGCATTTCAAAATTAATCTAAGGTTTGATACTACACTTTAAGAGAGTCGTGCAAGTTGACAAATTTAAATGGCATTTAGTCTATGTGTTGTAATCTGGCAAAATGCAGTCTAAACCTTCCAAACAACAGTTCAGCACTCCTCTGCTACTCCAAAGACAGTCCTTGGTTACATTCTCATCCATTTCAAATAGCACCAACATTGGTTTATCTTCATTACAACTAAACAACTGCAGTTCTTCAGGGAAGTGTTGATTGCAGAGGTTCTTGGAGTACGTAATTTCCAGACATACAGAAATAAAATGTTTATATCCTACTACTTGTGAAATATGTAACAATATATCATGAAAGCTCCCTTCTGCATTCCACAGCGATGGGGAATCCACAGCTTTTTGCTGAGGTGTGAAGGAAGAGCGCAAAAGAGAAGCGAGTTTAACAGGGCAGGACTGGCTACTGAAGCTTGTCTGCTTTCACTTCCTTAATACTTCAATTTCAGGGTTGTCTACTCAAGATCTGAGCTACTCTGACGAGTCCCTGCATGATAAACTCAGGGTTAGGGAAGGAAACAAGCATAACATAACACAAAACATTCTCCTGGACTGTACCCTTTAATAACATTCCCCACGAGAGGTCACCAGCTCCTTAAAGGCAGTGAGTTGTGAACAGTATATCCATGAACTGCATGTTACAGGAAAACAGCCTGTAATCCCCCTATTAATCCTTGGCATCAGGGCACACACAGTGTAATTACACACTGCAGCAGAATCATTTGAAAACTTTATTCCACAGGGCCATAATTAGATCCTGGCTGTAATCCTTTAATTGCCAATATCATCTAATGCATTACAGACATGGCACACAACCACACGAGCAAATGGGCTGAGAAGTTGTGCAAGAGCAAAAGCAACAGCAGAGCCAGGGATGCAGGCTGTTTGTGTTTTAACCAATTCATAAACACCACAATATACAGCCCAGAAACACCAGGATTTCTACCCTCACTCTGCAGATTTGTTGCACCAGTAGTTGGTGTCCAAGAGTACCTGACTAGAAACATAACTATTGAAAAAAATCTGTCATAAATTGCCACTTATGTCACTCAACCACCAAGGAAAGGGCAGAAATGTATTTCTAGCAATTCTTTGGAAGAAGTTATGAGGACTTACACTGCAGTAGATGCTGACTCAGTCCAAAAGGGAGTGAAACCACAACAGACCACGCACACCAGACAGCACACACCCACTGTCAGTTCGGTTCTGTGCTCCTCCAGGAGGCGCCCACCACCTCAGCAACACATCGTTGTGTTTTAACTAATTCTCACTGCAACTAACCCAACTACACCCTGCACCCTGCTGCAGATTATCAGCAGCAAAAGAATTACAAGCAATACAAGTTTACATTAAAAATATATTTCTCCTTTCATACCACCTGTGAAAGGCAGTGAACAATTTTCCCTTTGTAGAAGTGGCTGCAACTCCTGTCATTACCCCACAGGGTGCTGGAATAAACAAAAGCACAGCAAACTGCTGAAAAATTGCTTGAGAGGAACACAGCCTCCCAGTTAAACCATTCTGCTCCTTTATTTACTGAGAGGAAACACACATAACAGGGCACCACTTCTTTAAGTGCATCACAAACTCAAGATATATGGAGGCAATAATTCTCATAAATACCTCTATTTACTGACTTTTCAAATCCACATCCACTCACTGCGTTTCCTATGCAGAGAAACACCTCCCCTGACTGGCAGCTCTGTCACTTCCTTGCCTGGATTAAACTGAAAGATAAATTTAAAATGAGGGCGGAAAATCCTTAATGATGTTCCATATATTCATTAATAACACAAGATACCATGGTTGTTGGGAAATGTAAAGTCTTTAATTTTAGAATAGTCTAAGCAATTGGGGAGATGTAACAGGTTCCTGGAATCAGAAGTAAAGCAGCATCCACCCTCAAACTAGGTCTAAGTAAGAAACAATTACTACTAATAAAACTTTATTATATTCACCAGCTGAACTCAAGAGGATTTAAAGGGAAATAGCACTACAAAAGCAGGAGAGATAACAGGAAGTTTGTTTATTTACAGGTACTCATATGAACTCCATGCCTCTCCCCAGTACAACAGGGAGTAATAAATTACTTTTATTGTAATATATTGGTAAAAATGCAAAATCTCATTTAAATGCCTAAAAGAGTTAGCAAATTCTCCTTCTTTTTCTCAATTTCACTTAATGGAAAGTTGAAAAATAATCCAAATGTCCTGATTTAGTTTGACCTCTGCTTCAACAATAGCTGAAAGCAGCAGATGGGTTCTCAGGCTCCTCCAGAGCCTTTCACCTGCCCAGCAGGAGAGAACAAACAGCAAGGCACAAATGCCACTTGTACAAGCACTGACTGCTTAGAGGGGACAAAACCTCCTTCTTGAACAATGTGACAAGTGCTGGCACAGCTGAGAAAGCTGCTGGGAGCTCTGTGCTGTGAGATCCCACCATGGCAGCTCCGTGTGTCCCCAGGCACAAGGGGAACAGCTGTGCCAGCTCACCTTTACCTTGCACCAGAGAAAGCTGCAGCTCACAGGAGTTCATCTTCCTGAAAACAGGCAGGAAGTGTAACAGTTGGCACAGGCTATGAACACACAAGCAGGAGCACACAGGCTGTTCATTTAAACAACATCAAGGTAAAAATTCTCAGGTTGTTTGGAAGCCCAAACAGTAGAGCAGCATCCTTCAGCATTTTTCTTGGGTGTAGTGCAGGGAAGTGCAGCAGCCCCTCCTCAGCTCACTCAGCCACACTGCCTCAGTGTGTTCCACCAACAGTGCCCAGAGACCAAAACCAGGGTGGGTTCTTTTTATTTTTCCTCAAACTTCAAGCCTTTAAGAATTAAATACTATACCACAGAATTTTATTAACTGAATGGACAAAGCACTGCCAAAGGATGAACGAACCAACTGTTTTTAGATGCATACATGCTCAGATGAGATGATTTGTCCTCAGAAGGTAATTATACTACTTTTGAAGCCCAAGTGACCATGTCAGACATCTGCACCTAAGGATTTGTCACTTATGTCACAGCACACACTGTGTGCTAAGGTATTGTCTCAGAGGCAGTCCTTAGGAAAAGGTCAGGAAAAAGCACACAGGAATGAAGCCACCTGCCTGAAGTGGTGCAGCATGGGCAAGACTGACATGGCAAATGGCTCTAATAAATGGAAAAGAATACAGAATTGTATCAATATCAATACAGGATCAATAATGCCAAACAGAAATCTTTTCCACTGACTTTGGATCAGGCCCTGGATATTGACAGAGGAATCACCAGAGGGGAAACAGCAAGAACAAAAGTGACCACAAAAGCAAGACATGAATACATACCCTTTTGATTCTTTCTTCCATCACATATGTTCAGCTTGCAGAACAGAAACCTAAGAAGCTGGAAAGTTATAGGAACATTCCACTACTTTTTCTTTACCTTTTGCAAAAATGCTTTTGCTGGAGACCAGTGTATCAAAGTGAGAGTGACTATGTCACAGTTTAACCTGAGCTTTCATCTTCTGTAACTATCTGAAAGCACCACACAGAACTTAATACCAACAACACACTCTCCAATTAGGCTGGAGGCTGCATGTCTCTGCTCAGTATCCCTGCTGGTTTTTAATAAGGTTTTTGCTTGTTCCATCTCCAACACTTGTTTGACACAACAGCAATTTTTCCAGATGACAGAGAACCCAGCAATCATAAAGAACAAATTATTTACAGAGAGATCAGTACTCCAGTACATGTCAAGACTTTACTAATTGTAGTTAATTGAAAATAGCACACTGAACATATGCACAGTGCTCTTCAGGTTCATAAAAGCTTCAACTGTTTTTAAATACTACTGAAAAAAGAGGGAAAGGCTCAGAAGATTGATAGCAGGAAACAACATCTTCCAGTTCTAGTGTGGTGGTGTTCACAGGGGTCCCAGGATGAGGAAAGAGACAAGAATCTTGACTCCATGTTTCAGAAGGTTGATTTATTATTTTATGATACATATTATATTAAAACTATACTAAAAGAAGAAAGGATTTCATCAGAAGGCTCGAAAGGAATGATAATAAAATCTTGTGACCAACCAGAGTCTGAGATAGCTGTTCTGTGATTGGCCATTAATTAGAAACAACCCCATGAGACCAATCACAGATCCACCTGTTGCATCCCACAGCAGCAGATAACCATTGTTTACATTTTGTTCCTGAGGCCTCTCAGCTTCTCAGGAGAAAAATCCTGGCAAAGGGATTTTTCAGAAAATATCACAGCTACAATTCTAGAGCACTGACTCAAATCAAATCAAAGTTAATCAAAGGCAGAACATACCATCTGCTAACTAGCTGAGGGGGGACAGGTAATCCCTTTTTTTGATCACAAACCTTCAACAAAGCCAAAAGCCCCAGTTACAGCTATATAGATCAGGCTGAACTTTTGCTGCAGTTTAGCCTACCTGAGCTCTGGCTCCATGCAATCCCTCCACCTGAGCCATGCTAATCTACATCTTTAAAGAGCTTTTAAAAATACTTTCAAGGCATTCTACAAACCTATTAAAAATCCCAAAGAAACAAACAAACCAGAGGACCCAACCTCACAAGACTCATTTAGAAAGCAGCAGCAAAACTCAAGACCAGTTTAGGTCCCAGGTTCATTGTTCTATTAGTACACTTGCAGTTTTCACAAGCATGGCGGTGCACTCTAAGAGATCACTGTGTTCAGGAAAACAGGGATGGGGTGACGTTGCCTGCAAGGTTAACACTTCAAATGACCTCACAGAAGTGTCCTGTGATCACCAGGGTCAAAGCAGGATCACAACCCCTTCAAACAGCTGTAAGAGCAGCAAACCTTTATCCTCACCAGAGAGAGCACTCCTTAGGAAACCATGCTGGTGTGTAAGTGCTTGGAACTGGTCTAGGTACCTGCTGGCCCTTCTTGTCTATGAGTCTTGGGTTTAATTCCTTCCTCTGTCCAAAAGAATTCAAAGCCAAAGTGCTCCTTCTTAGGTTCGCACCCAAAACACAAGGTGAGGGGATCATTTTCAGTGTCACTGTGGCTGTTCATTAACTATTTGCAACAAATCCATAAAATGTAACTGAAAAGGCTGAAGCTCAAATTATCCTAACAGCAGGAAGAGAAGGGGCTAATAACTCACATTTGGTCTCCTAACTGATCTCACCTTGAATTTTTTCAGCCCAGTGACTGTTATAGACTCACAGGGTCTGTAGTTTGGCAGGTAGTTCAGCCTTCCAAAAACTTGAAGAACAGGGCAATTCAGCTTCAGATCATTCAAACATCCTGAACATTCTTACCATCTATATATTTTTCATGAAGAGCAAACATGAGCACATTTCCTGGTTTGTTTTCAATACAAGTCTTGCTCACTTTCTAAAAGCTTTTTTTCTCCCCCCAAGACAAAATGGGTGCCCATGTCTTGTGTCAAAGTTTTTATCAAAAAATTACCTGCCTCCTGCAATTTTCAAGATGCCTTAATGCTTGGCTAGAGCTGTTTGCAACTTCCCATGCTACTTGCCCAGCATTCCCTATTTTGTAGCACCATGTGAGTGTGCTGGTGCCTCAGCAGCCACTTTCTCAGTGCATGAAATGTGTAACTCTTCCTTCCTCTGAAGCCTGACTTCAGCCATGCTGTGCTCATGGCTCTGGATTCTGCTGTACAGACCAAAACTCTAAGCAGGCAGCAGTGCACAATGACAAACTTGAAATGTAGATTTAAACACAGACAAGCTGATGTGACACTGGAACAAGCTGAAACAGTACACATTGTAATAGAATATCCATTTCTTTCTCAGTGAGAGGATTGAGCAAATTATGCTTCAATGTTCTTCCCCTGAGTGCTGAGCTTTAAGTTCAAAAGCATTCAGAAGCAGCTTTGAGTCCTGCAGTCTCATTTTGCCTAATTTCCAACTTAGGCTGAAGAAATAATTGCTTGGCCTCAATCCCTTCATGCATGCTAAAATCAAATTGATTTGTCTTACAAAATTCTTATTGGGCTGTGCAAACTGTATGAAACCTCTGCTGACAGAGAGGATAAATATCAGCAAGGACAGGGCAAGCAGGATTTCCTACTCTAACAGATTTAAACAAAAGCTCAGTCTGTAACATAAGAACATGTACCCATAACAGAATAGTTAAGCCCTGGAACAGCTTGCCCAGGTGTTCAGGAACCTCCATTCACAGAAACTTGACTGGCCCTGAGCAAACAGAGGGGATTTTGAAGTGAGCCCTGCACTAAACAAGAGTCTGGACCAGAAATCTCCAGAGGTTCCTTTACATTCAGGGTATGTGATCCCACATAGACTGACATAAAAATGCAAAGCCAACCCCATGAGATGAAGTGGGGGAGTAAATCAGGACTACCACAAACATTCATAAAGATGTTAACAGCTTTTATTTCACTGGTGCAAGGCCCGTGTGTCATCCACCACTCACCAACAGCAAAACAAAACATCACCTCCTAAAAAACAGTTTCAGAAAATTCAAAACAAAGGAACAGTGGCTATAATAAACTTCATACAATACTGTAAATCACTTTGCATCATCCAAACATGAACAGATCCATTTCTATCATACATGGCTTATTTTTTCCCCAAAAAAATATACCAGCACTGATCCAATACATGCCTCACACCTGGAGATGCATAACACCATTCCATGACATTGACAGCTGTTCATGCTTAGAACTAGTCATCAATTCACCCTACCAATATCATAAAATACAAAATGGTATGAAAACCTACATTTACAAAGTACTGTCCCAAATCCTGCAATCTATTCCATTTGGGTAGGTACCTGTATCCATTCCAGCTCCCCTAAAGGCAATGTGGTATTTAGTGCTCCATTGCTAAAGGATTGATTGCAAACTCAGGGCACAAGTGGGAAAGGTTTAGATCTTTCCACAAGCAGTAAAACACTGCCTTATTCTTCAAGATTCATTTTCAGTAGTATTTGCACAACCTCCTAAACCAAGACTTACCTATTTTCAATTACTTCACATTTAGGAAGAAAGAAGGAAAGGCTCTGAGTAGTCAGCAGAGAAATAGCTGGTACTGAAATGACTTGGGGCTGTAAGCTGTGCTTTAGTGCACAATGGTGATCCAAATGCCTCAGAGTTAACCACATCTTGTTTCAGTATTTACAGTATCTGCTGCCTTCCTCTGCACTGCAAGAGTTTCTTCACCAGCACAGTATCAGAAATCTTATTTCCATTGGATGAGCATTATGACATGACTCCAAAAACAGGATTATGACGACAAATACTAGGGCCATACTCTTCATAGTCCTTCTTGGTGTGACATACTTGGAAAAACTCTGGCTATAAAAATATAAAACAAAACCCCCCAAAAGCATAAGATAAGTAGAAAAAAACCCAACAAATAAATAACATCTTGGCATTTCTTTAGATTGCAGCTTTATGACATTGTATTACATTTTGAATATTAAAAAATGAGAAATATTAGGATATGAATACAACTAATCAAGAGAAGCTTGTCTGGTCATAAGACTACTTTTAAATACAGCAGTAAGAAATCCCACTTGGCAGACAGCAATTGCTCCCATTTTCCTGTATTTGCTTCTCTCTTGCATTTAAGACTATTGATTTGGATTCTATATTCCTGAAGTCCTAACTAATCTCTAGTGCTGATTTCAAGAATAAAGGCACTATACTGGAACTATCTTATCAAAGCTACTTTTACTTTAGTCAACTCCTGATAGCCTTACTTGAGCAAAGCTCCCATTTGTCCTGTATAAATTTTGCTGAGATAAAACTTGGGTAAGGATTCCAGAATGTGACATGACTTAAGCTGTCACAACAAGAAAGTTTAGAACTTAGTACTCAGATCAAATACACCCAGAATTCAACATGCAATAAAAATTAAGAATAACTCTGATGAAGACTTACTGTTGAAGCCAGCATGGAACCTCCAAACCAAACTGCATAACGCTGCATGTGATGTGTTATCACTTGAACTTCCACTGGTTTGGGCTAAGGAAAACAGTTCATATTTAGTTGGTTTTCAAACTTAACACGGTCAGAACCAGACACCTTCAACCCTCCATTCACATCACTTATTACTCAGATATGCTCTCCCCTAGGAGACCAAGTCAAAAACTCTTCATGATAACTATGATGAAGGACACAAAGTTAAATCCCTCTTGCCTACTGCACACACATCTCCTAGAAGGAAAACCAGAACTGCTCACAGTCATTTTAAAAAGAGATGTCATACACTGCGAGGCTACCAGTGCTTTCAACAACACATAAACAAATCCTACTGACTTTACAGCATATTTTCACTAGTGAGGTGAGAACTTTGAACCTGACTTCTGTCATTAGTCATGTAATAAATACACTTGGAACACACGCTCACTTTTATCCGACCACCACTGAGCTCCTCGCTGAGCCGCAGTCTCGCATCCACCACTCTCTTCAAATCCCTCTGCAGTCGTCGTCCAAAGTCCCTGAACATGGTGGAGCCTCCTGAGAGGACCACATTCTGTGCAGAAATTAAAAACACATTCTGTAAATCCATCTTCAAGCAAGCTTCCCAACAGCCAGCACTGCAGAGGTGACTGTCAGTATCATCAGGAAGCTGACAAGATAGGTAAAATGCTTTCAGCACCCCCCAAATCACAGGAAGTTCATGGCTCCCCTACTTTTCTCCTTTAAATACAATTATGTAGAATGGGTTATTACAAAGGAGGATTCCATTAAAAAATAAACTTGTACTCTACATACACAAAGCAGCAGAAATAAGACACTACATCAAGCTCTAGGGATGTTCACAGCAAGCAGCAGTTTTAGCCCTGACACTAAATAAGGCTCAAGCCCAATCATATTACATAGCTACAAAAGCTACAAAATTATCTAGAACTCTATTTCCTTTTTTTAATTTCCAGAGTTCTTAAAAAAAGGCACCACACCTTCACAGAGAACTGCAGCACAGAGGAAGATATGATGCCTCTTCCCTTGCTTGTCTGTTATTATTACTCAGTTTTCAGAGCAGAACCAAATGCCTCTCAACCTGGACTTGTACTTGGATTCTAAACAGACATTTTAGAATTTCCTATCCCTAATTCTGATCATGTTGCAGCATCTCAGACTAACAAAGAAGTAATTCCAAAGGTGGGAGATTCAAAACATAACATTGGTGGCAGCAAAAATGCATTTTATGATCAGAAAAAAAGAACTCAACATGACAAAACTGCACATGTGCCTTTGCACAGTGCTAAAACCTTTGACACATGTCCACAAGGAACTTGGATCAGGAGTTCATTGTACACAGGTCCAAGGATTGTCTCTCAGTAACATTTTTTGACATTGCAGACCAAGACTGTGCACATAATGAAAGAATCCCTGACCCACTGTTTTCAGACTGCACATGGATCTAAAGAGTCAAAGATATGCATAATAAGTGTTCAGACTTTCAGGGTGCAGAAATGCTTGGATTTTAAGCAACAAATAATCACCGAAATCTTGTTTGTACCTTGTAAAGTGAGAATAAAGCTGTTTGTTTTTCATGAGAAGAAAAAAAAAAGCCCTACACATCATAAAACCATTACAGTAGGAAAAACTCTTTTCTTCACAGCTTCAGATTATCTTCAGTATGAAAGAATGCATAACAAGGCAGGTGTGCTTTAAAGAAAAAAAACACAAGTCCCTATAACATTACTGAAACACTTCCAAAAGGAAAAGAGAAGCACAGAGGAGAGAAAAGGAGCCAGAAATCACAGCCGATCCTAAAGTTAAAGCAGGAGAGAGGATTCCCCCTACTCTCCCCACACACAAGGACATCTCTTCCCCTGCATCAAAGTGGTGATGCACTCCACTTGGGAAAAGGAAATTGCTAATGGGCAAAAAAAGACAACAACCAACCTGAGTGATAAAATAGCAATT
Organism: Emberiza elegans; assembly: GCA_024865655.1. Classification (NCBI taxonomy): domain Eukaryota; kingdom Metazoa; phylum Chordata; class Aves; order Passeriformes; family Fringillidae; genus Emberiza; species Emberiza elegans. The sequence continues at coordinate 10,541,004 of JALJVW010000206.1, read as the reverse complement.
AAAAAGATGTCATCAGAAAATATTACCTGGAGATAATGAAGTTGGCAAAGAATGTGAAAGCGATAATTCTATTCTAAGCAAATTAAACTTCAAGCATGCTCCACAAAGTGGACAATGCTATCACTAAAAACAGATTGCAGAATAAACCAAACAATAATTTTTTTGAATACATCCAAGACCAATTTTGTGTAACTACAGAGTTAGCAGCATCGTTGAGAGGATCTTTCCACCTAGTTATCATTCCAGGGTTAGAGACTAAGAAGTTACATCATCTTCAAATTATGACTATTCAAGTACTTCTAACACCAAAATCAGTTCAACAATAACACTGCCCAAGGAGACCAGAAGCACTAAGGTACAGATGTTGAAAAGATGAGTCACATCGTTATCACGTATCTGGACCAGCCAGGCTAAGCAAAATTCTGGATAAAAGTAACTAGGTGTCACCAACTGCATTTAGAAGATGTTTAATTATACACTTACAGCTCCCCTGCTCCCTGCACTGCTGTCAGTGCCAGACAAAATCCATGCCAACTCTTTAGCAAAAGACTTTTCATGCAGCCTTCAGCAAGGTCTCAACTCAGCAAGTCAGGTCAGAAAACAGGTACTCCCCACTAACAATGAAAGCAGAATCCGTATCCATTCCAAACCCCTCAAACACCACACCCACCACTTACAAAGGACACAATAAAGGTGAGAAGGGATGGTCAGATTAAAAAAAAAACAGAAACAAAAACAACCCAAAAGGGGGCACCACCTACCTCCCTCCACCCTGACCTCTTAAATACCTTCTCCAGAATAAATCTGAGTAATTCCAATAACTACTTAAAAACATTTTAAAAAGCATGCTAAATACATCTGTGGAGAAATCTCACTAGTGATGTTTGGGTTTTCAGCCTGTCAGAGAATCCTCTGGCCTCCCAGAGAAAGACATCAAAGAAGTTGGGCTTTAAGTATCTGTTTCCAGCTGATTCCTTTAAAGAAGACTTCTTCTGATCTTACTCTGCTCAAACACACTTCAGCTGGTTTAAGAGCTCCAAGCGGCCCACATGTTTCTCAGCTAGCACAAATTATCATACCTGCTGATGGAAAGAACCTCCAGCTGGTCTCACTTTTATAGTTAACTGGCTGAACATTTAAGTTGTTTTGAAATAATGTGTTCCCTTAGCAGAGAGGGACAAAGCTCTTCCACACACCTGAAAAAGTTAACCACAGCAAGCAAATAAATGGAAGTAGACTATTTCTGGAAGGAGACCAGGGAGTGGGTACCATTCACAGAATCATTAAGGATGGAAGGGACCTCAAAGATCATCAAGATCAATTCAGAGGGCTGGCAAGAAATTTCTCCCTTCTCATCTGTACCTTTTGCTTCTCTTGTGAACTCTGTGGTACTGAGCTTCTCCTTGTACCATTTCTGGTATTTTGCCTGTACAGTGTAACACTGCAGAGATATGAAATTACCCAACAAAACAACCCAGCTCCTGCAACACAAATCTGACTAAATCACTGACTAAATCCAGCTCAAATAAAAATTCCAAAGAGTGAAATTAGCTCCCGAAGAACTCAGCACTACCAAACACAAGGTGCTGAACTGGTTTGTGTATCTTCACACTGCACTGTGGTGTGAGCACACTCTCAGGGGGACACAGCAAACTTTGCAGCGCCAAACTGAAAAGCATCCCCTGCTTTTCTGGCAACTAAGAACAACACATCCCATTTTCCCTTCTTTCCAGCTGACAGCCTAAATTAACATGATGTGACCAGACCACCAGAGACATGTAAAATCGTGGGTACCATTCACAGAATCATTAAGGATGGAAGGGACCTCAAAGATCATCAAGATCAATTCAGAGGGTTGGCAAGAAATTTCTCCCTTCGCATCTGTACCTTTTGCTTCTCTTGTGAACTCTGTGGTACTGAGTTTCTCCTTGTACCATTTCTGGTATTTTGCCTGTACAGTGTAACACTGCAGAGATATGAAATTACCCAACAAAACAACCTGCAACACAAATCTGACTAAATCACTGACTAAATCCAGCTCAAATAAAAATTCCAAAGAGTGAAATTAGCTCCTGAAGAACTCAGCACTACCAAACACAAGGTGCTGAATGCTGAACTGGTTTGTGTATCTTCACACTGCACTGTGGTGTGAGCACACTCTCAGGTGGACACAGCAAACTTTGCAGCACCAAACTGAAAAGCATCCCCTGCTTTTCTGGCAAGTAAGAACAACACATCCCATTCTCCCTTCTTTCCAGCTGACAGCCTAAATTAAAGTTAACATGATGTGACCAGACCACCAGAGACATGTAATGAGATCAATATATGACTGTTAATAAAAATTATTATGGGTAAAACCAGGAAGGTTCACAAGCTGAAGCCAAGCCCTTCATTAGCAAGTGAATCAATTAAGCTACATGTCTGTTAATTTGGTTAAAACAGGGCACTGTTTGCCAACACAGTATGGAAAGTATAAGAATAAATATTGTTCATACCAAACAATAAATATAGCACAAAGAAGTAAATTTATTTTAAAATAAATTTATTTCTAATAATAAAGAAATAATTTCTTTTTCCTTAAAATCATGAGTTTAACATTCATTTCACATTTCAAGCCATAGCAAGAGATTTCAGCATGACTTATGGTGGTTCCATTCTGCAGAAATATGCCTCAGACACAAAAGGAACCAGAAAATCCTGCAGATGCACTGAGCTATTGTTAAACCAACTAGCAGGAGTAATCTTACAAATTTATTTACAGCTGTGATGGGAATAAGCAGGGCTTCTGCTCAGTACTCCCGTGCTACAATGACAGAGTTAATCTCTTGGGGATGTCATTTAAATACCACAGGAATACTGCAGTATTCAGCAGGAATGCTCTTCCTTTCCCATGTCCTGTCATGGTGCCAGCAGATGCCATGGCCTGGCAGTGTCTCCACCTTTCCCTCACCCCAGAGGCTCCCCAGTCTGCTCTGGGTCAGTAACAGGGAATTTCTGTGGTGCTGGAGCACAGATATCAAAGCCAGTCCTACAGTGCCATCTACCCACCACGCTGTGCAGCTGGAGCTGCTCTCACACCAAGGGTTTCTATTTACCAGCAGCTGAAGTCAGAAGTGATGTCAGGGGGTTTTTACCACCCCATCAGTCCCTGCACCAGGAACCTCTCCCATGTTTGAGGACAGGCTCTTGTGAGCTCAGAGGTTGAACTTGCTGAGTAAACACTGACACAACAAGGGCAGCTCAAGTCTTAAATGTAGCAACGAGCTTGACTTTATAATTTCCCTAAGTTTTCATTTTGAGAGAGACTAATCTGAGTCCACAACAGCTGCAGACCCAGCTAAGAAGTCGCCTTCTCTAAGAAAAAGAGCCCATTTGCCAAAATCTTCTCTTCCTGCACATGTGTTTCCATGGAAAACCTGGATAATTCATCTCCAATAAAACACCACACTACCAATATCCTACAGTACCCACCTCATGGAGAATTTTCAACTTGAGAAGTTGGCTCAGAAGTTTGAGGTCAAGGATGTTGTCATTTGATTCACAGCATTATCTGAATCATAAATGCTTAAGCATGCTTGCCTAGGACCTTTGAGAGGTATTTCTGACAGAATTTACCTGGCTTCAGATGTCATTTATCTTATATTCTTTCTTTCAGGTATTTGTGCTAAAAACCCAGCAGAGAAAAGCAGAAAACAATCAATTGCTGGGACAGTCAGTGACCCTACACTTCCATCCTTTGTACTGGAACAAGGCAAGGACCTCAGAACTTAATATTGCTCTCATTTAACTCTGGGAGTACCTGGGGAGAGACTCTGGATAAGGAAAAAGAAAGATCAAGTAGAGCATGGAATAAAAATGATAGTTTCTGAATCTAGCAAAAAATACTGCTCATTAGGATAGCAAGCAATTTTTTAAAACTTTTCCAAGCCCTTTGTCCACCTCTGAAGTTATTATAACTACATTCAGGAGGAGACTGTTTTTTGACATTAAGTTCCAAAAACTCATGTCCTAACTGACAAATGTTAGGACAAGTTTCAGAGCACTTTCAGGTTGAAAAGAGACTTTTAAACGCCAACTAGTGCTGAAAACATTCCCCACCAGCATCTGCTGTGCTGTACCACAGGAGCAGATATTCATCACTGATCCAAGCTGGGTGTGCAGTAGTTATACAGAATTTACTGATGCGCTCACAGGAAGCTGAAAGCTGGGGAAGGGTCTCATTTTTGTGCAGACCACAGCCCCCATCATGCTACTGCACTCTCCCTGTAATTTCTCTCCATTTCTGAGATAACAGTTATACTATGTAGTCATATAATTGGAAGTACAAGGAGAGGTTTTGGAACAGTATTTTAAGAAAAAAGGAAGCTAAGAAATTCTAAAAAAAAATAATACTAGATAAACTATACACCATTCTTCCCAGAAAACACTAAGGATGATGGAATGTCTCACTGAGTCCCACAAATACAGGATTTTTAGCTGTATGCAGCATGGGTCATTTTTCAGTGGAATTCAACACACAGGAATGATCAATGTAGCCAGGATGCCAAATTGTTTCATCCATATGGTAAGATCCAAAAATTATCTCCTCTGTCAATTCTCATTTCATTTGAGCACTCATTTTAAATTTCAGTTTGCTTTCTGAAGCTTTGGGTTTGCAAAAATAAAAAAAAAATTAAAGAATAATCCCACCAAAACCCACCTCATTTCTTCAAATTTCAATGCAAGGCCCGTGGTTTCAAACCCATACTATCTTTTTCTGTTTTAGCAGAAAGCAATTCATCCCAAGCAATCCAGATCTCCCAATTCTGTGTTAGAGAATACAAATCAGTTTTTCCAAGCAATCACATTAAGATGATGTAATCATGGGAATTAGAGAGTGCATTGCTGGCAATCATTATACAATTAAAAATGGCTTCATCATGTGTGAAAGGATGTTTGTGCTTGGTATTGAACAGCTGCAGGTTATGGGATCCTGTGGAGGCACAGAGAAGCTGACTTCAGTTGTGGGATGGATTTCCAGGGTGCACCTCCCATATTCCAGGCCCCAGTGGGATCTGACAAATGCTCATCAGGCCTCAGCCCTGACAAGCTGCACTTGGACTAAGCCGTTCTTGAGCTTAACAGAAACACTGTCTGTTCCCAGAACCAACAGGTGTTAAGTGAGAGCCTGGAAATTAACAGCCTTGGAAATTTTTTTCTTGCCCAAGTAACAACTTAAGTGAAATAGTATTTTTGTTATTGAACTTTCAAAGAAACTTACCAATTCAAATTGTGGCTAGGATGGGAAAGTACTGTGATTAAAGCTCACTCTCCACGGGTCCTGTAAACAGCAGTTCAAAGTGGAATTCTTTTGACCTCTCAATTCCCAGAAAATAAGGGGCTCATGTATGTCTCAAACACCAATAACTAAATGGCTGTGGAGCCAACCAAAGACTGCTGGTAACAGCAGACAAGAATTGCTGGTAATAACCAGGGACTATTGGTATTAACACACTGTGAGGAAGAACAAGATTTGGCTGGAGAAGAGGGGCCAGGCACACATAGGGCATTTGTCCATGAGAACAAACCACAAGAGAGTACAAGGAATGAGTGGGAGGAAATTGGCATGCACTACAGGGTGGCATTACTGCCACCAAAAGTCCCCAAAGCCCTCCAACCCATTTCCAGAGAGGCCTGAAAGAACAGACTGCACATGGTAACTAATTTAAAAGGAAAGCAAGAAACCTGTATTTGGGGCAGAGAAACCCCTCCATAAAAAGGTGTCCCCACCCCAAGCCCAGGGGGTGCCCCCAGGACCCCCCAGGACCCCCCAGGACATGTTACTGGCCAGACTGATGCAGTTGGATCAACACTGAAACCAGGATTGGTGCTTCCTTTTTCTCTCTTTCTTTCATTCATCTCTCCCTATTTAATTCCTCTCTTCCCTTTCACTCTACCCCTTTACCCAAAACCTGCTGCTGTGTGCTTAGATAGCAGGTCAGGGATTAACAGACCAATTTCTATGCCAAGTGTGTAACTTTATTAATAAACTGTCAGACTCTCTGACTTTTGTAATTTCTTTTGACCAATGAGCATTTACAAATCTTAGATGCTCTCTTCCCTTTAGGCTGGGATGTCACACATCTGGCTGAAGTCTTATCAAAGCTCTGCTGGTCCGAACATCAACATGAGGTAAGAAAACTGGCCTTGTGAGAGAGATGTTGGTCAGATTAGGAAACAGGGATACTGGCAGCAAAACTCAGAAATACCACAGAACATCAAAAGATGGGTTGTGGAACAATGATTCAAAGGCTACATCCCACATAAAACCTGCAATAAGGATACTCTTGGGTATTTTATGCAGGAACACTGAGGAAGAATCCAAATACATTTGATGGAAACTCAGCTCCAAAGCACAGGCCCTTGGCTGGCCACCACTCAGCACCATGGGAAGTGAAACTGATAAACCTCAGAGAGAAAGTATGACTGGAATATTTCTGCATCCATACACTGTTTTATCACTGAGAACAAGGGATGCTCATCCCTTTGAGGTGGCCTTGCTCAAATAAGATAGCAGCTATTACCACTAATAACTACTGACATCTCTCAGTACATTGCACAGGTAATTGTGCAAGTATAATGAAAAACAGAAAAAAGGAAAAACAAAGCCTCGATCAGTGGCAAGCCAAGGGAAAGTTATTTGTCTACTGATTATGATGAGGCAGAAGTAGCTTGACCTCAAATTTTAAACACCACTTTCTAATCAGTACCAAACCCTACCCTACCAAGCAAAGATTCTGCTCTGAGGAAGTTTTGGTCTCTCAGATAAAAAGCAGAGACCCCTAAGCACAACCACACATTAAGGGGTTCCTAATCCCTGCTGCTACCTAAGCCTGAAGTCTTTGAAGACATCTACTGCAGAACTGACATATTAATCTGTTAAGTAGTTCAATTTCCTTTTATCCTGCCCCACAGATCTGCTCTGCAGTGCTACATCTCATTCTAGATTACACAGAGTGTTTACCAGGCAAGGAGAAGAAGAGACTGTAAAAATTTAACAGTTACAAATTATCCTGAGACATTACTTAGTTAGAAACTTAATGTTAATTCTACCAGGTGAGGAACACTACCACCTTTTACATGAGCAGACAAATCTCTGCATGCTATAGCTTTATGCTGTTATTTCCAAAATGGTACTGCTCCTGCACAAGCTGAAAAAGGGAACCATGGGATGTGCTACCAATACAGACAAAGCTTGCCATGGACTGTGAATGTCAGTACCTTATTTTTCACTCCTTAAAGAATCAGGAACTGAAAGTACTCTCTGGACTACACCCTGGGTTTAAGCAGGTTTAAGGTGGCCTAATTGTTCTCTCCTAAAACATTTTCCATTTTCATGTACTTTATAAGTGATGCAGTACTGACTAAACTGCAGACAATGAGCATGTACAAGACAAGACTATGAAAAAAAATATTGGAAACCACCACTTCATAAAGCAGGGGAAGGAGGGTAGTGAGAGGGGTAAGACCACAGTATAACCCTTGAAATGGGCAAAACTAGAAGTCCTTCATGCCCAAGAATTCACTTCACAAATGTCAGATCCAAATAACATCCCTCTGCCACAGCTCCTCGGGGACAATACTTACCTATGTATTCAGCTTTTTTACACAAACTTCTCTTTCAAAACTAAAAAGCAGCAAATATCTTGTGGCATTCAGAAGTGGCACTTTGTTTAATTTCTATCCAAAGTTCACATTTCTCATCGTGGAGGAAGTGGTAGCCATGCACATGCTTCTGACCATGATGCTGGTTTTTATTCCTTATAGCAATGTGTTTTTGTTGATGGAATGACAAGTTCTTTTTTTTTTTTAAAAGGAAATAAGTTTAGTTTTTTTAAAAAGGAAATAAGTTTAGAAGTTTGGGGTTTTTTTTTTAGAATTAAAAGACATTTTATAGGATTTGGGGGATTTTATTTCAAACTTAAGGATAGTTAATTGGAAAGGAGCTAAAAAGCTTTGTTTGTGCAATTTATTAGAAAAAGAAGAGAACAAAGAAACTAATTGTTTTTGTGAGGTGTTTTACCAGGGGCAAAGAACTCTTGCACCAGGCTTGGTTTTTCTTTATAAAGAGTTTTGTTATTTTTCCTTTTATTAAAACCTTTTTGTTTCCAACATTACTGTCACTGACATATTTCAAGAAAAATTCTTTAGCCAGGATTTCTTTTCCTGGGAAGCTGGGAAGCCTCAGCTCCTCCATGTTTTGCTCCTCTGGAATGTGATTTGGAGAATTGTTTACCCAGCATGTGAATTGTTTTTAATTAATGGCCAATCACAGCCAGCTGTGTCGGACTCTGAGTCTGTCACGAGATTTTATTATTCATTCCTTTCTGGCTTCCTGATGTCTCCTTTCTCTTTCTTTAGTATAGCTTTAATACATCATTTTCTTTTAATACAATATAAGATCATAAAATAATAAATCAGCCTTCTGAAACATGGAGTCAAGATTCTCATCTCTCACCTCGTCCTGGGGACCCTCAAACACCACCACACACTACACAAAAGCCATCCTGGTAATTTTTATGCCTTCTAAAGTAGCTGAGCTATCTTGAGTGTGAAATATATCCCCAAAAGCGCAATGAGACCTAGCTTGAAGAGACTCCTATTTCAATTCCTTAAATAAATGACATGAATCCTACAAGGGAAAGGCCATACCTTGTATAACGGCCGCCGGACGTCAATGGGACAGTTCTGTATCACTTCATCCACTACATCCGAAATGGACTCCATGAAATCAGGGTTGGCAAACTAAAATGAAACACAACAGGCATTAAGATTTTGTCATCCAAAGAACAGAGAAATTAAAAAGGCAGAAATAAGACTGTGGAGAGACTTTATAATAGGGGATGAGTGGGAGTTTCAAGTCTTGCTCACCATTTATTCTACATTAAAACAAACACTTCTCTGCAAGGGAAATGAGAATTTCTTTTTTCTGCTAAGAAAATCAGATTCTCTTCCTTGGTCAGAAATTCACTGTTTACAATTTATGCCCCATGCACTTTTATTGCCTGCAAGATGAGTTTGAATTTTCCTGCAATATTGAACACACTGTTACCACTCACTGTGGTCCTGCCTTTCCTTTCAAGTGAGATTAGAAACACCAGTGGGCAAATCAGAATGTTTCCCTGCCAGAAGATTTTAATGCTACTAAAATACTTCAGTTAAATTCCCACCAAAGAGTCAGATTTTTTTCCCAAGCCCAGGAAGTATCCAATGTTCAAGAAAGTATAAAGAGTCTAAGATTTTGAGTGAAAGCCCCTACCAATGCAAACATGAACACAATGCTAGTGTAAATTTCTGCATTTATAAAACTAGAGAGTTAAGAGTTGCTAATGCTAGAAAACAGTCTAGTGGAATTTTTCCACTTAAAACTTAACATAAGCTTCAAAGTAAAGAACTGGTAACAGCCCATGTTTTTTTCCTTTCAGAGGGTAAACTCTAAAAAAATTAATTAATTACCAATACATAATAATATATTATTGGAGATATATTACAAGCTTCTGTGTAGAAGTACATGGGATTTACACTCAAAACAAGATGAGGTATCTACATGGATGAGCAAATAACAACAGTCAAGCATAGGAAGTGTACACTGAACTGAGAGAAAATTAGCAAATGAAGTCGGCTTGGAGCTCATGAGCCCTAAGAATGATGGGAGCAGTTCCCAAGAATTCAAACTCACTTCCACAGTAAGAATGAATCATGCAAGAAGCAAAAAAATTAAGCCACATAAACCACAAAGAGAAGCTGCTGCACACTGAGTTTTCATCTGAATGAACTACAGACTGAAAACTCCTGAGCTCTCCATAAAGATATTGATAAAACAGCAGGGAAAAAGGAATAAATAGGAATGAGAGGTAGGGTACAACATCATCCCAGAACAGGGACAACAGAACTGAATGTAAAATTGCAGTCTGCCAACCAATATGATATGGTTGGAGAATGGCAAATAAAATCTCTAATTTAAAAAGTAGAAAAATAATATGGATAGCCACAAATCCCAAGACCTAACTTAAGGAGTATTAAAGACTTCAGAACAAATTCTGTAAACTGAAAATAGGAAGAGATTACAAGACAGCTTTACCAAAGGCACTTTTTACCTAGCTAAGCTGCTACCCTTTCAAGTGAGGAGTTAATGAAACACAACAAGAAATTCTCTTTGGATGAAGTACACATCATCTATTATATTTTTCTTGTCTAGGAAGTCAGTTCAGGTTTGGGTGGTTTTTTCAATACAGCATCAAGAAACTACCAAGAAATGAAAAAAATGGAAATTGGTCCTTTATCCCATTCCCAACAGTCTTTTTAGAGACTATGGAAAAAGAAACTCTTGAAATTATGTCTGACATGGGATTCAGTGCTTCTCTGTTAAATCACATTGGTAAACAGCAGGGAAGAAAACTATTTAGCCCAGAGATTTAATACTGGCAGAAGATCAGATGGCTACAAACTGACCAAAGAAGAATACAGCTGGAATTCAGACAAAAGGCAGCAAAAAGAAGCTTTTTAATATTCTTCCAACGAGGAGGGTAGAAAAAGGGAAACTTTACCAGTATTGATGTGGATTTTAATAAAACTTTTTAACAGTATTACAGACTATGGGTGCCTGAATAAATTCAACTAAGTGTGCAGGAATGGAGAGGACCTGCATTAAAACCTGTCTCCTTCCTCTCAACAATATCCTGAAACTCAATCAAACGGAACTATCAAAAATCAGACAGATGAGGTACAATAATCTTCCCAGAACGGCACATACTACTTATGACCACACCAAGAGAGATTTCAAGAGACTTACTTCAAGGATAAATTTATCATCCATGCCTTACAAATTTACTCAGTATCTAAAGTCTATATCCAATATTTAGATGACTCAGTATCTAATGTCTATATCCAATATTTAGAATATCATCAAGGCCATGCTTAGTAGCGCCCAAAGGGATTGACAGCATACAAAGTATAAAGGCAGACTTTTTAAAGTGATGCTGAAAGAGGAAAATGAAATACAAAAACTGTGAAATGAAACAATTACTTATCAAGTTCAGATTGAAACAGGAACAGAACAAGATGTTTTAAACGTTGGACTGGACACGACAAAACCACTTTTCTGCTGTGCTGACGTTACCTGTGAGCGCACCTGGCTCGTGTTCAGGAGACTCACTGGCCCCTCACTGCCACGGGATGGCGCCCAGGCACCGGGAATGGCACAACTGAGCACAGCTATTCCCTGTCTTACCTCGGGATGGAAGAAGATTTCTGGCCCGAGGAACCTCTCGTAACCAACATCTATAACAAACTTGGATTTGTTGATGGCGTTGATGCCCGTGTATTGTTTGATCCACCTGCGAGAGTCCCCGTCGTACTTGGCAAATTCCTTCACTATGTCGGGGCAAATGTAACAGTATTTCTCCTGTTGAGAAACACCAGGTGTTAAAAATAGCTGAAATCATTAGTACATCAGTGAATTAAAGTGCAACACAATCAGAAAAGAAAAATCTGAGCATTTTTACAGATGGAGCTGTTCAAGGGACTTTCCCACCCAAATCCCTACTGAAGCCTCAGCCCCTCAAGGCACAAGGCCCATTTGCTTCCAAAGGGCTGCACACGCTGACTCAGCTGCATTTGCCTCTCCCAAAATTAAAACATCACCAACAATAAAGAATTTCAAGGGCAAGCTTTCAGTGCAAGAGCAGGCCTACACAGTGACCCTATTTTTTTTTTTTTTTTTTTAAGTTCTATTACAAAGCAAATTTTAAACAACTCCCAAGTTGAAATGCTGATTTAAGCTATGGAACATACTTGCTCCAAACAGCCCAGCATGAATATTTTCTTCCTCTTTCTCCTTCCCCCACACTTGATTGGATAAACCACCAGAAGCTGGTGTAATTATAATACACTGCCTATATCTGCATTTTTAAGAGAGCCACTGGCAACTTGCTAGAGCCAAAAAATTAGCTCACAGAGATTTACTATGTATTTATTAAGAGATAAAGGAGGATGTACCTTTATGGCTTTTGCTGTCTCCAGAGATTGTTCAGGAGGAATTCCTACCTCCCTTTCCCTTAGAAGCTGTTGAATAAAGTAAGTAATATCTCTACCTGCAATAGGAATATGTTTGATGCAACTTCCAATTACATAGCCTTCTGCCTATGTAGGAGGAGAGGAAAAGACATATTGAAGGGGAAAACTTACTGTGTATCAATAATTAACATTCATTTTTATAATACCCTGATTTTCTATTAAAAGTAAAATCTTGAAACTTCAAAATCATTCTAAAAATGTGCACCCCACTGCAAAGTGAATATAATTTTTATTTAAAACCTTGATTACCACATATAAACAGATATTGACTATCTAATAGATAAACAAGCAATAAACATATCAGTCAGATCTGTATAGATTAGTCAGATCTGATGGTTCCTTTATGGAATCATCAGAAAAGCAAACATAATATAAGTAAGCTATGGGTGTTCTGTTTGAATGTGAAAAATTATTAGAAAAGTATAAAATTAAATTTCTCAGACAAGAAAAACCACATAGGAATAGAAAACTCAAACAGAAATAGGATTTTACAATAAGAACAACAAAAATAAGAAATCTACTTGCTGAATTTTTTAGGATGCATTTACTGCAAACACTGATGTTGCTGAGCCACATTATTTCTTCTCTTGCTTTTTTTTACACTTTTCAGAGTTTCATGCAGTAAATGCTGTTTGTTCTCAGCACTGCCCATATGACAAAACACTGAGAAGATCAAGTTAACACCAAAATGCAAGATGAAGTTAAAGGGAATCAAATTTTCATTTCTAATATACCTGATCATCCAAGGAAACAGTATGGTTCAAAAATATACAAAATGACATCAGCAGATGTCAGTATGCACAGATAACTCTGTATTATCCTCACATAACTAAACTGATAAGACTGATCATGTGTAAGAAGAGGTACTTATATAAATTTGTAGTTGTTTCCATATAAGCAGAATGGAAACAATAAAATACAATAAATCATATAAAAAGCACACATTACCAGATATATTAAGCAGTCAAAATGCAGGGCGCCTCTTTAATTCAGAGACTGAACCCAAAAAAGTTAGGACATTTCTTGTCAGACACTCTTGGCATGCAGAAGACAAACCCATGATAATCATTGATATTTAAGAGAGCTGAGGCATCACAGTAACAGAAGGTAAGGTTTTACATAGAAATAGCCTTTTTAAAAGCTGGATTGATGGTTCCTTACTGTGACTTTCTTGTGGTCTGCAAGCTAAATTAATACATACTGAAATACATACTTTTGCAAGGAAAGAAGTCTCAGCCAACAGTAAAACTTTAAAAATAAGGTTTCATTTGGTGCTAATTTAAATGTATAGTAAACAAACCCTGTCCAAAGCAGTCCTGATTTCAAAGTGCATGCTGCTCCTTACCACGGGGATGACGTGGGTCACTCCGTCACCACTGTCGATGACAATGCCAGTCAGAGTCCGCTCCCCAACCTGCCGTGACGTCCAGGAGGCAGCTAAGGCCAACACTGCCTACAGCACAGAGTTTATATTTAGAAGCAGGCAGAGTGCTCTAATTTATACTCCCAAAAAGTACTGTTTCAAACATTTTACACACGTGCCTACGAAAGACCAAAACACTGCAGTCGTTTTCTACTTTAGAAGAATGCATTCATTTTGTTCACCTGCACAGCAATGTAGAGTCCTGGGATGTTAAATGATTCAAACATGATTTCTGCAAGATATTCTCTGTTTTCTGGTGTGTTCAATGGAGGCTCTGTCTGCAAAAACAAAGAGTTTTGGAAAAGCACCTTGATAGGATCCTGCCTTGATTAGTTCAGTATCAAGCTAATCAAAGTTTTGGTAATCAAACTTATTAAATCCTCAGTGCACTCAAAATAAAAAAAATTGAACAGTGTTTAAAGCTTTTCAAAAGCAATAGCTGACCTGCAGTAGCCTGCATCACAAAATTTACAGAATATAGTTATAATACAGCTTTAAAGATTAGTTTTCTCCTCCCAACCTGAACCCTGTCATTGCTAGTGAAATAAGACATAGAGAGAAAAATCCTTGAGCAGAGCTAATTGTGCTTGGAATGGCATTTGGTTTTCCTCTTACAAAACTATTTCCTTACCAGGCCTCATTAACTCACCATTAAAAAATAGTGATCCTCAGGCTCAGCACGAAGGTACTTAAAAATGACTTGTTCCATGAACCTCTCCATGAGGTCCCAGTCCTCAACAATCCCATGTCGGATAGGCCACTGCAAGAGCAGAACTTGTCAGCACTGGATCGTGCAAAGGACAAAGAAACCCAGCAACAGGAACAGTCTGACACCTCATCTCACAGGAATCTCATCAAACCCATCCTGACTTGAATTCAGAAGCACAATTCAAATTTACCTCCTGCTCCCAGGTACTTCCAAGCCCAATTCTACCTTGCAGGACCAGCAGCCAGAATCCAGACTCCATTCCTGTTAGTCTGTTGCAGAACTGTGTTTTTTAACCTCTTTTTGTATAAATTTTATCACTTAAAAAGTTGAGAAGCATACTTGGCTTCAATATGCTTTCCCATATTATAAAAAGAAATAAAGACCATATAGGCTATATATTTTTCACCTAAAATTTCTGGCAGGGATGATGTTTACATTTTGTTCAACGTTAAGAACACAGCTGACATTTAAGTAACACAGAAGGATGTATAAAATATGATTTTTTTCCACATAGTTCATAAGCCAGTAACGTTTTGTAAGTACAAGAAGTCCTTTACTAGGGTATGGAAAATATGATTCACAGAAAAGCTGCATTGAAGACAGCCCTTCACAAAACAATTGTGACTTTCCCTGAAGCAAAAGTATCCAACACATTTCCCAGTTTGCATGCCATGTTAAAAGGGTACAGTTTAGCAAGAATTTAAATATTCAGTGTATATGACTATTTCATAACTCAGAATTTTGAAAACTGAACAGCTGCACTGTATCAATGAATATTTACACAAACACCAACCACACAAGACAGCACTAGTAAAACAGATATCTAAAAAAGGGTAAAGCCATGAACCAAATCATGCAGCTTTTTAAAAGCAATAAAAATACTTTACAAAAAATGCAAACGTGCTTTGAATGGCTATCGAGAAATCCTAGAATATTTTACCATAAAAATCTGAGACTTGGGAAAGGCTGTCAAAGTCTCCTGAATGCTCACCTTTGTAGCATAGGTAGGTTTATCTATGGCTTCATCTCCTATGAAAAAGTCCAGATCATCAACACCTTTCATTACCCTCCTCTGAGCCTGGTCCCCCACTTTGGCTGACTCGCGGATTGCAATACCTTAAAATAAACCCAAAAACAAATCAAAACAAAATTAAAACAGTTAAATACCAAGTGATGAATGTTTATTTACTTAAGGATTCTTTTCCAGAAATAAAAATTGGGATATAAAAAGTAGAAATCATGTAAGTGATCTACTGACAAGTCAATAGAGCTGAGTTCATTCTCACTGCATCCTGCAGGATTCTGGTAACCCATCCCTCATTATTGTACTTAATAATTCACAGAAAATACTGAAAATGCATTTTGTTACAGACTACAGCAGTCACTGAACCTGTACAAGTGCAGCATTCCAGTAAGCAACATGATTTCCTGAGTTCCAACTCTAGAATAAAGACAAAGAGCACAGGAGAAGAAGAAAATAAACTGTGTATTCAAAAATAAGTATTGCAGTCATTATCCTGGTTGGTGAGAAAGAGGAAAGAGGGAGGGGAGAAATCAATTTGCAGGGCTACGGAGAAATCTCTGGAGACACTTATGCTTCCCATTAGCAGCCTTCAACTATCACTAAAATTATTAGATGATGGCTGCTGTAGGCAAGAAGATGAGACAGCAAAAATCAAATCTGGGGCAAGCTAAAAATAAAAATGGAATGAAGTACTGCTAAAATGTAACCTTGTTTATATAGTTTTCTTTTAATAGGTCATAATCAGGGTCTAAATAACATATAGCAGAAAATGCAGAGTAGGCAGGCATCATCTACAAACACCAAATACTACTAGCACAAAAAAATGACTCACAGGCAAACAATTCTTTTGGAAAAATATCTACCCCCCAATAGGTTTATAGTTGCATAAAACAGGATTTATAGCAAATTCACAGGAAATCCCTGCTATCCCCTTTCTTTAATATAAGACATTTAAATCTTTACCAGTGGTTTAGGTTTCAGATTTTACAATACTTAGAACAGTGAGACTGTAAGCAGTACTGCAGCTACACTTGGTGAAGAACTGTGTCCCCTTCACTTCTTTGGCCACCAATTACCTTTATAACTTCCTTATCTTTATACTTTCTCCCATGAGTACAAGGTAGTCTAGATGCATTAATAAGTAGTTAATTGGCAAAGTTTACAAAAAGTAAAAAGCAGTGTTTAACATAAATGGAGGTAACAGATGCCATTATAGATCTAAATACATAGTACTACTATTTATATATATATACATACAGCATTTCAGAAAAACTATTAAGATGTCAATTAAAATCAAGAACACCAGAAAAGTGTAACATTTTAAACAAGTTTAACACACACAAAAAAAATTAAAGAGTAAATCTGTTCAACAAAAGCATGTTAAATGTGCAAGAACATTTTAATTGGTAAACACACACCCAAAGGAACATTTTCTAATAGGAACAACTTTTTTGAATATTAAACTGTCTACAGTCCCAGACAATGTAAATAAGGCAGACACCACCTGCACTTTAGTACTTAATTTGATTGGGAGCCTTCCCCCAGATTATCCAGGCTGTAACCATGGTGTCAGGTAGACAGGAGGTAAATTGCATTCTGTCTACTCAAGAGTCCTGGCCAAAAAATAATGGAGATAAAAGGGAAATTGGACTGGAGTTCTCTTCATCTTTGTCATAGCAACCAAGAGCTGGTTTAATGAGCAACAGTCCAAGCTAACTGCAGACAAGGAGCTCTGTTTAGGTACACTCCAGCCAAGGATGCTAACAGGGTGAATATCACTTCCCAGATGGACACAGGACTATGAGGGCTGAGTTGGGAGTTGGAAGCATGTCATTTAATCCTCAACGTGCTCAGTGACAGCAGTGTGTGTTACAATTTGGAGACAAAAAAAATCAACTCACATGATGGGATAATGAACTGAGGTTCTGTATTTCCTGCATAGCCAAGCTTCGTGTACCTAGGGGGAAAAAAAATATCACCAGGTCATTAGATGCAGTTAGATGCAAAAACATGAGGAAAAAAATACTTTCAATTCACTCCACTTCTTAAAGTGAAGATGAAACATGCATCACATGCCAGGTCCACATTTTCTGGGTTATGTTTTCAAGTATCATCCTGCTGAAAACTCAAAGTGGTAAATATTTTAACTGTTAATTTATTTTTCAGACAACTTCAGCTCATGGATTTTACTAGTGTTATTCAGAACTATCAAGTCTGAAAACTCAACTCTTACTTTTTCCATCTTGTTGACCAGCTATGACAAAGGACAGGCAGGTCACACTGCACCCTTTGGGAAAAATTAGGGCCACGCAGATTTTACCCTTCAGTTACCATAACCAAAGAGAGCCTTAGACTTTACATATTTGTTTAATATTCTCAAATGCAGGGAAAAAAGAAATAATACAGTATCACAAGCATAAACCACAGGAGAGAACTCTTGTTACAATCCTGATACAATTCCCTTTCAGGCCTTGAACAAACCACTCACTTTGTCACAGGTATATTATCTGTGTGTGATAGAAGACAAATACTACACCAAAGCAAGCCTGCACTGATGAAATGCTTTAGAAATGGGCAGCAGATGGTACAAAGCATTGATCATTTCTTTCAATATACATATAAGATCTATTTTAACAATTAAAGGCTTGAGAGGAAAAGAAGGGGAAACAAAAAAAGTAAAGAGATTTTCACATAAAACCTAAAAACTTCTACAGGTGTTAGTGGATGCAAGCTACTCCAGGTCTTCAGCAACTAGAAATAATTAACATCCCAGACTATGAAAAAAACCCACAACAAACCCCACATCAGACACTTTGTTAAAAGAAAAACCAACCCAACTAAACTGACTGAATGCTTGCAGAGACTGATGTCACTCCTGAGTACTGCCATCAGCTTGAAACAAAGTACAGCAACAGCAGGATTTGAGGGAATCAGCATTGTTCGCATCATTTTTACACAAAAACCATAAAGCCATGATATTCTTAAATGAGACCAATCCCAGTCAGTCTCCTAAAGTGAATTTAAAGTCTTTGTCTGCATCCTACTCTCAATATTTGCAAATAATATTATGCCATGGCCAAAGAAGAGGTTTGCATCTTCATTAACAGCTTGAAAAGTAGGTTCCTCTTTACAGAGTATTTGGTATAAAAATACTCATTAAGGATCACAGTTTTCTTAGATAAAGGAATTAATCTAAATTGAATTATCAATGACCTTGGACTTAAATATTTATATTTCAACTTCTCTTCAAAGCTATAGCTTCAATAGACTTCAAACAATAGTTAAAAAGCCATTCCCCCAAGGCTAAAAAGACAAGGACTGTGTTTTGGAGGCAAGGGTTTGTTGGGTTTTTAATCATCATTATAGACATATGCTTTCAGTCTAATCCAAATTGTTTATGCACACTTGCTGTGGCTCTCAGAAAAACATAATCAGGATGTTAAATTAGACTGACTGTAAAGGAGGACATCACTAGTAGAAGTTCTTTTTATGATTATTATTGCATAGATTCCTCAGATTTTAGAATGAGGCCTACCAAGGGAATATTGTTAAAACATAACAAGCCACAACAGGAGTTCCACTGGGATTTAAGACCAGTACAGGCCACTTCCTCTTATTTCTCTCTCTGAAATGAATCATGACTATATGAACATAATGAAAACCAAGGAAAACATTTTTATTGGTTTAAAAGACCTAGTTTCAAGACTTAGAAATGACAATTAGGCAGAAACATCATGAAAAAAAAGCCTTTCAAGCCTCAGGGACAAAACCCAAAGACAATACACATACATATATATACTTTTCATACAATTTTTATATATCTGTGTGCATGAATAAACTAAAAGGTTCCTGCAGTCTAACCAGAACTCATTTCTTAAAGTAAAGTCTGGCCAAGAGGTGAGTTCAGTTTGCCATCTTTTCCCCCTCAACACACATGCTAAACTCACACCCACTCACAGTACTAAAAAAAGAAAACACTCTCTAAAAGTCAATTTGGACTACCAGTCTGCAAGAGCTTCACCTTCCCTCTCCAGAATGGATCACATCCCCCTACCAGGGTAACTTGTAAAGTGACCAACCCCTACAGCTCAGTATTTTACAGATTCATTTTTAACCTGGGTTAATTCTCCTACTAAAAAATTACCAAATAAGTTTATTTCTCAGTATCATGAAAAAAATTCTCTTCAAATAATTAATCTCACAGAAGGTAACATATGGAAAGATTTCTATTGCATGTCATTAATCCATGAAAGACTAATACTACAACAAAGAGAATAACTAAATTCTCAGTTCAATGGTGAAGCAAATAAGCAGAAAAACAAAATCTGTTAACAAAGAAAATCTACTTAGGATCAAACAAGAGACAGACTGGAACAAGCAGCCACATTTCAGGCATTTTTGTCAAAACCAAATGGAAGAGAAACTCAAATTTCTCCCAGGACTACTCAGGAAGAGAAGGAAAATAGATTATGCAGTTGTGCAGCTCTTTGCTCTCCAGGAGCCCCAGGACATGGCAGACTTGGTCCCAGATCTCTGCTGTGCCCAGCAGGACCCAAACCTATTCCATCTCTCAAACATTAAAATGTTTGGGTGACCCATTTCCAGCACCTCCTACAGAAAATGCTGCCTTTCCTACATGATATTTAAATATTTACTGAACAGAAAGGCTCTGGACTTGAACAGTTACACAGAGGGTACCTGGTCTCCAGTCCCTTCTCCAATGAATATTTAAGCATCTAAAACACAGTTTTCTTTCTCCTGTGTTACAGCCTAGCAGACTAATGGTAATGCAACATCTTGTGATCTGTAAAATTACAGAGACAGCTGTAGTGGAATGTGTAGATAATCAGTATTCCAACTTAATTTCATTAAAAGCAGCAATTTGCTGCCAGTGAGAGAGGGACCTACTGGAAACAGGCCAAAATATAGGATACTGCACTAAAAATTAGCAGAAAACTGATCCAATAGACTAAGGCTATTTCATGCAAGGAGATTTGGAGGACTACACATTTAAATATCTGGAAATTACATGTTGAAACAAGCAATTTCTAAAAATAGTGTGGTCTCTTTCATACTGTTTTGACCAGGTGAAGAGCTTTGTCAGCTTGTACACAAACCAGTTTCACAAACCTTTGCATGAGGATGGGTCATCCTAACCCTGTTCTCTTCTGAGGTCCCACCAAGATGGAAAGATGGAAAAACTAACATCAAGAATTGACTCCAAAGATATACAAATGGACTGCACTTGGAAGCAGATGCTGCACCCTCAACCACTTTAGAGAGAAGAGATATGTTTAGGAAAATTCTTCCCAAAGCATGAGAACAAATCACAAACTCAAGCAGTTGCTTTATCCATCTGAAAACACAAAACATCCAATTTTTTCTCTGTGTAAGTATGCAAAAGAGCAAAGCCCAAATGCAACCATTTTAGCATTTGATCACCCTCTCTTGCTTTTTTGGTCCACATCTTTAAAACTATGTGTTACATTCACACAAAAAAAACTTCTGAAAAGATAAATATGAAGTGACTAAAAATAGCAGAATGCTTTGAGAAAGTCCTGTAAACAAACAAATAGCCTCTGTAAATAGCACACTTTCCCTGACAGCTAAGAGGCTGAATAACCAGGCTGCTGCTGCCAGAACACCTGTGATGCCAGCCTGCCATAGCAGACTCTATTATCTTTATTACAAGCATGTCTGAGGAACTTGCAACACAAGTTCTTCATGAAGAGTTGGAAAAGCACTTTTGAAAACAAGGGATGGGAATGAAGAAGACATGAAGGAGAAAATATCAAATAGGGGAAAAAAGAATCTATTTTGCCTGCACAATTTACCCAAGAGCTTTTCAAAAGCAGCCACTCCAAGAATAAAGAGTACAGTAGAGCCATTGGGTTTCTTGAGAAAGTCTAGCACTTTGCAGGACTGAAGCCTGTGATTATAAACAACAGTTAATTAACTCAAGTTCCTTAGACTCAGAACAGCAATTACAATAATGCCTGTTCAGAAATACAGTAAGAGAGGGGAAACATAGCATGTTCTGAGGCTCCAGCTATCTTTAATAGCAACATCATCAAAAAACACCTTGAGCTTCAAGTTTTAAGACCCAGTCCAGCTCACTTCTCCCAGAAATCAAGTATTTACCTCTAAACTCATCTGTAAGACTCTGCCAAAGTACTTTCTCTTTACTAAAAAGGAATGGCTTCGATAAAATACACCCAAACCAGAAGCACTCCTCAACATCAACAAATACACTGAATAGGGGTATTTTAAGATACCTTTGTTTTGCTCACCCACCTACTACTGTTCTGATGTCCCACAGCTAAATGCCAATTAATAAAACTGGTTATGAAGTCTAAAGCTATTTAAAACAGCAACACAAAAAGGCCTGGTAGTCCTAAGAAACTAAAAATAGCATGCCCTTCTCCACAAAAAGAGTGACAGCAATGTGTAAACTGATCACGAGGAGAATCTCACGCAGAGAAAATCAAGATGTAGTGCATCAAAACTGCACTATGTCAAGTCATTTGCAAATACTAATGGAAAAGAGTATAGCAAATTAACTATTTCTATTTGTTAACTATATTCTATTTATGAATAAAGAGTGAGCAGTTTATGGTAAAGGAAATTCAAGCCATCTACATCCAATAGACCAAAGGAACATTATCCTGTCCTGCTATAAAAATATGTTTCTCACTGAAGGTCTGTAACTATTTTTATACACCTGTTCTTACTTTTTTTGAGGAATTCTGTTATTTACAGGACTGAGGCATGTAGTTGCAAATTACACTAAATTAAACCAGCCTCCTTATGCACAAAACAACAACAAAACATTCTTTGAAGATGGATTAGTGGCTGGACATAACACCTCATTCAGTACCAGAGATTTAAGTAGAAAATTGAAATTTATTATTTATTTATTTTATACACACAGTATCCCACAATGCATATACCTTTCCCCTTCTGCTATGTTCTTCCCAATTTTTCATCTGAAAGCCCTTTCATGAATAATTTGAATGAATTGTTTGAAGCTTGTAACCCAAAGCAGACTCATTCTAACAATAAGAAGGTTTTCAGCCCACACAGAGGAAAATTCCAGAGACTGTGTATCAATGAGTCAAGCTATTTCTTCTGGCTGCTTTTGTTCAGACTCGTTTCATCCTGAATTGTGCATGACAACTTATTTCACATTCAGTAGTCCCTTTGCTGAAAAGTCTTCCATTTTTGAGAGCCCTACAACACAGTCAAGCACAAGTCCCACCAGCAGAGATATCATGTTGTCTCCTGTGGATCAAGATCACTTGGAGACATTGAAAAACAAACATGCATCACTTGGGGACTACCCAAACTCTTCCTGAAACAAAACAATATACATGTCCCTCCCCCACAAAACCCATCAGCTTTACTCATGCAAGCACTAAACAGATTTTAGAAATTCTACTTCAATTATTATTTCTTTTTAAAAGGGCACAATAAGCAATATCCTATCCTTATTTATTTTGGCTAACTGCTGGCCAGCAATATCTACTGCTAGTGTAACACTGGAATTACTCCACAAACTGAAAGCCAAGGGGGCTGCAAAAGGCAGCTTTGGCACTTAATGCATTTTCTGGGTTTTACAGTTTCTACTGTACCCTTTTTAAAGGACTCACCTAGACCTCCCATTTCTCTCTAAACTATCAAGTAGTAATCCTGTAATATCAACAGATCTGTGGAGAACAGCTACTTACAATATCTTCAGCAAATATAGAGAAGAAACCTGGGAAACTACCAAGAAGTATCTAAAGAACAAGCAGAAAAGAGAAGGTAGAACCTGGTCTCTATTCTACTGCCAAAGTCTCCAGCTGTGAACTCCAGTATTCCCCACTGAGGGAGCAGAGCTGGTTTCTGGTATGCTAAAGTATAAGCAGAAACAGGCAAAGTTTTCTAAAACTTTCATGACAGTTTAATACAGACATACTTCAAAATGTGACACACTTTTTCAGAAGAAGGCAATGTGGCACCACAGCACTGGAAAGTGCTTCCTGTGGTTACCCAGGGATTGGGGCTTCTTGATTTGGTTGGATTAGTCTGGGGTTTGGTTTTGTAAAGATTGCTCCATTCAGGAAATTTTTAAGATAACTTTCCAAGTATTAAAGAAATTAAAATAGTGTTGCAAATTCCCTGCAGAGGAAAGGCTAAATTAATGCAATCAGAGAGACCGAGTCTGACAAGTAAAGCTACTGCACGAAGAGTTACTCATGGACCCGGGGCTTCACTTCCTCTCCTCAGAGCTGTCTGTAACTGTTGGGCTAAAGGAAAGGTATTAATTAGCAAAAGCACACCACAAATTGACTATTACAGCTGAATTACAGCTCCCTCCGACACCTCCCCCGCTAAGGCACAGCAGGACTGGATGCTGAATATCCATTCAGGTCTTCTCTAGCACAGAGAGGTAGGACAGAGCCGCTCCTGAAACGCCTCCCAAGCCCAGCCTCTGCAATTCAGAGTCACTCCTGCCCTCAAAGACTTGAGTTACAAAACTTGTGGTCTGGTTAAGTACGGAATAAATCTCACACTGATCAGAGAAAGGTGAAGGGATGACCCAATGACCGAGCGCATCGCTGGAGCAAGGCAGCGCGCTCCCACCTCAGCCTCAGAAAATGCTAAAATTGGGGACGGCTGGTTTCAAACGGGGAGAGGAGGCAGCGACAGCGGCCCGGGGCAGGGAGCTGGGCTCGCTGGGCTCCGTGCCCAGACACAGCACGGCACCGACAGGATTGCCCCCGGCTCGGGCACCTCCGTGAGCCTCCCCAGGCATCGCCTCTGGACCGCTCAGTGCGGGCTCCTGCCTCCTCTCCCCTTCTGAAACCAGCCGTCCCCAATTTTAGCACTTGCATCATGCAATACTTCACAGCCAGAGGACACAAACGAAAACAGGTCCCGAGAGAGAAGCGAAGAGGGCACACAGAAACACGCACGGCGGGGACGCGGCAGGGCTGCCCCGCTCCGCGCTCCGGCGGGATGGAAGGGCAGGAGGGACAGAGGGAGGACGAGAGCGATGGGCACCAGCCCGCTGAAGGCCGGAGGGGAGAGAAACCCTCAGCAAGCCCAGAGGCCACCGGGACACACGGCAGCAGCGCGGCCCCGTGCGAGGAGCGCTCGCCGGCAGCGGGAGGCAGTGGAGGGGCGCGGCGCGGAGACACCCCCCCGTCCCCAGCACGGGCACCGGCAGCCGGTCTCCCCTGCCCGCACTCACCCGGTGCCGCCGTCGATCACGCAGGGCGGCAGGCAGCTCGCCATGCTGCGGGGCCGGCAGTGCGGGCCCTACGCCACCATCCGGGCGGCCGCCGGCTCCCCCGGCGCGGGCTCCATGCGGGCGGGCCCGCAGCGGCCGCCGCCAGCGCCGCCCCCCGCGCCTGCGCCGCCGCCCGCGCCCGGGCCGCCATGTCGGGTCAGGGCTCTGCCGCGGGCGCGGCGTGAGGGGGGAGCCCGTGCGGGGCTGTGCCTGTGGCGGAGAGCCGTGCTCGGGGTGGGTGATGGACTCGGCTCTGCCCAGTCAGTGGTTGGGAAGGAGCTCGGACATCCTCGAGTCCAGCCTGCCACCCAGCAGCACCAGAGCACGTCCAGCCTTTTTTAAAACATCTCCAGGGGTGGTGACTCCGCCACCTGCCTGGGTTGCTCATTCCGAACTGAACTTCCATTCCCCAAAATGGACATCTCTATATTATGAACCCTGTGCTCAGCACAAATCCCAACCAACCACTAAACACTGTAAAGAAAATAACCCCAGCTAAAGGTGCCACTTTCCACTCGTTATTCCACACCACTGACATCGTGCACAGCTCCCACACTCACTCTGCTGCTTGTGAGAACGCTCCTTCACCCATGTCAACCAGGGCCCCTAATGGATTTCATGAGCTTTAAATCTTCTTAAGTTTATATATTAAAAAATTTAGGTTGGATATTAGGTTATTAATATTAGATTATTCTTCACCCAGTGGGTGGTTGGGTGCTGAACAGGTCCCTAGGAAAGTAGTCACAGCACCAGCCTGACAGAGCTCAAGAAATGTTTGGGAAACGCTCTCAGGCACATGGTGTGGCTCTTGGGGATGTCCTGAACAGGCCCAGAAGTTGGACTTGATGATTCTTGTGAATCCCTTCTAACTCAGGATAGTCTGTGGTTTTTCCAAGCCACGCGTGATGGCAAAGGCTACAATGCATGATGCAGGGGGAATAAAAGGCTTACCACGCTCCAGCAAATGCTGCAGATGCTGCTGCCCCTCAGAGCAAGACCTGCCTCGGTTCACGTCTCAGTGACGGTGGGGTTTGCCCCCGGAAAAAACACCAACGTGGAACCAATCACTTGTAAAAACACAAAACACTTTTTCTTTGGGTGCAGGTGGCTGCCCTTCAGCCCACAGATCCTCCAGGTCAGCCCAGAATACCATGTACTGGGTGCACTTGAGTACTTCAAACAAAAAAAAAAACAAAAATCAAAAACAAAAACAAAAAAAAAATAGGCTGCAACAAACATCACCTGCAAAGTTGTTGACATCTAATTTGCATACGGGATAATGATGTGTGACTCAGCCCTGGTCACACTGTGAGTGTGTGGTGATGCCAGAAATAGCTCCTCCAGATGCCTTGGCCTGAGCATGAACCACAGAGCAAGCATGTTCCCCATGAGGGGGCAGTTTCCTATCCCCCACTCCCAGCTCCACGTTACTTTACCAGCAGCTCATGCTGACTGAAGGCCTGTGGAAGAAAATTAATGAGATGCATGCTCTGGTCCTTATACCCAATGTTGGTGTGATGGCTCTAGACTGTGCATATGTCCTGGGGGGGTTGTTCTGCTGTTTGCCACAAACTGAGCACACTCGCTCAACATATTTGTTCGCTCTGTTCCCCTTGGAGATTTTGGAAGATACAGAGCATGATGGAAGGGAGCCCAATTCGCTTGTTGGATGGGCTCCCTTATCGGTGGGTTGAAACAGCGAATGTTCAGACTCTAACAAGTACCTCCAGAGCTGGGGATTGGAGCGTGATGGAAATTGTCTGCCCCCCCTCGTCTGGCCAGTGAAATCAAACAGCACATGGAAGGCGCTGCTTTAGCATCCAACAGATAAAAGAAAGAATATGCTTTGACTTTCCTGGCCAAAATTTCCCCTCTCCCATGCTGTTGCACAATATGCTGCACTGGGCTCAGAGAATATTTGCTCGTATGCTATATGGGCACATCACCATAAACTTTCTTATAATTTGCAACTTTCGTTTCATTTTATTTTTTTTAAAGAAGCTGCTAGCTGTTACAGCTGAGGAGAGAGAGCACCTCATCTAGAAAGGGGTATTGCAATAGCTCATGTGCAGCTTACAGGCTCTCTGTAGACATTCAATTTGCAAACAGCTGCAGAGGGTTCAAACATTTGTGCCCTGCCGTTCTCTTTTCAAGCTGTTTATAGAGTCCCTTGGGCATTGATTACTACCCGGGTAGCTCTCCCAGCTGTTTGAGTGCTCCCTAACCCACTTCAAGCAGAATCAGTTGAGTTCAAACAATTTAAATAGGAGCCATACACTAACTGTGTTGATTGTGCCTGAAGTGGGTTAGGGAGCACTCAAACAAGTTGCTTTGTTAGCAGAAGTGAGGGCAGGGGGTAAGACATAGTGACATCTTAAGCTGTTTCAGGAGACGACATCTGTCTGTAGTTGAAATAACATAGAGACAAGTCCATGGAGTACCTGGAACAGAAACTGTGCCACGAAAGTGTGATGACAAATACCAGCTGATGGTCTTAGAGCAGTGGGAAGTGTGAAAACATTCATTCATCCTGGTGCTATATTAGAAACCCAGAATGTAATGATTATTTGAATGGCAATAGCAATAACTAGTTTCTCAGGTAGAATAGGAAGAATGAGACACCTAATCTAAGATACAGGGAGTGATTGGTTCTTCCAAATCCATCATCATGCGGTGTTTGGAGGATACCCTGGCCTCTCTCTTGGAACACAGCCCTTGTAATTGTCATTTCATGCTTTAA
This sequence comes from Emberiza elegans, assembly GCA_024865655.1. Classification (NCBI taxonomy): domain Eukaryota; kingdom Metazoa; phylum Chordata; class Aves; order Passeriformes; family Fringillidae; genus Emberiza; species Emberiza elegans. Next base: position 10,513,720 of record JALJVW010000206.1, on the reverse strand, counting down.
GCCCACAGATACCATTATCTCCCTCTGCTCTCAACACTGTATAGGTCACTGCAGTTGCTGAGTTTAAGCTGTGCTAGAAGGGAAATGGACACCCAAGGAGGTCTCAGTTTTGATCTCTGTAGTGCCTGCCACGAGTTACATAATTTAAACTTTGTTGTCTTATGTTGGTTTGTCCACACCCCTTTTCACCACAGCATCCAAATGCCTTCCAGGAATGTGTTAAGTGATGTGGCTAAATATCTGCCACTCTTTCATTTCAGGCTCAAAGGCAGAACTGTGTAGGCAGCAGAGGGTTGGGGGTTTACTTTTTATTTTAGGGGTTTTATCTTAAAGTGTTGATGTTACTGTATGTTTACAACAAAGAAAGTAACCTAAGGGAGTAGAAGGTGGTGTAGCTTTGATAAGCCTTTACTCCCATGAGAATTTATTCAGCACTAACAGAGCGGGTCCCAAGAAACTCGGATAACTTTGAAAATGCACATCTGCACTCAGCTACGAGAAGCCAGTTTGTGAGAAGGGGGGTTTTGTGGTGCTTTGTGTGAAGATGAGCTGCTTGTTGTGTTCTAGATTGTGCATCTCCAAAGGTAATAGTGCCATACCGGGCTACATCATGTTGCTGTTTCAGGGAAGGGGTAATGGAAACCCAGCTTTGGTTACATCTGTAATCTGCCAGGAGGAGACAGGGATTCTTAAACAAAACAGATGCACAAGATTAGTGGCAGCTCAGAGTCCAGGGCCATCACCAAATGAATTAGCAGGTTAACCCATAGTGTTTGCATACCCTCAAAGAAATGGGACTACAAAAAAGGTTTTCTTTGTTTGCATAACCTCTCCCCTGCTTGAGATTGCTTCAGTCAGCTTTTCCTCCTTGCTGAGCTGCTCTGTAAAAGCACTCTGCTGTCTCACTGGTACTGATAACACCTAAGATCTGCTGAAGGACTGTTCTGCTGGCACTGTGGGTCTTCACATTGCCCAAACAACCTACCTGCATGTAGGTAAATTCTGGTTGAAAGGATTAGTTGTCAGGGTGTATATCCTCTTATTTAGTAGACATTTTCATAGAGGCCACGAGAACATTCTTCTGCACTTCTACCTCCTCACAGAGAGGTCACCAATATCTTGAATTGTGTAACTTGAGAATGAGGAAACACTACCACATGTCCCCTGAAGTTTCTGTGCTGTCCATGCTTCATCCAAAATGATATGTTTTGGGGTATTTTTAAAATTACTTTCAAATCTAAAATTTCAATCTTTAGATACGTGTCCAGTCGGCATTCTTTCTTTAAACTTTGATTTTTGATGTGGATAACTGCTATCACATCATATTCAGTGAATTACTTTTGAGTTAGATAAACTGTCCCCTCTGATTTTGTTCATCATACCAGCCAAAACCAGTGCTGACATCTCAGTCACAAATACAGGATTGAATTCCCACCTTGTTCTTTAACCACCAGAAGTGATGACAACAAGAAAGACACTTCAGAAGCTCAGCAAGCAGCAGCACAAAAAACAGGTCTTTAATCCCTTGATCTTCATAAACTTGAGGCTGGTTTAAGAGCAGCTGTTACGCAGTTGTCATCATACAATCACTTAGGAAAGGTCACCAAGTAATGATGTTCACACACCAGCAATCACAAAATGTTGCTCAATCACTAGAAAGTAAATGGATGGAGAAGCTAAACTTTCCCCTTGGCTGCAAAGCCCCCAAAACCAGCAGTGACACAGTGTGAACAATTCATACAAAGATGTATCTGTAAAGCACACATCAGCTTATTGCATATTTATACCTGTGCACAGCTGTTTCTAGGACCATTCTTCAGCGGGGTACTTCAGTCCACCTGCAATTTAAAGTACATAAGTACTCCCACTGAAAACAACAGAACCATCCATGTCCCTGAAGTTATATGTCCTTTAAATAAGTCTGCAAATCAAGGCCTTTAATTCCTGCCAACCAGACCTCAATGTACTGTGGCAAAAAACTACAGGCTGCTTATGCAAACAGTCTAAAAAAGTACTTGCTGTCTTCAAATCATATCAGGGTCTTATGATACAAGACAAGTTAAAGAGAGTTTGGTTGATGGGGGCAGAGATGCATTTTGCAGAATAAGTGTCTTATTTCTGGGTGTCTTTCCTAGTTGTGTATCCCACTATTGTGGGATCCCTTGTGTGCTTCATGGATCCATGGGGGAGCATTGCCATTACTGGCACCTGTCTGTTCAAAAGAAGTTTTTGTCTCCCAGCTAAAAATTTTTCAGTGCTTCTCAGGTTTCTAAAACATCTCCTGTGTCTCCTCTTTCTGTGCTAGGGTTGAACAGAATCAGAATCCAATACTCCTGTTGATATTGTACTACCAGCCATGATATAATCAACTGCTTCCTACCTTCCTCTTTCTATAAGCCACTCTAGATTTACTATTGGTGTGTATTTTCTTAAATTTTGCACAGTGACTTCCTACCTCCCTTTCCTGAATGGCCACTGTTAATTTAGATCTACTCAGAAACGTTTTGGATTCTATCTAATCTATTTTCTATTTATACCACATTCATCACCATGGTAGCTGAATGCCTTAGAAAGTGCCTTTGAGGTAGAGACTATGCAAAGCTTATTTTAAACCATTCTGATTCTTTGCCTTTAAAATTGAATTCTCTCAACTTCATCTTAACCCAGCTAAGAAATTGCCCTTTTGCACTTTGCAAGGAACTGTCTGTAATTTGAAACCAGTCCAACACTTGGGACTCAATGTTAGCTGAGAATATCAGGTGCAGCAACTCTCACCTAGGTAAATGATACACTTATATTTCTCATATTCAAAGAGAAATATTATAGAACATACACAACATTCATAATTAATTAAAGTTCCTCAAATGTGAGCAAAACCAGGAGACTTGCAGTAAACTCATGATCACTTTCACCTATGTTAATGTGCCCATCTATCTCAAAATCTGATTACTGACTAATATGCAGTCTAAGTCTGCATATTGAGGTGTATATGTATATATACAATGACATAACTGTGTCACATGGTTTTAAAACAGAACACCCAATTTTGTTCCATATACTCAGTTCTGTGTACTTTGTGATGATGCACCATGAAATTTGCAAAAAATTGCAGCTCTAATTTTAAAAAGGGTATACCAGAAGCGATATTTTTACATCAGGGGATTTCATACCTGCTCTACTGAAGAATTCTGCAAAATTCTTCAGTAAACAACAGAAAGTCTAGCCAGTACCTAGGGAAGGTCTGAACCACTCCATTCATCCTATCTTGCTTAACAATCCCAGCAATACACTAGTGAATTGTAAATTTAAGGAAGAAAAAGTAAGTCTGTCCATACTGAGCATGGGAATAGCACAGAGTCAGTTGTGTTTGTCAAGTTTTTATAGTAATTGTAGTGTTCAAATTCCTCATTTGGGCTTTCAGTTTTGTATTCTTAGGAAAAAAGTTTATATTTTCTGATAGTTTCTTCCCTCCCTCCAACAAACTAACTGGGCAATTTCAACCAAATTTGAGTCAGGAGTAGAGGCCTGAAAGATTTTCAGGAGCTGTGTGAAGAAAATTGATGAGAATCTTACAGGGAAAGGGCAATATCACCCTCACAGAAAGATTCAGCATCAGCACTATTATTAGACAACAACAAATTAGCAAATTACTCTGGTAGAGGCAACTTCCCAGGTGCCAGTGTCTAAAGGACAATTTGCTTATTTTGCCTGAAATAGCTACAGAAACCCAGCAGAAAGGCACAGAACGCAGCAACACAGCGATTAATTTGTCACTGTTGGAGCATGTATGGCCACCCAAATAAAAACCACCAAGCCAGAGAGAGATTTAAGTTCATGCAGGGGTACTCCAGGGTGCAGACAATAACCCATAGATATAGAATATACCATTATATTCTATAACAATATAGAAGCCCCCCGCTCTGAGAAGTGCATCACCCATATGTGTGTGCTGAACCTCTTGTCCAGTGGTTCCATCCTTAAATAAAATCTCCTGCAAGCTGAACTGAGCCTCTGTTACTCTGGACTGACAGCCACACATCTTGTCTCTTGTGCACTGAATGGATTATTTTCTCCTATTACTGGTGTGAGTCATTAAAATATCATTCAGATAACTTTTATGCAATGTGGTTTTTATCAATATCAAACCTGCTCAAGTTTCGTGGTTTGCTGAGTTTCCCATGACACGCTGTTCATAAAGCGTAGATGTGTTTGTCACAATGATGCCATCTGAAACCTCCTCTGAGGCCCAGAAGACCTGATGGTAATAGAGAAGTGATTTCTTCATCCAGCCCATGAAGCAAACAAGAGATCACAATAATCTGATGAGACGATATCCTCCAGCCCAGCCTACCTCTGCAGACATGTCAGTAGACTCGTTTGGACAAGCAGTTTGTTGTTTGTTTTCTTTCAAAATACATCAAATGAGTCCACACATCAAGAAAGCAACAGCATATTTTTCCAGTTACTAAATGCATTTGTTAATCAGCCAAACCAAAGATACAGTGAAGCCTCTTTGTGATGAAGTCTTTGGTTCTCGAAGTCACCGCAGCACTGTCACACACAACACAAACATCATTTTGATCTAATCAGGCTTTAAGAAAACATTTATTGTAGCTGAATACAGCTGTTCAAAAATCACAGACATCCAAACTGCATGTGACAGGATCAGCCCCAGAGGCACAAAATGGGGTCTGACCAAGCTTTGCTGCAGGAGTAGGGCACTAGCTGGTCTGAAGCACCATTAAAAGCAACATGCCATTCCTCATCTCCTAAACCCTTGCTATTTAGACCAACTATCTCTCTGAGTCTGTGTGTAACTTTCCTAAGCAGCAGAACTATTTTTAAAAAAGCTTTTGAGGAAAAACTTGTGAATTTTTCAGGTTGCAACAAGTCACACACCAGAAGGGCTCTGAGACTGGTACTGGCATACAGTGATTGGAGGTGGAAACCCAGCCTTCCACAGAGGCCAGGGGCTAATTCTCTTCAGTTACATGAAAATCCTGGGATATTCATTCTGCCAACAGTGAAATGGGCTGCTTCATTGTCCTAGGCCTTCCCACCAAAATATTCCCAAAAACTGTAGCTAGACCTTACTGCTAACTCAAGCAAATACACCTTTATTGGGTATTTGCATATTAAAATTCCCCAGAATCTCTAGTTGGACTTAACTCACAGACAGTATTCACCCAGTTCGCAGTAAAAATGCAGAGTGTGAGGTGTTGTTTTGATTCTAAGTTCACAGGTCCAACAGCTGTCACTCACTGCAAAGTGCTCAGACCTGTGGTATTTGTCCATTGATTTACACCTTTTTTTCCTTTTCTACCTCAAGCACCATCAAGGTTTGTGCAAGCCTCAGCATTTTAAAGTTACATAAGCTCAGTGACTTTCAAAACTTATTATTTCCCTACATAATATATCAAGAGAAACCCATCTTCCCAAAGCAGTATTTTCATCTTCTCCTATATGGACAGAGATAATTTCTTTCAAATCTTTTGCTGCTGCTTCCCCCTCAGCTCTTGTATCTCCACTCATACCTCCCTGCATCCAACTCCACTTGTTTTGGGGCACTGAAATATCTATGAACTAGCAGATAAACTAGGCTTTTTCTACAAAGTATAGAATTTTGCTAATGCATAACAAAATGTTTTGATACTGCTGCTGTACAGAGGCAACCCCCGTGTCCCAAGTCTCTGTATCATGGCATCGGCATTTGCGAAAACAAAGACTTTCAAGTCTGTGGACACCTGGTTTCACACACCACCTTCACGTACACCATAGTGCAACAGGTCTGTTCTGCAACTGGAAATAAAAATACAATTGCAGCACCTGTAAACATATGCAAAGTGTTGCTAATCTTTGTATCTCAGCCACGGGCAGCAGTGACGGCGCAGCCGCAGAGGGGCTGGGGGTGATTAACCGGGTGGGTGGTGCTTGCATTGATCTCCTCACCCTGCCTGTTGCCCAAGCAAAGTAGATCAAAGTTAAATTAAATGTTCTTACCCACACTACAAGCAGGCCCCCAGCTGAGGCAGACATGCATGGCCACCATGCCGTAAATCCTTGCATATCAAATTTCCTCTTGCCTGTACTCCCACTCTGAGAAAGGCTTGGAGCAGCTCTTCAGAGCCACTAAGGAAGAAGTAGTTCTTTGGGACATGTGTGGGTGCCCTGCCTTTCCTCAGCTGGTTTTGTTTTGTTGTTTGTGGGGAGTTTTTTTTGCATAAAAAACCGTCATTACAGCAGCTCAGGCTATCATACCTTGAGGTTCAAAGCAAGAAAGACTATCAGCAGATGCAAGCAGTGAGGTAAAGATTCAGTACTAATAATCTCAAAGGCTGACAAGAGGAAAGTGGGAATCACATACTGACAAAATAAGCAGATGCAATCAAGCAGCTGCACCCTTTACAATAGAGCAAGTTTTTATCTTATCTATTCATTGCAGATGCACTATTACTTTTCCACTTAGCCAGACACTGTGGCTCCCTCAGGAAAGGTATGGAATTGGCCTGAAAAAAATAGAAAAGAAAAATGTTCATACTGTTTGAAAAATGTATCTGCTTCACAGTTTTGTAGATGAAATATGAGATTCTAATGTAATTCAGGAGTTGAGGGTTCCATAGAATGAGGCAATAAATATTATCCAGCAGTTCACAGTCTGCCGGGCACACTGCAGGGACACAGTCACTGCATCATCACTTTGTGAACCCTTATTTACTTTTTAATGACAATGTCATGGGGTCATCTCTCTGTACCACACCCCAGACACCAGCATTTCTGCTGGGATTTGAAAAAAGCAAAATACGAAGGGCTTGATCTATATTGACTTCTCTAATACAATTAAGTGGGAAAAAAAAAAACAAAAAGAAGGCTGCTGATTTAATAGCCAGAAGGTCAGATCCTCCCCATTTACACTGCCAGCAAATCAGCCAGTTTGGGGAACTCAAAATAGTGATTCTGGCCACTTACTGCAGTACCAAATAACTCCCGGAGGAACTTATTGTGTACATAAACGTATGTGTGTGTGTATACATCAGTATCAACTTTTGGAATAAAGCTTACCTGAGGTCTGAAAAACAAGAAACATAGTGAGCCCTTAAAGGCTGGCTCATAATTTTGCTTTCTGCAAAGCTCCCTTTGAAAAAAGTAAAATAAAACATGATCTTGGTATATCCAAGTGAGCCTTACACAGGAGTTCACTGCTGAACACGGGTGGAGATCACAACTCAGTCTCTGCAGCACACTCCCAGGGTGTAAAAGATCTGGGTCTTTTACCCTTCTTTCCCGCATCTCCCACTTCTCTAGCAAGATCTTCCAGCCATCAGAATAGAAACTGCTCAGCCCCACTCCTGTGCATCTCCCATGACAGCTGGCTCATGAGCTGCAAAGAGGACAACATTCAATGGGCCACTGAGAAGCTAAGCACCAATCTGACTCCTTAATTATGGGCACCTCCAGAAGGCAGGAATCTGGTTCCCACTCAGTGACTGCTTGTATTTTTCCATTTCAGAGTCCACCTATCATTACCTACCTTCCTAGAGCTCAGTATTCTTGATCTGCAAGGGACAGAGACACCCCCAGGCAGTCCCAGGTCAGGCATCTGGTCTCAGACACATCTTCATCTCGTCATCTATCCCAGGAGCTTCTTCCTCAGCCCACAGGCTTCATCATCCCATAGAATCATTACAAACAAAAGGAGAGTTACTGCCTCCAGCACACTGACATGGCCTCTGAGCTATCTGTCTTCACTTGGAATCGCTGCCTGATGGCCAGGAATTAGTTTTGAAGCATTATTTCACTTTAACCTAATGCCTGAAGCTACTGGGTATATCAAGTGTTTGGTTGTGTTTTCAAAAGCACTTGTGCAACCTCAGATCCCCAGAGTCACTTTCAAACTGACTCATTGAAAACACTCTACAGCCTCCAGTTATCTCCAGAGGACAAGAGGTGAGTAAGACTGAAAAACAAAGGAGGTAAGAAGATACATATAAATAGATCTGTGTACACAATGATAATATTCAACATCACAAGAAAAATTCATAGAAAGATATTTTACAAATTACATAAACTGTTACATTTTAGAGTACAGATGAAAAACTCCTTGATATAATCAAGGATGTATTTCCCTTTCAGTAGAGGATTCTCTAATGGTCCAGTGGTTTCTCTTATCAGTGCTTTGAATAATGATAGTTCCTCTGTTTGGAGGTAGGGAGATTCAAACCATGAAGAGCTTCACTAGTTAAAAACTTTTATTTTAAACTGAACTATATGTCAAAGTAGAATATAGATCTTGACTGTCACTTGACAGTTTCTTCTAAATTCCCCTTTGATGCCCAGTTTGGCACACAGCACTTGTGAACAGGTTATTTCCTCCCCATCCTCATCAAGCAAACTGCCACAGGGCTGTCTTGTCTCCTTGCAGGTGGCAGGAAGAAGTCATCACAAAAAGGAAATCCTATCATAGCCTGATGAGCAATATTTTGAGCAGCTTTGTCTGCTAAAAGAGTCCCTGCTCCTACATTGTTTCTCCTTGTACCTCCTGGGTTGCTGCAAATAAATTAGAGCAAGGAGCTGAGCTAGATAACCCCCCACCTCTTCTTTTTCAGCCACAGTTTTTTTAGTCAGATTAGCTCTCCCTTTGCACCTCACCACATGCCCAAATGCTTGTGCCAGAGTAGCAGAAGGAGGAGTAAGAGAGTGGGAAGAAGTGGCTGGAAGTAGGAGGAGGTGAGGGAGCAGAAGGGACTTCTTCAGCTCTGAGGCCTGCAGCCTAAAAAAATAACTCCCTCACTGGGATCAAGTACTCCTGGGGTGCCCTTGTGAGGATGGATGTGCTCACTCCCTGAAGTGCTTCACTTGATGAATCTTCATGAACTGGCAAATACCTAATTTACTGTAATGGAGATCTGCCACTGAACACATTTTCCATTTTCCAGCGGGGACATTACCTGTGACAGACACAGGGTTTCAGGCAACCACTGCCAACATGTCCCTCAGGGTGTTGGCCTTTGGGCTTTTGTATGTCTCCAGCCTTGTCTGAGGGCACAGAACAGATTCCCACCTAGAGCAATGCTGTAAGCAGGCGTTCTGTGCCTCGGATTTCACACAGCCCACCGCACGATCACAGAACCTGCAAGCAGCTCGATTATATTTAGAATCCCACATTGTCATTACTGTCACCCTTCAAAACGGAGGTGGGGGAAATAAAGAACAGAGGCAGAAGAGGAATGCACAGCTGGAGAACGTCAGCAGGCATGGAAGCACTGGCAGGGCCTGGTTCACCTCCTGTTTAACTGAGAGGGAGTGGGCGAGCCTGAGAAAAGGAAAATGGGCATTTATTTCTCCTGTGGTCAACATCTGACTGCCCCTGCAAAGACAGTGCTCTGGTAATCCTCCAAGCATCATTTTCTGTGCCAAGTCACTGCTGCCACTGAGGGATGGGTGGGTGGTAGGAAAGGACACAAGTGAAAGAGCTGCCAGTGGGGAGGGGAGCACATGGCTGCTACCTGGACTGAAATATCCCACAGGCAAAGCACAACACACCACAAGGACAAAAGGGACTGAAAACAAAAGGGGATAAAATGAAAAAAAAGAAAGTGGTGGCACAGTTCATTTTGATTTTTTTTTTTTTTTTTTTGCTAATTCCCTTGGATGTGAAGTGAGATTTTTTTTTCCAAGACAGGATCCCAAGAGAAAACGGGCAATATTGAAGACACAGATAATGTTTGAATTCTACCTCCAAAAGATACTTCCACAACCACTCAAACTTATCAGCACTGCTTCCTGTTCATTCTCCAGGCCCCTCATTTCTGCCTGTGTTAAAGCATGAGCAGAGTTGCTTCCAAGGGAAGCAAACTGACCTATTTGTGTTCCCTTTTACTGCTCCTAGGGCAGCTTTATTTAACTGCTCAGAGGCACCTCATCTCTTGATAGCATGGAGAACACTTGCTCCTGCAGCTGTAATAATGGGTAAAATCAACCAAATTACGCCTTTATTTTTTATCTCCATGCTACTCTTTACATTAATTTGTGGGGTTGGGGATTACTTTAGTGAAGGCTTTGGACTATTGAGGCTTTGCCAATGGCAAGAGGGAAAAGAGAATAGAGAGAAAGATTCTGGCTATTTTATTTTATTTTTGAAGGAACTATTAGTTTCACTTTAGAAGAGCAGGCAAACACAGTAGTCTGCTGAAGCCTCCAGATTATGGGGTAAGAAGAGCTTTTCTAGGCTCCCATAACTCTGTTACTCTGTTACTGTTATCTTTAATTTCAGAAAAAAATCCAGTAATATTAGGGGCTGCCATGTTCAATTAGAAGCTGTGGTGTTAATGTCAGAGTCCTAATCACATCAGCCCCCATTTCCCCCCTGTTGCAAACCAGCCCCATTCTTTCCTAGTCCTTTGCTCTCAGTATCCTCAGTACCAGTCAGACCAGTGATTCCACTGAAGCGATGCACAAATTTTGCAGATGTTTCCATGTCCCATTCTCCTTCTACAACTGCGTCCTGAGAAGCAGATTTTCCAATTAACATAGACACAGATAAGTCTCTTAGAAAGCCAGGACCTTTGTTTATTGGTGTGAGGTGTCAGAAAGCCTGCTCTTATTGCATAGGATACTTGTAGTAATTTTTAATATTCCAGTTAACTTCTGAAATACCTGCTGGACATGGAGAGGTTCTCAGAAATCCATGGTCATGGGCTGTGCAGCTCCCACAAGTCTGCTACTGCTTCCCAGCTTTCCAAGTTGTCCTAGATCATCTCCTTTGTTATTGACCATCTGTTTAATCAATCCAAGCAAGTGTTTGCATGCAGGTCTTTGGGGGAAGCACTGTAACACACTTGTTGCTGCTGTTGTTATGTATGAAATCACTCTTGTTGAAATTCTGCTGCCGTCAGAAGATTTATCCAGAAATCGTTTTAGCCTATGGATCTATCACAGTTCCCTCACAAATAAAAGAGTAGAAATGCCTGTGTTGGGTCAGGCACAAAAACCATTTTGGATCACCTCCAGGTGATCCTGGCAACAGGGTATTTTCTTCTGGACACTTCATTGCATCCTTCAGAATTTCAGGCTTTGTTTTTGAGGTTAAATCTCACAAAGGATAAATTAATTTCTGAGATTTAACAGAAATTTGATGTATCCCTACAACTGTAGTCACTTTTTGCCAACCTAAATACAGAAGCGTGACCTGACTTCTCTCACTTCTGGTTTCATGATGCCATCTCTGCACCAGGGAATTGAGCACCAAAACTGGGCTACCATCCTTCCTCTCACCTCCATCAGGTCCCAGCAGCATTGCAAGCCTGACCTGGTTCAGTGCACGACCACCAGCACAGCCCAAAGGAGAAGCAAGGACCTGCAGCCCACAGAGGGTTCACATCTTCCAGGAGCAGCTTGAGTTTATGTTGTTTTAAAGCCATCAGGCAATTGCAACCTCAGCCTGCACATTGAAAATTTCAAATTACTCAGCTAATTTAAGATTTAGTGAAGTGCTTAATGTTTCAACAGAACACTGTTCACTGATGCACTGATTGTCACGGGTTGTGGCAGTGAAAGAGGTGAACGTTTTTATGATCTACATAAGCTGAGAAAGTATGTCAGAAAACCCCATTTGAAGAGAAAGGATGTTATCACACGCTTTTCCATCCAGAGATAGTTATCAAATCACAGTTTTAACTTTTTTTCCAAATGTTTCTATAAGAGGAACTCTTTTTGTAACCTATCCCTCAGCAAGTTTGTTACAACATGCATCATCGAAGATTCAGGCCATCACTGCTTATATGAGTACACAGAACGTACAGTTCATGGGAAAAAATGTGGTTTATATACTTTTATATACCTATTTAGAACTATTTATTGAGAATTAATTTTTTGCAAATGTACTTGAATGTTGTATTACAAATTTGCTGCTTCAGTGAACGTTCCTATCAGCAGTTTATTGTGAGGTCATGTGCAGAAAATTGAGCATTGAAATAGGTATGATCACAAGCAAAGTGAATACATTTAAAAATTAGAGAAATGCTACTTATCCCAAAGTGAATTTTTGCAGTGGTGTCAGGACACAATGCATACAGGAAACCAAAACACAGGATAATGTTCCCAGGCCACGACAAGCCATCTAACCTAACAGAATATTAGATGGCTATTTTCTTTAACAAGCAGTAGGAGGAGGTTTCCCATCCTGGGGGAGTTTCAGTATTTCAAAACCCAAAGAGCAAAGTCTTGTACTCTAAATTCACCAGTGAGCTGAGCTAACAAGAACATTTTTTAAATCCTTCACTTTAACTATGGCCTCCTTTCATTCGAATATCTTAGTGTATTTAATGTTAAGATCAGAAAAAATGTTTCATAGGACATCTTTCACACTCAAATTGTTGACCTATGATGTCTCAGCAACTTCCAAAACACTTCTACCTGGAGCTTTTGAAGATGAGACATCCATTCAACCCATTTTTATTCAGCCAAGAGACTCCACAAGAGAATTTTTGTTTTCTGCTAGACTTTATTCTCTGACAGGAGAACTACAGATTGTTAAACTATTGACTGACTCAATTCTGTGTTGCTCCCATGATCATTTTCCATCCTCATGACAGAACTACAAGCATGCCAGGGTGCAGGATGTCCTCTGCAACTCTCCACATGTGTAACTTCACAACAGGTGCTGCCACAAGAGACTTACACAAGAGACTCTCCGGGGCTGATGTAACATCCATCCTGGATAATGCAGCTTTCCTCAGTACCAGGAGACTGAAAAGGCTCTGAAAAAGCCATTGCAAAGCCAGCTTTGATCCATAGCCATGGTCACAGATGTCCACGTTGCACAGATTGGAACTTCTGAGAAACTTCTAAGCAAAGAAAACCCTACAGATCCAGGCAGGTCACAGGCAAACTCACCTGAGGCTCCTCAGGCTGCTGTGTGGAAACAAGGATTGCAGCATCAGAGAAACAGGAATAAGCTGCTGAAGGCCCTTTGAACCAAACTCCCACTCAAAGCCAGACTGTCACCAACTATAAATCATACCAGACATGGATTTATTTGACTGAATCTTAAAAACCTTCAAGGACCAAGATTTCACCACTCTTCCAAAAAATGTATTTTAGTGCTGTACTGTCCTCCTACTGAAGAAATTCTGCTAATGTCCAGTTTCAGTCTCCCAAGATGAAAACTGTAGCCCTTGCCCTCGAATTTGCTCTGAGTTTCCAAATTTCACAATAAGTTTCCAGTTTGTGTTGCTGCATGAGGTTATTCTGCTCCAGGTGCCAGGCTTCACACACCTTACTGAATGTCTTAAGGTCCCATCCACAGGTGTTTTCAGTCCCTCTGGACTGAACCTCTGTTGTTCAGGGTGCTAATCATTTCCCTTAGGTTAGCATCACACACAGGTTTTTAAAATTTGCATTCTCACTGATCACAATGAAAATATTGAACACCACCAATCTTGGGGTACACAACTACTGAGTTTTGGACTGTTGATAACTGTTCTTCAAACCTCATGGCCCAGTCAGTTTTCAACTGATCTAACAGTCTGTTCATCGAAGCTGAAGAGATAATGTATTACATCCATCTTCTCATCTTTTCAGCCAGTCATTTCACCATAAAAAGCAATCAAGCTGGTCAAGAACAATTTACCTTTGGTAAATAAATCCATTCTCACTCTTCCTTGACATTACCATCTTACCATTTGTGTGTTTCTAGGTGGATTCCCAAAGGATGTGCTCCATGAAGAGCAGAGCTTCAGGGGTAGTGGCAAGGCCAACATCACACAACACTTAAATTTATTCACAGATATCCAGATATTGGGGTATGGTCCTGCTGCAAGCACAGCAGTGCAGATGTAATGAGATTAGCTCAGACCCTACAAACAGTTTACTCACAGTAGGACAGACTTGGTCACTTTACTGAGCAGGCTTCTGCAGGGGCTTGGAGCCATGGTGAAATCAGAGTGCCACAGAAAACCTGTCTGCAGTGCCAAAGATGGGCAGTCACTGCTGGAAATGTACCCCAGGTCTCTCTGACAGATGGAGCTCACAGGCTGTTCAGGCTCAGCTTTAGGTATCTCTGGGATGAGAGCACTGTCAAGTCCCAGTTTTAAGACAACAGTCAAAAACAAGGCATTCCCTGAATAGGGTCTGGAGTGAGGTAAAGGTCTGGTGTGGCTTGAACAACAGTTTATAGCCTTCTATAAAAACATACCTTTTTCTATTACTACTGGCAGCAGATCTGACAGAGTTATCTCCTACTTATATTTTATGCTTCCTAATTCCAACATATGATGGCACCTCACTTCCCAATATCCATTGACATTCTTTTGATGTATCTTTTGGACTAGTGCCTAAGCACATTTGCAAATAGTTTAGTGCTCAATTTAAGGCTGAATATATTCCCAGAATTCCTTGGGCAATCAATTATTTATTACTTACAAGTGTTAAGATCAAAAAGAAAAGAAATAGATGTATATTCCACGCTGACAGGAGGTCCATGGGGATTAGAGAAAACAGAAACTTTAATGCTAAATTTGTGTAAAAATGATAAAATGGGGATTCCCTTGTCAGTTAAAAAAAGAAAAGAAAAAAGAAAAGAAAAAAAGAAAATAAATGGCCTGGATTATACAATTATTTTTCTTGCACACTTGAAATGTACCATTAGTTCTCTGCATCACATGGGCAAATTGTGGTTTTTCTTCACCAAGAAATACCAGTCAGCTTGAACTCAGTGCCAGCTACCCTACTAGAGGATACCCTTTTAGCAGTGTGCCTAGGGGAGCATAAATAGCTAATTAATTAAGATACTGATTCACTCCTATTGACAGGCCTAGGATTTGTGTGAATTCTTCAGCAGGCATAGTGCCTGCATGGATTTTATGAAAAACCTGGGGTTTGTAAGGGCATCTACACTCAAGCAAAGGGTAACCCACAGGAGCAGAATTTAGAAAGATCATTCATACTTCATTGAACAGCACTGTAGAAGGCAGAGGATATTTTCACAAGCATGTTTGACTGAGGCAAAATTTGTTTTATTCCCATCAGTGAGGTACGAGGAGAGAGGGAGGTTCACAAGGTCAAACAAAAGACTCCTCCCTCCATGGCTGCAGGTCAGAGCTCAAGTACTCAAAGAGAAACTTCATCTGTAGCCACTGCTGGCTATGAAAGTGGCTTTACAAACCACATGTTCTTCTCTGTAAGTCTTACTTATTACTAACCTGAAACTGTGGCCATAGACAAGCAAGAAATTACCCCTGGCTGGGTCACCAACACAAACCCAGTCCAAGCAAGGGAGATCCAGCAACTTTGCAGTGAGCCAGTGCAGAATCATTCAGGCAGGACAGAAGGAGCTGTGGTATTGTCAGTGCAATGTGGTAAAAAGCAAACATGAAGGGATTTCAGCTCAGGAATACAAGCTCATGAAAGGCAAATAAGAAACCTAGACATAAATACAGGTGAATGGCTACACATAGCAAGTTTATTTCTGCAAGTATGTCTACAAGCTGAAAGGTAAAGCAGAATATCCAGCAACTGGCCATGAAACTATTCCAGGCCAGGTTGGATTGTGCTCTGAGCAGCCTGGTCTAGTGAAATGTTCCCTGCCCATGGCAAGAGGATGGGAACTAGATGAGCTTTAAGGTCCCTTCCAACCCAAACCATGTTATGATTCCATGATCACAAATGCCAGAACTAATAAAGACCTGGACTTGCTGTTTCATGGCTAGCAGTCCAGCTACCAGTGGATTAAATTATTTTCTCTTTGTGGGGTTGTTTTTATTTTTTCAACAAAATTCAGGAACTCTATCAGCTTTTCTGAGGTCAGTGAAATTATAACACATTTGCAATTTAGGTTACTTATTTCTCAAATAAACAGATAAATGAGATACCATAAAGCCCAAATGCATCTAAAGAAAGTGGCAGCTCTCCAGGTAAAAAGAATCAGCCATCTGCTCTAAAAAATAAAAGCAAAAATCTAAATAAAACCCAGTGACAGATCACTTCACTCATTGAGAGAAACTTGGAACTGTAAGTCTGAAATCAGCTCCATGAAACTGGAGGAGTCACACAACAGAGAGGTTGCAACTAATATGATGGCATTCACTATGTGGAGACTCAACACATACTTTAAGTCTTAATTCTTACTACCACTACTACTTCTGTTACTACTATTAATCCTTTTTAGGTCTGCTTACAACTTTGAGGTGGTCTTTAGTTGATAAACCTTTCGGGTTTGAGTACTACTACACAAAGGAGGAGATAAGACTCAACTCAAAACCTTTCTGTTTTATTTCTGGGAGTGATTCTTTTGTGTGATGGCTTTTGGAAGAGTCAATTTGTCACCTATGGAATGAAGGTATTTAAGAGTCTGGACATTAATGAGGAAAACAACAATTGACCTTACTGAAACAGTTTAGTTCAACTATATGAACAAACTGTTTTCAAGCTAGAAGATCTGTTTGGAGCTGGTTTGTGCTGGAATGTCACCCACACAAATCTTGTGAGGGAACATTAAGTGACAATACACTGAAAATGATGAAGCTTATGTTGGAGAAAAATCTCTGTGGCTGGGAAAAAAACCCAATCGCTCAAAGGAGGAAGCATTTACATCCCAGTTTCTAAATTAGATATTACTTAATTAAATATAAAAGTTTGGTGTGTTTTTTTGCAAACATCCTCACACAATCTTTCTTGTCAACATATTGGTTTTCTTCATGCTTTTCCCCTTTTGTTTAAGCTCTTACCCCAGGCCTTGTTCCAGGACAACGTGTTAGTTCTTTAGACTAAAGAACCATCTAAAGTCTAATAATCGAATTCTTGAGACTATTGTAGACCAACTGGCAATTTAAATTTAGGATTTTGCATCTTAAAAATAAATTAAATGTTTATATATACAGTAGACTCAACATCCCTGAGGCACCTGAGCTAGTCCTTCCTTCTCCAGAACCCATCCCAGTTTCTTTCTGCTGGATGAAATTAACAATAGTGAATGTATAAAGAAGCAAAAAAAAATTTAAAACATCAATAAAAAATAATTTTGCAAATCCACTTCAGATACCTTCCTCTCTTGCACTGTCATTTTTCCTCCCAACAATGCAGGTTTTAAACACATGCAGTGGAAAATACAGGATCCCAGCATGGGAGATGTTCAAAATCAAGATTAGGAAATAGGAGTTTTCTCTGGAATACACATTCCATAAAGGCAGAGATGCTCACCCCTGGAGTGTGATCTTCCTGCTCTTAGGAAAGTCCTTGTTCCTGCTGCTCAGTTGCTACACCAGCAGTGCTGGGGCTCCTGGGGCCCCCTCGGGCTCCCCTCGTGCCAAACAAAGGAACACTCATTTTCTGCCTGTAAAAACAGGAGTGCTGGGCCATGGAGACCCTGGATACCATGAGCTACTTAGAGCTGTGCTGCTTTAAGGAGGATTCTGCTGTTTGAGAAGGAAGAGTAAGGGGTGGGTGGGATCCTGTACTCCTGGATCGCCCACTATCACTCAGAAACGCTACAGAAAAATATGAAAGAATGAATCATAAATAAATAAAAATATATAAATAGATAAATAAACCCACCAGCAGCCAAAAAAATAGAGGATGCAATTAAAATAATTTCTCTTTACCAATGGTAAAGAATTTCTCTCCTTACCTATGTTACTGTTTTTCTCTTAAGAAGCAAGATCAATGAAGAGGTTTGCCATGCAGGGAGAAAAATAAACAAACAAAAAAAATAAACATGAACTATTAGAACTACATTGACAGCTTTGATAAAATATTACAAAATGTGGCAAGATGCCAGCAATGCTGACTGCTGATGTGCAATCTGCCTATCAGGGTGACCAGTGTATTTGATTTACACATTTCTAATTGTGATGTACTAACTATTTCAAGCTCTTAAATATCCTTAATATCTTTTTTTTCTGCTCAGATGAGTTCTATGTTTTTAACCTCTCTCTCAAATATTTGCTACTTGATCTCCATTGAACTGTGATACTTCATTTTGCATTAGCCTGTAATGCCAAAGCTGTGTTCAGCTGTGCAGTGGAAGAGCTCCCACAGAACCCTACCGGGACTCTCACAATGGTAAGTGATGAGCCAGGAGTGGGCTTCAGTTGACTGGTATTTATCTGTGCTGTATATTTATGGCTCTGAATTCAACTAGCAATCACTTTTTAAAAATTAGTGCAACATCTTTAATTAGAGGACAAGAGCAACAAAGAACCTATCATTACCAAAAAAAAAAAAAAAAAAATCATGTGGTTGATGCAGTGAGTAATGTCTTTGTCATCACTCTGCTCCTGGGTTAGGTCACTCCTCAGTCAGCTTCAAGGACAATCACTACTAATTAACAAAGCTTTTAAACTCTTCCAGGTGGCCCAGACCACTGAGGTACTGTAAGAATATTCAGATACACAGCTCTTAAAGTTGTCTGTCCTTTATGTTGACTTCTTCCAAAACACAAAAGAAATACAAAGAAGAAACAAATACAAAGAAGAAACTTCCTTCAATACAATGAAACCAAAAGTATTGTAGTTGCATTTTTGTGCCCTCCCCATGGCCATGCAAGTCTTTCCATGCTCCTGATAATTTGGCACGTGTATCCATACACAGAAAAAGACAAAGACTACTCAGGCTGTGCAGAGCAACCATCTCCCTTCTGTACTTTAATGAGCAGAATTAGGACAGGACACCAAAACTAGAGGTTTGAGTTGGGTTAAATCTATCTGATGCCATCCATCTGGAGTTAGTCAAGAGGCAGCAACAGCATGTTTTGTATTGGAGCTCCATATTTTGGGCTTAAAAAGGGTTGAAAGAGTAAATAAACCTAATGCCTTGCATCTGAGGTTAGATTTTTTTGTTGTGGCACGTGCTAATAGAAACTCTTTTGTATAGACAAACATGATTTCTTTGAAGAAGCAGAGAACTCCACCACCAGTTTCTCCTCCTGACTGTAAGGACGTGCAGTATCACCGATAACCTCACTAGACCCGAAGGGATGGTATCACTACTGCTCTTTGATATGCAGATACTGGGAGCTGCTATTCTTATCCTGCTCCCTTTGCATTTAGCCTATGGAAAAAACAAACAGGTTCTCCTGTGTTCTCCCTGTGCCCATCCCTCTTGCCTGCCCAGGTTGCACAACTGCAGTGGACGGGCCGTGGTCCAGGAGGAGCAGGTCCTGCTGCTGACCACAGGTTGCTGACATGACCAAGCTGCTGACCATCAGCTCCTGCCTCAGAGCATCACACACCACGCAAGCCCCGTTCATTCCAGGGACTTCTCAAAAATACTCTAAACCCCTTTTAATTTAAGCCATAATTGATAGCTGGCTTTGGCAAAGAGCAATTTTGCAGGCGTCAAGAGTTTAATCACAGCCACGCGAACGAGCTTCCCTTGAGTCACAGCTCCCCAGTGCCACCAAGGAGCATCCCCTGAGTCACACCAGCCCAGCCACCTGCTCCTTTCCAGCAGGAGCAGAAAAAACCCACACACACCTGGAGAAAGACAAGTCCTTAAAAATAAATAAACAGTTTATCTCTGGGTGGAGGTCAGGTTCTTCTCTCAGGTAACTTGGGACATGATGAGAGGACGTGGTTGTAAGCTGTGCCAGGGGAGGTTTAGGTTGGATGCTGGAAAGAATTTGTTCTTGGAAGGCGTTATTGGACGCTGGAATGGGGAGCTCAGGGAGGTGGTGGAGTCACCGTCCCTGGAGCCGTTTAAGTGTAAGATTGATCTCTGGTTTAGTGCAATACAACATTTAAGGAAAGACTGGACGTGGCACTTAGTGCCGAGGTCTGCTTGGCATGGTGGCGTTCAGTCATAAGTTGTACTCGATGACTCCAGAGCTCTTTTCCAAACTACTTGACTCTGTGATTCTCCCGGCCGTGTCCCAACACGCGTACGAGGGTCGAGCGGGTGGGCGGCCGTGCATTGAGCCTGAGGCGGGACTCGAACCCTTGACTCCCCAGCCCGCAGGCTCCTCCCCGCGCTCCCGGAGGGCCGAGCCGCGCAGGCGCAGAGGGCGCGGCCGGGCGGGGGCGCTGCAGGGCGGCGGCGGGCGCGGGGCCGCGGGGCCGCCATGGGTGACGCGTTCGGCGGGGCGGAGTCGGGCACGCAGGTGAGGCGCGGCCCCCGCCCCGCTCCCCCCCCACTCCCCGCAGCCCCGGGCCCGGGCACACGGGCGGGGAGAGCCGGGCGAGGCTGTAGCCAGGGGAAAAGGGGAGCGCCGAGCCTCCTCCTCCTCCCCTCACCCCACGGGCGGGCGCGGGGGAGCCCCCGCGGGGCCTCCTGAGGGGGGCGGTGCGTGAGGGAGGGAGGGAGTTCCGCCCCCGAGAGGCCGCCGGGGGCTTTCCCGCTGGATTTCCCTCGGATCCGGGAGGGATCGGGGTTCCCTGGGGCCGTGTTCTGCCTTTGTGTCGGGATGCGGGTGGATTCCTGCCGTGGGCGCTTCTTGGTTCGCGTGTCTCGATAATTCTTTTATAAATATTCCCTTCGCGCTCCCTTCCCAGGCATTGGAGGGGATGCCTACGGAAGGAGACCTGTGAGGAAGGTTTTCTTTAAAGGTTCGGAGTTGACGATCTTAAAGGTTTCTTCCTACTTTATGATTCTGTAAATAAACACTTTGTAAAGTGGAATTGCTTTCCTCCTCTTGGGATAAAAGAGGTTTGAGTTTTGGGATCTTCTGTTGTTTTATTAGGTTTTTTTCCCATTTCTCGATGTTTTATTTGTTAGAAACTTCCACTTTCGATCAGCAACTTAATTGCTTGGAGATTTGTGTGTAACTATACTGGAACATGCTGAATAGTTCACGTAAAACAGAAAAGTCTGATAATATTTATTGTTAAAACTCTGTGTGAGTTTTTAGTGGGACTTGGGCTTTTAAGCACATTTGACACTGTAAAAAAAAAAAAATACTACCAGATGTCCACTATTGGCAAATAGACACGAATTAAGGACGTGAGCTGTGCTCTTTGTCCAAGGGGTAAGTGCATTTATTTGTCCACATGAGTGGTGCTGACAGGGAATGCTCATGGCATCAACTGCCTGCAGTGGATGGATATCCAGCCTGGAAAAAAGGAGGAGTTGGAGACCAATGGGTTAAGAAAAGTCAATGTATGAATGCAGAATGTCCAGACAAAAAAAAAAAAATGGTAAAAGGACTTGAAACAGAAAACACTTAATTTAAACCAATACTTCTTTAAATAGTCTCATGCATAAAGTCAGATTTTACTGAGTTATACTGAGACCGTAGTATTGTGCTTTTATTATGGAATATAATTAATACAACAAATTAGAACTTCTTGCAAAACACCTTTGGTTTATCACAATAAAAGTAATGATAAATGGCTTGCATATGTCTTCATGCCCAAAGTTTACAAAAGCTCAATCAGAGTGGTTATAGTGGTTGAGAATTAAATTTTGTCTAGTACTCGAGATAGGTTTGTATGTGTAAATAGCCTGTAGGTTAGCTCACAGCCTCTACCAGAGCTGGAGTATTTAATTTGAATTTCTTTAACATTTTAATGAAGTAATCTCTCATTCCTGACAAGACCTATGTGTGTGCTTGCAGTGATGCACAGCTCTGTTGGAACCAACGGAGTCCGAGCATGTCATGCATTAGTTGGTGGGACTGTCCATATGCATATTTGTTTATTAAAAGGAAAATAAATTATAAAAGGCATAGCTGAAATATTTGAGTCCCATCAGCTTCGTCATTATTGACATTTATCCCAGCTGTTGCTGAACTTTTGCTGTACAGCTTATTCTCTCCATGTAACTGCACATCTCTGCAGTTTCTTGCTGGCATAATTACATTTTCAAATACCTAAGAGTGAGGAGCTACCTCTAGCAGGTTGCTAAAGGGGGGTGCTTTGTGTAAAAAAAAATGAAGAGAAGCTTATGGAGGAAGAATTGAGCACCTACACTTCAGGTATAGAATCAAAAGTTTCTAATATGGGATTTGAAATTGACTTGGGATTTTTTTCTAAGCTCTTCCCACTCCAAGGGTCTCTCTAGGGGTGCTGTCTGTCCCTCTGTACATTGTGTGTGACAAAGCTTGGGACACCTGACGTGCACCCTCCAGATTACCATTTACATGCAGGAGATTTCTCCCCCTCTCATATTCCAGAAGAACACGAGGAGGCAAAATGGGAAAGCCTCCCCTGGAGCAGAGCCAAGGTGGCTCCCGCTGGATTTGGAGCAGCCCGTGCTGTCCCTGTGTAACGTGGGCAGGGGTGAGGGATGCCTGTGTAGTGTCGCAGCTTTGCTTCCATCACTTGTGCTGCACTGTGGACAAACCTTTGTGAGAGCTGAAGGAAAATTGTTGGCTGTTTCTGCCAGGAACCCCGTTGCTCCCAGCGTGGCACTAATGAGGCAAGTGCCTTTGGAGATTCTGCTTCAGAACTCGGAAGTAAATACAAGCTTGATAAAAACACAGGTGTGCTATCATCAGCAAATTACCATAAATTACCTTCATGAGCAGTGCTTAGAGAAAGCACCTGTAGTTATTTAAAATTAATCCATAAAGTTGTCATTTAAATAATGACAGATTCATATTTAAACCATAGTGATCAATTTACTCTCTCTCAGTAAACTTAAAGAGTTGATGGTCTAAGAGGACACAGGAGCTTACTGTTCCAGAAAAAATAAACTGCAGAGGATATATTTGTTAATGTACAAATTAATTTAGGAGCAATGTGTGTGTTTAGGCCAGCAGTAGTTGTGACTGCTGGCCCCAGCGGTGCCCATCATCGAGCCCCTGTTATCCCTGTGTGCTGCAGCAGTGCTTCCTCTGCTGAGAAGTGAAGAGCATCAGAACGCAGCAGCCTGTGGTGGTTTTCCTCTTTCCCTCAACTTGCACTGCTGACAAAGGGGTGAGGGATTCCTGGTTCTCCCCAGTGGGTGCAGCCTCTCCTCGCTGGTGGCCAGGCCCTGGCAGCAGAAGAGCTGCACATGCAGGGCCTGCCAAGGCCCTCTTGGTAGTTGGGAGCTGCTGGTTTATGTGCCCCAAGTTAATTCCTGTATTCTTAAGTATGTGTGTCCACCTGCATTTTTGCTTTATCCAGATCATGGAACCCTGCTGGTTCCCAGGAGTTCACCATGTGTTTTGTGCTGCACAAATGTGTGAATTGTAATGGGAGGATTTGCTGATCCAGAGCAAGGTCAATTTGAGTGTTTTTTTGGCCCTTCAGAGGATGAGTCAGAAAACTCTCCTGGATAGGTGTGAAGAGGCCAAGGCAAACACATTGACATTTTGTTAATGGAAGGGACTCTGAAAATGTCAATGAAAATGTCACACTTAGATTCCCATTGTGACCACTTGAAGCAAATTCAGGACCATTTAATGGAGTTTTATTTTACTCTTAAAGGCAAACACATGCACACACAACTGTTTAAAGAACTTTTAAGATGATTCAGAGCAAGTGTTGCTCATGGATATGACAAGGAGGAAAGCAAGAGAAGGCAGCAGTTGTTTGAAGGTGTGTGCTCCCTGGTCTTTTGGTCTTGAAGATGGGATAAAACTGAACAGGATTTGTTTTGTTCAGATCTCTAAATGACAGATGGGTGTCTTGGAGAATGTAGTATTTGGCACCAGAGCAGGTGCTCTGGTGACACTGAGCATCCCAATAATGTCCTTTCCCATGTGTGGGAATACATGTAGGGAATAGCAGATCTAGTACCGGGGAAAATGTTCATTCTTGCTTTACACAGTGTGCCAGAACTAATAATAACACAGGTTTTGTGAATACCTGCCTGCTTGCTATGCAAATACTTCTCAATTTAAGAAACTGTCCATGGTCTTTGAAGTAATTAGTTTTACAATGGACTTATTTTATGAGGGGCTTTGGAGAACTTGCTTAACAAATTCAAGCTTGCTTTGGAAAGTTCTTGCAGAACCACTGGTGACTAATTACTTTTGAACATTCTTAATCCATACTGTGTTTGAACAAGTAACTATGATATAATAGGATTGTAGCCCAGAGGAGTCCTGTGTAACTTCTCAGGTGAAATGCACATGGTTTTACTTAGAAATGCTCAGAGAGGCTGGCTCCGGGGATTGTTGATGGGCAAGGTTTCACTCTCAGCCAGTGTTTTTTTTTGGAGGTGATGGTTGTTACAAATGATGTTCTTTCCCTTTGTTCTTTGGAATGGCAGCACTGCTGGGTAATGGAGGTGATCCCTCTCACTAATGTCCCTGAGCAGCTTTTGCTTTTTAAACTTTATTTCTCGTCCTATCTCCAGTCCTCACTGCCACTAGAATCTGTGTGCTTGTTGTTTGTAAAGCTGGGACCTTCTGTTGCTGTAGTCCAGACTATACATTTCCATATGTATTTATGAAAACACTTTTAAAATCAGGCTAATCTTTCAATAGGGCTGTCATGGAAAACTGTCAGTTTTTAGAATCCTTTAAATTTATGTCCTGAGGTTCATTATTTAAAATTAACAGCATGGCTCTTTGTCTTGTCTTTAAAAGCTGCTTGCACGACTTGAAGGCAGAAGTTCTCTGAAGAATCTTGAGCCTTGTCTGTTCACTGAGGAAGGATCTCCTGTTCATGGTAAAAATGTGTCTTCATCCCATTTATGGAAAAATGCTCATGTAGAAGTATTCTCAGAGATAAGCATACAAGTAAATTATTTTGCTTTAGATCAGAATTCTAATTGTTGATGTAGTTCAATGCAATCTAGATAAAATGGAGTAATGCAAAGTCACACTTCCAAACAATATTAAATAGGCCTCTAAATCTGTGCACATCAAAACACAGGTGTAGGTGAGTAAATACCAAGCATGTTGGTCAGTGTCAGTAGTTTTCCAGCAATTTGTTCTAGAGTCTGTCATTAAACCTCTTTGTTTGTTTTTTTTAATCAGTGGTCTAGACAACCACCACAAAGTCATAACTGCAGAAATTTGCAAAGAACATGAGGTTCAGTAAATAGCAGAGAGTTCATTGATACAGAGTTGTCTGGGCAAATTAGGATAAGGAGCATGAGCAAACGAAGCCAAGTCATCAGGCCATTCCGTCTTGACCTGAACAATCCTAAGTATACTTAGAATAGAACTTCATAAACAATTCCATTATGGCCATAGGTACTAATTAGTTGAATGAGTTCACAATGCAGGATCAACATGGCTCATGGAGACCTTCAGTGAATGAACGAGAATTTCAGATTGGAGAACTGGGGTAACCTTTCAATGACACCAGTACAAGAAATTTTAAGATCAAGGTTGGTTGGATATTTTAATGAAAGAAATTAGTGAACTAAACAGAAAAGAACACATTCTTCAGGAAGTTAAACTGATTTTCCAGATTGTGTGAAATTTCATGAATTTCACGATGGAAGAGACAACTCTGATTACAAAGGACTAAAAATATATATGAAAAAAAGGCATATGAGTGGCAAACAGTGAGGATCAGTGGTGAGGTACTACTGTTGTGGAATTTATGTGTGAGTGAGTGGATTTCATAGGGCAAGTATGTGGCTTCAGTGGTTAGCAGCACACTTATCTGCAGTTTGAATTCCCACAAATATGGAATGTTCAGAATAAAGAGCAGAAAAAGCAATGAAAAGAATCAGGATAATTGGATGAGAGATGATGCTTAGTCTTCAAACACAGTCACTGTGAGACCCTTTGTGTATTGTTTTTCAGCACTAGAAAACACACGTGGGCTTTAGCAGTACATGATTCCTGCCCTGAAAGTTTCCAGTGTGACATAACAATGATAAAGGGTGGAGAAATACTGCTAAGCCAGTGCAAGTAGAGCACAGAAGAATATTTAAATACTCTCGTTTCTGAACTGCTGTGTTACTCACAAGAAGAATTAAGGACCAGGAGTGAAATTAGTGTATGCGTCACAAGACTCTCAAATTCTTATTTTTTTTAGAAAATGAGATATTAATGTATTTTTTTCAAAACATAAATATTAAACAATCTTTTAGTCTGGATGTTTGGTATTTTTAGTCAACTTTACACACAACAAAAAATGTTTGAGACTGAACTGGCTATGTACTGGTCAAACAGATTTTAAGGTGTTTTCTTGGGGATCACTAACTGCCCTTGCTGCAGTCCATAGTGTTACATAATTTCATGTCAAATGATCTGCTTTGCTCTTAAAGCTTTATAGGTTGTTCATGTCTGTCTGAAGACTGTTCCAGAACCTCAGTTCTAACATGGCTGGAAACTTTCTAAAATTCATCACTGGTTTCTCTGTGCCAACAGAGTCATTGAGCTTTTGAAGCACTTGTATTTTTCTTCTGCTTCCAACAAGTGGTATCAATTATTACCCATATTGGTCATGCTTTTTGGCTGACATTAATGAAGCTGCCTAACATATTAGCACAGCCCTTTAGCTGTATATATATAAATGGACTTCACCTTTTATTGCATTTTTGCTTTGTCTTTTAATACCACAGTATTCATGTGAGGCCATGTGTTATTTTGATGTGTGTTCCCATTATTCAGTCCTAAATCCCTGTTGAAGGCCTACCTCTCCATTTGTCATGAACTTGACTTTTAGTGTGTCACTGTGGAATTCTGTAATAGGTTGCCCATGAAGTCAATACTGAACAGCTCTTCATCTAAAATGCTGTGATTAAAGCAATGCAAAGACCTAAATTATTCATTTTTTTCAAACAAATGCATGAAGTTTCAATAAACTTTACATAAAGGTTACATTTTAGTTAAGTGTTCATAACTTGCATGTCAGGGTACTGTAAAATAGGGACAGGTAATATAGGTATTAATGTGATACTCTAACCACTGCTTCTAATTATGATGGACTTGCATATTTAAGAGCACATAAGTACATTAATTACATACCATTTAAGCTCTTCTGGAATGGAGGAAAAGTGACACAAGCATTAAATAATCTTCCACTATTGCCAGTCATATCTCCCCTGTGCCACTGGCATGAAGGTGTGGGTGTCAGTTTAAGGCTCTGATGTTCACCAATTGCATGACACCCAACATTAGCTTGGAATAAATATTAGGCCTTTCTACTTCACTTATAAATGGTATAAATAATAGTGACAGCTTCTGCACAGTATTGTAAATGACCAGCCCAGGAACTTCAAGGTAGCCTACAATGTAAAACACAAAGTTATTGCTGAGTGTTCCAGCAGCCTGTTTGTATCTGCAGTGTCAGAAAATAGTTTAACCCGCATTTTCAGGTGGATTGATTACAGACAAAAATAAGGCTCTTCTCATTCAAGACATAACACCAAATTGATGACCGGGACTGAAAACAGTGTTTCAGTTAAAAATATATTAATCTTACATAAATATTTACATTTCTTCAGCATCATTTAGTTTAACCTGCATGCCCATTCATAGGAGGGGACTATTATTCTCTTTAGTCTGCCCATAATGAGCCAGTTCTGGCTGCCCTGAGCCAGGCAATGTGTTCAGGGACTCCTTAAAACCTAACTCTTGGATACACTAGTGCTGAATTTCATGTGAAATCACTCTACTCATCCATCTCCATCTGTTAAATCTTCACAAACTTAAGTTTTTATTAACCAAATTAGTTTGTCTTCTGCATGTTTTGCCAAGCTAATGGAACATTCATCTACTGATACGTTTAATGTCTGCCAACACCAATTCTAATAGAAAAAATTCCCATTAACTTTCTTCCATGTTAAAGTGCTGTTCCTGCTCTCCCTCTCAGCCTGTTCTCATCCTGTGACATATCTTTTTACTAATCCTCCTTTCAAAGTTGTTTTGACATTAATGGATGATGCTAGTCGTGATCACTCAGTTTCTTCTGTGACCTACTGTCAGCGTGTCAGAGGCTTCTTGAAAATGTTGCTGGCCTCACTTCCTTCTTTGCTGTGTCATGGCTTGTCCTCTCTGATCCAGAGAAATGAATTTCCCCCCTTATCTTACTGTAACAGCCTGGTTGCTAATTCAATGAAGCCCAACATTTATAGATGTTGCTATAAATGGCTCCTGTTTTGCACCCGTTCTCCTTGTGGGCAGCCTCTTGGATAATCAGGAAGACACAGAAATCCCCAGCTCTCTTGAGGTTTTCTTGCAGTCCAAGCTGTTACTGCCTGCAGAGTAACTCCAGTGTCTTGGTCCAACTACCAAGGCAGCTATGGGTCTCTTTCAGCAATGTTGAACAAACTTTGAGGGGTGCTTGGCTGTCTTGCTGTTCAAATTTTAAACCATCCCCACAAAAACCTCTGAGAATGATTTTTGTCATTCAACTTAGAATTTTTACTTAAAGAAGTTTTATTACTTCTGCCAATAAAAAAACCCTCATCCACTGTCATTCTGTAGCACACAGACACCCTGCTAGAATGTCTTCAAATGGAAAAAGTGAAGCATTTATTTCCCAGAAGAATTTTTGAACCCAGCAGGTCATATTTTGCTGTAAAGGCAGGTGAAGCAGTATTGCCTGTTGGCCCCACTCCGTTACTGCTCTGGATTCAGAAATGCCAACCAGGGTGACCGAAGTTTTGTGTCACAGCCAGTGGCAAAAGATACACTTTGCTCCTTATCAAGAGCAGCCTCACACAATTGTTCTAAAATACTGCAAGAGACAAAATAGGAGGGAATGACCTACCCAGCACTTTAGGAGGAGCTCTTGCAAGCTGGTATCTCACCCTGCCAGGGTGTGGTTGTGTCTCTGGCACAGGCTGTGTGACAGCAGAGCCACTGGCTGCAAGTGACAGCGTTGGGCACTGTGACCTCTGCACAGGAAGAGAAAATGCAAACTTATGTCCCAGGATGTGTAGTTATCTTTCATCTCAGAAGTGAGGGAGCCATTCAGAACAGCTTAATAAGGGCTCGGGAGACAATCAAGCTTTTTAATAGATTTCAAAGGATCAGAAATTCATATAAATGATATTTCTGAGTGTCACTGAAATGGACAGACTTGTCACATCAGGTGTAAATTGCTTTTAACACTTGCAAAGGGAGAAGAGCTTGGTTTCTTCTCTGCCATCTTGCTCCCCTGATCCCAAACTGCATCTTGACATTGTAGGCACTTGTGAATGAGGACATCCTCTGGCAGCTGAGCAGTGACTTGAAAAACCCTGTTAACTCAGGCAGGCACAAACATGTTTAAGGAAAGTTGCAGTTAATTCTCTACTCTCACATCCCCCTATGGAAAGCTGTCAGGCCATTTGCACTTGCCCAGGCCGTGGAAATCTCTCACCTTTCTGCAATTACAGTAGTGTGATTCTCCTTACTGCATGTGGTTACCCTTCTGCCTATAAAATCCAAAATGTCATAAATAAATAATCCCATTCCCAAAATTAGAAATTTATAAAGAGCAGCTAATAAATTAACTTCTTCTAGGGTCTTGCTCTGATACAAGACATCAGAAGACTTCGGATAAGGCTTTAGAGTATCTTGCATTCACATCCAACAAAAGAACTGGTTTCCTAATGAAGCGTAATGCTGTTTTTAATTAACATTTTAAATTTTTATTATACGTATTTTATGACCCACATGGATGAGGCAATTAGGCTGAATCCTTTTATGAACAGAGATCCTTTGCTTCAGACAGAGGCCTTGCCTGGAGTTGAAGGAATCCCTGAGTCTCCCTTGTCAAAAGAAGTAGTTTCACATTATTATCACCACAGGAGAATATAAGTGCTAAATAAACTTACTGGTGTTCTTTCTCTTCACCAGTCACAGATCCCTGTAGGAATCTTGTGACATGCAGCATGTGGCATCTATGTCAAGTGACCTCTAATATGTCAAATTTTTTTTTTGTTTTGTCCTCTGCTTTGTTATTTCTTGATTGTGTGTGCATAGTATAGATGGTTTCTTAGCCACTTTTGTGTAGCAGCTTCCTCTTCTGCCTTTATCTGCCTGTAATGATAGAGATGAAATCCAGTTGCCAACCTTTTCTTGATGGAAGTCTCCTAGATGGTGCTGGCAGAGGCTTTCAACCTTTGTTCACGGTTGATTAACTTCACTTTAGAGGCCTTTCTTGAAAATGAAATATCTGTTGGTGGATACTAACCAGGATTTAAACTGTTTATGAATGTTGATTAAAATGCATTTCCCAATTTGTGGAATAGTGAATACTGGTTCAGAAAACACTGAGAACCAACTCTGGGCTAGAAATGCTCTTACCTGACAACATGCTGCTTTGTTTTTGAACAGGAGATGTTATTGAATTCCATGGCCCAGAAGGGACAGGAAAAACAGAAATGCTTTATCACCTGCTGGCCCGCTGCATCATTCCCAAAGCACAGGGAGGACTGGAAGTAGAAGTCATGTTTGTTGACACCGATTACCATTTCGATATGCTCCGGCTGGTCACCATTCTTGAGAACAGGCTGCCACAAGGGACAGAAGAAATGATAAAGCAGTGCCTGGGAAGGCTCTTCCTTGTGAGCTGCAGTAGCAGCACTCAGTTACTCCTCACTCTCTACTCTTTAGAAAACCTGTTCTGTGCTCACCCCTCGCTCTGTGTTTTGATTTTAGACAGTTTATCAGCTTTTTATTGGATAGACAGAAGCAATGGAGGGGAGAGTCTTACCTTGCAGGAGATGAACCTGAAGAAATGTGCTAACTTCCTTGAAAAGCTTGTGACACAGCACCACTTGATCCTCTTTGCAACAACACAGACACTAATGCAGAAATCTGCAAACTCTGCAGAAGGCTTTTTACCTTTAAAACTTCGACATGAAACTGATACAGACTACAGACCATATCTCTGTAAATCATGGCAGCAAATGGTAACACACAGGATGTTTTTCTCTAAGCAGTGTAATTCTGGCAACAGCACTGTTTTTACTGTAGTTTCTTGCCACCTCAAAAGAAACCAGATAGTAAAACGTTCATTTAGTGTTGCAGAATGTGGAGTTCAGTTTTAACATCTGTTTATTTTGTAAACATTTATCAAATCCTGGTGCTTAATGCCTGATTAGGTCTAAGTACCTTCTCATAACTTTTCAGCTAGCTGGTTGCTGCTGGGTGATTAATAATAGTTGTCACCATTTTCTTGAAATTCAGTGAAGGGCAGGGAATGGTAAAATTTTTTAATTACTTCAGCAATTCCATCCAAACTATAGAGGACTGTTGACATTATTTGTTTGTGCTTAATCAAGAAAATAGTAACAAAAGACACATTAAATCCTGGAATCCTTCAGCATTCTAACCTATGTGGCCAAAGGCCTGTTGGAATTTCTGGGTCTTACCCCTCTTCCAAGCTGCAGAAGTAGAAGCCTACTTGTCTGTGGCAGAGGTTGCAAAGAGGCCAGAGTTCACACCGTATAAACATTGGCCTTGGTTTATTCCCTGCAGCTTTGGGCATAAGAAATGCTGATTTTGCCTGAAGATTAATTTTCACAGCCTATTAAATAGTGGTGATCCTGACTGCTGCTTCTCCTGGCTCTCAGCCTCTCCATCTCCGGAGAGGAGCAGGGATTGCAGGTGTTCTGACCCTTACAAATGTCTGACCCTGAAGAATCTTCAGCTGTTAAAGAAATAGAGGCCTGGTTTCCATAACTGAAGGAAAAGTGAAGACCCAGCTCTGAGTATCTGTGAGTGCTGTATGCAGCAAATAGTTCAGTTTTTGGCAATAATTAAGTGCAAGTTACGTGTTATTTTGGGAGTGGAGGTTGTTTTTTTGTTGGTTTTCATTTTTTAAAATGATGCACAGACTTTTTTCTCTGCCTTTCCTCATTATTCCTTCCCACTTCTTTCCCTTCCCCAGTCTCTCTAAGAAATCCAGGAATGCCACGCCTCTGGTCTTTACCAATATGTATTTGCCACATGTAGAACATTTGTGTGCAGGATTTGGCATGTAACATGTTGCAATTCTGGCAAAGAACATTCAGAACTTACAAGAAATGCCCTACAGTTCTGGCAAAGTATACCACATTATTTATGAACCTAGAGTGCCCTTTGAAAGCTTCAAAGTACTTTACAAGAAAGAAAATTGCACACAGTACATTATTTAATACAAAAACTTACATTAGCTTACAAATTCAAATTACTCAAACAAGGGGGAAATACTTCTCACAGCAATGTTTGTTCAGTCATGTTGCACAGCACGTTTTATAGTTTAGATTGAAGAGATTATTAACAAAAATGCATATTAATAAGAAGTATCTAGCTCAGTATCTTTTTGAGGAAGATGCCTAAAAAACTCTGTTGTGAGACACTTACCTTTGAATTTCCTGACTTCTGAAGCAGTTTCTTCAAGCTGAATGTATGTCTGGAATCCCATCTTTGTATAGTTCAGTTACCCTCTTGGTTTCCACTGTGTCTGTTCACAATGAGTTCAGTTTAATTATTCTTTCTGTGGGACAATTTCCTTTTTTTACTTCTTCATGCCATCAGTTCTTTTACTCTGACACATCAGCAAACTTTGCCTTTTCAACATCTCCCCAGAGCTGCTGATTTTATAGAATGTCACTTCATTTGTGTTTTCTCATCCAACAGCACCAATATGTATTTTATTTCAAAACCTGCATAGGTACACAAATACATGAAAAAAAAATACAAAAATCATTCAGCCTAGAGTGGACTCAAGTTAGATAGTTTACCATGAGTAGACACTTCCATTATGAATTATGATAAAGGGCATCATTGAATTTTTTCGCAAAAAAGAATGGGAAATTTCAAGTAGAACTAGAGAACTTTAAAATCTGAAAATTCTAGGACTACATAATTTTTAAAAATTTTTTTCTACTAGAAAAAATCGAAAACAAAGAGCCCCCCTTTCCATTGGAGAATGCAACTCCACTGATGATTAACTTCTTAATAAAATCATACTTGCTAAAGAATATGCTTGAGAAAAAAAAACAATGGATATGTTCTGGCATTCCCAACTGGAAAAAAAGCTTTTATATTCTTCACAATGTAGTTTGTATTTTGCATTGTACTATGAAAGAAATGCCTAAATTGAAATAAAGCCAAAGTTCTATTTGATCAAAAAGCACCTCAGGAAATTTTGAAATTTCCCAGTTTTATTTTTACTTTGAATGCAGACAGATTTTTTTAATTCTCTGGTAATTGTAATATTCATGCTCTGCACATTTGTTTTAGCTGTATAGCAAGCCCAGATTTCTGAGGTGCTGAGCATCTGCATATCCCTGTAATGCTGCAGGAGGGATAGGCAGTGCATAATCTGGGAGTTCACTGACCTCCTCCTCTGCCAAAATTATGCCATTTGGAAAAATGAACCTTTAGGATACAAGTCTCAGAAAGATGCAGTGATAAAGAACATGGAAAGCAGCAATTTTGTTTGTACCTTAATGCTCTGTGGCTATTAAACATGGGGTTTGCCATTTTTTAAGTGGACAATTTTCCAAATTTTGTACTGATTGTAGTTATTGGAGACTGCAGTCCATCCTTGTGAGCCAGGAACAGTGTATGAAATGTAGCATTATATCTGGAATATTCTGCTTAATGCAGATCCTCCTCTTTCACCCAGACCTGAGGTACCACCCTGTCTCCAGCCCACTGTCTCACCTGGGCTGCCCTGAGCTGCTGCAGCTCAGTCTCCCAGGGAGGAAGCACATTTCAGGTTAGTAGGTCTGGTTTAAATCAGCCCTGCAGAAGAGCGTGGAATACACATATTCCTGAACTCTGATTTAACGTATTTCTTAGAAATGAAAATCCTTTCATGTCAGTGCCATTGTTCTTCAGCTCAGGGTGGTATTATTAAGGCTTTTGTAGACACAGGAACTTTTTACATTCCTTAGAATTTTGTTTGTTGTTTCATATGCAACATGGAATTAAAGCAGCAAGCTTGAAATAAAGAGGAACTAGTTCACCCTTTCCCCCATTCTTTTCATAATGAGAGGGCTTCTTAGCAAAACCAAATTAAGGTATTTTGCAGGTTTTCTATTTATTTTCTACTATACTGGTATTTCTATAAACACCTGGAAAGAAAATGTTGAGTTTTATATTCAGTTAAAAGTTCTTTGTATTCCTAGGCTTTTTATAGAGCAAATAAAATACAAATAACAGTTTGCTTGGTTTAAGTTTGCACTAGCACATAAAATTCAAGTTTGTTTTTTCTTATATAACTAATCTCAGAAACTTAATTTTTCCTGGAGTTTGGAAATGGCAGAAGATAAATGTTCTCCTGTGGAAACATACCTGCAATGGTATTTTTGCTGGAGAGTAAAGGACAGAGGAAGAAGAAATACCACTTTGATGGCATCTGTATAGAAGCCTTGGACTCTGTCTGAAGAGGAACATGACTTTTTACTTTTCTGTGCCTGCTCTAATAAAATGTCTCTTGAACCTCTTTATTCAAATGTACTTTTGATATGCAAATACCCTACTGGGGCAATGGGCAACATCATTTTGCCATCACCAAGCCTGATGTCAGACTCAACACCCACCTCAGCATAAAGCTGTGCCACAGCACCAAACTCCAACTGGTGTAGGAAATTGCAGTGAATTCTCCCCTGTGTAAAAGCTGCAGACAGGTGCAGTGTGTCCAACAGCTACAGAGTAGCACAGGAGCCCTGCATTTTGTAAAGAAGAGGAGGCACTGGAAGGGCTTGGAAGACTTTGGCCATGGAAAAAAATTTCAGAAGGTAAAGGAGCATGAGTACAATGCATGTGCATGATCTGGATGGAGAACTGATGCTCTGCAGCAGTCTCTGAAATCAAAGGTCTGGCTGTCCATGTGTGAGAGAAGACAGCAGAATGACACTGGGCTGTGAATAACATGGAGTGAGACAAAAGGGCCCATGAACTTCACTGACCTGTCTGGCATGGCAGTACTTACAAAGAGCAGGTTGACTAGAGTGGGCCTGTATGTTGTTCCCACCTGGGAATATGGATTCCACTATGTAGATGCTTTATAGCTTATTTATAATGAAAATATAAAACTGCTGCTCTGGACCCAGGAGGAATTAAATGTAAAAACAGACTTTTTATTTTATGTTAGGGTTTTTTTCCCCTCCAGCTCTAGGCACCTTCCCAACAGTCAGCACTTCGCTCCAGAGCACTCTTGCAGCTTTCTGTGGTGGGAGCAAGTTTCACTGAAGGTGAGTCCTTCTCTCCTTTGCTGAGGGTTTGTGGGTTTATGTGTACTCTTTATTACTAACGCAAACTGGGCTACCCCGACAGGGAGGCTTGAACCCATATGACACATCAGTTAAGTGGTAAGTAGCTGTAGAGGCTCGATTCTGTTGGCAATCAAGAGTAATGTCACATTTGAGTAGATGATTTTGAAGAAACAGGGCTGTGACTTCGTTTGGGAAAAGTCTGGCACTCTTCCCTCTGCTTTCCCACCCTGCTTTGCATCGTGCCCCAGCCAGCTGGTCCTTGTACCTGTGTGGGCCCCAGTGCTCCAGGAGAGCGGTGACAAGATGTCACCGCCTTGCCAAATGCTGGTGAGCAGCCATGTTTGCATCTTGGCACTCTCGTTCTGCAGGAGTTGGCACAACCACTAGAGTTAATTTAAACCTTTTGCCAGGTTTCTTTCTCATACATCTCGCTGGGCCTGTGCTAAAGACCTCCTAGCTGTGGGGGAGATAGGAAAAAGAAGAAATCTTGGGGTTTGAATATTAAGGACAAGATTTTAGGCCATTGCTCCAAAAAGAGGCTAAGCAAGGCTGTGAGGTTCCTGCAGTGGCAGACAGAAATCAAGGCCCCAAAGGTGGCTTGGTAAAGGTCAAGGAATGGACTCTACATCTCCTGTCAAGGGATGAATAGGAATTTTGATGTAGAATATCTGCAGTCTCATGCTGCTGATGGAGAAGACCATGCTGTGGTGGGCAGTGCTGTATCTGAGGCACACCTCAGGCTCCATCACTGACATTCTGTCTCCATCCCACTACCTCTGTGAGGAGGGAAGTGAAAGAGGAAGAGGTTGAGAAGAGGGGAGGCTGTTTGGGAAACTCCTCAAGGCTTTGCTGGGGTATGGGAAACAGGAGAGTCAATTGTCATCAAAAGCTGGCAGGCAATGGGCTCCATTTCTCTCCAGAGCCTGTAGAAAAAGGCCCATAGTAGCAAAGAATGGCTTAGCTAAAACCAGCACACTCTCAGAAGGTCAGGGGGTTGCAGGAGCAGCCTGCAGGCACCATGAAGAGGAAAACCTGGCTGGAGAGGAGACACCACCAGAGCTGCTGTTGTGCTCCTCTGAATTCTGTGAGCATGTCCTGGTGGACATACTGCCACTGGAAGTTCATGTCACAACTGGAGATGGGACACCATTCAACCTCTTCCGGGAAGCAAGAA
This sequence comes from Emberiza elegans, assembly GCA_024865655.1. Taxonomy (NCBI): domain Eukaryota; kingdom Metazoa; phylum Chordata; class Aves; order Passeriformes; family Fringillidae; genus Emberiza; species Emberiza elegans. The sequence continues at coordinate 10,477,581 of JALJVW010000206.1, read as the reverse complement.
ACTGATGGGAGGCCACCCTGTCCCCATGGCTGCTAAGCAATCTTGCCCATGATGAAGAGCATTCACTTACAAGGTCATGATTAAACTTTCCCTCATCCTTTATTTTAATGCCTTAACTTAGTGGCTCTGCAGTAATACTACTGGCACTGCTTGCATTTCAATTACCATATGCATCAGTGGCACTTTTTTGACAATAAAATCACATTTCGTGAAATTATACAGGTGCTTGTATTTTCACCCATCAGAAAAAAATGATGCTTTAAAAAAAATTTATGAATCCCCTAAGCAAATGCTAGAGACCAGTTGCATAGGCAATGAAGTTACAGAAGCCGATGGAGGCAGGAATTTGAATAGCCCACGCAGTCAAAGGAAAGGGCTCACCATCTTTAAAATCCATGGAGGCATTCCAAACATGATTATTCTGCAATCCTGTTCACAACAAATCTTGCAGACTGACACTACATGCCCCTTCCCATTGATTGTATGGCCTGCACAAGCACTCTGAGCCTATTAAGCCTGAAGTCCCTGCTGCAGATAATAACTTAGACATTTCAGTCCCTCGAGCAGACACAAAAAAGTACTTACCAGCACAGTTGTCAATTTTGTGGAAATATCCTGTGGGATTCCATAAGTATCCTAACAACTGGCTGAGCTCTTTCCTTTGCTCCCACAGGTGTGGTTAAATCAAGGAGCAGTCAGTGCTAGCTGGAGGCAGGCAGGACTCAGCTGCCTCGTGCCTGCCAGAGAGTGTCCGTGATCCACTGCTGGCTGCTAAATGCTCAGGAAAGGTTCCATCTCCCACCATGGCAGAGGAGTCAGTGAGGCCCCTCTGGACTCAGAAGGGGAATCCTAATATGCCTGATTTTCACCATGCCACAGTAGCTAATCAGTCTTTCTCAGTGGTGGAAATGGGAATTTCTGACATTCTCAGGTCTTTCTGGTTGCAGATCAGCTCACACTGATGTCAGTAATTCACCCCTGTGACCAAGCACCACAGCACAGCCTGAAGGAGATTCACCTGGAGGCACCTGCTGGGAGGTGCAGCATGGCTCCTGGACCAGGGCACTGCTCCTGGCATCCCTCCTGGCACAGAGAGAGCCGGCTCTGCTCCCCTCTAGAGCTGCACAATGCTCACATGTGGTGGCAGTGACACCCAACCACTGTCACAGAGTGCAGACACCACTAAAGGAAAAAAACCCTGTCTCTCATCCTGATCAAATTCCATAGCTCTGCTCATGGCTCTGCTCTGGTGGGATCTCATGCCTGTGCTTTGTGTTGAAACCACTTCTGTTTTATAAAGAAGCTGAAGTGGTTTTCCTGCTCTGGATGAAGGACAGAGGTTGTATCCACCAGTCTTGGTGATACTTTACCCACCCTCATGGCTGTGCTGGCTGTGAACCAAATAGGAAGGAGAAAGAGCACCATAACAGAGTGTCAAAGTTACAAAACAGGCTTTTCTCTTTGCAATGGTTTGGGGTTTATTGCTGCTTCTAATAGCTCTTCTAGGAAACAAAATTTCCCAATACTTCCTTTTCTGGTAAGACAGAGTGTGTGTGGTATCCTACCCCAAAGGGAAGAAAATAACATTCTCTGGGTTTATTTTTTGAACTAAAAAAATACTCTGGTTTGGGCTGTGCATTCCTCAACACAGTGTTGCTCCACTCATGGATTGATCAAAGATACCATGGACAATGGACAAATTAGGAATGCTAGAACACAGAGCAGGCAGTGCTGCATACAGGTGTTTGAATGAACTCGCTGGGTATGAAGAAAATTCTGCAGATCTGAAAGCCAAAAGTCAAACTCTGAACTATTCCTTCTGAATTTGCGCTTTTACATGTACAGCACAGATGAATTAGAGCCTAAAGATGATAAAAATGCAGACATAGAACAACAAGGCTGGTTTTCTAGATCTTTTGATCCTACAACCTGTTTTCTCCAAGAACAAGGTTTAGTTTCTAGGAAAATAAAGGTGACACAAACAGAAGTGTTTTCTGTTAGGATAAGAAATCATCAAATATTAGTGCAAAATTTCAAAATCTGCTGAATTCTCAGTATGTAGAATTGATCCTGGCTACTCTCTGCTCTGGATGATTTCAGTCACTGTTGTCCTGTCATTTATTTGAAGCCAAAACCATTATATTTGGGAAGCAGGTAGGCTTTCAGACTCTCCAAAGCCAATTCAGTGTAATTATGGGGTAAGGTGTACTAAAACTAAAATGTTAATTCACACACGGACTAAAACATATATTTAGTTGCTACCAGGATTCTTGTGAACAACAGCAACACACTGATAGGACAGAAGGCATTTCATCTTGCAAAGCCATCATGACATGGAAGAGGACATTCAAAGGCAATGGAGAAATCCTTTTGTTTAATGAAAACTGAATGTGAGGTACAGTTTCTTACACTGTGGTCTCCTGTCCCAGTTCTCCTCCCTGTCTGAAACACTGTGCCAAAGCTCAAGCAGTAAATCTCTCTTTGCCAAAAGAAGCCTGCTTGAAACCAGAATAAATACAAGTGGAGACTGGAGTAGAGACTGAAGCCTCATCTCATTTTGGATTTGCCTTGTTTCCCCACAGCTTTCCTTCTCACCAGTTAATTGGTCTTGATACTGAAAAGCAGATCCGGATAATCCTGGCCAGGGTGACATTAGGTTTTGAATACAGAAGAAAAGAGAGGTCAGAGCGTAGTCTTGATACAAAGACCCAAACCCCCCCAGTCCTGTGAAACTGTATAAAAGTCTTAAGTACTCCTGAATAAGGAATTGCTTTTTTGCAGACTTTTAGTTTATGGTCTTGTTCAAGTACTCATTTTTAATTCATCAAAGGAAACAGAAGATGGTTGAGGATGCCACTTGCCCAGGCTTCTGCCATGAAAACAGCAAAGCTGAAAGGTCTGTTGTAAGGTGTTTTAACAAACACAGGTCTAAAAGGCTTGAGTATAGGGCAGCTTTGCCAAACAAGAGGCCTTTGGCTTTTAATGGTTTTGATTGTGCTATAGGCTGTGTTGGTGTTGTTCTCCAACCACCAGCTCAAGTCTCAATTTTGCTTTTTTGCTGGAAGTTTGTGTAGCTGACATTCCCAAACAGGCCATGGCAACTCCAGAACAAGCTATAGATTTAAATGCTAATAACTACAGCATAACCTAGACCGTAAACCTATCTAGAAAAACAATGTGAAGAAACAGTTACAGACAATAAAAATAAAAACATTTTCCATCTGAATATTAAAAAAAATAATTACGTGCTAATAGTTAACAGAATTCTTTCTAGCCCAGGTAAGCTCCTGCTTGAATGAAAATTCATTACTTATAAGCAGACTTGGGATATCTTGCTCACAACAGACTGCTCAAGTAATGTAGATCCTGTTCATTTTTATCCATTCCCTTTGTCAGGCCCCAATGGAATTGTTTAAGTTGGACCTAGCACAGAAGCCACCAGCAGAAATGCACTGAGTGTGCTGCTCTGTTGGCAGGACTCGAGGCTGTCAACGCAATGAAAGGATCTCAGCCACACAACCCAAGTTAAACTTGCCTCCTGCCAATCTGCCACATGCTAAATTCCAGTAAATTGCTTAATTAATGTAACGAAAGCAAACTGCACTCCAGTCTGCTCTGTAGGTCGCTGAAAACACCCTCTCATACACAAGCAATGATGCCCTGTCCTTTACAGTGTGACCTGCATTTATCTGTTCCTAAGAGCCCCTATGTGCACACCTCTTGTAAATTTTTCTATTCCATTGTACAGAAAGTATTTCTGGTTAACTATTTTGGTAGCCTCATTTATATTCCCTATTTCTAGAAAGGCTCATACATATGTTTAATGCATGAATAGTTCCAGGGAAGTCAACGGGAAAATTTATACCTTTAAAGTTAAGGGTGTGCATACATCTTTACAAAGTGAAAATGGACTTTTCATCTACACCTCCAGGTTTCCTCCAGCTGTGTCTGCCAGAACACACATAACTAAACCAGACTTCCAACACTAATCCATTATTCCTCTACCTAGAAACTTGAAATCCACCATTAACTCTACAATCATTATATATGGCTCTCTTCCTTTTTCCTGCTTCTTTCCCAAATTACTCAGAACATGGGCCATGAAGAAATTACTGTGGTGCTAGGAAAGCAAATGCACAGACAGAGCCAGGTGGTGCTGGCTGGAGAAGGACATCAGGTTGACAGTGGCTGTTGTCTCATGTTGTGATTCCAAGGCCTGTAGAGGTATCCACAGGCTCACTGCACACAGGTGAATGTCCTGTTCCCAGTCTGTGATGACTGGCACTCACTTCCACCTTGTTCTGGATCAAAATCCATGATCTAAACATCTGTCCCCAGTCCCCTGTACTCTCCATGCCCCAGTGACTTGGAGCCCTTTCCCACCAAACACATCAGTGTTGATGGCTTAAGACCACACTGGTATTTTTGGTATCTACGTTCCACTCAGGAAAAAAATCCAATGAAGTGTAATAATCAGTGTTGCAAAAAAAAAGTAGCTGCATTTTATCTCAGTTTATTTTCCTCTACTACAAGGACAGGCCAGTCAAAGACTCCATGGAGTAAAAAAGTGTGCTCAGTAGAAAAGCACAACTCCTGCCTACATGACGTTAAACTATCAAGTAGAAACAACATTTTTTGCTCGGTGATTGCATTCCCTCCCACTCTCACACAAGCCAAGAGGAGTCTCTTGTGTTTACAGCCAGAGAATGGGAAAGAAGCACTGGGCTGGTCTTGGCTCAGCTCAGTTTTTTGTTTGTGTTGGACACACGATGACACTCCCCTCTTCAGATCCAAGGTCCTAAAAGCAATTTGTTTTCATTTAAAAACAGAAAAGGCCGTGCTTTCTTAACAGCACACATGCTGGGGAAGGCTGACAAAGCAGCTGCCTGTCCTTGTGCCTCAGCAGAGGAGCTGGAGCTCCCGTGGCTCCCACCCAAATCTCGGGCGCGTCAGAAAAGTATAACCACAAACTTTCCAACCTTTTGCGATCGAGCCAGCAGCATTCCCGGTTTGGCAGCTCCAAGTCCCAGCTGTCAGCCTCACTGGGCTGTATCAGAGCCACGTGGACACGGGGAGCTGCTCACACAGCCCAACTTGCAAGACCGGTGCCTCAATTTGTCATGCTCATACAATAAATCAATTTGTTTCCTTTAACTAGGGGTTAGTCAGCAAACCCTCTCTCATGCTTTTCTCGTACAATAGGTCTCACTTCCCTGTAGGATTTGTGTGAATGTGGCCTTACCTTTGCTTTAGGAGAAGCAGTGAGATGAGGTTGGTTTTCCATTCCTGATTTTTCTACCCATGATGAATAGCTATTGGACACGTGGTCTACCCTGTGTCCTATACAATGTGGTGTAGGGAAGGGATGATGTCCTCCAGGGCAGGCTGACCTGGATGTGGTGTGGCTGAGCAGCAGAGCATTTCACTCACAGCCCCACTGCCACCCCTGTCTGTGTCCTGGGGGTGTGTGGAGGCTCTTTGTTCCAGAACAATCTGGGACCCTTTCCCACTGAGCCAAGGGAGATCCTGTCTGTCTGTCCTTCTGGACAAACAGGTTGTTGTGTTAAGCAGGAGAGGCCTATCAATGCTGGCATCTCTCAGTCTGCCCCGGCAGGGCTGTGTGGGAGGGCTGCTTACCAGCACCAGTCCTTGTAGCCCCCTTGGCCCCTCTGGCCCCACTTGAACCCTGCTTGAACTCAGGTTCAGGCGAGAGATTTCACACGCAGTTCAGATGAGGCTTGGAGCAAGAGGACAGTGTCAGCAGCAGAGCCCTCAGCACTGCTCCTCCCCAGCTCTGGCTGATGGACTGCAAAATCTCCAGCCCCACGTGCTCAGCCTGCCTCGTCCAGCTGTGGGAGGAATTTCAGCTGTGGAATAATTTCTCAGAGGAAGTGTCTATCCATGAATTAATGTCTCTAAGAACTAATTATTGGGTAAACTGTATAAACAGTCCCTGGAGTGCCTCTTCAGTACTCAGCTTTTGGGCTTCAAAACAGAGCAGGCAAGAGGAGTTTCAAAGGATGCTCTGTCTGGGCAAGCAATGATGTAGGTGACTCAGTGGTTTTCCCTCTCACAGCCTAAAAAGACAGAAAGGTCCACAGTGGTCATTTGGGGTGAAAATTTATAGCTTATTAATTAAAAAAGAAGAAAAAAAAGCCATTTCTAGGCCAGATCATAGATTCTAGGCTGCCATCCAATGTCAGAAAATGTTCCCCTCCCAGCAGGGGATCCAGGCTAAAAGGTTATTTAATACTTTCTGGTTGATTTTCTGTTTGGAATAACTGCCTTAAATGATTGGTTTTGGCCTGAGAAACTGTTTGCTTACCTGGCACCTGAGCTTCAGTGATAAACTTTAATGTCCTCCTCTGAGTATTCCCATAGCACACAAAGGAGGCTTCATGCAGTCCCACTAGCTATAAATCTGACCTTTTTAAAAAAAAAAATCAAAATCAGATGTTGTTCATTATCTCTTCCAACTCCTATCTACCCGTGAACATCCAAAAGTTTTAAAAGCTCTGCTTAAGCAGGTCTCCACTCCATTGATGGAATATCCTTTAATATTTTATAGCTCTGACTTGCACTTTTAAAAGTACTAATTAATCTCACTAGATAAAAAACTGGCAAAAAATGGCACAAGTGAGAATAGCTCCATCCTTCCTCACAGCAATCGTGTGCCAGTTCATCTTGGAGCATGTAATGATTTACTGTAATAGTTTTAGGTCCGTAATGGGGCCAATAACTGGCATCTGGAAGCTGTGAGGCTCTTTCCCAATGGATGCCATTCACATATAGTTATTTAATTAATTAACAGCTCCACTACCATAAGCCAGTGAAGAGTCCATTAAAGTTCTTTTTATTTTTTTTAAATATCTTCCAAAGTAAGAACATATGCTGCACGCTGCTTTTCCCTTGGAGAGTGCTTAATGTTGCAACCTGTTTATCTTATGACTGATTTTCAAATTCCACCTTAACCAGCTGCTTTTTGCTCGACTTTGGGATTCAGCAGAGACTGAACTGCTGAGTGCTCAGCAGGAGCAGCAGAATAACATTCTACCTGCATGTGCTCATTCCTGAGCTAGGTGCCAAACCCCTGCAATGGCTGCCTGGCTGTCTCTGTGCTCTTCCCAGACTGTACATGTGATGCACTTTCACTTGCCTAGTTTCTCTGCTGAAAGGAAAAAAAAAACTAATAAAAAAAAATCAAGGTGTGGAGTTCATTTGGAATAAGCAAAATATCAGTGGGAAAACGAACCCCAGCAGACATTGGAGGCAGTTGGTCAAGTTTGTAAAATGCATTTGAGAGCTCAGTCCCATGTGAAATGTGGAAAAGCCATCAGGGGCTGTAAAGCCAGCAGGGATGGGTTTGGTCTGCTAACAGTGCCAAAGGATTTTGCTTCCCAAACGAGGATTCCTACTCCTGAGGTGCAGTTAAATGCAAACCACGTCCTGTTGGGTGCTGGCCTGCAGTGGGGTGAAGGGCTCACCCATGAGCCTCTGTCCTTCTGCAGAGAGCTGAAGCAGGAGAGAAGAGCAGCTTCTCCTGGCTCTGGCTGGGCACAGGCACGGGCAGCTCCAGCCCAGTGCCACGCAGGAGCTGAGGAGCTGCCCCAGGAGGACGTGGGAGACATGAAATTGGAGAAGCTCTGACAGGGAATGTCATTTAACAGTGGCTGTCTAGAGTGAGCCCTGCTAACGTGGCAGGGCACAGCCTGAGCTCCCTGGTACGGGATATGTAGGACATGTCAAAAGTTACATAATCCCTGATGCAGAATCCTTTTCCCTGGCTGTAATGTGTTGTGTTGTTCCTTCTCCTGCTCTCCCTCCCACTGGTCTGCAGCACTGCCTGCAAGGCTTTTACTGGGCTGTGCTGCAAGGTTTGGGAAAAACAGCAGTGCCCTGGAGCAGCTGTCACCCAGAGCCCTTCAGCTGGTGCCTCACCCCTGTGACCCACCATGGATCATCCAAGGGCTGACAGAAACCCAGGGGAAACCAGCAGGAGCTGGGTTTGATATCTCTGGGAGAGATTCAGGTGTGCTCTGCCCAGATGTCAGGTGTGGGCAGTGAAGAGCTGGTCTTTTTAACTGTGATGTCTTGTGCTCCTCCCTAGGTAGAGCCTCAGGCTTGACAAGCCAGCATCCAGCTCACTTCCAAGTCCACCAGGGCTCTGAAATTGCTCTTCAGCCTAAACCCCCTGAAATAACCAGGCTGTCCAGGCTGGTGCAAGCCCTCCTGGCAGGTCCTCCTCCTCCCAGAAGGTAACAGCAGCCCTGCTGTGTAGGGGGATAGGGTATAAGTAAATAAAGGTAGTACAGAAAGTAATCTTACCCCCTAAACAGTTACAGCTGGGTTAATTATTAAAGATTAGGAGCAGGCCTGATTTTAACAGGCCACAGCTGAGGCAATAAGAAGAGTGTTATAAAAGAGTGGATTGGGTGGTTGAGGGGAGCTGGAGTCAGTTGGCTGCTGTGAGGACAAGGAAGAGGCAGTGCCTAGAGGAGCTGCCTACAAGAAACATCAAGGAGGTACAAAACTCAGCAATATGGAGCCCTTGTAATGTAATGACAATGGAACTCTTGCAGTATAGTGGCAACACTGCTGCTTTTCAGAGCAGGGGCTGTTCAGGATGTGGTTCCCACTGTCAGTTGGTTAATGGTCAAAGCACTCTCCTGGAAGCAGCACTTAGACCTTCTCCTGTAAAAGGACATACAAACATGCATCTCCCACTTTCCTCAGGATGCCTCAGACCCTGGGATAATGCACTTGACTGGAGGAAGAAGGGACCTTGCATTCACTAATGTTTGTGTCCATGTGACCTGTCATCTGCACAAAATCCATCAGAAGTCCCTGAAGCAGAGGCCAGAGGTCAGGATCCTTCCTCCCAGGACACTGCCATAACCAATAGGCCATGCAGGGTCACCTCAGCTAACTTCACCACTATCCAGGTACCTACCTGCCTCCTATAGGCAGCAGGGAATCAGGCATTTCCTGTCCTGAGACAAACATCTTGAGTTCCTTTTCTTCTCCTCTGACTTTACATGGAGCCTAGGGTGACTAAACACAGTCTTTGAAGTCCAGCTGTTCAATATCTACATCAAGAGTGATGAGTCCTCCCTCTCCTCCCTCCAACCCTTTCCTGTCTTCTCTTTCTATCCCAGCAAACCTTTCACGATGCCACAGCTCTGACAGGAAGACCTGGGAGCACAGAGTTATCCTAATCCCCTGCAGAACTGCCAGGGTTTAGGGGCTGGAGGGCTCACCATGGAGCTGTGGGCTCAAAACATCTCCAGGAGCTCTCCTGTGAACCAGCAACCCCCCAGCAGAGGAGGTTCTGATATCTGGTTTCCTTTCCCAGTTTATTTTAATAGGCAAGACTGACCACTTCTTGGTTCTGCACAACACGTGCTATAGACACCTATCTTCTGTAAAAAATATTAAATAATGTGGTAATTAATGGTAATCCATGGGTACTTTGTGCTTTTGTGGAAAGCAATGCAACTATAACCCAGTTTGACTGGCTGTTCTATTTTACTGATTTGTCCTGCTCTACTACTTCAATTAATCTCCTCTTTAAATGTGATTTAGGCTTAATATTACTTATCTTCAAAATATTAGAAGCATCCCACATGACTTCAGGTTTCTTGATTAGTGTTCATTTACAGATAAATTACCTCAAGGTGCAATGAAGGTTAAGCCATATATTGGGAATATTAAAGTAAAAAACCTCTGACAGCTTTTGTAACTAAAGTAAAACCCTGTAGCAGAAAGCACTCATTCCTGAAGTTACACTTAAAATCCAAACCAATTACTATTAGAATCATAGAAAGGTTTGGATTGGGAGGAACCTGAAAGATCACTTCATTCCAGTTCTCCTGCTGTGGGACAGAGACACTTTCCAGGTGCTCCAAGCCCCATCCAGCCTGGCCATGAACAGTTCCAGGAATGGGGCATCAACAACTTCTTTGGGCAACCTGTTCCAGAGCCTCACCACCCCCAAAATAGTAAATATATTTATTCTCTGGTAGATTTTACTTCATGAGGAAAACACATTCTACCATAGGCCTCAAAAAGAAAAATTTGACCAGATCCAGCCATGGATTTTGACCCTTGTGAGGTCATAAGCAAGATGTGGTGTAGGGTCTTTGTGTGCTGACTTTCTTCCTCCACATCCAGCCTCTAGACCAACCTTCCATTTATTTTCTAGGTTTGCAAACACATCAGACTGAACTTCTGAAAATATTCAGTGGTCCTTCTTTCTGTGATGTGGCATAAAACCCAATTCACAGCCTGAGAACTCCCTGGGATGGAAAGAGGATGGTGTGATTTTCTGTTTCCAGGAGTGTTGCTGGAGGATCAGGGAGTATCACTAAAGCACAAGACAGAACTTTCCCTGGACATATGCTGTATAATGTAAAAACACTCAAAGGATTAACAGCAATCAGGGATATATCTCTGGCTGTGTGCACATACCAAATCCACAAACAAGGGATTACAGATATAGCATATGAACCTGCAAGGAAGAAATACAGTGGGGCCAGAAATGGGATCATAAGAGAGAGGTTATTCCTACGTTTGTAAAATTTTATACAGATCCTTGTATTCCACGAGGGCTTATTTGTATTGCAGGAAGAGGTAGAAAAAGAGATCAGTCACAGGCTGCTGGGGTTTGCATACACTGCTCACAAAGGAGAGTCTGCTCTGGAGCTTGCAGGCCAAGAGCTGCTCCTTGCAAGTGCATCCACATGGTTGGACTCTCAGCATGTGGAAACCCAGTCCCAGGCATTAGCCCAGAAGAGTTATTTAAACAAGAAACATCTTTATTCTTTCAATGCTCGTTATTAAAATAAAACACCCTTCTGAATTTTAACAAGACCCATGCACTCCCTGCTTGGTTTTACAGCGTCACCCTCTTATCTAGATAGTTTTTCCTCATGTCAAACCCAAATTTTATTATCTGCAAATAAAGCTGGTTCCTTCTTTCCCTATCCCCCAGCAAGCATGGGGAAAGATTTATCACCATCCTCCTTACAATAAACTTTAAAATATTGCAAGATTTTTATCACAGCTCTTCTTTTGACTCTGCTGTTCCCAGACTAAACAAACAATCCTTTCAACATTTCCTCCTAGGTTGTTCCTTCTATGCCTCTGATATTTCTAGTGTCTCTCTCCTGGACTCCCTCCAGTTTGTCTACATTTTTCTTTACAGCACAGTACCCAAAACTGGACACTCTATTCCAGCTGAGGCCTCACCGGTGCCAAGTGGAGTAGAATAATTATCTCCTATGTCTTAGGTTGCAGTCTCACATCCTGTTCTGCCTGCAGCTGAGCTGGGTGAAAAGTTTATTTCTTTTCACCCACTCCAGCTGCTTATCACCACCCCCCAGCTGCAGGCTCTCCCCCTCCCAGGTCAGCAGTAACTGCCAGGGGATTGCTCTGAGCACAGTCCTGGTGAACAGCCCAGGTTAGAGGCAATAATTCAAACAACAGGGGCTTTCCTGATCACCACTTCAGCAGGCCCAGGTGAGGCTGAGGATAAACAGGTATGAAAAAGCTGAAACCTGAGGTGGGAGGGGATGATGAGCGGCAGGGTGATGGACAGCAGCTTTCACAGCTGGAGGAACTGCAGCCAGGAAAGGAAACCTGATATTGTCTTTACCCTCAGCCTTTTGTCCCCTCTGCACCCTCAGTCCCTCCTGATGCTGCTGCCCAGCTGGGAAATCCTCTTTTTGTATTTATCCTCCCAGAGTGCTGTAGCTTGCACTTCATCATCAGGCTGACTTTATGACATTTTTCCTCATTATCAATGCCCTTCTGAACTCAGATTTTGTTGTCCTGAGTAAGACCACCCCAAACAGGTCTCTTGTGAGCACATCCCTTGTTCTCACACCAAAGAGGGCTATGAAAAGGACAGAGAGGAGATCACTGAGGTCTGGCTGAAAAGCTGCCCTGCTGTGGCAGCAGTACTTTCATAGCCATCAGGGATCCTCATCCGCTCCTGCACCACCTCAGAGTGACAAAGTTTTGTGTCTGCTCACAGCCTTTCACAGAACAGGGTCACAAGGCTCACCAGTGAAAATTCCTGTTGCCTTCCTCCACTTGCTCTGCCTACAGAGAACACTGGGCAGGACACCATATGGGCTTTTCCCACTGACAGGAGAAAGAAAGCCAGACAATATGGAGATACTGCACTGATTAGACTGAGGATGAGCCTTTTTTTGCTTAATCTGTGGCTTCTGCAAAGATATGATGGAGGCCTGAGCTGGCTGCTGCTCTGCCTTGCAGATTTTCTGCTCCCCTGCAAAACATTGTTTTGTGCTCTGGAGAATGAAGTCTTGGGGAAACAACAATCCTGTGAGGTCTGAGGGCATTTCTACACCAAGACCACCAGCCACAGTGAGAACATTTGGTGACATCGTGACCCTGTGTGACTCCCTCCCTCAGCTGACATTTCCTTCTGCTGTTTAAACAGAGTTACACCCATTCTGCTCTATTGCCTTCAGCTCTGGGCTTACCATCTCACCCTTTGCTTATCCATGCATCCTTTCCCTATCCATCCTCATTCCTTTTTTTCCTGTTGCCTACTTTCCATCTCCTTCCATTGAGACTTTCCTCCAATGGCTTCCTTGTTTTCTCAGGCTCCCCTGTGCCACCTCTCCATTCTCCTGGCCCCACCAGTAGCCTCAGGCAGGCTCTGCCCTGCCCAGACACAGCTGTGGGGACTCTGTTCATGCCACAAATCCCTTTTTTCTCAGGCTCTGTGGGAGCTGAGGGTTGGGAACTGCAAGCTCGTGGCAGGCTGAAGTAATAAGAGTAGAGATGAGGTGAAGTTCTTGTTCTGTCTTGAACACAGACTGCCAATCATGTCATAATAGATGGTAGTTCTAGGCAGGGAACAGCTTTTCAGCCCACCAAAATTACCCCATTAAATGGAATTTCCTCTATTGCCTAATCAGGATTTGAACCCATTTCTCTGGAGATAAAAGGCACAGCTCAACCTCCTGGTTTGCGAGGTCATCTGGAATACAAATCAACTTTCATGTATTCATTTGAAATGTTTTTATGTAAAGGATATATATACTTTTTTAATCTGCTTGTTAGTGCCTTGTGCCTAAACTGGAGCTGTGAAGTGACTTTTTCTCACTAGAGGCTAAATAAAGTACTGTACTGTTTTTATAAATGTCCTAGGCTTTGCCAGAAGGCTGGCAATGAAAGAGGCTGGCAGGAGACAGGCAGTGTCTCTGTTCTGTATCGCGGAAGTGAGCCCAAGGACAGCGGCCAGTGCCTCCCATCCGCGGGAATGCCACCAATTAACGCACGGGTGATGTCATGGCATGGCAAAGGCACTTCCCTCGCAGCTCTCCCTGCTCTGCCAGCTCCAACCTTCAGTGTATTTTCCTCAGTCTGCTCCATGTACTGTAATAACTAAGTCAACTGGAAAAAATATTGAAGAAAAGACTGAGGAAAAACAGTGTAGGGGCAGCTGGAGCCAGCAAAGAAGGCACACTGAGAGCTATAAAGAAGCTTTGTGCAGCAGCTTCTCTCAACTTCAGGATATTTCGTTCCACAGGAGTTGGGGAAGATGGGTAATAAGCTGGCCTTTATTTTAAGGGATATCCCTTGTAGTCTCAGCTGCATAAAGATCACTCTTTGGGCATGTGGAAACAGTGCTAACAGTATCTCTCTTTCAGTACCTCCTGCTGCTCACTCCATTGAATGGCCTTGTTCCAGCTAGAGAGGAAAAAAACCTTCCATCCTTAAACAGCCATCGGTCTGAGGGAAAGGAGGTGATGAAAAGAGGCTGCAAGTGATGAAGTGAAGTAATTATTTATAGAAAGATACATGACCACAGCACTCAGGTGCCTGCACAGGAACAGGGCCCAGTACTGCTCATCCTGAATGCAAGGGTGATGTGTCTGTGCCTTCCCTGCCCCAAAACAGGCAAGGGGAGCACCTCTCTATCAGTGCTGCAAGGATCCCCCAATGCAGGGAAGAATGATGCACAGAACTCCACAATATCAGAAGGCTAATTAATTATTATATTGTATTATATTATATTATATTATATTATATTATATTATATTATATTATATTATATTATATTATATTATATTATATTATATTATACTATATTATACTATATTACACTAACAAGAACTATCACTAACTAACTAATCAGAGAAAACCCATGACTCTCTGCCTGAGAGTCCTGACACACACATGTGGATGCAATTGGTCAATGAATCCAAAACAACATCACCAGAATCCAATCAAGCAATCACCTTGGGTAAACAACCTCCAGAACACATTCCACATGGGCACAAACACAGGAGCAGCAAATGAGATAAAAATTGTTTTCCTCTGTGCTTCTCCAGGAAAAAACCTGAGAGAGAGAACTGTGTTTCTCTCTGTTCAGAGGGCATGTGAATATCACACTTCTCTGGGCTTCAGGCACGTGAACCACACTGTGCGTGGGGTCAGGGAGCACTGTGGATGTGGGATGAGGCTGCTCCGAGAGGCAGCAAGGTGAGGCTCGGTGAGGGATGAGGCCAGGCTCAGATGTAGCTGCAGCATCCCTCGGGCACAGGCTCAGGGTGGGAGCTGGAGAGAAGGGGTCAGCTGCCAGGGGACTTCTCCCAGCTCCTCCCACACAGTTCCCTGCCCAGCAGCCTGCTCCCAGCTGCAGCCACAGCACGTCTGAGCTGGCCTGGAGCACTGGCAGCCAGACCTCGCAGAGGGAAGATGCTCCTAGAGGCAGTCAGTGCATGCAGGTCTGTGTGTGCCTGTGTCACCACTCAAGGAGCTGGCCTAAAGAGGAGCCCACTCTGTAAAAACTGTGAGCTGACACATCCAAATGGAGTTGAGGTATCCAAATGGAGTCAAGGCATCCAAATGGCCCTGTGTCCCTTGGGGTTATGGATGTATTTGCAAATTTGTTCTGTGTTTGTGAACCAATACATGCAGTGCTGATGATGCAGATATAAAAATTCAAATTGGCTTCCTGTGACTGTGAATCAGTACATGCTGATAGTGCATGGATACAAATTCTAACTGGTCCTGTGTCACTGTGAATCAATATCCATCATGCTGATTAGACCCATCCAAATTCTTTTATTTTGTAGCTGATGGGGAGAGCCAAGCTTTGAGCAGGGATGGGAGGAAGAAGCAGCCCTACAGGCATTGAGCAGAATGGCCCAGGGACCAATGTGTTAAATTGATCAGAAAACAAGTTTAAAATTTTACTTGGAAGGAAATTCAGAATAAAATTGCCTCAAATGTATCACAGGGGAAGGTGGCTTGCAGTGTTCTGTTGTGCTAGGCAAGCCAGCAAATGTTCACACTTCCTTTTAACCACAGTCACCTGCACACGCTTAGAGAACATTTTTCTACCCTCATCATTTTGCTCCCAAGCCTTTGCTTTTCTGTTCTACCTCCATTACAAAACTGGCTCCAAACCATCTCCCAAGTCCAGTGTGACAGAGATGGAGAGCAAAGAGATGCCAGATTGCTGGTGGGGGCTCTGGCAGACTGGGATTGCTGGTAGCTGGAATGTGCAAAGACAAAGGGAGAGCAAAGGAGCTCAGGTTTTTCAGATGGAATCAGAAGGCTCCAGGGGACTTAGCTCTGCCTTGTGAAACACTTTGCAGATCTTCCAAGTGGTAAAATGTAAAGTGACACTAAGTGAAATAAACTACTTTATAATTCAGCTATAAGTATCTTTAAGAGCCATATGACTAAATTTTAAATCGTTTAATAAAATAAAAGTTCTTGTTCTAGAAGGGTTTTCTTTTTAATGGATACTTCAGATGTTCAGTTAAATGTATTGTGACCAATGTAATTATCATTTGTCTGTATCTCAAAATTGTCTAATCAAGGACTAGTGGGCTGAGTAGTTAATAAGCACAAATAGAGGTACTGAACTCTCTTCCTGTGGGTTTCATCATCTTCCATTTCCACTCACCAGAAATACCAAAAATGTGGAGACATAGACATAAGAGTATAACAGGAAAACTAGCTGGGAATAAACACGAGCTCAAAAACTAAAAGTAAGGTTGGGCATAACTTTCCTGCAGGAGGGCAGGAGAGCAAAGCAAGGGGAGAAAAAAAAAAAAAGGAAAAACAAGCAAAACTACTTTTAGAATGGAAGTTTGCCCATGTAATGAAAGGGATTACATCATGTTTGTCTGCAGTAGTGAAGGGCTGAACTCGGTGACCTCAGATATCCCTTCCAGCTCCTCGGGCTCACAGATATCATTTCACTGAGCACAAAAGAAACACCTGACCCTGCTTCCTTCTGCCACAGACCCAAACAATGCAGCTGTCTGTGGGCAGGAGCAGTTCATATACTGAGGGCTTTTTTTTTTTAGAGTTTATCCCTGCTCCTTAACATCTGGATTGGGACAGAATTTAGAGGCCTTAGTTCCAGAAGTGCCACATAGAGCACAGCCTAACCACCATCATTGCCTGATCCCCAAGGGGCCATGGTCAGTCTCCCACCTAAACCCTCCTGCAACCCAGATTTTGGCAAGTTCCTACATGGAATTTGAAATATCACTGAAAGGCACTCAGAAAACACTGACAAAAGCTAACAGAAACACAGTGATGAGGTGAAATCTCTGCCCATCTCTTTCACAGCAGTTTGGGCACCCCACAGGAAGCAGCGAAAGGGCACTACAGGCTCTGCTCAGCCCTGTACCACTGACTGTTTCTCAATAAAGAGTGGACCCAGGTCAGTTTAGTGCCCCACAGAAGTTCCTCCAGGGCCAAGATCCCAAAGGGATCCAGGGCAGCCCTGAGAGGATGGCTGGGAGTTCAGGGAGGGGAAGGGAGGAGAGCAAAGGCAAACCCAGCATTTAGGACTGACCACATCCCCCCAAAACCTCCTTTCTCTAGGAAAGCAGACTGGCTTTTTGACTCACTCTCTGCATGTGAAGCCCAAATATCCAACCAAGGTGACCTGGCTCATCCTGCTGGGTCAGGTCACTACATTCAGCAATGGTGGCCTAAAGTAGGTGGTCGTTCTGAGCTCAGTTCCTTACCCAGCCTCCCTGGTCTGAGGTGACTTGCAATTAGCAGCACTGTGACTAACTGGTTAATAACAGTTTCAGGTTGTGCTGGATGGATTTTACAAGTATTTCAAAATGCCACTGAGCTTTACAGTGCGCTGCTTTCCCCTGCAGATGGAAAGAACAGCCTCCACCCGCCCTGTGTACCAGGTATGTCTGGCAGCAGTGCTAACTCACCATAAATATTGTTTCCCCTCCACCACAAAGATTGTCTCCATCTCCCCTTAAACAGGCAAAAAAAATCCCACAGTGCCTCAGTGCCTCAGAGCAGCTGAGATCCAGCAGAATACAATATCCCTCCTTTGGTATTTTGTATTGTTACTTCTGTATTGACATTTTGGGAAGAAATGGGTGTATGGGCTGCCTGCAGAAACTCTGCCAGAGCTGCTGTTCCTGCTGGGTTCCTGAGGGCAGTGTGGAAGCAGCTCCAGAGCCTCTCCCTGTCGCCCTGGCAGGATCCAGCCCAGCAGCCCCGGCCATGTGTGGCTGCCCCAGCACCAGGTGGGCTCAGAGGTGCTCCCAGAGCTTGGCTCCTGTTTCTTCTTCCACCCCAATGTTAGCTCTGTCAGCACAGACAGGTGCAGGCACATGTGGGCTCCCCCTGCCCCTGTGCTCCTGTGCAGGGAGTGCTCAGTGCCCAGGCCAACACTGCTGCTGGGAGGCTGGGGCAGGAGCACCTCTGTCCGTCTGTCCGTCTGTCTGTCTGTCTGTCTGTCTGTCTGTCTGTCTGCACAGAGCCCAACAGCTGCCCTGGAGAGCTGAGGCACAGCTACTGCTCTTCAGCAAGACAACCTTTTTCTTCACTATGGATACAGGCACAAAAGCAAGGGATTGTGAATTCCAGGAAAGGTTCTGTTCTCTTTCTTTGAAGCTGCCATGGATCAATCCAGCAGCAGCCCCAGGACGAGCACAGCAGGAGCCAGGGGAGCTGGCTGCCTCCTCACCTCTGCTCTGGCCCTCCCAGTCCACATTGCCCATGTTTACCTCCCCCTCCTTGAGGGAAATGGAGCAGAACATGCACTTTCCTAATGTAGTTTTGGCCAGCAGCTATCTCTTGAAAGCTCTGCGGTGGTCTGACATTAAAAAATTATAAATCTGTTAAAAAAGGTAACACTTTTCTAGAACACAGTCACACATTATATCCTATTTTGATAGAAGGAGAACAGTACCAGCATCCTTCAGGCCATATGTAGGCATGTCAAAAAAAGAATAATTTTCAAAAGAAATTCCTGGCTGCTAATAAAAAGTTTACTATCTGATCCTTTGTATTTCAATATGGTGACTCAAGGCTGGTTCTGGTGCAATATAAAAATGAATTCAGTGTTTCTTTGTGCATAACCAACTTGGTTTACCATGCTAAGACATGATTTCCAGTGTTTGTGGCCAGGTGGAAAATATCCAGCAAAAATGTCCAAGTGCTCTATTTTCTCAGAAAGATAAGTACAATTAGGAAGGGAACTAGTTCTTGATATGGGCTTCCTTCAGATAAGAAGTTTCTGACTAAATTTGTATTTGGTAATCAAAGATCACCCTATTCTAAAACTTCAGTGAGCTTCACACCCAAAAATGGGAGAATTTGGTGGAATGGAAATGGCAGACAATTCTTATAAAATTAAACAGAGTTCATAAAGAAGATCTTGGGGCTCTTTGAAAAGCAGAATGTTCTCCTGAAATCTGGCCATGACTGATAGATATTTAAAATTTCAGTGATAAAGTTTTTTTAATTGGAAGAGCCTTCCTATTGTAATGTTTCCATATAAGCCTGTATACAGAGAAATTCGTATGAATAAAAAGAAATAACTGAAATCTTCAACCCTTCAGGAAACAAAGCCAAGACTAGAAATTGCAGTTGCTGGGTGTTTTCTCTCTGCACCTCAATGGGTCAGTGTGGAAGAGGGAACAAAACCAGGCACTATCTCCCTGTGATCCCAGAGGCTGCAGCCATCATCCTGTCCCATGTCCTTGGGGAAGTCCAGACTGAAAAGACTGAGCAGTGCTGAGATGCTTGAAAAATTATTTGGGTTGTGGCATGTAACAAACATCTATTCATTAAAGCCTTGCAATTGTGACCCAGCCCTTCATCTTGCACAAGATCTATAAAAAAGGCTGAGTGACTATAAATGTGTCCCTTGGAGCAAATTATGGAAGACATTATAGGAAGACTGGTTTCTAGCCAGCTTTTCCAGCTTAATGAATTCCTTTCAAGGATGTGTGAAAGCTCCATTGAGACCAATGGTGAGTATCCTTGGACTCCTCCAGGAAGATTTTATAAGGGGTCTCAACTATTGTATTCTTATTTTTCTTCTATTTTCAGAGAGCAGTTAGAAAATTATTTGAAATGGTAAAGCTACAGTTCAAGCACTTTTCACTGTGAGGACTGACCTGACTGATCCATGAGGAGTCAGGAAAAGGCTCTTGGGCAGATCAGTTTTATCATGGTATCAATAACCAGGAAAACTACTGGAATTTCTGTGCTGACCACTCTGGAAGAGGTAAAAAATGCTTTCCTGCACCTTCCATGCTAAAACCTCGCTCATTTAATTAATGAACAGATCTGGATTTCCAGTGTGTTCCTACAGACATCAGCTATACATGGACCTAGAATGGGAATACTGAGACTCAGGGAAGACTTTGCTCAGATCTAATACCTGCAGGTACCTTATATTTCTGACATTTCCTGCAGCAAAAGGACTTTTATCCACACATTTATTTTGTTATCAGCTGACTTCACGTATTTTCTGTTTCTCCATTAACAGAGCGAGGAGGATAATGATCTGCAGTGTTTCTCTCTCTAGAGACTGGTTTGCTCTTTCAGACTCCATGCCTTCAATCACTCCTGCCCAAGATGTTGGGATGAGTGGGGGAGGTGAGGGACAGAAATTATGAGTTATATGGAGAGAGCCTACAAAGGGCAGTCAATGGAAAAAAGAGGGATGTTTCATCTGGGAAGGAAAAGGCACAGAGCAATGGGAGAAAAGATGGTAAAGAAACAGAGCAGGGTACAATATGCAGGCAGAAAAGATGGGAGGTGAATAAATGGAATTAAAAAAAAAAAAAGGTGTGAAGTTTTAGCTGAGAAGTTCATCACCAGTCCTTTCCTTGTGTGACTTCCCATGCAGTTGTACTGGAATATCCTGATATTCAGCTTTTTGCTCAGGTGCAGAGCAAGTCACAAGGCCCAGGGAGTGAACAAGTGCTCCACACGCCAGGCCAGCTGCTCACGCTCTGCTGGACCTTGTCACACTGACCCCTGGAGCTGCTGCTGGCACCTCTGTGGAAAGTGCTGCACAAATGAAAACTCCTTTTGTCATCCAAAACAGAAACATCCCAAAATAAGTGTTGTCACATGTAGCAGGACTTACAGACACCTACTGAAATACATGACACTGCAGACAGGTCCACAGGCTGATGTCAGGGCAGCTGGCACCTAGAGATCCTCCTGGCCTTGGATCAGTAAGGCCTAAAATATTCTGTGTTTGTACAGAAAAGTCATGAGCATCAGGAATCTGCTCCTGCCTTGATTCAGAGGCAGAACCATCCTTCAGCCAGTTGGGAAAGCTGAGCCATGGATTCTAAGCATTTCCCTATTTTATTGTTTTTCAGACTACAAACAGAAGCAAATTAATTCCCCATGTAATTCCATTGAAATCTAGTACATGAAATGAAGGACTGCATTTATTTAAGCCTGTACCAATATTTATGAGATGAATTCAGGCCCAGAATGTGTTGGCTGATGGCCCTTTATTGGGAGATGAACAGGATTGCTTTAAAGGAAAGATTCCCCAGCCACTGGGAGTGACAGTGGGGACTGGGGAGGAGGAAAGAGAAGAAAAAGGGCAGAACAGAGTGTCAAGACCACAGCAATTAATGCTTAGTGAGGCAGAAAAGGAGACAGACCCAGAGGACAGAAATCCAGCTCTTTAATTCATATGTTGGGGAGTTTCAAAGTCAAATCAATGGCTCGAACACAGCTTTATCTACACAGGTGCCACAAGGAACTCAAACACTTTCTGTTATTTAAAAAACAGCAACCAGCATTAAATTGTCCTGCCAGACTGCCATGGAAGCAGGGACAATACAGGTGGGAAAATCTTTTAAACCTTACTCATTTTAGATTTCAAAAATACAACTGACTTTGTTATGCCAGCAGCACAGGCCTGCATAGGTGAGAGTAAGAGACAGTTCATTTCAGTACAGGGTGATGATTTGGGTGTAATTGAAAGCAATTACAGATAACACAGCTAGAAAGAAGCTGGAAAACATCAAAAAGGAAGTTCCTCTTCACAGAAACTAATATATGGAAGATGCAGCCCCTTCTGATGTTTTGTATAGCCCTTTAAAGTTATTTAGAAGTTCCTAAGGCTGAAGAATACACCTCTCAGAAGACAGAGATTTTTCACAGCCCTTTAAATTAGAGATTAAAAAATGTAAGTCCATAGGCCTAAATAATGTGGTCTGTGATACACAGAGATGTGTGTGCCCTCTGAAACACTCAGCAAAAGGATCAAGAGTCAATAATGATTTCCTCAGCTTTTTACAGGGGAAGCAGTTTAGAATCAAACTGTCAGTCTCATGGAAATCACCACATGGAAATTACTGCTGAATTCAGGGACAAAATTATTAAAGGAGAAGTGTAGAATCAGTTGAGCTTCTTTAGTTCTTTTGAAAATGTCATCCAATTTTAGTTTGGCACCCTTTTATATTTATATTTCCCTTGTTACTCTGTACACTTAGGTAGTATTTCAGTCTCATGGACTTTCACCTTTTCTTTGCAATTAGGTTTTGTCAGTTATTTGTAATTTTGTCACCTATCATTTAGGGAACACAGAGGGACCTTGGGCACCACCAGTCTGTGACTGCAGAGGAGTTCTGACCAATGTCCCCACACCACACTCAGACTCCACCATTGCACTGGATACCCCTCCAGTTCTTGGTGGAATTCATACTTTTAGTGATATACTGGGAAGTCTTTGATAATTTAAAACTCCATTTAAATATGGTGTCTCCTTCAAATTTGAATTGTTGCTGTTGGGAGCTTGGTTTTTCCAAACCCAACAGCTGAGAATTTTTGGTCTGTACATCAAATTCTGCACTTGGCACATTCTGGGCTCTGTAAGTCAAACCAGCTGTTTTCAATGTTACTGTATTTCCATATTTGCATTTGTTTGGTTCTTCCCCCTTTGTTGCTGGATTGGCAGGGGGGAGTATTCCTGGTTTTTGAAGGAGCTTTACAACTTTTCAACTTCCTAGACTGTAAGTCAGAACATTCCTGGTTTTACAGGTTTTTATGCACAAATCATCCAGTCTGTGGGGATTAAGGAGTGCTGCAAAACCTCTCCTCTGTGTCAGCACAAGGAGCAGTTTGAGCCCTCCAACATCAGGCAAATTGTTCCACACCAGAACAATCCCCTCCAGAGCAGGCTGAGCCCTGAGATGCTGCATTTCAACAAAACAGGAAAATGTGCATGTCTGAAAAGGGAATTATCACTGTGGTATAATGACTGCTATGCCTCCCTGGAAAATGCAACATGGTGTGGGACTTTGTTCAAGCACTTTTTTTCCCAAGCTGCTATTGCCAGCTCCAAATGTTCAAGAACTACAGTTTGACCCTCAAAATCACAAGCTTGTCTGTGAAACGATAAATGTGGAGCTCTTTTACTGTGCTTTCTGGTTTTTGAGCTGTTAGGGTGCACCTGGGTCACACTTGCAAGCTTTATACTCTAACCATTAGGACTAGGAACTTACTTTAATTTAAAGAAAGAGGAAAACTGAGTTTCTAACCTCATTACACAACTGTAGTAGCTGGAGTGTAAGTGAAACATCAAACATCACAAGACTTGTGATAAAATCATGAGTGCTGACAACATCAATTTAGAGTAGGAGGTGGGATAGCAGGGGAAACTCAGGGCAAATGGATTTACTTTTTATCTTAATGTTTTTACAGGCTGTCTACTTTTATCTTTAATCAGAAGTTTTCAGTGGCAGTTCTTTCTTCATGTATCTGTTGCATGACATTAAAAGGTCACTTCTGCATTAATACCTGATGCCATTTGCTAACTGCATCTCTCCATCAGAGATTACATGAAAAGGCAGGTGTACTGATGATGCTACACCTGGTGCTAATATCACAGCAAAGAGGAATTATGGAAGTCCAGGTCATGAGTGCATGGGTAAAACGGCATTGAGATGGATTCTAGTCCTCTGTGGGGGGTGTGTGTGAAGAATACAGGATGTTTCTCATGGCTCTGATATTTACTGCCTGAGCAGAGAATATTGTATGGAGAATTTGCCAGTAAAGCTCCACAATCTTTGTGGAATGGATTGTTTTAAGGCACTGTATGCTGGATTTTTTTATGCCTGGAAATGACCTCAATGAAAAATAACATGGAAACTTACAAAGGCAGGTATAGTTAAACCTTTCATTATAATAAATTGCCTGTAATTAAGCCAAGTAATTAACGGATCACTATGATTATAGATCAACAGACTGGCCAGATCAAGAATTCAGGTCAGTCTTTTGTGATGCCAAAGATGGCAGCAGTGACAAAGTGGTCAGCTGTCCCTCCACTACTAGAGGCAGTTTCCAAACCATGCTTTTAGTGTTTGAAATGCTCCAGTTTGAGGGAATTGTGCAGTCACCAGTCCTTCCAACCACATGCAAAGAGTTGTCAGTGGCAGGTTCCTTGGTCACCCACCTGCTGCCACTTGGTCTGACTTGTCTGGCAGCAGAGTGGCCAGTCAGAACAGGGAATACTCCTGTTCTACCATCATAATCCTGGGATTTAAAAAAGGGAGCTAAGCCTGGTCCAAATGGTCAGTTTGCTTCAGCTGCTTAGCACAGCACCAGGGGTACAAGCAGAGTGCACAAATGAATCTCATGGTGACAAGCCAGAGGTTTTTATATGACATAATGCTGATATTATATATTTTCCACTCCTGAAAACAGCTCCAGATGCATCTGGGTGGGACTGAGTTCTTTAGTTCAGGGGTGATTATGTTGCTAATTGGAAGGAGAGACACAGCCCCTGTGTGAATCAGGAGGAGGTGTTGGGGGTCTGTAGTGTGGCCCTTGTCACAGCAGAAGGGATCCAGCCCAGTGCTATCCCAGCAGGTATATAACAAAATCAGGATATTCCACTTACCCCCCACAAAAACATCAGAAACCCAGAAAATTCAAGACAAGTACGCAAAATTCAAAAATCCTAATAACCTCAAGTTTGCTCTGATGTGATACATAAACACATGTAACTCACAAGCATGAGAGAATTTCATAGTTCATAGTCTGAATTTGGGAAAAAAAAACAAATTTAGAAGAGAAATTACTTTTAGAAACATGTTTCAGTACATTTTTGTTCCACATATTGCTACAGGAACGGGGTTTGACCTGTTCAGTCTCATGCAGGTGATTTGGCATTTGGTCTGATTTGACAGATTTCATCTTGCTACAAAACTCGAGTGCAGAGGTCAGAGAAGGAAATGCTTTGTCATCCCTGCCTGCTTTCGTGGGGGAGCATTGAGGTTTGCCTTCTGGATGTAAAATCTTACCACAGAGACAGAAAACAAGATTGGCTAACCACAATGACTTGACTCAAAGAATTAGCAGCTCTGACATAATGGAGGCATTCCTGAAAAATCTCAAGTCAGAGTTCTGCCCACTTTTGTGAATAAATAGCAATCAAAAAATCTAGGGCAATAAAACTCCACAGGCATCTCAGAATTTTATTTCAGCCAACATCAATCTTCCTTCCCTTCAGACAAGCTAAATTATACCGGTAAATCAGCAACATTAAATCAGTCAAACCAGCTGAATGCAAAAACTGAGGGAACAGGCCAAATTTGAACTGTGTATACTGAGAGAAAGAAAACTGCTCATAAAGTTAAATCTTAAATAAACATGAACCCTTAGAGGGGGTACTCAGGGAAAAGGAAAGACTGCAGTCCAAAACTTCTGAGAGGCCTCTGAATAAATGTACAGGGGAGTGGGAAATGGACTTGGGTTTCTCTGTGCTTCAGAGGCTGCAGCTTATGGAGCCAGAGCTGTAAAGGAGCCAAGTCAGACTTACCAAGAGGACAGGACTAGAGCCACAGCCTGGCAGGGCTAACCACCAGGAGCACTCCCAGTCTGGTGGATCCTGTAGCTGGCACTGCTGCAATGATGCTGTTGGAGGCGCAGGATCCAGCGCGCTCCAATCATCTGCACAAAGTAGGACACAGCACCTCTCCAGGGACTCCTGCATGTCACTGCAGTGGCTGAGGACGTGACATCCCTGCCTCCTGCCCTGCCAGCAGGACCCTTCCTGCAGGGACATCCCTGCCTTGCCAGCTCAGGGCCCTTCCTGCAGGGACATCCCTGCCTTTCCAGCTCAGGGCCCTTCCTGCAGGGACATCCCTGCCTTTCCAGCTCAGGACCCTTCCTGCAGGGACATCCCTGCCTTTCCAGCTCAGGGCCCTTCCTGCAGGGACATCCCTGCCTTTCCAGCTCAGGACCCTTCCTGCAGGGATGGAGATGGGGGCGTGCTGGCTGCCAGGTCACCAATGTGGCAGAGAAACCTCCCTGTTGGTTTAGGCTGATTTGTGGGGAAGCTACAGGACCAGGAGCTGCTGAGCTCCAGGACAGAGCGTGTTTGGTTCTGCTGATCATACAAGAGGGAAAACTCAGTAATGGAACCTCCATTGGCTGAGGTACCCATGGAAATGGTGACCACACTGCAGGGTTGTGCCTCAAACCCTGTGAGACTCCAGAGGTACAGGCTCTCTTTACACCAAGGCCAAGGATGTGTCTTACAGCACCCACATCTCTCCCACACAGCTCCCAAATGACACAGGACACGGGGTTTGAATGCTCCAACACAACATTCTTCAACCTTGCCACATGTGTAGGAACAGGATGGCTCACTGCTTTGTAGGTGCCCTGGAACAACCTTTCTTCAGAGCAAATGTTGGAGACACTGTAATGAAAGAACACCCATGCACATCCAGACAGCAGAAACCAGTAAGAAAATCCTGATTTTCTCCCCTGTGCTGCAGATCAGCTCCAGGAGGCATTTTGCTGTTCCATCCAGTGAGGCAGCTGTGAACTTTCTGTGGCTGGGATCTGCCATCCCCATACAATGATTTTGAGTGAGGTTTTCTCAAGGAATGTCCAGAGATGGAAAACTGAGCTTGCCTTAAAGCAGAGCTCACAACAGATCTCCCTCTGCTCTACTTCTATTGAGCAAGGGACATCTGAACTTGTGTGCAGAAAGCAGCTGCAAAACATGGCAGAAAGGGGCTAAGAATGACTTAAAATTAGTCATGACCTGGGATTCCTTTGATTTCCTCTCACAATATGAAACAGTAGAGGTGGAGCAGGTCTAGTAGATCAGTGAATGCATCTTACTTGAAGAACAGGATTAATATCTTCCCACAGCCATCCACAATGAAGAATTCTTCAGTTGCCAAAATAATTCTGTGCTGAACAGAGGAATCCACAGGTGGGAAGCAGTTCTCAGTGAATTTGCTTTCTGGGTACTTAATAACTGCACATATTCAACAGCATCATTCTCTGAAACAAATGAGCATTTTTTTTGTGGTGCCCTCCTGCCTGTTGGCCAAAGGGATCAGAATCCCCAGTTCTGTTCCTAAAGGCTGGATCCACACTACCAACTGGTGGGTTGATCCTTGCCAAGACATTTTTAGAGGAATTATAAAAATCCCTCATACAGAGGGGAATTATATGCAGTACTTAGGCAAAACAGGCATTCCATTTATAAATATAATTACTTCTGCTATTCTATCAAGAAAAAGAATGTAGTAGTGAGGGATACAACAGAGAAAATTATTTATGTGTTGACACTTGACAATATAAATAGAAAACAGATCTGGCTGGAACTAAGTGGGAAATGAAAAAAACATGAGAAAATATGTAACTGAGATTACCAGTTGGGGGGATAATTTATGACCACTCTTAGTGCATTCTTTCCAATGGAAGTGCAGTCCCTCATTTTGCTTTATGTTTGGACTGTAATTATGTGTGCACTTAATTAGCAACAAATGCACGAGCTTACTTTGAGATTTTTGGCAAATTATCTTTTTTTGACTGATGCCCTGAACACTACAAAGCAGGCACTGGTCTGCTGTGCAAAGGAGGGAACAGAAGATGGTTTGGACATAGTCCCTGTGCTTTAGTGAGCTGGAGCACAGGCTGGGGAAGAAAGGAGAGTGCCATTCACACTCACAAGCAGTGACTGGATGAAATATTAGGGATGAAATATTAGGGACCACACCTTAGGGATAATTCTGCCCCCATCTCTTGAATTCATGCTCATTTTACTCAGGCTGCTTGTCTGGCTATGTCCATTACTGCACGTCTTCTGCTTTAGATCTGGGAAGAATATTTTTCTCCAGCATCTTCATTCTTAATATTAGTGATTTATCACATATGGTGCACTATATTTTTACAAAGCTGTAAGATACCATGGTGATTAACACCATATGAGAACCTAAATAGAAGGGAACAGGATAACAGAAATGTCCTCCCAGCAGACACAGGGCTTTGGCTTGTTTTTAGAGACAGTATCTCAGCTGCATGATTTTACTCTGTACATAAGAATTTTAGGAGTTCCATAATAGAAAATTGTACTTTCCTTGACAGTGTTGCAGAGAGAACAAAAAACCTCATGTTTAATTTCCCTCTAGCCTTTAATTAGGATTTTCAGATCAATTTGGAGAGATTGATTATTCTAACTCTTTTGATCATATAGATTTATTACTTTGATTTAAGAAGGCAGGAGAAAAAAAATATAAGAACCACAAGTATTACCCCTTGTGTTTATACATGTACATAGATATATTCTGTAGGAATTTCTATTAGGAAAATATCCCAGCTTCACAGAGCCTTGCAAACACTTCCTGCCAATATTGCAGTCTCCACACAAAATCTATGCTCTGAATCGACATGGTAATGAGAAATTAATCACATTTTACTTACCCAAACAAGCACTGTGAAATCTTGGAGACACTGAAGGCTGCCTGAAATGACCACATCAGTGCTGGGCACGGCACAGCCCTGCTTTCCAAACAGCTCTGTCCTCACCACCTGGATTAGGCTTTCCCCCTGCACCACTGGATCCAAAGCAAGGATTTTACTGGAGTGTGGCAGCCAGCAAAAAAGGGAAATTGTCTCTGGGCATGGGATAAACCAGAAAGACAGGCTGGGGATGCTGGAAAGTGTCAGGGTGAATCCCCTGTGGTACAAACGTGCTGGACATGAACTTTGGGCTCCCATGGCAGACAGGCAAAAGTGTGGGGGAGCCAAAGAGGGGGCTGCAGGCTGGGCATCCCTGGGTTCTGCCTGATCCTCCAGGGCCAGGGCTGGCTGATCCTCCAGGGGTGCCAGGAGGGCTGCAAGGAGCGTGGGGAGATGAGCATGAGCAGCTCCACATGCATCTTCCCCCCGAGCAGCGCAGCACAGGTTAAATTAAAAAATGCACTGGGGAAAAGGTTGTTTCTCTAAAACTGGTCACCAGCAGCCAGGCCCCCAGGGATGCTCTCCTTGCCTAAGGATGAAATGGGATTATGATGGTAATGTTTGCTGCACTGTAATTAAGGTGGTGTCAGGACTTTCATTAAAAAGTGTGTTTTTGTTGAGGGACTACGGCTTGGAGAAAATTTTTGCTTGAGGCTGAAATATTACATGGTTCTCAGCCAGAAAACACATGCACAACCTTTATTATATATGTAATTTAGATCTTTAGTCTTGGCTGTGAAGGCTCTGCTATTGTTTCCATAGGGCTATGTAGCTAATTGGTAAAAAAAAATTAGTTATTAAAGAAATGAAGGACTGAATTCTGTTCTGGAACCCGTGTATGGGGCAGGTCCCCATTAACTGTCTGCAATTAGCTCCAAAAACCAAAGGCCAAATGCTGCCCCCTACTCAGGCACACAGTGTTATTGAAGTAAACAGCTGGAAACAGGATTGGGCACCTGTGTCCAGGTGTTTACCTCACTGCAACCCAAGGCCTCCCCACTGTAACACCCTACTGAACGTGGGACAGAGATTATTTCCTTGCAAAACTGGCGATCTGTGGCAAGCTTGTTTCCAGAAACAGAATTTAAATTCCTACAATAATAGTACCACAGCACCCAGGATCTCAGAGAAGGAACCACAACCCCTGTGCATGAGGTTCTGTGCAAAACACAGAATAAAAACCCAACATATGATTGCACACCAACAAATCCTTTCCCCCATTTCACAGCCAGGTTTGTATTATTTCTGTTAAGTAATCTGAGTGTAACACACCACTCCTGCAAACAGCAAACACTGCTCAGACATTTATTTAACTTTCTGCATGATAAAGTCCCAACTTCACAGCAATCTATTGTCTTTCCCCAGAGGTGCACACAAAGGGGTCAGATACTGCCCTGGGTTCTTGCTGCTGGCTCTGGGCTTTTTCCATCTATCTGCACTGTTTGGCACGTACTGCTTTCAGGTATTAATCTGATTTTCCTCAAACTATTAGCATTCTACCTTTTGGATTAAAACTCCCATGCAATTAATAGTATGTCACAAAATATAATTTCTCTGCTGCCCACCATCACATAGATAAATAAAAGAATAATAAAGTTTATAAAATTACAGCTTCATAAATGTGTAAACCAGACAGGAATTCACAAAGAATGGAACAGAAGTTCCTAAGTAACTTGTAGATATTTATGTGACTTCACAGGGATGCTAAAAAAATACATAGCACAGTTCATTGTTTCTTCTAAGAAAAAGTTATATAAATTGCAAGTTTGGGAAGAATTTAAGCATTTCTGCAAATGTTTAAAGACAGAACAAACTTTAATCAGGAGGTAGTTGTCTTCAGTAAACCTATTTATGCATCTAGTTACTTATCTGCCTAATTTAGCATCCCCAAGATCATGGCCTCAGTTTGCAATAATTTAATGAATTTCAGTAGAGTGCCTCAGCTACCACTTGTAAAAATAGGATGATTCAAATGCAAATAAGTGCAAACTTGTGCAAAATTAACATTCCTAATAGACAAAGCTTCTCCATATAGGAAGGTATTATTAATCCTACTACCAGAGGTAGGCAAGCATAATTCCTCATGTGGACAAACTCACTCCGAGTACCTTTTTTTGATTTCACCTAAATAAATTAAAGAAATTGGACTTAATCTAAAAAAAAAAAAAAAAAGAAGAAAAAAACCAGAAATGCCAGGATGAGTGAGTCTGCATGAGGGTTATACTACAACCACTGGTTTAAATTCACACTCTGGCGTGCACAAAAAGAACATTTTTTTATGAAGATAAAAGCCTCCACGTGTAATAACTCGATATATAGACAAGCCCTAGGGGCTTGCATCTTGAGCACTTAACATTTTTGGCCTCATCTTAATGGATAAAAAAGGTGTGTTTCTCAGTCACATTAAGCCCAGTCAAAGGAGCTTAATATGATGAAAAGGCCTTAGGGTTTGGTGAGGCTGAGGTGCAAAGGTGAGAGGCAGCACATCCATCACAGCCTGGGCACTGCTGCCTTCAGCACACTCCGAGCTGGGCAGGGGCAGCAGGGATGGGAACTGGCAGGGATGAACAGCAGGGAGGGATGGGGAGCAGGCAGGGATGGGGAACAGGAAGGATGGGGGAACAGGATGGATGGGCAGCAGGCAGGGAGGGGGAGCTCACAGGGATGGGAACTGGCAGGGAGGGGGAGCAGGCAGGGATGGGAACTGGCAGGGATAGGGAGCAGGGAGGGATGAGAATAGGCAGGGATGGGAAGCTCACAGGGATAGGGAGCAGGGAGGGATGGGAATAGGCAGGGATGGGGAGCTCACAGGGATGGGGAACAGGGAGGGATGGGGAGCAGGCAGGGATGGGAAGCAGCCAGGGATGGAGAGTAGGGAAAGATGGGGAGCAGGGAAGGATTTGGAACAGGGAGGGATGGGGAGCTCACAGGGATGGGGAGCTCACAGGGATGGGGAGCAGGGATGGATGGGGAGCAGGCAGGGATGGGGAGTAGGGAAGGATGGGGAGCAGGCAGGGATGGGGAGCAGGCAGGAATGGGAACTGGCAGGGATGGGGAGCTGGGAAGGATTGGGAACAGGGAGGGATGGGGAGCTCACAGGGATGGGGAGCAGGAAAAGATGGGGAGCAGGCAGGGATGGGGAGCAGGCAGCAATAGGGACAAGGCAGGGATGGGGAGCCTGGCCTGTGTCAGCCCCACATTCCTACAAACTCTGGATCCATTTGTGTGGGGCACAGCCGTTGTCCAACAGAAATCAGGAACATTTCAGGAGGGGAGCAGGTGAGAGACCATCAACCAGAATGAAATGGTTTTTCCCCGTGGGCTGTGAATGCCTCCAAAGAGAGCAGTTAGATGGATTCCAGGCAAACTGGACCTCCACACTATGTGCACTGCTCCAGAGCCCCTGGTAATTCTGGGATTCTCCAGCTGTCCGGGAATGCTGCTCAGGATGAGAAGTGAGGCTTTCCCCCACCATGGCAGCAAAAAGCATCTCCCCAAACTGCTGGGAAAGTCCCCAGTGCTCAAGGAAGGGCGTGTGTGTCATATCCACTACCCAGGCGGGGCTGCTGCCTGAAGTAAGGCAGATAGATCCATGAGATGACAAGTAAGCAAAACTGATGAAAAGAAGAAACAAACATTTCAAGTTTAAAACTAGGCTTCCACAACACATTGGTTAGCATACGACAATTAGCATATGCTAACATTTTTTGTAGCCCAGCCAAGTTTAGTACAAATTAACCAGAAGTCACGTATTTGTATGATGTAATCCTGATTTTGTCACTTGATTTAGGCTTTGTCTAGAACTCTTTTAAATTATCTCGGTCTTGTTTTTTTATTACTGAAAAAGAATCCAGTAATTTGGCTATTTCTGGACTACTTGGGTGAATATAAATGCAGATGTAAAACAAATATCACAGGCAGCTGATGTGGTTGCTGCACTCAGCTGCCCCTGCACCTTCATCCTGAAGTTTGCTACAAGGAGAACCATATGGGATGTGCAGCAGCACCAAACTGTCTGCAGTTTTCAGAGCAGCACACTGAAGTAAGCAGATGTTGAACACAGTCAATTATCAATTTAGCACGGGGTAAGACAAAGTGGTTCAATATACTGAACATTTGAAATGTTAGCATGATGCTGATGTAGCTTAAATGCAGCTTTTGTGATAACTTGGAGGTTTCTGCAATGGGAACACAAGTGTGAAGAAAACAAAAATTAAACTTTTATTTGGTTCATGTAGAGTGATGGATGACCATTAAACTGGCAGAACTCTGAATAAATGTCATAAACCAGAAAGTATCTGGATCCCATTCCTGATATAATCCAGAATAATTTTCTTATTATTTATGTTCCATACACCACTTTAGTTGTATAAAGACAAAATTATATTTACATTCCAGTTGTCATTTTCCTTTAATTGTAACAGAATATTGTCCTTAACTAGCTGATTTGAGACAACATCCTGTCTTCAGCTTCTTCTGTTATGAAAGCATTTGTTATTAAGCACATTGGGACAATTTAGGATGTTTTGAAGTTAAAACCACTAGCATGCCTTGTTTAATCAGAACTGCAAGGATCTCACTTACATTTCAGAAACAATTCCAAAACTACAGAAATGTTTATTTTAAGGAAGGCTAGAATGTAAGATTCTAGTTGAAAGTTTCAACACTGCCTGCCCATTGAAAGTTTAAAAAAACCAGGTGTGTCAGCTCACCTGAGTTAGTTTACAATGAACTAGAGGATCTCTTAACATTCAGTAAAGCAGACAACCTGTTCATTCAATATTATATATTTGCTCCAAAAGTGTGTGTTTTCCAGACAGCGAAGATTTATAATAGGTGGTTAGTGTGGCCAAGGTATAAACGTAAAAATTTTCCTGACAGAACTGTTCAAATATCCTGAATCAACAAAGCACTCCCCCTCTGGATTTATGTGTGGTGACACGTCTCCCAGCTCGTCCCTCTGCCTGCTCCGAGTGCCAGGTAACGCCAGCAAATAGAGTTTGCTATAATTCCATCTCCGCCTCAGGTTCCTGCTCTCCAGCCTCTCTCAGTCCTGCTCAGCTCTTCACACCTTTGATTGCCACGGCAGTGGCTGCAGCCCTCCACAGCACAGACCTGCCCAGCTGTGTTTGGACACGTAAGGAGATAAGGCACAGCAGCAGAACTCAGGGGCTAAGTCCGTAATTCTCGCCTGTGCTAGACCACACTACACCAGTGTTGACTTAGTTCTGCCTCCACTCCTGTTTTATATCGTGGTAGATACATATACACATAATTAACGTATTAACAAAAAGAGAAAAAAAATTGAATTACATGTTCTGTATAAGACACACATCCCAAAGCTCAACCACTGCCAGGTGATCTAAAGGTATTAATGATGTTTCCATGGGGGGACTGGAACAATACAGGGACAAGTGAACCCAGAGATTTCTGGGATGTGCCAGGGGATGTGGCAGCTATTCCCCACACATCACGCAGTTGATGAGAGCCCACGGTGTGCTCACATGTCGCAGCTCCAATCAATTTGCACACGCAGAGTGGCTCTGACACATCCGACGCTCACCCAGGCCGCGGCGCATGTGCGCTGGGTCCACTCACGCACAGCCAGCCTGTCAGGAGATGGCCATTTGTTTCATAGACCAGATGGCAACCTGGCAACTCCGGCAAACGCCACACCAGCCATCCCACTGGGCAGAGGCAGTGGCCTTTTCCTTCCCTCTCCCTGCCCTTTTTCTCTCGACTCCACCCAAGCCTGGGCCTGTATAGCATTAAATGTTTTCAGTTAAATTACGCTCACTTGCCTGAGTTAACAAAATTCAAAGGCACTTTCTTGTCAGACAACATGTAAACGCATTAAGATCCCGTATCTGAAACTGTATGAGCAGTATACCCATGCTGTCATTTACAGACTTCATAACACAAACATTTTACTCAGGATGTATTTTTTTATTTGGCATAAATGAGTACATCTTCAGTGATATGGCCAAGAAAGCCACACCAACAATCCAGCTGCTCTCCTTGCATGGTTGAACAATAGGGATGGCTCCATATAATTTTATATGCATGTAAGTGGAGACAAATGTATTACTTTCTAATGTATTTCATACATTGTATGAAAATATCACAAAGGTCTATTTAATTACTCAGAAACCTAGAAAAGGAATCAACAAAGGTTTTGTTATGAAAAGGTTCTGAACAAAACAGGCCAGCAAAAGTCCTATTTGCCACAGCATACCATTTAATTTTGTATTCTGACGCTGACAAGTGAAAAATTGGGGAAGGAAAAGCAGTGTAAAGGTCTGGATTGCCTTGTGTTTATTTTTACTTCAAAAAAAATAGCGACTAACATCAGCGCCTCCTTCCCTCTTTGTACCTGCGTGATACCCCAGGCCATTTTATCAACTGGGATCCAAACAGAAACACACAAGGCCACGGGTAACACGCTCCGTGCGGGGCTCCCGGGATGTGTTTAGTCGCACCCTTGGGGCTATCGCTCCCCACCACGTCTGCAAGTCCGGCGAAGTTCCCGAACCCGCCCGCCAAGCGCGAGTCACCGCGCCGCTCCTCTGTCCGTGCGCGCCGCTTCGTGATTCAGCATCCGCGCCCCGAACGCGCTCCCTCCGCTCCGGCCCCGGGAGGAAGGCAAGGAGGGAGAGCCGGCCGGGCTGGGGCCCCGCGGGGGCGGCTCAGGGGTGCCCTTGGGGCGGTGCCCGGCGCGGGGGCCCCGGGCCGGCGGCCGCGCTCCGCTGGAGCCGCTCCCGCCGCGGGCAGCGGAGCGCGTCGGGGCAGCGCCCGGGAGGAAAGTCCGGGGGCGCGGCCGCTTCCTCGCCCCGTGGCCGGACTTTTCTCCGGCTGCGAGGCCGCGGCGCTCCCCCGCCTCCCCTCGGAGCCCGAGTCCCCGCTGGCCTCCGGGACACGTTAAATCCCGTGTAATGAGGCTTAACCCCGCCCCGCAGCCGGGCGGGCAGCCAGCCAGCCGGGCCCCTGCCCGGGGAGCACCCCCCCGCCCCGAGCGCCCGCAGCTGTTCCAGCCGGAGCTGCTGGAAAGCGGCCACGCTCCCCAGACTTTGTCTCCCTCGCACACAGCGCTGAACTCTGCTCCCTCCCTCCTTCCCATCCCCCGGGGCGCCCGCGGCTCCCCCCGCCTCCACCGCCCCGAGCCGCAGACGCGCGGCGGGGGGAAGGGGGAGCGCTCCCGCCGCCGGGCTCCGGCCGCCTCCCCGGGGGCTCCGCGGGGCTCGGGGGGAGCGAGCGCCGCCGGGGCAGGCACCGAGCGCTGCCCCCGGAGCCGCGTCCTGCGGAGCGCAGCCCGTGTGCGGGGAGCGGGGGAGCGGCCGCTCGCAGCCAGGAGGGGCTTTTCCTTTTCCATGGGGAAATAAATAGAAATAACAAGGGCGGGGAGAGGGTGGGGGAGCGCTGGGACAGCGGCCGGGGCGCGGTGCGGGGTGCGCGGAGCTCCCCGTGGCGCCGCGTCCCGTCCGGGCCCCGCTCCGCGGTTTCCCCGCAGCCCGGCGCGGCCCCAGCCCAGCCCGTGAGGTCGACGAGGCGGCGGATGGGTGTCTGCGCCGGGGGACGGGCGGTGGGCGGGCGGGGCAGGCGCAGTGTGGGGCCGCGGCAGGGGAGGAGGAGGAGGGCGGTCGGTCGCTGTGTCTATGTGTCGCACTGGCGGGGGGGAAGGGAGTCGGGGAGGCGGGGGTTACACACCAGGGCAGCGCCGGGATCCCTTCTCCACCCCGCGGGGAGGGGGCAGGGCGCCGCCTCCTCCTCCCCCTTCCTCCTCCCCCTTTTTCACCCTTCCTCCTCCTTCTTTCCCCAAAGTTA
Source organism: Emberiza elegans (assembly GCA_024865655.1). Lineage (NCBI taxonomy): Eukaryota > Metazoa > Chordata > Aves > Passeriformes > Fringillidae > Emberiza > Emberiza elegans. The sequence goes on along the minus strand of JALJVW010000206.1, from coordinate 10,441,692 downwards.
AACTTCCTGCTCCCGGCCCGGCTGGGAAGGGGACGCGGAGCCCGGCCGGACTCAGCCCCTCGACACACACAACAGCTGGAGCTGTCAAAACTTCCTCCGCTCGGCCTCGGCCCCCGCCGCCTCCGCCGCCGCCGCCGCCCGCTCCTCCTCCGCCCCCGGGGGCTCTGCGCGGGGGGAGGGCGCAGGGCCAGGGTACAATGAAGCGGCGGCCGCCGCAGCCGGGCAGCGCAGCAGCCGGAGCCGCCGCCAGCGCCCGGGGCCTCTGAGCGGGGGCGCCCAGCGGCGGGACCAGCCGCGTCTCTGTCGCTCGCTCTCTTCACCTCCCCCAGTCCCGAGAGACCCCGCCGAGCCCGGGGAGGGTGTTATTGTGTGTGAGACCCTTCCTTCCGTCCGCTGCGCTTTCTCTTCGCCCCCCCCTCCCCTCCTCCTCCTGCTCTCCCCATGCTGCTCCCCCTGCTACCTGTGCTGGTCGGCGGCGGCTGAGGCCAGCGATGCGAGGCGGAGGTGGAGGAGGCGGAGGTGAGGAGGAGAGGAGCCGCGGGAGCAGGAGGAGCATCGGGATCCCCATCACCATCCTCATCTTCATCCTCATCATCATCATCCATGTGTCTCTCTCGTCCTGCTGACTAGGATGTCAACGGAGGACAAGAGTCTGGTGGTGGCGGTGGTGGAGCCGCCTCAGCAGCAGCAGCAGCCCCCCGAGCCTGGAGCTCCCCCCCCAGCAGCAGCAGCAGCAGCCACAGACAAAAGACCTAGGGGCCGGCCTCGCAAAGATGGCGCTTCCCCTTTCCAGAGAGCCAGAAAGAAGTAAGTTCAGCGTTTGTGTGTGCGAGGCAGAGAGGGGCCGGGGCAGGCGGCCAGGCGCAGGCAGAGCTGTCAGTGGAGACTCGCTACTCGTCGCCCCCTCCCTCTGCCTAATGCCATTTTGAGAAGGGCCCTTCTTTCTTCTCCTCCTCTCCCCTTTGCACTTTCCCCTCCTCCTCCTCCTTTTTCACCTTTGTCTTCCTCCGCCTGCTCTCCCTTTTCCACTTTTCTTTCACCATCCCTATTCCTTTCTTCCCCTCCTTCTTCGGAGTTTCTCTTTAGCTCTTCCCCCTCCACCCTCTTCCTCCTTTTCCCCTCGCCTTTGCACCTTCCCCCTTCTTTTTGGGTCCGTTCCCTTCCAGGACGCTCGGCTGCCTTCAGCGTCGCCTGGGTACTCCCTGTGCGCTGACGGTAGTTCCTCGTCGCTTTCCCTTGTAATGCCCCCCCCTTCCCCTCCTCTTTTTTGGGAAGGAAAACACGGTTCTCGGCGGGTGGCGGCGAGGACACCCCCGCACCCCCCGCGCACACGCAGAGTTGAGGCAGGAGTTTCTCGGCGGCGCGGGGGGAGCTGTCAGCGGCCGCCGCACGGAGGGACGCGCCGGCGGGACGGTGCCGAAGCACAACAAACACACGGAGGGAGGGGGCGGACGATGGCGGGGGGAGCCCGTTCCCAGCCGCTGGCAGCTCTCCCTTGGCCGCGGCCTCTCCCCGTCGGGGGCGCGGGCGCTCGCCCGCCTCAGCGCCCCCCCCGCCCCGCCGGGCGCTCCTCAGGGGCCGCCCCGCTCCCGCAGCCTCGGGCGGGGATCCCGCCGGGCCGGGCCGGGCCGCGCTGCCGCTGCCCGCGGTGCGGGGCCGGGCTGCGCTCGGGGAGAGGCCCCGGGAAGCGCCGCTGCCGCGCTGGCTCCGCTCCCCGCGGGTTATTTTTGAGTAGGATGGAGCTTGCCATGGCATAGCTGATGGCAGCGGTAATAGGGCAAAGCTGGGCGGCACGTTTGGCCAAGGAACGTCAGGAGGTGACCAGAGCAGCTCCTGCGCTGTGCGCTCTGTCCGAGCCTCGGGGTTCAGAGGTTGTTCCCTTTGTTTTGGGGGACGCGCTCGGTTTTGTCACTGCCGTGTTTGTCCTGGCGAGGTCCTGGCGCTTCCCTGAACGCCCACCCCAAACATCGCTGCCGATTTCCGTGCCGGAATCATTTCGGCTGGAAAAGACTTTTAAGGTCAAGCCGACCATAAGGTCACAGTGGAAGTCCCCAACATGAGAGGGATTCTGCTGGGCTGGACCCAACCGCATGTGAAGACCATGCTTCTTTCATACGCGTTTGTTTTCACAAATACAAAAGTATCCCAGGATAGAGCTATCATTAGTTTGGGATACACGATTTTTTTTTTGTTGTTGTCATTGATGAAAGTTTGCCTGCCAAGATTTTTGTGTCCCCTCTGGTTTTGGGGAAGGTGTGTTGTTTACAGCTCCTCTTTTCATTATCTATTGTATTTTCCTGATAGAATTTTTAATATAGCGGTCGTTGAAAGTAGTTGGCAAACGTACACGTGGTGAAGTTCTTGCGTTCATCTCCTTTATGCTTAGTTTAGCATACTTTGGTTTTATTTTTACTCAGAGAATCCAAACCTTACATAGGACACCTTTGAATGTTTTATTTTGAGGGAAATTTCTCTGAAGAAAAATGCAAATTCAACTGAAATGTACCAGTCTGCACAAAAATCCTAAATAGTGTTACATCTGAAAATTGACAAAGCTTGTTAGGCCAGTTTGAGGTTGTGTATGCACTCTTGAGGAGAAAAAGTGTGTGTTAAAGTGGTAATTCCTTGTCTTTGGTTAGGTTTTGGGTGTCATGGGAATGTTCTTGGCTAGGTTTAGGAAGAAATCAAATATTCCTGTAAAATATGAGCTTATGCTGACATGATTATAAGTGTTTGTGTGAAAGTGGGAAATTAAATTAGCTGAGACAAAAATTAAAATGAATCAATACTCTTTTTGTTCACACTCTGATTGTTCCTGGCTGGTGTAGTGCTCCCTGTTCTGCTGCAAACATCTTTCTGCAAATCCTGTACTTTTGGTGAAGGCATTATGACATGGGTCATAAATGCTTTTGAAGCTAGGGTTTTATAAAAAAATGTTATTTTCTAACCTGCACAGCATAGGTGTAGACTGGTGGTTTGTACTTGCATCCATTTTGGGAAGAAAATGGTTTTATTTTCTAAGTTTTCCTATTTACAAAATACAGATTACAACTAGCCTAGCAAATACAGAAACGAGACAACTAAAACTATTTTCTATTTTTTCCTTCAGAGTGCTTGGTCCTGTCTTCCTTTTCACTTCTGTGCTTTCCAGTTGGATTAATGTGCCTCATGTAAACCAGATAAAAGAGCATATGTCAGACCATTTTCTGTACTGTAATCACATGTCTAAATCACTATTAGCCAGTCAAATTGTTCAACTGCTTTATCCCATTATAGGAAATGTTCCACTGAATGTGCAGTCTAAGTGCAGTCTAAGTAATGATAAAACGAAGAGCCCTGCATTAAACTGGCAAAGCCAGAACAGAATAATTCCTCAGCTATGGATGCCTCCATTAAACAGCAGTGCCATATTGGAGAGTGCTTTAGGTTGGTACTTTACCTTCTTCGAAGGCCGTGTTTTTAAGCAAATTTGATGAGTTTAAGCAGACAGATGGAAAACTGCCTTGAATCTGCTCCTGTGAGATGCCAGGGATTCTCAGCTCTTCCCAGGAGCAGGCTGATGTTAAGGGAGCAGAGGGTCCTTCAGCAGGACAGTGCTTGCCCACATCTCATTCTGCATTTTGCCTGGTTATCAGCAAAAACTCCAGTGGTGCTGTGGACACAGATAAGTACAGGGAACAGTGGAGGCTTCCTGTAGGTGAAGAACTGGGAATCAGTGTCATCAGTACCTGGAGAGAGGTACAGATGGTGGAATGTGGTGCTAGAACAGCCTTTTATCATTGTTTGAAGGATGTAGCTTCATGTGGCACTGTCAGGAGAGCTAATCTTAGGTGAACAGTTCATTTTTATTATTTATATTGTAATTGTGCCTAGAGGCCAGGGCACCATTACACTACATGCAGTACAAATGCATAAGCAAAGGTTGTTCCTGCACAAACAATTTCTTAATTTAAATGTAAAGATAAGACAGCATGTAAATGTGAGAAATGTATTGGGAAAGCACAAGGGAGCTGTGAGAATGCTGTGAGCAAAAGAACATGCAGGAGTTCAAGTGCCCTGGCTATCTCAGCATCGGGGAGTGATTCACAGGCATCCGACTTGGAGGATGTATTTAAAGCAGGGTAGCATTGTCACCCTGAGGATTTTCACAGAGAGCTGCTTTCCTGCCTGAACTGCCAGGCCAACCCTCCTGTTTTCTTCCTTACATTTTGACAAGGGGATATCTGTACAGAGCAGAAATTCAAATTTAAGAGGTGGAGCAAGAACAGGCCATGAAATTTAGAGCAAGGAGGTTGTTCATGCTATGGTGCATCAGGAAGAATACAGAGAACTGAAATCAAAGTAGTGAATGAAGAAAATATTTTTGTAGTATTGCCTTTCTGCCTTAAAAGGTAGAAAGACTGAATTTATAAAAGTTGAAAAAAAGATAATAAAGTTGCATTACTAAAGCTGGGACATGATGGAGAAGAAAGAAGCTTTCAGATGCATGGTTAAAAGAACTCTTGCTAGGATTGTAGAGGAAAAATGGAAATTAGGTGCCACCTCACTGTATGGCCTGAAATCTTGGGAACTTAACTCTTGTTTGGATTATACCTCAAGTTCCAGGGTAGGGACCTGAAGGGTGACAATGTGGTTGGAAAAAAGTTGTAGAGGAAGAGTTTCGTTTTGAGTGTGCATGAACAACTGGTTGTTGATCAAAATGTATTACAATAGTATTGTACAGGAGCAGTAAACATTTTTGTAGTAAATTTTAAGTGGCAGAGCTTTCTTAATCTCTAAGGTTATAAGCAGCACAAACAGATGCAGATTCTTAGCAAAATTTAGTAGCAGAAGTCTCATTGATTGTGACCCTTTATAGATCAGTGTCTAAGCTCACTTCAAACTTTATTTTCAGCATCCATGAGATCTTGATGCATGCTACCAGTTATTTTTGCAAATGTCTTTAGTTTAAAGCAGAATATAATAATGCTTTCAGAATTGTGGAGAACATTTTGTGCATCGTTTTTAATTACCCATGTTTTCATTTCCATAGTAATTTTTCATTACTTTGGCCAATGTAAGTTGCAGAAGGTTTTCAAAGGCCATTGATTTCACATGTGCAGATGGGTTAAGGTCTGAGGACCCATAAGTATGTGTGTTTTTGCCAGGAAATGATTATTTGAGATTTTTGATCATCACTTTAGTTGCATTTGCATTAGGGTAGGCCAATATTTAAAGATACCTAAACTCATTTCAAAAGAAGCTTAAAGTGTTGGATGGAGTTTTATAGCTCAGCTGTGTTTCTTTAGTTCATCACACACCTTCTGTGTGATACTTGTGTCTTTACTTGCCTGCCCTTTTCTCAATTCAAAATTTAACATTTGCAAATGTAAGATGTATGTTGTGTTGTAGAATAAAAATGTTCCTAAACAAGATCACAGTCAGGGGAGGTCATCCTTTCCTGGCAAGACAGAGGTTTTTTGATGGACAAGCTTTGTACAACTATTACACAGCAAAGGGTTAATGTATTAAAGCAAACACTGGCCTCTACAAGCCACGTGTATCAAACTGCTTGGCCAAAAGCCAGAAGGCACATAGTGGAACACAGAGTGAGGAGGAGATGAGGTGTGAGGATTGAAGTTGGCTCTTTGCAGAACAGGGCTGAGCTTTGTGCCATTTTCTTCAGCAGCCCATGTTCTGTGACTTCCTCCACCGTATTTGAATTACCAAGCAATTCCCCAACTGCTGTATGGATTTTTTGCATGGGAGCCTGGCTCACAGTGCTCAGGAGATGAATGGTATCTGTATTAGTCTTCAGATGTTTCAGTTCTTGATAATTGCTTGTGTGATGGATAGGGTTTATAGAATCATTTTGCCACAAAATTATTAAAATACAGATTTATGTAGAGTCTTTACTCATGTCTTAAGGGTGAGTGAAGTTAAGCTGAATGCTGGAAATAGATGCACAGTTTCCCCAGTTTGAAACAGACTTGCTGTGAAGGACTCTTGGAGGCTTGTTTTTTAACATTTCAGTTGTTAGTTTCTCTATGTTTGTATTTAATGATCCACTGAACTTCTGTAGCACTTGTCATGAGAGGACTCCCAAGAGCTGTCAGACAGATCAAGTGTGATGGCTGGCTGAAATCTCAGCATATTGGTCACAAGGAATGTCTTGCCCAGTCTCTTGGTTGCTACTCTGAGCCATCTACACACCAGACATCTCTTCATCCTGTGTGCAGTGACACTGGAGACTTTTCCCAGCTTAAAACAATAAAAACAGTTCCATTTTCTTGGCTTTGCTTGTGGATTTTTTTTTCTTGTTAGCATGTTAACTCCTACTAACTTCTTGTCATTGTTCTTTCATAAGATAAGTAATTGGAAATGGACATTTCTATTCTTTGTCATCATTTCAGCTCAGAGATGGTTTTCCAAGGCAGTTGGCTTGCTGAGAATAGGTGAACTCTGCCTTTCTCAGGCTGGAGTTGTTTTTAACTCCTTGCACTACAGCAGTACTTGAGGGGTAGCAGGGTTATGTATTACCAGGAAAATAGAATTTCCTTATCCACCACTAATGATCACTCCCTTATTCAGTGTTGTTATACACTAATGCTGTGAAATTAACTTTTAAAGAAATGCTGTCATAGGCACACTAAAATGTTATTAATTCCTAAATAATTAGGTGACTGACAATTCCAGGAAATATTGAAATTGCTTTGCTCCTGTGTTTAATATATTTGATCACCAGTTCATACAATCTGCATGGTTCATATAGTTTGGATAAATACAGAGGAACAAGATTTTACTACTTTTTTGCTTGTAACTTGTACTTTTGTACTGAATTCTGCATTTTTTGTTCTGTTGTTTTTTTTTTTCCCACCACTGGAAGGATGGCACTAGACAGTGCTGTTCATGCCATTCCTCTGTTAGTCAAAATAACTTTGGGCACTTGTTCCAAGAACTACCCTGAGTAAGTTCTTCTAACAGCACTGGTGCTTTTGAAAGCAAGTAAGATAAAGCAGCAAAACCCTTAAAACCTAGAATATTTATTACTTAAAGAAACATAGGCTGTGAGTGTGTGGAGTGCATCAGGTGGTTATTTTCCCCAAACACCATAAATCTTCAGCTGGTTCTGGCAGCCAAAAGCAGCAGCAGCTCTGCCCTCCCTCTGCTACCAGCTGTTTGTTCTCTCCCCTGTGCTGACCCAGGCACTTGTGGTGAGCTGGGCTGGGAAACTGAGCTGGGCTAGGACTAACCTGGCAGAGAAACGTGTTTGTGATAGCACGAGGGAGGAGGAGGAGGCCAGAGCAAGGGCCAGGCTGCTGGAGGGAGGCTCTTGGCAGCACCGCCAGCCTGCAGCGCGCTCTGCGAAGGGGCAGCCTTGGCTCCCTGAAATTTGGGGGGTTTTGGTTTCCAGGCTGACTCCTTTGAGCTTTCCAATACAGGAGGAAGTATTCAGGAGATGGAGGTTTTTACAGGCTGGTTCATTGGTTGTTCAAAAAGAAATGGTGATGTTGAGAGGGTTCTTCACAGCATATAGACAAAGGAGTTGTTCTCATCTTCCTTGCCTCAGACATTGATTAAATGAGGAATTTCAGTTGTCACTTTGATCCTGGGAGTCATCCTTAAATTGAGTATTTAAAGCACCCTCAAATAACAATGGAAGGATAAAATTTTTGTTAACAATAATTTTTTGTATCCTGCAAGCGCCTTCCTACAAGTATATCAATATATAGGCATTATAATGAAATCAAATGAGATCTTGCTTCTTTCAGGATATTTTTGCCTTTAGCATTTTTGGGGAAGCATTTTTACTAAATCACACGTGCACCCAATCCTATTGCCAGCCATTCCCATATAAATTTATAATTACTAAATTTTCAGTGCTGTATTTATCAACATTCTAATTGCTTTCCTTGAAGAAACTGCTGGAAGCACTATCAAACTAGGATGTTTCCACCCAGACTTTTGGCATTGGATAGGGGGAATGAAAAAGAGGACTTTTTCTCTTCTACTGAGTTATTACTGAAAAGAAAGTCTTGCCAAAACTAGTTTTAATGAGGCTCTCAGAAAAAAAAAAATCAGCTTTAGAAAAAATTACCAGTTTTTTACTTTGCCTATTATATATTTATATTCTTGGAGCATGTGCAGTTGAGTCACTTGTATGGCACAGTAAGATAAAAGGGATTTTTGGTAGTGAGGATGTGGTCCAAATGTGCAGTCTCTGCCCCTGAACATTTACTGACATCTGAGGTGGCTCTTAGTGATGTGAGTCTGGAAGCTGCAGCTAATCCAGAGTGACTTCTGGAGCATCCCAGTATTCATGGAACCTGAATAATGGTGTCTTACCCTGCTGTCCGTCTGGCAGTGAAGCCTGTCTGCAGTGTTCTTAGGGCTCAAGAGAACAAGGATGGCTCCATATTGTTACTAATAAAGAGAGGAGTAATTCTGTCTTAAAATTTGGGAGATTTATTAGTAAGCCATTCCATAAACCCAGAATGTGAATTATTCAGGGTTCTTTTTCCTGAAGTGTGAAGTTCAAAAGCACAGTGAAATTATTTTAAATAAAAGGAATATTTTAGCTTTCCAGTATCAGCAGAGATGAATGGAACTGTATGGCCAAAAAAGACTTGAGGGTGATCTTGCTTATCCTTCTGTGTGTTGTGTATCTGTTCCATTTCTGACAAATGGTTCTCTGACTTGTTTTTGAAGTATTTAGTGAATGCAGTTCCACTGTATCTCTAGGCAATTGGTTTCAGTAACTAATTTTGTGTAGTATAAAATAAATATTCTTTACTGCTGATTAAGCCAGTTTTGTTTTGTATTACTCACAGCTAAAACTCCACAGCTGAAATGGAGAACAATTTTTATACAAAACTTTTTCAGGTGATTGTCTCCTTTGTTCTGCACTGAACAAGCTTAAGCTCTTTAACAACATAATTTATTTAACTGATTTATCCTACAAAAGATTGCTAGTCTTTATTAAGTTTCTCTTGGTTGGTATGAGGCACTTCTCAATTTAGCAGAATGATTTTTGTTAAGATCTTGTCATCAAAAATACTTGTAGCCCCTGCCTCTGCCATGTTTTGTATGTAACTCTCCTGTGTGTGTCCATGTCCTCATGTGGGTCCTGGAGGAAGGGACTTTCTTGCAATGTTCATCCACATGGACTGAAAAGAATTTGCAAAGAAAAACCCTCTGGGTGCCATAGTTCATTGTTGCCAGCCTCTCTTAGGGCATTTTTACCAGGACTGTATTAGGGAAGATGATTGCTCATAGCTTAGAGATTACTTCTGTTTCTTAAGCATTGTGTGAAATTCTTCCAGTCCTGCTGACTTGAATTTCTCTGATTATTTAGTCTAGCAACAAAATCAGTTTCTAGTATTAGCTACAATAAATCTGTTTTATGAAGGCTAAAATACAGAAAATGGCATTTGAGTCTGTTTTGTTATCCGTTTGTTCTTTCTAAACACTGTTTGTACAGATTTTTGTGTTTTACTTCTTACTTCTAAAATATTTCTGAAACTTTGTTTGCCTTTTATACTGCACAGTGGTAATACTGCATGCTGTGCTTTTATCTCTTCTGATTTTTATCCCTGACAGTTTATGCTGTTCCTTTATATTCATTAAAATGCCCTTGTTTCCATTCCTAATATGATTCTTTCTAGTTTCAGACCCTTATTACTGGCTGCTTTTATGTAGCCTGTATTGTTCATATACATTTCCTATCTCTCCCCTGCTTTGGAATACTTTGCCATTGTGCACATTCCAGTACAATAACTGCCAGTCCTCCTTTAAATTGTAGTCTCAAGAGATTCTAGCAACAAGTTCAAAGAGTTTGTTGAAATTTGCTTTTCTTCTTTCAGTTAATTGAAGATAAAAACTTGCTCTCCCTCTCTGCTGCTCTCGCTTTCCCCCTTCCTTGGCACAGCGAGTGCTTCTCGTTACCACTTCCAGCCAAATCACTGTACACATTGAGATGTTTAAAATGGAGCCTGCCCTAATAGAGTGAAGTGTGAAGTAACTGCTCTTCTGGCACCCTCAACTTTGTGAAACAGTTGTCCTCGGCGTTTTCACAAACATGTTGGGCTGTTTGTTCTGATATTTTGGTTTTCTATCAGACGTATGGATGATGAAGGCCTCGTCTTACCCTCTGAGATACGTGCTCTGAAAACTTCTGCTAGCTGATTCCAAAGCCTCAGCAGCTTCCTCAGATTTTTCTCTCCCAGCCTTCCCAGTTCCTTTTTCCCTAGTTCCCATTCTCTGTTGCTTATGTGTTTGTTTCACCTCCAGCTTTTTTCCTTGTAATAAAAGCAAGTGACTATTTTTTTCTTACCGTGGCCCACTGAACTGGATGAGACTAGAACTTAGAAATGGGCCAGATGCTTTCCATTGTGAAGAAAAGCTTGGAAAAGGGAATTTTGAAATAAAAAGAACTGATCATTTCAGTTTCCTTATTTTTTCCCATTTCTAATTGTGCTAATTTGTGGCTGTGCTAGTGTTTTGTATGGATGAGGGGCATGGCTGTAGCCAGCAAAAGTGTTCTGGTACATGAAGCACTCAGCTTCTTGTTCATGGTTGTGAAAAACCCAGCTGGGAATGTTTGGAGTTGCTGGACACTGTTGTCCCCAGTGTTGTCTCTGCTGTCACATGGTTCCAGTGGTTGCTCACCCAGTTCTGACCACTCTGCCAAACAGTTCTTAAGGCTGGCCCAAGGTTTCCTGTGGTCCCCACGCTGTTCCCAGCATAGTTTGTGTGGGGCTGCTTTGTGTGGGAGTTTGGGAATGAGATAGTGTGGATGGAAGCTGTCCTGTGCTTGTCAGCCTCAAGGCCACCACCACCAACTGTGCTTTATGTACTGGTGTAACCATAACTGGATTTGTTTTGTTGGTGATGTTCTATCAAGGAGGAATTCAATCAAACTGATAGAATTCTCATCAGTTTCACTCTCAGCCTCCTGGGCAAACAGTGTGCCACAGTTAATGTTCTCTAATCCACAGGGATGTGAGTTTAGGGGGAGCAGCTCACTGCAGAATTGCTCTAGAGGGAGCAGAGGAGATGGGATGTACAAGCCATGAGGCTCTGGGAAATGCTGGATTTCAGTGCTACTGCAGGCTTCTCACACATAATGTTTCCTTGTATTTTGAGTAATTAACCTTGCATCCTGGTAGAGATCTATACAAAGGAAAGTGCAAAACACATTGGGCAGGAGTTCTAATTTAGATTTCTGCCTGTGTCTTCCAGAAACCCTTTAGGAGAGAACTGGGCCGAGAAATGGGAGGTAACTCAAGAAATAAATGATCTGTAAGCAAAATGATTTAAAGAAATAATCTCTGAACTCTTTCATGTAGCACTAAGGGCTGGCTCATGTCTGGCTATGCTGTTGTCCCTTTCTTTAATGGAATGGCAGAGTATTCTTTGTCTTGTGGTATGCTGTGAATGGCTTGGAAATACATTCATTTCAAATATATTAGTTGGTAAAGAATAATATAAAAGCTTGGTTAACTCACATTTCATGTGCTCTTTATGTGGTCTTCTCAGACAAGGATACATTGGTAGAGCAGAACAGAGAGAGTACTGTTGGTTGTGAACCTACTTTATGGACAAGCAGAAAATCTTGATCTCAAGGCTTGTTAACCAGATGCTGTTAGTGGGGGTTTTAAATTACAGATAATGTAAATAAATATTTGTTTAAGAATATTTTCTGCTTACTTTTTTTTAAAATTCATGTGTCTCTTTTCATTTTACTTGCTTTGGACTGTCTTGATAGAAAAGAAATAACCAGTTTTTACATTGTTAACTTGGCCATGTTATTTTAAAGGCTTTCTTAGACCACTGAGAGTTTCTTGTCTATACTTAGTTAACATGCTCACACTTAGAAAAAGTGAAGTCATAATTGTCTTGGACATGTTTAAACTTGAGTTGAAGCTTGGGCTCTCAGCTATTCCATATCTTCTCAGATGCACTGTATTCCTCGTGTGGCTAGAATTTGGAAAAGTATTGTGATAGACATTTAGCTGGCTTTTATCTAAAGACTATAAATGTTGTTCAACTAAGTTGTTAAATATTTCTGACGGGTTTTTTTTCTCTCTCTCTTTTTTTTTTTTTTTCGTCCCCTAGTGTGTAGCCTGAACTGAACCTGGGGAATTTATATATTTATATCTGCATGGATGTGACCATGTCATGTGGTATGGGAGCATATTCCATAACAGCTATTAGTAATGGGCCTTGGGGACAGGGCAGGGGCTGAATTCTAGCTCCTGTAGTCATGCCACCAAGGTTTCTTTTTTAGGAACATTGTGATGGTCTAGTTTCTGTCTGAACTGTTTTCTTTCAAAACTTGAATAATTATATTTATTTTACTATTCTAAAGGAGCTTACTAATGAAAAGAGGAAATGTTTTTAAATTCTGCAGAGGTCTTTATGCTTGGTGAGAAGAGTGAAGTAGTTATCTCTGAAATGCAATTCAGATAGACTGGGGTCTGGGCAGGGGCAGTCTAATAGGAAATACTAAACAAAGGTGTTTAGGTGTGATCTAGGTTGTCTGAGTATCACCTTTGTGCCCTGATCTGTGTTGTCTGTACCTGGCAAAAGTAATTGCAAATAGGGTCCCCCCACTGGATTTCAGCACTGTGTGTAATTACACAGCTATGTAAACAACAAATTGAACTTCAAAATATTTTTAAACCGTTTTGGGAACTGACTCTGACCTGCTTTGAGGAGGAGCTTGGACTGGCTGACCTTTGAGGTTTTTTTCAACCTGAGTGACTGTGTGATCCTTTTCCATGAGCAACCCTTCTGAGGGTGATGTCCATTATTTCTGTGGTACCCATTGCTTTTACACAGTGAAGGATGTGTAATAACTTTTATTTCCTAGATGGTGTTTTCCTGTATTGTTTATGGAAAGAAAATAGTTTACTCAATCTCTGTTTCATTGTCTCTTATTTCCTTTGTCACTTGATACTTGCTTTATCTCTTAATCTGTGTGATTCCACATATACTAAATAAATTATTACTTCCTTACACATTGGGATTGTTTTTTTCAGAAATGGTCTCACCTGGCATTCCAGATTTTCTTTTTAAAAAGTGCATTTAAAAGTTTATCTGCTAGAAAAGGGTAGGGCTATTTTGATTATGTTAAAGCAAATATGTCAGAATTTATATTCTCATTGGATTTCCATCATTCACTGTTGAAAACAGTTTTGTCCTGCCTGTGCTAGCAGCTAACAATGCATGTCACTAGCAATGAGTCATTTTCTGATGGCCTGGGAGTGTTCAGGTATTTCTGTTTTCTGCCTCCTCTCATCATGCATCTTCTTTTGAACTTGTGGTTTTTAATCTAGATTGCTTTTTAGTCCTCTCTGTATTTATTTGCTCATCTCTTTTTTTTTTTTTTTTTTTTTGGGATAAAGAAAATTTTCATCAGGAACTCTAGTGACAGGACAAGGGGGAATGGCTTCAAACTGTCAGAGGGCAGGTTTAGATTAGGTGTTAGGAACAAATTCTTTGCTGTGAGGGTGGTGAGGCACTGGAACAGTTTGACCAGACGAGCTGTGGGTGCCCCATCCCTGGAAGTGTTCCTGGCCAAGTTGGATGGGGCTTGGAGCAACCTGGTCTAGCAGAAGGTGTTCCTACCCATGGCAGGGGGAAATTGGAAATTATGTTTGCCACACCTTGCCAGTCAAAACCATGAGAAAAGACAAAATGTGATGCTTTCTTTATAGAAAGCTATTTTAATTATCTGACTTACATTGCTGTTCAATTTCTGTTTCTAAAAGCAAGCTTGCTAGATGTGGCATCTTAGATGTAATGGCTTTAAATTGAATTTATCACAATATGTTAATGTGGCTATGCAGTTAATTCACATGTTTCTTGGCTGTGTGACATGCTGCCAACCTGTCTTTGGGTCTAGATATGATCTGGTTCATGCTCACAAGAAGAGAGAGCAGCAGAGAGGAAATAGACTGTTTGGAACTGGTTTGGAACATTTTTTATTTTATTTTTTGCTTTTAGAAATGGAGGCTATCTCTAGAGAATGTTGTAGTGCAGGTTAGAAATGAAGAACTTCCAAACCCCTTCAAATGCAGTAAAAAAAGGAGTCAGTCATCTTCTGTTTAATCCTTTGGCATGGAAATTGGAATTTACAGAGAAATTATTCACAGAAGAGGGTGGTTTGAGTTGCTGTGGAAGCATAAAGGGATGCTAGAAGGTAAAATGCCTTTACATTTCAGTAGAATTGCCAGGCTAAAGGATAAATACTTGCATTTCCTTTTCTGCTGTTGTCCTTTTGTAGCTCAGTACTTAGCACTTAATCTCAAGTTGTTACAACTGTAATATTTTTAGAAACCCATTGAATATTTTGGAAGTAGCAGGTCGGCAGGAGTTGAGGAAAATGTTTAAGAAAGACAAACACATTTTTGATTTTCTTAGTATATATGTCTTTACATTTTAAAATCAATGAATTAACAGATCAGATGTATGACCCAGTTAGAGTAACCAAGAGTAGAGTAACTTCTGTTGAGAAGTCCATGTCTTTTATTTGTATATATGTTCCATTTGAAATTTTGATAGGAGTATATTGGAATTGGTGACTTGTTTTATTTCTGAATTTCTCTTGGTTGCTGTGAAGAAACATTCTCTCAAAGTTAGGAATGTAAACAGGGCCTATCACAACCAGATAGGGCTGCTTTGCTCAATGTGTCTTGATTAACTCAAGAGTGGCATCCTTGAGTTAATCAATTTGAGCTTGGAAGAAAACAGTCCACCATATGTATAGACATAAGTTTTTATCTTAATCATTAAATCTATCACTTCTGTTGCTTATTTAAAAAAAAAAAAAAGAAGTCTGAGGAGAGACGACTGGTCCCATTTTTCCCATGTACATTTTCTTGGCAGAAGCACTGGCATAAACACTTCCTGCCTTGCCATTATGGTGACACACGTTTGTGGAGATGTGTGAATCAGGGCAGGGAGCTGCTGCAGACACAATTGCTTTGCCTTTTCTCAGTGTCCAGCCCTGCTGCTTCTTGCTGGGTTGCCCTGTAGCAGGTTTGGTCCATGTGTCTGGTTCACAATCCAACATTCAGCTGAATGGGAACAGTTCTGAGGCTGGGAGGAAGAGGTATGGGGTGGGATGAGCATATAATCCTACTGAATGCAATTTATGGGCAGTTTGTGTGGAGAAGTAGTAATCAGTCAACATGACTGGTGTTGGACCACATCTGACTGTGCTGTAGTAAAATTACACTTTTTTCTTCCTAAGATTTTTATGGTAATTATTGTGTTCTTAGAGTAAAAGAACTAAATCTCATGCTTTGATGTGAGAGAAAATACATCCCCAAAGAAGGGGAAGAACAAGGCCAGCTAATATGGCTTCATACCTGTTAGCTTGAATCTTGGGTCACATGAACGGCAGAGAGAAATACTGAGAAATTCCCTATTTTAACCAGCTGTTACTAAATTACAACTTGTTTGTGCTAGGGTACTTAAACTTGTCAAGTGACCCATTACCTTCTAGGTTAGAACTTAAAGTTTTTAACAGTGTAGCATGTGAAAATACCTGCAGGTTTAAGGTAGAGCAGCGCAGACAACCGTGAATTGATGGAGGGTCAGTCATGCTGCAGGGCTGTCACCTGGAATGGTGCCACAGCAGGGTTGTAGTGGAAGCTCAGGAAACCAGGCAGTTATGCCATGGGAATTGGTACTCCAACCTTGCTTAACCTACTGACCCTAAACACTCCTTTTATTTAATACAGTTTGGAGAACAAACAGCTTCTGTCTGCTGTTTGATATCTTCTTTGCTTGAAGAGGAGCTTACTTTAGTTGATCTGAGAATTATTGGTTAGGAAAGTGTTTAAACTCAGCAGAGATGGATGTCCAACAGGGGCTTGTCCTCGCTGAGCCTGAAGGACTGGGAGTGTGAAAGGGAATGGGCAAAGTGTTTAATGGCTCAGTAGGGGCTTTGCAATTCCCCACTTGTTGGTTGGACCAAGACAATCAACTCTTACTACAAAATAAACCCCTGACATCCCCCATCTCAGCTAAGGCTTAGAACAACATATTGAACCTTCTCATTGCAGCAGACTGAGCGTGCTAATACGTGTGGTTACAGAGATGTGCTGATAAGCCAGAGCTTGATAGCACCTTGTAGCCAAATATATTTATGTGTCCGTACCTGTACTAACATGGCACAATGGCTCTTATACAATAGTTACTTGTTTCAGAGTAAACACCTGGAGATTTTTTCATGTGAGTGCTTTCATTTTAAAATTTTATCTTCATCTTTGCAGAATGGGTTTGATAAAAACTTTCCTGTAGGCTGGGCACCTAGAACATGTTCCAGTTGAAAATGCAAGGAGAGGCAGCATTGGTCCACTCCCTCTACCTGGGTAGATCTCATTCTGTGAATCAGTGTGGGATTTTGGGTTTGTTTTGTTCAGTCTTAGAGGTGAAATGATATCTTTGAGTTCCTAGGTGCATTTATTGAGAATTTCTCTAATCAGTACTCATAAGGCAATACTGAACTTTCTT
Source organism: Emberiza elegans (assembly GCA_024865655.1). Taxonomy (NCBI): domain Eukaryota; kingdom Metazoa; phylum Chordata; class Aves; order Passeriformes; family Fringillidae; genus Emberiza; species Emberiza elegans. Next base: position 10,425,186 of record JALJVW010000206.1, on the reverse strand, counting down.
GCTTGTCCACCACAGATGGTGCCCAAGTTTAACTATGTCCAGCTGCAGCTCGGTGTGACAGAAGAAAATTTAATAAGAAAAAAAATATTAAGATGAGTAAGAAAGTAGAGGTGATGCATGGTCTTACTTCGTTGGGCAAACAAGTCAGATTATTATTGTTGTCAATGTGTCAACCTGTCTTGCAGATGTCTGATACTTAAATTTTAAGAAAACTTGCGATTGACAGAAGCAAAGCATTACACAACAGCTGCTTGGGGGTTTTTGTGTGAAGGGAAGTTGAACAAAGGTAGTTGCATTACTGCTGAAATTGGCAGGACCCATTGGTTTGCAAGTATCTATCAATGCAAGTGAAGTGACACTTGCGTAATGTTTTCTTGATTTGTTTTTCTCTGTAGGAGAATAAAATTGGCAGGGAGCATTTGGAGGATTAGGAAAGAGCCATTTGTAGATGGACATTTGTCAAGCTTTGCTTTCTTAGCTTGTCCATTCCAGATTGTTTTGGAGAAGTGTAGAGCAGCCTGGAAAACATTGGGGGGGGACGCATGTGAGAGGGAGAGAAAAAAAAGAAAACTAAAGCATAAAACACTAACTAAAACCGCAAAACTAAACACCAAGAAGTTTCACCTCAACGTGAGGAAGAACTTCTTTACGTTGGGAGTGGCAGAGGACTGGAAGAGGCTGCCCAGGGAAGTCATGGAGTCATTCCAGACCCACCTGGGTGCGTTCCTATGTCACCTGCTCCAGGAGACCCTGCCTCGGCCGGGGCTTGAAGTAGTTGATCTCCAAACCCAAGGGTCCTGCGATTCTGTGGAAAAAGGAGAAAAACAAACAAAAAAGGAGATCCCCGGAGTCCCACGTTAATCTTTCACGCGTGAAACCCTGGCTTTCCCAGAGCAGCCCCAGCAGCCGAGGAGGGGCCGCCAGGAAAGCGGCTGGCGTCTATGGAAACGTAACTTTTGGTTGCGCTGCTTTGTTGAATGGGAAAGTGCGGGCGTGGGGGGAAGGGAGCGGGAGCGCTGCCGCCCGCCGCGCTCGGAGGGTGCTCCCGGGCAGGGCCGGGGGGAGCAGCCGGGCGCTCCCGCGCTCGGTTCCCGGTTCGGCCCCGGGCTCTCCGCCGGGACGCGCGGGCCCCGCGGGGGTGCGGGGCGGGGGCCGGCCCGGGGGAGCCTCCGGCGGGGGCGCTGCGCCTCCGGCCGCCGCCGCTCCGCCTCCCGAGCGCGGGCGGCCCCGCTCCTGCCGCAGCGCTCCGGTCCGCACATTGGCGGCGCCCGGCTGCGTCGGATCTACTTTCTCTCCCTCGGCTCCCTTTTTTTTTTTTTTTTTTTTTCTCTCTCCCTTCTCTTTTTTTTTTTTTTTTTCCTTTCCCCTCCCCTTCCCCCCCGCTCCCCTCCCCCTCCGCCCTCCTCCGCCGGCGGCCCCAGCCTGGTTCGGGGAGGATCCCGGAGCCGAAGTTCCGCGGCGATCGGGGCTGTGGCGCATCGCTCCCCGGCGGCGCCGCCATGGGGGGGGCCCTGTAGAGCCGCCCGAGGCCCCGGGGCAGCGGCCGGGGGAGCGCCGAGCGAGCGGCACGAACATGGCAGACCGCGGGCAGCGCTGAGCATCGCCGTCTCCGCTCCGCGCTGGGCTCGGGCCCTGGCATGTAAATAACTTCTCTTCCCTCCGGATCGCACCGGTGCCAGCCCCTCCATTTTCCAGAGGGGATTTGCGAGCGGTTCCGCGGCGCTGGGCGATGTCGCGCAGAGCCAGTTCGCCGGGGGTGAGTACGGCTGGCGCTGAACTTCTTTGTATCGAGGGCAGGCGGTGACAGCGGGAAGGGGCTCCCCGGGGAGCGGGGACCCGCCGGGACCGGGCGGCAAACTTGGCGTGGGGACTGGGCGCCGCTGACACTCGGCACGGCGAATTCGACGCCGTTCGGTCAAAAAAAAACCCGGACCCGCGTCCAGACGTGGGTGTAGAGGTTCAAGTTACACGCTCGCTGGATAATCCGCGGCCGTTTACAAAATAAAAATAAGGAAAAAGGAGGGTGGTGGGTGGGAGAAAGAACCACAAAAGCCCCGCTCGCCCTGACCCGGGCGCAGCCGGGCATCCGGTCAGCGCTGCCCTGGGTACACCTACACACGTGTGCCCGCAGATATTCTATAAAAAATACGACTTTTTGTGGATACCTATAGCACAAGTATTTATTTTTCCTTTTATATTTTTTGTCACTTCCTGGTGTAAATACTGGAGAGATGGAAAATGGAGATAGGGTTAATTTTTCTTTAATATTTTGAAGTATTCTGTGCACGCTGTATTTGAAGAACGTGCCATTTTAATTTTGCATGCTTTCAAAGCACACCTTTATAGTGTTAATTTTTGCTGACCCTCCCACTGTTTTAAACTGTAGTTCTAAACTAAGAGAGAAAAATAAAAACACTTAAAAAAACCCTATGTTTCTAGTGCATAATGGATGGTCAGACCATCATATATGATGATTTTTGTGTGAGCAAATAGGTCATAAGTCAAAGTAAGTGTTATGTAACTGGCTGGCTTTAACAAACTTGGTACAACTGTAAAGAAAAAAAAACTTTTTTTTTTTTTTTTTTTTTTTTTTTTTTTTTGGGCGCTATGAGAGGCTAGCTACCCCTTTTTCCAGTGGCCTTACTTTGTAGCAGTTTGGTTAAAAAAACCCACCCAGCATAACAATCTATGCTTTCAAAATATGAACCAGTTAATTTGTGTAGTGTTCTGTATTTTCCTGAAAAACTCCTTCGGTCTTGTGCCTCATTCTGGGTACTAAACACTACAGACTCACCAGTAAATCATTAGTTAACACTCTAACTGGATTCTTACATAATTGAAAAACGTTCCTGAGTTAGTTTGGATTTTTGTTTAACTTCATGTTTTTTTCTTAGAATAGCGTTATTTGGCATAGAGCTGTTGAAAGATATGAAGATCAGTGTGAAAATGGTTTGGGGCTTTTTCATATGAAGAAATAAAGCAGTAGTGGGTTTGTACTCCTACAGGAAAACTGAAACAACTGGGCAGACATTTAAAGGTTTTCTCAGTGACTCTGTACAATGCTGGCTATTGAAGTACCCACAGCTCCTGAGCTGGAGGTTACGCGCAGGGGTCTTTGTGCTGTGTGTACATCATGGTGATGGTCGTGTGTGGTGTTTGATGCTCCTGCACAATAAAATTCACTTGCTACAGAAAATAACTGCAGCTTCCAGACTGCTGAGTGGAAATATTTTAACCATCTACTCGTGAGATAGACGCAGGAGACAAGATAGACTTTTTTCTCAGTGCTGTGTGATCAGCTGCATCTCAGTGCCATTCAGTAACTTCACTGATGACTACTGTACATTTGTTTTTAAAGGGTTTGGTTATGCATCTTTTACTACTTTGTTGTAAATAGCCTTTCTTTTGAGAATATACTTGGAGTTCAAGTATCTGCAGTTTTTTGTTCCTTGCCACACTTACAGGTCATCTTTATAAACTGTTCTATGACTCTTCTTTTTTTGTTTTGTCTGTTCTAGGCAAAGTAATACCTAATATTCTGCCAGCATTAAATATAGATGCTTTTAGGTCAAAATATTTTTGTTTTTGTAGGAATAGTATTTAATTTTGTGTAATCAATTTGTCAGACTCTTGACTTATATTTTTTCTCCTTATTTTCCTTTTTTTTTTTTCTGTATTATTCTCTCCTAAGCAGAAACTCCTGCAGAGTTTTAGCAAAATGTTCTTTGGAAGCCTTTTTTTTTGGAGGGGAGGACACAGGGGGTGATATTATTGTCATTTACATAATATACCAGTAGAAAGTAGTTGCATCATGTACAGTTTCTTAATGTAACCGTTCATTGGACTTGCCTGAAAATGATCTCTTAAGGGTAAATGGGTGAGCAGAAATTAAAAGCAGCCATGTATTTGTTTCTCCTTTTGTTGCAGGCTAAAATGACCATTCAGTATGTGCTTTATGTGTATTTCCAGACTTACTGTATATAATTTATTCAGCCATTTAAAAATAATGGTTGAAGTATTCTTTTCTCATCACTGCTGTCAAACCTTACGGCTTTGCAATTCTGGTTTCCTGTTCTGAAAGTGTGGATAGAAAACTCTTAGTATGGAGGAGTATGTACTTGGTGTGTACTATTTAGTATAAAACTCACAGCCCAAGAGGATGGAGAACTGGCTCTGGAGTATTGTCAAAAGCATCCTCTAAACAAGCTGAAAGACACTCTTTTGTTTTATTTGTTCCAATTTTAGTAATTGGAATTTAGTAAAGCTCCTGGAAACCCTGGGACATAGGGTGTTTGAAGAAGTCCTAAAATCCACTTTGACAGTGGGCTTTCAGCTAGTCTTTTATATAATTCTGTCTTTCCTCTGCGAAATCCTTTTGGCATGTTGTGGTTCTCTGGCAGGATCCCAGCGTGTGATATCACAGATATCAGATGTCTCCGTGCCATGCATGGCATTTGCTGTGCCGCAGTGGAGCTCCCCGGGACAGCCGAGGTGAACCAGGAAATGTCATGGAAATTCGGTGGGGAGAGCCAGGAAATGTCATGGAAATTGGGTGGGGAGAGCGTGGCAGAGGAGCTGTCACGTGCCTCTGGGACTAGGTGAGCGCCTTCTGTTTGACAGCGTTCACGTCTTTGTGTTTGGTAATCTGATGTGGAATGTATTCAGCAAACAGATGTGGCTTTTAGTGGTCTTGACAGGTTTTTTTTTTTTTTCCTTGACATCTCAGATGGAGTTGAGTGGAGAAACATCACAGTTAAGCTTTGTCCTTTGGCAATATCTTTGATTTTAAAAAATGGAGCATAATTATATGTGGCCTTCCTTGTCAGAACTTTTTTTTTCATCTCAGTGTTGAGGTCCAAAGCCAGGCACAAGCATAGATGATATCATGCATTTGGAGGATATTTGGCTCCTCCATAAGGCCTGTTGGAAGTTAGTCATAGCACTCTGTGTTTCTCTCTGTCAGGGAAGTCTCCCTCTTGTTTGTACTCACTGGAGAAATGTTACAGTGAGTGTGGTTTGTGCTGATGGTGCTTTTGTAATACAGCTAGAAAAGACAAGATTTCACGCTGGCCTCTTTGTCCCATGTTTCTATCCTGATTTCCAAGCATTAAAAGGTGAATACTTGTGTAATGTCACTTAATTAGAAAAGATACAGGCATGGAAGGAAAGAGTCTGCTTGTGTATTTATTTGTTTGTTTAGCCAGGACTTGCAGTTCTTGGGTATAATTCAGTTTCAGGAATGAATTCTTTGTTTTAGATGGAGCTCAATGTGTTCCTTCCAACCACACATACTTCCATGTTGTTTTTACTCTGGATCTTCCTTTTTCTCTCTCTTTTTAATTTAATTTAATTTTTTAATTTTAATTTCCAGGCCCCAAATGCCCCCATGCTATATAAAGAGAAGGTGGGTTGCTTTTGGAAGACTCCCTTCAGGAAGAAGTGCATGTGAGAGCAGGTTATTACTGCTTGGTTTATATAGGTTATATGTAGTTTATAGTTAACCAGTTTGCAGTCCCTGTTAGCATGTAACATCAGGTGCCATAGAGAAAAATGGGACAAACTCTGAAAAGGGCAGTTCTGGGAATAATCATTCCATGGGGGATCTGTTTGAGGTGGAGTTAGACCAGGAGGAAAGGGAGCTGTATTTTTTCCAGAATTCAGAAAACCTCAAACAGAATTCTTATTTAGGCTTACAGTTCTGCAGAAATCTGCTGCCTTTGAATCAAGTGACTTGTGAGGGTACTGAGTTTAATACAATTTGAAGGCTTTTTTGAAGCAGGAGGAACAGGGTGGTGTGATGTATTTGGTGGAACAAAGAGGATGGGCAGGGGGAAGGGATGGGTTGGATGGGACTATACAAGGATGGTGTATCTGGAGCAATGAGAAGAAATAAGGTTGGAGCTTTATTTTAGTCACCTTGCCCTTAGGCTTGAGTGGGGCAATTTTTGTCATCATGGTTTTGTGGCACTGTTGAGAATGTGTTTAGCATGCAAGAAGACACCAGCAGTGGTCAAGGAGAGTGATGAGGGAATGAATGAATGAACCTAGAATATTTTCTAACCTTTTCAAAGGTCCTTGATCTGGGTCAAATAATAGGTGTGCTAGGTGTTGTCACTGCCATGTCAGCCTTGCCTTGTGTACAGAAGGTTTAGTCACAGAAGTCATTCAGAGTGTGTTCAGGGCTGCCATAAAATGGAGGGCAGGATTGAGCAGCAAGTACTACTATTAACCTTTGAGGGACTGTTTTCATTGGAAGCATTTCACTTTGGCTTTGCAGTATTTCAGTAGAAGGCTGATTGCACATAGGAAGGGGTACAGAAACAAGGTAGAGGGCTTTTGGAAGCATTGTGGGCTTGCAGTGCTCAGGAAAGAGGAACCCAGAGTTACAGGAATATAATCTGTAAAACAGATGGGAGATGGAGGTTGTGGAGCATGGACTTCAGTCTTTCTCTTTCACCTGAATCTACCTTGGTGAGGTATCTTGCCTGTAAGCAGTGCTTAGTCTTATGTGTATTTAGTTGTCTTTTCATTTCTGTTTCCTTTTCATCTTTGTTTTCACCTTGTTAAAGGAAGCTAAGATTTTTAAATTAAGAAAAATAAACACTCTAGGGAACCATGTGAAGACATTTTTATGCAGCTCCAGAAATAACAACTATTACTACTTGAAGTTTAGCTCTTAGAAGAAGAGAGTGATGGTGAGGAAGTCTGGAAGATTCATGAGGTAGTTTGTTTGGATCAGGGTACAATCCTGCATTAACAAATTCTTGAAATTGGGCTGGGAGAGCAGGTCTGCCTTGTAGATTTTGTCCAGGTATTTATTAGTCAACAAGATGTAAAATAGTCAGACACATCTCTTTTTTTCCTCTGGTATATTTGTCCCCAGATAGTAAAATCCACCTAGAATGACGAAGAATGTTTAGCTATGAGGAGTTAGTAAGTTACTTCCTTCCATTTTTCAGAAAGGCATGTAGATATTGAACCTGTTTTGATGCCTGTGGTTCAGTAACTGAGGTGGTTGTGTCAGTTTTCCATAGAAAGTTTTAAAATCCTGGAGCTGAACTGGTGAACAGCTTCTATTTTAGGCTATTCTATTGCTTCCCTTGGGGGTGTTTTGAAATCAGTTGACTCCAGTTTAGTTTGTTACCAGAAAGTCAGAGTTCCTGGGCAGTGCTGTGTAGCCAGGGATTGCTCTGGCCACTTTGGTATCTACATTCACCCATGTTGATGAAGGTATTGGCTGCTGTTTTCTCTGGTGAAAGCTGAGAGATGTAAAGGTTAGGGAGCGGTAGTTCCCCTGATCATTGATAGACCTACATACAGTTGATATCTAAACCATCCTATATTATATTTATTTCTTTCCTCATGGCTGCCTAATCTTCAACATCTGCTGCTGACAGCTTTGCCTATACTGCAGAGGAGTTTTCATTATTGATGCCTCTGGACCTCCAAATAAAGAACTGTCAGTGAATAAGTACTGTATGGATTCATTTAATTATTAATCAGCATGATGGGGTATTCTCTAAGGTACACAATTCTGTTTCAAAGACAAGTCAAGTCAATAGAAAGTTTTCCATTGAAATAAAATAGTCATGAGAGTAAACATTCATCAGTACAAGCAAGAATTCGATAGCCTAGACTGTTCTGCACCTACTGTTTTGAATAGTGCTAACCAATTGCTGCTCTGCATGATCAGAAACTGTGGGGAAGAGGATGCTTCAGAGAAAAATAAACCAGGCATTGTGGAATAGTTTTTCATTCTTCAGATATCAAGAAAATGTGAGAACAGTTTTATGTCAACTTAGATTCTGTGGAACAGTGCTAAGCTGGAATCACAACAATTATAAATTGCATAAACTTGTTCTTGATTTCTCTATTATTCTTTTACTGGCCAATTAGTCATGTTTTACTCCCACTGCTTTGCAGAGGCTGGCAAGAATCACAGTCCTGTTGTGTGCAGAGTAAAAAAAGGGGCACTTTGGGGTCGCTCAGAGAGAACTAGATTTATTTCTTCCTGAGCTAGATATGTATTTCATCCCTCTGAGACCCAACCTGCTGTCAGGTACTTGCCAGGAGGCAGGTAAAGGAGAGCGACTTGGCTGTCTGGGTAGGTAAGACATACATTTGTAGGCTTTTTCTAGGGAAGGCTGTCTTGCCAATGCTTCTTTGTAATGGAAAATCCAGTGATGGTTGTGGTCTCTTCAGCAGTTTATAATGGCAGTTTTTTCTGACTATTCTGTAACATCCTCTGAATTACTTGTGAGAAATTTGGAAGATGTGCTGTAGTGGTATAGTTAGGGGCAGAAAAGCAATTGTGGTGGGGACATGTCTCTTAAGGCTCTAAGAGAAGCAAGGATGGGAGTGGGGGAGGTGGTTGCATTTTGGGGAGTTCAATTTGCAGAATCCTTTCAGTGGTTGCAGCTTGTACTGAAAGAAGATGTATCTTGAAATAATCTCTCCTGTAATCTCCTCTCCAGTCTTTCCAACAGCCTCCTAAGCCTGCTAAACTCATCAGAACTAAACTTTCTGCAGATCATCCTATACCCTGATTCTACCTGAGCAGCAAAAGTGAAATTTACTGACAGAGCTCTGTGCCATCCCCGTACACACCCACCAAGTCAGAACCATTCAGGTGATGGCATTCTGCATAATGCCCTCTGTCTTTTACTAGGTTTCCTCATGAACATTGACCACATCCTTATGGAAAGTAGATAGGTGAAATTAAGCAATTTTTAGGAATGAGGAAGAACGTGCCAACAGTCAGTGAACACCAACTGTTTTTCATAAAACTCCTTCCTTGGCTCTTTGGTCCTGGTATTCAAAGATGCTTGTCAAATTCTATCAAAAAGATGAGCCTGAGTGCTCAAAGTCAGACCTTTATCCAAGGTGGGGGGCAGAATAACCTTGCATGAATTTCTTTTGGTAATCTTTAAGTGACAAGAAGAAGCAAAAAATTAAAAATTCCCTGTATAAAGGTAAGGTTAGAATGCTCATGGATTGGGTATGATTTCAGATTAGAAGATAGCAGCAAAATGTCAGGTGATTGTATTTACAGGACAGGGGCTTTAACTTATTTCTGATGTTGTGCAAGAAATTCGGTAACTTAGGAGGATCCATTGGTCTGCCAGAAGAGCTTCATGTTGCTTAAATACAAGAAGAATAGGTGTTCTTTGACAGTGAAAGCATCTTGTTAAAAAGCATGATTGTGTGACCTGAAGCTTGCCTCAAGGTTGTTGTGGTAGTTCCCTGAGTAGGGGATAAGGTATAGAACCTTTTCAGTGCAGTATGGACAAAGATCCTGGATAGGAAGGTCTGTAGGATGCTTGGGCATTTTCTTTGCTTCCCCCCTTGCAGAACTGAATCTCTGGAAGCCCACATGGGTGTCTCTGGACTCAGAAATCAGGAACCAGTCTTTTGGAGGAATGAAACTTCTATAAACCACCAAAAGCTGCATAGTCACAGGTTCAGTTTTCTGAGTACAGGATATTGAATACAAGGCTAGAAATACAGTTCAGTGTTGCTAAAGATGAATTTTTAGATGTGACAGTAATCTGGGCAGTATGATGAGCTTTCTTAGTTCAGAGTCTATTTGTAAAATAATTTGGAGAAATTACTTATTTCACAACACCATCTGTGCTGGCTCAGATCAGAGGTGTGGATGTCCCATCATCATGTTTCCTGCAGTGGTTAGTAGGAAAGTAAGACAAAAGTAATTTTGTAATGATACTTCCCCAAACTCCTAATTGCAGGAGATTGGGAAAGATTGGTGGGATTTTTGGAATCAAGGAGAATATTGCTGTGTTAGATCTGTTCAGCATAAAAATCTCCTTAGAATGTGTCCAGCCTCTTCTCAGTCACACAAACTTCCAGTGTGCTGGGCATGGGGTTCCACAGTTCAGCTGTAGAGTGTTCTTGATCCTTCTGCCTACTAGCATCAGTGTGTGTAGTAAGTGTTGGAAGAGACAGTAAATGCTGATTTTGTGATCACCTTTTCACTGTGAATTGTGGTTATAATTGTCAGGATGCATGGAAATGTATGTGTGGGAAAACCAGACTATGTGCTTTCCAAAGATGTGGTTGACAGAGCTAGGGCACATCAGGGAAATTTTATTTAAACTGAAAAAAAAAAATTATATGTGTAACAGGACTGCCTTTTGAAGGCAGGAAGAGACAAATAGACTCCAAAAGCAGGATTTCTGGACTATAGGGTTCTTAGGGTTCTTCTTTCTGGTTCTTAGGGCAGGAAATTTTTTCATTTTTTGCAGCCTTAAGGAACCACAGTATCTTGTTTTCTCATATTAAATGTCTATTGCATAGCTTAGGTTTTGATTCATTCTATTAGTTAAATAATATTTGTATTTGGATAATGAACCTGTTTTTTATATAACCTAAATTGACTTAATTATTCTGCATAATATGTCTCCTGATAGAACTGGTTATTACTGAGTTAAGGTTTCACACTTGATGATGCTGATGTCTGTGGATCTACAGACCTTTTAAACCCCCAGTGTATTAATGCTGTTATCAACCAAAGCTGCTGCAGCAGCTTTATTTATTTTTCCTTCCTCAGGGGTACCGTAGAGGCCAGTTGGAGCATTAGCCACCAAATGCCAAGGTGGCTGTAGAGTAACTGCAGCAGCATTTCAGCATCTAATGGACCAGGTCACGTGCAAAGCCTCATTAAAATATGATTAAAGTATCCCCTTTTGTTTGTTCTGTGGAGCCAAGCCCATGCTGGACCCTCCATTATGTTTGTGCTGTGTGCTTGGAAATGCCTCCTGGTTTTTGTGAGGCTCCTTGTTCACCCCCAGACCCCAGCCCTGTCCAAACCTCTGCCGGAGAGGCTTTCCCTGTTCCTCTGCCCTCTTCCATCCACCCCTGATTAAATGCAAGGAAATGAAAATGGTGTCTGCTTTCATTTAAATATAATCTGCTAAAGACAAATATGAAGCTTCTGTTGTTGTCTGGGGGTGTCTCCTGCTTTCCTGTACCTTTGCTTTTTAACTGCTGAAGACTGGGGTGTGGGGTTTTTTTTGTTTGTTTGGGGTTTTTTTTCTGGTATTTAATTAGTAAGCTAGACTTGCAATTAAAGAACTGGCATAAATTATGTTGGTAATTTGCCATGACCACCTGTGGTAGTACATAAGTAATGAGAGAATAACAAAAACTTACGACTAAATAAAAAAAATAAAAAGGATTTTGTTACGCTTTCTAACACAAGCCTTCCTAGCTCGTCTGGAAGCAGTAAAAAATGGGCTGTTCCTTAGGTTTATTTTTTGTGAAACATGGAAATCAGTATGCTTAAAGCTAGAGACTCATAGCATGAATCCACAAATTTAGTTTGTGTCTTCGATCACATGCAGCCTTGACAGTACCCATGGACAGCTTAAACTTAGAGAAACATGGTGTAGTTGATTAAGTCCTGTGATCAGTGCAAATGACTGGAGAGGGACAGCAGACTTCTTGTAGCCACTGGAATTTGAGCAAACGAAGAGTATTATTTCCAAATCAACATGTTGCAGAGGAAGAAGGGATAGAAAATGCTATAAAAGTTTTTAGATGTGGCTTTTCTTTTGACACTCTGTGAAATCAGATGATTTGGCACTTGTAACTGCTGTGGGTAAGAGGCGTTCATAAGAAATAAAATAAAATGTATATGTGGCAGTGGTGGGGGAGGCGTCTGTTCTGAAAACATCTGAGATGCTGGAAAACTTGTCCCCAGTGGGAAAGAGAAATTGCATAGCTGGCACTGAGACTCGCTGCTTATGCTTATGTGGCCATATTTAGAAAAGGATCAACACTAGGAACTGAATTATTAGAGAAGTGAGTGACTGGAGGGATTGAACATAAAGGAAATTATTTCTATCTCGCTTGTTTGTTTGAGTTGGGCCAGACGATGCTGTGGGAGGGCTGCAAACTCCAGACTTGCTGCCTGTGTGGAGTGAATCTGGAGATGAGTTTGAGGAGGTCAAAGCTTATTTGAGCCCAAGCTCCTCTCTACCTGGCTTTGGAGGTGGCTGCCTGCAGGCAGAAGGTGATCAGGAATGGAAAGGACCCTCTTGACTTGGAAAAGTCTGGAAAGACTTGATGGAGTGAGATTCAGGCTCTCTGTGCTGTGTGTAGTGCTGTGGGAGGCTTCTGGTTTCAGTACATCTTGCAAACATTCGTGTGTATAAGTAAAGCAAACAACAGCCAATTAAAAAAACCAACACCACATTTCAAAGAAGTTGTATATATAAAAAAGAAAGCTGTCTTATTAAAAAATGCTTGTCAGTAGAGCAGCACAGTTCATCACAATTATTTGCATCTATGTGGCAGTTTTAGTTTATTGTGGGTTTGTTGCAGAACAACAGATTATCTAAATGAATTAATTCAGTTGGGGTGGGGGAGATTAAAACAGCACTTCTGAAGAGATATCCAAGAGGAATGCTTTCAAAGTTTTTAGGAGCAGTTAAACCACCCTTCCCCCCCTGCCTTTTTTTTTTTTTTTTCCCCTTTAAGAAGTGGTTCTTTTTGTTCCAGTCATCAAGACTCATTTTGAAAGACTTATTTTTCTGGTTTTGGCAAAATAGTTGATCAGCGCGACTGGCAAGGAACTGCTGTGGAGCAACAAAGAATTTCTGTGTAGCTCCAAACTCTGTTTGAGGCCATCTTGGAGCCGTTTGTGAACTGGAGTAGAAACTCCATGTAAGAAAGGCCATTCAAGTGAAGTTGCACGTTTTCCTCCCCAAAATTAGCATACCAGAATACTTCACTGCAGTGTTTAGAATACTTTGTACAAGAACTAGCAGTAAGTTGAAGATCGCTAACTGAGGATCTGTAATGATGCCAACTGACTTTTTTTTTTTAATGAAAGCTTTGTATACATAACAGGATGAGTCATCACTGGAGAGTTCTGAAAGTGTTTGGCATCCCGAAGAATCCTTTTGTGTGTCTCTGCCGCACAAAATGAGTATTTTTGTCATGAAACTCTGCCTTAAGAAGTACTGCAATAACTGCAAGCTTTAGGGGGAGGTTTTCTAATGTGGCTTCACTTTCTATTATTGTTTTAAAAATATTTTGGTATTCTTAGATCTTCTTGAATAATAGGATGGAAAATTCTAAATACTTTGTTGGCTGTTATTTTTTTTTCTATGATGCAGCTTCAGGCATACCTCTATTATAAATTTGTTTTTAAAAGTAGATAATAGGAGTTTACTGTTTTCCTTAGATTTAATGCAAGTATTAAAAATCTGATTATGGGAGAATACTGTTAACTCATTTTGCTTTATACAAACATGGTACCTGTAGTAAACTGATAGTAGCTGCTTATGTGAGTTATATTTATTTTATCTACATTTTCTTTTGATACATTTGTCACATTGAAGAACTGGTTGGGCTTGGTAGTTTTTGTTATGTCTCTTTGAAATGAATCTCTTTTCTTTTATCAAGAAAGTTTTTCTTGATAAAAAGGAAGCCTTTCTTACTGAGGTGTAGGTGAGTAATGTGTCAGACCACCATTGTATTTGGCCCATGATTTTCCTGATGATGTGAAACTTGGTTCCTGTAGTCTTCCAAGTGTGTGCAAGGCAGCAGAGATGGAATTCTGCAGCTGGTGCAATAGGGTAGCAGATTTTATCTGAGATGTTTAGGAGTGGATGACATTTTTCAGAGATTTTTTCACCCTGCCATTCATTCTTCAGCAGTATGTTTTCTAGGATGTGCTGTCACTAATTTTAAAAATCAAACCCATTGATGGATTCTTTCATGGTTTGTTGTAGTGATGGTATATTTACTAGCTAGTAGGTTCAGCAGTTTTATTTTTTCTGATTTCTTTTGAGTGAACCCAAACATGAAATTTATGGCCAAGGAAGCTTGAAAGAACACAATTCTTCAGAAGAATTCATAAAGAACTCATCAGAATTTGTAGGATTTCTTAAAAAAAAAGCTTTTGTAACAGTTTAGAATTATATAGGCTTTTCATCGAAATGCTCTGAATTATGCTGATAACAGAATGCATGAAAACCAAAGAGCATTCAGACAGTCCTTGACAAACTACACAGGTTAATTAATTACTCAGCCCTGCATATAATTAAGGTTGTGCAGGTTGTGATGGTTTTGAGTCAGGGTCTCATACTCATATATTTTTATTTTCATGTGCACATCCAAGGCTAAGCATTTAAACAGGCTTGCATTTGACTTGGAAGAGGAAGAGCAGAACTGTATTGAGCTAATAAAGTTTATATTTGGTGATATTTTGTATTAAGCTTAGCCATGAGTTCAGTGGCATTGCTAAGAGATCTGTTTAATGGTAGAACACTTTGTCAGTGTTATTGTTTTATTTTTAAGGTGAAGTTCTTATGGTGTGCATTACCAACTTAGTTATATTCTGCAAGAAATTAAGTGTTGGGGTGTGCTCATGTGGGGTGTGTCTAATGAGACTCATGCCCACGTTTATTTTTGTTTTCCAATGGAAGCTAAACCTCAACTTCTGATCTCATTTTTGGAAGAAAGAAACCCTCAACATATCTGCAGATTGAGATGTAGAATTGGCTGTAAGAAAATAAGGTGTTGGGGAGTGTCTGTGTATAGAGAAGGTAAAATTTTTGGTGTTACTATTAACTTCATTTTCCTGGCATCTTCTCAGGGCTTTCATTGGAAGGATCTCTACTTCAAAATACTGTACTTTCCCCAACAAAACATTATTTCCAGCTGTTTAGATGAAGAAAGTTTCCCTTAGGGACTCTAAATCAAGCATGTTACCTTTACTGTAGGATCCAGATGCAAAAAAGAAAACCAATTATTTGTCCCTTTATCAGATGACTTTATGTGCTTTTTCTGGGGCTTATGGGGCCTGGAATTTCTGTGAGTCTTTATTTAGTCTTTATCCTTTTTAGCTTTGAGGTTGACATTTCCTTTCACTATAGTATAGATTTAAATTTATAAACGTGTGGTTTTATCACTTTATAGTGATAAAATTCTCTATAGTTTGGAGAATTCTTGATAATACATCTTGAACAATTTTAACCTGTTGAAATAATTTGAGATTTAAAATGCTTCAGATATGCAGGAAAAAAAACAGGTTTGGTATAGTATTAACATGTTTATCATGTCAGTAACATAGAGCAGCAATTAAATATCTCCTGTTGTGCCCACATCTGCTTTACTTGTCAGTAAATCAAACCTTCTACAAGTCAAGGCATGCCATGTTTAGGTGACAGGCTCATGAAATTTAATTTTTAAAAACTGCCCTAATACTTTTTAGAAGCTGAGATCCAGGAAGCCATCTCTGTGTTATCTTTGTGAGAATTTTGTGCAAAAAAAAAAAAAAAGTCTAAATATAACAAAAAAATTGATAAAAAGTAGATTGCTCAACAGCTGTCTAAAGAATTCATGTTGTGATGTGTTAGTGCTGAGCTTTTAAAGATAAGAAAATAAGGGTTAATAATTCATTTTACTTACGGTACTTGCAGCATAGTTTACAAAATGATAGGTGCAGGTAGTCTGTAAATGTTTTGTGGAAATTTGTAATGAAAAATCAATACAAATGGACCTGCAATTCCAGTGTGGTTGAAATTGCTGGTATCCAAGGAGCAAGGAGTGAAACCCATGGAAAGGTGGGAGCTGTGTGGAAATAGTTAACGGCAGACTTAGGGATTAGTGCTGGGTTCGGCCTTGCTGTTAATGAGCTGGAAAAAGGTGGGAGCAGCGAGTTAATGGTATTGACAGACAGCGTGGAGCTAAATGGATTTGTCAACACAAAGAGAGAGAAAAGGGAGAAGAACACGGGGTAGGAATATACAAAACAGGGGAGAAGGAGGTTCCCCCCAGCCTGCTCTAAGGGATGGAACAGCCACCATTGATTGAGTCAGTTTGGGCTGATGGGTTTTCCAAGCATGGCACTGATAAGTGAGAATCTCGCAGTAAAATAGTGCTGAAAGGGCACAGCAGATAAATGAATGGGTTTTCAAATCATATTTTAATTACTTCAAATACATGATGAAGATGAATACGTTACTGTTTATTTTGCAATTACACTGTTGAGATAACTGCAGGCACGTCCACAGCACAGTCCTGCTTTGAGACAGCAGTTAATGTTCGCACCTGAGTTTAAACAAATGCATCCTGGGGAAAAAAGTGTTGCTGGTAAAATAGAGAAGTTAAGAATAAAGCATATTTAAAACCAGCAACTTTATATTTCTATGTTAAAAATATTAAAAATGTTTTTTCTTGTGGTGAAAATGTAATGGTAGGCAGAGATTTTTCTTCTCTTTCATAGGAACTTTGAAAACAAAGTTATACTCAGAAAAGAGAGGGCAATTTTATAAAACAGTGTTTTCTAGTGATAGTATCTGTAATCCACATCGGATGAAAACATGTAATAGCTATTACCATCCTAAATAAATAAATAAAATTATCCACTCTTGAACCATCCCAAATGTAACCTCAGCTGCTCTGCAGACACAAACATCGAGACTAGACTAGCAGCATTTACCAGCTGTGTGTAAGAGCTACACTGCACGTAAAGGGATTTCACATTTTATTATGTGGGAGGGATGATGTCAGTTTGGTTGATTATGCCCCTTTCAAGCTGCTGTGATAATTACCTGCTTGTTACCAGAAGTGTCGAACCCATTTTCAGTTCTTGTTTGCTTTTGCTGTCATGCCCTAATTGCTACATAATTTTGTCCCTGCCAATTACTACCTTGGAGTTGAATTTTACAGTGAAAAAGTTGTAAGAAGCAATAAAGTAATTGTTTTTTAGATCTTGTAATTTTGGTAGAATATTTTATTATGCTACAAAGTGTATTGAAATACACACTGCTCACTTCTGTGAGATAGTGAAATCCCATGGTTCCCTCTGAAATGATGACAGTGTGGAACGCATGACTTTTGGGCAGATATGGATACTTTTTGTTTTAGAAATAAAGACATTTGCTGTGTTCTGTAGAGGCAGGAACTCTTAGGTTTGGTGGGCTTTTTTTTATTCTTCCTTTTCATCCTTTTATCCACTTTGCGAGTTTTACAAGTTTCCTTTGATGTAGGTATTAGGTCATCTGATGTGGTCCTTTATCCATCATTTTCTATGAAGATGTAATGTAAATGGATTTCTCTAAAGGTGCTGGGCTTAACAGTGTTTTATACTCTGATTAAAACTATTTGTTTGAATTATTCAGTGGAATAAAGCCTGCAGTAATTGGTTTAAGGACTGGCTGACCAAGCACTTTGTTGTCTTTGGGAACTGTCATCGCTTTGCTTTGGGTTTT
The DNA here is from genome assembly GCA_024865655.1 of Emberiza elegans. Taxonomy (NCBI): domain Eukaryota; kingdom Metazoa; phylum Chordata; class Aves; order Passeriformes; family Fringillidae; genus Emberiza; species Emberiza elegans. Next base: position 10,407,943 of record JALJVW010000206.1, on the reverse strand, counting down.
TTGGGTGGTCCTCCAGCAGTGAAGTCTGGTATTAGTCAATATTAATAACAATTACTGCTGTTGAAATCTGGATATGGAATGACATGGATGAGCACAGGGAAGAGGCAGAAGAGCAGTTAAACAAAATGCTCTTCAGAATAAGGAGAGGGGACGGTGTTGCCATGTAGAGATTTAGGGATGGGGTTGCAGTCCAGAAAAAGGAGCATTTCTGGCAAGAGATTTGAAGTGTGGGATGTTTGTGGCTGTGCACTGAAGCTCTGTTTATCATAGAGATTGTGAGATTTGCTGCTGCCATTTCAATGTGATTCAGATATCCGTGACTGAAAGACCGAAATATTGGCAAAAAGTCATGAGAAGGACCAGAGATTGTAGAAAGCTTGGAGAAGATTGCTTTGGGGAGGAAGGTGGAGATGCTCAGTCTGTTTGTTTATGGGGGTGAGGGATTTAAACCCTAAAAACAAGTAGTAGTTAGAGAACAGTGAATGATATCTCTGGTGGAGAAAACAATGAGTTCTTAAGGGATCCCTAATGTAAGAGGAAAAGGGACAAGAACCAGTGGTTGAAAGCTGAGACCAGAGAAGTTGACAAAGGAAATGAGCACGAATTCAGAAGGAGGAACAAACGACAAAGGGAATGGCAAAGTGAGTGGCTTTCTGAAAGATGGGCTTCAATCAATTCTGGTTATTGAGTGATAGTTAGGGATATTGGGCTCGCGTGGATAATGATTCTGGCATTGTGTCCACTGAATCTGTGAGCAGTCAGACCTCTGTTCTCATTGCACTCCCTGTAGCAGCTTTTCCAGGGATGGTGTAATGAATGTTGAACACCTTTGTGGTTGAAGATTCTTTTCAAACGTTATCTTTAGTGCATTGATTGCAAAAGACAAATGGTTTCTAAGGTTCTGAGGCCAAGGCATACTTCAATTGTAGTTCTTTTTGTTAGCATAAAGGCTTTCAGATACTTCAAGGAGAAATTTCAGTGTGCAAAAATACTGCAAAAAAAAAATTATGCAGAATACTATTTAAGAAAAAAATAATTATTTTAACACTGCTGTGTGGCTGTGAGTAGGAACTGCCCTGTCCTGTTGTGACACCAAGGCAGTAGTTGGATAAATATGAGTAGCTTTAGGGCCATTAAGTTTCACATATGTGCTTTCCTGTTTGTGTCATCTTCACAAGTGGTTGCCAGTATAGCTCTTTCAGAGCTGTTCTGCCAGCTTTTTATACCTGAAAGTACTTCTGAAACGTTTGATTAAGATAATTTTTAAGGCTCCATGGTGTGGTCTGGTGAGTAGAACTGAATTTCCATGCTGTAAATGTTAATTAGAAGCATATGTGTATATGTAAAAAGCAAGCTGAAATAAAAGTATAAATATCTAAGAAGCTGTCATTCCAGAAGGTCTGTGCTCAGAAAAGATTAGGTAAATATACAAATAGTCCCATTATAAATCAGCTGCAGTATCATTTCTGATTATTTTCATTACTTTTTTTTCTGGTGGTTTGCAAAAAAGAAAAATGTTAGGAAGCAAAGGGATTCGGATTATGATTTCCAAATCCTTTTAGACAGCATTACTTGCACTGTCACTGAAAGAAGCTCCACTGGCTTTATTTTCTCTCCTCCTTCTCCAGTAACCCTTTCCTTCCACTGCTCTCTCCCTGGCTGCTTCCAGCACAGACTTTCATGAACCCCTAATGAACGAAGCAAACTGATGGGGATGAAAACTGTCTCTTTTGAATTTGGGTATAAATTCAATCAGTGTTAATTCAACTTAGTATAATTTGTAAGTTGCCAGGTCTGCACATTTGAATCTTGAACATTTTTGTGTTTTTTCTCCACAGTGAGCTTAGATTTTGAGAATTGGTTTCTTATTACACTACAAACCACATTTTTTATGTTTAAACTGATTATATTTGTGCAACTGGAGAGAAGTTGCCGAACTTAAAGGACCTTGTGCAAGTTGCAGGGCAGTAAATGGAATGAGCTTGCAGCCTCGTGTCCTTGGATGGTGGCCTCAAAGGAACTTGACCTGGAGGTATCAGTTGGTCCTCTTGGATAACTTCCATTGTAGTGGTTGCTCCAGCAGGGTTGGCTGGGGACGTGCCCCTCTCATGTGACACAGAGACAATTTTGTTTATAACTCTGACCTGTATCATATGACGTAGGCTGAGCCGTAGATCACTCTGGTGCTGGCAGTTCTGACACAGCCCGATCCCTGCTCAGCCTGGCGGGGGTGAGAGAGTGAAGGTGATCGTCAGGTAGGAGAACTCCTCTAGCATCAAGTGCTGGAAACACCATCCTTTTATTAACTTCACTTTTTAAAAGGTTTTCTTTAAGGGCATACTAAAGAAATGAGGAACTAAGACTTGAAAAAAAATTAATTAACCCACCCAATAATTTTAAAAAGTAGCATTAATTAATATATTTAATATTAAAGGACTGAAGTCTGGCATGGAGAAAAAATATGCAAACCAGCTTGGTATAGTTGGTAGTGGTCTCAAATAAAAATAGGCAAAATTTTGGTGAACAGCAATGATCATTGTCCCAAATAATAATGCTAATTTAATAATACTTTGAACAGAAGTTTGAAAGTTCTCTCTTATAATTACTTGGAGCTGTTTGTAAGCTATCTGTAATTGTCAGAAGGCAAATTTATGACTCCAGTTTAGAAGACTCTTCTTTAGGAATGAAAAAAAGGTTTAGGCACATTACTGTTAGCAGAATTATTAACAAAAACCTTAGAATTTCTACCTCATCCACACCCCTAGAGATTGATATGCCTGTTCATACAGAAGCTTTTAGAGGTGTTTGAAGATCTGTATTACTTGTGCTATGGAGTGTTGTTTATTATGCTACTTACATTGTTGTTTATATTTCACAATAGTATTTCCAGACCTTTATTTACTCTGGTATAAAAATAGTTTCCATGATCTGCCTTTTAGGTTTTACATCTAGTTTGAAAACAATTTTGTTAAAAGAAAAACAATTCATGTGAATTGTAAATATACACTGACACCCATCTGATTCCATTGCCCATTTTCTTCTTAGATCTATTTTTATTCTTCTGAGGTTTTCCAAGCCTTCTGACTAAGTTTTATTGGATTTTTAATTAGCGAGCAGATCTTGTGTTTTTTCCCGTTGGCTTTCCTAGGTTTAGCAGTTTTATTGAAAGAGAAATATTTCATAATACTTGTTGACATTATCTGAAATAAAAATGTATTTCTTTATAAGGAGCACTAAGGGTGCTAACAGATGGAAAAGATACGTGGTGATATGACATTCATTTCTGTTGTGGTTTTTTTCCCGTCTAAATCCATTTTAGATGGGTAATGACAAACTGTGGTTGACATGCAAGAACTGCTTTTCTTACATGCCATCAATTAATTTGAGTATTATAAAGAAAATTCTATCTAATGTATTCTAGGCCAGCATCTTGTATAAAAGCAGGTTATTTATAGCTCTTTGGGTACTGCCCTTCCTTTCATGTCCTGATCCTTCTAGTTGAAGCTTAAATGCTTGTTTAAGGTTAAATACACTGAAATTTTTGCCCAGAGGTTCTTCTTTGCTTTTCATAAACATAATTTCAGGTGAAACTGGCAGACAGATGCCTTTCTCAGGAAATCCTGTAACACAAACCTGAGGGAGAGAAGGGTGTTGGGTTTTTTGTTATATTAGTGGCATCAGAAGCATGTCAAAAACATAAGAAGGAATGGAATTATTGTCCATGTAATCTACAGGAAGATTTGTGTTTACTGTGAAGTCTGAAGACATTAGCAAAAGTGACTTGAGACAGAAGATTCTGAGCTTTATTCGATGAGAAAGCATGAGATGTTCTGAGCTGACTGATGCATGTTGATAGATGTAAGATCTGGAAACCTCTCAAAATGATGTCATGTGACTGGGGTTAGTTTATCTAAAATAGAAGATAGTTGAATATTTGCATCCTTTTTTGAGTGTCCGAGCTGAATTAATGATGAATAAAAGCAGTGGTTACAACACTGTGTATGTAGACTGCTCTTGCTGGGTATAAAAACACTTTTCTGAATCAAAACTTTAGTATTTAGTATTAGACTATTGGATTTTTTGTACACCTGCACTGTGTGGCTGAGTGACAAAGAGCACAGCCTTCACCTGGCACCTAAATATATCCAGTGAGGATATTTAACTTAAGGAGACAAATGCACTTTGCAAGAATCTTCACCATGTTCCTGTGATAAGACTGTCAGACTGCAAAGTTCCAAAAGGAAATCTTTGAAAATGACTTCTAATTAATGGTGCTAAAATTACAAAAATCTGTTCACAGAGACCAAAACTTCTACCAAGTTCCAAGTACTTGGCAGCTGTTTCTCATGTGTGATGACTCAGATCCGCTGAATTTTATGTACAGGATCTTGAAATCACCAGACATGAGAATTACAGCCCTCACCATTGTGTTGCCACCTTTATTCAGAAGAGAGTAGCAGGCAAACCTTGCAGCATGTGAAAGAACAAGGAGCTGGTAATTCTTAAAAAAGACAAGAGCTTGGTGCTGATGTGGGTAAAAAATTCTGGGCACCATGGCTGTTCACAGGATTGGAGGAGTTGGAACTTGGCATAGCCCGTCGTCATGGAGAAACAAGTCTTGTGTTAGATGGGAGTGGATGCTTATGCTTCCCATCAGGAAAATGCAGTGTTGGGTGCAGGAGCATATTTTGAGGCAACTTTGTTGACTTAGAGGACAGAGGAGTATGGACAAGAGCAGTGGTGAATGGTGTGGTTTGAATTTATCACATGTGAAAGTCTTGCAGAGGTTGGAAATTTGTGCTCTTGACAGCCCCAGTGGTCTCTCAGGTGTTCATGTTGCCATTTCATTCTCTTTGTCAGAAAAGAATATGTGAAAACAGCCAGTGGACTTGCTAAAGATTATTTAGCAAATTTACCAAAGAGCTTCACACTACCTGTTGGCTGGGAGAGTTACAAAGGCAGATCGATCACATCTGGAGCCAGGTGGATAAAAGGAATTTATTGAGATGGGAAACTTGCAGGTGCCTCTACTTGGTAGAGCTCTTGGTGTTCCCAAAAGATTGTTTTAATTTGATTCTAGAAATGGTTTTTAAAAGTATTACAAGTGCTGGAATTCTAGTATGTTGTTTTGCATCGTTATGTTAGTGAATGTGGCCAAGTGCATTGGTAACAAATATAGGAAGGATGTAGTTTGTGCAAAGCTGCAGATACATAATGTGTTGTAATGGCAGCTGAAATTTTTTTGCAGTTTTTTTCTGAAAAGTGTATAATTGTTCAGGTCTGCACGTAAAATGTTTGGTGTTAGGGAACTAAAACTATAAACGAGGCTACATATCAGTGGGAATGTGGTTCCTGAGAAAGAAGAACCTGTAGCAGTTTCTGATGCTGTGCATTGCTGGGTTAATGTGACAGATAGTTGACTGAAGGCAATTTTCACTTACAGAATTTATAGATGTCTAAGCAGTCAGTTTGAAAAGTAAAAAAGAAAGCTAAAAGATCTGAAAGCCTTTTATATGATTTCTCACTGTTGTTGGAACTGTCTCCAAATCTGAAGTCCATACATGTAGATCAGGCAGCCTGGCTTCATGCTTTGAACATCCAGCTCAGATTTTCTCATGTAATGGTTTCACAAAAAGGTGTGCAGAAGTTCTTGCCATGTAATAGGTTTATTGTCAGTGTCTCAAGCCATAACTGGCTGTAGCAGAGCTGTAACTTCATGAGTATTTTATGGGTCATGAGAAAAATGTATTATTTTATGTACCTGCAAAATGTTAATGAACTGGTAATCAGTCATACTGACCCTTCCTGGTTTGCTCTTTGGCTGGTCTGACCCTCTGTCTCTCTTGCCAACCCACTGAGGATGTTCTCAAATGGGTAACAAGTTGGGAAGAAGACTTCATGGTCTTGATATTGTAAGGCTTTGTTTCAGCTATGATAGCCTTCATCAGCTTTATCTCTCAAAAGAGCAGTTCCAGACTCAAACTGAACAACTGTAAATGGCATCGGGGATGAACAGAGAAAATACTGAATATGGTGGCTTTGTCCAGATCAGCTTAATCACTCAGCAGAGTGCAGCTTCAGCCTCCTGGATCGGGTGGCCTTCTGCAAAACTGAGTTGAGATTAAGATTTTTCAACAGTGGGATGACATTCCTAATGCTCTTTGATTTGGGTAGACAGTTCTCTGATGAGTGCCTGCAGGCAGCACATCCTATTTGCCTTTTCTCAGTCTCCCATGGAAAGTAATTATTGCATCAATATGGGCCTGAGAACCTCCATAGTCCAGGTAACTGTTTGAGGACAATTGAAGTCAAAAATACAGATAAACCTAACTTAGCATTTGCTGAAGTATACTAATTTATTTGGCTTTTAAATCATTAGAACTATGCAGTGCAGATTCATTTTGATACTTGACTCCTAGCCACTCAGGACAGCCTTGTTTCCTCAAGAGCTCTGCATTTACCTGTGGGTTTCCTTTGCATTTATGTCAGCACTGACTGTACTCTAGAATGAAAGCAAAGATGCATCTGTGGTATTTGGTACAAATAATCTTAAAAAGAATTCTATTTGCATTTCTTTGGGCAGTGTAGGAAATCTTTGACAAATCTCCCTGTCACAGGGGAGTACGGGAAAAGTTAAGCTGGGAATTGTCCAATGGAGAGAGGTTCTTTGTACACTTTTTCTTAGACATCCTGATCTCAAAGGCTATAGTTTTTTTTTTCAGGTTTTTATTGCTTTCAGTAGTAACTGCATAAAATATAGATGTGAAAAAGTTTCAGTCTGAAGGTGTTTGAGCCTGAATAAAGAAATAACGTTAAGTGACTGAATAATGTTTTTAGATCATTACTGGCTAGAGGAGGTCTAAGATGGGAAGTTGCAATGTTTTGGTTTTAAATGTAAGTTGGGCCACTTCTCTTTGATGTAGTATTTTATTTAAAGATGATTATGCTTTATAAATTAAAATTAATAAGAAACACACTTGTCTTTGATTGTACCAAGAGACTAATAGGCAATATCAAGTGTATTTTTGAGATACTTTAATAATGAAACTGAAGTTTGTGCTAGTTCTATGAGATTTTTAATTAAAGTCTGGTTCAGCAGATGTTAAACAAGAAAGTTTTCACTTCTCTCTATTAGTAAACGGTCAACTTTTTGTCACCTCTCACTTGCCATGTTCCTGTTGCACATGTTTCCCATGCATCAGGATCCCTCAGCCTTTAGTATACACATATATAAGAAGTAAATAGGAAGAAACTACTTGTTGCATTTTTTTTTTACCATGTACAAAAGAAAACACAGGGGAGAGTGAGGGCAAATGCAGAAGACATTTTCAGCTGTTACTGATTGCTCAATTAAAAAGTCCTGTGAAGAATCTTGTAAATCAGAATCAGTTTGAGGCTGGAGTCAATATAAGAGCGAGTTTCCTATTTTAGGCTTGTTAATGTTTAGGGCTATTGAAGTTTATTCTAGCTAGATGGCATCTTCCTTGCTTCCAGAGCTGTGCTCTTCATTTTATTCACACTTGGATGCAGAATTTTCTCAATTCTTAGAAGTAATAAGGAGTAAAGTAGTGTTTAGAGAGGGGAAAAAATACCCCTTTCCTCATAGGTATTTCTATGAACGATTCTTGCTTGCTGTGGTTCTCTTTGCTTGGGGCTACCAGCTGAACCTTGAGTATTTTAGCCTCTACTTAAGAGCAGTTAAACTTTTACAGCTGTGTTTAGGACTCCACGGTTCAGCAGTAGTGTAGTGGGAGCATGTGGCTTTTGCACACCTGTTAAAAAGATTCTTGAAAAGAGGGTAACAGCTTTCACTCGTGGAAGTGCCTGTGAACGTTAATTTGTGACTAGCCGTGCTGATGGCAGCACTAATTGAACCTTTTTATAAATCATTCCTGTACCATCTTCCAGAGTAAGGCTGTGGACAGATGTTCGTTTAACAAGACATCTGTGCTGGTTTAGGATGTTACTGTATCCCAGATGTTGCACTGCTTTTTAAGGTTATTAACCCTGTTTTATATATTTAGTGCCATCAGTTTGCTCCATGGTTTGCAGAGCATACGAAGGAAGGTGGTTTCTTTTCTGAATGACGTAGAGGTTTCAGCATTTTGGAAAAAGGAGTCAACTCTTGAGTGGATCATGTGTACTTGTTTTCATAAGCCTGGAACAAAATGCATGGGGTGAGTAGGGTAGTTTTAATAGATGGTCTTGAATGAGCTGTCACGTGTTTTTGTTGGTAGCAACTTAGGGAAGACTTACAGAAACTGGTGTCTGGCAGCAACTTCTGGGTAATCATAAACTAGTCCTGGCAGTGACAGGCATCTGAGGATAGTAACTTTGTCAGTTATTTCATGTGTTCCAGGAAATGTTGGCCCATGGCCTTATTCCTGATCACTTTGTGGAAAGAATAAGATCCAAGATGTACTTTTGACCTACATTGTACTTGTCCAGTTATGGTGCTATTGCTGTGACTTTTCAAAAAATGACAAAACAAAACACCAAAAAAAACCCCAAAACAAACCCCAATCATGCAGAAAAGAGAAGAAAATAAACAGTATCTCATTAGTGTCAGGTGAATAAGAGACTTTTCCATTTTCTCCCATGCTGCTCTCTGTGCATTCAGCAGAAGCTGCTCAGGTACCTGATGATCTCCCAGTGGTATCCAAATCCTCAGGGCTTTGAGGCAGCCTCAGCAGGGCTTTCCCCCTGTGCAGAGGGAGTACCTAATGCTCTGCTGAGCCCTGTGAAAGGTTTTTCTGGGCTTTTCTTCCCCCTCAGGGCTAAATTTAATTAGTTGCTTACCCAGAGAAGAATTACGAGATTTTTGTTTACCATGGTATATTTAAAGATGGAGATTAATGAAAGGCATTAGCTAAAAAAGCTAATTGATAAAAAAAATTAAGAGTAGGTCACAAAGGATTTTAATAAATTACTCTATTTTATTGAAGTAGGAGTAAAATTATTGTAGGCAGTAATTATATTCAACTGGAGTCCTGTATTAATAAAAAAGTATAGTTTTGTCTTTGTTGTAGACTTTATTCCATAAAATGCTGAACATGTTTTAAACACTTCAAGAAGTTATATTTCTCTCAGCAGATCTGTACTTTTGAGCAGAAATAGACGTGCTCTTGTTTTTTTTTTCCTTCTAAATTGACCTCTGTTGTAGGAAAAAGGCAGGCAAGGAAGCCCTGGCAGGGACCTTGGCAGCCCTTCAGCCCCTGTACCAAGCTCCCTGCCTGCCCACTGACTAATATTTATTGTTTTCTGCCAGGGTGTGCATTGGTCAGGCTCTGCCTGTACATTTTGTTCTGGGTCTCTTGTGAGCTGCAGGAGACGTGGCTCATCTGTGTTCAATATTTCTGAGCTGCTGGGGGTTCTGCAGGGTGATGTTGTTACTCCTCCTGGTAGGAAAGTTTGGGGTTGGGCTTCAGGATCTAGAGCAGAACTGAGGTTGTAGTGTTTAATGCAACAATTACGTTTCAGGACTGCCTGGCTTTGTGTGGGTGAAGGGCAATAGTCATGGGCTGTTGTTTCATAATTGCTTTAAGACTGTAAAAACGTGCCCTCAACAGCATCTTTCCCCTATTGCCTTCTCACATCCTCCTTCAGAAGGATGAACTTGGGGAGAAACCAAGTCCCAGGCAAAGAATGCAGCACAGGCTGCTTTTCCCTCTGTATTTAAGGGCAAGTGGAAATAAGTGTAGAGAAAAAAAATAAAATTAAAAGGGTTTGTCAGTGGAAAAATGCAATGTTATGCAAACCAGCCAAAAGCTTTATGTATAAAACTATTAAATAAAATGTTTAAATTTAATGCAAATAACATGAAACAATCCATTCTTATTACAAATGTTGATTGCAGCGATTAGGTGTGCTATATGGCCTTCTCAAATGGCATTTGCTGTGGGAACATTAAATTATAGTTGTCAGTACAGTGTATATTTCACTGTTTTGTGACTTGAATTATTTTTTTGCTCAAAGCCAAACATAAATTTGTAGGCTATAAAATCTCTTCTGATGATTGGGAAATGAATGTAAGCAGCAAAAATAAGTTAATGATATAATCTACCATGTTTTCCACTGTTTCTTCAGTTTTATTTAAAACCTGCACAACATTAAGAAGGTTTTTTGTAGAATATTTGGGGGAGGGGAATGGCAAGGAAACACCAGATATGGTTATATCTTCTGCTGAAAGAAGCAGCTCTATTTAATTAATTGGAACCTCTGCTTTTCCTTGGTGTTAAATAGGTTGCTAAAATACGATAGGGAGTTCAAGGCACAAATACTGCTCTTGTTTAAACAAAATGTTTCAAAAGAACTTTTTGAGGTACTGTGGTGTTTAATACATGAACTGTAGTTCAGTAGGAAATCTAAACTAATCTGTAAACTATTAAATAAACATAAACAATCATCATCTTCCACTATCCACCAAGTTTTGGCTCCAGTGTTGTTTTGGGGAATACTGAAAAGGGGTATCTGTGAAAAAAGTAGAATTATCATTTATGTTTGTGATGATTTTGCAGTAATCCTTGTTTAGTATGGACTTGTAACTTTGCATTGCAGACAGGTAGTTGGTAGAAGAATAATTGGGATAGGATTTAGAAATAATCCCAGTCCTTAGCTGATTGTGTTCTGTAAAGCTTTTGAGCATTCCTGCACCAAGGGAAGTGTTTTCACTCACCTGCATTCCTGTCCTTTCACTGGTGCTGGATGATGTGCTGGGATGTTGTGAAGAACTGCAAGAAATTTAATACTTAAATGCTTTTGGCTTCTTTACCTGCTGCTTTGTTTTCCTCAGTCTTAGAGGAGTGTTACCCTCCTTGCTGTATCTCAGTCTTGCTGGAAGAACCTGTTCTACCCAGTGGCTGTGATATTCCATTTGCTCTGCTCCCTACTCTTTGTTACAAACGGGAATCCATCTGTGTGACCATCTCAGATGCTGCTGCCAGCAGTGTTTGTGTCATTCCCACTTCCAAAACATGTCCCCATTCAGGCCAGCTCACTGGATGGGCTGATGGGAGGAGTGCAAGGCAGTTTCATCTGGTCACTGTGCAGTTTATTTAGGTTTGAATTTTTTGAATAAAACGTGGGTTTTAAGAGACGACACTGGGAGCTTGTAAAGTGGCAAATAAGTGAAGGGGATGCTTCTGTCTCTCACAAAAAGGCTGTTATTTGTTGTGTGTTCTGGGTGTGCTTCACTGCTTATGGATAAGCAGCCAAGGGGGGAATAACCTTGTAATCCCTAGGGTTCCATCTGTGCTCACGTTTTTCAGCATTGTCCTGAACAAATTTTATAGGGATGCCAAGAAAAGTCCTTGTGTCCTTAATCTCTTCTTGCTTTTACCTTTCACCCAGCTCCTTTGTAAATTGAGTGGGAGGTTTTCAGACTTTGATTTGAGCCTCCTTTTAATTTTTCTTTTCCTCCTTCACAGAGACTAAAATGGTCCCAACACAATCTGAAGGGGTTGTCTTGCTAGGTAGTCCAAGAGAATCAATCCTCTTCTAGCAGGAGAGCAACCTGCACAGACTCCAGAGATGGTTCCAGTTCTGCACAGTTCTTTGATCCAAGAGAACCAAAGGCATTGCACGATAGCATTTCTTCTGTAGCTGATTTAACAGCTCCAGTCCTGCGGAAATAGTTTGGATGGACCAAAGTGCTATAACAGACTGTACAAAAAAAGGAAATGCTGGTTTTGGAATGATTTAATCGCTTCAAAAAAAAAAAAACCCAAAACCTTTTCTCCCCAATGCAGAACTAAACCCAAACCTTTCAGAGTGCTCTGTGAAAGAGGAACTGGAGGGGTTTTGTCTGGGGGGGCAGGCGGGGTGCCCGTGTGCTGGCCTGCCGATTCAAGGCGTGTTGGTTGGGTGAATGGTTGCCTGGGAGCTCTGGACATTGGAACTGCTGAGATGCCCCAAACTGCTCAAAATTTGTGTACTTGGAATCAGAAGCTCCCAGGGTCTCCCAGGCTTTCCGTCAGCATGCCAGGCAGGTTGCCAAGTAGCCTGAAAATTTGGGAGGCGAGTTGCCAAGCTCTTGGCTCCCTTTCAAATGGGCTGCTGAACAGCTGGGAATCTGGATGCCTGGGCTTCTCAACAGCCCACCATGATAGTTACTGAAGAGCCAGACAGGGAAAAAAGGCTGGAATTTGTGGCACAAACCTGTCTGCTTTCCGTCAGACCTTGGTTGAAATTGAAACAAATCTGCCAGGTATTTTAGTTTTGACAGGCTGTCCTCACGTGATGACTTTTTTAATGTGATGACATCTAGTCATCTCTCATAACATTTTACTTCATGTGTCAAAATATTGTTTCACTGAAAATAATGTGTGTTTCAGTTTCATTGCTTTAGCGTCATTATTATTCTATGGAAATTTCTTCCAAGGGTGCTCTGTGTGGATCAGTCTCTATTTTATAGTAGCTGCTGCCCAGATTTTGGATAGTGTTCTCTCTTACCTCTCTATAGTTACATTTTACATGGAGCAGACAGGATGCTTGTGTCAAAATCTGTCTGAGTTAGTCTGTTGTTTGATCAGTAAAAGCTCATTATTGTATTTTTCTTGTCAGAAGACTCAGAGAAAATTAAAGGGCCAGCTGCTGATTCAAGTGTACCTTGCTGGGGACGTAAACCTAGAATGGGAAAAAAGGGGAGGAAGCTTCCAGTTTGTACAAGACTGAAGTAATGGGTTAGCTTGAATGTTTCATAATTAAGTGCTGACATTCATCCCTCTAAATGAAGTGATTTAAGTCCTAATTTTACAAATGCTTTCAGTCTAAAAAGAGTTTTTCCTTCTTATGTTTGCAGGCCTCGGAGTAGAGGAAAAACTGCAGTGGAGGATGAAGACAGTATGGATGGTTTGGAGGCAGCAGAAACAGAAAACACTGTGGAAACAGGTACTGAGAATGTAGTGCTGATGCTCTCTGGGTATTGTTTCTCTCTCAGAAATGCATTTAGTGATGCAGGACTTTGGTAGGCAAGAAATAATTCTTCCATTTTTGTAGTTCGAGATGTGCCATTTGGGAAGAATTAAAAGGAAAAAACCTTGATATTTAAACCTATATTAATTAAAAGCTATTGAAGCTATTATTTTAAATAGTGTAATGGGAATCTCTTTGTAGTGTAGATATGTAGAGGTTCTTTTCCTACTTTTGCAAGGCTGTATCTAACAAAAATAAATGCTCTGAAGTGGCAGCTGCTGTTTTTAGAATACCTGCCAAAATACACTACTACTTATTGACCTGTGTCTTCAGCTAACTACAGCAGACTATATACCAAAGGGATAACCAGGATAACCAAATGCTAATGCTTCCTGCTGCTGCTTAGGAAGCAGGATAAATCTCTGTTCTTGCTTTGGTAAATATTTGTTGTGGTGGTACCCAAATGCTTCAGTTACCAGAGGGAGCTCATTGTTCTGGACTGAGTACTGTTGAAACAGTTTGTGATTTCTGTTCTGGCAGTTCAGGAGCCTAAAGAGACAAACAGATGAGCCAGCACATGAGATAAAGGCCATGGTGGAGAACTGTCATCTCCTTGCCAGGCACGTGTCTGTAGCCATTTCCCTGTTTTTAACCAGGGACTGAGTGCAGAAGGATGAAACCCACCAGGAAAGATGATGTTGTGGCCACTTGGCAGAAGTTTGTTGGTTTGACAGAAAGAAGCCTTGAAAAGGCTTAATGAAAATTGAGACCTAAGGATTTATAAATTTAATTAGGTGGCCCTGTATGTGTAATGAGAGCCGTGGAAGGAAGCACAAACAGCAGAAGCTGATGGTCAGGGCAGGAATGGCATGGAAGTGCCAGCTGAGGTAAGGGAGTTGTCCAGGTCTCCCAAAGCTGCTGAGTGGAGGAGGTAAAGTAGTGAAGCCCTTTAAAGATGAAGACAAGGATCTGTGCTTAGTTATAGGGATAACAAATAGGGGACCTGAAAAGAGCCATTTCTGCAGCAGCATTTTTCATGGGCCATGCAGGAGCTTGCCTGCTGTGGTGAAAGCCACAGAGGAGGAGGCTGAAATTCTCCCGAGGATGGGCTTTGTGTGTGCTGGTGGCTTGCTTCCTCCTTGCTAGATGTGGAATGATGCTGGGAAATCTTTGTGATTGTGACTTGAGCCTTTGGGGAGCGTCTGGAGTGTGTAGTCACAACTTGTGTTGAATTCAAATGTTAATGGCATGTGGAAGGAGCTTAAATTAAATCGTAATTCAGGGATGTTTCATTGTTTCATTCTGCCCTTTGTTTTTCTGTCCCTGCAAATAAAATTGCTGGTGATAGTGAACTTGGGTGATCTTCTGCAGCTTCTACAAGTAGGTAATTACTAGTTAATAGGCTAATTAATATATAAGTGAAAAAGTTGGAGCAGGTATTTGTGTGTAGAAAAACAGAGCAGGGTAGAGGAAGACTAGTTCTAATTCTATTAGTACATTGTTATTACTACATGGTGGTGATGATGATGATGATGATGATGATTACTGTTCCAATCCTGTGTGGTAGAAGCATTCTTATGAAAGTCAGTGAAGGGGGAAAAAAGTGTCCCCTTAAAATAATAAGTTTCATAAAGTTTAAATATGTTTAAGAAAAGAAAAAAACCCCAGAAATAAGTTCAAACCTAACAACTGGTACACTACTGTGTAGAGAATTCAGTGATAGCTGTATTTTATTTTTGCTTTGTTTTTAACAAAGTTCCTCAACAGAAACCTGAGAGCAGTTTCTGATTCAGAAGAGAGAGGAACATGTAATTATTTTTAAGGCTCTGAGAGTGCATATAGATAAGTCTCTCCATTATCTTTCATCAGAATAATCCTGAGTCTCACAGGTGGCTGATACCCATTTCTGAAGGTGTGGGCACTAGGAGCACTGTGATGGAAATGGACCAGGACCCCGGCAGGTCTGCAGCTGGAAGTGAGGCACCATCACCTCAGTGCTGAGCCCAGGATGGATTTACAGACTGTGCTCCTCACTGAAAAGATGCCTAGTAAAAATACATGTGTCTGAAATCCCATTTCAGGGGAACAAAAATAGACTTGAAAGAGCATTATCATGTTGAGCAGTTTGATAGAGACAGAATCACAATTATGTTATTTTAAAAGCAGGGCACCATGTGACTTGCTAGAGGTTTAATCATATTATCTGAAAAGGCTGCTGCCTCTAAAACTTACTCGAAGCACTTACCTGAGTTAGTACAGAAGTGTGGGAGAAGGAATAATCTCAGTTTGTTGTTGTGTTTAAAACTGTGTTGATTAAATTGATGGGTATTTCTATACTAGTTTATTAATTTCTGCTTCAACTAGAAAAGGGTTTTGTTTTCTTTGCTTGCAAAGAGTGGTCTTGCCAGAAAATTTTTGCAGTGGTTGGCAAACCAAAACACAATATAGTAATATTACAGAAGTTGAGATTAAATGTCTAAAGATCTTGACATATGATTTGTGACATATTTTGAGTCTCTGTGTTCTTAGCTTCCTTTCCATTGTTTGATTCGTACATTGGGAATAATCAGGAATTCTTTTACTGCGTGAGCTTAGAATTTTGAGGTTGTTTCTGTTTTGTTTTATTTAATTAAGTTTCATAACATGAGAGAAGTTGTGTTCAGTGTAATGAGCTCTGCTTTAAGGGAAGGCTGCAATGCAGGAGGAGTAAGAACTCCCCTCTCAGGGAGGGAAAAAAGGATATGCCCCATATAATCTCACCTAAGATAAAGAAATATTTAGCAGCTGTCAAATCTTTTATGGGGAGAAAAAGCAAGGAGTGTGCAAGTACTAAACATTATTTCCATTTGTAATGTTGACAGAAATATTTGTTTAAATGAGAAAAGGACAAAAATTCTTCCCAAAGGGGCTCTTTTGCAATGCTGAGGCACAGTCATTTTAATTGCAGTTCGGGAAACAAGTTAGTGCCCTTCCCAAAATTCTGTAATCTCACATGTGAAGCGAGGCAGAGTTGGAAGCAGAGCAGGGTAAGCCGTGTGCTGCTCTGATCAGTTCAGTATGGCTGCTTCTCCTGCCAACTGCAGCAATTCCTGAGCCCTGTCCCTTTTCTGCCAAGTACTAAGTTCCCTTTGGTGTAGATGAATTCTTAAGGACGGAAAGAGAGGAGGAGGGATTTGGAATTGGAGAAAGGAAATTCTGGAATTTGGAAAAAAAGAGCTGTTTGGAGCTAAGTAAACTTTTTTTCCTGAAAAAAGGGTGTTGACAACTGCTTCTACTGAATCAATAGATTTTCAGCTTCTTGTAAACCTCAGGACAGACTCCTTTCATTTACCCACCAGCCCTGTCTCTCTTGCTGATCCTTTGGCTCCTCACTTCATGTCTGTTCTGCTTTTCAGCTTTGGATTTGTCTTTCCAGCTGTCTGCTCCTTCGTTTTTCTTCACTGTGGTTCTCCCAGTGATGTTGCACTGGTGTTTCTCTATCCAGCCGATGTTGTGGTTACCCATTCTTCCCATCCTTTTGGCACCACAGCATCATAGCATGGTTGAGGATGGCTGGGACCTGTGGGGATCATCTGCTCCCAGCCCAGCTCCAGCAGGGTCACCTGGAGCTGCCTGTGCAGGACCATGTCCAGACAGCTTTTATCTCCAAGGGTTGAGGCTCCACAGCCTGCCCTGCACAGCCTGTGCCAGTGTTCAGGCACCCTCACAGTAGAAAAGGATTTCCTGATGTTCAGAGGGAGCCTCCTGTGGTTTTGTTTGTGCCTCGTGCCTCTGGTCCTGTCAAACCTTCCAGCTGTCAACACCTTCCACCTTTCTGGTTATCAGGAAAATACTGTTTGCTGCAAAATGCTGGGTTCCCCTCTGGATCCTCTTGTGCTGCTCCTCTCTGTAAGAACAGTTTTCTTCTGATGAGTGAGTTTCTCATGGCCAAGAATATGCAAACCAGAAAATTCTGGAAAGCATGGGGCTTTGTGCACAGGGGTATATGCAAATATAAAACTGGTAATCCAAGGAAAGAAATAATACACCAAGAAGCTCCTGATATGCTTTCTGTAGGTCTGGTAGCCCTTTTGCTACTAATGAAGACTTGGCTTCTGTTTCTTTTCCCCATCTTCTGTTAGTTTCAGCAAGTTTCTGTACTTGATATTTTCTTGGCTCTGCATTTTAAGTTGAAACTGAATTCTCTGTGTTAATTATCTGATTAATCCTTTTTTTTTTTTTTTTGGAGAACACTTGTGAAATACCCCTACTCATTCTAGAGTCTGTAATTCTTCCTGTCTATGTCCCACCATAAAAGTGTTGAGATTCAAATCTGGGATAAATGCAATAAAATAAGTTTATTTGAACTGCCGAATCTCTTGAGTTAGGCATTTATTTTGTTAACTATCCATACCATGTCAACAAGCTCTTACAGCAGTGCTTTCTACCAGACCCTCAACTCCCCCATGGTGTTCAGAGGCCTCTGATAATACATAAAAGAACCTGGATGATTTTATCAACCAGTAGTTCCTTATCTACATTATTGTTGTTGGTAACATTTTTATCAGACCCAGTGACGTTGCCTGGCCAGTTCATTTCTTTTGGACTTCACATTAACTTCCTGAAGATGAGGCTTCCTCTGACCAGACTCATTTGTCTCTGGGCAAAGCACTGAAGAACCAGAAACAAACACTTCTCAGTGGAGGAAAGTTATTCATGCAGAAGTTGCCAGAGATTTTTGGACTAATTCAGAATCTCATCAACTTTGAAGCAGCCTGAAAAGCGCTTTCCTAGAGAAAAAAAATTCTGCAATATCCTGCTTATTAAAGGAAAAACAGGCATCCTTTTGCAATCATGTGAACCATACTGAGTAGAGCCTCTCATTGAAGCAAAGCAAAACACACCTGAGAGCAAATCCTGGTCTGGGTGAATCGATGGCAGAAGCTCTTGGCAATGTGTTTTGATACCAAAATCCAGTTTTAAAATCCAGACAGATACTTTGGCCTCATCATTATCATCCATTCCTTCTCAAATTAATGAAGGGAAGAATTAACACCACTGAGGGCTTTCTTGTAGATTAAACTTGGCCATACAATTTGTGGCAAATACGTGCTTAGAAATGCACTTAAATATTTTTAAGGCAACTAATATTCTATGTGCTCATTAGAAAAGGAGTAATTTCTTCTTTCTCATGCTCCTGACTCTTACCTGCTCAGCCACTGGAAAAATTAGCAGAACTGAAGCCTGTTGTTGTAATTATTATAAGCATCTTATTATTTTTGCTTTATAGTCTGGTAATTTGTTTGTAATGAGGAAAGCAAACAAAAGAGGAGGTTACTTGATATTTGCATTTAAACCATTACAGGCTTACTCAATAATACCATTTATCATCATGCACACTTAAAATGGGCCATTTAGAAAAATCTGATTTTTTTGCCTTCTGACTGATACCTCTGTCTCAGGTGTTTTGAGAGCTGGTGGAATCTGTTAATCCCAAATCAATTTTAACCTCACTGAGTTTTTCATTCTGGAGGTTATTTCTGAAATGCAACTTCTTTTTGGTTTTACTTATTTATTCAGTAGTGATTTTACAGTTTTGTTATCAAACTATGCTTTATTAAACATAATCCAACAGGTTTTGAAGGTTTTCCAAGACCTAGAATTTTCCACTTCTCCATTACCTTGATGTTTAACTCTGCTGCTGTGTCATGAGTGATGTGATGGAAGATCTGCATGGCCATTACCAGTCAAATACACTGAAATAATTACATGTGCTTTGTGTGCTACATGCTCTTCTCCTCACTGGATAAAGGGGATGCTCTGTGTATGTTTTAGTTCATAAAATCACAGAATGGTCTGGGTTGGAAGGAACCTCAAAGACCATCTTGTTCCATACCTTCTGCCATGAGCAGGAACCACGTGCTAATTCTGTAGACCTGTCTTAATTTTTATTGCAGTGATGCTGTGTTGAGGCTGACTCTTCAGTTGGGTAAAAAAAATAAAAGGGAAATTCACTGATAATGAATTAAAATCACAGTATAAATCAGGCTGATGTTGGAGTCCCACAAACACCTACCCTGGTAGCCCTTTTCTAGGTCAGGTTCAAAGGGGAAGAACATAGTGGGTAAAATGAACTTATTTAAGATAATAAAAGAGGTACCCATTAAATGACTCTTAATTCAGTAGTAGTTTATGTAAAAGAACATGCCAGGCAAAATTACCATCTTGCTTTTATATAAACAAAAATCATTCTCAAATAGCTTTTGCTACCTGAGCAAGGGGTGCTTCAGTTCTTCTGAGAATTGCAGAAGCTTTCATAAGTCAAAGAGAGAAGGAAATTCTAGGAATTACTGGCAAAGGGATAAGTGGAGTGAAGCATCACTGAGGGTTTTTTTCTCTTTTTACTGTTGCTTTACAAACCCTTGGCATGTTAAATGCCACGTGCAGTTCTGCTTTGCCTTCTCCAAAAGGATGAGCTGTAATTGGGAAAGTACAGGAAAGGCCAAGTAGCATGACAAGAACTAAGTAATAGCTTCTGTGTGGGGATCAGTTGAGGAAAAACCTTAAATCTGAAGTGATTTCACTGAGGAGGAATGTAATAGGGTCCAAAAAATGATGAGTGGTGTGGAGAAAATGGACAGGGCACAATGACTCATTTTGTTGTGCAGCACAGAAATTAGGGGACATCAGGTGGTGTTCATAGAGTACAGGGGCAGGTGCATTTGCACTCAGCATCTTCTGCAATTACAGAATTCATTGTTCCTGGATGCTTTGGGCATGAACAACTTGACATGGGTTTCAAGAAGACCTAAACAAATTAGTGGAAAAATAATCAGATGAGTGCTGTTGAATACCACTCCTAGCTTAGGAAGTTCCTCAGTCATGGAGGTTCCATGTTATGGCTGTCCATAATATGATTTCATGGTTTTTAGAGAATCAGAATTACAGTTAAATGGTCCTACATTGAGAATCTTGGTCCTGCATTGAGAATCTTGGTTTTATTTTTATAACTAATACAAAATTTGCATTTATTTTCAGTATGAAATGTATTTAACAGTTAAGAGTTGATTTCAATGAAAAGTATCAAAATATACAGTGGAATGTACAGAACAAGAATAACAAGAAGGCTTTCTTCTCAGCTCCATCTAACACCTGTTGCAGTATATAAATCAGAGAATTATATGATGGTTTGGATTGGAAAGGACCTTAAAGATCCAACCTCCTGCCATGGACAGGGACCCACAGACCACATTTCTCAAAGCCCCATCCAACCTGGCCTTGAGCTCTCCAGGGATGGGGCATCCCCAGCTTCTCTGGGCAGCCTGTGTCAGAATCTCACCACCTTCACATGAATTTTTTTTTTTAGTAATCTAAAACTACCCTCTTTTAGATTATTATAAAAGATTTCTGCACCTAAGAGATCTGTGCATGTGACTTCTTTAGCACTGGCAGGAGAGGTGATGCTGCTATCAAATTGTGTCCAGAGCAGTAACAGAATTATAAACTCTGAATAGTGGAAGCTTATTTTGTTCCTAAATTGGGACAGTGAGTCAAACTTGCTAATTACAGTACTGGGTAGTGTCATGGTTTATCCCAGCTGTCTGCTGAGTACCACACAGGTGCCTCCTCGCTCCCTGCCCCACTGGGATGGGGAGGAGAACTGGATCAAGGGAAAACCCCAGGGTTGAGATCAGAACAGTGCTGAGCCCCTGGCACAGGTTGCCTACGGAAGCTGTGGCTGCCCCATCCCCCTGAGTGTTCAAGGATGGATTGGATGGGGCTCTGAGCAACCAGGTCTAGTGAAAGGTGTCCCTGCCCATGGCAGGAGGTTGGAATTGGATGATCTTTAAGGTTCCTTTCAAGTCAAACCATTCTGTGATCTACTGGGCATGGTGTTCTATGGTGTGGAGTATCCCTCCGGCCGGTTGGTGTCAGCTGTCCTGGCCATGCCCTCCTCTGGCTCATTTTTGCATCTCTTTGCTGGCAGAGCATGGGAAACTGAAGAGTCCTTGCTTCAGAGTAAACATTGTTTACCAACAGCTAAAACATCAGTGTGTTACCAAAATTAAATCTCATCCTAAATCTGAAACTCAGTGCCGTACCCAGTACTAAAAAGAAAATTGACTATGCTAGCTGAACCCAGGACAGGTAGGGATTTTAAATTCATAGTTTGCATTCCCTTGTTAAGGTTTCTTTTCATATTGTTGCTACACTGACCTGTTTTTTATCTGTCAAAACTCCTGGAGCATTTTGGTGTGTTTGTAGCTCTGCAGACCCCTGTGGGGCTGTGGTCCCATTGGCTGTTTCGTGACACAGCACTACCCCTTCCTAGTGCAAAAATAGCTGTGGCTGCCTTCAAAATCTCCTTATTCCCTCTCTCAGAACACCTTGGTCGGCAGCAGTTGAGACCCCTGGGAATCTCCCTACTGTGTTTGGTGATTTTGGTGTTTTCCAGCCTGCAGTACTTCCTGTTCTTAGTGAAAGTTTTGGAAGCTCATGACATGTGCTTCATTGTCTGCTAATCAGTAGGTCTGACAGTAAAGTAGTTAAACAGTCAACCTGCTGCACCTAAATATTAATTTAGTAGTAGAATATTAATTTTATGTTTATGACAGCTCTTAGGTTTTTGTTTGGTGGGGGTTTTTTTGTCAGTTCATAATGAGTATTATAATATTTTAAAGATTTTTTTCTGGTAGAACTCCTTAGTATTTTTAGGTTTTGACTGGACAGGTAGTTTCTGAGTATTTAGAAGAAAATTTTTTTGGATATGCTGATGTCTGTCCTTTGCCTGATTGCCACAGCAGAGCCCACACATACATCTCCTTATTTTGCTTTATGTTTACCCATGTAGCTTGTAGAATAGGGCCTTGTGATTGCAAGAAAATGGAAAAGGATTGTTTGTAAAGAAACAAAAAGAACATTATAGATCTTAAGTTGATTTTGCTCCATCACAGGCCCAAAGAAAGCTGTGATCCTTTAATAAAATCCCAGCCATCCCCAGTTTCCTGCTTTCCTCAAGCCCTTCCACAGGGGAGGCTCACAAAAACCAGGGCTGCCCCCTGAGCCTGCATGTCCCACGTGTGTCTCACATGGAGAGAGGTTTCCAAGGGCTCTGGAGATAGAGCAGGAAAATGGGAAATTAGCAACACAATTATTACTCAGAATGTTGTAAATCTCTGCATAAGACATGTAAATAAGGAGACAAGCTACTGTTAGGAAGGTGGGTAGTCAGCATAATCAGCTGGGGGTGCTATGTGCTGTTTTTTATTTTTTGTATTCTGTATTCTGCTCTATAAAGGGGAATAAAAATAATAAAGAATCTTTGAACTTATGTGAAGTGTTTTTCTCCTCCTTGAAAAAACCCAAATTAAAACTCGAATAGTGTAAAAGGATTGTCTTTTCACCACTGTATACATATTACTGAAGCAAATGAGATGGAAATGTTAATTAAAAGAGAGATTTAATACACATGCTGTAAATCTTACCAGTCCCAATGACTTCCCTGCATATCTGTCCCCTGTCAGTGTTAGGCAATTTGATTTTTTTTCCTTTGTATTTCATGTCTCCATCCTTGGAGATGCTCAAAAACCATCTGGGCAGCTGGCTGTGGTGGCCCTGCTTGAGCAGGGGTTTGCACAAGGTGGCTCTGGCTGCCTTCCAGCCTCAACCAGATGTGATTCTGTGAGTTACTCAAGTTGGGTAGCATGTGGAAGTCTCAAGCCTTTTGATGGCCCATATGGACAGGAACTTGTACTTTTGGGGGGTTTCTTTTAATAAGAAAAGTAAGCTTTTCTGTCCTCAGCAGCAAGGTGAGAAAGAACTATGAATGCAGTTGTATTCAAGTAATAAAAACAATTTAAGTGCTGTGTTTCCTAGTATTTTCCTAAAGTTTCAGTAAAGGATAATGACATTAAAAAATAACTTAGAGATACTGGGGAATTGTACTAGTTTTTAAATCTCAGTCTCCCCACTAACTCACTATACAGAGGCAAGACATTAATTGTGCCAGAAACAATTATGAAAAGAGGATGCAAAATAAAGCACTACGTATGAATCTGCAAATGAGCTTCCTATTTATTAATCATCCATGGGTCCTTTATTCCAAGTATGTGAGTTACTCAAGTTGGGTAGCATGTGGAAGTCTCAAGCCTTTTGATGGCCCATATGGACAGGAACTTGTCCTTGTTTTGGGGGTTTCTTTTAATAAGAAAAGTAAGCTTTTCTGTCCTCAGCAGCAAGGTGAGAAAGAACTGTGAATGCAGTTGTATTCAAGTAAAAAAAAAAATTTAAGTGCTGTGTTTCCTAGTATTTTCCTAAAGTTCTAGTAAAGGATAATGACATTAAAAAGTAACTTAGAGAAACTGGGGAATTGTACTAGGTTTTTAAATCTCAGTCTCCCCACTAACTCACTATACAGAGGCAAGACATTAATTGTGCCAGAAACAATCATGAAAAGAGGATGCAAAATAAAGCACTACATATGAATCTGCAAATGAGCTTCCTATTTATTAATCATCCATGGGTCCTTTATTCCAAGTAGCTTCAAAGTAGAATGCCATAACCAAATCTGATGATGTTCATTAAACATACTGTGGCAGCTGCTTCCAAGAACATCTCTGAGGTGTATCTGAGATGTCCCCTTGCCAGGCCACTGCTGGGATCCATCTCCTAGGAATTTGACTCATGAAATGCATGGAGTGTTCCTGTTCTTCCTTCATCTTCTGCAGGAAAACTTTCACAAAGTTTCTTTCACAAGTAACACACAAAGTTTTCATGCTGTTTAGTGAGCACCGTGTTTTCAAGTCTTCCAACAGCATATTGAGGCACAGTTTGCTTTATTGCAGAGACAGCAACTGAGATGTTGTTTGTCTCATTTAGTATAATTTGGGTCCCTCCTTCTCTGGAGAAGCAAACAGCAGGGGAAATGCACCATAAGGATGTAAGCTCATATAGTTGTCATGTGTAGTGAAACAATCTGTGTCTTCTCACACAGCCCCTGAGTTCCTGGGAGTGACTGAGAGCGCCCCTGAACTTGGCCTTCCCAGTGTGCTGGGTGCCCAGTAATGGTAATGAGCTGAAAGCTGGCACAGAGTAAAGGGCTTTTTTCCTTTACTTGATTGAAAGTTTCAGCAGGCACACAATCAAGCCAGAGTTCCTTTTGCACAGTTTAACTAGGTTAAAGAAAGTGGCCAGGATGGATCAGAGCAGGGCCAGGGTTTCCGGTGGTCTTCCTGGAGCGCTTCAGGCGTGGCTGGCCCGGGCTGTGCTGTGGGTTTTGTTCTGAGTGCTTTGGCGTCTGCCTGTCTTCTAGGTGTTTATGTTTTCCTCTCTTCATTGAGGTTGCATTTAGAAATTTGGGGGTTACTGGCACAAGATTGTCCCTTGGATCCAGCATTCTTGGAAATGCACCGCAGACCGTTCTGAATGGCTCTGCTGGACGCTGCCTGCTCTGGGAATCTTCATCCAGGAAACATCCAGGGATGTTTGTTCAGATGTGCCAAAAACTGAGGGTGTGGGGTTTGGGTTTATTTTGTTTTGTTTTCCGTACAGAGACGTTTACTGTTACAAGGGATGCATTCCCATGGGGATATTTATTTAGTGTCGAATCGTGATCCAGCATGTCTGTTCAGAATAGATTGGTGAAAGGTGTTTAACACAAGCCATTGGGATTTTGGACAGGTAGTCACTTCTGGATGTTTCAGGTGTCCAGAAAACATTTTAGATGTATGTTACTGAGTTAACTGAAGTAGGAGAGCAGTTTCAATTTACACCAGCTCAGATAAATACTTGAAACACAGAGTCATAATCTGGAATTTTTTTTTTCTTAATGTTGTGTTTCTCATCACTATGGTTTGAGGTGTTCACTAAGGGTTTTAAATGTTACACATTGTCTTCCTAAATGAGTTCACTTAAGGTTAAAGAAAAATCCTATTTCAAATCTCTGTGCATGAAACAAGACAGATTTCCCATTTTCCATGTGCTGTAGCAGGCGTATGATTTCAGTATTTCAGACCAAGCTGCACAGTTTTATGTTCTGAGAATTTTCCTCTCTTTTCTTGGTTTTATTTATAAGATTAAAGCTTGTAGCAGGTTTTTATGCGTGCCCACCCATGTGGCAGATTCTTCTACCCTTTCATTTCTCCACTTGTCATTTATCCTTTGCAATATTTAATTATATTTTGACACGTATGTTAATTTTTTAAAAAATGTGAATGTATCTTCTGCTGAAGTTTTCTAAATAATCTGCTGCATTATTCTAACTGGACTTCTTTGCAAGAGCTGTATGTACTGGCCTGTGAGCTCAAACCCATGTTCACTGGGAATTTTGAAGGGGACCCAAATTGCAGTGCTGTGAGACCATCTAGAAGCCATGGACACAGGCAGGATGAGACACATGTATCTTAAGCTGGATATGTCAAAGCACATCTGGCAGAGTCCTGTGATTTTTGTGTTGCTTAGGTTTCAAAACCAAAGTACAGAGGAGTGCAGAAACACCAAATTCTGTTGCTGTACAGCCTTGAACCTTGTTCTGTGCATTCTGGTGCACTTGGAGCAGCACTTTGCCATGTCCTTGTGGTAAATCCCTGACTCACTCCAAAGGGGGGAATGATTGGGAAGAGGATTTCAAGAGGATTGCGCAGACAGTGGCAACTTCACGTTTCATATTTCAGAGTAAAACCAAACTTCCTAGTCAAATCTAGCATTGTCAGCTTGATGTATATATTTTTATTTATATAGAATTATACATTTATATATTTATACAGATGCATATATTTTTCTGTCTAACAGCTAAGGTAATGTAAAAGTATGCTAAAAAATTGGTTATTTTCCTTCAGAATGAAATTTAAGCTGGCATAAACCAGGTCCTTCATTCCTTCACCTCCTCAACCCTGTGCCAGCATAGTTAGTGTAACCAGGAATGAATTTACAGGGAATTGAACAAAGTTAAAGGTAATAGGGGAGGAAAAAAGGTAAAATACCCCAGAGTAGCGTGCTCACTATGATGTTTGTTCAGGGCTGATACAGCAGGTGTGTGAGAGATGCGGGGAGAATGGAAATGCCTAAAACTCCAGCCTTGTATGAAATTTGTCACTGAACAGCTCTTCCCTTGCCCCATTCCTTGTTGCTATTGAACAGCTTTATTTCACAGTGGTACTTTGTGTTATGGAAATAACGTAAGCATACAGTTTCCTGTTTTAGCTAGATGTGCTAATTTCCTATTCTTCTAATTTTGTTGTGTGGCAGAAGATACTTACATGGGTTAACCTGTCTGTAAATGATACGGACGTTTTCTGTGCAAGGGAAAGCTTCCAGATGCAGATAAAATATTTAATATTTTCCTTTTTGTATTTTTTTACCCAGAAGTCAAAGAGCAGTCTGCAGAAGAGGATGCCCAGACAGAAGTGGAGAGCACCAAGCAGCTAACACCAGTCCTTCAGCACTCCGTGTCCGAGGAGTCCGCGAGCTCCACCGCCTCCGTGGGTGTGGAAGCCAAAACCAGGTGAGTGAGAGAGCCAGGAGGAGGTGGCTGCTGAGTCAGGGGCAGGGCTGGGGCTTTGGGTGCAGAGTGCTCAGGGCACAGGGCTGGGACTGCTGTCGCTGCTTTGAAGTGTGGGGCTGTGCTTTAATTGGCGTACGGGGAGATCAAGGTGAGAAGAGCGTTCCTCACCGTGCTCTGGGAAAGCCTTGAGTTACAGCTGGGTAAATGAAAAGAGCCATAAGTGATAGGAGATAAAATGTGATTACTGAAGCTTTCCTGCTGTGTAGGAAATGGTGTATTAGCAAATTTATAGAAAGTTATTTTTTGATGTTGTAGCTTGTATGAGTGTATTTTCAGGAACAAAGTAAACCAAATCTCTTGCCATGTCTCCTGTGTTCTTCCTGTTTTGGAATTTATAACAGAGAAAATAACATTTGTATTTTTAATATTTTTATTAATACAAATTAGCCTAAAAGCAGTGAAAGTATTAATTATGTTACATGAGGGAAACCAAAGCATGCTGTCTGCGATCACTGTTGAAATGGTGTCACACAATTCTAGCAGAGTGAAGCTCTGATAAGAGCTTCTAAGCCAGTTGCAGGTCTCTCCTGCTGCAGAAGGTGCTCTTACCAGCTACCAGACAGTTACAGGTGTAATTATATTTTGACAGACTTGGAGAGAATTGTCGTCATCATTTCTCTTCCTTCTAATCCAACACAGAGCATATTTTCCATGCACAAAAAATTACTTAATCTACTTGATGCATATATAATTTTCATGTTTTACATCCTCACAAACTTCTTAGATTCCTACAGCTACTTTCCTTCTTACAGAAAATTCAGTTTAATAGTTCTTGTGCATATACTTGAGTGAAATACATAAAAATTTCTGTTCTGGATGGAATTTTCCAAGGCTGAGATTAAATTGCACTAAATACGTAGAGCAACTTGAACTGAGCAGCTGTTTTGCTTCATTATTTGACCCTGTTTTGGATAATTTGCAAGAATTTTAGCGCAGTTTCATCCACTCTCTGTTCTTTTCAAGGTTACTTTTTTTGCTGTTATCATGAATATTTGATTACACCACTTTCCATAGCCATAGACTTGTTTCTTAAAAGCTGGACAACAGTCTCCTGGAAAAACTTTGGCCTGGTTCTGAGCCAGCCCTTATTTGCCCTCAACTTATTCTTCCTTCCAACTAAAAGTGTTGACTTTGATCAGTCGGGATGGAGTGGCTATTATGTGCTCATTGCTTTGGCTGATCAAAGTATTAAAAGGCTGAGTACTATTAATTTTTAATTAAAATAATAGTGATCAGACTCTGACATTTTGGTAAGAAATGTATTGAGGAGATATGAAACTCTTAATTGGGAATCAGAGGGTTTCTCTGACCCCAGGTAATTTTGATTTCAAACTTGGATGCAGAATGGGGGTTAGTTGTAGAAGTCATTGAAGTCCTCAGAACAGTGGAAAAACCCCAGATGTCAGGTTTTCTGTGGAAGTGTTTCTTGAAAAAAGCCTCTTCTGATCTGTGATGTTTGATCAGTCATTTGTGTCATGGTCTGTGTGCTGCTGCCACTGACATTGTGTCATGCAGGGGCTGGAGCACTGAGTTCTGGGTGCTTGACTGTGTTTTCTTCGGATAATGCTTATGTAATGACTGGAGGAAATGTATCAAGATTTAGGATAAAGAGTGACTCCACAGTGCCTTAAAGCTGTTACTTGGGGAAGTAGTTTTAAAGCTGATTTCCAAATAATTCATACTCATCAGCTTCATCTCTTCCTTGGTAAGCTTTTCTGTTTTATAACATAAGTAACTTCCACTTTCTAATAAAATGGAAGAGTTGGTATATTTAAAAATAGCTTTAGGTATGTGAGACACAGGAGCATTATGAGAGTATATCATAACAGACAGAGCAGAAATTGCCTAGAAGACAGAAAAGAATCCAAGCTTCCACAAGAAGTAGATAAAGGTGTAGGTGGAGCTACTTTTGCATTGCTTTTTCAGAGTTCAGTATAAGAAAATCCTGTGTTTCTGTCTTTGGTAGTGAAAATAAAGGAATTAGAGAGGAACAGGACACAGGACATAAAATAAAGTCTTTTCCATGAAAAAAATTAAATAATTTACTACTAAAACCCAGTGATTTTAACATAGTAGGACATGTCAAAGCTAGGATGGGGATTTCAGTAGCTGAGAGATTAGCCAGAACTTGGCTTGTGTGGTATTTCTCTCTGGATCCTTCCCGAGACTGCAGCTAAATAAAAACATTCAAGAGAAAGGTGAGAGAGCTGGTAAATTTTGGAACCTCCCTGAGGTGGGATATGGGAAACCACGAGAATACTGACAGCGACTGGAATTGGGCAGGGAATTAAATAACAGACCCAGGATTAGTGCTCAGAAAGCAATGTGTTAAAACCCCATTAAAATAAAGAGAGTCTGAGCCATAGTGGGGTAGGGAGGCTGAAAGGGCTGAGGCGTGTGCTTGAAAGGAGTGAGTGAATTATTGACCACATGTGGGGAGGGGCAATAACATCAAGCAGAGATAAACTCCCAAGCCTGGCAGTGGCAGGAGTAACACTGCCAGCTCCTATATATCACGAGCATCATGGGTTTTGGAGCATTTTCCTTTGGTTGTTCCCTTTTTTCTTTTTTATAAGCCTTGTGAGAAGCTTCTGTCAGGCCAGGACTTATGGCTGAGTGGAATCCAGCTTCTTCCAAAGGAATCTGCTGCCTTGGTTTGTGCTGCCTGCAGAGAGCAGGGGAAGTGCAGCCCTTGGGGAAGGCAGGGAGCCAGGAGCCGGCTGTGACTCAGAGCAGAGCCCACTTCCACCTTCCTCCTCTGGTTCCCACATTGGCAACCCCTGGCATTAAAAGCTAAGGAGAATGGCCTAGAAACACAATTTCATAGAAGAACAAAACACCTTTTGATTCATTTTACTTTCTGTCTGCTCTCGGAGAATGTGAATCGCATTAATTGCATGTTTTCAGTCCTTTTGCCATAATCATGAAGACAGAACATTCTTAAAAAGTAGAAGCTGAGGTTTTCACACAGCTCTTTTTGATTTTGGTTCTTTGGCCTGCTTAAATATCTGCTCTTGTGAGATTGTTGCTAAAACTACAAAAAAACCCCAAAAGAACTGGCAAAACACCTTCCTGCTTTCTTGCTTCACTTGTAATTGGACAAAGCGCGTAATTTTCATTCCAGACCAATTGCGCCATTCCCTGTTACTTTGTTGCTGCTGCTGAGATGAAATCTGGAGTGTGGAGATGGAGGGCTTGGGTGCTTTATTCCATCAAAAAGGAGCGGTTGGTGAACATCTGTAGATTGTGTGAGCAAAGAAAATAGTGAAAAAGTAGCAGTGAACTTCTTTATTTTTGTTCCTTTTTTTTTCAAAATAATCTTAAAGCACATTGCAAAATTTGTAACAGAGCAACACTGAGTGGAAGAAGAAATTGTGGAGTGGCAGAGAGTAGACAGATAGAATAGGATTATTCTGGATAGAATAATACTGCAGTGATGGAAGGAAAAGCTAGATGTCTAGGCAGGAGGAAGTTAGATAAAAGATTTAATATTAAAATATGTTTAAAAATTTGTTGAAGTTGTAAAGTCAAGCACATGTTTTGAGGAGATACCAGTATTAAGATTAATTTTGAAACTGATTATTTCTTTTTATGAACATGTACTGTGATACAGTTTGTAGTTTTATCAGAATGTTTTTCTCCAAGGAGAGTTTCTGCAGAGAATGGACCTTATGCATGACACAGGGCATTTGAAGCCATTGCAGAGTTTTGCCTTTACATTTCCAGCTCTAGATCCATATAAGCTATTATGGGATCTTCCTCTGAAGCCAGTGATTTACATCTGGAAAGAGGACATAGCATTCCTTTGTCTTCCAAACTGAAGTACTACTTCAGCATTATATTAATG
The DNA here is from genome assembly GCA_024865655.1 of Emberiza elegans. Classification (NCBI taxonomy): domain Eukaryota; kingdom Metazoa; phylum Chordata; class Aves; order Passeriformes; family Fringillidae; genus Emberiza; species Emberiza elegans. Next base: position 10,377,644 of record JALJVW010000206.1, on the reverse strand, counting down.
ACCAGTCTAACCCAGAGTGGAATTACTGATTTGGCTAGCAGGGCACAACTAAAGACTAAGACCACACACTGAAAAATGAGAAAAAAGTTAAATATTTACTGGTTTTCCATCCTGTTTGTTCATGCATTATTAGGGAAATGGTCTCAAGAAGAATTCTGTGACGAATCATTGTTAAAGCAGCTTTTCCTTGGATTTATAGGGCAGGAAGGGACCTTTGGAACTCATCTAATTCACCTCCTTTTCCAAGGCAGTTATCTACAGCTGTCATTCCTAACACAAGCTTACATAAACTCCTCTTAAATCTTCCAGTAATAAAAGCTCCAAATCTTTCCTAAACAGTCCCTTCCAGTCTCTTCTTTGTTTTTGCTGTTGGAACCACTTTGCTCACATCTAACACACATTCTCCTCATCCTGGGTTTATTCCATTGCTACTCATACCATCTGCCAAGGATAATGGAGGACAGCTTTGTGCAAAAGTCTCTCATTTATTTCCCCAGCATGCTTTACCTCGTAACAGAAATCCCAAATTTGTTCCTACTTTCTTTGTAGATGATGTTTTCTTGAGCTCAGATCCTTCTTGCTGGTTTGAGTTTTCTCCAGATGGTCTGTGTCTTTCTCAGAGCACAGAAGGCGTGTCACACAAATGGGGCCAAAGAAGGGTTTCACAGGCAGCCAAAATCCTGCCTTTTGCTTAGGCTGAACAATTGCCATTGTGGCCATAATGTGTTTAATTCTCTCGTGTAGGACTTGTGCTTTGTGGGATTTGACACCATAATCTGTGACATTCATGGCAGGCCCTTTAAGTTGCACAGACCTTTGCTCCATGCTTTAATCCGTTCTGTAGGAAGGTCCAACCACAGAAACATGAAATGTCTCCTACTCAGGTGCTCACAGGTGCTCCAGGTTTCTGGAGTCCCACTCTCAGCCTCTCAGATGTTCTTAGGCAGCTTTTGTCTCATCCCCATTCTAAGACTGCGTGTCTCCACCTGGGTCTGCCCTGCTGCTTACAAGTCCTGCACTGGTGATCAGCAAGCTGAGCACTGGCAGGTCAGCTCTGATGCCTGGACAAGTTTTCTGTCCTCTGGGAGATGGCAGACAGACAGACAGACAGAAGCACCCCATCACACAGATTCAGGATATTCACAGACAGTGGTAATAGTCTGGGATCTTCTGTGTCAATGTTGAGTGAATATAGCATTTTCTCTGATTTCTTCCAAATATCATCTCTTCCATTTGTTTTTGGTTTTTTGGGTTTTTTTGCCTCCAGCTTTCTTTGCCATCCTCTTGGGGTTTTTTTGTTGTTGAATGCCCATATTCCCATTCTCTTTGCTAATTCTAAGCTGCTCATCAGTTTTAATGATTGTTTCAGGTTCACTTAGTTGAGGTTTACTCTTCTTTGTCTCTGCGTGATGTGCAGTTTTCTTCCATCCATTTCCAGTGGCTTCTAGACAGGTGTTTGTTACACAGTATTTCTTATCACCCCTTTGTCCATTTTCTTGTTAACTTCCTTGTCAGCTCTGACTATTTCTGTCTTGCTTCCTTTGGCTGTCTGTGTGATCTGTGTTATTTCCCATAGTCAGTAGTCTCATTTCTCCAGTACCTTCCATTTCCCTCACTCAGCCAACTGTGTGTTGTGCCCTGCATTCCTTCCTTGCTTCCATACAGAAGCTGATGGAATGTACAAGCAATTTCAGTGGTAAAATCTGGACTCTCAGCACCCCAGAGCTGTAGTTGCAGAGATGGTCCCTGTGTGTGTCTCTGACCTTTGCCAGAAGGATGTTCATTCACAGGGAATGCATGGTGCATATGGAGTCTGCTCTCATGCTGAGACTGAGAGATTGGAGTGTGTGAATTTTTTTGCTCCTAGCTTCAGTGTGCTAAAGCTCTTCTGAAGCACATGGGCTCTACTTGGTGAGGATAGAAGCATTTAGAGAAATGAGTTTGGACTAATTTTCATAGGGTTACAGAAAGTCTATCTAGCTTCAGAAATTAATACAGTGAAAATCAAAATATTTCACAGAACAACAGAAGGGTTGATCCAAGATCTGAAGTAGATTCCAGTTAAACAATTCAGGACCCTTCAGTCTCTGAAAGATGTTGGGGAAGGAAGATAAGAAGCTTCAGAATCATAGATGGAGTGGGGAAGGTGGCTGTATCCTGACTGTTCAGTTTGTTTTAATGCAAGGAGCTGAGGGTCACCAAGTGAAACTTTTAAGGGTTAGATGCAGGGTAAGAGGATGTGATTCTTTGTACAGCAGAGAGTTGTCTAGAGTGATGCCCTTGCCAAAGGATGTGGTTTGCTGAGACTTTAGGCGTGGTCAAGAGTAGACTGGGCAAGTTCAGGAAAGGGAAACTGAGAATGAGTGTAGAGGAATCATAGTTGACAGAGGGAAGCCCTGAACTGAATGTACTGGGGGCATGGATAGTACCATGTCTGTCTCCTCTTCAATATTCCAGTGAGTGCCTCTGCTTATCCTGCTTAGATTAAGCTCTCTTGAAAAACTGCTGTTTAAAGCCAGCTTGCTGAATGGTAAATCTCAGTAATTTTCAGATAGTAAGACCCTACTTAGTATTTGTATGAAGTTCCCTCCAAGAGGGGCTGCTAGCATCTCTGTGTGAGTTGGGTGTGACCGTGGCTGCCCCAGCCCTGGAAGTGTTCAAGGCCAGCCTGGATGGGGCTTGGAGCAGCCTGTTGTTGTGGAAGGCGTCCCTGCCCTGGCAGGAGGGTTGGAACTGGTTGATATTTAAGGTCCCTCCAGCCCAAACCATTCTGTGTATTATGTTTTAATTACCAAGAGAGAGAATTTGGCTTACACAGACAATACTTTGTGGGCAGAGATGCATACTGAAGTTTGAAGCTACAGGACTTCTTCTTTTTTGACTTTTATCCCTCAGAGGTGAAGATAACTCTCAGAATTGCATGAATTGCCACTTTTCAGGTACAATCAATTGCATTCTATCAGGGATTGTTATTTGACAGAACAAGTCAGTTCACATGGACCTTAAGGAATTATCTAGAGGGCCTTGGATTAGACCTCTAAATTAACGTTTTTCAGCACTGGCATTCTGGTAACTCCTCTTGCATCTAGGGTATGTTAAACCCTAACTGAACTTCAAATACTTGTTTAAATTAAAGCTGACACAATTCATGGTGAATAAGAACGTATTTTCTACATTTCAAAATGTCAGTAAGATGTGTTGTTTTGGTTGTGTGTGGAGGGAAATGTTTTCTTTCTTTCAAACGAGAAGAGTATCATTAAGTTGATTATATGGCTGTAGAACTCCAGCTGTGCTGGTTTGAACAAATTGGAAAGCAGTTATTGTCTAATGCAGTTTAATTGTTTTGTATAAACTTCTAAAATTCTTCCCATGAAGTTCATATGAACTCTCTCCTGCCTCCTTTCTTTAAAAAGAATTATGCTGCATAAGTTAAATACTTACTTCAACCCCAAATCACTATAATAGTATAATAGTGTCAAACCACTTCAGAATTTCAACTTGTTCTGTGATTCAGGTACCTATTGGAAGGAGATTGTGCATCAAACGCTTAAATACAGCTTTTAACAGAGATTTTTTGCTTCTTTCTCTTTGTGGTGTCTCCATTCACCCTTTCCATCCTTGTCTGTCCTTAGTATCTTCATTCAGAAGGGTGAATTATTAGGTTGTTAATCCTGTATCAATGTGAAGCTGTTATGCCTCACCTAATGAGGTTTCTTCAGTAGTTTCCTTTCAAGCTTTGTTATTATTGAGGTCCAGATACTTAAAGAGTATTTAGATGATGCTGACAAGCTTCATCTGAATCTGAATTTTAGATAAACTTTGCCTCTGTGAATATCTCATATATATTTGAACTCACACTGATGCAGATCCCTGGTATTGTTTCAAGTCAGAAATGGTTTTTTTTTCTTCACTTAAAGTGCAGCTTGCAGGTATTGATTTGACTTTACATAAATGATACAATGTTGGATCTTCACTAAGGAGAAGAACACTTTACTCTTTAAATAACACAGCATAAAATGGAAGCAAAGGTACTTTGTGCATTAGCACAGCTTGGCAAAGCTAAATAAATAGTAGGTCTCCTGTAGTGTTTCATTTAGCCTTTTAGCATATGTTAAAACTACTAACAGGGTTAGGTGGAAGAAGAATTCTCAAGGCCAGTTCTCATCAGTCTGCTTTGGTAATTAGTACAAATGATGCTCTGAAGTTCTGTTTTGCTCCCAAGTACTCCATTTCACTGTGATGAGCTTAATTTTAATAGTGAAAAATCGATGTTAAAAACACTGTAAATTTCTGTAACAAGTAGTGTGTGAAAAAGACATCCTGAAGGCATTTCCAGGCCTTTACAAACAAATTCGTAGCAAAAGTCACATGATAACTCTCTTCACATTCTTTTTCAACCCAAACCATGAATGAAAGAAATCTTAATGTTTTCCAAGTTGGGTTTCTTTTTAACTTTGGTGCAATTTTTATCATGGTAAATGGCAGTAGTGATCATCTGCAACTTAGTGTTTAATGTTGAGGCAATGGCTATAGCTAGTGGATCTTATTGGAATTGCCATGCCTTGCATTTTCTCACATTTAATCCATTATTTTTTCCTGTTTAAACTTGGTTTTAATGTGATTAATTGGAAAAGGTGAATGCACAGCAAAATTCTTTGGTAATACATTTCCCACAGTAGGCTGGAAGGATTTCAGAAAAGCTACAAGGTGAGCATCCCTTGAGCTGAATCCAAGAGTTTGAATTTCTCCTGCTGTTGACAACCTCCCCTTTATCTCTGTGTGATGCTTGCATTCCCCTGTGCAGGCTCTGCTGAAAGAAGGGCACCTTTAACTCCTCTCTGCAGAGCAGGCAGCTGCAGGATTCCCTTTAGCCTGCCACCCTCTCCATTGAGTTTTGAAAGGGTTGATAACTTCAGGCACCTCACTGACAGACATGCTCAGCATGGGCCACTTGCTGTCTTGCTTGGAAGGAAGTTGTTCCTGTGAGAATGAGGAAGGAGGGTTTATTCCCCCAGCTGTGGGGCTGTGGGGGCATGGCAGTGCCCCATATCACTGCAGCGTGTGGTGCATTCTGCCCATGTATGAAAAACAGGCAGGAGAGTGAGAGTGAGATACTGTTGAGGGTCACACAACCTCCCCTGGACGTATCTGAAGATTTCCAGAAGCTGCACAGTGCTCACGTGGGCACAAGTGCACATCTGTGAGATATGGGCCACAGCATAAACAAAACATGTTTGCATGAGCCAGTCTGCACATCTGCTTGTTCTCAAGGAGCCTTGGCTGACACAGGATTACCCAGTGCCATTTCCCAGCTTCAGGATCCAGGAGGGGCCTCTGCTTACTCCTCCAGGTATTGGTAATCCTGATGCTAAGGCTTAATTCTGTTAAAAAATAATTTTGGGGGCCTCTTGGTTTTACCTCAGTTCTCTGACTGAATATTTGCAAGCAAACCAGATGTTTCTCCTTCTCTGGTTGTGATTTAATATTGTGCAATTAGTTGCCCAATACTGCATGTGTTGAAATGAAGTTGTTTCAATGGGAAAGTCTGAGTTTTAGGATGAGTCCTGATGACTGTCATCAGTCAAGTAGAGGAAATAGTGACTGGTCTCCTTTCCTTTAGGATTAAGTGGCTGCAGGGCATTTTGTTATCCTTTGTCAGGATGTGGACAGGGGAGGATTATAACACTTCAGATTCTTGTCAGAGGGTTGAGTAAATTCTGTGTAAGGAAGAGACACTGATGGGATGAAATAAGGACCTGTAGAAGAGAATGGCTGTGAAAGAATGATGGGATCAACATGTTTCTTGTTAGAAAGGGCATCCTTCAATCCAAGGATGCAAGTCTGGATCTCCTCCCATGGCTCAGTGGGAACAGACATTAGCTTCAGACATTACTACCTTTTCTGCCTCTTACTGCATCCCCAAAACCCAGCATGTCTGGTTCATTGTGAACACAGTTTTCCTCACTGTTCTGTATTAAAATTCCTGTGCATTCAAATCTACAAAATCCTCTGGGATGAGGTGAGGGATAGGAGCACCTCCTGGTAATAAACCACCTCTGGATCTTTAAACTCTTACAAGAAAGCAGCATTTGTCATGGCAAAATATGTAATTTAAGTTGAAGTTACAGATAACGATGAACTTTCATTTTGAGTTGGAGCACCTAAGATATATCTTAAATGGAATACTGTTGAGCTGGGTGGTTTTTTTTTGTTAGTAGCTTATAAAAAGATTTGTGACACATTGTCTCTTGCTTTTTATCCCATTTTGAATTATCCTGTTCTTAAAATATGTTAATTATGATAACAGATCTAGGGTTTGATCTTAAGATTTGCCAGTATCTCTATTTCGTTATCTTCAATATGAGAGCTCTTCTTGCATCACAGATTTAGATCCTCTAATTGCATATTGACATATGGAAAGTAGATTTGTAAGTACTTTCTGCAGTCCTCAGATGATAAGAAAAAAATCTCTACCTTCTGCCCATACAGACATAACTTAAAATATTTACTGAGCACTTAAAGCTAAAAGGCTAACGTGATGGACTGGCCACTTTGCACAGCATGATAAGCCAGCAGCTGTGGCATGTCAGGGGGCACAGGAGCGTGGCTTTCCTGCAGAGCATCTCTCCAGCATCCCAGCAGAGGCAGGGAGTTCACTGCCACTGTGGCTGGCTGGCTCTGGGTGCAGTTGAAGCCCCTCTGCTTACGCCCTTGGAAAGTGTGAAACCTTTTCCCCCCTTTGTATAATCTCTCCCCTGTATCTCAGCCCCAGAGCATCCTGGCAGTGCTCTGGGCACGTTCTGCTGCTCTTGTCTTTAACTTCTGCACTGTGCGCTCACAGCCCTCACTGAAGGCTCCCCAGCCCCCTCCCCATGGTGAGATTCTGTTCGGCTGTGTTCCCCAGCTCTGCTGAAGCAGGAGCAGTAGCACAAACCATATGATTCTTGACAGCTTCACAGCTGTCCACACCACGCTGCAGAGTAGCTGCGAAACTCACTGCTCCTGTTGTTTCACTCCACCCTGCCTGCAGAATGCTTCTGCTGGAAGTTGTGATGCTGGAGCTGCTTTACAGGCTCCAGAAATACCAGCTTTACCTCCTGTATGCCTTTTCAAATAATACCACTTGAAAAGTTAGTTTATTTTTTTTTCTTAATTACTGTTTCGTATTTCTCTTTTATAGATCTTAACATTATTGCATATTTGTTATGACTCCACTTTAAAGGGCTTTGTTTATTTGTTTGTAATTATCTTCAGGTCTTTTAATGAGCAGTGATAGTCTGTCCTAACAGGATGTATGAATAATTATTTATTCCACTGTGGATAATCTTGTGTTTGTAACTAGTGTAATTTATATACCATGGCATTGCCTGTTTAAATCTCTTAAGTCTCCTCACAAGTCTCTCTAGTCTCAACCAGCATAAATAGCTTTGCTTTCCCTGCTTAGGAGCTCTGCCTGTGAGGCCATCTCCGGTTTCCCTGGCAGTCCAGTGGTTACAGTCACTGACAGACAAATAATAGTGTATTTGTTGCTCTATCACACTAAAAGCTAGCTATAAAATAGACATATGTACTGTTCAGTGTAACTTTTCACTTTTCACTGCTCTCACACTACCTTTATCCATCTTTTCTTTGAATTTTTTTGCCTTCAGATATCTTTTTCTAAAGATTTCCAGAACGTGTCAGACATTTGCCATCAGCTCTGGGGGTTGTGCTGGCTCCTGCTGGTTGTGTGTTGAGGCACATCAGTGAGGGATGTGCAGCCAAGGCCACGAGATGAGGACAAATGTTTCCTAACAGTGCCATAGGAAGGTGCAATTTCAGCGCCATGAATGGGACTTGCTTTATCTACCCACCAACCTGCATGTTCCCAGTGGTCTGTATCCCTCAATGGAAGTGCAGTCCTACCTACCAACTGTAAATAAAAGCCTTTTGCTTCATTCTGGGCTTTGTTTTGAGCTCATGAAACACTTCTCCCTTCCTTAGCATCTGACTGTCAGGTATTACCAGTAGTAGTAGACCAGTTCAGTTTCCTTTCTTCTTTTTCTTTCTCCCTATTGTTGCTCCTATGGTGAGAGCAAAAGGAGCCGTCCCAGAGTATGATACACCAAATATCAGAGGCTTTGCTGAATTCTTGGGGTTTTCTGTTCTGATCTGGAACTTTCCTTTTTCACTTGCACTTTTTTCTGTTGCTGTTCTTGTCTCTCCAGGCTGAAAAGCACAGGAGGCTTTATTTCCCCCCCCCCCAGAATTTAGTAAATATTTTACAGCAGTTTAGCCTTAAGGTTTTCTCTTCCTCCCACTTCACTTCCCTCCTCTCACTCACACAGCACAGACTGTCCCAAATCCAAATGTGCCACCTTGGAGATGCACTGAAATCTATTTAAATGGAATCTAGGCATAACCAAGTCTCTATCCAAGTGCCTGATTCCCTGAGGCATCTTTTTGGGGTCTTTGGAGCATAAATACGAAGAAAACAGAATTGCTCATTTAAGCATAAAAAAAAAGTGTTAAATGGCCTTCCTTTAATGCAAACTGCATTAGTTGCAGAAGTTCACATTTTAAGTTTGTGGGTATGTTTATTATAGAAATATTTTTCAGTAGCTTCCATATGATGTGACACAAGGAGTGCTGTCAGAGCTGTCATCTCAATCCTGTCGCTGTGTTGTGCATGTTAAAACATAATTGCAAATGGTACAGGGTATTGCAGCGGTCACAGTTCTGTAAATTTAAAATTCCTCCAGTAAAACTTTTAGACATCATTTTGTTTTTTAAATATTGAAGTAAATGAGGATGGTTGCATTTGTGCATGTGGCGTGCTCTGGCATGTGTGACTGTAGCCATTGCTGTGGTTTTCTCATTATTCCATTTTTCTCCATGTTAGTAAACCTTGTAGTCTATAGTATTTACACATTGTGTTACACATAAGCTGTATGTGCTTCCAGAAAGGTGTGTGTGTTGTAATGTTCTGTGTATTCTGTAACATTTTGATGCCTTTTAGCAAGTATGTGTCTAGACACACAGAATTTTGGAGATTCTAATAATTTGAATATAACATGGACTTTTTTTTTTGTTTGCTTCCTTAATGAGGCAGTTTTGTGAACAGAAAAAAAGTTATTTTAATGTAACTGTTAATTAGCTGGAAGTACTGTTTCTGCATGCTGAATTCTGATACCTGACAGCACATGGGAGCTTTTATTGTCTTGTTGTAAAGGGTTAAATTAGCATGAAATTTGCTCTTTGATGGGGTATCCTCTGCTGGCTTTCCCCCCATTAAAGAAGTAATGATCTTCCTTTTTACAGCGAACAACTCTGCGCCTTTTGTTACTGTGGAGAACGGAGCTCATTAGGACAAGGAGATTTAAAACAATTCGGTCCCACTCCTGGGTATGTTATCCCATGGAAAAACCAGCCTTTAAATAAGAGTGAAGCCAGCGACAGCACCGATGGAGCTTGTGAGAGAACTCCAAGGCAAAACTCAGTGCTGCGTAAACAGAGAGGCCAGAAGAAGTAAGTCTGTCCTAAAATAAATACATAGATTTTTTTTATTTTGCATGAAATTCATGCAAAGGATCTTTACTGGTTCTGTACTGCACTAGGCAACTAACTTGTATTTGTGTAAATGTGGGGTTTTAATATTAAAAAATGTTTGTAAGGAAAATCAACATATACAAAAACCTAACTGAAAATGGAACCCCAGAGCAATCAATACGAGTGGTACAGCAGTGCCTGTCTCTTATGCTTTTTAAAAAAGAGATTGTTTCTTCTCCAAGTAAGAATCTTCACTCTGGAAGAACACAGATAAGAGACATAGCTACTATAAGGCGCCGATCTACTTATGGTGCTGAAGTAAAAGTTCACACGAAGGGTGGAAGAGGATGGACTTTTGACACTTGATGTGTTGTGTAGCCTGGAATGATGGGCAGCCTCTGCCCATTAGAGCCTCTCCTCTTGCCATCCCAGCAGTGACTCTCACTGGTGCCAGTGCTGTCAGGGCACACAGCGGTGGTTCCCGCCCTGCAGGAGTGGGGTTTGCTGGCAGCTCTCCCAGATGGGGGTTTTGCCATGGTCCCCCAGCCTCTCAGTGACTGTGAGAGATGGCAGGGGCATACCCGGCCCTGCAATGGAGGTTGCTCAGTACATGGTGTGTAATCCCTGCCGAGGGCGCTGGGATGGGACTGATCAGGGCCACATCTTTGTGGGCGTGGGGGTCCTGTCACTGGGGCCTTGTGTTGGCTTAGGTTCATTCAGGGTTGACAGTGAATATGGGATCACTCAGTGCTGTCTGCGTGACAGAGGGGCTGCAACCCTAGAGAAACATGAAGGGAGCCAATGGCGATGCAGGGCTATAGGCCATGGCTACGGGATGGGCTGAGTTGGGTTAAGGGCGGTGAGGGGCTGTGGGCAGTGAGGGGCTGTGGGTGGTGAGGGGTTGAGGGCATTGAGGGGTTGAGGTTGGTGAGGGGCTGTGGGTGGTGAGGGGCCACAGACAGTATGGGGTTGAGGGCAGTGAGGGGCTGTGGGTGGTGCAGGGTTGAGGGTGGTGAGGGGCTGTGAGCAGTGTGGTGTGAGGTTGAGGGCAGTGAGGGGCTGAGGGTGATGCTGGTGGTGTGGCATGGTGCAGGATTAAGGACAGGACAGGATCAAGGGCAGTATGGGTGATGTGGGGCAGTGATGTGGTGTTGAGGACGGTGTGGGGCAGAGGGAAATCAGTGATAGTGATGCAGGATGCTGATGTGGAGCTGCGAGCAGGGCAGCAATGAGGGGTTGAGGGTGAGATGGTGATTTGGGACAGGAGGCAGTGCGGGGCAGTGGTGATGTGGGGCAGGGATGGGGGTTGAGGGCAGAGCTGTGATCCAGGGCAGTGGTGATGTGGGGCAGGGATGGGGGTTGAGGGCAGAGCCGTGATCCAGGGCAGTGATGATGTGGGGCAGGGATGCGAGGTTGAGGGCGGGGTGATGGTGCAGAGCCACAGACGGTGTGTGGCACAAACTGGGCATTGGGGGATTGGCTCCAGGTTTGGCTCTGCCAGGGAGGGGATAGTGAGGGAGGCGGCTGCCCGCTGTGCCAAACTCCCAAGTCAGACCTGTCTGTGGCTGTGCTGCTGCTGCAGAAGCTGCTCAGAGTGTTCCCCACTTGCTGAGCTTGCTTGGGTGCACGTTGTATGCTTTTGGCATCATGTCGGTGGTGGAAAAGTGCACGTTGTGTAATGCTGATGCAGAAAAGTGCCTTTTCTTAAAGCTAATAAAAGTAACACCCTTGCCTCAGTCTGTATTCTATAGAAATATGAAATATTTTCAGAAAAGACTATAGAAAGGGCGAAATTGCAAATTAAATTGAGAAGTTCTGTAAATGGATTGGTTTGATCTTGTGAGAAAGTTTTTTTATACAGAAAAATACCTTGTCAGTTGAAATTTGGTTTTTCTTAAAGATCCTTTAAGTTTCGGTGTTGTGAGTAGCAGTTTGGTGTTAGAGGAGGCTCCGCTGCCATGGGGTGAAGCTCTGGCACAGGCTGTGGATGATGGAGCATCCACAACAGAGTTGTGATTGTTCCATCCTGGAAGCATCTAAGGCCAGGTTGGACAGAGCTTAGAGGAACCTCTGGGATCGTGGATTGAGTCCCTGCCCATTGTAGGAGGGTTGGAACGAGATCCATTCTAACCCAAACCATTCTGTAATTGCAGTAGATATAAATGGTGTTCAGGAACCAGTTTTGTCAAACTGGTTCATAGAAGATAGTCCTTTGTTAAGGAGGTTTTAAATGTTGATAGTGTCAGCATTTATAGGTTTTGGGGTAAATTTTTTTTTAATTATGCAGGTCTTGAAGATACCATGTAATAATAGAAAACCTGTAAGATTTCTTGGGTGATGCAAGAGAGATGTTACTCTTTCCCCCATAAACTAAGGAGTTTTAAAATGTATTTATGAATGTAATGGCTGAAGTAAAGTATGGTTTTCAGGAAAGTGGAGTTATTACAGGTTAAAATTCCAGTGACTGACAAATGCATACAATTGAGTTATTAATAGCAGAGAGTAATCAAGTTCAAAGAACCTTAGTGGAAAATGCAGCACCACCTTTCCTACCAATTGTTGAGGCATCAGTGATCAGGTCTCTTATCAGCAGGCCTAAATGCACACCCTTAGATGTCCAAGATATTCTTTAGCCTGCAGGAAGTAAAGGCAGAATTGTCGCTTCTGTTTTTTTTTAATGCAGTAATCTGAGTTGTGTGAATTGTTTTCTGATGAGATTAGAATTTGGGGAACAAATCAATAAGGTTATAAACTAGTGCAGTATAGTAGTCTTTATATCACTGCATTTTTTAATCTCCCCCCTTCCTTTCCTCCAGCTCACCCCCACCTTTTTTTTTTACCATCTGGTGGCATGGTATAAACATGTTTATTTCCAAACAGATTTTGAAGTCCTGTTTTTTTTTCTACCTTCTCCTCATAGTTGTAGTATTTTCTGTAGTCACCTCACCTCTGGATGTCATTACCTCATTCTCAGTTCCAAGGGTTGGGCAAATTTTAATATCAAACAGAATCAAACTTAAAGAAGCATGTGTGTCCTGAAGAACTGGAAGAGAGCAGGCTTGTTTACTGCATAGCTGGAAACTGTTACTGGGGAAAGCGTTAGGATAAAATAAAAGGAAGACTTTTGTTCACATTGATTTATATTTTGTCATATTAGGAAAAAATTTTACTCACTTGCCATGAGTTTTGGATCATTTCTGAGTATCTGGCTGATTGAACAAAGAATGTGGCCACTTCTAAGTTTGTTTTTCTGCTCCCTGCTACAGATCTCGATCGAGTATAGCATCATGTACAAGTGTAAGCACCCAAACTGCTTCTGACGATCAGGTTGTCAAATTCTGGGATGAACTCAGTTTAGTTGGCTTACCAGATGACATTGATGTTCAAGCCTTATTTGAGCCAACAGGTAAGATCCATTCTTCTCCATCCTTTTTCTCCCAGGACAGTAGCAGTGCAGCAGCCACAGTGACATGAGTGAAGTTTTGCAGCTGTTGGTTTTTGGTGCTGTGGCGTTTGCCAAGTCTCTGATGGTGCTTTGGTAGCTTTTGCCCGTGTCAGGTTTTGTTTTTGTAGTCTTCCCTCCAGAAAAGAGAATCCTCAGCTTTGTGTGGACAAGTGTTTGTAAGCTGCTGCTGGGCACCAGCTGAGCTGGTGTTCAGGTAGTAATACCTTCAGTACCGTGATTCTGTTTTGGGGAGAAAAGAGAAAAGGAATGAGGCACAGCTTAATATAATTCTCAGAAATCTTAGTCCTCTGATGTTACCTGATATCCTGCAGCAAATTTTGCTGGAAACAATGGAATAGAAGATTTAGAAGAGCAGTAGAGGCATAATGCATGTGCATGTTTCCAGAATCTTCAGGTTTTCTGTCAGAAAATGTCCAATTTATCATCTGCTCTTTCATTTCAATTGAGCTTTTCTATATTTAAGTTATTAATTACTTTTTCAGAAGGCATCTTTTTCCAAATGCTATGATGCCAGTAGTCCATTCACATTTTTTGCTCCGAAAGATGGAAATGCATTTACGAAATAATAAAAATGTCACTCTTTTATGAGTGTGGAAACTTGTTTCAAGGTCTCATTAAAAGAAAAAAACAAAATACAATGATTTTGTTTCAATAGTTTTACTATAGTGGTTGTTGATGCGCGGGTGTAGATTTACCATTCTACATTTTTAAAGTTGCTAATATTTCTAAATTACTCTTCCATAAAATATCCATATAGAGATTTTTGGGATTTTGTTTGGTATCTTGAATTATTAAGTTGGCCAATACATAATTTCAACAGCTAGTGTAAATCATCATTTCTAATTCCTGTATAAAGCAGTCAGAGAATTCCTTTGGAAGTATACGTAATTTATATAGTTTTTCCCAGAATTGAATTAGAAATTTCCTGTAAGAGTTACCTGTTGAATTGTACAAATTATGAGTTTTTTTTGTTAAGTAGGTATAGCTCTATACTGTGTTCGTTGTATTGACCATTTTCTCAGTCTTTTATATGAATATCTGTTCATGTTGTATTTTGAGCTTTTAAACATTTTGTGTAAACTTCTAAAGTATCATACTAGCATATTCTACATGAGCATACAGATCTCCAGGCATGGGAATAATAAATTAAGAGTACGAACGTATGGAAGTGTTACCTACACTGAAATATAAGGTGAAATGGAACTGCGTGTGTCTTACACAAGCATTGAATGTAGAATCAAAGTCGGAGAATGCTCTGCACCCCAGTGCTATGATTGCATGTTCAGGCATTTGAAAATGATAAACAGGTAAAAAAGGTGTGTTGTATATATAAGAAAACTGCAGTGTCTGATAGTAACTGCAGTATATTCTGTGTGTGATAAGATGGGTTTTCAATGTTGCAACAAGAAAAGAAAGGGGGAGAAGACCTCTCTGATATTTCTGGCAAGTATTGGCTGCCAGAAGGGAGTTCCGTGCTTGGGGGAAGTGCCTGGCAGAGCTGTCCAACCTTTGTCTCTGTGCACACCAGGTCACTGCTGGGCTCATCACCGCTGTGCGGAGTGGTCTGTGGGAGTCTGCCCGACTGAAGAGCAGCTAGCGCTGAACGTGGACAAAGCTGTTGTCTCAGGGAGCACAGAAGTGAGTAAAAGCACCTGAATGCTCAAATCCCTAAAACTCTGTTGGTAGGGTTGCTAAAAAAACCGATGAAATACAAAGTGTGACTGAAAATACCCATGTATGGATCTCTGAGTTCTCATTTATAATAAGGTTTCCTTGGGCAGATCCTGGTGCTAAAAACTTCCATTGCAATTTATTAAAAAGTTTTGTGGAGTTGCACGGAAAATAACATTCATTAGTTTTGAGGTAACTAGAATGTAGGAAGAGCCAGGCTGACCAAAACAAATTAGAGACAAAAGAAAAGTTGAGTTCAATTAGCAAATACTCTGGTAGGTAGAGGTAATAATTATTTTACCATTTTATATCCTGAAATTATATGACGCAAATTCAGTAAAAAAAATGCTCAATTATTTTCATGCCAGTTTCAAAAAGCAGGTTAGTATAAAAAAGCCAGTGTTTGCCATGAAAACTTACCTTGATACTCTAAATACTCATAGAAATACACAGATAAATATTTAATCTTTTACATTGAAGTGATAATGTCTTTGGAAAAGTGAGTACCTTTGAAAAGGATGAACTTGTTCTGGTGCCATATTCTGGTACCATTTTGAAATCTTTTTCACACTGGTTTTGCCACATGTTGCTATATTTTTGGTCATATTTCATAATGCCCAAGAAGGTTTTTAAATAATAGTATTATTTTTTATATTAAATCAGCCATGCTGTCAACAAATACTTGTAATTTTTGGTGGTTTTCCCGTGGTTATGCTTAGGCCTTTTTTCACTCAAGTCTTCTTGCTTTTCATGCATTATAATAAAACAAAAAAATTTGGCAAAAGATAACCAGTAGATGTTCTCCATCATTTGGACTGAAAAGATGCTTCACATCAGTGTTTCACTACAAGCCATAGAGTACAGCTTTTTTTGTACCTTTTTCTATTTATATTAAGTAAATGCTTCATTTTGAATGACTGTGTTTCTGCTTTCAAAATAAGACTGTTGGAAATTGAACCTGACAGTATTAATTGAAGTGATAATGTCTTTGGAAAAGTGAGTACCTTTGAAAAGGATGAACTTGTTCTGGTGTCATATTCTGGTACCATTTTGAAATCTTTTTCACATTGGTTTTGCCACATGTTGCTATATTTTTGGTCATATTTAATAATGCCCAAGAAAGTTTTTAAATAATAGTATTGTTTTTTATATTAAATCAGCCATGCTGTCAACAAATACTTGTAATTTTTGGTGGTTTTCCCATGGTTATGCTTAGGCCTTTTTTCACTTGAGTCTTCTTGCTTTTCATGCATTATAATAAAACAAAAAAATTTGGCAAAAGATACCAGTAGATGTTCTCCATCATTTGGACTGAAAAGATGCTTCACATCAGTGTTTCACTACAAGCCATAGAGTACAGCTTTTTTTGTACCTTTTTCTATTTATATTAAGTAAATGCTTCATTTTGAATGACCGTGTTTCTGCTTTCAAAATAAGACTGTTGGAAATGAGTGAACCTGACAGTATTAAGGTCTAGATGAGCTTGAAAATGTTAAAGTATTTTCATGTATGTATAAAAAAACGATAGTAAGAATTGAAAGAATATTCAAAATTGAATACTTTTTTTTTTAGTCTTACTGTTGAAAGTTTTTCCCCCCTTGTTTTTGGCTTGCAGTCATTTTGTGATCAGCTCATTCCTGTCTGTAGCCATTTCTTTTAACAGAAATCCTGGTTGAGCTGTTAAAGTTTGGGTTTTGCTGTGTTGAATTCCATCCTGTTTCCGTTATTTCGTTATTTCTTTATTTCTTTCTGTCCAGACCTTGCTCCTTCCCTGTGCTCAGGGTGATGGTGCCTCACCTTTATGTCATCAGCACCTTTTTAAGTTTTGCATAGATGTTTACAATGGAATTACTTAACTACACATTTTTTGAAGAATGAACATCTCTGGTGTTGCAGTTTCCGTTTCAGCCGTCTTTTCATGTGCTATACTGAATCTTCCCTACTGATCTTTTCAAATTCTGCAAGTAATGTTTAGATCCCCCTGTTGCACATGTTTCATGGCAATGCAGAGAGAGGAGAGGAGTTGAATTGAGTGCCATTCTGTGGATTTTCTATTCAGTCTTTGCTGAAGCTGTTGAGAAACTTTTTTTTTGTGTAATGCTGCTGTCAGCCAGCAAAGAATGATGCTGATTTGGTTATTCTCTTTTATCCTTCTTGTGATATCCCCAGGGAGAGCTGAGTAAAGGCACAACTGTGATTCTAGAAGAATAGCTAGATGGAATTGGTCTTCTTTATCCCAGTATCATACTAGGGATTTATTTGCCTTTTTATTTTGGTTATTTTTTTTTTTTTTCCAAAAAATAAGGACCAAACTTTCTGTAGTTCTCTGTTCCTGACTACAGAGCAGTGTAGTGATTGCTCAATGAGTTTCTCTGGAACTGGCTTGGAGCCCAAGTAATCCTATGTTTGCTTGTGTCCAGGCTGTTATACTTGGTAATAATTCTTCCACCACTTTTTAACTTGTTACTAAGATTAAGAAGGCAGTAAAAAGTTTAAGGTCCTGGTTGTCCTGTGTGGTAGTGGAAAAGCTCATCTTTGTATGAGTTATTTTAAAAAGTTTAGAATGAAAGGTAAATTAATTAATTGAAAGTATGCATTTGTGTTTGCAGCATCTTGTGCTTCTGTTTTTGGGTTTGGGATGTTCCTGCATTTTAAAAGAAGAGTTCTGTTCAGATGTTCTGAAATCTGTTGGCCATGCAAAGGCAACGATGTGCTCAGGGCATAGAGAAAAATAGTTTAAATAAAACCAAGCTGTATGCTGTTTCCTCTGCTTGCCACCAAATTTGCTTTGGATTTGTTGTTTGCTTGGTAGGGGATTTCTGTCTTCTTGGAAGTCCTTTTGGCATGAGGAACTGGTTTGTGATGTGGTCTGCAGTACTGCATCTTTCCTTTTCTGGGAAAGTACGTCTTCTTTTCCTTCTGTTCATCTAAAAATGCATATTTGAAGTGTAACCAACTTTTGATAATCCATTGGTTTAGGTCTTTTCGTTTTTAGAGAGTATTTCAGGCCTGTTCTTACCTTGAGGAACTCTTTAATTTGTAAGCTACATTTATGTTTCTCATTAGTTAGGCTGCCTGTTGTTTGCAAATCTGTTTTAACTGGATATGACAGTGTTTCTTATTACTCTGTTTACCAGTTGAGATGTCCATTTGGCTTCACTGAACTTGTGATTGCATTAGTAAAGCTTGTGTGGACATACTCCACTGACCTGTTCCAAAATACATATTTTTATCCTGTTTGGTTTTATTCTGGGCCCTTCTTTGCTGAAGGTTTAAAACACAGCACTACAGAGATCTCAGAATCTGTGAATGTCTCACAAAATACCCTGCTTAGCGTGTCTTTCTTCTCCAGCTCTTTTGATTTGCTCATTGTGAAGGCCTGGCAAAGGCACCTGACCAGCTTGTTTCATGTATTTGTGTCTAGACAGTGGTGGATTCTTTGTCTTTCTTTCCAAGTCTGGGGTTTGCCATTCTTTACTATTCATGAGTGCACAAACCTGCATCTGGGAGGTGTTTGAAATCCTGTGTGTCACGTTAGTTTGTGACAAGGGACAAAGAAAAGTTGGAATTCACAGTCAAATCTGAGATGGAAGTGCCTCGGTTCATCTCATTGCTTGTCTTGCTTAGCTCAGCAAGGGACAGTCATGGCTTTTCTCAGAACTGCTTTCTAAGTTTAGGAAGCCATAAGGAAGAACTGGTGATCTTGGTGACAAACCGTGTGCCAGAGCTTCTCTCAGGATGATCCTAAGAATTCTTCCCATTTTCCTGGTATAGTGTGTAAGGTAGATTTTCAACACCCCAGTGTGGCAGTGCCTTCCCCCCACTACTTTAATAGCATTTCATGGGATTTGGGAGTCATTTTGTTTCAAGGTTTGAAGGAAAACAACTCTTCAAAATATCAATGGGGTAGAGAAAAGTTCCAGTGATTTGTTTGATCCAAAACTTAATTCAATTTTTTTATCATTTGTAAGATAAGAATATGCTGTTTTGCTCAGTATATAAGATTCACCATGGTAAAGAAGCTGTCACATTGTCAGCTTCAGGAAGAAGGACTTTACTGGTGTTTGTACAGATATTTAGTGTAAGATGCAAAACCAGTGTGAATTATAGACTTAATAAGACAAACTAAGCAAAAGACTCTGATCAAACAGAAATTAGAGTTTTTCCCCTGGAAAAAATACAATGGATGCAGACAAGTGGAGTTTACAGCTTTTTCTAGTAGTTTTGGTTTCAGTCTTACACTTTTGTAACTCTCCTGCTTTCTGATACTTGGAAATGTGAACTTACATTATCATGTAAAATGTAGAGGCCTTTAAGTCTTGTTCAGCTTTGAGCAAGACTTGTTTCTGAAATAGTGGTTCCCAAAATATTTTCAGGTATTTTTAAATAATACTTCATCATTTTGGTGTTTGTTTTGCATGTATTGACTAGGTTTCTGTCTGTTTGTCTGCAGTCAGCTGAGGAAAAATAAAGTTTGCCAATTACCTGCCTTACACTGTCTAGCCGTAGCTTCTCTGTATGCTAGAGTCCCAAATAAGGTGGACTGCTTTTTGTCCCCCAGTTTGTAAAGAATTCAGAAAGTGAGTTTAAGTAGATAATGTATTTAAACTACTTTGAACAAACTGAGCATAAGAGAGGAATACAAGGGTAACTTTCCCAGCCAGCTTTCTCTTCTGATAAGATGTAGGAAGCAGTTTCCAAGTTTGGGAGAGTTTGTCAAGGACACAAAAGTCAAAGAAAACAGTGCTGGTGGAAATCAAGGAGGAGGTTCCTATCTGCTTGAAGGCTGAATAGGAGAAACATGATAGTAATGAAAAGTATATTTTAAATTCCTTGCTCAAGACTTCATTCTAGTGTGATGCCTACCAAGCTAGATCAGAAATAAATAAGTTGAGGGGAAAGATGGGAAATATGTTTACCCATCTTTTAAAACTGCCCATATTTCAAATGTATCTTCACCCCTTAATCTCAGTGTTCTTATCTTGTTGAAAATTGTCCTTGTTATTCATGGTGTGTGTGTTTTATTTGTGCTGCTTCAAGTTGAAAACCAGTTTGGTTAAAATGATACTGCCTTTTGTCGTTCCTTGTGTGCAAAAGTGAGCATCAACATCCTCATGTACTGGGGAGGATTGTGCCCATTTAACCTCAGCAGTTTTTCATTTGGTTTTACTTTTTGTTGAGAAAAACTGTGTGAGAAATGGCTTAGATGACAGAATCCTGAATGTAGGGATGGTGTTGGCTTTGTGTATGTCACAACCCAGCTGGACAGAGCATGGAGTGGTGTGGGGTTTTTTCTAGATAAAGTGCAGAATTTGCAGCTCTTTGATGCTTTAAAAGCTCCCTTCTTCCTTCTTCATTGTTGGAAGAATGACAAATTCTTAAATCCAGAGAAAAATGCAGGAAGAGAATGTAATTTATTATAATTTATGCCACTTCTAGGTAGTGTCCTCTGCATTTGCCCATTTTTCAAGGACGAGCTTTGTAACATGAAAACTAAATGAGCTCCTCTGGGATTCAGAAGTTCCTTTCTCACCCCTTGAGTTTTTTATGGTGCTTTTGCACACAGCAGGCACTTGGCTTCTCCTCATCTCCCTTCACTACAGCTTGGGAGGGACTACCTGGCTGCTCTTGGGAGTGGCTTCTGATTTTATCTTATTGAGGTTTTTTTTCCTGTAGTTGCTTTTGTCCTGCAACTGAGGAAGTACTGCAGGAAGTTTTCTTCCAAAATAATACCTACTTTTTTTTTTTTTTTTTTAATGGGTTGCTGTCTCTCAGAGAGCTCCAGCACAGAAAGTACTAGAGAAAGACTGGAGAAATAGTGACATACATGTCACCACGAAGACACTTGCATGTGCTTTTGGTCAGTTTGGTAGTTTCATTCAGTTCCTGGCATGTTTTAGACATACTGTAACAGTTCAGCAATGAGGGCTGTGGACTATTCAAGTTTTCCACTAATTTCTCTGTTGTTATTTGGAGTTTCTCTAGAGATCTGTAGCCATTTCCCTGCTGATGAGGATAAGCATTGTTTTTAAAGGACCTTGCTGGACTGAGGGTACAACTTTAGGGATAGTTTAACACTGTAAATTATCTTCCATGATTTACTCTGTTCCATAATGGTTTGGATTTTGGTCATTTAAAGCCAGATCCTTGTTGTCTTGAAGAATGTGAATTGTTCTTAGAGCTTGCAAATGACATCAGAAAGTCTGTGTTAATTGTTTTATAGCTGTATTTCCCAAGTTCTGGAAAGCAGCTGTGGCATCTTTAAATTATCATAGTTTGCTCTGATTTACATGTGTAATTCTTCTGGAACACCTTTGTACACAATAAATAATGTCAGTACAGCTTTGGTAAATCTGTTCAGGTTACAGAGCTGCCATGGCACCTCAGTGTTCAGATTTTTTGCAGGACCAGCATTTTGAGAACAGATATTTGATACTTATTAAGATCTACAGCTTAATTCTCATTGTCAGTGAACAGTGATTAAAGTATTCTTTCATTTGAACCAAAAGAAGCTTTACCATAACCAGAGTGTTGCTCATGTGAGGTCACAGATTCACAGAAAATTTGGCTTGGAAGGGAGGTAAAGATCATCCAGTTCCACCTCCCCTGCCATGGGCAGGGACACCTTCCAGCCAGGTTGCTCAAAGCTCCATGGCTTCAAACAGAAGGAGAGTAGGTTTAGCCTGGGTTTAGAGTGGAAGCAATTCTTTCCTGTAAGGGGTGTGGGGATTGGGACAGGTTTCCCTGAGAAGTTGGGGCTGCCCCATCCCTGGAAGTGAGAGGAGGTTTGATGGAGCTTTGGGCAGCCTGGTCTGGTGGAAGGTGTCCCTGCACATGGCAGGGAGTTAGAGCTGAATGATCTTTGATGTCCCTCCTAACCCAAACCAGTCTTTGACTCTGTGATTCTGTTTTTTCTTCTGCAGTGAAACATAGAACAGAAAAATGTAAATTAAGTTCTGACAGAAAAGTTTTGTTACCTATCCAAACACAGCACCTTTGAAGCTACAGACTTAAGGACTCAGCTTTCAAAACATAGTTTACATTCTTCCAGTTGCCTGATAGACCACATTTTCTAGAGCAAAATAATAAAATACATTTTTCTGAATCCCTGCTAGTATTTAAGACAATGAAGTATTAGTTAAAACTGAGTAAATGCGAATTAAGAGCTTTGAGATTCTTTTCTTCTGGTACATTTTTGTAATTATGTCACCTAAATTATGGATACCTTGGGATATAATTAGACTGCATGCTTGTATGTGAATCTTTAGTGGTGTATTTAAAAGTTTGTAAGGATTACTGTAAACTAGACTGGTCTGTCTGAATAGTTATGGTCATAAAGTAAAAGACAGTAACACATGGGAATTATGTGGCTGAAGTAAAGGCTAAGCACATCTGATGATTGAAGGGGTCTGGAAATAATTTTAATTTTGAATTTTCCATTTATTGAGAAAACTCCATTTATTTTCCTAGTCTTTCTGTGAATACTTTGATGCTGGGTTAGGTCTGGGTACATGGCTGAGGGAGAGGTTGTTAGTAAGGGTTAATTGTTGCAGTGTAATTGAGGTTTATTGAGTGGAGAGCCGGCCTGTTTATTCCCCTCCACCATTTGTTAGATGGATTGATACTTCAGATTTGTACTGTGTGGTACGAGATACTCTGTTATCATTAAGTAACTTTCCAAGTCAGCCAGCCAGTGAAAAAAATAAAGCATATAGGGCTACAGTATTAAACTGAAAGTATTTAATTAAAAACTTGTTTCTAAAATAATCTGAGCAATATTACATTTTTCCCCAGCCAAATTTCATTTAAAATAAATACAGAATTTTAAAGTAATTTTCCCATAATTAAAATTTTTATTATTAACATTTTAATAAAGCCAGTACTATGCTTCCGCCTGTTAAAGTCTTTGGGATTTTTACAAGTGGAAAAGTTTATTAGGAATATGAAGAAATACTTGCTTCAAGACTGTATGACACATGTCCACTTTAGCACTTTTCAAAAACAGCATCTCAAAAAACAAAAGATGTTCCTTTCTTCAGATACACAAAACACTGATCTGTTTATGTGCTAATGTACAGTAGGGTGTCAATATACCAAATATCAGCAAATGTCAGTTGGATTTAGAGCTTTTTCTGTGTATGGAACTTTTTGTTTTTTTAAAGAGTTTTTTCTTTTTTATGGAGTTTGGTTCTTATCAAGTGCAGATACTTCAATGTCACTTTGCAGTCTCTGTAGTAGTTCCTTGTTTGATAACCTGCTACCAGTGTGATTCTGACCTGTTGCCTGGAAGAAGGAGCACATGGTCATGTGAAACTTGCTTAGCTATTGTTATTTTTTTATATTGTTTTCATCATGTTTATTGTATTTACAAAAGGAAGGCAGTCTTTAGTTTGTGAATCACAGTTCAGAGAAAAATTTGCCTTTTCAGGTGAAGCAGAACAAAAGATGCACATTTAAAAACAAATTTTATTTTCAGATTTTTCTTGTGATGTGCTTTGTCACGAACCTTCTGTGAAATAACAGCTATTCTGTATCCCTACCTATTTGTTTCCAAGTATATGAAAAAATACTGTGAATTTGTGTGCAGATTAAATGATACTGTCAGTGCACATTGGAACTCACTGCTTAGAGTAAAACTGTGGCTTGTTCCTTATTTGGGCCACAGGAACCAAGTTCTAGAGCTTACCCTTGCCAGGGACAATGGCCAGTGTGTGGATTCCAATATATGTTTAGGTTTAAGCAATAAACTTTTTATCACAGTGAGCCAGGATTTTTCATAAACTATCACTTCTTTCCAAATACAATTTCTCTTGTTTCCATTGCTCTGTGTCCCCTGCAGTTTTGTACATCTGAACAAAAGTACAGTGACATTTCTGACAGGTGAATCTACCTAAATGATCTTTCCCTTTATAACTGCACTTGTGGAATACAGCAGCAACCAAGAGAGGAAAATACCTGGGTTACTGAGGCAGCACTAAGTGTCTTTCCTTAAGATGGTTTGTGTGGCTTCATCTGAAGGGGAACTGTTTGATTTTCCAGCCTGATCCATTGTTTTTCTCTGCCAGAGCAGTGGTGCTGCTGGGTTCCTGCTCTGGAGCCAGGAGGAGGTTCCAGGGAGCTCTCCATGGGAGCACTCCCATGACAATCAAGTGAAAAAGCAGAGTCAGCCCTAGAGTTTTCAGTGTGGGGTTTTTTCAAGATGAATGCTTTGAAAATGCACTTTTCTTGAACTCCAGATGTCGGATAGGTGGGTACAGAATTGGGAGAGAGACTGGCTACAGAAACATTTCTGGGAGGGTTTTGATGCTGAATAGGTTATAGATAAGCACTGGGGCAGGCTGAGGTGTAGGAACCAGACAGAAGGGACTGGAGCACAGAAAGAGGCTGAGAAACAGCAACAGCCCAGGAGTGAAAGCTGAAGAGCCTTGCTGAGAAACATGAAAGGGCCTGTGTTCCTGGAGGAATTTCCAGTGCAGGTTTCCTTTATTCACTAACATTCACTGAAATAATTTACTGGAGACTCTGAAGTGAAATTGTTCAGTGTGTGTTCCAAACTGCTGAAGTGTGTTTCACAAAGACCTTTTCTTCCTTTTGCATGACTTGGGTAGAAAACACTTTTTTTTCATAATGCATCGAAAGAAATCCTCTTTTTTTCTTCCCCCCACTTCCCTTGATGTATTTCATAAATGTTACTCTGAGCATTAAGGCAATGACACAGCAGTTCACTAACATTCCATTGCCAGATTTTATAATCTGGGGGGAGGGTTATGTGTTAAAACCAGAGAGAACCTGATTTCTGAAGAGCAAAGAAAACCCACTAAAGGAAAATCACACTGTCTCTCAAATCAAGAATGTACCTTCTTCCTTGGTAATGTGCCATTTTACTGGTGGGACTGACCCAATTTGGGGCTTTGCTGTAGAAAATGAGAATGCAGATACTTGGGCCCTCCCTTTCTCCTGTCTTTCTGTGCTCAGCAGCAATGGCATAGTCCTTCAAAGTCTATAAAAGAGAGAAAATATCAGTGGAATGCCCCCAAACTCTGAATGTGAATCAAGGAAGTAAAATCTCATTTTAAAATGTATGAAAAATATTAAGAAACTTATTTAAATTATTATGCCATTAGTATTTTCAGCAAATAAGAAAACTGGAGCTCTGTATATATTTAAAAAGTCAGGAAACCATACCCATCTCTTAACCAGCATGCCAGCGGTAAGTTTATAAAAATTTACACAAGGAAGTGTGGCAGTACCACCAATCTCCTCACCTTTGTAGGTGTTTAAATGCAGCCCTCCTTTTCCAACCTTATTACCACCTCACTCATGGTTGCTTCTGATTTAAATATTTTATATTCAGTCTTTTCCATAGCTCATCTGGGGTTTTTTATTGTTGGTGTTCAAGGGTCTAATTTTGCCTTTTGTGTGATGGTTATATTTTTGAAAAAAGAGTAATCAGTCTTTTGGAGTTAATATTGGTTAGTTTCAGTCGAGGACAGGTCCTCATTATGCTTTGAGTATTATAGAAATAAAAAGGCCTCTTCAGCAGCTTTCTCCTTAATATATAGCACAGGAATAAAAAGAAAAAATACCTCAATGGGACTAGTAGATGTATTTGCTCAGCTGTAGCATTGTTTGCTTAGTGTTACACAACTGACTCTAATCTAGGTTTCACAGCAGTTTCCCTTTTATATAGTATTTTATTTAAGCATGTCTGTTAAATTTATCATGAATGTGAGTCACATGGGTTTTTTTGAATGAGAGCTTTACAGTCCAGACTCTTTAATGAAATTAGAATTATAAAGGGGTTCTGATTATTCCAGTCAAAAGAGTCAGAGATTTTTTTTCCTGATTACTATAAATCATATTGTGGATTTTCATTTGGGATTTTCACCCATCCTCAAAAATATCTTATAAACATGCTTTAAAACTCAGGAGTACTCATATTAGTCTGTTGGCATCAGTTTGCTTTTAAGCAGTAGCCTAAAAACTACTTCTGAGCTTGGTGTACTCAGCAGCTCACAAAATCAAACCATTAGCAAAAAATAGTTTTGAACTCCCTGAAGATTTTGTTATTGACTTCCATTAGTGTAAGTTCTGTCCCAGAGTTGCAGATTGAGCATAAATATTGCAGACATCAGTATGAAGTAGTGCCATTAATGCAGGTGTCGTTGAGTGGTTTTTTAATAACATGGAGCAAATCAGCCATGAGAGAGGCATCTTAGGAATCCTCACAAATGCGGAGCAACTGCCCATCCTGTGCAAGTGCATCACCTCAGTGGGAAATCAGACATTAATTGCATTAAAGCTATTTTTCCTAATAGGCCACTGTTGATAGTCATTTATTTATGTGAAAGAATTAATATTGTTGATTTTCATGTATATACTTGTCCTCCCCATTCTGCTGCTCTGACCTGGGAATAAGAAGTAGGCAGACAATAGTAGGTCTGCTGCCAGTAATGAATGTGTAGGTGTTCCATGAGTCATAGTCATGATTAATTATAAAAATCCTATTAAATAACATTAATTGAAGAACTGATGAAGTGGCATGTTCTCAAAGCAGCACTTCACATGAGGGTTTTTTTTAACAATGTGATTTCAGTGATATTAATGGTTTCCCTCAAAGATGTCACTTTCCCCTTCAGTACATCAGGGAGGGAAAGTAGCTGTTATGAAATAAATAAATAAATATTTATTTCTTGAAGTATCTACCATGGGTAAAATGACTTGATACACTGTATTGCAGTGTCATGGTCTCACTTCAGATACATGTATTCAAGCTGCAGTCTAGACACTTTTAAAATAAAATTGCAAGTGCTTCCACATCTAGCCTTTCCCTTTGCACTTTTTAATTTATACTTTAGTATTTCCTTTCTGTTCAAAAATTTTCTTCAGTATGAAACTGCTGTGCAAAGAACTGGGAAGAATGACAGAATCTGCAGAATAAATAGTGAATATCTGAATCTAAGTACCCAATCCAACCAAATATCCAAGCAAATATTGAGGGCTTTTTTCCTTTAAATTACTGCAGGTTGTTACAGAATCTTAGATGGTTTTTGTGTGGTATTTCCAGGGAGATGTGTTGACAAATTATGAACCTTTAAAAGCAAATAGAGAATTTTTAGAGAAATGACACAGGAAGACAGTTCAGTTATTATTATTCTTTGAGCTTTGTGAGGCAAATGCTCATTTTCCAAAATATAGATGGATTTGATAACTTCGATAAATAGGAATTTCAGTTTTCTTAAATGTCACACCAGGTAAGGTTTTTTAATGAGAGTAACTTGAAATAGATGGCAAATCATCGGGAAGACTCTTACCTTTATACATCCATCACAGCAGAATGTGCCTTGGGCACCTCCAGAATGTTTGTTTCCTGTCAGACATAAGATGCTGTGATGGATAAATCCCCCAGAAAAGGTCGGCCCTGGCAGCAATGCTCGCTTGTCTGGGAAGCTGAAAGGTCAGGATGTGCAGGATTCTGGTAGGACTGGAAGCTGAGCATCTCACTAACCTGTGGTTGGACTTTTCACTCCTAATTTATGTGAGCTTGTTGTGTGTGGTGCTTCTGGAAGTTCATTTCTGTAGGTGAGTGCTCTGTTACAGTCTTAAACACCAGTTGAGTGTTTTTCAGCCTTTTCTGAACTCCTTTAATTGAAATAAATCAATTTTGTGGTAAACCATCTCTTGTCTTATGGGTGTTTTAAGTAAAATACTCATCCTAGTACTGTGACAGAATTGTTCTCTTAGCACTGTCACAGCATTAGGATGTCATCTGATGCTGAGATTTCTATGCCATCAGATAAAATTGGTTTTAGAAAACAGTGCAATCATCTTGATTGTTTTAACCATCTGAACAGCTCTCTAATACTACTGGACTGCTGACATGAATTAGCTGAGCAGCCTGTGTCTCTTGAGGAGTTTATTTGTAGATGATGATGATGATTAAGCCCAGGAACCTCAGTGAAGTGGACTCTCCACCGTGTCAGTGTGGGGACAGTCTGTGTTTAGGGCTTGTGACTTCCAGCCTGGTCTGTGTGGGAAATGCCCTGTCCAGAGCACAACACAGAGTCCACAATAGAGCTCTCAGAATCTCTGACTGCCTCCTGCTCTCTCTCCAGGCACCACATCTTTTGTTGACCCAAATTGTTTCCCCTTCACTAGCTCTGATGTATTATTCATGTTATTTCAATGTGGTTTTACTTTTGATAAAGGAGTGGGATTTCCCCATTTGACTGTAAACATAGTGAGAAAAAGCTTTTAGGACATTATTCCAGCCCTAGTTTAGCTGTAACCAGCTGAAATATAAATATCAAAACCTCCTTGTCCTGTCATTAGAGATTAAGGAAAAGCATTATGAAGAAGTAGGACTGTGCTTGGTTTGACTTTGTGTCACAAATGAAACAGAAGCTTTATTTAATTGTTTGTACCTTTGCATGTAACAATCTTAAAAAACACGCGGAATCTTGTAGTGGAGAAAAATGAGTTTAATGTTAAAGAGACCAAGTAGGAATTGGTGCTGGAACAGAAGAAAATGTGTACATTTACTAAAGGAATCTATGACATATAAAGCATAACACTAATCTCTGGCAGTTCTTTTCCATTTGATGGCACTAACATTTCTATAATTAAGAGCAATGGAATTATTTAGGGGAAAGCTGTGTTAGAAACCATTCTTTTCTTAATTGAACAGCTGTAATTTCTACCAATGGAGCAAACTATATTATAAGAAAATGATTATTAGTTTAAAATGCAAAGTTAAATGAATGCAAAATTAACAAACAGATGGTGAAGAATTATTGTGCTTTATTTTACTCCTGGGTAAAAGGGCTCATGCAGGATTGTAAAAATGTCATCACACTTCATAAACCTGAAAGCAAACAGAATTTGCAGTTGTGCACATCTGTTTTGGGACACAGCTAGAGGGTTAAAAGAATCAATGTTGTTTTCAAATAAGGGTATTCATCAAAAGGATATCATTTACTTAACAGTTATGGCTTCTGGTAAGCATCAGACTTAATGTTCTGTGGAATTCATTACAAAATTTGGCAGCTTTTTTCTTCACAAGCTACTGAGGCGGCATTCTGCAAAACTGAAACAAACAGCCCCTTCTTACCCTCACCTCCCTGAAGCCCAGTTGAATATCCTGCTTCAGTGTTTGACCAGTGATTTTAGGGTTTTAAATTCTAGGTCAAGATGTTGCACTTCACAATGCTTGCCCAAGGAATACCAGTGAAGGAACAGGATGGAAAGACATGGGCTTATTTATTTATTTCAGTGGCTAGTGAGATAAATAATTATATCATATTTGGAATACCAGTCTTGGGAGAAGCAGTGGGACAAATACATATAAGTGACTAATTTAGTCAAGTTGAAAAAAAAATGCTAAAAGCCCTAGCCAGATAAAACATGTCAAGTTTTTATTAGGGAAGAAATGATACTAATGTTCAAGCTGGTAGTTTCCAAGTATGCCACCTAATTGCTTTGTTTGAGCTCAATTTACAGAAATTAGTGAACTGAAGATGTAGGATTTTGTTTACGATGACTTTGTGCCATTCGGAGAGTGCAATTTAGGAACAGCCAAGGAAATAGGAATTATGAACAATAAGGTACTGATTGCAGTCAGTGGGGAAGGAATACTAGGGAGGTGCTCACTAATGAGGAAGGTATTAAAGGCAGGAAATTCTTGCATTTTTTATGTCTCTACATAATCCAGAATTTCTTGTCACTCCATCCCTTCTACTGCCTTGTAAATTAGATGTATCATTGAGTGTATATAGTGACTTTGGCTGACATTAACTTTCTGTTAAATCAGGGTAATGTATCTTCAAAATCTTTCTTGAAAGGGTGCATTATGAAGGCAATAAAATGAAAACACAAAGTAAGGCCATGTCAGAAGACAGGTTGTCTGCACACAACATTTTTTGCACACAGTTTGTGTCCTTTGCACACAATTAATGTCTTTTGTGCCTTGGCCTGATTAAGCATCTTTAATTGTATGTTCCAATGCTGAGCAGTTTGTGCCTAATTCAGCCATAGGATGGACATTGCTGTCTTAGTGTAAAACTCCTCAATATTCCATTTTTTTCCTTACTGTTTAGTGTGTAGGTAGGTAGACTATGCAGATACTGCTGAAAAGAAAGATTTCCTCATTTCTGCATGATTTTTTTCAATAATGTTTTTACTATAGTGAATATGTAAATAACTTGTCTGTAAATTTTATTTAAATAGCAGATTTATATGGCCTTGTTATGTGTCTTAGGCTACATTTTTCCACCAGAGAAGTTGAATTTATTTATATCTGCTAATTTGGATGGCAAATTGAAGGAGTTTCAAAAATACTCAGACTTAGTTAAAAAGGTTGCACTGATATTGCAGTTCTTCATTCTGGTGCAGTTGTGAGTGCACAATCTATATAGAAATTAAGGCTGAATTTTTACAGGGCAAAGAAAACTTTTAACAGTAAGATGAAGAACTAAAAAAAACCTAAGAAAAATTTTACTTAGTAAAAGTAAGTGATACCTGCCCAGTATCATCAAGGAGCTTCATGGAAGAAATGAAACTACAACTCTTTTGCAGGCTGTTGCTCTGTTGCCATAACTAAGTGCTTTTCTTCTCTCATGAGCCATCCACAACCTTTTCCAATATTTCCTTTCTTTACTCTCTGTAAATTAAGCACAGTCTCACAGGTAACAGGTTTCTTTAAGTCAGTGACTCCTCTTAAAATGTCTGTTTTATGCACAAAATCCACGTTTGATCTGTAATGCTCCTTGTGTTTTAGTGCACACACATGTGTGAGTGTCTGCTCATTCCTTTATCTGTGTCTCCACATGTCTTGTGTTGCCTTGTATTTGTCTGCTGGTATCATTTCCTTTTGTCAGGGAGAAAAGGAAAAGGCAGACCTCCCAAACTGCAGGTTTAAAGCCTTTGTGGCTACATAAGAGCGCTGCTATTTGAGCTGGCTGGGTGATAGTGATACAGCACTAGGTGTCAGAGAACAGTGTACTTTTCCTCCTTGTAATCTTCATCCAGTTTCAGTTGTCTCAGACTTCTTTTTGTTCAGGTTGATATTTTTAGCCACTCCACTCTTCATCTCTCCTTAACATTTCTCATCCCTTTTGCTTAGGTTCTTTCTGAGATCTGTCTAGTCACCATTTCCTGAGTCTTAGCATCCGAGGTCCATTAAGGTCTTTATCCAATTTGAGTGCCCAGGTTTGATTAATTGGCCCTTCAAGTTTTATCCCTGCCCCTCCTCAGCTTCCATGGTTTCTCCTCCCAGTCTCATCAGATTCATTCACACTGTGAATCCCTTTTGTCTCTTTGCTCCTTACTTGTCCATCTGCCTGTGTGCTGGATACTCCTATTCCCCAGATGATTAAGTGACAGTAGTATCAGGATCCTTAGGGATGTCTGCTTTCCATTCCAGTGGCTTTTTGTGCTTAGGCTTGGAGTATTCATTACAGACTTCCTCCCTCTAATCCTTGTCAGACTGAAGGAACCTTTGCGGGAGGTACATGATGTCCAGTCAGTGCTAGAAATTGGAGAGGATCACTCATGATCAATGAGAGTAGGTTTTTTCTGTGATTTTTCACTGACAAACTTGTGGAAGTGTTTTACTTTAAAAAAAAAAAAAAAGGAGATAGTTTTCTCAAGCTTGGTCACATCTGGATAGATCTGCAGGGAAAGGGCAGAAGTTGCATCCCCCACTCTAAAACTCATGACAAATTGCAAGTCCCTTGAATGGGGTTGTTTTTAAGATGAACAAAATGTTTTTGTAAATGACTTTCCTGTTGTCAGAAATGGCTGGAAGGTTTTGTCTAAGTGTTCCAATAACATCTAAGATAATTTAGAGATTTGTTGTGAGAAGTTTACCCCAGGTCTTTATTGTTCAGCAAACTTGCAAAAATAGAAGAGGATTTATATGAAAGTATTTTTAAACAGTCTCTATTAACATCCCTTCTTTGATAGTGCTGTGCTCACAGAAATGTTGGTGTAGACTTGGCTGTGGTACCAGTAAAGAACTTGTGTCAACATAGGACAGCTCAAGGCTGTAATCTAAATTTTGACCTCCCTGTGGATGCGCCTACCTGTGAGCTGTGTTCCAATTCCAGCTGCAGGCAGTGGAGATCTGGCCAGTGTTGTCAGTGGAGCCTGAAAATGGTAACCCACTGTTTGGCCAGCTGAATGGCCATGAAGTAAATTCCATAAAATCACTAAGCCTTATTAAGTGGAATGAAGTTTAAATGCCCTCGTCAAGCCTTGTGTCCTCGGGAAGCACAGTGTGACTGTATGAGCAGTAAATTCTCCTTTTACTTTAAATGCCTTTATAAATGTACTTATGGCATAACCTATAGAATGCTTGAGCTACTTCAGAATCCCTATATATGATTTAGGAGTTTAGGAGCTGTGCTGGGTTTGACAGAAAGTTGACTCCATCCCAGGCTGTTCTGCAATGACCAGTAACAGATGCCTAGAGAAGATCATTAAACAACAAGCATGTAGCAATGTTTCTCTCAATTATTTTTTCTCAAGCCTCCAACAATTTGTGGCTCAGCCCATGCTCTGCCAACACAAAGAAATGTCTACACACACTTCTTAAGACCTTCTGAGCATGAATCAAATGGAACTGGCACAATAGTCTGTTTTCTGAGCCTGCCAAAAAGCAGCCTCAAACCAAAGCTGATGATTTTTGTTCTTGCCTTGTTTGTCCTGGAGTTGCTGATGCTGAAGCCTAATAACCACAGTTTAAATTACATTAAACATTATTGACCTTCTTGTTGTTGACAGTCTAAGTAAACAACAGGCTCATGTGTGCTCTTCAGCCATGGTGGATATTAGATGGGAATTAAGGGAGTAGCTGGTTGATAGCTGTGGAAAAGCTTAGCCTCACTCAAAACATTTACATTATCCTAACTCTTGCAGAAAGCGAGGAGGTGATTAAAAAAAAACCCTTTTCTTCATGAAAGTGTGAAAAAAGCAGCAAAGGCAGAGCCTGTGAGGGAGATCATATCCATGCAGTTATTCTGCTAGCTTATGTAATGATGAGTAAAACACAGCTCTAAGGCACCCAAACCCTTCAGTGGAGCTTCTGAATAAACAGGGTTTGGGAACATTTCAGGTTATGTGAGGAAGAATTTGTGTGCAATAAAGTTTGGATGTTTTCTCCTATCTATTTCAGGTTTCAAATAAAAAATGATATCTTACTTAGCAAACTTGATTCTTGCAAGTTTTTAACCTATTCACCACTATTACAAAAACACCCCTCCAAAACTTCAGTGCTTTTTTTCTCCAAATTCTTAAATGCCTTAGCATCCACACAATTTATTTAATGTACTTTTTAATGAAGATGGAAAAGAGAGGCAACTGGTGTGAATGAGAAACAAAATAGTGACTTTTAGAGAGCCTGGAATTTCCACACTTAAAGGAACTTCTGCTTTCTGCCTTGATTGCATGTGTTGAGTCACTGTGTTAAGGTTTGAGGAAGAGGAGTAACTGATCTCTGATTGACTTGCTTGTTATAAATTGAAGTAATTTCCAAATTTGTGACATGAGTCATATAAAATTAAAAAGCTAGAAGGTAATTTCCAGTACTCCTGGAAAGGTGTTCTGTTTAGTACTTCTAATTAGTAGTTCAGTTGAAAGCCATTAATTGCTTTTATGTTGCCATTTTACTGCATTGTGCTCTTTAGTGCTTTATGGTACTTAAACCAGTGTATTTGACATGAGAGGTGCTAATGGTCATTAGTGTCTGCAAGCAATATAAAGCTCTTTCTAGATGATGGAGTAACCAATGAAGATTATCAGAACCACCACAGAACATACTTCATTAATCACTGTTTATATAAAAATTTCTCCATGCTCTCATTAATGACAGGTTATTAAGGTCCAGTTCTCTTCAGTCACAGGTTTGTGTGACAGCATTTCCCTATGGCTAAACTTTGATATTTGCTCTTACAGGTAATACATTGAATTGTTTAACCAAGGACAGATGGCTTGTGTGTATTTTTGGTACACTATCATAAAATTAAAAATTCTTATTGTTCTCATAGGTTGTGTCACCTGATCTTTTTTAAAGAAAAAGTTCATAATCAGTGAAAAACTTGTCATTTACTTAAGAACATTTTGCAATTGACAGTACTAACATTTAGGTTTAGGACATTAACCAAGTTGCAAAGTACTTACTCAAAGACTGTATTTTAGCCTTTCTTTAATATCCGACTTGTAAGGGTTGTTCCTTGTCTGGTTGCAGAGACTGTAATACTATAAAGTAATTCTGAGGGCAGTAAAATGATAAAACATGACCTCTGATTAGTTCTTGGTGCTATCTGGATAAACTCTTACATTGTCTTACAGGCATCTTTTTATAATTTGAACTTGCACAGGATTTTGGAGTACTCTAAAGTATGGAGCAGCAGGAAGGTTAGAAATATATAAACAAAAAGCTGCTGCTCTTGTCACCATTTTCCACTTTGGCCATCTGTTTCCAGTAAAGCCAGTAGGATTTGTGGCATCAGCTGAGCTGAACAAGGCAGAATTAACATTTTTGTTCAGCTGGTTTTGGTCCCATTACGGTTGTAGCAAGGAGGTTTTTTTAGTTTTTGTCTTCCTGGAAATCTTCTGTGTGGTTTCTGCCACTCTTATTTCATGGAGGGTGCTCTCCCATAGAGCTAGAATACAGAGAAGTGATTAATTAGGTTTTGTTGTCTGTTAGTTCACTTAATTCTTCTCTTCCACTGTATTTGTACAACAATGTCATATTTGAGCCAGTGGGATTAGTTATTAAAGGGAATTTTAAAATCAAATCTTAAATATAGCATAGCTTTTGCTTTTAAAAATCAGTTCCTTTTCTGTCTGAAAAAGCAGATGTAAAAAACAAAAAAGTCAAAATTACCAAGTAGAAAGAGGAGTGGATAGTTTTAAAAGATGGAAATCACAATTGTAAGAAGTAGCACAAGTAGGGATGGACTCAGAGTTTTCTTGCAATGGACAAGTGCACAAGGAACTTGCTGAAGGGCACAGTTGGTAACCACTGAAGGACTTCCTGAGTAGGGAAATAGTCTGCTAGCTCTTCTTTAGTTCATTTCCTTGAGTGTACTATGAATGAGTAATAAACTATCTCTCCAGCTTTCAGACACCTTGTAAAGTCGGGGTTTTTTTCCTGTAGAACAGGAATGTAAAATTATTTGATCCATAAACAAAACTGTTTGTCTTGCCTTGACAGATTACCATTTTCCAATAGCTGCCCTTCGAATTCAGCTTCCACCCCCTTCCCATAACACCTTATTTTGTGCTCATGCTAATGAAACTGCAGACTCCAGCCTGTCCCTGGCTCTGGGACTGTCCTCATATGGGCATGCATCTCATGGGCAGCATGATTTATTGCTTCATTCCATCTCCTGCTGTCATGGTGCCATATTTTAGCAGTAGTAAAGTAGTATTTGTTACTGATTCTATTTAGCAGAGCTTTTAATATTTTTGTTTAATTTAATACATTTCTGCTGTTCTTTTGGGGTCATAGCATGGGGCCTGGCTTCAGTGGAGTGTTGGCTTCTAGTGCTGGAAAAGTAACTCTTCTCACCAACATCTGCTGCCAAAAAAATCCCATTGGGCATTAGTTTCTTCAGACTGCTTTATCTCTCTTACAAATTCAGCAAATGTTGATATTCTGTGCTTTTTATTTGCTTCAGATGATACATACCACATTGTTTTCAAAGTGTGTTTCACTTATCTGCCAAATGCTTTTCATTGCCAGTGCAGTTTAGCAGATGGGTTTGAAGGGTTCAATTGCATGTAACTTGGGCTTCCATTTTTCTTCCAGCATTTTTATGTGGTTCCTTAAACCACCATCAACATTTTTCAAGGTTTTTTAGTAATCCTGTAGTTTCCTAATTTTCAATAATTTCTTCATTTATTCATAGAGCATTTGGGAAAAGTTACATTCTGATTTTGTAGTTGTTATGTACCATGGTTGATTGGTGGTTTTGAAAAACAGATGTGGTATTTAAAAATGCCATTTATATTGCTATTTTATTCCATTATTCCTAGCTTTTAATAAATGTTGGATTATTTAAGTGCTTACAGTTCTTTCATAATGTTTTTCCTGATTAAATAGCTACAAAGGGTCGGTGATGGGATCCAGCAAAGTCTTGTTGAATACTTTTTTGAGGGATACATTTTTGACATTAGCTCCTCCCAAGTTCGCCTTCCTATTTTTTTTTTTTGTACTGAGTAAAATCTTTGAAAAATGTGTGGCCTGTAAGAGTTGTGTCTTAGCTAAACATGGTCCATCTCCATAGGTTTTCAGAACATCAAGGACAAAATAGGCTGTGTGTGGCTCACAGTGGTCTGCAGTTCTTGTTGTTGGAGGCTTTGGGCTGTATTTTCATGGGTTTACATCTAAGTTCTAAGGATTTACCTTGTGCAGCATCCTCAGCAAGTGCTCACTGAAGGTATCATTTCCTAAAAGGAGTTTCTTGCAGGATTTTGGTTTCGTTGGCAGTCCATAAATGTAATTACCATTGCTGCTGCCCTGCTCTCCTTCAAGAGCTCCATGTTATTATTTGCTTATCTTGTTCCCTCTCCTCTCCTCTGCATTTCAGCTGGTAAAGTACCAGGATGCACCTTACCTGCACATCAGCAGGTGTTAGACATGGGTAGGGGTGAGATGTCCTGCAGATCACAGGACAGACTAAGCATTGTAGCCCACAAACTTGGCAGTACTTCTCCTTGGTGATCCCCTTTAATTTCTTTGCCAGAGCATTTTCTCTCTTTGCACTGCAGTTCTGTTTAGCATATACTAATAGTTTTTTCTGTCTCTTGTCCATGAGTTTTGGTGCTGGCAGATATTTTTCTGAAGATGTTCATTTCATCTGGTTTTAAAGAATATCAAGGTAGCTGTTGACACAGCTTTGTGATTTGTATTTTCATATGGGCTGGTTTTGATATCTGTGGACTTGTAGTAGCACTATTTCATGCCTAATTTCATGCCAGGCTTTGAAACAGAGAAGAATTTTGGGAATAAATATTGTCTGTATTCTAAGAATTAAGCAGATGCAGTGCATAACTTTGATTTGGTTTATGTTTGTATTTGGATGTTACTTGACACTTCAGCTAGTAATCAAACACACCAGTGTTAGTGTTGTATTTTTATTGTGAAAAATGAGAGTCCCTGAGCTCAGTTCTTGCTGTGTATTATGTATGCCTTCCTGTGAGCTGCTGACCTGTTTTTTCTTAAGTTTACTCAAAATCTTATGGTGCTGTGCCTTAAAAATTATTGTTGCCTTGGTGAAAAAGTGCAAAAGGATGTTACAGTGCTTCAGGGACTGTAATGAATCTGAGAAAGAAAAAAGACTGATTAACTGAATCAGAAAGGTGTGGGTGATTTTTTACAAGCAGACTGATAGACTCTGCTCGCTCTTGACTGGAGAACTGGAGGATCATTACGTAGTTCTTTCTGAGAAATTATTTCTCTGGTGTCTAATAATAATTGTGCTTATTTATGACTTCTCAAAGTTTGGTGGTGATATTTGTGTAGTCTTGAAAGGCAAGATGAGAAGAAAGTGCAGGATTATGTAATGCATTATCATCCCAGAGAGAATTGTATAATGCCAGTAAGATTTTTTGGGAGAACATCATACTTGAGTTCCATTTGCATTTCTGATTACAGTGTCTGTGGTTTTACATTACAGCTTACAGAGCCATGTGGTTTTTAGTCATAACCTATTGACAGCATGGTGTCATCTGCCTTTATTTTCAGAATAAGTCTCCAAGCCCCATTACTGAAGGCATAGCTCTAGTTAGATAACGTAGAATGAAAATGCTTTTCTGTGACAAGAAGAATCTTAATTGTCAGAGTGCGTTTAGAGCTCGCTGTGTTTGGGAGTGCCGCTGAAAGACAGCACTACCCACTATTTTCCTTCTCAGTATTCACTACCTCCTACTGGCCAAGGTGTTCATTTGCTAAATGAATGGAGAGGAACAGATCCAGCTAAAAATGACAAGAAAAAGAATTTTTTAATGACTTGTTCTGTTTGTTTTTCAGCGATGTGCATTTTGTAAGCACCTTGGAGCCACTATCAAATGCTGTGAAGAGAAATGTACCCAGATGTACCATTACCCCTGTGCTGCTGGAGCAGGCACATTTCAGGATTTCAGTAACTTGTCCCTCCTTTGTC
The DNA here is from genome assembly GCA_024865655.1 of Emberiza elegans. Lineage (NCBI taxonomy): Eukaryota > Metazoa > Chordata > Aves > Passeriformes > Fringillidae > Emberiza > Emberiza elegans. The sequence goes on along the minus strand of JALJVW010000206.1, from coordinate 10,339,811 downwards.
CAGACCACATTGATCAGGCTCCTGAAAGATGTAAGTGCACAGTGTTCAAATGACACAATTAGTACCAGGTTTTATGAAAACTGCACTGTCATAGGATCAACTTAATTTGTTTAGATGCACTGTCACAGTTGACATACCCAAGAATTCATGTGTGTTCAGGTACAGAAAAGATGTGAGTTCATACTGTTCTGTTTTTAAAGACCAGCAGTCCTGCACAGCAAAGTGTTTTTCTTTTTATGACAGAACAAGGAAGACGTTTACTGGTAAGGCTTGTCTTCTGTCAGGTTTTAGTTCAAGTTGATGGACTTGCTTGTCCTAACTCAAGTTAGAGCAACCTTCTTGCAAACATTTCAGCTAAATAATAGATATAGGTCTGTTAGATTCAGGTCTCTTTATTTTGTACTTGTTCCACAGAGTTGGTTCTGAAGCTCTCAGCTTTATCTTGAGGGGAATAAAACTGTTTCTTTTGTAAGACTTCATTAAGGTTTAAAATGAATTTACTTTTGTTATGAGAAGATTAGTTGAGAAAATTGAATTAAAGTAGTAGCTATTAAATATATTAATTAAATTTGAATTTCATGAGAATGGTCAAGTTTTGTATGCACAAAAACTACTAAGTAATTTTTTGGGTTCATTGAATTGTTCATAATTTTGAACAAAATAATAATTGAAAAAAATATTTCTTTTTAGCAAAGGAAGAAGCAAATTGTGCAGTGTGCGATAGCCCTGGAGACCTCTTAGATCAACTTTTTTGTACTACCTGTGGCCAGCACTACCATGGGATGTGCCTGGACATTCAAGTCACACCTTTAAAAAGAGCAGGTTGGCAGTGTCCTGATTGCAAAGTGTGCCAGAACTGCAAGTAAGTGAGACTTACAGGACATGGAGGAGCATGGTGTGAGATTTATGTGCTGTGGTTTTGAAGTGCATATTTCATTAAGTGTTTGGGGTATTTTTCCAAAAAGTGTAGATTATTTCCCCTTCTTTTCTGTTGTATTAAGTAGTTTAGCAAACCCTTGTATTGGAAGCTTTGTTCTGAAAGAGCTGAGCTGAAAGTCCTGTGTGTTTTACCCCTAGAGTTACCATTATCATGGTATGTTCTGGAAAGCAGCAAAACATTCTGTTTTTTTCCCTCCTTTTATATACAGGAGGATTTTTCTCAAATTTACCAAATAAATAATTTTACTGTGGTGTCTTCACAGTCAAAGAACCTGTGCTTTTACTGAGCTGACAGTTCAGTTGTGCCTGTACCTACACTCTGGGCAGGTCTCCTGCATTAGGCCCTCTCATTTAATGTCTGTGAGAGGCAGATAAAAAATCATTATGAAAACAAAACCATGGCTTAGTTGAGCAAAGAAACAAAGTGACATGAGTGGCCCTGACTGAGCAGTTGCACCAGACAAAGGCAGAGACAATGGAACTTAGTGGCTGTGGCACTGTAAGGGTTCACTTAGAAAATCCTGAGTGCTTGTGGGCTTGTTCTCTTATAACTTAATCTGATGGGCACTGCAGGGTTCTCTTGCTTGCTTGTTTTTTTTAAAGGACTTACTGAAAAAGAAATGAGTTTTGTTCAGCTCTAGTCTGATCAGCTGGGACAGTATGAAGGAAAAAACCAACCCTACCACTGCTTCATGTGTCTGATCAGTCAGTGCTTTCCTGTTTTCCAAGCAAAACACTTGGTATTTGCTAGCATTCACTCAACCCACTTCAAAAAAGGGTGTTCCCTGATCATGCACAGAAGATAGCAAATCTCAGCAATGAAGCTAGAATAGAAAAGAATGTTCTAAAAAATACCCCTGAAAATGTTGTATTGAGTAATTACAGCATCTGCTAACAAATCTTCTCTTTAGTGGAAAAGCAGAGAAAATGTGGTATGTTCACAGCCAGTCCATGGGACCACATGGGTTCTGAGGGAGCTGGTGGATGAAGTGGCTAAGCCACTATCCATCATATTTGAGAAGTTTTGGCAGTCTGGTGAAGTTCCCACTGACTGGAAAAGGAGAAACATAGACCCCATTTTTACAAAGGGAAATAAGGAAGATCTGGGGAACCACAGGCCAGTCAATCTCACCTGCCTGCCTACCAGGGTCATGGAGCAGATCCTCCTGGAAACTGTGCTGAGACACATGGGACATAAGGAGGTGATGGTGACAGACACCATGACTTCACTGAGGGCAGACAGTGCCTGAAAAATGTGGTGCCTGCTGTGATGGGGTTACAGAGTTTGTGGAGGAAGAGCAACTGATGTCACCTACCTGGACTTGTGCAAAGTGTTCAGCACTGTCTAACACAGTATCCTTGCCTCTAAACTGGACAGAAATGGATTTGACAGCTGGAGCACTCCATGGTTTCAGGAGTTGGGATCAAGGACTGAAGTGGAGACCAGTGATGAGTGTTGTTCTTCAGGGGTCAGAATCGGGGCTGGTGCTGTTGTAAACACCTTTGTTATGATGTGGGCAGTAGTGTCAAGGGCACCCTCAGCAGGTTTGCCAGTGACACCAAGCTGTGTGGGACAGGTGATGCTGAAGAGAAGGGACCCCAACCAGAGGACCTGGGCAGGCTGGAGAGGTGGGGGCTGTGTGAACCTTGTGACCTTCAACAGAGCCAAGTGCAACCTTCTGCCCTGGACTGGGGCAGTTCCAAACACGAGTACAGGCTGGGCAGAGGGGCACCCAGAACACAGAAACCATGGATGCCTCACCCTGGAAGTGTAAAGGCCAGGCTGGATGGGCTTTGAGCAACTTGGTCTAGTGGGAGGTGTCACTGCCCATGGAACTTGGGTGGTCTTTAAGGTCCCTTCCAACCCAAACCATTCTTTGATTCTATAATTACTTCACGTGGTATGGCATGGCAGTTCTTCACTATTATTGGAAGAACAGCATTTTAAGCATATCTTCATGCAGAGAGAGGGCTTTTTAAAACACCAGGTCTCCCAGATAATGAGTATCCAGCATGTATAATGCCATGTACTGCAAGGCTTTATCTAGGCAGATCTTGTTGCATGTTTACTTACTGCATTAATTTATTTAAACGAAGGCAGAACACAATGCCTTTAGATATTACCAAACTATTTGTCTTGTTCTCAGCAAATTTATTTTATCACTGAAATCTGTGGTGGAGCTCTGTAATACATCATTGTAGAAAAATTGAAATATCTTCCTTTAATGTTTGTTTTGCTCTTGCAGTCATATTGTCTGACATTGTAGGAGCTCCAATAGTCAGACTTGATGGCTCCTTTTTTCCTTTGGAAAAATTACAGTCAGACTGCAGAAACAAGTACAATTGGATGTTTTCTTCAGAAAGAAATAAAATGTGTATTGCAGATTTTGAACTGATTTCAGTACAGAAAGGCCATCAAATCTATCTGCACACAAGTGAAAGTGGGCCAATATCTGGTATTCAGAATGGTTGCACAGGCTCAGCTCTTGGTGAATAAACAGTTGTATGTATTTGTATTTAAAAATGAATTTGAAGGCATTGTCTCTGGAGATATTTGTAAGTAGTGTTTGTATATTTTTATGTGCGCACCTGTGTCTTCCTGTTTAGATTTTTCTTGAAACAGATATTTTGTTGCTGCTTATTGAAGTAATTTTTGATCACTTGTTACTTTCTTTAGACACTCTGGGGAAGACAACAAGATGCTGGTGTGTGATACATGTGACAAAGGCTACCACACTTTCTGTCTACAGCCAGTTATGGATGCTGTACCAACAAATGGTTGGAAATGTAAAGTAAGTGGAGAGGTTTCACAGTAACTGCTGGTCATTTATAAGAGCTCAGACATTGTTATCCACACTATGCTGTTCCAGGTGTATTGTGGATTGCTGTTGCTATGTAATATAATTTGTAATTTCTGAAGGAGTCCCATTGGATGTAAATCCTGTGGCTCTACAGCTGGGGGAGCTGTCAGTGCTGTGGCTGAAGCAGCCTCTGTAGGACAGTAAATCAGCTCCATAGGGAAAAGAGAAGTGTAGGATCCAGGTGCATTGGATAACCTGCAGTTAATAACAGCTGCTCTCATGATACAATGGGAACAAAAATGTAAACTCAAAGCTATATAGTAGTGTATGTAATCCATACTTGAAGTCTCTTGATATTCAGCTCCTCCTTGCTTACCAAAACAGTTCTGCAGCTTGTGGGTTTCTTTGCATTTGAGGTAGGCAGCATGAATTTGTTGTTTTATCAGTAACTTTGTAAGTAATTGCAGTGGGAAGTCCTTGTATATGAGATGTATGTAATGTTACATCAGTTTGTGGCAGTCATAAGATAACTGAGAGTAGCAATAAAAAAGTTTGATCTCATAAGAAATACTCCTTTTGAGTCAGGGGTAGTTTCAAGAAACTTCTTGCTATTGTGCAGGTTATTCATGCTCTGCTATCAGATCCTGGGTATCTTTGTGTTATCAAGGACAAAAGCTATTAAATTTAATTCAAATGAGGAAAATGTCAGTTAATGGCAGTTCTATCACATTGTGAAATATCATAATTAACTACTAAATTCTTGTGATCTCTAGAACTGTAGAGTATGTGCTGAGTGTGGCACACGAACAAGTTGTCAGTGGCACCATAATTGTTTGGTATGTGACAGTTGTTACCAACAGCAAGACAACTTATCTTGTCCTTTCTGTGAAAAACTGTGCCTCCAAGACTTCCAGAAAGATATGTTGCATTGTCACATGTGCAAAAGGTAAGTACCCAGCTTTTGTTAATTTGTACTAAAGTGCATAAAGCTTATGATGAGCAGTGTGACACTGCTGGGTTTCTGGGAAGGATGTACACTGTGTTTGATGTACAGTGCCACAGGATCTCGGGCAGCTCCTTGATCCTTCATCCCTAAATACAATGAACAATAGCATTATTTTAATCTTAGCAGATAAGTATTAATTGGCAGTTACTTGAGGGTACCTGGCAGTTTCTTGCTGCAAGCTGCCTATTGAATTTAACCTATTTTGTGAGGAAATAGGCTGAAAAAGTCATTGTCCTAAAGTTGAAAGACTTATTTGCAGTAATCTGGGTTGTTTTTGTTTTTTTTTTTAATTTTCAAGTTTATGTTTTCTGTTTAATTTAATGTCTTTTACTATTTCAGTAATTAAAAACCCTAAAAATACAGTATTTAGAACATTTTAAGAATTTAAGCTATGTTTCTCATTCAATAATATTATATCTCACTGTGCAGCATCATGATGATGCTCTACATCTTGAAGAGTCTGATGGGCTTTATTAGGGACATTTTAGGTCTTCATGTTTAAGTTTGTTCATTGTTTGACATGCTGACATGTCATGCTTATTCCTCTAAAGTTCTCCATAATCAAACATTGGTTGAAAATCTCTATTTCCCCATAGGAATGGGAAATAGTTCTATTTTTAATGGAATTTTACTATGATGCTTTATATTTTCATTCCTAAAATCACAGTCAAAATAAATTAAATCATAATAAATTAATCTCCCCAGATGGATTCACATAGATTGTGACAGATCTCCAGGTAGTGAATTGGAGTCTCAATTGAAAGACTACATCTGCACTCTTTGTAGACAAGGAGAAGGGGATCAGACTCAGTCATGTGATGTAATGAACACTTCTGAACTCATTCCTGAACCTGACAGTATAACAGGTAATCAAACTTAAACTTCACCATTCCAAAATGCTAACATCAGATGTAGTATCTGTAGTCTCACCAAGTCTTTTGTGAACCAGCCACACAAATCCTAATCTGTGAGAGTAGAGAATTTCATCCCTTCTCTATTTAACAGCAGCTGCTCAAGCAGTCCATGGGTGGTTTCTCTTTCTGGCTTCAGGATCCTGGGTACAAATATGGGCTGGTGAGCTCCATAATTGTGGCTCTCAACCTTCCAGCTCCAGCCGCTCAGGCTGTAGCTGTAAACTTCACTGATTTATTTTGGATGTGGTACAGTTCATAAATGTATTCATTTGACAGACTGGCTGTTTCACTCATTTGTGCCTGGTAGATATTTTTGGAGACATTCAATTCTCCTGTTTCTCTCTAGCTGCTGGTTAGTCTCATAGTGCTTGTTCTCACTTTATCCAGGAAGGACAGAGCAGTGGGAGCTGGACTGTGTTCAAGGGACGGGGTTTATTTAACTAGACAGCTTTTAATAGGTGTCCTTTTTCAAAGAAATGTATGATCAGTCATCTTGTTTCTAAGACATTCTTGTCCTAAGTGGACAAATCAAGCAGAAGGTGGAAAGTTGTAGAGAAGTGTAAAGTATGTTTTAAAAAATAAGTCACAGTAAAGAAGCACAGGGAGGACTTGGATCTGCTGATCTGAGCCCAGTGGGTTATCCACAAGAGCTGTGTTAAAAACTCAAAAGTAAATGCTTTTGTGTATTTCACACCACGTGCTCTGTAGGGCAGCACCTACACTCATCCAGGCTGAATTTCCCTGGAGAAGCACAGCTGTGGTGAAATTCAGAATCAAGGTGAAATGTAACAGATAAACTGCACAGCCACTGCCATGTGCAGTTTTTGGGCTTGCAGCTGTGCTTTTGCAGTGATCTGCTGTTATCCATAAGTATCTGTGGTTTTGAAAGCCTGGTAAATTTTGGCAGGAAGGAGAAGTGTTGGGCTACAACAAACCCCTAATGTTTGTGTTCAAAGTGATGTTTTTTATAAACAAGTCATCCCTTTGATGTTAGCCTGTACATTACCTTTTGTGAGCAGTAAAGACATGATGGAAAAGGTGCTCCTGGAGGAAGGGTAGTGACAGGAGGGAAATGTCTGCAAGTGAGTTCACTCTGTCAGTGAGCACAGCCACCAGGTTAGGAAGAGTGACCACTTCATCCTCTGCAGATCATTTCCCTTCTGAAAGCTTAGGAGAGGCTGCGGACTCCCAGGCAGTGTTCTTAGAGCATTTTGAAGATGTCCAAAACAACATACACTGGCACAACTCCCAGTCTCCTGCAAAAACCCTTTTTCAGTAGGTAGCAGGTTAACCTGAAGGAAGGCTGAAGTTTTAAGCGATGCTTCTGTTAGGATTTCTCACTAGTAGAAACATTGACAAGCATGCTCTTGTCCCCAAGGAAGAACAGGACTGTCATCTCACCTGCTAGGAGTAATCTGGAGCTTTTACATCAGTAGAGTCATGCAGGGTTTTATACCCAGGAGAGCACTTCTGTACTTTAAAATCAGATTTGGAGCCAATCTAAATTATCATTCCGTCAGAGTTAAAATATCACTTTAAAGTTCACAGTCTGAGAGCAGCTTTTAGGGTGCTAAAAGTAGTATCACCTAATAGTTGTGGGCTTTTTCAACTTAAAAAAGACTGTCTTGATGCAGAAAGCTATGTTTGTTTCCCTTTTTTTTGTGCTAACATCCATGGAGGATCAGTTTTCTTCAAGTTAATGCTTGCTATATATTTTGTTTTCCATACTTCATCTAGTGCATTTTAATGAATTTCTTTAACTGAAACAGCTTTTACACAAGGGAAAACAAAGTATTTCCTGTTTCTGTGCTCTATAATGATCCTGTCAGCCAAAAAACCACTCAGTTGTGCCTTTTCCATGGAAAGATAAAGATATCTTAGTTCTAAAGTGGCAAAAATCAGTTTTCATGTTGTTGAACATGTAAGGTGAAAATTAGTGTTCCCAGTGCTCATGGCAGATGGAACTTCATATCTATGCCATAATCCACTGTAGTATTTGTATACAAGTTTGAAGCCTTCATGCTGCCACTTCTGTTGAATTTTGTAGACTTGGAATTTAAGAAAATTCTTTCTTGTATTGCTCAGGCTGTGCAGAAGTCTGTGACTGTGTGCATATTTTCACTATTAGGTGTATGTAATTGCCTTACAGACATCTGAAAGCTTCAGTGTTAATGAGTAGAATATTCTTAAATTTTAAGGAGTACTCTGTAGTCTCCTTAACCTTCTCACTGACCTGACCTGTCCTAAATCCTGTCATCATTAAATATCAGTCTCTCTGTAGCCAAAAGGTCAAACAGTGACAGCAGTTGCTGATGCCAAAGTAGTGGAATAAACACAACAATTTTAATAACTGGTTTGCTTCTCCTTAAGCTTGTACAAACGAAATGGAAATGGAAAGTGCTGGAGAGGATATGGCATTTCAGGAACAGCCCACTACAGGTGATGGCCTTGATCAGGAATCAGCTGTTGGGTGTGTTATAGAAGGTAAGAAAGAGTTTTGCACTCTGAGAAAACACCAGTTCAGAACCCTTCAGAACCAGAACCTTCTTCCAGTCACTAAGGTTTGCAGTACTTTATAAATGCAAAAGGAAAAAACACCTAGAAAGCAGTAGGAGACACACTGTAACAGTTCTGAGCTCTCAGACAAGTGTATTGACTTCTTTGCTTGATAAAAGAAGTGTTTTATTGAAGGGGAAGAGAGCCTTCAGAATATTTGTGTTGCTTTCCTTTTGTTTGTTTTACTTTTTTGTTGGGACTGGCTTTTTCCAAGCTGGAAAAATAGCTGAATGTTTTGTATGCTGAAAGTTTATTGTAAAATGCAATGACTTGTTGCTGTTCAAATACTGTCACTCACACTTTCTCTTATGGTTGTAACTCCGCAGACATCCTTGGTTAAGGATTTTCTGGTTTTTTTTTCCCCTTTGTAAGTAAAAGATGATCTTTGACAGGGTTGCTGCAGCTGATTATTTCTGTTTTGGGAGAAACTGCATCTTACCAAATGCACAGGGAGGAGCAGCTAAAGGAGGAGCAGCTAAAGAAGGGTCAAATCACTAGGTGTGTTAGTGACCAATATCAAGGGCAAAGAACTTGTCAGTATGTCCCATTCAGTCCCATTCAGATGTTAGAGAATGGCTGCTGTAAGGGAACACAAGAAACTTGTATTTAAACACAAAGTAAAAAAAAAACCCAACTTGTCAGATCAGCTGTGATTACTCAGTTGTGCATCACAGTGGTAAAAGGGCCATGGTTTAAACTGTGAAGAAATATTCAGAATAAAATGCTGTCTATGAACTTAGTGGCTGAGGAAGTTGTAGCAGTGTGAGGTTAAGAAGAGTGCAAATGTAATAGAAATAAATGGCCTGTAAGAGAATCAGGGCCCAGCAAAGGAAGGTGTGAGAAGCCAAATTCAGAGTAAAGAATGTGGTTCTTTATAGAAGGGAACAAAAACTCTGGAACTTCTTGATGAAGAAAGTTATGGATGAAAGGTGCTTGATTTGGTTCAAGAGAGGGCTAGATAAATATTTTTGAAAGAAATTCATAATATATTAGTAACTTAAATTAAACCAGCAGCAGCTGTTTTCATTTCATTTGATTTCCTAAGGTCTGAAAGAGTTTTAGGAGGAAAATGTTTTTTATTTGTACTTGTTCTGTTCTTCTCAGCTTTTTGGAAGTGTTGTGACAGTAGTTTAAAATGCATTAATTTATGATAGCATGCATCTTCAATATACAGAAATTAAAAAGAAGAAATTACTTTTGGCTGCATACCTGGAAATGTGTGTTCAGTTCCTCAAAAATTAATCTTGGGTCTATTTTCTTTTCATTTACTCTGCTGTGTTTTTAGGGAAGAAAAATAATGAACTAAAAATATAGACTACTGTAAAAATAGGTACAAAGAAAGATGTTAGTGAAGTATATTTTAAGCTACATATTAAATTTACTGAAGTAAAGTGATATGTGTTGGCAGGCATGATGTGTACCAAGTATACTTGTTGATCAGAGCACCAGAAGTTTTTTTTTCTTTTTCACAATGAGCCTTTAATATGGTTGTACTTAATTACAGGCATATCACCAGGAGAAAAGACCACACAACTGGAAGCAGAAGTCTCTGTTGAAATCAGTTCAGCTGAAATGGAAATATCTCCTAAAAAGACACCAGCATCTGGTGACAGTCAGAGTGAGAAAATGATGGAAGTGGTAGAAGGTGTTCAGGCTGTAGCACAGCAGGAGTTGGACAAACAAGCTGAAGAGACACAGCTGCCTCAGGGTGGTGTGGAGGTATCAGAAGTGTCCACAGCAGACTCTCGGTCTCTGTGCTCAGTACCTGAGACCATGACTGTGACACCAGAAATTCTGGAGACTGAAAGAAAAGGAGATATTTCTGTCCCCACAGAACAGCAACTGGAAATAATAAAAGTGCAGAAGGATGTAGAAAAGGAAGAAACCCATGAAAAATTGGAAGCACCAGCTCTTCTAGAAGTAGAAACTACTGTTTCACATGGAGGTGTTGCAAATAGTTCACCAGTCAGAGACAAAACCATAAAACCACCAGCTGAGACTTGCCCCTCACTTCCCCCATCACTTAATCTAAACAAGACAAACGTGTCTTCCTCACCAGATGTTTCTCTAGACTTGCATTCTGCACGAGATGTGCAGCACAGTCAGCCTCCAGTGCTGAGCCCAGCTGCTGGGAGTGCTCTCCCAACCACCTACATATCAGTCACTCCAAAAATTGGCATGGGCAAACCAGCCATCACCAAACGCAAGTTTTCCCCTGGGAGACCCAGGTCCAGACAGGTAAGCACATGCACTGTTCCATTCTGTGTTTTATTAAATTGCAGTATAACTCATCAAATTCACCTGTTTCTTATAAAATGCATTGATTCTCCTGACTGTGTAGTTTATTTCTTCAAGGAATTAATGTTCTGGTAAATAAGGAAAAAGTCAGCCATTGTAGAGCTTCTGTGGTGAGAATTTCAGTTTCTTCTGGCTCATGGTTAAAGCAGATTAGAACAAAATTTGTTGTGTTTTTCATGTGCTACAAATGCAGATGGACATAATGCTGTGCTAGTTAACTTACCTTTTAATATTTTTCATATATGCATTTATTTTGGCTGGTACTTTCAAAGTGTGTTAAAGCTTCTTAAACTGGCTTTAGAGAAGAACCTTCTACAACTCTTGTGTCCCTTACTCTGCCAGATATTTTTTTGATCGACGTTTCTAATGGTGTGGTAAATAATTCTGTGGTTTTGTTACATTAGGAAATGCCATGCAAGAACTGTCTTGTACAAATCATTGTGGTTTGACTAGGATTAAATTTGATAAGTGAAAAGAATCCTCAAGTCTTTCACTTCCTGCAACGTCTTTCTCTCTGTTCATGTTGTGTTCCAGGGAAAATGGTTTATCAATCCAGGATATTCATTTCTTGTTGGTGAAATTCTATACAAAAAGTATGTCAGTGTGACAAGTTAGTGAGTGTTTCATCTTCTCATCACAATTTATTTTTAGTCTTTGGGACTTCCAGATTGATGATTTCATGCTTTTCTGGACTTAGTGTTAACAAAGCTTTTTTATACATTGCACAATTCTTTCGGTTTTTACATGTCATCTAAGGGTTCAAAATTTTTGCTTCCTAAGGTATGAGAGAGTGTTCTAGAAAGTTTTTCTGCTGTTTCCACTGAGTTTAGGAGATCTGTGTTTGTTGTGCTGCAGTTAGGTTTTCCTGGGTCACTGTACAGTCAGGTGTATATATCATATTTGCAGAAATATGTTAATGCCTTAAATTTCTCTTCAGTACTTTTAAGTTCCTACTCTGGGCTTTTGATGAAGGACTGAAAGCTGCTGAATGATGTTCTGTAGACTATGAAAATAAAAGATTTTGTAAATGTCCAGTTACAGGCAGGTGGTTTTTTTTTGATCAAGATGTAATTGGACAAATCCACCATGTGGAAGGCATGTATTTAAATGACTTTGGATTGCAGACAGAAATGGGTTTAGGTTTGTTTTGTGGGTGTTTTAAATTATTCTTTCTGCTGAAAACATTCATTTTTTAAAAGAGTGTGTACTTTTCCAAATGGGGAGTTGTGCATAGGAGCAGAAGCAGAATTCACAGAGTGGGTCAGATTGGAAGGGATCACAATGGACCATCTGGTGCAGCCTCCCTGCTCAGGCAGGGTCATCCCAGAGCACATGGCGCAGGATCGCATCCCGGCAGTTTGGTTTCCTGTTACATGGGGATTCTCTGGGATGGTGTTGGAAGAACACTGTGTTAAATGGTGCTGTATTTACTCTGTGTATCTGAATTGAACACAATTGAAATGGTTATTTTTGCCGTGCCACTGTGTACTAGAAAGCATAAGATTAAGTCAGTAAATGGAAGGCATTACAAATTCTGGCTCTGAAACAGTGATAGGTGAAGAGTTGAGAGCATTCTGTAGAATAATTTTGAATTTAAAACCAATAAATTTCTGCTGGTTTTGTAAATTCCATAAATATTGTTTTAATATTATTCCAGAGTGTGTTCCTTGAGAAATACCTTGTTCAGAGATATTTAATTTTCATCATGAACATGTTGGTGATCACTGTTCCACAACACACTGAATACCTGTTGGTGTTTTAAGAGATTGTTTTAAATGAGATTTAAGAAGGCAGAGCACTCTGATGGGTTTGGATGTGTGCTGTCTTGGATGGGATGGGTTTTTTGCTGTCTTCACTTACATGGTATGTTGTTGTAAAAGGTAAATGTTGGAAAAGAAGAGAAACAAAGAGTCTTTTTCAAGGATCAGTTGTTGTTATGGTTTTTATTCTTGGCGCTTGGTTGGTTTTTTGGTTTGTTTTTTTTTTTAATGAGGAGAGCTGTATTTTCAAGTGATTAAAGTTTGTTCACAACCCTAAAATTACATTAAATATTAAATTGCAAATCCAGCTTTGTGCATTTGCGATTGCAGTAGGATTCATAAAGCGTTAAGCAGCTAAACACAGTCAGTGGTAATTTAGTGAGATCTCCTGACCCTTGCTGACACTGGGTTTCCTTTTGTTATAATTTACTTGCAGCTGTGTTGTTCAATTTTGAGGACTCAAGAATATGATGGAGAATTAGAACTTCCTGTTTCTGTCACAGTACATAATTATTGCTGGGGTTCTGATGTAAATGAACTGAATAGAACTTTCTCTTCAGTGTTGTGTGGTAATAGGCATTAATTAAAAGCCAAAAATATAATTAATGCATCTCTTTGATGTAATTCATTTGTTCGTGGTATTGTGGAAATGTGTGTTTTTAATTAAGTTTATCTGACCAAGAATTCAAATTTTTCTGATCTACAATAAAACTTGGATTGAATTTCCAATTTAATTCTTAACAATATGGTTCATGAATCATATACAAATCATTTTGTTTTGCAAGACTGAATATTTCATATTCAGATTTAATATTCTTTTAGCTTTTTAATCTTTTGAATATATTTAATCACTAGAAGTTATCTTCCTAAAAGGAGAATAATTTTGTACCTCCAAACTAAGAGTAGGTAATTTTAGTTGTTAAGTATTTTCAGCATGTTTAAGATCTTGAATTTTGAGACTGTATGTTGCCTCCTTTATAGATTGATGTAAAGATTGCTTCTTTGATAAACAGATTTTCTTTGTGTTGCTATACAGATTTTCTTTGTGTTGCCGCTTTATAAGAACAGTTACCTACCATGCATTATGAATTTTAGAAGTGATGAGGAAACAAATGAAAATTCAATGAAACTTTGAATTTTACCTGCTAAAATTGACTGTTACTTTATATTAAAACTAGGGCTGGAATAGTTAAGGCAAATCTCCTGTGCCACAGACCTGCTGATGTAGTTGCCTACCAGTGTATCAAATTTCCTTTTTTCCCCCCCCTTTCTGACATGGTGTCCCTGTTGTGTCAGGAATGTTCTGTCCTTGTGTCCTGGGTGTGAACAGGGACGTGTCCATCTCTGGGTCTGAAGGTGAGAAGGTTTCTGCCCAGCACTGTTCCCCTGTTAGAGGGTGATGAACCTCTGATCTTCTGAGTTGTCTGCATGATGACCACCTATCTGCAGTCAAGGAAGAAACTGGGATAGCAAAATCTTCAATTCAGGGTGTTGATTGCAGCACACTGAGTGGAAGCCTTGAGCAGCTGCTGTCAGGAGCTCTTCTGCAGTGGGTTTTGGAAGCCCCTTGGCAGAGGGGAGGCTTTGATGGCCATCCCAAGCACACAGGTGCTCTGGGCACTAAGCACTTTGGAGGTTGTGTGTCCAGTTACCACCTCATGTGGGCAGAATTGTCAAATTGTTGGTTTTCTTTTTTTAAGTGTTATGTTGTTCACATTCCTTTTCCTGTGCAGGCAGAGCTGAACTCCCAGAAAGCAGATTTATGCTGAATACCACTGTGTCCACACTGTGGGTTGTATCAAGTGTTGGTGGTTTTACCTTGAGACTTTTATTCAAAATTAGGCTTTTAGGTCACTGATAAGCTTTCTGGTTTGGGTGCTAGATCACTTGAGGCATAGCCCTGTTTTCAGTAAGTGCACCCTTTAGCAAGACACCTCTTTACAGTTCAAGATGAATGTTTGTTTTGATGGAGTTGTTGATTCCAAAGAAACTTATTTCCCACACAAGTATGTGCTTATTCCGTGATGGAGAAATTGCATTTCAGAAAAGGAAAAAAAATCCCAATATATTTTGCAGAGCCATCTCATTTTCCTTGATTCTTCTTCTTCTTTTTATTGTATATCCCAGTATTCAAAGGTGTGAATGTGTTTGGGCTTGCCCTTGTGAGCAGTTGTGAATAGTTGGGATTGTTTGTATGTATGAGGTTATTCCATATCAGCCCTGGGATTATGCTGAATGGCATTCTGGGGAAGATAAACCTGCACTTTTCATCAGTTCCATTCTCATCCTGGTATTCAATATTTTTTACTCTCACAAATTCAGAGTTAGGAAAATGTACTGTCCTTCATTAATCTAATGTGTAAATTGGCAGTGAAATTATTTATGATGTCTGTCTCCTGCAGTCTGTCTTCTGTGCTTGAGAAAGTCTTCCACAGATTTTACTTTCCATGAGGAGCCTCAGTATTTTTTCCTTGGTTGTCTTAACATTTTCTTCTCATTTTGCTTTATTTCTACTGATAGTCATACAATACCTCACCATGATGGAACTACATAAATAGGGATAATAATTAGTTAAAAAGAGCTTGTAGCTGCACCATATGGATGTGTATTATTACATGTACATAATAACATGTTAATATGTGATACCACAGCATAACATGAAAACATTGGGGTGAAAAAAATCAGTGGTAGGGTTTTATAATGGTTTATTTGTAGCAGACTTGCAGGAATGAGCTGCTTTCTTGATTACCATGACTATGTTCCTTTTCTTTTGTCTCGTGGTTTATTCATATTCCTTTTGTTTGCTGTGCTTCTCAGACTAGTTGTTGCTGTTATTTGGGGGTAGTTTAGTTTGAAAAGTCAACTGAGGCCATCAGTTCTTTCAAAATGTGGTTTGGAATATAAAAGGAGATATTACCACCTACTGTCTTCTTCACCGATGCAATAAAATTTAGGCATGTAATTTGTTGTTGTTATGATTACTTGTTTTAGATTTGTATTAATCTTTGTGCATAAAACTCATTTTGTTGTGCTTAACCATCAGTTGGAAGTAAATACTGATTTTTGGGCATGTTTCATTGAGAACCTAAATATTTCCCACTTTCTACTCACTCAGTGAACTAATTGACTACTTAAATTAATGTAGAAATGCCTATGCCTGCATGTGCTTTGCTTTTCAGATTTTTTTTTTTTTTTGTTGCTTGCTTTTTGCTTTTTTGCTTTTTGCTTTTTTTATGTTGCAAAGTTTTATACATCTATTTTCTCACCTACCGTATCCTAGGGGGCTTGGAGTACCAATAATACAGTGAGCCCACCTTCCTGGTCCCCAGACATTTCAGAAGGTCGGGACATTTTTAAATCCAGACAGCTTCCTGGCAGTGCCATTTGGAGCATCAAAGTGGTAAATAACTTGAATTTATTTTCGTGTATCCATTGCTATCTTTCTGCTGTAGAGATTAGTGATGAAATTCTGTCTCTCGCACCTTAATTAATCTTCCATTCTGTTACTGTTCAAGATCTCTAAAAATTATTAAGGCTCTGGAAGTTTCAGGTTAAAAAATGTGAGCTTTCCAGAGCATAAAGTATGATGGCATTGCCTTGATTTTCAGTGGCAAAGAATACTTTGTATTACCCAAATTTTGTGTGTGTTGAGTACATCACTTTCTGTGGTTGGCTTTACGTGGCTGTCAAAATAAATTACCTGAGAAGGAAAATGTCTTCAAGACTGGCAGTGAGGTAAGCCAGGCATGGAAAGGAGCAGAGATCTGAAGGATGGCTTGAATTTGTTGCTGTGGAGAAATTTTGCAGAGTGGATTCAAAGTGACATCGTTTTTAGCTGATGGGGGAATAAACAACAACTTTCCTACCTGATTAGATGGACCAAAATTGTATCCACAGTGACATTTACTATTAAAAACAAGTGAAGTAACTAAAGTAGAATTATTTGGTTTAAATAAAGGCAAAAAAAGGCTAAATTATGAAACTGACAAATAACTGTAGCTCCCAGTGATTTAAGTTCATCTCACTTTAACTCTCATGCTAATTTTATTTTGATTTGACATCAGCTTAGCTTTTGCTGCTTTAAGCATTAATTTTCAGCTTAATATTCAGCATTAACATTGATACAAGTATGTGCTTATTCCTGTTACTAGTTGTGTGAAAATAACAATACTGACACCTGTTCTGAAACAGAAATAAGAAACTTGTCAGAAGAGTTTCCATGTTAAAAATTTGATGTATGTATGTCCTATGTGTGCATATGTATTAGCTCCATAGATATCTAAGGACATTTTTTGTTTCACCTCAGCCTCCAGCAGCATCCTTCCTTTCAGTCCTAAAATATCATTTTGTTACATTAACTTGGTGTGTGAGTCAATTTAATTTCTTTTTTCTTTATTAGATGGATGTTAATAAAATTTTAACATTGGGATCCTTCAATTCTCCCTTTAATTATGACCATGAAGTTCAATATCTTCTTTAAGGCAGGAGTTGGAATATTTGAGAAATACTGTAGGGAATATTGAGCCCACAGTGCTTCTTTCCATACAAGGAACTCATGTTTCCATCAGTAAAGACCCTTAATGTCTGTAGGTGTCACAATCCCCATGGAGCTTTGTTGCTTCCATCAATGTCGTTTTTCAGAACAAATGTTTTGCCTTGGTATTAAAAGTATTTTGCAGCAAATGTTTGGATACCCCATACTCTGTACTCCATACTTGGGCTGTACTGGGAGCTGAGATTATTGACAGAGATGAAATGCAATAAATAATCTCAGTACTTATTTCATTGCAGGAAAGGTGCTTATTTGAGTACCTGCCATAATTATCAGTTACACAGATTAGAGGCTTTGAGACCCATTGTAAAAATGTCCGATATATCAGCCAGGATTTGTGGATGTGAATATGTTTTTTTCTCTCTGGAAATGATTAGGGAGGATTAGGAATCCTTTTGTGCTTAGTTCATTTTGAAATTTAAAAAAAAAAAAAAAAATCAAAAAAAAAAAAAACCCAAAATTTCAAACTTAAGTCACTGTATGAATAACAGGTAATTATTAGTAAAAACATACTTACTCTCCCAAGGATAATTGTAGTTGAACACACTGAATACTCCAAAGTACAACACTGCAACTCTGCATCTTAAATAAGGAAGGGAGAAAAGAAGCTCTCTATAAATCAAGTGGAGATTGTTAAGAAAAACTTGACATTATGGGGAATGTTGATCTGAGTGTAATTGATAGAATTAATATAAAAAACTCTCTCTGTATATGCTGAATTAAGAGAGTTTCATGGAGCCAGCTCCCATTTTCCTTTGTGAGCGGGACTCAATCCTAATAAATTCCAGGTTTCACTGATTATTCATAGTGTAAGAAAAGCATATGTGATTACCAGTAATCAAGCATCCAGACCCTGTGTAAAAGTCCCATGACTGTCTGGGCTGACTGTTCAAAGAGAAAAGAAAAATGAATCATAGAATAATAGATATATTTTGGAAACTTTGCAAGCGAGATGGGGGTAAGTGTTGGGGGAAATCCATATTTCCAGTTAACTGCTGAGCAGAATATAAACTTTCCTGGTTTTGGCTGCTTTCTCACTGAAGATAAAGGTGATCATATTATGCCATGTAAGTAATTAAAGGTATTTCACACAGATTTATGCAGAAATTTAATGACCATGCCCTGGTGTGCTCATACTCACTGGAAATCAGTGGTTTTTTACTTATGTTTTCCCCTAGATGAACTGAACAAGTCTGAATCCCATGTAAGAAAAGAACTTGAGAGGTGGCATTGACATTGTTGCCTTCCATTGAATAGGGCCGAGGATCAGGATTCCCGGGGAAGCGGAGACCGCGTGGAGCGGGGCTCTCAGGAAGAGGTGGCAGAGGAAGATCAAAACTGAAGAATGGAGTTGGGGCTGTGGTCATTCCAGGGGTAAGGATATCTTTTTTACAGTCATACTGCATCTGTTTTATTAATCTGTAATTCTTGTTTTAAAATACTGCACAAAAAACCAACGAGCTCTGCAGAGCCAGGGGTGTTTGATGGAGCCTGGCTGTTACTGCTTGTGATGAAGAGCTAGAACACTACAGCTCAATGGGCCTGAGGCAATTCTGTGCTGCTCTTGCCATTTAAAGACACAACAGTTGGGAGTCTTAAAGTACCACATTCATTTTCCTGGGTGCAGAACTACATGCTGGCTAAAGGCAGCACTGCATGGAACAACCCAGAAGGACAGATCAGGATTTGTGCATGAGAATGTAACAGCAGCCATAGGAGACCAGAGCAAAGGTTCTTCTAGACTGAGTGGTGGAGCAGGAGTGCAGAACAGAAGAGGAGAAGACATTTCAGCAGTTTGTGGCTTGGGGACTTGCTGAACAGGAGGAGGTGGTCTTGGGCAGCCTATGCTGGAGCTTTCTTTCATAAATCTTCCCATTCACTTTAAAAACTTTAGGAAACCATGTTAACCTTTTTCAGTTCTGCAGCTCCTCAGGTTGTGTTTTAAGTGGCTGCCTCCTGGATTAGCTGCCTGCCCCTCAGTGCTCTTAGAGAATAGACAGTGGAAAGCTGCTTTCCATTCACTTCCTCCATCCATGCCAGTCAGTTTCTGTAGACCTCCATCATTTCTCCTCCTTTTCCTTCCACTCTTGACCTGCAAGTATGGAGGATGCCAGTGGTTTTCAGTTTTTCCTTGTGTGGAAGCTACTCCATATTTCTGATCATCAATACCAGTTCTTTTGTCATGTTAATTTCTTCACTTTGTTGACTTCCATCTGCCATTTTATAACCCAGCACTCAGCTTTATGAAGTTCTTGTGCAGTTCTTCACACTTGTCTTTTGGATTTTATTACTCTGAATTCCCAATCCTGTTGGCAAGCTTTGTCACCTTGCTTCTCACTTGATTTTTCAGATTGCACATGAGTGTGTTGAGCACCACCACCTGTTAGCAGGCAGGCCCTGTCAGATTTTGACTAGTGCTATTCTCCCACATACAAAACTGATAATTTAGTCCCCTCTTTATTTTTTGTCTTGTATCAGTATAGGGACCATTCCTCTTCAATTTAACTTTTTTTAAGTAGCTTTGGGGAAGGACTTTGCCAAAAGAGTTTGGTGGTGAATTAAGTTGCATCAATCAGATTTTCCTGTCCCCAGAAGCTGCTGACTCCTTCAGAGAGCCCTTACAGATCATGATTTACCATAACTAAAGCTTCCTTGCCTCTTTAATGAATTCATATATCAGTGATTCTCAGTTCTTTGTTGTGATCAATGTCTACTATTCTGTACACAGCTTCTGTCCAGAAACCCTTGAGAAAATAATGATTATATTTGCTGTCTCTTATTCTTCAGGAGTGCTGAAGTGATTGTAACCAAGTGATTGTTCACTGAAATTGATAGTTAAGCTACTTAATACTTGGACTATTTTTAAAACTTGAAAATCCTACATAGTCCTTGTCTGCTCCTCATAAGAAGGGGGATTTTGGTATGAAAAACTTGGAAATCTGGAGTGTATAACAATTTTTTCCCCACTGTGGGCTTGTTCTATTTGAATGTTCCTTTTAAACTTTGATTACCAACAAGCTCTGCGTATTTTGAGAGACATCCTGTTCCTTGTGTTCAGAGAGGGACTTGCTCATTTTCATGTCTTTATGAAGTAATTCCTGAGACTCTCTTCAGAGCTGTATTTTTATTTTCATACATGTAATCTGTTTGAGTTTGTTACACTTTCTGCTGCCTGTGTAATATCTTGGAATACTCAGGTGTTTATTATTTGAAAAAGGAACAATCATCTCTATCACTTTTCCTTTTTAAAGCATTGAATGGTCAAGATTCAGAAGCAAATTTGTAATTTTAACATACAAGATGAATTCCACTTAGGCTACTTAGAGCACCCTAATCAATTGGAGGCGTTCCCATCATTATTTTGGTGTTACAAAGCACAAATCTGTACTTCAAGAGATGCTGTGGTTTATAGAACAAACTCCTGAAAGTTTTTGTAATTGATCAGAGGACAGTGATGTAGGTAACTTGCTATAAATACAAAGTGGGCATCACTCTCCACCATTTCCTACAGAAATTTGATCCTTTGAGTCACCACATCGAAGGCAGCTCCAGAGTTGCAGAGATGTGGCTGCCTTGTGGTAGAGTAATGCACTTAGCAATGCCAAGAGATCAGCCTTTTGTCAGATACATGTTTGAAATAGGGATATTTTCAGTCAGTTTGCACAAAATAATTCTTACTCATCATGGGATCAGTGGACAGCCACACAGATTTGGAAATACCTTGGTATATCTTGGGAATGGGGAAGAAGGTGGGTGCAGGTTAACCCATGGTGGGTCATTGCTGGGGTTCAGCAAGCACCAACATTGCAGTCATTCAGTCCTGCAAATGCTGCTCTTCTGCATGTGCAATTACAAAAACTTTGTGAAACCTGTGGAAAAAAAGGTAAGGGAAGTGTTGTCCCTGAAGGTATCAAGGTGTTTCAGGTGCTCTGGAGTTAACTGGTTAGTTACAGCTGCAGTGCTCTTAAATATTTGGTAATCCAAACACATAAAGAATATATTCCCTTTTTAGCTGTTTCTTAGTAAATGCTGAGTTTCAGCAGCTGTGTATCAGAGGGATTCCTCTAGTTGATATTGTGGTATTTATATTTGTCCCTAGAGTTACATTTGGATTTGTAAAATATTTAAATTATTATTTAATCAAAACTTATCTGTGTAGGACTTACACTGTATTTAAAATAATAATCCACATATATATAATTGGAGCAGCTGGTGAAACAAAGCTACATTTCTCTAGCAATCTTTTTTTTTATGGAGCTGTGTCCCATTGTATTCCTGGTTCAGAGATAATAGTTGGGCCTATTCGTTTAAATTCATGGACAGCAAATTTTGTATTGTAAGATTCACATGAAAGTCAGAACGCAGTTGAAATGTTTCATTTTTGTTTCTCTTCCTGAGAATCTGTATATGACTATGCTGAATTAATAAAGGGCAGGTCAGAATAAAAATCACTTGATGAAAAAGAAAAATGACTGTCTACAGTAAGAGCTGATGGACTAATCAGTGCAAGTTTTTATGGTAAAGACAGATAAGCCTCATAAACTGCTTACAGCAAGTAACTTTAGAGCTCTTGCTTATTCCTCTAACATACTTGGAACATTAGCTAAACCTCATTTTAGGCAATATGGGACGAACTACGTTTCTGCAGTTGATTTTTGAATTAATATTCAAAAGTCTGTCACTGCAATTAACTTTTTGATAAAAAGAACTTCAGTGTTTACATGCAGGGAACAGAGCAGACTGGGCACAGTATGACAATTTCTGTTTAGTGTTTTTTTAATTTGAGTATGTCTTTGCTTCCATTTCCTTTTGAAAGTGTAATGGATAATATGTGAAGGTGAAAAAAGGAGAGGAAGAGAATATGTCTGTGAAACTATAATACTGATGATGATAAAATGTGAATTAATGCAGTAATTTCTGATGGAGGCAGCTTTTTATGAAAGTTGAAACTGTATGAATAAATACTTGCAAACCTTATTTAGAGAATGTTTCATTTTGTCTCATGTCTTATAAAATGTGATGTGCTCATTATTTATATTTTGTGGTTTTTTAATAGGTCACAACCATGGATATTTCATCTAATAAAGATGAGGAAGAAAACTCGATGCATAATACAGTTGTCCTCTTCTCTAACAGTGACAAGTTCACTCTCCATCAGGTTGGGATAATAATTACAATTCTTCATTTTGTTTCCCTGCTCTTAATTAGAAAAAAAGTGAATGAAGTCCTTGTTAGGCGTTAAATTATACAGCAAGCTAGCTGGATTTACAGTTAGATGTTTTCAGAAGTAGTGTCTGGCACGTGTTGAGAGCCTGCTCTTGTGTGTCCTTGCAGGATATGTGTGTGGTTTGTGGCAGTTTTGGCCAAGGTGCTGAGGGCCGGCTGCTGGCCTGTTCCCAGTGTGGGCAGTGTTACCATCCATACTGTGTCAGTATTAAGGTGAGTGCTGTTGTTCCACACAAAAACTACTTGATTGCACTGTTTTCATATTGTACTTTAATAGCACCACGCTGCCTTCGGTTTTGTGGTAATTAGGGGAGTCATTAACTTGTTAGATATTCATCAGCTAATGGGACCATTATTTGTATGTGACTTATGAAAGACTTTAATTAAATGTCATTTTATAGTATGCATAGCCTCAAGAGAAATTAACCTTTTTGTAATTTCACAACTATAAATAGCGCTGATTATCCAGCAGTTGGTTAAAATAACAGTTTGAGATACAAGTTTTAAACCTAGATACAAGCAGAATTAAAAACAAAGAAAAAATTACACTGCATCTTCATTTACTTGGGGCATAAGGTTTAGTTGATTCAATTTGCCTGTTGGCTGTCAGAATTGACAGCAGTTGGAGTGGTTAATTAATACATTTTACATTCATTAGCCTAGGAGAGAATGTGTGAAAATTAAATTTGAATGCTGTGAAATGACCTAGCAAGCACAAAATAAGCTATTTACTGCAGTATATACACTGTACACTTTTCATTGGTTGTGATGTAAGTATATCTGTGTAAAAGTGGGATTTTTTTTTTAAAACATGTCAAAAAACTTTATTTTGCACATACTTTACAGAATGCCATATGTGTATTTCATGCAATTATAATTGGACTTCTTGTTTATATACTACTCTTGCATTATATATTAAGTGCAGTAAGTTAGATGCTTGCTTCAGATGACTAAAACTCCAGCACCATGATCACATCATGAGGATCAGGTTTGTGACCTCTTGAGGAACCAGAACATACACAAATCTCTGGGAGCTGACAAAGATGCATCCCAGAGTCCTGAGGGAATTGGCTGATGCAGCTGCCACGCCACTTTCCATGATATTTGAAAAATCCTGGCAGTCAGGTGAAGTCCCAGGTGGCTTAAAAAGGGAAACACTGCACCTGTTTTTAAAAAGATAAAGGAGGACAGTTTCTTTCTGTTCAATCCATTCCTGTTCATTGAAGCTTCAGAAAGTCCAAATGCTAAAGAGCTCCTTGAGATGTGGGTGGTGTGCCCAGAAGAGCAACCTGACCTTAATTTATACATTGATCACACTTCACTGAGCCATTTTCAACTAATTCTCACCTTGCATTTTTCAGATTACCAAAGTGGTACTCAGCAAAGGTTGGAGGTGCCTGGAGTGCACAGTGTGTGAAGCCTGTGGGAAAGCCACAGATCCAGGGAGACTCCTCCTGTGTGACGACTGTGACATCAGCTACCACACCTACTGCCTGGACCCCCCCCTGCAGACTGTGCCAAAGGGAGGCTGGAAGTGCAAATGGTGTGTTTGGGGCTGGGGCCAGAGGTGCTGGCTGCTGGCCTCTTCTGCTTCTCTCTGTCACTTGGTATTTGTAATGTCAGTTGAATTGTAACGTGGTTTTAGTTGTGTCTAAGTTAGGTGTATTAAACAAAGACAACAAAATGCTTTTGAGTTGTTTTATTCAATTAGAACTGCTTCTTCATACCAAAAACCACAAAAGCAGAGATAGACAAAATTTCTCTTTTAAAACTCATAGCAAAAAAGTATTCCAATTTATATTCATTGTAACCATTCCAGTATTCAGTTGGAAAATGAATGGTTGCTTCGCCCTAGTGTTCTTGACATAAAACCCTGTGAAAACAATTTGTTTTACTTGGGTGAAACACAAACAGACCAGACCTCTCACATGTTAAAGTCTCCAGATCTCAAAGTGAATGGCAACTGGAAGCAGGAACTCCTTTGACCTGTTGAGCTGTTACAAGAACCCATCTGCCTGCTT
This sequence comes from Emberiza elegans, assembly GCA_024865655.1. Lineage (NCBI taxonomy): Eukaryota > Metazoa > Chordata > Aves > Passeriformes > Fringillidae > Emberiza > Emberiza elegans. Next base: position 10,315,738 of record JALJVW010000206.1, on the reverse strand, counting down.
TTGCAGTTTCAATGGAATTATTAATTAGGAACTTTATTTAAAAAGTACAAAAATGTTTGTTAAAGGTTTGTGGTTAAACATGTTGTTAAGTTAAAACTTAATTACTCACCTCTTTTGAAGTGGAAGAGAGTTAAAGCCACAGAATCATCTTCCTGTGAACTGACAGTAATAAATCTTTTTGTCTGTTCTGTAGGTGTGTTTGGTGCAGACACTGTGGAGCAACTTCTCCAGGTTTAAGATGTGAATGGCAAAACAATTACACCCAGTGTGCTCCCTGTGCAAGTTTGTCTACCTGCCCCATCTGCTACCGCACGTACAGGGATGAGGAGCTCATAATTCAGTGTAGACAGTGTGATCGGTAAGGGTTTCTCATATTTCACTTGTTTTTCCTGTTCAAGTCTTATTTTAATTTTTTCCCCGTAATGTTGAAGTGTAGAGATGAAGAAAATGGTCATGTGGTAAAGAACAGTGGATTACTGAGTCTCAGAAGTCTCTTAGTAGTTCATTTCTGGTTGTACCACAGACTTAACTGTCTGACTCTGGGCAAATTAATTAATCACTCTGTGCCTCTTCCCTCCTGCCCTGTAAAAATAAAACTAATTTACCTCACAAAACTATTGTTGTGAGGCTGAATCTAGATTGGGTTGTATAAAGTAATTAAAATTATTGCAATATAGGGAGAAAATTATCATACAAAAACATACTTGGGAGATTGTTTTATAGAGAGTTCCTTCCTGTGGAGGGAAATAGTTGATCTGCTGCTCCATATACAGGATGTAACACACACCAGTGTAGGGGATGCTGTATATGGAAAACCTGATTCTGTGGTTTCTTCCTAAAAGAATTCAAACTGAACAACTATTCCCCATTTACTTGGACCATAGACTGATACTTGGGTCTCCTAAAACACCACCAATTTCCTTTAAATTGTATTTTTTCCCCCACTTAATTTCTAGATGGATGCATGCAATCTGTCAGAACTTAAACACAGAGGAGGAAGTGGAAAACATAGCTGATATGGGTTTTGACTGTACCATTTGTAGGCCATACATTCCACCAGCGAACGGTAAGGACACGACCGAAACCAATGCCAGGATTGCACACTGCAATAAATAAGTAGGTTTGGGAATGTGTTCTGTGCTCTGATGGAGGTTTGGCTCGTGGTAGAAGTAAGATTTTTTTTTCATGTTTGTTTTAAGGGATCTTGTGGAAGTGTTCTAAGCTCTTTTGCACCCTCAAGTGATTTAGGCCAGAGGAAACATCATGGGAATTCTAAGCAGAGGTATTAAAGAAAGGGAGAAGCTGTTAAGAGCATTTGGTAGTGAAGGGGTGAAAGGCATCTCACTTCATCAGGTAGAAGGAAAAAAGCCCAGTTCTCTGAAGTTACATCTAAAGAAGAATCAGAAAATTATTTCTAATCAGAAAAAGTTTGTGTATTTTGATGCTTTGAGGCTGAGGCAGCAGTAGCTGTAACAACAGTCTGTGTAAGCATTTTTCCCATCCTCCTTCATGTTTTCCTAATGCCTTTTCCTCAGCTCTCCCAGTATTCAAGACCAATGCTTCCTTCCCTAGCTGCAATCTTGCAAAGAATTGGCCATAACTTTGGGAGTTTTCACTTCCTTATTAATTAAAATGTGCAATTCCTTCTGATGAACTTTGCACTTCTCTGGACATGGATACCGACAGCCTTGTTGGTCTGTATCACAGTTCTGTAGCAGTGGCACTTATAGCAGCTGAGGTTACTGCACTTTAAGCACATTTACAGTATCTGGTTCCATGGGATGGTGCTGGTTAATGTTCTGTGAGTGGCCTGCCAGCAGTTAGGTTGGCCTGTGACATGATTTATAAGTCCTATATTTTAGTCTTGCTGCAAGGGTGATAGCCCAGGTCTGTTTTCCCTGCATGTCAGCTCAGGGAAGTTGCTTCTTCAGTCAGCTCCTTTAACATTGACACCTATTCCGATTTTTAGCATAAGCAGATGAAAGTGTTCATATTACCCCTTCATTGAGGTATCACAAGAGAACAGGAGGAGGAAGGTACAAGAACTAAGCAAATGTTTCAAGAAAAATTCATATCCACCAAGAAGTTGTCAGTAAGATTGGTTTTCCTGATCAAGATGGAAGATGATGTGAGGCTTGAGAGGTCTGCCAAGAGAAGTTCAATAGAGCATCTAATGTCCCTTAACACTGTGATGTCCTCATCACAGCAGTAATTGTAACTTACTGACCTGACCTTGGAGGTTTATATACTCCCTGCTGGAACACTTCCAAGGAACCCATTTTTATCATTAATAGAAAAATGACGAATGCTTCTGTATTTTTGCAAGTCACTTCATTATAAAGATCTGCTTTCAAAAATTCAAAAGGAAAGAGGTTTTGTAAGTGGAAAGCGCAAGAAACTTGCAGATACAACACAGACTTTTGTGTATTTTTGTAATAAGCTTTGAGTACTTAAAGCAAAAAGATCCAAGTAAGAAATACTTCTTCCTTTCTCCTTGGAGCTGGCAGAGCTACCTTGCAGAGATAATTAAAGCCCATGATATGTGAGATGGAACAGCTTCACAAGAGGTGTTCCAGGCAGAAGCTGGCCCCTGAGTTAGTCCTTCCTGCACCCCTCTATGAAGTTGTATTGCTTAGGTTTGGATTCCAAGGAATAGGAACCAATCCCTTGGGAGTTCCCAAGTTTTCTTTGCAGGTTTTTATCACCTTTTTTCCTAAGATAAGTTTTTGAGCTTATTCTTTCCTGTTTTGACTCAGTATTAAAACCTCTCTAACACATGTAAATTTGCACAGTTGCATGTCTGAATATGTCCTTTGATGCATGTTGATAGAAATACCTGCATGTACTTATATATGAAATGTTTCAGTCTTTCATGAGTTCTTTTAAAACTTCTCAGAAAATTTCTGTGATTTTTTGTTTCAAAGTGAGAAGAATTAGTGTTTGATAAATTTAGGGAAATAAATGTTACTTAGAGTAGAAAGCATCTAAAAATGTACCATATTGTGGGATTCATTCTGGGATGGTTCTTGCCCTTTCCATTTGATGTGGCATAGATGTGTGTCAGTTATTATTACAGGGTTTTTAACCACTTTCTTTCTAGAAGAAACAAGAGCCCCTCAACATAATAAAGAAACAAAACATTGCAGGTATATCCTTGGTGAAGAGTAAATGGTTCTTGTGTGTAGGTATTGAGTAGGGGCTTTCATTTCTCTTTTTTCACAAAGTAGAAACTTTTTAAAATTTGTAAGAGCTCTTTCCTGTCTTATCATACCTGAAATTCTTAAAAAGTCATCTTCTTTAGGAAACAGAATGAAAAGATAGTGGTTTTCTTCTTGAACATAAATATCAAAATATTTCATAAATATCAAAAGCCAGAATGGTGTAAGATTTGCTCCAGTGTAGTGTACCAGAAACATTCATTACTAGGTTATTGTGAAATAATCATCACTGATCACTATTTTACCAGGTTCCTTTTAGTACTGTCTCAAGTTATAACAAATGTCCCCCGGTATATTGCTGTGTCCTGTAGAGAAATTAATAAATTCTCATGACTAGATGCTAGGCAGGTGCATTAGGTTGCCCTGTGCTGTAATTCCTGCACACTCAGGAGGGGGGTACGTGTCTCTCACCCACATCAGCTCCTGGACAAGCGGTTCTTGATCATCTCCTCAGCAGTTCTGCCTTTGTGTCATTTGCCCTTGCATGTCATATGCCCCATCTGCAAATTTCATCTCTCCTCACTCATTCCCATCCTGTCTCCATCCAGACTCCAGCTTCCTCCTCCCTTGGTGCTGTTTTTGTTCCTCTGCAGGATGCAGGGCTCTGCCTGGTTTTCTGTAAGAGTTAGAACTGATCTGGGTGCAGTTTCTGCAGCTGCCTGTGCTGTTATTCCTCCTGGGGCTCAAGTAAACATGCTCATGGAGGCAGTGAGGATTTGGTATCACTCACCCCTGTCCAGGGGTACCTGATACTGCCACTGGGACACATTGTGGCTAGCAGTCTCTGTTGTATCATTTTCATTAAACTGATGTAAATTTTTCTTCATTCTGAAATTTTATTCTATGTACTTTACAAGATAAAAACCCAACATAATACTGTGTGTTAAAAAATTAGCTTTTGAATTTTTTTATTATTTGGCACATTTACTATGTCAGCTCTCATGTTCTTGTGTTACTGCATTTACCAAAAAAAAAAAAAATCCCTGTGTCATTGACACAGTTATGCAGGCACCCAATAAAGACTGCTCTGTTAGTGCTGTAATTCTACATCAGCCATTCCACTCTGTCCCATTTGCTGTTTTCATTTTTTCATAGAATTGTTCTTTTCTATAATAGCTATAAAAATGAACTCTGCTTTCTTTTCTCATCATTGTATTCTGTGCAATTATTTGCTTTCAGCTGAGGCTACTAAATGCTGAACAATATTCAGCACATTTAAACCCTTTTGCAGATAAGTTTAACAATTTTGGTTAAACTTCAGCTGAATGCCTCAGAAAGCACTATTTTTTTCCTTTTTTTTTTTCCTTTGGATAGGCTTCCTCTAACAGTACTATGTTTTTCTGCTATCCATTTTATTGGTGGTAATCCTTAATCTGCACTATAATTAGCTCCTTTTCTGGAAGTCTGTTTGATACTGTCTTCAAACACTGTTTGTTCGTGCAGTTTTTGTGAGTGGGTCTCTGAAGGCCTCACCTCTGTCACTATCAGCTTGGTTTTTTGAGCCTTTCAACTCTATTCAGTCTCCAGAGCTAAAATTGTTCAGTCTGACCTGGATGAGATGATCTCTCTGTTGTTTGACTTTTAAATTAAGGATTTCAAATTTCTGTTCACAACTGTCTTTCTGATTTTCTTGTTCACCTTAGATTCCAATTCAATAATTGCGACTTCATTCTTAAAACCATCTTGTAAATTATAAGAAATTAAATGAACAGATGATGTCTTATTCCACTTTGAATAGTTCTTACAATCTGCCTATGTTCTGTTTTTTCAATTCAGTGTTTTGAGTATCTTCCTTTTTGCAGCTTGTCCCCTTCTTTTGTTTCTTTCTGGCTTCATGTCTCTCTCAAAATGTCATTTTCAATTTATTTTCTTTCTTGTCTTTCTCTCCATTGTTGAGTTCAGTTTTTCAGTAGTTCTCATAGGCTCCTTTTGTTTACTAATTGCATGAAATACTGGTTTTCTGTAGGTTATACCCTCTGCATTAGTTGCACGTTGCATAAAATTCTCAAAGCACTGTAGGTTTTGAAGACAGACTTGCACTTTCTTTATATTTGTTTATATGCTAGAAAGCATCCTGTATGTTTCATACTCATTTTAATTGTTACTTGGAAGCTTTTGTGCTTTTCCTCATCTTGTCCTGGCTCCCATGGTGTGTTGTGAGGTGGGAACAGCAGTACACTGCCATGGTTGATGTGACACAGAACCCCCCACGGGTTCTCTGCCTCAGGGGTCTCAGCTTGTGTGACAGGCACAAAGGAAATACTCCAGATGTTGTCTTGAGTCCTAAATTCAGCATGAGTAAGATTTCTTGGCAAAAGGAAAAAAAAAGTGTTGATAAACTTGTCTCTGTGGTAATGCTAACTGTGCCTGACTAACAGGTTTTCTGATTCCAGTTCAGTGTTTGCGAGATAGGAGCTCCTAATTTTCACTTTACTGTTCTGTCTACATAATCTCTGTGAAGTCACTACTAATATTAAAAGTTAGTCTACACTTCATAGGTGAGTGAAGCATGATTGCAGTTATGTAGTTAAGGCAAAAGGAAAGAGCATTTCTGCCCACTGCAAAAGTAGCTTTGTGTTGCAGGACGTTTGGATTATTATTTTTCCAGTCATACTGTTCCACTGCTGCCCTGTAGCACACAAGGTGTAGTTTTTAAGTTGAGTTTCTGCTGTTCCATTTGTCAATACTCTTATCTGGAATAAGAAGTGCCCTATCTAACTTCCAACAGGTCCTGTGTTACCTGTTCTCAATACCTCAGCCTTCTCCAAGTGCTGTGTGAGAGCCTTGTGTGCAAAGCCCCTCCTTGGGGAAATACTGATCAATACTCACTTAACAAAACCCTCACATTTTTAATGATTAGGGCAGCAAAACCTGAACATCATGGCTAGTGTGCAGGTTGCTTTCCAACCCAAAAGACCCAGTGTATTCATTTGCCCTTGGTCCAGTAGAAGGAGATAATTTCCCATTGACTTCAGTACTATTCCAATGCCATTCTTGGCTTTAAGAAATTGGAGAACTTCAGTTTCTGTCAGTCTTCTTTTGTAGTCACATCTGTGATGCTGAAAAGCACTTTATTTTAAAGGTGCAAGTAAATGATTGCCAACAGTATAAATTAGGGAGTTTAATGGAACTGCTTGAAGGAAAATTGATAGTTTCAATTTAAATCAAGTCACCATTTTTAAAAGTTGAAATTATTTTCCTTATATTTTTCAGTGCCTTCTTTGGACTGTTGTGATTCATCAGTTGGAGCTCAGATTATTTCAAAATCAAAAGAACTAGGTAAAGAATGGAAATGCTTAATATCTGATAATTTAGAATATTTTAAGGGTATATTTTTACATGAGACAAAAATTCTTTTTCCTGTGGTTTTGTAACACACAGCATTAACTATCCTTCAGTTACCACAGCATGCTTTCCATTTTTTTCCTCATTCTCTCTTCTTTCTTCTCTCTTGCTTGCCATACCTGCACTGTAATAATTACTTTTAATTATGCTTTGATCCTACAGTCTTAGCTGCTTGCCTTAATATCAGTGGTGATAACACAGTGTGGCTGAGTCAAGCATGTACACAATTGTTTACAGGCTTGAGATGTTAGGAGGATGCAGCTTTTCTGTATTTGTCTGGTTTGTGCTAGGAATTTGTAATCCTAACAAGCCTACTCACAAGTCAGTCTTTACAATGATAGCACCCAGCAGCTTCCATCATGTTAGGACAGCTTCCATCACATCAAGAGGTTTTTTTTTCGATTTGACACCCGAGAGAAAGTTCTCCCCTCAAATATTCAATCAGAAAAAGAGTGTGAGATGTTTTTGAAACACACACCTTTCAAGTTCAGTGTAAGAAGGCAGTCAAGTGGGAAGAACTTGTTCAGAACCAGCTGTTGTCAGACGTTACATGAGGAAATGTTTTTGGTTAAATGGAACAAATGTTATTGTATTTGTCTGTTTTCAAAAGTTGTGTTACCAAATCATGATTTAATTGGCTCCAGAGAGCTGAAGCATCATTGCAGCCTCTTCATTATTTGGCAATTCCCTGAAAGTTCCCAAGCTTCCCCTTGCAGGGCCTCTGCACAGGTGGCAGGGCCTTTCTGCGTGGTGAATTAAAGAATATTAGAGTTTATCAGTGGACGCAGTTGTCATTTAACAGCTTGAGGAGGAAGCAGTCTTGCAGGTCTTGGGAGACTTGGGTTCTACCCACAGTTTCCTTTTTGATCTTGAGCAGCTCACTTGATACAACTTGGGTTTTTTGTCTGCCTATGAAATATGGCTGATAACTTCTCTGGGTTACCAGGAGTTCTTGGAGGCTTAAGGTTATTAATAAGGTGAAGGTAAAGTCCTGAGGGCTGGATGGGCGTCTTGGCTGACAAGCAACAAGGACCCAAAGTATGACTTGCACAGTTTTCTGTGGGTGCCAGTAATACAGAAATACCCTGCAAGGCACCAATTTCCATAATCAAATTGTTCTTTCTAATGAGTCCTTGATATAAGTTGTTTCATAGCAATGTAATGGATTATTGCTGGATTTGACATCAGACTCTAAATCATAAAGCTGTAATTGTAATTTGTAAGACAGTGTCTGATATCTCTGGTTTATTTATTCCAATTTCTTCACTCACGGGTCAGCTCCATACTTGTGGATTATTAACTCTTGTAAGTGCTATTCCTAAAAAATCAAAGACTTGTAGACTTGTAAATTAAAAGAGTTTTATATTGCTGTTATGATTCATTCAACTTTTATAGACCCACCGAAGACATACACCCAGGATGGAGTCTGCTTGACAGAATCCGGCATGTCTCAGTTACAGAGCCTCACTGTTACAGTACCAAGAAGAAAACGGACGAAACCAAAGCTTAAACTGAAGATTATAAATCAGAACAGTGTGGCTGTGCTTCAGACACCCCCAGATGCCCAGTCAGAGCACTCAAGAGATGGGGAGATGGATGACAGTAGAGGTAGCAGTCTACTTTTGGCATGTCTTGTAGCTTGGAGTGTTGCAGTACCTGTGTGTATTGCAAATATCCCTGGGAGTTTTTATTACACTGATGCTCCTGTGCTCTGTACAAAATGTTTTATGGAAATTTCTTGAACAGTAGTCATGGCTCGTTGTTGTCCATTTCAGGAATTTTCCTTGTTGTTCTGTTTATGGGTCATCCATCCTGTAGGAAACTGACCTTTCTAGGGCTGCCAACACTGGAAATAGGAGATGATTTTTTTGTCTAATCTTTGGGTTACCTGTGGAAAACATTGCACACTCACAGAGTACAGGTGTACTCAAATTCACTGCAAACTATTTGAAAGTGTTGGCTCAGCAAAGCAACATCTGTATCACTGAAAGGCTGGTACTAAAATCAAGTGGGAAAGTGGAGTAGTTCTTTGCTGAGAGTATTTCTCTTTTCTGAAAGAAGTAAGGTGAGAGTCAGTGGTCTGGGCTAACCCTTGCACGGGGCAGCACCATCGTCCTTGCCACGGTCTGCCTGTGCATGCTGAGGAGGATGATGGCACAGTAGGTGTTAATCCATGGCCTGGGACAAGGCTCCTTCCAGTGGCAAGTGAGAAAGTCATTGCACTGGTCATGTAGGTGTCTCTGGAGAGGAACTGAGGCACGCAGGCACCCCACCTCTCCGCAGTTCTGTTATGCAACACTGCTTTGTTAATCAGATTAAATGTCATAAGAAGCTGGGTAGTTCAGCCATCAGTGAAGTTTCAGTGTTAGCTTGTTGATAGAAGTATTGTTCCTGTTGTTTGATGAGCACATTCTTACCTTCTGTTGTTGACTAGAACTATTCTTTACTAAAAATAGCTTCCTTTTATTTCTTTATAACCTTTTAAACAGTTTGTTTTTCTTTCATGTCTTTCAGTATTCACAGGGTTTGGTACATCATCCTAGCATTACATGGACTCCAAAATTTCATCTCAATATTTTCATATTCTCTATCAGCTGGGTTTTTGACAGCAAAAAACGCTTTTGAATTTGGAGGCAGCTGGTCACTTCCCTTGTTCTCTTTCAGTGGTTAATAATCTTTACTTTAAAAAATGTGTGCCTGTTTTCTATATGACTTCTGACTTCTTTATCTGCTTGTTGGCTTCTATAAGTGGTAGGTCTTTACAAGTAGGTAACAAGATATATAGATGTGATAGCAGGGTATGAAAGGGAGAGCCAGAGCATCCACAACTTCAGTTTCAGTTCTGATCACGTTTTGTTGGCTTTTTGAGAGATAAAGCACATTCATATGTGTAATGGTAACAGCACAGTGAGTACATGGGAGATAGGTTGGATTTCCTTGAAGCTCTGGGTGTGTAGGGCTCTACTCTGGAGAGGGGATCAGTGTCTATCTCCAAACATCTGGAATTTTTAAATGAGCATCAACATGAATAAAGCTGTGCCATGGCTTTGATTGGAGTAACACAGTGTAGTAACACCAGGGAAAAGGAAAAGATCCTTATTTTGACTCCTGATATTCCAGGTGGAAAAAAGAGGCTTGATCTGAGAAAAGTGAGCTCATGGAATTTCGTTACCATCTTGCATCAGGTTCAGATTTCATTGGGTCTTCTACATTTTAGAGTCCACTTGAAAGTTGAGCTTGCTTTGGGAGCTTCAGCTTGGTGGCCTTTGCCATCCACTGGCTTTGTTGTTAGAACTCAGTGAGGTCTTTATCAGCTACAAAGTCTGGGCCATGACCCAGCCTATGCAAGAGTGAGGGTTGCAGTTCTGCTGCAGCAAAAGTAGGGTGAAAGAGTCCAGCTCTGTTAGAACAGTATTTCTCCCTCTTAAAATTGCATGGGGTTTTACTCCATCTAGAATTATACACCTATATCCAAAGCAGAACATGAGAATTCCAGTGTCTTTTCAGGGGTGAGAGCATATTTAACATTTCAGAAGGTTTACAACTTAATGAAGATGCAAGGTCTTTTTGGGGATATCAAGAAGAATTTGTTCCCTTTCTCTTCAACACCACAGGGTTTTTAATGTCAACATACTTTACATCTGTTTCTCCCCTGCTTTCCCACAGAATACAAACTCTAACTTTGAATTACAGTCTTCATCTTCAAGGCTGAGTAATTCCTTTGGGCGCTGAATTTTGTGTTATATAAATCAAATTCCTCTTCATAGATCAGTCTGCTTTGAGTCAGTCACACAGCTTCAAGTCATGAGCCCACTACACTAGAAGTCATTACATTTTGCCTTCCAAGTGCAGGCTGCAGTGTCTTCTCAATAAAAAAAAGCCCTGCCAAAGAAAACTGAGGAGGACAGTGAAGAAAAGGAAGTTTATCTCTGTAAACTGGGTCCATATTCCTTGATGGAACAGCTAGAGATTGCTCAGACACTTAGCACAAGCTTCCAAAGGAGGTACCAAAAACTTTCTCTGATTTACGTATATTAATTACAGCATTTATTTGCTGGTTCTGTGTGAACATCATCTCATAGGAAATGTGTGTATAGATAGGATGGGTTTCCTAAAAATGTCCAGGGATTATGATTATCTCTCACCCTTTTGAAAAATCTGTCATTCTCAGCCCGTTTCTCATAAAACAGTCAGATGTGGAAATTTTGGAAAAAATAATTTTCTTTGGCTTTTCCAGTTAAAGTTACCATTGTTTCTTTCCTGCAGAAGGTGACCTTATGGATTGTGATGGAAAATCAGATTCCAGCCCCGAACGGGAAGCTGTGGATGATGATACCAAAGTGGCTGAAGGAGCTGATGGGATTAAAAAAAGGAAGCGAAAACCATACAGACCTGGTAGGATAAAGCAGCTTAGATCATTGTGTGTCCATTGCTCATTTTTTTCTGTAAAATTACAAAAAAAAAAAATAAAAAGCACTGCAATTCTGAAGTATTCTACTGCTTATTGTTGACTGTAGATTTTTTTCCCCTATTCTGTTTAAAGTTTCCTTTTTTCTTCTTTGCCAAAACACTTTTCCAAAGGTTGCTGGTCAGCAGTGCTCTTGTTCTTAGTGTGCTTCTCAATTACTTGTAGTAGTTCAGATATGTGCCTTATTGATTCTTAATTTGATAGGAAATTGTGCTGTATTTCTATAATTGGCGAAGGAGAGTTTTTTATGTGTGTATATTTATGGAAATATCTGAACTTCAGACAACTTTTTGCAGTTATTTTATGTGTTTTCTGAAATACTTTAAAAGAGTAGTTTACCAGGTATTTGCAGATTACTTCTGACAGGTGAATTTTAATGAATTCAGTTACTGGATGAATTCATTTATTTTAATTTCTTTGTGCAGTTGACTCTTAATTATCCTGAGCTGTATCCATGTAGTTTGCACAAATTGATAGGAAATTGTGCTGTATTTCTATAATTGGCATATGTGTGTATATTTATGGAAATATCTGAACTTCAGACAACTTTTTGCAGTTATTTTATGTGTTTTCTGAAATACTTTAAAAGAGTAGTTTACCAGGTATTTGCAGATTACTTCTGACAGGTGAATTTTAATGAATTCAGTTACTGGATGAATTCATTTATTTTAATTTCTTTGTGCAGTTGACTCTTAATTATCCTGACTGAATTAATTAACTGTACATCTTGGGTGCACAAACAGTTGAGCTGTATCCATGTAGAATTCATCCATTAGTTATCCATTAGTTTTCTGCAGCCAACAATTCCCCTGGAAAATGAAACAGATTTGTGTTTGATACATTTAGATCCATACACACCAACTGCAAAGATCAGGAACTCTGCAGTCAATCTCTAGTGAAGGATTCAGGAGTTCCAGGCCACTATGATGTTGATAAATTAGCTTTTTATTTGAGATATGTCCTTCTCTGGTAGCATCATTTGGAGTGGTGGGCTCTCTAGAGCTATTTGCAGAAGATTTTTCGTGGTCCTTTGAGGTTCTTTAATAGGTTTCATTTGGTAGATTGACAGCTAATTCCAGCAACCCATCAGTTTGCCCCAAGGGAGGGGAAAACCAACATCTGAAAGTTGCCAGGTTTGGTGATTTGAACTTCTTGTGGGTGTTCTACAGTCCTGAAATTCTGATCATTTTTCATTACATGTGTACCCACTGAGACATAAAAATTCAGAAATGTCTCATAAAATTCGAAATGAAAACTCATCAAGTATCTCAGATTCATTCTTAGACATCTAGGTACAGCAGTCTCCTTGACCTGCACAGTAATCTTGGCTCTCATTTGTACTGTGAAACACAGTTTTTATTCAATACATTGAATTTTTACTTCCTTGTTCAGGTATTGGTGGATTTATGGTACGTCAGAGAAGTCGTACGGGGCAGGGGAAGGCAAAAAGATCTCTCTCCAGGAAAGATTCTTCTGGGTCTGTTTCTGAACAGTTGCCTGGCAGAGATGAAGGTAAGTGCAGGAATTTGGTGTTAAATGTTTGTTCATGCTTCATGCAGTAAAAGCAATATAGATCATCAGCAGCTCATGTATGTTTGTCATGATGGCTTTAGGAATCCAACTGAAAATACCCATTCCTGCATAGCTATAATTTCAGCAGAGCCCATGATGTACAAAGAAACTGAAACAATGAATTGCAGGCTGCTGCAGGAGATAAATAGTGAGAAATTATTAATTATTATTATTATTATTATTATTATTATTATTATTATTATTATTATTATTATTATTATTATTATTATTACTACTACTACTACTACTACTACTACTACTAATTATTATGTTAGATTTAGAGCAATCGTCTTTCTCCAGATGTAGCCCTGGTCCAGGGGTGTCTTCTGGACCATCAATTTTAATACTCAGCAGTGTTTCATATTCCATGAGTGTGTCTAATCAATTTTTATAAATCTGTTCATGCTCTGGGAAATCCTTTATTAGAGTTTAGTGATATGTTGTTGTATGAAGAAATAATTCCTTTCTATTTTAAGCCAGACTCTGAATATCTGAGAGTTTCATAAGCTGTTCTCATGTTTAATGTTATGAAAGATTATTTTTAAAAAATCCTTCATTCTAGAAATATTTTCTAGATGTGTACCATATTTCCCCATCAGTGTTGCCTTTTCCAGGGCTGAAGAATCCGTGACTTTGTTGGGTGCCTTTTCCCATGGCAGAGCCATGTTCATGCCTCTGACACTGCAGTTCTCAGTAGATTGGGCACCTAACAAGAAATGAGATTTTATTCATGGGCCTTTTTCTCTTTCTTGCTGTGTGTGATTAGACTAAATTATTCCATACATCTGGAGTTACACTGATCTAGGTGTTGAGGTGTCATTCCGGGGAGATGTGGAATATGTTTAGTTCAGAGCCCGTTCCCTGGTAAGTCAGAAGGAGGCAGCTGCTTCTGAAGATGGCTGATACCATCCCAGTTAAAGACCCTGGCCTGAGATTTCTCCTGTCACTCTCTCCTTTCTGTTTAGATACTGGTTTTTTACCTTTCTTAGAGCCAGATCAGTCTCTTGCTGTAGATTTGTACAACATGGTGGAGATTGGATCTTTGCTACAGCATTGAGGGAGTATTATTAAAATCTAACATTCAAGTGTTGTCTGTGCTTGCATTTGTAGAACTACTTCATAAAGCAAATAAACATTTCTTTTGTCAGTGCAGCCAGATATTCTGCTTAAGTTCCCAATCTTGGTATATTGTTTGCTTTCTCTTCAATATTAGTGTTACAGCTGTGTTTCTGCTTTGTAAATAATATTTCAGTGTAGCATACTGCCTTATTTTAGGTTGTGCTGAAAATCTTGTGTTAGATCTTTTCATTTGCATAGGGGTCTGCTCCTTTAAGTAAAACTTTTTATAAATTGGCCAAAAAGCTAATTCCCTATTCTGTGTAACACTACAATGTATATTGTTAAAAAGAAGTATTCTTAAACAAGTATTCTTCAGTTGAAAGTTGGAGTTTCTTTTTGTGTTCAGGCACAATTGCTGGTTGAGAAAAATACAAATCATAGCTTGCCAAGAGCCTGCTCCTTAGTGGCCAGTGCTCATTCAGCTTTACCAGGATTGTTTGCACCCTTGTCACATCCACTCCTTTTCTCTGTAAAGTCTCTCTCTCAGACAGTGCAGGGATCAGTGTTGGTGACCTCGTTCCACTCATGGTCCTCTGGATATCCTACAGGAGATCACTGCAGTACAAAGCAGAGCTGATTTTATTACCATGATAATATAGTTTCTTAAATAGCTTGCCAGAGTCCTTAACTTCATGTAATTTGCTTTGGCAAGACAGAAGTAGCAGAACTTGAAAAGTTCTGCATTACCTGCAGTGTTTTTCTTGCTCTGTTGTAATAAAATACTGAATGATTGATGAGCACTGTGTGCTTTTGTGTTTATTAGAAAAAGCTGTGCCACTTTGAAATATGACAGCTGAATAAATGTGTAATTTTTCTTGAAGGGCTTCTTTATAGATTTCTTTTTCCAAGCTGTTCATTATTGATATGATAGTTCTTTCTCAGATTTTTAAAAAAATAAGTTTTTTGCTTCTAATTTGAGAAAAAATAGTGTATGAAATGAAAGGTGGTTAATGTGTAAGTCAGCATTGATGACAGTGGAGATACTTCTTCAGTTAAATTGTCTTTTCAAATACCTGGTTGAATGGCACCTGTAATTTCTGTCAAATTGGCAAATTCTTGGGTTCCTTGGGGATGCAGAAGTTAAAGGTTTGTGTGTCCCTGGGAGGTACAACAGTGTTGCAGCTGGTGTCACATCTGGCATTTCTGCTGCCAGAGCCTGGGTGGTCAGGGCAATTCAGAGCTGGATAAAATCCACTTTGGAATGCATCTGGAGGGATGTGCAGTAACCCACACACCCAGAGGTACCCAGATGTGCTGCCACTGTACCTTTAGAGCAAAATCCTGAGTGGTTTGTTTACTTGTGCCCTGATGTTCCTTTGTAGGTTGGACAGAGCAGCTGCCAGACACTCCTGTTGAGGAGTCTACCCCAGCTTCTGAAAGTACTGAGAAAATCAAAAAGCGTTACAGGAAAAAGAAAAATAAACTCGAAGAAACCTTTCCTGCCTACCTGCAGGTAAAGCTGGTGGTCTGCTCCTTGTGTTGTGAATCTGTTTAAAAGTCTACTCTTCATGTTTCATAGGTCTTTTAAACCAATGTTTATTTTCTGATTCCAAAATGATTATTTAAATGAAATGGGTTTTCTGTAAAGAATGTTCATGAGCTTGTACAGGAAATTGTATATTATGTTAAATCTCCGGGATTCTGGGGAATCCTTCTCAATGTATTTGGATCTCTCCTTGTTCTGAGATCAGTTGGTTTGAAAAATCATTCTTATGCCCTCTGAACTACCACAAGATGTTTCCACATTCAGCCCTGTAGGATGTCTTAGCCCTATCAGGTTACTTCCTCAGCTTCTCACTTTGCTTTTTGAGAATTATAGAACATGATTTGATAAGGGAAACTTGTTTCCTACAGTTTTATGGATTTATATGCCCTGCATCTCCCTACCACAATAATGTCTGCTTTTCCTTCCCATTGATTTCATGGTGTTCCTGGCAGGTAAGAGGCAGCAGTTGAGGATAATAACCAGGATATTAATGGTGATTGAGCAATTTTCCTTCCATTAATCAGGTTACAAACTGGCTGTTTTATATATAAATATAAATATATATATATATATATGTATGTATATATCTCATTTACTTGGCTTGTTCTTCTCAGCCACCTTGTTCGTGGTGAATGGAACTTTCCCAAGTTGCAGCTTCCATTGTCTTGTAGATGTTTACCAAACTTCATGGCATGAACTGTATTGGGATTAAAAGCAAAGAATTAACAGAGAGGCAGAACATTTTCTCTTTAAAAATAGTATTCCATAAGTGGGGAAGTGACTTGGAAAGAAAATACTTAACCAACATTTCCTTAGGAGTAATAAGAATAAATATTTTTAATGCATGTTTTACTCCTTTAAAACCTAGAATATTTCTTAGATTCTTTGTTGGTATTACAATAATTGCTACTGAAAAATCTATATTTAGATTTATTTTTAGAACTGTATCCTAAATCAAGATTTTAAAGACTACATGGGAACATGTCCCAATGTGTTATATAATGAGTACAGGTTGGCTGTTATTGAGTATTCAGGCTTAGGTGAGTGATAGCTGTTACATAATATTTTAAAAGCCGCTTTTATAATGTAAGTTAAACATCTTCAAGTGTTTTGTTATTGCAGTTAGGCATGAGGATGATTTTGTGAAATGCAGTGTATGGTGATTCTCAAAATAGAGCCAAGGTTCTACATCAAGTTGCCCAATAATGTGCCCCTTCTTCAGCTGTCCTTTTTGTGCAAGGAGAAATATTTTAAATAATAAACAAATTGTGATAGATAATAACACTGTATTGGTACACTGTCTGTGCTACACATGTGTAAGAAGACTAAAGTCTTTCTGTGTAATCTTAAGGCACGAATTTAATCCTAAAACTTTGGTAATGTAGCTTCCCCAGGTAAAGTGTAGCCACTGTAGCACTCCTCATATCTCTTTCAATAGATATTGCCATACTGGAATGTTTGTGAGACTGAGACTGTGCTTTTATATTCTTACTAATCCTTGGTTTTTAATTTTAACTTTGTCATTTAC
This sequence comes from Emberiza elegans, assembly GCA_024865655.1. Lineage (NCBI taxonomy): Eukaryota > Metazoa > Chordata > Aves > Passeriformes > Fringillidae > Emberiza > Emberiza elegans. The sequence goes on along the minus strand of JALJVW010000206.1, from coordinate 10,299,002 downwards.
TCAGATTTTTCAGTCAGTACAGTGTTCTTCCTACATTAAATCATTTTGTCTTCTTTGCAGGAAGCTTTTTTTGGGAAAGACTTACTGGATACCAGTAGACAGAACAAGATGAGCCTGGATAATTTACCTGAAGAGTCACTTCCACTTTCATGTAAAACAAACCTGGCCACCAATTTCCTGGATCCTTCATCTGACCCCCTTCTTAGCTCCACCTCCACTCCAGCTCAGGCAAAACTGGGACCCCAAGGTATACAAACCTGAACTTAGTGATAATTCAGCAGCTTGATTTTATTGTGATGACTGGGGCTTTTCCACTCTATTTGCTTCTTTCCTCCCATGGTTTCATCTGCTGTATTTTTCAGCATTCTGTATATGAACTGTCCTTGTGAGGTTAACTAACACTGCTATTTAGTGATATTCTTCTCAAGGGCTCCAGCTGTTTCAGAAAGAGCAGTGGATGACACAACAATTGGCACTTAAAGCAAATCTGCAACATCTTGACTGTAATATCCATGGCTATAAAATCCATGAAAATTAGCTCTGTGTAGGAAAAAGCATACATTATAGAAGAAAACATAGACACTCTCATTAAAAGATATTTTTAGTAGTTTAGTGAATACTAGTTGGATGAATATCATCCAACTATTCCTTTTTTACTGTTTTAGATTATTTTAGGTTGCCAGTCTCCTTGGAATTTTTGTTTCACCATGTCCTTTCTGAACATGAGTGCCCTTTCCAGGTACAGTTTGTAGCCCCTAGGCAATCTTTTGCTTCTGCTGTTGCAGAACCTTGCTGAAGGTTCTGCTGAGAGTTTTGCAAATAGCCAGAGGGTTGTAAAGTGCTGCTGAAAGAGCAGCCTCACACAAAAGAGCAATTAAAACCTTACTGTCTACTTCAAATTATTTTTTCTCTGTCTTGTAGTAAGTATATGCTGTTAGCTAGAGGTGTCTTTATTTTAAGAAACTGCTACTATTTCTTTTGTATATTAATTAATTTATGGCCTGTGTTTCAGCTGATCCCCAAAGCTTTTCCATCTATAAATGTTTGCACACACTATCACAGTTCTCACTGTCCAGAGAATCATTTGAAGAAAGGTCACCTATTTGTGGTTGTTACTCAGTGCAAATCTGCTAAATGAAAAGCAAAAGGCTGTATTACAATTAAACATTGATTCTTCTGCAGTTGAAGTTGTGAGTAATGGAGAATGCAAAAAAGTATCTTCCCTTAAGGTGAAGCTGCTGGAAATGAAGTGCATGGTCTGTATTTCCTTAGTTCCAGCACTATGAGAAGATAAGCTCACTATGACTTTTTTCAACCCTGGCTTTCATTTGAAGCCAGAGAAATTCAACTTCAGAGGTCTTTGCTGGCCTATCCAACTGCAAGCTTGAAGCCACTAATGGGTTCATGTGCTATGGTAGTACAGGGGTTTAGAAATAAATGAAGTTGGTGTTAATTTAATGGTCTGTTTTTCCAAAGTCTGAAAGTTTTCATAAAAAAGCAGAGTTGTAAAACTTTATAGTTTCATCTTCTTTTTGTTCAGAAATAAATAATAAAGATGTGGCTATTAATAAATAAATCACCAGCAGTGGATATCCTACTGTTCTTCCCATTTGACATGTGAGACACTCAAAGGCTCTCTGGCCATAGGAATGTTCTCAACTCAATTGTCTTTCTCAGTTCTCTTACAACTGCTCAGATTTCCAGCCAGAATAGTGTCCAGCTGGAGCTGTTTGGTGGGTGAAGTCACCTGCCAGTATTGATCAGTTCCAGTGCAGTTGGGAATTCTGCCTGGGACTTTCTGGGACACAGTTAGTTCCACAATAGCATCCCCCCCGTGTGAGAGGTTCACTGGCTGATTGCTGAGCTCCCTTCTGGCTGGAGCTGCAGATGAGAGCAATGTCCCAGGGCTGTGGTGTTTTTATCATTTCCATACAGACCTGGCTGTGGAGCAGGAACAACATGAAATGTTTGGTCCCTGCACTGGGGGGCTGCAGGACTGTGTTGTCACCAAATGTGATGTTTTCCCTACACTGCCACTTCCCACAAGGATTGCTGACTCCTCTGAGAGTCCTTCCTTAATTGCACAGGTCTTTTCCACAAGGAAAATGTTCTTCTCTTGGAAACTCCACTTGTATAATCCCAGGATGAAGGGTTGGATGTGTTTGTTCATCTTCCAGAGAGCTCTTAAGCATCTAAAGCAGTGACCCTGCTCTGTTTTCCAGCAGGTACCCAGCATTGCTGGGGAGGGCAGTGATGTGTTCAGGCTGCTCCTGAGCTGACAGTGACATTTCAGGGACATGTTCTGGCATTTATTTATTCTCACACCTCAGTTAAGGGTAGCTGGACCTTCCACTAGCCAGGATTGCAGTGGGGATGGGGATTGGCAGAGCTGGACAGAAGAGGGGTTTGGGAGTCCTTTGTTTACTGTTAATTTCTAGAAACTGTGACTGAAGTGAGCTTTAGGCTCCCAGCCCTGCTTTTTGTCTGACAGAGAGGTTGTTGGTTTTATTTTCAGTTAGAAAATCACCTTTCTATGTTTTTATAACATGTGGTATTCTGTGCACTCTGTTCTGCATGACACCAACCCTTAAATCACTTGCAAGTGCTGGAACAGAGTGCAAAGGTTTGCTCACAGGTTCATGGGGGAAGTTGAAGGTGTTGCTTTAGATCTGTTGCATTCTGAGGACTGTCTGCCTGTCTCTTGAGTTTTCCTGACCTGTGTGTCCCTGATGAAAAGGAAGCCACTTGGTGAGGTGTGTGCTGTGAAGGCTCTGGTATTGTGACCTTTCCTTTAGTTTGAAATAGCTTAAATTCAGTGTATTTTTTTCTGGAAGTACTGAAAAAGTCATCTGTTCAAGTGAGCTCTCCAGAGAATGCTAAAGGAATTGTTCCTAGACAAAAGGAAAGGAGTTGTCTGAGTCTCTGTAACTGTTTCAGGTGCTGCTGGGACATTTTATGACTAGAAATGTTACTGTGTGATTAAACATCTTGGGATGGCTGCAGCCTTGGGAGAGGCATCTTTATGGTTTTAGAACTTCATAAATAAATAAATAGCTGCATTTGAGGATCAGGCTCACAAGATAGCATTAGAACTGTACTCTCTTAGAGATCCAGCATTACAAGCAAATTATTTTCCTTTTTGCTTTGTCTTGGCTTTCATCTCCATTCTGAAAAGAGTCAAATTAATGAGCAGTATTGAGCTGTTTGTTTGGCAGCAGATGTCAACCAGCTATTGATTGTGATCTGAAGCAGCTGACTCAAGTGATTTTGTTGTTTCCAAGATAATATTTAACACACATGGAATTAAAACAAGGAAAAAAATAGAACAAAATGTAAAAACATGCTTTAGATTCGATGTCTTGTGTGAGTTTCATGGATTATAGACTCTGTCCCTCTGCTGTCACCAACACTCAAGTCTTTTTATAGACTCAACAAACTTCATTTTGAAAGCAGGATGGTTTTTCCAGTTTATCTCATCTGAAGGCCACTGTGCAATCTAATTTCCTTCATTCCTTGTGGAATCCTAATTTTCCTTCAGTTAGAGACTCTGGAATTTGAAGCCCGGATTTATTTATGGCCAATTTGTAACTACAGGTGGTAAACTTTGTATCTTTAAAAGTTAGATCTTGTCACCTGAGCTTCTCCCAGCTACTTACACAATATATTTATACTCACACTAGAAGTTGAATTGTTAGGGCTGTGGAGAAAATCACCATAACATAAAATACTAGAGAAGAATGGAAGGTTGCCAGTACAGTCCCAATGCTTCCTTCATGAGTTTTTTTTCTCCCTGACACTTAGCTGCCTTCAAGTTAAATTCAGGAAAATTAAAGAAGGGCTAAGATAAATCCATCAGCCAGCTGAAGTCATCCCATCACCTTGTGGTGCCTGCTTACAGGTACTTGTATAATTAGAATAAATTGTCAGAAGGAAAACAAGTATCTGAAAAAACCCAAATAAACTAAAAAACCCCCCAAAAAAAGAACCCACCAACCACCAACAACTAGGTTGTGTTGAGAGACCTACATTTTACAGTACTTTTTATCAGGTACACAAATAACTATGCCTGCAAAGCGGTGCGGTTTTGAGGCACTGGTAGATAGTTTTGCTGGTATCAGTAGGAGCTGAATTTTGTTTGTACATTTAAATGGACTGGTCTGCACTGGGTTATTAATCCATCTTTTTGAGTGGCAAATGTATAAAGCCTGATTTAATTAGGGTGGTTTCATCTTGTCTGCATGACAAAGGGTAAAAGTGAAGAATAAAAGTAGTAAAGGGAGGAAAAACAGTTTTTGTTTTGACTTGGTAATGGATGAAGGGAAAAGGGTTGTCTCTGAAAATCAGCAGAAGGCACTTGTAATTCATTGTTAAACTTAGCAGCTTGGAAAGTAACCTCATGATAGAAGTAAATCCTTGGCACCAGGCTCTGAATTAAGCTGTATTTTTTCCTGGGGTAGTTGGATTGTAACAATGGGAAATACATCTGTATTTGTCTGAAATGTGTGTGTTCTTTGGCTTTCTGGTCCCTCTTCAACCTGGCCATATATTTGTTTTCCACATTATATATTTTATGATTTGTATTAATCCTTTTTTTTCTGTTAAATTTATATTTGCCATCTCATCGTGTTTTATTGGTCTGGCAGTGATTGCTCATGTAGCCATGACAGTCTGCAGTTTTACTGAAAAATGTTTTTCCCAACTTTTATTTGTTTGTCAAACATTTTTTTGCAAATGTTGCACATCTGTAATAGTCCAAAGCAACTAGTTAATAAAACCAGATGGGCCATTTGGAGTAATTCCTCTCTAGTGAATTGGAGGTCAAGAAGAAAATACTATCCAGAATTTATTATTTAATATTAAAGAATTTATTGCTAGACCAGGCCATTTTTTCCTAGATGGCAAACAAACATGACATTTCTGTCTCTGGGTGTTACCACTCCATCAGGTTTTCTTCTGGTCTTAAAAGTATCATCTTGAATTTCTATTTAATTACTCTTGCTTCTTACTCTAGATTTCACTTCCCTGTCAGGGTGCAGTAACCAGTTGCTTCTGTATTAAGAAAGAGTGGTGGTAAAAGAAGTAACTGATTACCTTTAAAAAAACCCCACTCCTTGTAGATTTACTGTGAGCTGTCCTATATAAACCCATTTGTTGACTTACATGTTCATGGGCCTTTGTGTCTCAGAGGTTGCAAGTTCAGAGTAGATTTTGGGGTTATTTTTCCCCTGGAATCATCCAGTCTTTGTTTCACATGATGTGATCCTTCTAAAAAGACTAAACAATGTAAGCACGGGCAGGTGGCTCAGTCCTGGCAGGGAGGGGCTGCTGCTCAGCACAGTCTGTGACCCCAGGGACCTGGGCAGTTTGAGACAGCATAGGGGGAGACTCTTAGAGCCCATCTGTGTTTGGGGCTGCAGCTCCAGAACATCACCAGAGATGCAGAAATGTTGATTTTGTTCTTTGCATCTTCTACAGGCAGCACCGACGATCCTTTAGCTGATCTTTCTGAGGTCTTAAACACTGATGATGATATTCTTGGAATACTTTCTGATGATTTGGTAAAGTCTGGAGATCATTCAGGTATGTATGTCCATAGGATCTCTCCCTATTGTTTCCTATTTTTTCCTCTTTATTATAGATGTATTTGTTGTACTGTGTAGGTTCTGCTCTAGGTCATTTCAGATACAATTTTCATGTCTTAAGAATACCTTGGTTTGGAATGATTTTGGTTTATTCTATGAAAAAAATGCCCAAACTTGTCAACATTTTATTTTTACTTGGCTCTTGCTTTGCTGCTTAAGAGAGGATAAAATGTAGCTGCCGTTGTCTCTCATACCTGCGTAGCTTTTTTCAGCATGCAGCTTTTTCTTTACTTTTTTTTGTTTTCGTGTTGTAATCATCCATTTTATCTGGTTTGGGTCCTGTAGGTCTTGATTTATGCACTTTCCAGGTTGAGAACTCACCCTCCCCATTTGGTAAGAATCTAAACAATGGATGATCCATGGTTAGCAGTAGCCCTCTTTTCCTAGTGGTTTTAGCTGAAAGAACTGCATGTGTAGAAATTGCTTCTCCTTTACTGTGTCACTAATTCATGTTTCATTTTCCACTCTGTGGTGTTTTGAGTCTAACACGACCTCTGAACTCTGCACTCTGCCTTTAAGAGTCCTGCATCAAGTTTTGCTTATAGCTTTTGAAAACCTTCCTTAGTTTTTTGTGTTTCATCATACAACCCATGCATTTTCTTGCTGCCACTGTAAATATTACTTCCTGTAGTAGTGTGTAGTTTTTATCATAATGGTATATTTTGTAAATGAAAAGGATTTTTATCAATGTGAGTATATAAAAGCATGATTAAAGCAGTCAGTATCCTTTTGTTTTCACTGGATAATGGTTCATCACTTTATGTTAAAGGCAGGTTGACAATAAGTAGAATGGCATGTTTCATTATTTTAAATTTGGGGTTATTTGGTAATTATTACAGAAATATATTTTTAATACTAAAGGACATAATTCTTTTTTCCCAGATCCTTCTCATTTGAGAGATTTATTGACTTGTTAGGGATGTTAGGAAATATATGTAGTGAGTTCTGTTTTCTTAGTGCCAGCAAATCACTTTGATGGAACCCATAATAGTTAGGATTTGTTATTGAAAGAGAAACTTCTCTAACTTGTTTTATATTGACTACACCTCAACAGCATTTCAGTAAATATTTTGTGTAATATTTGAAGTGAACCTTAAGGTACAGGAGGATGAACCATGTTTACTACTGGTGTGATTCTTTTCAAAATGTGAAAAATAGTTAAAGTGGAACTGTATTCTGAAACCTATACATTTGAAACCATGCTGAACCTAAACTCAGTGATCTTACTTCCTGTTCTTCCAGTTCATTGTATCAATTAACATTCCTCAAACAATACAATAAACTGGAGGTAAAGAGTGGGAAGGTTTTTTTACCTTTTCTAATCAGTGTTTTGTTTTGCCTTACCTTTCAAATACTAGAAAGTCCTGGTTTAATTGACAGCTGAATTCTAGGGGAAGGAAACAGGGCTTGTGCTGTCTATTCAATACTAAAACAATTTGCTATTCATGTCTAATTTGATATTCTTTCTTCTCCAGCTGGGTTGGATATTGGCCCCATCTCTGATGATCCTTCTTCCCTGCCCCAGCCGAATGTCACCCAGAGCTCACGGTCACTGAGTGAAGAGCAGTTAGATGAAATCCTCAGTCCAGAGCTAGACAAAATGGTCACAGATGGTAATTATTTTTGGTCCTTAATCTTGGTCTTCTACAGAACTTGTGTAGAAAGCATGTTTTCTTTTTTCTCTCCCCCAAATGACACATCTCTGTACTGTAACAGACCTATTTGGACTTGGTTGCACAATTACTTTCATTGCTTACCTTGTGTTGCCTTTGCTTTGTCCAGGTGCTATTCTTGGCAAACTGTACAAAATCCCAGGTATGTGTTCTGATCCTCCTTGTCTTTTATGGAGCACAGTTCACAAGCAATGCCAGCAACTCATGCAGAGTGTTTTTTGCAGAGCTGGGAGGGAAGGATGTTGAAGATTTGTTCACAGCTGTGTTGAGTCCAGCAGCCCCACAGCCAGCTCCTCTGCCACAGCCTCCTCCCCCGCCACAGCTCATGTCTTTGCACAGCCAAGGTATGTTCCTCTGGTGCTTCTCTGGGCAGCAGCCTGGCCAGGAGAGTTGTGCACCTTTTACATGCTGATGTGGAAGTAGGACTCATCTTACTGTGCAGAATTGTGGAATCTGCCATTGTTAATTTGTGAAATATTATTCGAAACCTGTTCTGAAGGGAGTATGTGATTAACATCCATGTAAATGTTGCTAATAGGAAAGGACAGTTATTTGAGATTTTTCTGACATATTGGTGCTTTTACTTTAGCTGACACTTAGATGGGTTGGAAATTAGTCTGTGATAAAGCATATGTTCTCTTCTGACTTCACTCTTTAATTACTTTTGAGTACCTCCTCAAGGGTAAGGCAAGAGTCTATGTAACACTGATTTACTGAGTCTTAATATCTGTAAGAATGCAGTTTCATGTATTAGCTAGTCCTAAGAGAAAGGAAGCTAAATAAATTTAAAATTTATTTGGAAATTATACTTTATTTTTCTTCATTCCTACTAAAATTACCTTGAGTTAGATATGGTATCTTGCTCTTGTATTGAAGACAAGAGACAGATTGATTTTTTTTTGTTATCAGTAGAGCTGTTTTTTTAAGCAATATGTGGGAATATAATTGAATGTGCTCCTTTTCTCATCAGACATCACCTCTAGTGGGTTTTCCATGAGCTCATGTAAAGAGTGTCCGGTCTTTGATACTGGTACTACAAGAAGGACTATGCAAATTGATTTGATCAGTGAATTAATCATAAGAAGAAAACTGATTTGTTTCCTAGTTGGATCAGTTTTCATAAAAATGAAATACTTCAAAACCTTTTAGAAATGAGAGTATTTTAAGTAAAAATTTAGTTGATTTAAAGCAAAAGATAATGTAGATACCATTGCCTGTTTCCCAGTTACTTGTGTACTTGTGGATAGCCCCAGCCTGTGAGCTCTGTAAGATTGTTCAGCTCCTCCCTGTGGGAGCTGCCATGATAACAAAGTTTTGGATTTACACTTTGGTTCTGCTGCAGTGGAATGATCCACAGATAAATGCTTCGGTAGTGGTGCAGCTTGCATCAAGTTTCAGATAAAATTAATCCTCTCTTCTCATAAAGATATGTGAGCACACAGTGCAGACCAGAGCCCTGCCTCCATCCTGTTTGTTTGCCAGGTCTGCAGAGTTAGTTATTGTGTTTACCAGCACTGTAACATTCTCTTAAATTTTGTGTTACAACTGTAGTTGCTACATAGATTACATAACCTTTAGATCAGAAACAGTCTCCTAAAATGGGAGAATGATACAGTGTCATCCTGCAGATACATCTGATTCTTGAGCTGCTTCTGTGCTTTTAAGGAAATACTGGGGCAACAGTTACAATCTCACTTAAGTGATGGGATCCAAAGGCAAGAGTTAATTCTGTGTATAGCACCTGCAAATACCATCTGCTGGAATGGATCTGCCTGTGCCACATTTGTAATACTGTAATCAAATAAATAACATTTTCTGCCTTCTTACTGCTAGACTGGACATTTAATTAGAAAATGTTAATGCTCATTTGAGTAGAGTTATCTGTTTCATTGGTTACAAATTAGGGAGTTAGTAGATAATGAGGCTTACTTTGGTACAATGCTCAGGAGTCTCAGAAGAGGAGATGTTTAATTCGGGTGGCTAATGATCATCCTGCAAGGACTGAAAACTACTTTCTCCATGGCTTGCTGCTTGTGTCTGGGTCTAGCAAACAGGAAGAACATGAGCTTTGAAGTTTATTACCTCATTATAAAGGGCAGTACCATGTCATGGGCTATTGCAAAAGTTTTGGGAATCCATTTTTGAAAAAAAGAAGTATTTTAAGAGTAGAAAAGGACCCTTTAAGCTTACAGGGAAGGATTTTAAATTGATTTAAAATCTTTGCCAAAAAAAATAAGGGTCAGCACTGTAAAATTTTTAAGTTACTCATTTTTCACTAGAGGAGACATTGTTTTCTCGGTGAAAGGTTCCACCTCTTCCTTAGAAGCAGTCAGCCTTGAAAACTTAAATGAGTGACTTAATCTGCTTCTTTCCAGGAGAGAATGTATTTCCAAGAGTGCCCCTCATGAATGGTCTGATTGGCCCCAACCCTCATCTCCCTCACACAGCTCTGGCTGCTGGAGGAGGGCTGGGCACCTTCTCTCCCATTACACAGCAGCCATACACTGATGGCAGGTAAGTCCAGATGGAGAGTAAAAGATATTTGGTGTATTTAGCATTAAAAAAAAAAATCTAAGTAACAAAACCACCTGGAGGGTGTAGCATTAAAAAAAAAAATCTAAGTAACAAAACCACCTGGAGGGTGTTGTTGGTTACTAATAATGTGATATTATTAGTTTGTGACAGCCACCACAAAACACTGTGTATTCTTAAATTGTGTTCAGTGGTGAAATAGCAAACAGAATGAGTACTTCACTAATTGAGGGTTGGTTTGTTTTGTTGTTTTTATACAATCAGTAAAACAAACCCCTTTTCTGGTCTGTCAGGGATAAGAATCCAGCCTTCAATCCAATGGTGAGTGATCCCAACAGCTCATGGGCACCAGCTGCTCCACCTCTGGAGGGTGAAGGTGATACCATGTCCAACGCTCAAAGAAGCACCCTGAAGTGGGAGAAAGAGGAAGCTTTGGGTGAAATGGCAACTGTAGCACCTGTTCTCTATACAAATATCAACTTCCCTAACCTGAAGGAAGAATTCCCAGGTGAGTGATTTACTGAATCAGGTTGAATATTTTGCACCAATTGCTGCATCTTGATTTGAAAGTATCTCAGACTTATCATTGCCTTGTCTATTGACACATTTTTTGTTTGCAGACTGGGCTACAAGAGTGAAGCAAATTGCTAAACTGTGGAGGAAAGCAAGCTCTCAAGAGAGGGCTCCCTATGTGGTAAGAACAATTCCCACCTGCATTTGCATGCTTCCAGCAAACACACGATTCATTTATAAGGTTGTGTTGTTGTGTTGTTTTGTTCTGTTTTTAATAACTCAAGTTCAAGGTTTAGTGATAGTTCCCTTACTGCAAGAAAACCTTTTTAATTTAACTTCTAAGTCTGAATACCTCTACCTGTATTCTTTGTTTTTCAGTCTTGGCATAAACTCTATTAGTACTGTGCTGTGTAAAGACATCAGCTGAGATGAGAACATTTGTGGTTCCCACTGCCTCTGAGCTGCCTTTGATTCATGCCTCAAGTCATCTTTGCTCTGTCTCTTTCTACACAGAATCTCACCAGTTTCCTGAGAAGGATAATAACAACTGATCATGAGATTCCTCTCCCTTTCATCATCCCCTCTCACTGGGCTATTCTTTTTTCCCTGTTAGAATTGCTGAAGTCTTTTAGCTATTGAACTAACAATTCTAGAGGTGTCAGTGCTCACACCTCTGCTTTCCTCATTTACTTCTACTCCTTATGTTCTTGCTTTACTGTTCTCTTTCTCTGCTTACTCTCTTGTATTGCTTTGTATGGAAACTCTCCTGATATCTTATGCTATCCATTTTTCTGGTACCATTTTGTGGGGAGCGTGAAGGACTCCATTTTTCTCTCCAGAACCATTCACCTTCTTCACATCTGAGTTAAGTGAGCACACAGGTACTTGTAGCAGCTATCTGGAGTTACACGGTCATTGATTTCACCCTGCAGAACTTCTGCCATTCAGAGGGGCTGACCCTTAAGCTTTGTTGAAGGCTCTGTTGAGGCCTGTGTGCATCCAAAGTATTATTGATTCTTTTGGACTTTCCCAGCAATTGCTGGCAAATGTACTTTTCTTTAACTTCCATTCTCTCCTGGTTCTCATCTTTGTTTCTTGACAGCAACAACTGAATGGTCATTCTCACTTTGCAGGTTTCTGTGATTTTGCAGTTTTCAGTCTCGCAGCCTTTCCTCACCTGCTCTTTTTTCATGTAGTCCCATCAGTAAACAAACTTCATTCCTCTGCATGTTGATGACTCGGAGTTTAGCAGTACTGCATCATCTTCTGCTGTCCAAATTCAAAATTGCTGGGATCTCTGGCTTAAGAGGATAAATCATATGCCAAACTCATTGTGAGAAGTGGAGTTCTTGATCTTTCTGAAACCCTTTCCACTCGAATAATTCTCTCATTTATTCTTTGTATCACTGAGGCATCATCATTATGCTGCTTTTTATTCAGTGCTGCAACTTCAGCACCTTTCAGGACCTCTATGTCACCTTGCCCATTCTGTAGTTTATCTTGGTGATTCTTTCTTCATGGTATTTATAAGATAATACCCACTTACATGGGTGCCATTTACCACTTCACAGTTATTTCTATTACTGATTGCTTATTTTTCATAGTTCTTAAAAAATGCAGTCATATCCTTGTGATGGGTATCCAAAAGTCAGCATCAAAAATTACTTCCCTTATGTAGAGGAGGAGAGGGCATGCTCCTGCACACCAGTATTTCCACAGCAAAATGTGGTTAATTCCTCTCAGAACAGTCCTTGTGCTTCTGCCATGCAGCTCCTGCTGGTGTTCCTGGCACTGTGCACACAAGAAGCTGCTGTGGTGCCTCTCCTGAGGGACTTACATTCTGAGGGGTTGAATGAAGGCTGAAATGAAGTTCAGAGGAGTACTAGTAACTCTTCACTGTTGCTTTTTACATTACTTAGCATGTACAATCCCATCACTTACAGGGACACATGACAGTGATTTTTCTGCTGCTGTGACATCAGTGCTCTCATCCATGTCACTGTTTCATTGTTGGGGGGAAGTATTAAAGCATTTTCTTTTAGGCAACCCCTGTTTGACAGCTGCAGATAAATTTGTGAAAAAGAGGATGTGAGGGCTTGGTTCAGAAAAGAAATCACATCCTAGATTGGTGGTAAAACAGGCTCTTTGAAACTTCCATTAGATACTTTAAAGTGTCACTATGGCTGTAAAATGCCTCATTGAAGAGGAATTGCTGTGTCTCCATACAGTTTTTCCTGATCCATAAGCCCATATCCTATGTTTATACTGTTAACTGTTAACAGACTCAGATCTTTAGAGGTCATTTAATGGACTAGACTGTATTTTTCTTGTCATTGAAGTTCTCCACATTAGTGGCCTTTATTGATCCAAACATCATCTGCTGTGCTCAGTCTTCATGTTGTAAGACCACACCAATATGTGAGTTGAAAGGTAAACTGGTGCTATTAACGATTTCTTGGCACAGCACAGTGCCTGCAGCAGACACCCTCCTGTATAGAAAAGCTTTGCTAATAGGTTTACTAATTTACTAATTGCTAGTAACCTCGTAGTTCCTTCTGTATCTGTTAAACACAGAATTTCCATAGAGGTGTGAAATTTTTCTCTTTGGAGTTCTTTCCGAAGTGCATGATGTCATCTCCAAGAGGATGTGTGTGATTAAAACAGGCTGTACAAATAATTTGGTGATAAATTTTGTAGGAATAACAGATGTGGTGTGCACACTTAGTAGAAGAAAATAAGTCTAACTGCATCTTTTCTCTTTTTCCAGCAAAAAGCCAGAGATAATAGAGCTGCTTTGCGCATCAATAAAGTACAGATGTCAAATGACTCCATGAAAAGGCAGCAGCAACAGGATAGCATTGATCCCAGCTCCCGCATCGACTCCGACCTCTTTAAAGATCCATTAAAACAGAGGGAATCAGAACATGAGCAGGAATGGAAATTCAGACAGGTGTGTAGCATTTAAGGTGTTTTGTTATTTTCTCCCTGCTTTTTATTGCATTGTAGGAATCTGTTGTAATAAAATCAATTTGAATCTTTCTTTGTAGAAGAGTATACAGTCAGCCATTCTGCTTGGGAAGAAAATAGACGTTACGAGGAGATAACCTGTTTGTAAAAAAACCTTTTCTTTAAATTTTGACTCAAATCCTGTCTACTATAGAAACAGGTTGTTCTTTCTCTGCAGTACATTTCTATTACATACCCTGTATTGCAGTAACTTTGTCCTGCAGACTGCTGCCTCATACAGGGCTGGATGTCTCTTAAAGCCCACACCAGTGCTGCATGTCAGTAACCTTTGCCTCCAGAGTATAAGGTTGGAAAGCAGTGATGCTCTTTAGGCAACCTGGGAAATACTTATTCCCAGGCAAGCAAGATGCATGTCAAGGTAATTAAACTTCACAATTAGCTGGACTCTCTGCTCCCTTTGCATTTAAAATTTGCAATTATTTGTAACTGATATTGGATGTGTCCTGAAGTTTTAATTACAGATTCAGTCATTAGATAGATTTTGTATACCCTAAACTTACAAGTGTAACATATTTCCTCATAATTTTAAAACAGCAAATGCGGCAAAAAAGTAAGCAGCAGGCCAAAATAGAAGCCACACAGAAGCTTGAACAGGTGAAAAATGAGCAGCAGCAACAGCAGCAGCAACAGCAGCAGCAGCAGTTTGGTTCGCAGCAGCTCCTGAACCAGTCTGGCTCAGACACACCCAGCAGTGGCATCCAGAGCCCCTTAACGCCGCAGACTGGCAATGGCAGCATGTCTCCTGCACAGCAGACATTCCATAAGGATCTGTTCACAAAGCAGCAGCTCCCTGCTACGCCCACATCGGCACCCTCAGATGATGTGTTCCTAAAGCCACAGGCCCCACCTCCCACTCCCACCCGAATCCCAGTGCACGAATCGCTGGCTCCGTCTCAGACTCCTCAGACACCATCACAGCAGATGTTTTCTCCAGGTTCCACAAACACAAGGCCTCCTTCTCCGATGGATCCCTATGCTAAAATGGTGGGAACACCCAGACCAGCACCCATCAACCAGAGCTATGTCAGAAGGAACCCCATTGCCCCCTTAGATTCCTGTGCAGCACAGCCCTCCATATCTCGGGAGCCGTCGGGAAGCAGGCCCTCGCCAGTCAGGGACTCATGTTCTTCATCTCCAGGTAGCAGCGATCCCTATGCAAAGCCCCCAGACACACCCAGGCCTGTCCTGCCATCAGAGCAGTTCTCCAAACCTCTGGGAGTCCCCCGGTCACCCATAGTTATGGAGCAGTCAGGGAAGGTTCCTTTAGCTGCCGGAAGCAGCGATCCGTTTACGAAGCCGGCTCCTAGGACTGACACCTTTCAGAGACAGAGAGTAACCTCTGCTGATGCCTATGCACGGCCTCCATTGACTCCCACTCCTGCTCCTGTGGATGGGAGCCCTGGACCTTTCAAAACTCCTCTGCGCCCTCCTCAGTCCCCACAGGATCCTTACTCCTCCATGCCAGCCACGCCCCGGCGCGTCGCTGTCGATCCCTACGAAAGGCCCCCTCTGACACCCAGGCCTGTGGATAACTTTTCCCATAACCAGGCCAATGATCCCTACAGCCAGCCTCCCCTCACTCCCCACCCTGCCATGAAGGAGCCTTTTGCCCACCCGCCGCGGATGGTGCGGCAGCAGGGTGATTCTTTCCCTCAGGCTGGGCCCATTTCAAGGCCAGCCTCTCAGGACCCTTACTCCCAGCCTCCAGGTACTCCTCGGCCAGTTGCTGATCCTTACGCCCAACCCCCAGGAACTCCTCGTCCCACCATGGTGGATCCATATATGCAGCAGCCACCAACACCAAGACCTGCTCAACCAGCAGATCTGTTTGCTCAGTCCCCAGCAAACCAGCAGAGACATTCTGATCCCTATGCCCAACCTCCTGGAACACCACGGCCAGTTCTCAGTGATCCTTACTCTCAGCAGCCAGCAACCCCAAGGCCAGGGATTCCTGAGGGGTTTAACAGACCTGCAATGACAAGGCCAGGACTAATACCGAGTAGAGATCCTTTCCTGCAGACACCACAGAGCAGGTTGCAGGGCACTTTCATCAGACCATCAGACCCATGTTCTCAAACACCCAGGTCTGCAGGACCTGCAATAACAGATTCCTTTAGCCATGGTGCAGCTACTCCAGCACATGACCCATATGATCAACCACCAATGACTCCAAGGCCTCAGCCAGAATCTTTTGGAACTGGTCAGCTGGCCCATGATGCTGCTGAACAGCCACGGCCTGGTTCTGAGGGCACCTTCAGTGCATCTGGAAATGCTCCCATGACTTCTCAAGGACAACAGTTTCCCAAAGTTTCACAAGTTCCTGGCCCAGCACCCACCACAGGAGTAACAGATACACAGAACACCATGAATATGTCTCAAGCAGATACTGAAAAGTTAAGACAGGTGAGAATTCTGATGATATTAAAATTCTGGAAGTAGAAGAATTTCCCCCATTCTTGTTAATACTTGAATTTCTTGCCATTAAACATAACCATGTGTAAGATACAAATTATCTTAGTTTACTTAATATGTTCATTTGGTCCTTCTGGATAGAACCACAATATACAGAATACAGAAACATCAGTAATTTTTAAGGAGTTTGGACAAGATCCAAAAAAAAGAAGCAAAGGCTGTATTTGAAGCCACTGAAGACATAGATGGTTGGTCTGTAATACTGCTTTTAGCTACAGTCTGAGGGGAAAAAAATATTTTAAAAGGTCAGTTTGTTCTGTTCTGTAACAAATGAGGTGTGGAACTGATTGTCAGTGACTTGTTCACTGGCTGGACAAGGGAGTACAGACAAAGACCTCAGACAACATGTCTGACTTTGCATTTGTCAGCGTGTTGAGATGAATCCTTCCCTTGGTTGCAGCTCTTCTTGAGGGCACATTCACTTCAGGTTTCTGTCCATGAATGTCTGGAAAACAGCTCTTGCTAAGAGATAGAATTACATTCAGCTTGGGGAAAGCTGCTCAATCTTTTGTTTGGAAGGAGGGATGGGAAGTGAATTTAATGGAAAACCAGTGGTTTATCATAGTGGTTATCATACAGAGTTGAGTGAATTCTGCAGCTATGGTATAAAAACCTCCTGCTCAATTTTCTTCAGTGGACCTTTAGTCACGTTTGTCTCTCAGAATGCACTTGTCCTGTGGTGAAAGGGCCTGCAATACTAAAATAGAAAAATGGAAGAGAGTTGCTTCCATGTTAAATGGTAGAATGGGATCCACCATACACTTTACCAAGAGGTCTGGATGTTAAGTTGGGTTACCAGCACCCTGCGCCATTTGACCCTCCTTCTCATTTCTGAGGTGATTGTTGTTGTTAATAATATTTTCCTATAACAAGTGAAGAATTTCCTCAAAAAGGCTTAACCTAGCAGAGTGCAACACTTCAAAAGATGTCAGTTGCAGTGTCAAGTATAATGAATTATTTTCTTGTAAACAGCGCCAGAAGCTCCGTGAGATTATTCTACAGCAGCAGCAGCAGAAGAAGAATGCAGTTCGCCAGGAAAAGGCCTTGCAGGACGCAGCAGCTCCTCCCCATGCAGCCCCTCTTCAGCATTGGCAGCAAGACAACTTAAATCAAATCTTTAACCGCCCTCCTCCTCCCTATCCTGGGAATATCAGATCCTCTGTGGTCCCTCCAGGTGGGCCAAGGTTCTCCATGTACCCAAAGGAGCAGCGTGGGCCCTTCCCTGGGGATGGGCAGTTCAGCAGGCCCCAGTTCCCAGGAGACATGAACACCATGGGGATGAGACCTCATGGTCTGAGGTGAGCTCTTGCATCTCTTAAACTCAGGGGTAGTTAAAGGGGGCATTTTAAACAGGATGAAAAATCATCTCCAGGAGCTCGTAACCTTCCTGAACTCTGTACTTGCAGTGGGTTTTCCTGTAACATTAGAGTGTGTGTTTTGCACAAAGTATTCTGCACTGTTTTGTTGGGAGTAATTTAGAAAAATAAGTGGAGAAACTGCAGAACTAGTCAAACTTACGTGGCCTGAAGCATCTTGTTGTCCATGGCTTTTGGGGCATTTAAAAAAAGAAAAGTAAAATACTTTCTTTTTGATATCTTAATAATGAATAAATTAATTTCTAATGAGTATGTGATCAAACATCAGCTTCTGTCCGTAGCACTTTTCCAGTGAATGCTACAAATGTAAAATGAATACCAGTATCAACATATGTTCTCAGAAGTTAATTTTTTCAGTATCTGGATTTATTTCAGTAATTTCTAATTCCACACACTGAGGTTTTTTTACTCTGAATTGCATTAACATGTATTTTAATTACTAGGTTAGTTCTGACTGTCAGAGTTTTCTATCCATTATTATTATTATTGAAATTGAAAACAGGTTGTTTATTAAACATGATTAAAGCAATTATTTTATTGTAGTCATAAAGCTCATTTAAATGTAAGTATAATTAGTCAAAACATTGATTTAAATATCTTGATGAATGCATCATGTAAAGCATTTTGGTGAACAGTTATTTAGTCGTGTGAGACTGAGAAAAAAAAATCATTTGCCTTTCATGCTTTATTTTAGATACGGATTTCCAGGAGGTGGCCATGGTCCACCCTCGGGCCAGGAACGTTTCCTTGGTCCTCAGCAGCCCATGCAGCGCCCTGGAGTTCCCCCACAGCTGAGGAGATCCCTGTCCATTGACATGCCCCGGGCAGTGAGCAGCCCACAGATCAATAACGCATCCGGCATCCCGCAGCACTTCCCCCCGCAGGGAATCCCGGTGCAGCAGCACAACATCCTGGGCCAGGCGTTCATCGAGCTGCGTCACAGAGCTCCTGATGGCAGGCCAAGGCTGCCCTTCAGCCCTGCTGCTGCTGCTGCTGCTGCCACCGTGCTGGATGCAGCAGCTCAGCACCAGAGGCACCCGGGCTTCCTGCCCAGGCAGGATTTCCCAGGCCCAAGACAGGCAGAGCCGCTGAGACACAATTCTCAAGGAATACCAAACCAGCTGCAGATGGCTGCGGGCTTGGAGCACATGTCCCAGTCCCAGCAGGATCAGATCAATCCTGAGAACCCACCTGCACTTGTCATGCGTTCTCTGGGTCAGCCAGTTGCTGATGCATTCCCAGGAACATCTTTGTCTGCATCTGCACCAAGTGATGAATCTGCAAACTTGCAGATTCCCAGCCAGCCAAGTGATGGTCTAGAAGAAAAGCTTGATCCTGATGATCCTGCTGTAAAAGATTTGGATGTGAAAGACCTTGATGGGGTTGAAGTCAAGGATTTAGATGATGAGGATTTGGAAAATCTGAATCTGGACACAGAGGATGGGAAAGGAGATGAACTGGACACTCTAGATAATTTGGAAACCAATGATCCTCACCTTGATGATCTTCTGAGATCTGGGGAATTTGATTTAATTGCATACACAGACCCAGATCTTGATGTGGGGGATAAAAAAGGAATGTTTAATGAAGAACTCGACCTTAATGTCCCCATTGATGACAAACTAGATATCCAGGGCAAAGCAGAAGAACCCAAACAGAAAGAACAAGGTGATACAACTGTTGGCCCTACTGAGACCCAGTCTCCACCAAAGAATTCAGCTACAGAAAATGAAATTAAAACAAAAATACTTTCCCCAAACACTCAAGAGGAAAAGAAGAATGAAAATGAAAAAGGGGATGGAAATACTGAGTCCACAAGTACTCAACAGGCTGCTGAATTGGAGTTAAAGGATGGGGAAAAGACTCCTGTGCAACCTGCTAACCCAGATTTCCCTGACAAAACTCCTGCTGTTCCTAGTCAAGATACAACTGTGCCTAGTCCAGATGCTCAGGGATCTGCTCCACTGCCTGTTCAAGGAGCAGTAAGTTCCTGCAGTATTTCTGGGTCCACCCCAGTCCTCTCAAGTTTGCTGTCTAGTGAAAGCTCAGACAATGCTGAAGCAAGAACTCTGGGATCTCCATCTCAATCTCTGCCACCCACACAAATGAACCATGGATCAGGTATTCCACAAACACTCATGACACCTGCTGGACAGATCTTGGAAAACACTTTAAATTCCAATCTGCCCATGGTTCCACGAATGAACCATAATTTTTCTCAAGGGTCACCAAATCCAGGATTTATTCAGGGTCAGTCATCTAATCATAACTTTGGGACAGGACAGACATCTAACCAGACTGTGGCTGTACCAAACCGTCCTGGTCCCAGTGGTATCTCTGGTCCCCAGCAGATGATGCTCCCTCAGCCATTAGCTCAGCAACAAAACAGAGAGAGGCCACTTTTGCTAGAGGAGCAGCCACTTCTTCTGCAGGACCTCTTGGATCAGGAGAGGCAGGAGCAGCAACAGCAGAGACAGATGCAAGCCATGATTCGCCAGCGTTCGGAGCCATTTTTCCCCAATATTGGTATGTGGGTATCCTGTTTGTGTTCTGGTTGGTGTTCTAAAAATGCAGCAACAAATAGTTAAATAATCCACAGGACTTCCAGAAGCAGGTAAATATGTAGAGCTTGAAGGTGGCATAATAAAAATCAGCCTGCCTATTAGGTACAAAGGGAGTATGGAAATTGAGCATGTAGGTGGAATTCTGAACTCTGGCAAGGCTCCTGTTGTCATTACCAGGATCAGGGAAACTGCTTTACTGATAATGTTTGTGACATCAGCTGTGTCACATACTCTCTTTATACTTTAGGTTTTCAAGAGATAGGGAGTAAATGCATCCTTTGTAAACCAAATTAAGTGATCAAGTGAGGTAGCTGACCTTCCTGATATTTGATCTATCAAATTTATGTTTATGGTTGTTTTATGCCTTATTTTTTGAGCATTTGTTGTGTCACAAGGAAAGGGATGCTCAAAATCTGTTACCAACCCACAATCTAGGCAAGGCCCAGAAATATCATATATAATTCTGCTTGTACTGAAAAAAAACTAGGAAAAACTGTGGTTGCTTGTTTAATATAACCTAGCAGTTGGAGCATTCATATCAAGACCATGGCCATTATTTAACTGATAATGAAACACTAAATTTTGAGAATTTTTTAAGTTGTAACTACAGTGACCATCAAGGCCATTCTCATAGTGCATTAGTGATGGTGTCTCAGTTGCCAGTTGAGATCACAAGAACAACTCCTCTTTCTGAGTCTTAAACCCATAAATAGAATTTATTAATCTGTTGGGTCATAGGCCAGATTTGGTCTGGAGCCCTTCTCAGACTCTCAGACTGACCTGCTTTTGGATGTGTGTTGTGGCTGAAAACAAGGACAGCTGTTGCTGCACTAACTTCTACAGGATACATGAAACTGCTCATTAACCTTGAATATCAAAGCAGGGAGGACAATTAATGTGAAATAGGAATGCAGTTAATGTTTTACTGAAGATTTACACATGAACTAAATGTAAACAAGTAATTTCCATTTAATAACTTGTAGTGTTCAGCTGTGTGATTCACTGCTGCTGATTTTGTGTTACAGATTTTGATGCGATTACGGATCCCATAATGAAAGCAAAAATGGTGGCTCTTAAGGGGATCAACAAAGTCATGGCACAGAATAACATGGGGATGCCACCAATGGTCATGAACAGGTAGGCAACTCTTGACACCATTCTTTAGGACTACAGAACGTAAAAGGAAATGACAAATCTCAGAGAAGCTGTGTACAGGAAAAGAAAAAAATTCTTTCTGTCCTGTGGTTTGCATTTGATGCTAACACAGGATTATCTCCTAGGAATAAAGCCAGTGTGGCAGTAGAAGCTATAAAAGGTATTCAGATACATCAGATTTGTGTTCCAGTTGTAATGTCATAGGTCAACATGTCCAGCAGGTTGATGCTCTTCTTGTTTTCCCACTTGCTGATTAGGTAATGACACATCTCCCACGGGTTGTGCTAGAAAACTGGGGGTGGCCATGTAACAGTGGAACCTCATGTTGCAGCAAATCATTTAATGCTGGGTATAAGTAAGGTTTTAGCCCAAGTAGTGGAAGTTCCATCCTCTCCTTGAATCCCTTCTGAGGACAAAGGAGCCATGAACTGTGCAGGCTGCACCATGACTGTCCTTAGGGTAGGTGGGGAGTCCATGGGCCAGGGGGGATCTGTGCCTGTTCTTTTTGTGTGGCCCTTCAAACTGGGATTTTCTCTGTCCAGTGCCCCATGATAATAAATGGCTTACAAGGTGTACATTTACCCAGCTGCAGTTGACTGTGATGGTGGCCATGAAACATAAATACATTCAATTGTTTTTCTTTAAATTATAAAATACAAATACAGACTTGTGTGTGTTTTCACTGTTCTAGCACAGTAGGTCATGTTTACATCATCTCTCTGAAAAATGTAGAATTCAATAGTTTTAACCAAGGGCAAAATGCTGTCTGTATTCTCCAGATGTTGAAAAGGTTTGGTACAGAAGTTCAAGTGCATGTCTGTATAATATTTGGGTGCTTTGTTTAATTGAACATAATAAAGTTGTCTCTCCTAATGTGCTGGTTTGCAAGGTTACAATTTCTGTTTCTCAATAGGTTTCCCTTTATGGGTCAGCCAGTGCCAGGGGCTCAGACCAGTGAAGGCCAAAATCATATGCAACAGGCAATTACACAGGTAATGCAACTTGTTATGGGCTGGAAACAAAACTGTTCAATAATGATCACTAAGTTCTGGGTATTTTAATTGAATCATTGATTTAATATCCTTGTCTATCTGTTCTGCTGAAATTTCTAGGATGGAAGTTTGACACCTCAGATTTCTAGACCTAACCCTCCCAATTTTGGTCCTGGTTTTGTCAGTAAGTAGAGATTTAATAATTTATTGTATGGGTTGTTGTTTTTTTTTTTTTTTTTTTATTTTACAGTTCTGTTTTCTTTAAAATGAACCATGGATCCTGTCTCAAAAAAATAATCATTTTAAAATTGAGTCATTCCATCATTATAATTCCAGGTAATGAAGGGGTGTATAGTAAATGCTGTTATCATTTTTTTAATGGAATCTATCATCAACAAAACACCATAAGGAAAGAGGGAAACAGAAAATTAACATTATTTGGATTTATGTGAGAGCAGTAATTTATTAACTGGCAGACTGCTGTATCAGAAACCTGGTCTTGGGTTATGTTGCAATATTCTGAGCTCAGTGAGAACAGCTGTGTCTTGATGGAATTTTTTATTTCAGAAGCAGAAAGTTTTGTGCAGCATCATTGTCATTTGAACAAATACCAGAAAAAGCTTTCCAGTCACTGGTTAGGCAAGCCTGGCTGGTCAAACACACTTGTTGAAAGCAGAAATACACTGCACTAGCTTTTTGCATTCCATATTTCTGGCTGCCCTAGATCAATTGTGAGTCCTAGTCTCTGAGATGAGAAAGATTTATTAACAGAAATTAAAACTGAGCATATGTTGGGAGAGGAAGACCGTGTGTAAAAAAGTGTTTCTATCACTACAAATACTTCACTTGATATTTGTGAATAAGAAACAGAAGTAAAATCCTTCACAATTTTCGAGAAGTTGAAGTAGCAGCACTGAGTATGCAATGAGGAGCTTTGGCAATATTATCTGTATTAATTATTTGTGGTGTGATTCCACATGGCACTCAGCATGGCCCTGCTCTGGATGGGTGGTGGTGGGTTCTGAGCACTTGAATAAATCTGGTTTTTAGTTCAGTAGTAGTTACTCTTACCTGGAACTCATTAAAATTTCAGTGCTTTCATGTTTCTCATGCTACTCTCAGTGTCTGCACTCAATTGTCCCCTCAGTTTTTGGGATCAGCTGTGCAGAATTTTTCCCTGAAAGCACCTTGAGGCTGTAGCTCACCCTGAGTAGGTTTAGGTGAGCTGTTCAGTCAGAGCTGTCACTGACACAGTGACTCGTGGAAGAGGAGGTGGCAGGATCTGGAGCACAAGGAGGACATGGTTGTGTTGAAATCATGGAGTTCTGTGGTATCTCTGTTAAATAGGGGTCTTCACAAGGAAAATCTCTGCTTATTTGTGGTGTCCCAGCTCACTGAAAATGTAATCAGGAGACAAATGGCACCATCACCAGTGTTCTCTCTTGCTTTCTGTGCTTAGTGCAGGTCAAGTGTTATCAGACATGGTTGTTTTGCCTCCAGAGAAAACATCAGAGAGAAATGGACTGCCCGTGGCAGATGAGCATTTCTCATTTGAAAGAAGAGCAATGTCTCAGTTACAGCCTAAATGAGAAGCATTTATTCTGGGGGTATGAAATGGCACTGCTGCTGAAGGCCCCATGCTGAGGGCTGACACTGACAAAGTGATTTTTACAAAGACAGTATATTTCTTTCACTTTGTGAATATTTGATTGTGTTCATCATTTTAATATTTTTCTCTGAAGTTGTAATAAAAATAAATTTTATATGTACAACAGTTTTCTGCAAACACCAGAATTAATCAGGCCATGTTTCCTTTATGTCCTTGTTCCTAATCTCTTTGTACTTGAGTACTTCCAGAGATCTTCCATGTCCCTTCTTCTGTGGCAGGATGGGGAATCACTGGGTTCTGTAGCAGTTCTCAAAGCCACCTTTGCTCACTAGCAAGTATGTTTCCTCTCACAAATGCAGTAATTTGGATATCTGCCTCATTTACTCAAGTCACTCCCAAGAACATACCACTTCACTTCTTGAAGTACCAAATTCTCTGTCAAATTTGGCTGAACTTGACCACTAGTTTCTCAAAATAAGGAGGGGAACCTGTTGGTTAAACTTGAGCTTTAAAAAGTAGGATGAGAGCTCATCTCCAAGATGAGATCATATCACACTTCATTTCCCTTCTCTCTAGATGATTCCCAACGAAAGCAATATGAGGAATGGCTGCAGGACACACAACAACTTCTTCAAATGCAGCAGAAGTACCTGGAGGAGCAGATTGGAGCCCACAGAAAATCCAAGAAGGCCCTTTCAGCCAAACAGCGCACGGCCAAGAAAGCCGGCCGGGAGTTCCCGGAGGAGGATGCAGAGCAGCTGAAACACGTTACTGAGCAGCAAAGCATGGTCCAAAAACAGCTAGATCAGGTAATCATCTGGAATCCAGACTGTTCACCTTGGCACTGAGCTCTCACAGGGGTAGTGAGTCTTTCCTTCAAATCTTCTGAAAGACACAGTGGAGCTCTACCTGAAGGAGCCACTCCCTGTTTTGTTGTGTGTGTGTAACAGCATTGCTCTGGAGTGTAGGTGACACTGGAACTGCAAAGGAATATTCTGTGGCAAACATTGTGACAAAAAGCTGGGTTAGTACTTTGGGAGGAGGGGAATTCCTTGTAAAATGACTTGCAGCAGAGTTCTTGGCACCATGCAAAGCAAAAATGAAACATTCAGAGAAAGGTTTTAGCATGCAGAGCTTTGTTTCAGGATTGAATGAATGTCCTAACTCAGTGTTCTTTTTTTTACAGTTTGAAAATCTATTTTTATTGTATCTTTAGTTTTAGACTAGTTTTATGGTCTGTCTCGTTCCTAGACGCTGATCATCAGTATTGTGTCATGGAATAACACAGGTCAAAGGGATGTCTGGAGATTGTTTAGTCATGATCAAAGCAGAAGTAGCTTCATGATTAAATCAGGTTACTCAGCACCTTGTCAGTCAAGTTCTGTAAGTCTCCAGGGGAAGAGATTTCCCAGCCTTTCTGGGCCCCTGTTTCTACATGTAACCACTTTCACTGGGCTTTGTTTTCCTTTCCTTACATTCAGTTGGAATTTCACATATTGTAACTGTGATAATAGTGAGATGAAACATGTGATAGTTTTGCTTTGCCTACCAGTAGTTAGTGCTGTGTTCCTCAAGACTTTTATTATTAATTACCTGGCATGATTGTCAGGATTAACTAGTCCTGCTGAAAATGGAAATGCTTTAGAATTATCCTTTACTAGTATGAAGGAAAAAACTTGGCAGCAGACAGCTTGGAATGAAGTCCTGAGCAATATCTGACCCTCGAGTTCTGCTGTATTGCTTCAAGACAAAGTATGTGCTGGATGGGATATTGGTTGGCTCATCTTTCCACTGTGTGGAAGAGGGATGGAGTGGGTAAATTATTTCTACATAATTTTTTCCCCTTCCACAATGAATCACAAGTAGAATAAATGCAAAAAAATTCCCTTTAACCAATTTTTATTGTACATACAACAGTCTAATCTTTTGGTGGAGTTAGACTGAAGTAACAGCTGTTAGCCATGACATTGCTGGCAGATCCATTTACTGCCCCGTAATTAAGGTTCTCCTATTTGTGATTTTTAAATTTAAGTTTAATATACTGCTACCAGAAGCCATCCACTGCCCTTTAGCCCAGTGATTTAGCCCAGTGATTGATTCATCCACATCCTAAGCAGCATTTTGTTCTGTACCTCATAGGAGCTTAAATGAGGTTTAAAGCATAGTTTTAACCACCTTCTATTGGAAGCAATTTGCCACTCTTTCAAATCAGATCAAGTCATTTTTCTGCAATCAAGCTCCTGTTGGTTTTTGAGAAGTCTCTGTATGTATGGAGAGGGAAAAGAGCTGCTGGATCCCTGGGAGTGGCTGGTCCTGGACACAGGCGCAGAGAGAACAGAGCTGACTGTGCCCCAGGAGCTGGTGTGAGTCAGGGTTATTGGCCAGGCATGGAGCCACACAGACACTGCCAGATGGCCCCTGTGGCACTGGGCCTGTGCTCACAGGCTCTGCCCTGCCCTCCCTGCACTGCTGAAATCTCCAGCTCGGCTCAGGGCCTCTGGGTGTGCTCAGCCCTGGGCCTTGGACACCACAGCTCATCCCAGGGACACCCCTGGAGGTTGTGGTGCTTTGGGGGCCTCATGGTACAGCCCCACAGAGCCAGCACAGGTTTAGTGCTGTAGCACCACAGAGGAGCCCTAAAGCACTGGGTCTGTGCAGTGCAGATGGATCCAGTCAGTGGCTCTGTGCAGTAGCACTGTATATCCAGCAGTGTCAGTGCCAAGGCAGAGCTCATAAATCATCTTGGACCTGGGATTATTGTGTAAATAACCTTTTGGGTGCATCTGTCCTGCAGCATGAAGTGTGTCCTATGGTATCACTGTTACCTTGAGCTTTCTGTCTTAGTCCTTGCTTCAGATAAAGGAGAGGGCTATCACACAATTCAAAATACATTACAGAGTTTTTCTACCCCTACCTAAGCTGTGGAAATCGTAATCAAATGAGCAGAAGTGAGAGGGAGATTTTCCATAATGTATCCAGTGGATTGCAAATCCTTCTATTTTTATTTTAGTTGGGACTCTGCAGTGTTTCTGAAAGGCTCTTGTTTGTCCGGTTGACAGTGTTGTGCCCTTCCCTATACTTCTCCTGTTTGTCTAAGGCATAACTTGCAGTGCCCATGTTGAATTTATTTCGGTCTTAAAATCTTAAGTTTTCAAGCAGCAGTTGCAATTTTCATCTGACATGGGGTGTTTGAGGATCTGCCTGTGAACAAATGGGAGTATCCATCACTGTTTTCCTGCAAACTTTTCCTTTCCAGTTACATCTTTTTAAAACGTTACTGATGTGTGAACATCGTCCATCTCACTGTTTCCCTTTTCCTGTCTGTTCCCAACTGTTGTATTCTGTGCATGGATGATAAGATCTGTAGGACAAGGATCACTGCTGGTTTAGGTCTGTATATTCTCTAGCACAGTGCAGTCTTGATGTGTAATTAGAACTTTGAGATGCTGCTGTTTTGTCTGAGGTCTTGGGCTGGGGAGTATTTCTGATGAAATAATGGCTGTTTAGCATTAAAAACACTGCAGAAATTCTGGTTTGGCCTGGGGTTCATTGTCTCCTGGAATTACTGTGGTGAGTTACATGCTTTATGCTGCTCACACAGCCAGTTTGTGGCAGAGGTGAATAATGACTGTTTTAATGTTTAGATCCGGAAGCAGCAGAAGGAGCACGCGGAGCTGATTGAGGAGTACCGCATCAAGCAGCAGCAGCAGCAGCAGCAGTGTGGGATGGCCCCACATCCCATCATGCCGGGGGTCCAGGCTCAGCCTCCCATGGTTCCAGGAGGAACAGCACCAGCAATGAATCAGCAGGGCTTCCCCATGGTGGCACAGCAGCTCCAGCATCAGCAGCACGCAGTGGTGATGCCTGGGCAATCCAACCCCACCAGGATGCCCAATTTATCCGGATGGCAACCTGCAAACCCTGTGAGTCACATTTCCATGAATCCAGCGAGGATGCAGCCTCCAATGACACCACTGCCAATTACTCCTGGTGCACCAGCTCCTGTGCCTGGCCCAAATGCAGCTGCACAGTCAGGGCCGCCCCCAAGGGTGGAGTTTGAGGACAACAACCCTTTCAGTGAAAGCTTCCAGGAGCGGGAGCGCAAGGAGCGCTTACGGGAGCAGCAGGAGCGGCAGCGCATCCAGCTGATGCAGGAGGTGGATCGACAGAGAGCTCTGCAGCAGAGGATGGAGCTGGAGCAGCACAGTATGATGGGGCCTGAAATGAACAACAAAACATCTTTATCTCAGATACCTTTCTTCAATTCTGAGCTGCCTTGTGATTTCATGCAAACCCCTCGGCCCGTGCAGCCGTCCCCGCAGCAGCAGCAGCAGCAGCAGATGGGGCAGATCCTGCAGCAGGGTGCTGTGACCTCTCCTCCTGCCACCAATTTTATGCAAAGCACAGAGCGAAGGCCAGTGGGACCTGCAGCTTTTGGACCTGATGCATCTGCTGGTGCAGGTGGAGCCCCCAATTTCCATAATGTAAAACAAACTCATGGGAATCTCCCTGGGGCTGCCTTTACGCAGAACCAAGTCAGGCCTCCGTTCCCTTCTGCTGTCCCTTCATCTCCAGTGCTGGGGGGCAGTGCCCCATGTGGGTCGGACACTGGTGTGCCCCAGGCTGCAAACATCCCTGTATCAGGCCAGTCTCTCATCCAGCTCTATTCTGACATAATCCCAGAAGAGAAAGGCAAAAAGAAAAGGACCCGAAAAAAGAAAAAGGATGACGATGCCGAGTCCATAAAAGCCCCATCAACTCCACACTCGGATATCACTGCACCATCAACCCCAACCATTTCTGAAGCTACCTCCACCCCCACAGTGAACACCCCCAATGAGCCACGGCAGCAGGATGAACTGGAGTCCGTGGAGCTAACGGGCCCCTCGACATCCAACCCGGGAGAGAGCTCCCCAGAGCTGGAGGGGAAGCTCCCCAGCAGCAGCGTGTCCCAGAAACAGCCCGGGGGGAATGCAGAGGCTGAAAAGGCTAAAATGGACACACCCAGCAGCCTCCAAGAAGTTAAACTGGAAAAGGCAGAAACTGATCAATGCTCAGGTCAAGCTGAGCCTAAACCAGAAAATCCAAGCAGTATTAAGGTGGAGGAGGATAAGGTCACCTCACAGCCGAGCTCTTCAGCTCCAAGTCCAGCACAGCCACCCGGTGCTGTGGCAGCCAAAGGGGAGTCAGGGAATGAACTGCTGAAACACCTGCTAAAAAACAAGAAGTCCTCATCTCTTCTAAATCAGAAACCGGAGAACAGTAGTCGGGTAGAAGAAGAGGCTTCTGGGGATAAAAAGTTAGCAGAGAAGCAGAGTCCAGCTGAAGGAATGGTGAGCCTGGTACTGGTTTTGTTACATTGTGCTCAGCAGCAGTCCAGCCTAGTCTGTGCCTTACTGTGGGCATGTGTGGGGACATAACCTGCCTGTACAGGGGTGGAGGAAACAGCTTTAAAGAACTTTAGCCTCTTTCCTGCCTTCTCTGCCCAAGTAAATCAACCTGTGCTGAGCAAAGAATGAGTTTTAATATGGCTTCTTAGGTCAGCATATTCAGAAGTCACTAAAATGTAATAAAAAGTATTTTTCTACAGAAAACTATCTTCAAAAAATACCACTTCCTAGTATTAAGGCAGGATTTTACAGTATGATTCCTAATTACTGACTGTTATGTGTCTGTTCACAACATGGTGTGTCTCCTTGCTCCTGTGACTCCACATGAGTTGTCTGTATGATTTATTAATTTATAAGGTCTTTAAAAACAGACCTAAAGAAAAGTGCTTTCTGTGGAGATAGGATACACTTTACACTTAGATTTGTTGGTGATTTTATTGTAATCTTAATCTCTGCTTTTGGGTTTTGACTGCCTAAACTCTAAATTCATTCTTAAAACAAAATTTAAATGTATTTAAAAGGAAAAAAATAGTCATAAAAGTGAAGGTAAAGTAATTAACTATTGAAGATCCACAGTTAAAACATGTGATAGGAATATTAGAATACTGCTGGTAGGGTTCATGTAGGGCTGTTTAAAATAGTAATGAATTTTTAAGAAATGGACTTTCTTTTGGCTTGCCCCTGTAGCATTAGCATCCCTTCCTGATCCCTTTTACCCAGCTGTTCTTCCATGGGAAGAAAGGCTTTGCAGATTTGTACTGGAATTATTTAAGCAAGTGGTACAATCCAGAAAGGTTTCACAACACTTTTTTTTGTTGCTAACCTCAAAATACTTTTGTATTATATTAACTTCCATGCCTCTCTTCTGCCACCAAGTCTGTCTTTCATTAGGCCCTCGTGAACATCTCCAAGGTTTCATGCACATGTAACTTTATTTTAGGGGTATTCAAAAGAGAATTCTACTGGCCTGTGAGTTTTTAATGATGTTTTCAGATGTCAGTGGTGTTAATGGGAGGTCATAATTCTGTCTATAGGGACAGTTTAGCAGCTCCACCTGCCAGTAAAATACACTTTTTATCAATGAGATTTATTACTCTGTGCCTGTGCTTTCAGAATCGTGCAGTAAATTGGAGTGAACTGTGTATTAACATGTCAAAAATTCTGCTGCACTTCCTTTTTTCACACAGCAAACTGCAGGAGCCCAGATGCAAGGTACATTTGGGTGCAGTAACAGCCAGCTCCAGAGAGCAGATGTAGGACCTGAAACCAAGAAGCAGAGAAACAAGCGGGCTCAGAGGACGGGAGAGAAGGCAGCTCCTCGGTCCAAGAAGAGGAAAAAAGAGGAAGAAGAGAAGCAGGCAGTTTATCCTAATGCAGATACCTTCATCCAGCTGAAACAGGTGAGTGTGCAGGGGCTGGCAAAGGCAGTCCAGAGACCATGTGGAGCTGTGGATTTCTCCCAGTGAAGTGAAGTTGATGCTTAAGTTGAATTTTGAGCACAGAGTGGGGAAAATGTGAACTTCCACAAAATCAAGGAATTTAAAGTTTGGTGTTTAATTTTGGAAGGTGGGCTGACATGGCAGGTAGTCCCAAAGCCACAGAGATCCTGTCAGCTCAGGCAGCCTCTGGATGAGCTGGCAGAGAGCTGGAGCTGAGCAATTTCCTGACAGTGGATAAATTTCAATTCTTCTTTTAAATTAGAAACCACTCTACTGACTGAAGAATTGCAGTGTTCTGTCTCAGACTTAATTTCTGACTTTTTTTTTCTTTTAATACAGCAACTTTCTCTTCTGCCTTTGGTGGAACCAATAATTGGAGTGAGCTTTGCACACTTTCTCCCTTATGGCAGTGGCCAGCTCAGTGGTGGAAATCGACTTGTGGGAAGTTTTGGTAGTGCTACTCTTGATGGGGCTTCAGATTACTACTCCCAGCTCATTTACAAGGTATGGTTTTAACCTGAATTTCTGTGCTGTGCTCTCTGTGGGAAGAGAAGTCCATGATATTGCTACTGCTAGTCAGAGTTCTTGCCTTTTATGCAACTAGAAGAAAAATAACCTTCTGTTGCTAGACTAGATCATGTAAAACAGTCACTATTGTTTTATTCTCTGAAAGTGGAATTGGTTCTGGAAACTGTGTTGTTGTAAATTAATGAAAAACTACAAATGCTCTTTTAACAAATGGATGCTAAATAATGAAGATTGTAATTACAGTTTTGTGGAGCAGAAAAGACTGAATTCTCAGTATTTTGCAAAGTCTTTGAAAGCATTAAACATTTCTTAATGTGAATTAAATAAGAAATAGACTTTTTCTCATTTGCCCACCAAGCCCTAACTAAGACCCTGGGAACTCTGAACAAAATAGACTGTTTGTTGATGAGTTAATAACCCACAGCATTTAAAACTTAGTGTCTGAGCTCAGAGTGGCAATACTGGGAGGGCAGTGGGATACTGGACAGACAGAATCAAATTTGCTGCTTGGATACCCTAATATAAAAACCTATTAAAACCAGTGATGTTTTCTCCAGCCATACACATACTGAGAATGGGACCTACAGAAATAGTTCTTGTGGTCAAAAGTAAGTAATGAGGATTAGCTTTGTGGGCATGACTGCAGGAACAACAGATACTGAAGTTGTCATTTAATTTTCATTTAAAATATGGGCAGTTGAATAAACTGGTGAGAAGTAGCCCAGAGTATGAGCTTGCAGAGTATCTGCTGCTCCATGGCTTCTGCCTCAATGACAGCTCATCCTGTGCTGAAGGTGAGGCAGCTTCCCCTTGAGGGGCAGCTGGGGAAGCTGACTTGTTCATGGTGCTGGAGAGTCACTGTGGAGCTGCTCTCTCAGCATGGAGTTGGGATCTTTGCTGAAATTGTAGGAACCTGTTTGAAACCATTCCTTACAAGGTTCTTTGTGCATTTTTGTAAATCTTTTGGTAGTGTACTTGGCAGTGTTTACTCATGTGAATTATTTCTCTGATATCCCTGATACAAGAAAAGCCAATCATTGTCTTGTACAGTAGATACCTCTGTGTCTCATGCTTGGGTCTCAGCTGTGGCTGCATATCAGTTCTGCATCTGGCTGTAAAACTCTGAGTGGGTTGCATTGTCTGGTACTGGAACAAGGCAGGTTCTCTCCTTGTGTGTGTAACTGTGTTCACAGGGGGTCAAGGATGAGGGAAGAGACGAGGATCTGACTCCATGTTTCAGAAGGCTGATTTATTATTTTATGATATATATTATATTAAAACTATACTAAAATAATAGAAGAAAGGATTTAATTCAGAAGGCTAGCTAAGAATAGAAAAAGAATGATAACAAAGGCTTGTGCCTGAGACAGTCCAGACAGCTGACTGTGATTGGCCATTAATTAGAAACAACCCCATGAGACCAATCACAGATGCACCTGTTGCATTCCACAGCAGCAGATAACCATTGTTTACATTTTGTTCTGAGGCCTCTCAGCTTCTCAGGAGGAAAAATCCTAAGGAAAGGATTTTTCAGAAAATATCATGGCTACACCTGTGTTCCCTCCTGACTGATGGTTGTTTAATTCCTGTCCTGCAGCAGAACAATCTGAGCAATCCCCCGACCCCCCCTGCCTCTCTCCCTCCCACGCCGCCGCCCGTGGCCTGCCAGAAGTTGGTCAATGGCTTCGCCACCACCGAGGAGCTCGCGGGCAAGGCCGGAGTGCTGGGGGGCCACGATGGTAAGGCTCGTGTGTGTTGGGGCTCTAAGGTCTGTCCTGCTTGTAGAAAATGGCAAAATAGATCATGGAATCACAAAACATGCTGAGTTGGAAGGGACCCATGAGGATTACTGAGTCCAGCTCCCAGCCCTGCACAGCACACACCCAGCAATCCCAGCCTGAGAGCATTGTCCAAAAGCTCTTGGAGCTCTGTCGGGTTTGGTGCTGTGACCACTGCCCTGGGGAGCCTGTTCAGTGCCCAGCCACCCTCTGGGTGAAGAACCTTTTTCTGATATCCAACCTAAACCTCCCCTGAGACAACTTCAGGCCATTCCCTTGGGTCCCTTCACTGGTGACCAGAGAGAAGATCCACACCTGTCCCTCTGGCCTCCATCCTGAGGGAGCTGGAGGCTGCTGGGAGGTGTCCCCTCAGACTCCTCCCGGTTACCTCCTAGGATGCTTCTCAGTTGCAATGCTCCTTTATAAAAACAAAATGCCCAGACTTCTCAAGGTTATAATCATTACAGGCCAGCAATATTTTTACACCAGTACAGTGTCAGGTGTCAGTGCCTTTGCCTTGTTCCCATTCAAAAACATGTTGAGTGCTAGACACACTCTTAAGAAATGAGAATGAAAACCTTAAGATTAGTTTTGTGGGTCCAGTACAAATGACTGGCATGAGCTCCTTGGTGGAGTGAGCTCAAAACAGCCTATCCAGAATGTGTGCAGTCAGTGTGTATTTCCTGATACTTACAATTTGGACAGTTAAAATTGCTTTCTGTTCTTTATACTGGGTCTTTGTAAAGCCTATTCAGTGATTAAAATCCTTTTTTTTCACACCTCTTTTCCTTTGTTGTTGCAAAATCGTTGATTTTTTGTAGTTTTGTGGGTTTTTTAAGTAAACAAACATCCTCTCATAGTGGCAGAAGACATACTCAAAAACCTTTCAGGCCCTGTTTGCTAAAAATTTGCAGGTTTTTTGTAAAAATGGAAGTTAATCCTGAATGGTCACAATTTTTTGAACTCCCAAATGTCTTGAGAGTGGTGTCACCATCAGGCCCCACCCGCACCCAGCAGGCAGCGTGTCTGTCACTGCAAGAGCTGTCCAGATGTCTCATTGTGCTCTGCCTCTCTGGTTTCAGTTACCAAAGCTCTGGGGCCAAAGCAGTTCCAGTTGCCTTTCAGACCACAAGATGATTTATTAGCCAGAGCAATGGCTCAGGGCCCCAAAACTGTGGATGTTCCTGCTTCACTTCCAACACCACCTCACAACAACCAGGAGGAGTTAAGGTAGGTTTTACTTGACATCTGCAAAAAGGTATTTGGAGCAGATTCTGTGATCTTTCATTGGATGAGACTGTGAAGGTGTGGAGAAACAAAATCCTTTTTGCACAGGCACAGAGGGGCAGAGAGTGGAATGGGATCATTTTAACTCTTAACATTCCATGTGTAGAGAGCAGCATAGTGAAGTAGGTGATTCCTGCCATTGCTAGACTCTAGATTCTGCTAAATTGTTAGGGATTCTTTACCTTGATATTTTAAAAGCAGAAGAAAACTATACAAATAGGTGCTTTTCCTGGAGCAGTGTGTGCTTTAGTGACAGGTGACTGCTGTAGCAGCAGCAAGACTGTGCAAGAGCCAGCCTGAAACTGCAGAGCTCCACTCAGTGTCCCAAGTGAGAAACACTGGCTGGAACATGAGTCTCCCTGCAGAGATCTTCCCTCTTGCCTCCCTTTCACTTGCCTGTCCAAAATATGGATGTCTGTGAAACACTGGAGCCTGTCTGTGGACAAAGGCCAGACAGTTTAAATATTAAAACAGTTCAAATATTAAATGCTCATTTTTTTACCCTGGTGGATAGAGCCATGGGGAACAGAGGGTTTGGCTCTGTTAGTGTCTTTGTTTTCTTTGTGGATCTTTCCCAAGAAATGGAGTATGTGTGCAATGGAATATGAGATACCCAGAGGTGATGGCCAACCACCTACTTGTGTTCCGTGACCAGGAACAACCAGCAAGTTCATTTTAGTTCCCTGTCATGATTTATAACTTTGGCTTACCAAAAGTTTAGTCCATTTTCAAACCAGCTTTTTTGGGTTTTGTTCCAGGGTTCAAGATCACTGTGAGGACAGGGACACTCCTGACAGCTTTGTTCCTTCTTCCTCTCCTGAGAGCGTGGTGGGAATGGAGATCAGTCGCTACCCAGACTTGTCGGTTGTAAAGGAGGAGAACCCAGAACCTGTTCCATCTCCCATCATTCCCATCCTGCCCAGCAGCACTGGGAAAGGTGAGGCTGCAGCAGAGTGAGCACTAACAGCTAGGATTGGTTTTCTGTCTGTTCCCATAAGTGTAGGATTAATCTGCTGTATTCTGGTTTATTTTCAGGTTCAGAAGCCAAAAGGAATTACATAAAATCAGAACCTGGTTCAGGAGCCTTACCTGGTTCTGGCTTCTTCTCCTCCCAGCTTGGACCATCCCAGAATGGTCCTAAATCTGGCCTTATCTCTGTAGCAATTACTTTACATCCCACAGCTGCTGAGGTAAAAAGAATAAGCATGTATAACAGGCACAGAGTACAACAGCAGTTAATTTGGGTTATGTATAGTGACTCTGAGGGGGTTACAGTGCAATAATGCTGCTGTTGCAATCTTCTAATAGTTTGTATCTCTGCTGTCTGAGCTGCTTGTCAGATGCAAACAAATTATTTTGGTTTTTATTCCTGTTTTTAGAACATCAGTAGCGTTGTAGCAGCATTCTCCAACCTGCTCCATGTCAGAATTCCCAACAGTTACGAGGTCAGTAATGCTCCAGATGTCCCATCCTCCATGGCAGCCACCAACACTCACAGAGGGAACCCATCCATGGAGTACAGGCCACACTTACTCCTGCAGGGTCCCCAGGCAGCATCCATGGGACCTGCCAGGATCATGGGGCCCTATGGGCTGAAGCAGCCCAACGTGCCATTCCCTGCCAACAGCAATGGTGAGTGGGCTTGAACCTGCCCAGTTCAGTACCAGGGTTTAACTGGGTCAGTACTGATGCATTTCAGCCTCGTAAATCCATGCTCTAGAATTCAATATTCCATATTCAGTTCTTGTTCCACATAAAACCTTTCTCTTATTACATGATCATGTGGATGCTCCTGGATTTAACCATGAGTAGTTCTCATCCATCTCTTATTTCCGTTGTCTCTTTACATCACTGGCAGTGAGGCATTTCTCCCATAATTCCTAACATCATTAGGGTTTGTTATGTCCAGTCTGGTTTTAAATACCTCATTCAGGAAGATTGTTCCCTTGCTGGAAAGCTTGGCATGGTTGTTCAAGCCTGTATTCCTGTGTTAGTTAATTTTGTGGTTTTTTTACACAAGAATGTGTTTTTTCCTGGTTTTCACAGTTGTTTTAGATCTGATTTATTCTGATTTATACAATTTATCTGTCAGGTGGAGGTTTAAAGCCCTCCCTCCTTCCATGCCCTATCCAGGAGGGTGCTAGTGCTCTAGTCCAGTGAAGAATATGTGATCTCTCATAAATTTGGTTTGATCTGATGCAGCCTCTGACAGGAAATCTGTTCCCCAGGTCTGGCTGGCTACAAGGACCACAGCCAGAGCATGGCAGAAGGCTCAGCCCTGAGGCCTCGCTGGTGCTCCCACTGCAAGGTTGTGGTTCTGGGCAGTGGTGTGAGGAAATCCTTCAAGGACCTGCCCTTCCTCAAACAGGTCAGTGCTGAGGTGCCAAGCAGGGCCCTGTGCTCAGCTGGGCTCCTTAAAGCAAGGGATGGCACCAAGTCCTGCTTGTCCTGCCAGCCAAGAGCACTTCAGCTTCCTGTGTTGTTCCCCTTCCTTGTGTGTCCTGATTCAGGGTGGGACATTCAGGCACATCTGCAGTACAGCTAAAAATGGCAGAGTTGTTGTTACTGGTACAAAATGAATCCCAGGACATTGCACAAAACAGGTCCCATCTATGGGACTTCTTAAAGTTCTGCTACCAACCTCCTTCCCTGACTTCTTCAGGGACCTCAATTCAAAAAAAAAAGCTCATTTGTGAGGCAGCCACGTTGCTGTGTCAGGAATTCCTGTAAGAGCAGGAATGCTTGCACTCCTTTTGGGCAGCAATCAGATTGCAGTTGCAATCTCCTGTCCTTACACTGGGAGCTGCCATTCCTTCAAAGAATGCCTTTGCTCCTCAGTGACCAGGAGGTGACTACACCACAAAGACACAGCCAGAACTTGCCGAGAGTAAAGTGTTCATGCAGACAGGAATGCACTGAATGCCAGTAAGGTTTTGCAGATGGATCAGGAGATAAAACAGTGTGATCTGGCTTTGATTAGGCTGAAATGAGACATTCTTTTGCCATCTAAAGATAAAAGAAAATGGATTTTGCTTTGCAAGAGTGCCTATGGAGCAGATGGGTGCATGGTGTAGAATGCTTTATTTTGATTGTTAAACTTCTGTGAAAGGCAGGAAATGCTGAAGAACAGGGGTGTAGGTGGTGGCAACGTTAGATCTGTCAAATAATCAAGTATTTATATCACAGCATCCCTCATTATTTCACAAATGTTCTACAAATAAAAGAGTTTCCAGCCAGATTGGAAGACTTATTTTATTACACTTACTATGTGAAGAATGGTATTAAAATGCACTTCTTACACTCTTCTGTGTTTGATTCGCAGGATTCCCAAGAAGGCTCAGATAAAATGAAGGACATTGTATTCTGTAGCAACAACTGCTTTGTTCTTTATTCAGCAGCTGTGCAAGCAAAAAACTCAGAGAACAAAGTAAGTATCAAACACTGGCAGACCCAAGTGAGCTGAAATTATTGCAGCTATTTGTTGGAGAACAGAGAGGGGCCGAGGGGGAAATTTGTACTTCATTTGAGAGGTTTATAAATTAATTGCTTTATATACAGACATGGAGATTCTGAACCAGCAGCATGAATTAAAAATCATATTTGCAGAAGTTTGTGTCTGACAGATGCATGGCAGAAAAGCCATCACCTTTGGCTCCCTTCCCAGGCTTTGAAGATGCAGTCTCAAAAATGGTAATTCGAGTTCTCTGGGCATTGTAAACAACCACAGACATGTTTTTAAGGGGTATATCCTGCATTTGATTTGGCTTGTACAGTTAAAAATAAAATTACAGCTGTGAAAATAATAATTGAGCAGCATTTTTTAAAAAGAGTTTAATTTGTTCAGTATAACTGGGAAAATAGAATCCTGTTCCCTGACTTTATTTGGGTGAAGCTGCCATTTTAAAGCACTGATTACCAAAACACCAGTAAGGAACCTGAGAGTAGACAGTGACCAGGAAAAGGAGTTTTTTATTACTGGAGAAGTACATCTGAAGAAGTTCATTCAACTGAAGGTGGAATCAGGCCAGGGGATTTTTTCAGGTGGTCACAAATATTCTGCTGTAGTTCTCTACCTGCAGACACTGCGAGGGGTGTCCAACACCTGAGAGAAACAGGACATCATTTCTTGCTGTCTCAAGGGTCATTCAGGGTCAGAAGAAGGGGAACTTAAATTTATCTAATTATTTAATCACTAAAAGTGAAATAGTCTTCACTGAAGACTGAATGATCTTGTTGAGTTTCTCAAAACTAAAATTTTTTGAGTACTTCTTTTAACTAACTTGTCTTCTGTTTCTAGATCAAATGTACCTTTTTTCCCCAAACTATTGGACAGAACAGACTGTGCTGTGTCCTTCAAGCTTTACCTAATTAATGTGTTTTCTCATAGTCCTGTATAGACTGGATAGTTTGAAGCCTTCCTTCAACTGTATCCTACTTACTTTCTCAGGAGGAACTGAATTTTCAAAAT
Source organism: Emberiza elegans (assembly GCA_024865655.1). Classification (NCBI taxonomy): domain Eukaryota; kingdom Metazoa; phylum Chordata; class Aves; order Passeriformes; family Fringillidae; genus Emberiza; species Emberiza elegans. The sequence goes on along the minus strand of JALJVW010000206.1, from coordinate 10,260,557 downwards.
ACAACCTGGAGAAGATAACTCTGTGTACATCCATATCCTTTTAGTGTCCCATGTAGCTCATTTTCAGTTGTTGTATAAACAGGGTAACATTCCTCTACAAGTGCATCAGCATGTACCTAATTAAGTTAATTAAATGTCATGTTCAGCCTCTTGATCCTTTAATTTACTCTTTCAAGATTAATCATACAAACCACGTTAAGCACTTCATAATATAAACTTCCTTTGCTGTTCTTGTTTTCTCCCTTAGGTTTTTGTGGGTTTTTTTCCACAAATCTCTGCAGGTATAATTCTTGTTTACTGTGACTGAATAGTTTAAGTCCTCAAGTTGTATCTAATCCAAAGCCCTGCAGAAATTCCTCCTCACTTGTTTCCAGAAAAAAATGATGTGGCATTAGTTCTACATTTTCCATTTCTACCATATATCAGATTCTTACGCTTCAAATTAGTTTGTGACCCATATTTTAAGGTTACTTTGTGTTGTAACAACACTTTCTAAGAATCCCTAAGAGCTAAAGCTGGCAGTCAACTCACCAAGGGCAACTGAGGAGTTTTGCATTCAGAACCTGGACAAAGGATTATTTGTGCTTTCTCTCGTGTATCAAAGGGGCCCCATGTTCTAGGTAGGCTGGGAGAGTTTCCTGCTCCAAATCCTGGTCCAAGCTGTGGTAACATGGGTCAGGATAATTTCCATCTTCCTCTGTTGCTGCATCTTGATTTTAGGCGTTTGGAGAAGTCTCTCCCATACTGATTAGCCTATGCTTTCAGGTTATATTTAACGATTAACAGGTTTGGGATCTTTCTCTTAAGGAGTTTTCTGTTGATTACCAGGAATCGGTCCCAACCCTGCCACAGTCGCCGATGAAGGAGAGGCCGCCCAAAGCATTCCATCAGTACAGCAACAACATCTCTACTTTGGATGTCCATTGTCTGCCTCAGCTGCAGGAGAAGGTTTCCCCACCCTCATCACCCCCCATCATGTTCCCCCCTGCCTTTGAAGCAGCCAAGGTGGAGGCGAAACCGGATGAGCTGAAGGTAACGGTGAAACTCAAACCCAGGTTAAAAGCAATACACAGCAGTCTGGAGGACTGCCGGCCTCCCAGTAAGAAATGGAAAGGGATGAAATGGAAAAAGTGGAGCATTCAGATTGTGATTCCTAAAGGATCATTCAAACCTCCTTGTGAAGAAGAAATAGATGAATTTCTTAAAAAACTGGGCACAACCCTTAAACCCGACCCCGTGCCTAAAGACTACAGGAAATGTTGCTTCTGTCACGAGGAGGGTGATGGATTAACTGATGGACCAGCAAGGCTTCTCAACCTGGATTTAGACCTTTGGGTCCATTTGAACTGTGCTCTTTGGTCTACAGAAGTCTACGAGACACAAGCTGGTGCCTTAATAAATGTGGAACTAGCACTGCGGAGAGGCCTGCAGATGAAATGCATGTTCTGTCACAAAATGGGTGCCACCAGCGGTTGCCACAGGTTAAGGTGCACCAACATTTATCACTTTACCTGTGCCATTAAAGCACAATGCATGTTTTTTAAAGACAAGACCATGCTTTGCCCCATGCACAAACCAAAGGGAACTCACGAGCAGGAGCTGAGTTACTTCGCGGTGTTCCGGAGGGTGTACGTGCAGCGCGACGAGGTGCGGCAGATCGCCAGCATCGTCCAGCGCGGCGAGCGCGACCACACCTTCCGTGTGGGCAGCCTCATCTTCCACGCCGTGGGCCAGCTGCTGCCACAGCAGATGCAGGCCTTCCACTCCTCCAAAGCCCTGTTCCCCGTGGGCTACGAGGCCAGCCGGCTGTACTGGAGCATGAGGTACGCCAACAGGCGCTGCCGCTACCTCTGCTCCATCGAGGAGAAGGACGGGCTCCCGCTCTTCGTCATCAAGGTGGTGGAGCAGGGCCACGAGGATCTGGTTCTGACTGACACAACACCTAAAGGTAAATTTTGTCAGCTAAGATGATGAATTTGTGCTTCTGGTGTTCATTGTGGTACTGCTGGTTCCTGGGGTGCAGTACCTGTTTGAAGCAGCTGTTGCAGGCATTGTTCTAACAGTGTTTATAGTGAGCTTCCAGGGCCCATTTTTAAGACCCTGCTGTGAAGACTCTGATCACCTCTGAAGAAATTGTATAAGCTGCAGACCAAAGAATTGTTCCAGGTCCACAGAGGAGACCATGACTGAGTGTTGAAAATGAACTAAAGCAGTAGGAAAGTCAGTGCAGGTTTCATCTCATGAAAAGTGACTTTGTTTAAATACAGAGCCACTGCTGAGTTATCTTCATATAAATCAGCTGGGCTCAAGTTAGGGAGCTCTAAAAACAGCTGAGTGACCACATTGTTATCAGGGTGGGTAATGTCTCTGTCAGGCTGAAGTATGTCAGGCCATCCATAAACATTTAGGTAGGTCTTGGAAATGGCTCATGGATGTGCTGGAGGCCTGTAAGGTTCTATGTCTCAAGGCCTTGGTGCTGTGGGTGCTGATACCCTCACAGAATGAGCACTGACTACAATCAGTCAGTGAAAATAGAATATATTGTGTATTTTCAGAAAATTGTACTTTTGCAGCATTTCTCAAGAGAAACCTGTCCATGTTCTTGTCAGAGGACTGAAAGTTTCTATACTGAGAACACTGAAAGCTTCATTTCTGAGAACAGAGGGTGCAGAATCAATGGTGTGTTTCTTTGGGATTTGTTAAATCCCAAAAATTAGCAACTCAACAGTCATTCTTCACTTCACTTTTTAGATCCTGACCTGTTTGTATAGGCAGTCAAAGACAAAAGCTTTCTCAGTGCTGGGCTCTGGTTCCCATATCCTCAGGCATTTGTTTTAAAACCAAGTGCATTCGTTTTTATTTTTTTGATCACTGTAATTCTCTCCCAATGGTTGTGTAGGTGTGTGGGATAAAATCCTGGAGCCCGTTGCTTCTGTTAGAAAAGAATCTGAAATGCTCCAGCTGTTCCCCGGCTACCTGAAGGGTGAAGACCTCTTTGGTTTGACAGTCTCTGCAGTGGCCAGGATTGCAGAATCGGTGAGTTCACAGCCCAGTTCTTGCTGGATCATCCCACTTGCTGGATAGACACATGAGAAGGGGACCAGAAAAGCGAACATTTTGTTGCACACGTAATTAAACGCATAATTATTTGTATTTTCTTTCTCTCTCTGTTTTTTTTGCAGCTGCCAGGGGTTGAGGCCTGTGAGAACTACACTTTCCGCTATGGCCGAAACCCCTTAATGGAGCTTCCTCTTGCCATCAACCCCACGGGCTGTGCCCGTGCCGAGCCTAAAATGAGTACCCATGTCAAGAGGTTTGTGTTAAGGTATTTTGTTTTAATTTCACATAGTACAGCCCAGGGTTTATAGGCTGCTTTAGGGTTATTTGTGCTTTCGTCTGCTGCTTACAAACCCTGTCGTCCTTGGCTGTGAATGTGCATGCCCCAGTCAGAGGAACTGCTTTGTGTCTCCGCTAGCTGGCTTTAAGTGTCTGTATGTCTGAGAGGATTTTTATTGGGTTTCCTGGCTGTTTTCAGAGAAATCTTCAGTTTTTCTTGTATTCTTTCCTGTTACATGCCCAATCCCTACAGGCCTCACACCTTGAATAGCACCAGCACATCGAAGTCCTTTCAGAGCACAGTCACGGGGGAGCTGAACGCGCCTTACAGCAAACAGTTCGTCCATTCCAAGTCCTCCCAGTACCGCAAGATGAAAACCGAGTGGAAATCCAACGTGTACCTGGCTCGCTCTCGCATTCAGGTCAGTTCCCAGTTCAGGAAATGGCAATTAAAAAAATTGCATATGCTTTTATAAATATCTGTTTTACAACTAAATCTTGTAAATGTCATATCTTATATATAAATATTTATCCAAGTCCTGGTGAAAATTTGAAACTAAACTTTTGCAAAATTCCTTCCAGTCTCATTCCAAAATTGGCAATTTTTATGTGGCATATCAATTGCACACATTTACCTTAAGTAAGATTTGTTTCTAATTACTGTAAATATCTTTAAAATTCCTTTATTATTGTTATCTAGAAAAAGGATTTTTTTAAAGTTCTGGGGTGGTTTGTTTGTTTTTTTTAGCCTATTCCTCAAAACCGTAGTAAAACTTAATAAAAATAAAAGTACACAGTGGAAGCATGAGATGCTCAGGCCAAGCTGATGAAGTGGCACAAGACCAGCAGGAAGAGCTCAGTACTTGTTTGCCTTCATAGGAGTATAGAATCCATTACTTTTTGTGATGCTGATTGTTTGCCCCACAGTCTGTTCTGGAAGAGCTTTGTCACTAATCCTGCCATGCGTGGGCACAGCTGTTTATTTCAGGCTGGACTTCACCATGCCTGGGTTCCTTGCAGGTATCTCTGGTCTAGCAGAACCCACTTTTATTTCTCAGTCAATTTATAGCCTTCACACAGTCAGTGTCAGAGGGGTAAGAGCAGCTTTCTCACCAAGACAGCAGCTGAGTTTTCTGGGATCTGTGTGAGGCTGATTGGGCTGTTACTGCATCAGTTATTTATCAGTGCTGCTTCTCTCTCTCCCCTTTCACTGCTGGTTTGGGGCACGGTGAGGAGCACAGTGTGAGTGTAAAGTTATTAACTCTCAGTGTACTTTCTGTAGGGCCTGGGCTTATATGCTGCTCGAGACATTGAAAAGCACACAATGGTCATTGAGTATATCGGGACAATTATCCGGAATGAGGTGGCAAACAGGAAGGAGAAGCTCTATGAGTCTCAGGTAAGGCTGTTTGTTCATTCCCTCTTTCCCCTTCCCCATTCAGACATTCATAGGACAAAACAAATGCTGTTCTGCCTGATTAGTTCAGGTCCCCTGATTTGTTTTCTGCTGTGGCATAAGTGCAAATAGGCTTAAAATAAAACCAGAGGAGTCTGCAGTGGTTATTATCAGAGTATTTCAATGTTTAATAAATCTCACAGCACCCTGGCCAGGTAGGGAGGACACATCCTCTGTTCCAGAGGACACAGTTCTGCCAGACATGTCAAGATCTCAGTTTTTAATGAAAATTTCTTTAATTTAAAGCCACTTCCTTTGTGTAACTTTGTAACAGTTAGTGCCTGCCTGGAAGGCAGTCATAAACCCTGGATGAAAGGCAGTAGGAAGCTCTTGGGAAAAAATTAATTGTCCAGAGGTTTGTGTTTATGACCCATCCTCCCTCACAAACCCATGGGGACACAGGCAGTATGTGACAGTGCTTTCCCTCATGAGCCAGTGGGCAGTGCCTGATCTGGAATGTGGAATGGAGCTGGCCCGTGGTGTTGGTTCATCACTGGCAATGCAGTAAAACCTTACCAGAGTCCTTGTGCCACTTGTGTCTTCCAGAACCGTGGCGTGTACATGTTCCGCATTGACAACGACCACGTCATCGACGCCACCCTGACGGGAGGCCCTGCAAGGTGGGTGGCCCTGGAGGGACCCCTCACCTCCTCCTGGGGCATCCCCCATGTTGGCCGGGGCTGCTGGAGGCTCTGAGTTTGTGGGGTTTATTCTCTGAGCTGGTACATGCAGTCTTCAGACTGTCCCACTGTCTCTTCCATCAGCTTTGTTCATCTTTCAGTTACGTTTCATGGCAGCTGTGAAGAAAGGGATTTTTTTTTGATCTTTGATTTTTTTTGACATTTTCTAGGTAAAGAAACAAGTACAGAGTAATTTAATTGTATGTGGAAAGGCGGTGAGGCCGTGGAGCTAAGGCCATCCTGAGGTTTGGTTCAGATTTGCCTCAAGGGATGGGTTTTCCCAAGAGGTTTCATCTGTCCCACTCTTCTTTCGTAGGTACATCAACCATTCGTGTGCACCCAACTGCGTGGCTGAGGCGGTCACTTTTGAGAGAGGACACAAAATTATCATCAGCTCCAGCAGAAGAATCCAGAAGGGGGAGGAGGTAGGACAGGTTCTGGCTTTACATCCCTCTTACCACGTGCATCCATTCTGTGATTCCTGGCCAGTGGCACAGCTTGTTTGCTCTGGGGGGAGGTGACATTTCCCTTCCCCTTTCCTGTAAAACTCTGCCTGTCCCTTACAGTGCAGCCTCTGCTGGGTTTTGCTGTTTAAGCTGCTGTGGCAAATCCCAGCTCTTCCATAACCACTCTTGTGCCTTTCCTTCCAGCTTTGCTATGACTATAAGTTTGATTTTGAAGATGACCAGCACAAGATTCCATGTCACTGTGGAGCTGTAAACTGCCGAAAGTGGATGAACTAGAATGCATTCCTTGCTGTCTTTGAGGGTTGCTTGTCCCTAGGAAGAAGTGATTCACATTTTGATTTTGTCGACAGAAAATTGTTGCCTTTTTGAAGGGAAAAAAAATCACTTCTGGAAATACACATTTCTACACAAGTATTTAAAAAGAAAAAAAAAAAAAGAAAAAAAAAAGGAAAAATAACCCACCAACCAACAAGCACCAGAAGCAAGCCGGCAAAATCTGAAGCTGACTTTCCAGACACGTGGAGGTGAAACTGAGTTAACAGAATGGTCCAGCACTTTTGTTTTTGAGCTCACTAAGGAGAAACTGTTTAACTTGGGCAAAGAACCGCTGGCTGACCTGCAGGAGGGCAGGTGGCCACTATGAATGTAAGACTGAAATCACCAGCGAAAGGGAGAAGTCCAAAGTGCTGGCCACAGCCTTATTTGATAAAGGGGCAGGCCCTCTAATTAAAGAAAAAAATTTTAAATAAAAGTAGACACCACTGAACAAGGAATGTACTGAAACGACTTCCTTAGGGATAGAGCTAAGGGAAAAAATAACTTGCACTAAAATACATTTAAATACTTGATTCCATGAGTCAGTTTATTGTAGTTTTTGATTTCTGTAAAATAAGAGAACCTTTTTGTATTTATTATTGAATAAGTGAATGAAGCTATTTTTAAAAAGAAAGTTAGAAGAAAGCCAAGCTGCTGCTGTTACCTGCAGAACTAACAAAACTCTGTTACTTTGTATAAAAGTGTAAATATTTTGAGAAAAAAAATACAGTATAAAAATAGTTATTGACCAAATGCTACCAGACTCTGCAGCAGTTCGGGTGCTTATTCTCAAACGTTGATAGGGATGTTACAATATGATCTCATGTACTCACGGACATGCGATTCCCAGTTCGGAATAACCAAAATCTCAATTTAAAGAGAGGGGGTTTTGTATGTTTAAAGCAGTCTCAACTGTGGTCTTACGAGAATTTTTTTAAGTAAACCTTAAGCCTGGTAAAGGCAGTGTATATTACAACTCTGACTTTTGTAGATGTTTGGGTAATTTAGATTAATTTTATTTGTATTATATTGTTGCATCCCTATTTCTTAAGTCAGGTTTTTTTGTGCTTACAATTTGTGATAACTGTGAATAACTGCTAAAACTACCCAGAATAGAGGCTGGACATGGTTTTTTTCCTTCAGCAAAAGTAGTCAAGGATTAGGTGACTGTTCAGCCTACAGATTAAATCATGTAAACAGCATAGAATGAGTTGGAGCTTCAGTCTCATGCGATAGCCTTCTTAAAAGGAAAACAAGGAAAAAAAATTAGGTGTAATGTGCTTGCAGCTGCAGGACTCTGGCAATAGGATTTTGGAAAATGTAATTTAAAGATGTGTTTGTATGGATTGTTTTTGTTTACATTTCTTTAAAAAATAAACACTGTTTTGTGTTTGCTTGTAGAAATTTAATCAGCATTTTGAACCAGGTTAGCTTTTTATTTTGTACTTAAAATTCTGGTACTGACACTTCACAGGCTAAATATAAAAAAAAAATGAAGTTTTTTTTTTTGTGTGCACAATTAAAGTGGACTGTAAACTGTTGGTATATTCAGTAATACAGTTCTGAACTTGTAATGTATATGGCATGATGTATTTTTATCTTACAGAATAAATCAATTGTATATATTTTTCTCTTGATAAATAGCTGTATTAAATTGTTTCTTGAATATTTTTCTTCTCTTGTACAATATTCCAACATCCTACCAGTATTTGTCCTACAGTTTTTTCTGTTCTGTATAATAGTATCTAATGTTGGCAAAAAAAATACAAAAACAACACAAAAAAAAGAATTTTTTGAAGTATACAGAGTGTTATGGGTTTTGGAATTTGTGGAAACAGATTTAGAAGATCAGCATTTACGAATAAAAATATTTTACATCTATAAAGTGCATCCTCCTGTTGTCATTTGAGGTGTCTGGTTTCTGCTTCTTCCCAGGATCTGTGTTTTCTTCCACCACTGAGAGGTATTTTGCCTTCTCCCTTTTCCAGTGCATCCTAAATTTCACAGTGGCTACCACAGGCTCATCTCAGCCCAGGAGTTGGAACCCTGAACACCCTTCAGAGTCCCCTCCATCCTGCACGAGGGGAAGTGAGCAAAGGCCAGAGTGGAGCTAAACCTTCATGCTGGCACTGTGACGGTGCTGGACACCAGTGACAGTCCCAGCAAACTCTCAGCACGGGTCCAGACTAAAAAAAGGCTCCAGACTTACCATGGAGCAGTGGGCAGCAGCCAGGCCAGAGGTGTTCCCTGGTGTTATTGATATGGTGCACTTTGGCTGCTGCAGGATCTGTCTGTCCACGGCCACCCCCACTCCAAGAGCCAGGAGAAGGAAGTCTTTGACACAGGGACTTAAAATTCAGCCCCAGAGTTTCCTTCTTTACAAATAATAAATTCTCAGTATGACAGCAGCAAGCTGGGGACTGTGACAGTGCCTGCCCTGGGAAGAGGCTTTTCCTTCTGTGCTCCCTATTCACCAAAACCTCCTAGGTCAGCTGGGAGCGGTCACTCACATACAGGGCAGAACTCTGAGTTCCTGCTTGCCCCCAGCAGCCCAGCCGGGAACAGAACCCTGGCCCAGGGCTGGGTTTTCCCAGCAGAAATCTCTCACCCTCACTCAGGTGATGGCCTGGCTCTGTGGCTGCACCATGTCTGGCTGTGCCCAGGAATGCCCTGCAGGAACAACTGACACCATCCCAAACGCCATCACCTGCACCTGCTCCAGGAAACCGGCGCCACTCCCAGTGACAGCAGCCTCCAACTCCCCCCACTGGGAGCAAAAGGGCCACAATTCTCTGTGACAACCAACTCAGACTGTAAATAAAGCAAGCTGCTGCTCTCCCTGTTTGAGGATTTGTTTGGGTTTCCTGATTTTTTTACTTTTTTTTAAAAAGACAACATAGACACGACAGAAGACAAGGCCAAGCAAGGCTTCTGCACAATGTGGCTGCCACCAATGACACAGGGAATTGTCCCCCTGCACACAGCTGGGAGGAGCTGTGCCAGCAGTCAGGGTGAACCAGACAGGCATAAAGGAAGCTGCAGCCCATCCTTTCACCCCAGCAGATGAATTTCACACACAGCAACCACCCAGGCTGCCACTGCTGCTGGTGAAAGGGCTCACCTGAGGTGACATCATGATCCAGCCCCACCCTGCCAGCCCTGCCTGACTGCAGGAGTCACCTGGGAACTGATGGAAGGCTCCAGGTGCCCCTGAGCAAGGCACAGCACAGGCTCAGCTGACCAAGGGGGCTGGGGTTGGTTTTAGAGGCTTTCCTTGGTAGGAAGGAGCATGGCTGGTGTCTTCCTTAATTACTCCCACTGTAATGCTTTATCTTGAGTAACTTCAGCCAATTGGTTCTGATTTTTAAACCCTGGTACTTGGTGCTCCAGGTGTGCCAGGGGCTCACTCCCTCCAGGACTAGTGGAGGAGGCAAAGCAGCTGCCCTGTGGCCAGGCCACTCTTACCTGCTCCTTTGCATCCTCTGCTTTTCTCCTCCCAGCTGCTGGCCCTGGCAGGGGGCTGAAGGACCAAACAGAGCCTGGCACAAGCAAATCTCCTCTCTGCAGAAAGATGTGGGGCTGTAATTACTCCAGCATTATCGTTATTTTCTTCACACTGCCCAAAAGGTCAGTAAGTGGATGCTGCAGTATTTGTGCAGTTGGAGAATGTTTCTGCTGCCCAAGTTGAAGGGCAAGGCTGTCCTGGAACTTCCAAAATCCAAACTGCATGTTCCCAGGGAAGGCTGTGGCTGTGGAGTGGGAAATGAGGCCAACAATGGTGCTAAGAAAAAAATGCACTGGGTAAGAGCAGCTTTTCTCTTCTGCAGGAGCTCCCACACAGTGAAGAAGCTGAGACAGGAAGCCAAAGAAATAGTAAAATAAATGAAAAGAGAGAAGTGGAGGGAAAAAACCAGAAATTATCTGTCGAGAAAGAGAGTGAAAACAAGACCCAAATTGTCTGAAATTAATTTTCATCAGTGTCTAAGTTGGTGCTTTCTGGTCTTACAGCTACAAAGAGTAAGGCCATACAAATTAATAAAAAAATGATACTTTATTTTAAGTGCCGCTATTGTCATGAGTCATCAAAATAGACTTTGCAATAGTTACTTTGTTTTAAATATGAGGTGACAAATGACAGCAAAGAACTTAAACTACATGAAATGTCCTAAAATTAAAACAACTAAATTTAAATATTTCAAATGACAATTATCAGAAGATTAAAAGGAATAAAAATATTTTCCAGAAAAGTAAAATAATTTTGGCCAGTAATCTCATACTAGAAATGTAAATTATTGAGATACTGCACATGAAATAGTCAAGGAGGACTCCTTTCTGTCATTGTCATTTAGAAGATCCACAAAGCTGAAATCTCACCATTTAAATTACATTGCTCTAATGATTTCTCTTACTTAAAACCAGTCCAATAATCCAGGACCATCCAAGGAACCGATGATAAATTTCACTCCTCGGTGCAGTGGGGCTGCCGCTCTCAGTGTGTGACCAGGGAGCAGTGACCTGGCCCTTCCCACGCTCAGCTCCTCGGGGCAGGGCATTTCCAGCAGCTCTTCCATGGCTGTGCCAGGTGTAGCAGCCAAGGGCTCCACACAAACCCCTCCAGAATGACTCGTGATCGTGGCTGAAGGGGAACCAGGCTCAGCTGAACTCTCCTCAGCCACCTCCTGGCTCTGTCAGCTCTCAAAGTGCCACTGCTGAGGAAGGGACCCATCGCAGATGGCCACGGTCACGTAGCCCTTGTGGCTCAGGGGATCCACCACCTTCAGGCACTGCCCCACCGAGACCTGGTACAGCCGGTTGTTTTTCTAGAGCAGACAAAGACAGATTGGATTTATTTACTGAAACTTCTGTTCTCCATTGTCAAACTGGAGCTGGAAGTGATGCCCAAGGGGAGGGGGTGCTCCTCCTGACAGATGAGCCTTTCAGCAGCCTCCCTGCCACAGCAGACCCACAGCAGTAGTGGAGTACAGCACACCCCATAACCACATCCAGACTTGGAAACAAAGGCTCTCACGTCCTCACAGGCCCCCAACTGGGATTTTGTTTATACCACAGTCTTTTAATGAGGTGGAAGGATGATCAAACCCATTCCCCAGCACTCAGCAAAGACAGAGCCCACAAGGCTGTAGTGGGCACAGACAGGTCACAGAATCCCAGAATGGTTTGGGTTAGGAGGGACCTTAAAGATTGTTTAGGTCAAACCCTCCTGCTGTGGGCAGTGACACCTTCCACTAAACCAGGCTGCTCCAAGCCCATACAACTCTGCCATGAACATTTCTAGGGATGGGGCATCCACAGTTTCTCTGGGCAACCTGCTCCAGCATCACGCCACCCTCAGCAAAGAATTTCTTCCTAATATGTAACCTAGACTTGCCCTCTGTCAGTTTAAAGCCATTCCCCCTTGTCTTATCACTCCATTCTCTAGCAAAAAGTCCCTCCCAGCTCTCCTGTAGCCTCCTTAGGCCCTGCAAGATGCTTTAAGGTCTCCCTGGAGCCCTCTCTTCTCCAGGCTGAACAGAGGTCCCTGTTTTGTATCTGACCATGCACTAGCAGTGCCCCTGCCCTCAGCACCCACACACTGGGGAGCTGCCACACGTCGTGCCAGGCCTCGTGCATGGGGGTGCCCACAGCCAGGGCAAGGCCAAACCCCAGCCAAGAGTGACAAGGAAACAGATCCTATTCTTTTATTACCTTTAGAGGACTGTGCTTCCTCTACTAACACCCTGTAGCAGCTGTCTGGAAAGGGCTCAGCCCCAGCAGCTCCCATGGGCAGCCACCTCCTGCTCTCCTGCACAGAGGGAACAGATCCACGAGAACAGCCCTGCCAGGCTCTGCCACTGCCTGTGGCCACAACCAAATGTCCAGTGAAGCAGGAGGACATGGTAAGAAAACAAAACACTCCTCCAAAATATCCCCCCAAGCCAAGCCTTGTACCACAACTGGCAGTGCAGTCAGTATTTCCCTGTATCAATGGCTCACTGGAGTTCCCCTTGTTCCAAAAGGTTTGATATCTAAAGGGCCCCAGCCAGCTCCCATATTCCTCATGGGAAAGGTGCCCCACACCTTCCATTTGCCTTTTCATGCCCCTCTGAGCCTTCTTCAGTCCTAATTCAGCCTTTCTGAGAGCAGGGGACCAGCACAAGCAGTACAAACTGCCATGGTGCACTGACATTTCCCTGCTTCAGTTTCTATCCCCTTCCTAATCAATCCTAGTGTTTGAGCCACTTTCCTTGGGGATCACTGCTGAGCACCAATGTGCTGCTGTTCAGATCCACCTCCCACAGCCACAGCGGCCATGGCCAGCTCAAAGCCCACGTGTCACACGTGAAGTGCAGGTTCTCCAGCCCTGCCACAGGCATCACCAACAGCCACATGCAGCACCCAATGCCAGTGGCCATTCCCCCACTCCTGTGCATCCCTGCTGCTAACACCAGCTGCAGAACCTTCAATAATCTCTGCTCAGCACAATTGTTCAGCTCACTGTCCCTGGGGGCTGTGGCAGTGCTGGTGCCAGTGTCAGACACACACAACCCTGGCTCACACAGTATCTGCCTTTGTATCTCCACACCACCCTGGGCTGCAACAGGGCTTGTGGGACTCCCCTTGGGAACCAGAGCTGCCAACCACCAGCATGGCAGGAACCTGAGACAGGCTGTGCAGAGCTGTGCTGGAAGCACCACTGGCTGTGCTGGCAGGGCTCTCCTCTCGGGGTCTCTAGCTTGTCAGAGTGACCCCAAGAAATGTTAGAAAGTCTCTTTTCCCAGCCCAGGGGTTGGAGAAGGAGTCAGGGATCTTCAGTTCTCTGTCTCAAGGTTGTTTATTGCTTCTTATCTATAAAATTCTTTCTCCTGTCCAGCCGAGGTCTGCTCAGCAGGACAGTTCCAGGCACTCTGCCTGCCCCGGGGCAGTGTTATGTCTTTATACTAAAAACTACGTGTACAATGTTTACAATCACTTTCCAATACCTATCACCTATGTTAGACAGTGAGCTTCTACTCTAAACCAATCTGTAAGTGCCAACATCACAGCAGAAGATGGAGGCCAAGAAGAAGGAGAAAGGCAGAACACACCCAGATCCCTCCATCTTGCCTCCTGTACCTCCACTCTAAAAAACCCCAAAATCTATTTTTTCACCACGTGATAAATTCACCATCATTCTACTTAATTTGTTGTGACTTGCAGATCTTCATCTACGGTTGGTAATTTGCTCCATGGCTCATAATCCAAACCACAGGCATTTTAGGCTCTGTGCCAGGGTCTCTGAGACCCCTGGCAGGGGTCTTGGCTGCTCAGGACAGCCAGAGGGATGTGCTGGGTCCTGACACTCTCCCTCCCTTTGTTCAAACATGTTGGTGCTACGGACTCCCAGCTAGGCTGAGGGCATGTGAGGGGCAGCCTCTGAGTGAATAGCCAGGAGACAAATCCCATGTGTGAGCAGCACTGGCTCAGTTTTGTGGATTGGCTTTAACAATTAAACTAATGAGATCAATTGAAGGGCAGAAGCAACTGCTCTGCCCTGTGCTTCTTCAAGCACTAAGCAGAAATCACCACGTGGACTCCTCCTGTCTCCCAGGCCTGCAAACACAACACAACAAAGTTCTGGGGTGGATTTTGTTCTCTCTGGCATATTCCAGATGACCCACAGTGCTGTGGGTGGCTGTGACTGGCAGAAGAAAGGCTCAGTGGAGCTGCAGAAACCTTTCTTTGTTGCAAAGGGCCTGCACATCCCAGAGCACAGCAGAAGTCTTACTAAGACTGAAATGCAGCCTTCAAAGCCTCTGCAACTTCTGTACAGGCTGCCTGAACCATGGGCTGGGCCTGGTACAGTGCAACTGCCCTGGTACATCTGAGGTTTGGTCACAATTAAGCTCAACCCTGATGTCCTGTTAGTGCTATTGCATCACTGTCATATTTTATGAAAAATATTTTTGCCAGGATTTTTCCCCTGAGAAGCTGAGAAGCCTCAGAAAAGAAATGTAAACAGTAATTATCTGATTGCTTGGAGTGTGGTTTGGAGGTTGCTTACCAACAGGTGCATCTTTGATTAGTTCCATGTGAATTGATTTTACTTAATGACCAATCCGAGTCCAGCTGTGTCAGACTCTCTGGTCAGTCACAAGATTTTATTATTCATTCTTTGCTAGCCTTCTGATGTATTCTTTTCTCTTTCTTTAGTATTGTTTTAGTATAAAATTTTAATATAATATCATAAAATAATAAATCAGCCTTTTGAGAATTTGGAGTCAATTCTCATCTCTCACCTCATCCTGGGACCCACAACAACACCACAACAATTAAGAACCACACTGCTGTCCCTCACTGAGACACTGATTACAAGTAATGTGCCTATGGCAGCCTCTGCACTCACCCCAAACGTCCATTGCTGGGAGCCGCCGGAGCCGTGGCACTTCATCAGCCGAGGGGGATCGGACGAGCGCGTTTCAGAAACATCCAAGCACAGCAGATTATTCAAAATCAGCTCATGATCCTCATTGTAAATCCAGACCTGAAACAGAAGATAGAAGGACATTTATTGCAATGTTTCAGGGAAGTTTCATTGAGTCTTTTGTTCACCTACAGAGGAGCTGCTTCAACACCTGGATGTCAGAGATGGGCCTTGCAGTGAGTGGTGAGAACTGAATGCAGCCCCTTCCCTGGGCCCACCTGCATGAAGCAGGAATGCACTGGTTCATATCTGCAGCTTCAACTGCAATTGGGCTCCTGAATTTACATGACAGAAGAGTTTCTCTGGGATCACACTGAAAAAACCAACTGTCAGTTCCAACAAGCAGCAAGGACACACTGAAGCTGCCTCTTGTCTGTCCTCTCCCACATGCTGCTTGAGCAGAGCAGGTATTTTTGTTCTTGACACAGAAATGTGTCAGGCACCTTCAGTTGCTGCCATTCATGCCCAAACCCTGCTGGCTGTCAGCCAGGCACATCTGGCACAGCTGGACTTTCAGGGAAGCAGGAACAGCAGCCTGCTCCAACTGCAGGAGCTGCTGGTTCTCCCTCCCTTGGCCAAGATCACATCTGTGGAAGACCTGGAGTTCTCATAACCAACAGGAGAGTCTGAATCCCAAGCCAGAAAGCAAAGCAATTAAGGAACTTGGGGGTGTGCACCTCAAAATATCCTGGGTTACAGAGGGGTAGAGAAAAGAGAAGTAAATGGAAAGTGTAGCCCTGCAGTGCAGGGAAGATCCCTGGGAGCATCTGGCTCAGTACCCAATGCCAGCTATTCCCAATGCACAGTGCAGCCCTGGCACTCACAGGGCAGCTGGACAGCACTTCCCAGCCTCTGTGAGCAAGGCAAACTCCTTCCCCTGTCACGGGAGCCTGTGAACAAGAGGAGCAGAGCCCCTCATACCTGTCCCTGAAGTACCTACAGACACACAAAGTTCCTGTGGTGTGCTCCTGTTCCAGCCCTGTTCCCACTTCTCAGCTCAGTGCTGCACTTGCCATCCTCACTGTGTAATTTATTTTTTTTTCCATTAAGTCTGCATGAGTTTCACAGTCAGAATATGGCATATCAAACTCCAGACAGAAAAGTCAGGCACATAAGTTTTGCTTTTGACTTTTTTTTGGCCTATGAAACTAAAAGCAGCCTTCTGGGGGGTGCTGGGATTTGGGACACAGCCTCAGTTGGACAGCATGACTGGAAAGCACACAGTTCATTATCACAGTGACTATTATAACACAAGGAAGGCCTCCTTGGAAGAAGTGAAGGGATCACATTAAAATTTGCCCCAACCTCAGGCATTTTGTGCCTTCTAAAATAGTCTTTTCTGTTTAAAGGCTGCCATGAAAAAGAAAGCATGGCAAGATTAAAGAGGGAGGAGAGAATGGAGAAATGGCAGGACTTGCCAGAGAGAATTACTATTGAAAGAACAATGATGGAGCCAAGTCCAAACAAGAGAAGAACTGGTAAGAATGGGGAGAGAAGACTGCAGTGACACAGGGAACAGATCTTCAATCAAAAGCTGAGTGATGGCAAAGAACACAAGGCAGTGGTTAAATCCAGTGCGATACTTCTCCAGAAAGGCTTACACAAGACAGCCAAAATTAATTTCAAACTAATTATGTGTTTAGTGTAGAAAACAAAGGAAAGAGGAAAAATAGGCCCAAATTTGGTTCCAAATCCAGATTAGAGTATCACTATGAATTTGCAGATTATTAACAGATTCAAGCACCAGGGAAGCAAAGCCACCCCATGAGGTTTCTTTGTTACACAATTGCAAGCCTTAGCATACTCCAGAAATTATTAACTAATTTTCTGCTGAAGACTGAAAGGATAATGCTCAGCTCTTGTTGCCAAAGACTGTCAGGAGCAACAGCCCTATATAGGAAAGAAACTCCTGGCAGGCAGCACAGTAGCTAAAGCCTGTGAGCAGAAAGGTGCCCTCCCAGGATTTATGCCTCATTTCTGAGAGCTCTCTTCTTTTATCCTCCTATGTATTTTCTTAAAACAAAACAGAAAAAACAACCAAAACAAAACAAAAAAACAAACAAAAAAACCCACAAAAAAAAAAAAAAAAACCCAAACACGACCATTTAAAAATGTAATCTGTTTAAAAAAAAGAGGCAAACAGAGGTGCAGGATATTTTCAAGCTGCATGCACTTCCTAACTAGCAGAATTAGGAGATCATCACTGTGAAGACTTTGGTTTCTAAAACTGGGCTTGTGTCCTGTCCCAAGAATTATCCAAGACTGTTTCTACAGTTAATGGAACACCCTAGTTTTCATTATAACTTAGAGACATAATTTTTAATGTATTTTCTGGATACAAAAACCATTTCCCTTATTATTTTCTTTCTATAGCAAAATTATGAACTGAATGTCAGTCACGTCAAGCCTGAGAAAACACGACAGCGTGGTGAGCTTGACTGATTTTCAACTCTACTTCATGATGACCATCTAAGTCAACTACAATGAAAAGGATTGCCCATAATGCTGATGCAACTGAAAGCTACAGAATACCTGTTATTGCTTTTAAATCCAAGTGAAATGAGAATTTGAAATTGCTTAGCAGCCATGAAGGCTAGAGAAAACAAACAAGCATAAACCAAAGGTAAAACAGAATTGCTTTTAAGGCCAGTCCCATGACTTTAGAGAGGCTGGTCAACTCTCACATGCATTCACCAGACCAAACACGGGCTTTTTTCCTAGGACAAAGGCATAAACCAGATAATTCTAGGGCAAAACCAGCTGAAAATGCCAACAAGCTGAGTGAAACTACAGTTAAAAGCTTCCAATAGTCAGGATGTTTCTTGCTATTTTTATAAGAAGCTGCTAAATAAATGTCATCTTTCTCTACACTGTTCTCACATATCTATAGCAAGATTGTTCAAGAGGTTATGACAGCAAGTTGGCTGAATGCACTCATGGGATTCATTAGGAGAACAAAATAAGTGTAATGGCAGAAAAACAGTGTTGGTTGACATACTTGGTTGGAGAACAAAATCATTGTGAAAGAAGATAGCACACAGCCAGTTTTTTTATGAGAAATAATTGCTAAAATTACCACTAGTAAACCAGATTCATGAGAAAAGAATCCAAAGATCAACAATCAGAGCACAGATTCATCTCTCTCAGCACCAAACGGATAACTGAAATTTGTTCTCCTGGATTAAAAAAAGTCAGAAAAAAAGTTTTGATGTGGAAAATCAACAGTGTTTTTCCTTCAGGCATGTGGCACTTCATTATGAGAAATACTGCAGCAAGGACAAGGGAAGCATAACTGTGTGGACATCATGCCCAGCTTTCTCACCCAAAGACAGAATGGCTCAGAATTTCAGCTTTGGCACTGCAAATGTGCAATCACTCGGTGGTGATAGTGCCCATCAGTCACTATTACACTCACACAGCCTTTTTTATTTATAAGACTTGCTGACTGTCCTACAGCCAATGGAATAGAACAAACAGGAAAAACTCCATTCTCATGCCAGCTTTAATTAATCCACCCTTAACAGAGGAAGTGGCAATTTGGTCCCAGTGATGGTTTCTCAGTGCTCCAGAGGTGAAGTACAAGGATGCATTGTACTTGCTCCTGTCTGACAGCTGGACTTGGAGGCCATGTGTCAAGAGCCAGCCACAGTTATCCTGAGAACTGCACACACCTCTCTGTCTTCCTCTGTCCCACTCAGCTGCTGAGGCCACAACAGGAGGCAGAAAGTCCCATTAGGTGACAAAGCACAGAGCATTTTGTTGGGACTGTCACAAATCACTCTGCCTCCACTGCTGCAGTTCCCATACCTGAAAACTGTTGCTTGTGACACAGAGCATCAAGTTAGTCCAGCACAACCCACTTTTACTAAAGCTGTGCTGCTTTACATCCTATGCTCCATTTATTCTGCGACTTTGATTACTTTTCTCTTTAGATCCAACCTAGCTTTTAGAATTGGGTCCCATGGGCTCCTAAATCATGAAGTTCTCAGAGTAGTCCTTAGCTATGTAAGCCTTTATGGCATTAGCTGAAGATGTCTCTATCCTGGAGACTTTTTATCCAAGTCCTGAATTTCTGTCACCTGCAAGAAGTGAAAGAGCAAAGGCCTCATGTAGTGATCCAAAAATTCTAATTAAGTTTTCACATCTATCCCTAACTAATCCCCAGATCAGCAATTCACCTGTAGCCAAAGAATCTTCTGAATTCCTTTTATTTGACAACAAATCATTCATTGATCCCAAACTGCAGCCACTCCAGCAGCAGAGGACTGGTTGTGCAGTACACAAACACCAGCAGGGCAGGAAAGGGCTGCTTTAAATTCCAGTATGAGGAACCAACTGAAAGAGCTGCTACAAATTCTGAAGTGCCAATCAGTGGATTATGAACCCATCAGGAGCCACTTTAGGGCAGCCTTCAGCCAAATAAAGAGATTCATGCCATAGAGAAGGAGATTATAACACCCAACACTCAGCATTAGTAGGAGCTCTGCAGGGTCCTTGGCCAGCCCCATGGTTTGAATGACCCTCTGACAGCAGCCTGCCTGCTGATGAGATGTCACACCAGGGCACTTTGCCAGCAGGAAAACATATTGGACATTCTAAAGACATGAATGAATTCAATATAATTGGGAATCTCATACCTGGTTCTGGTCGCTGTAGTCACATTCCCGAACCACCACCAGGCCTCCTTTCTGACTTGGGTGGCCCTGGGCAACCAGGCATTTGTTGGTTTGGAGGTGATACAGCTATGAAAGGAAAACAAGTTGACAGCCAGTAAAAAACAGCCCTAGATCCCTAGTGTTGCTCACAAAACCTCAGCCAACACTTCCAGTTATTAAAAAAATCTTCCCCTTTAAAATGCCATTCTGTTTTTCAGATAATTTGGGAAAAAACTGCACTAAACAGTTCCAGTTTGCTTTCTAATTACATCAAGATTTCTCTCTCTGGTGCAAGTGCAGTACACACATCCTGGCTCTACTCTGTCAAGGTTCTTTGCCCTCTTCACTCTCCATGGAAGTCTAAGGCCCTACAAATTCTACTCAGGAATATTGACTGTACTGTATAAACTGCATTTTACTACAGTTAACTTAAACATAAGTCTCCTCCTACAGCTTCTCTTTATGGAACAGGACAGCCTCCCTGAGAAAGGAGAAGGAATTACTGAAATAAAAACAACTCCAGAGATTTATGTTGTATGCAAATTGATTTTCAAGAGCATTTACATAACCGAAAAGCCACTGTTATCAGCTGTAGTATTTTACTGATGGATCAGGGAGAGAGAGAACATTTTACAAGCATCTAAATGCTATTTTTGCTCTAATGCCCTGCCTAGTCTGATTTAGGGGAATGGTGTATCAGAGGACTGAATTCAGGTCAGAAGCCTGAATTCTGTAAGGACTGTAAGCATCTACCATCTAAGCAAACAAGGAGGCTCTCAGCAAGCTGGCAATCTCTCCTGATCTGAACAGTGATGGCCACCCTAAGAGACATGCAAGACATTTTCTGCTGTACAATGCTTAGGTTGTTCTATTTCAAGAACCAAAAAATCATTAAGATCTTGATGTATCCCCACAGTGGTACTCAGGGAGACAAAACACCTCTAATTCTGGCTTTAAATTACACACATGCTCTGAACTAACTGCTGGCCAGCAGATGACTTCTTTCCAGCCTGTTGATTTTTCTTCCCCTGATGTGGTGGGATCAGGCTCTGCAGGCAGCAAACACTGCCTGCACACTATGAGCTGAGAGAAGGCAGGGCCTCAGATCTGACACCCACATTAAAAATACTTATTGCCAATCTGGAGCTAGATGTAAAGGAAAAAAAGAATTTGCTGTCCTGAACTCCAGGCCAGGCTGATTAACTAGCCAGCTGAATTTTATTATGAAGACATCCATAGCTGTCTTGGCATTGCTATTGACTCTACACATTTTTAGAAACCAAAACACCCTTCCAGTAATAAAAGGAACAAACTGCTTGATCACATGATAGCAAAAATTAGCACAAATACCAAATAATATTTTTCACTAAACACCATTTCTGGAAATAGCTGTCCCAAAGCACAACAACAATTGCCTTGAGTGTACCATGCTTCTCCATGTTCCCCACACACATCTAAAAAAATCACACAAAACATTCTAAGGAACATTTCCTCCACCCCAGATCCAGCACAGATCTCATTTTCATCATTCCTCACTCAACAGAACATTTTTAAACCATAGACTACATGAGTTTTGTATGATTTTTGTCCTTTTTTTTATTGGCCACAATAGCCAGCATTGGATATCACTGGTAACAGCTGCAACCATTTGTGATCATTACATTTCTTCCCAGCTGTCAAACCACCACTTATCTGTGGCCCAATTAGTTTTTGAGAATAAACTGAGATTTGGAGTGATTCCTCCCAAATCCTAAAGAGTCTGGCACACAGTGGTGACATTGGCTGATCATTCTGTTCCTTGCAGGCATCTGGAAATAGTTTATACAGCCATCAGAGCCAAAGCTGACTCTCTCATACAATGCTGGGTATAATTCTTGAACCCCAGAGAACCAAGCCAAATAACTGCATTTTTCTGCTTCTTTTCCCCATTTCTTAAGGGGTGCACAAAGTTTTTCTCAAAATTAAGCCATGGTAAATAACTGCTGGGATGATTTAACCTTAAGTGCTGCTGAGATATTCAGATCCCTCCAGGATCTGTTGAAGTTCTCTCCAACATCAACAATTTCTCAGTTAAATTTCTGTCTGAATGAAAGCAAAAAGCTATTAAATTCTAAAAAAAGAAAAAAATGTCTGACTAGGGGAGTAACAGCATCCAACAACTAGGGGAATCAGCCCATCAGTTTTATTCAGGGAAACCACATAACAAACTTCACAGCTTGGCTGGGATATTGCTATAAAAATAGTGCACAAATTGAGGATTCCCAGACAGCTGCTTCCAAGAAAAAAATCTAATGGTGCCAAGAGGTCCTGCATGAACACAGGTCCTCCTGACTCACTTGTAGAACCAGCAGCTACTTCAGCCTGGGGGACATCACTGCTAAATGATTCCAACTACTGAGTTAAAAGGGAGCCTGCTAACCATAATCTGTGTGCACATGAAGCAGTTTATTCCACAGTGTTTTCTTCCACAGGGAAGACATTGAGATAGTTGTCTTGGATTTGAAACTATCCATTACTTTTGGGATGCATAAAAAGCACACATCAAGTGAATTTGACCCTGGAAAGAAGCAGATGCAACTGTTTGGTGACTCTGCCTGCATACAAACTCATAAGCAAAGGTGTCAGAGCTAAGGCATGAATTTAATCATGATTTCCTTCATGAATACACACAAAATTTCTCTCTTCCCTTCTACTTTGAAGAAAAAAAGAGAGGAGAAAAACTCATCTTTTGTTCATTAGCTAACAGCCAAGACTAGAAAAGCCATCATCAGCCTCAGATGCAAATGTTCACCTTTGCAGAAAATGACCCAGTAAAAGCAATGAGTTTGGAAACTAATTACACTGTACTCTTATCATAAACCAACAGAGCATGAATATTTGAGGCCAAATTTCTCTCTATCCAAATCCATCTTCAGAACCAACAGCCATGAAAACACCTTCTAAAGACAGCAAAACTTCCTAAGCCAGAACTTCAAGGTAGAAACTTCATGAAACAGTATCTAGTCTAAGGATGACCTGAAATATAGATCAGACTGATTTGACAAAATCCCATTCTTTTCAAGACAGCTTGTTGCAAAACTCATGGAAACAGACTATTTTTGTTGTATTAGAGCAAGTCTTTAACGAAAAAAAAGTCTCGTAATAATTAACACACCAGAATGCCATCTCTTTAAGGGAAAAAAGTCTCAATAATTAACACACCAGAATTCCATATATTTAAGTTTCTCTTACCCTTCCACGCTGGATTATTTTTGGTCGTTTCTGTGCTCTATTAATAAAAACTGGCTGTGGAGCTTTGGCATTGGGCCCAGATATTTGCATCTCAGGATAGATGTTATCTAAATACCACTTAAAGGACTTGCAGTTCAATCTCTTCCTCAGTTCTACACGGTCGGTGATATTTCCATAGCTCCTCATCCTCAGCTCAGGTCTCAAAGCAAAATACTGCTCCTGTATTTAAGAGAAACAGGTTGGGGAAAAGGGGAGAAAAATTTCAGATTTCAAGTAATTTCAGAATTACTGATTCCAAATTTTTTCCTGTTTCCAGAACTCTCAAAATTTCATTTCATTTTGCTAGCACTTTCAACCAGTAGGTATGAAACTGGCAGTAGGAAATTGCAATGCTTGCATTGTCACGGGAAATAAGATTTAATCTTACCTAACTCTGAGCTAATCTCTCTAACTGAGGGGATTTTTTTAAAGATAATTCTTGGGTACAAATTTGCTGATCTTTTTTAGATGCCAACTTGAGGAAGAAACAAATCAGCCCCTGACTTCATTCCATTGGCAATACAGGCATCCTAAAATTAGTAAGTAAAAAACAGGTGCACGTATCACCAGCAGCCTCATCTGACAAAGGTTTCTTGAAATTATTTTCACTGTTCAATGGATTGTTTTCATTGTTGTGGGATTCCAGTGTGTTTTGTCTTGCAGAGTTTCCAGCCTTCCAACTTTACAAAATGATCAGGGTAAAACCACTGAAGAACAGACCTCTAAATGGGACTAATATCATGAAGTTCAGTGGCAACACACCTTATTCATGTGAATAATCAAAACGATCACCTGGGCTTCCTGGGAAGCCCAGTTCTTTCTATTCATCTGCATCATCTCCAAAAAGGCTCCCACAATGTTACTCTTCTCCCATTCTATTTTATCATGATACACAGATTAGGTGAAGATGGATTAAGATTCCAACCCAATCTCATGTGCTGTTTGACTCCAATGCAGAGACAGCAATGGGGACAAACAGGAACTCATGAATATACAACATGGCATGAATACTATTGCTAAAGCGAGGAAAAAATGCCCTTTTATCATTTAATTCCAGATAGATTTAGAGAGCCCACAAAAAAGGCATTGTATTTGCATATTAATTTGTTTACTAGGTACCATTTAGAATTCAGTTTTCAGGACACTGAACTATGGTATTTTGCTGGATTCATCTCTAGGAGACATCTGGAATCCACCCACCATGATGTGGTTCAGACAGTTTTCAATTATTTCCTGCTCTCTGATACTCAGAAAACAGACAGCATCACCTCTGGACAAGTTACATATCTCTCCTCATCAAGACCTTTGAGCATCTGGATGTGCTTGATGTATCACTGTTATTTTAACAGCAGAGGAAAGGGAAGTGTGTACCTTGTGTCCATTGGATTGTTGGCCAGCTCTGAGGAAGTTTGGAGACAGACTAGATATGACAATCTGGCCTGCTTCAAAAAGTAGCTCTGCTATTCCAATTTCCTCTTTCCTGGTTGAAGTTCAAATGTTGGTATCCTACCTTGCATGTGTTATTCATTACCACTATATACATGAATTTATACTTTTGCATTTTGCTTTTGACAGTTATGAAAATTTAGCTGAATAATTTCCCTTATGCCATTTCATTTATTAAATATTGATATTTACCCCTTTAAGTCTTATCTTTGTACTATGCATTGTTAGATTGCTTTGGTAAATTATACTGGCCCTAAATATTTGCATTATTCTTATAAAAACAAAAACATTTCCAAGCTTTTCTTCCATACATTCTCTGGCAGCTATCAGAGAATCAGACCAGAAACAGCTGGAAAAGTTCTGGACACAAATCTGTGATAAGAGACTGCTAGAATCAGCAGCTCAAGTGCTTGCTAGATAAAGCAGCTCAATTGGAAATTATAACAAAGAATCAAGTCCAAGCTTCAGAGAAAGCCATCATTAATCACAAAACAACTGTGCCCAAGTATTGGTAAAAGGGAAGGTGATAGATCAGCTCCACCAAAGCATTACAGAGATGAAGAATGGAGATAAAAATTAATGACCTCTAATAGGTTCCTCAAATTGAAGATCAAGGTAAAGGATGGGGAATGAAACATAAACCTCTAAAGAATATAAAATTAATAAAATAGATCTTGTATAGAAATTGTAGGGACCACAGGAACTGAGCACACAGCAAATCCTGCAGTCTCAGAGGGCAAAATGTCATTAAGTATCTCAGAGATGAATGACTCAAACACCTGATCTATGTTTAAAAGCATCAGTATCAAGATCTGAAGACAAAATTCTGCCCTTGAATCCAGAAATTAATCCTGATTGCTCTTTCAGGGCAAGACAGACTAAGAAGCAGATTGCTAATTAAAACAGAAAGCAAACAAGCAGCCAAAAAAAATCCCTGTCTCACCAATGTGGAAACTACCTGAAGGCACAGTACATGGCTGCCATGTAATACTGATTTGGACACAAAGCAATGCAGAGCTTACAAAAGCTCATCTATCATCTTTTACTTCACTAAAAAGGCATAAAACTCAATCTCCTGCCGGCAGTAAAGTAACAAGGAGGAAACCTGAGCACTCAAAAGCCAAATGAGAAACCAGAATACAGAATTTAGGAATTCCTATCAGAACTAACATCAGGAGTTCAGACTACAGAAGGAAAACCCAATCAGAGTTGTAACAGATCTCATGGTGACACAGTTCTTTGACAAACAAAACAGTCAATAACCATTTAATGACTTTATTTCATGACCTAGAACTGCCTCTTACCTTATATTCATCCATCCACACATGTGCCAGCCTCAGTGAGTTATGAGCCATAGTGTCCTGTCCCCCAGGTGAGCCGTAGGGACGCCTCTTGCGGAAAATGTGTCCCACCCTGGAGCAGGGGATGATCAGAAGTCTGCCACCACACATCCAGATCTGTCCATGAAAAACCAGAACATGTTCAGATTGCTCACTCACTGCTCAGATTGCTCACTAACTTCTCCCCTTCTTCAAGGGATACCTTGGTAGGGTTATACATTATGCAGGATTAGGTGTCAGCAACGTTGGCCTTCATGTCATGTTTTCTGACAAATTAGATTTTTAGATCTCCATGTTACAAAAGATTCTTTTTCTCATATGATCACATTTTCCACAAAACACATCATGGCTTTCAAGAGACAAACAGAAAATTTTGCTGTTTTGCTCTAACAACCTAGCAGAAAACACTGGGATATATGGGCTAGGACTCATCCTGCAGATTAAGTTACCTGAATTCATTTACCTGCATGAAAATTGTCCACAATTCTGTGACAGATAACAAAGACCAGTCTTCATCATCAAGGGAACCTGGAGAACTTTTCAACTAAGTATGGAAACTTACTGGACAGAGCTGTTTGCTTGTGTTAAGATAGAGGAACTCAGAAACATTGTTCCCATTCAGATGCTACATTTAGGAGTCTTTATCGGGGGCACCAGGGATCTACACTTTATTTACACTCTACTTCCATTTCATTTTTTAAAATTGCTTTTTTAACTTCATCTCCCAGCAAATTACCAGCACTGGCCCTTTGCTGGACTAATATGTTCTCCAGGCCCAGAAAATCGTCCCACATTAGCAGTTCATAATCAAGACACATTTAAAACTCCTTCTAGACAAGATAAAGACTCAACTTCTTTCCAATCCTCCCCTGGAGAGACAGGGACTTCGAGAAGCTCGAATGTGTTCCAATATTTCAAAGCCCTTTTTATTGAAACTGTATTACAAGATAACAACAATAATCTCCTCACACTCCACACACTTCTACTCAGATACCTAATAATTACATTTATACTGAAAATTGAAAGATTTTATTTATTCAGTACACACTCCTTTAAAGTCACTCAAATGTATGAAATTCCAGTTCTTATTTTTGAACCCTAATCTTGATTTCTCTAACTGACAGATTCTCTATAGTTTTGGGGGGTTTGTGTCTGGTTTTAGGTTTGTTTGTTTTTTTATGCTAACTTCACCTTTTAATCCCCTTTTCATATCTGTCACAATAGCATATTACTTTCAGGCAGACTCTTGTCAAACCTGTTGATGAATGCCCTTTACAAAAATAAAGAGATAAGCATAACATTAAGCACATTTAAGCATAACATTAAGCACATTAAGTTGTTTTTCTTTCAGTGGAGTGACAGGGAAGATGAGAGAAAATACAGGAAGCCCAACGCAGCTCCATTTTCAGATCTTCTGATTATGATTTTCTCATTACTTTTCCAACCAAGATGACTCCTCTCCATGATTCTCAATGTAGTTCCAGAAACCTTTACATTTCCAGGTCCTCAAAAAGGAGGCTGAACTGTCCAAGGAAATATACTAATATACTTACATCTTAGCAATATTGCTGTGAGCCACTCATCTCTAATCAATTTGTGAGATTCATTAGACATTGCTCATAAACTAATTTTAAAACTTGCATCATTCTTCTTTTTCAATGCTTCTTTACAGCTGTTATGAAAAGCTGCACCACCAACCCAAGAAAAAGCCATGAACATTCAAGGACAGAACTGTAAACTCTCTGCTTACCCTAAAAGATATTTCCAGGTTTTCTCCTCCCCAGATGTCCATGCCACTGTCGTACTGCCCAAGCTCATTGAAGTACTCTCTATCCATGGCAAACAGCCCTCCAGCCATGGTGGGTGACCTAAAAAGGTGCATGGAAGGTAGTTCATTTTCTTTTAGACAGAGAAAAAAACCCCACACAGTAATTTTTGCTGAATCTGTTGGTCCCAAAGTCCAAACTGATAAACTGACATAACACAATTTAAATCCTTCAGTCACTCGGACATGAGTTCTAGTCTCAAAGCATTTGCAAAAGCAGATCTTTAAGTGATATTTGTGATCTTCCATTGTTCCAATATCTATAAATCATATTTCTTTACCTGGTAAACTTGAGGAAAACAGACAGGTCAGAGAAAGAGG
Organism: Emberiza elegans; assembly: GCA_024865655.1. Taxonomy (NCBI): domain Eukaryota; kingdom Metazoa; phylum Chordata; class Aves; order Passeriformes; family Fringillidae; genus Emberiza; species Emberiza elegans. The sequence goes on along the minus strand of JALJVW010000206.1, from coordinate 10,232,985 downwards.
AACACCAAGTGCCAGAGGCAGTTTTGTTTCACTGCCTCAATTATCAATTTACTGGCAAGTTATTTACACTTTGTGTATTTATACCAATGGTCCCTCTGGCATTTCCCAGTTTTTCACCTTGCCTGTATGTTGCTAGAATGTGTTCTATTCTGTAAAAATCTGCATATGATCCTCACTGTTCAGTCTCTAGATTGAATTCCTACTGTAGCACAACACTGGAATATGTGGATGACCTACAAAAGTATAACAGAGTAAAAACACTACATAAAAATGTGATGATAGTTGGAACATCCCATGGGTTGGAAAAAGGCTTTTTCCCATCCTTGCAAAAACCCCCTGTGATGAAACCAAGCCTAGGTCAATATTTCATTGCTTGTTCTCACAGAAATTTCTACTACAGTTTCTGTCACCTTAAAAACTGGGTTGAAAGGTTACTCTCAATTTTCCACTCTGACACCAAAATAATTCATTGTGGAAAGTCTCTAAAATGCAATACTTTCTGTTGGTTGGAAAGCCTTTTTCAAGGTTAAATAGCAATCTAGGCTCCTTCTTCAAAGGAGGCAGAGACCTTTAGGTAGGAAAAATCACTTTCATACTCAGAAAAGGTAATCTTTTGAGATGATTACACTTGCTTTAACTATAAAGTCCTTTGTCTTCTTAGCATAGGACTTTTTATTAAAAGTGAGTTGAAGGAATGCAGCAAGAATGTTGAACACATCAACAGCTGACCTTCAGCCACTGACCAAATTAAATGTGAGAATAGCTCTTAACAGAATAAGGATTTTAACACTCAATGCTGATTTCCCCACACAGATTTTTTTTCAGTCTGTCCTTTCCTTCCAGGTTCAGAAACTGCCACAGTGACACTTTCCAAACAAGACAGTCAAACTCTTAAATAACTTAATAATTTCCTGGCTTCTCAGAAAAAATCTTGGGATGGGGAGACATGGGAAGGCCAACTGCAGAGCTGTCAGATGACAGCAGAGAACTTGTCCTGGAACTGTTTGTGGCAGCAGAAATGCTCTTCATTTACAGCCCAAGAAAAGTGAATGAGAGAGAAATGAAAACGCACCCAATTTCTGATTCACTTGGCAAATCTATTCTGTAAAAATCTGCATATGATCCCCACAAAGAGTTAGCTTGTAAAAAAAGGAGAAGCTCCTCCCCCTGACAAACCTGAATTCTGTACTGAGATTGATACCTGCACCTAGAAAAAGCACAGTGAGCTCCTTGCCTTTGCCGTAGCAGCTCTGGTTCTTTTCACGAAGGGATTCAGTTGGGACTGAATTCTTGTGTCTGAACCATACATATCTGCTCCTAATAAAAGGTGCCTGCTGACACATTTTACATCACTACATGTCCACTAGAACCAAATATTGCCAGTTCTGTCCAAGTCACACAGCCATCAGTGGTCAAAAGATAAGGAAGGTAACTTCTAAGTCCCAGTGTTGAGCTTCACTGAGAATTTTGTTTCAAAACAACTCTCAAAAGACCTCAAAAACAAATTCCTATTACCACAAACAGATTTTCCCAATCTAGTAATACTTCAGCATTTCATCACAGAAATTATATAGTTCTTATTAGTGGGAATGCAGGCTACTCCTACAACAAAGACAGTATCAAAAGTATCATTAAGGCAAGCACATCAACAGACTGGAAACAAACATCAATGCATAGCTCAAAAGTGAAATTATTGGATAGTACAGACTACCCTAAGCTCCCTCAGAAGTTTGTCTTCAGCAAAATCTGCTATTGTATAAGCATTTTCTAGAAGTGTGCTTTCTTGACCTAATAAAACAGATCTATCTAATTCATTATTAAATGCCAGAAATTAAAATGAAATAGAAATAGGGAATAGTGATCAAAACTAAGTGAAATAAACAAGTCATATATTTGACACTTTAGGCACCTGCTCCTAAACCTGCACAGCCAGAGACCACTCCCCACTGCTTAGGAAGTGCTCCTGATCACCCCTGTGTCACACAGAGCTTCTGACCACACAGGAGGAGCCTTACTTGATTGGAGCAGTGGCTCCCTCGGGTCCTTCCAGCTCTGCCAGGGGCACCAGATCCCATTTGAAGTGCAGGCCCCAGTTGAAGCCGCCCCGCACGACGGGGGAGGAGCTGTAACTGAGGGTGTCGGCGCTGATGATGTCGATCACGGGGCACACCACAGTCCGGTGATCCTCCCTGATGGGAGTCAGCAGAGGCTGCAACCACATCTCATTCACCTCACAGTGACTGTCCAGGAACACCAGCACCTTCCCTGCAGAGCACACAACACGAAGATCCACGGGGCCATGGAACACAAGCATGCAACTCAGTGCAAAAACAGCGCAGTAGACAAAGCAACACTGGGCAGTTCACACGGAGATTACCGGCCACAGTCAGTAAGAACAGTTTGATCTGTGACACACCCTCATGCTCAGTTCATCTAAAAAGGCACCAGCATCCTTATGACACAATATAAAATTTATGTAACACTAGAATAGCATGGAAGAGATGGGAAATAGCTTTAAAGAAAACAACTTTTGAGCAGGCAAATATAACAAGTCACCCCACAGCCAGTATTTGACTGGGCATGGGGATAGAACTCCTGCAGTTGAGAAGAGCAATAAAATTACTTAAAATTGCACTAATGTGCTTGCATTTTCCAAGCTGTGCTAAAATTCATCTCAATCTTCTCTCTGGACTATACCATTACAATGCTAATGAGCAAACACCAATTAAGAGACTTATCTGCCACTCAAAATTATTTAAGAAAGTAGCACACTTTCTTAGATGCCAGAGAATTTAACTGAAAGCACATTCTGGTAAAAGCTGTTTATAAAACACCAAATATTGGTTTTCCCAATTAACACTCACTGCAACAGAAGAGCTTATACAGAAAAACATTGTTATTAGATTTGAGCATTAAAAACTAGATTAGTGTACCTTAAAAAGGAACAGGTTTCATTTTAGAGCAAGAGTTTGCACATATAACATGCAAAAAATATTTTGCAACTACAGTATCTTGACCACATGGAGATGCTCCTGAGACAACATTCTTTCAGGTCAAGAATAGGAAAACTCTACATTGTCTCACTAACACTGCAGTCATTGTTTGAGACAGTGCAGGGGAATATTTGGGATGATGATAACTTGTGTTTGCAACTTTCAATAAAATGAGGTACTTTTTTAGAGCACAATACTGGTTTTGTTTCACAATTTCACTTACCCACTCTAAAAAAGTACCCTCATTTTATTAAAAGCAAATGTCTCCAGGAAAAAAAAAAAGAATAAACAGCTGAGACACTTAAAGTGTCTCGAGGTTTAAAAAACACTTAAATTTGGATCCAAATTTCAGTTACAATGTAGTGTAGGGGAACAAAGATTTGGGATAATGCTAAATTGTATAGCTTAGAGTGTGGCATGACATGCAGAGCCCCTTCAGGAGGCTAAAGTAACCACAGGTCAAGCATCCAACATCTGAAAAGCTGCACTACAAACAGAGAAGTCACCCAATCAACTAATCATCAAAGTATGCAAGGAAAAGAGAGAAAAGCAAGTGTACCTGTGGCATGAGAGGCTCCAATCATCCTTCCTCTGATCAAGCCTTCCCTCTTCTCATTTCTTACCAATTTTGTGGATTTGGGAAGCTGAGTTTTAACATATTCACTCAAGTCTTTTTTCAAGTCAGCTGAAAAAGGGAAAACAAGTTCAACAACAGGAAAAATTCTGAAAGCTCTGTTTAAAATCTCAAGACATTTAACTCAAAAATGGCCAAAATCTTGATCAAAACATCACCCTGACACAATAGAGCTTCAAACCAAGAGTATCATAAGGACAATACTCACACATCCTATACTTCTCCTCCAATGCCTTTAGTACATTACTCAAGTTAACTGGAACTACTAGACTCAAAAAAAAATTGAAAAATTGCTGTTCAAAGAAACACATTTCCAAATTCTTCTCATGGTGACTGGCATTTGCAACAGATGCAACAATAAACATTTCACGAGGCAAATTATTTAAATTAGTACATTCCATACATGAAAACAAATGCTGACACCTTTCAGAAGAGGCAGGAAGACACCTAATATTATCTGTGCCCGCTTAACTGACAAAACAACAGATACCAAGTACAACTCACAGCTGGTTGCTTTTCTAATACCCAAAAGGATCAAAGAGTCTGCTAGCAAGCCTGTGCTTTTGAAGGAGTGCAGAGTTCACTGGAGTCCGTGGGCACTACTGTAACTTAGCTAACATCAATAGCAATTTTAAGAGTAACAATAGTTCTTTCACCAAAGGTCAGTGGTTTCTAACATTAAAGCAGAACTACTGAAGAGAAGATGGACACATAAAGACTGAAGTAATGGAAAAGCATAAGTTAATCAGCTTATGGAGAAATAAAGAGGAATACAAAATGAGAGAAAAGCAAAAACCCAACTGAGACTTGATAGAGAACCTTAGTACAGAGAGGCAGGCAGACTTTTGTCAGAGGATATGCCAAAATAAACATTATTCTGATGAATGTCAGCTCAAACATCAAAGTTGCTGTGAACATAATTAAATGCCAATGGAATATATGTGGAAGTCAGAGCTGTAACTTTAAGGAGGAATAAGAACTTTCTGGCAGGAGATTCCCAGATGCCATCCCAAATGTTAAGATCTCAGCCTTTGCACTGCAGGGAAACATGGTGGATCAGAAGTGAGAAGGTAACACACAGAAAGTATGATGCCAGAGAATACTCTAAGACAAAGGAAACTCTCTGGGGAGATACAGACAGAATTCATTTGGGTCACAGGAATTCTCTCCCCTGGTCTGGAGTAATGACATCATATGTCAGAGACAATAGGGAAGATGTTTTCAGAGAAAATCTCCTAGAAAATTGATCAAATAATCTCTGAACTATCTCCAAATGAGATACCCAAACAAACAGGGCAGATTTGCAAACCTAAAATAAAATAGCGTTTGAATCATTCTTCACCTGATTCATTATAGCAAGAGAAGAACAGTGTACACCTGCAGAAACTATGGGCCAGCACAAAGCAGAAAAACTCAGTTATCAAATTCAACTCTTACAGCAGACGAAGCAAATAAACAAGGAAGGAGTTTCACACCTGCAAACTTCTGAAAAGAATAGGAAGTAAAAAAGAAAAGGAAAAGATGTCACATCCACACCAGGAGCTAAACCAGGTCCACAACATTGGCTTGAGCAGCAGAATGGAAGGGCCAGTAAAGTTTTGACCCACACAAAATGGCATTCTGCTGGCAACTGTGCCCATATCACAGAACATTCTTAACAGGCAGGTTTGTCTCAGACACGTTTTGGGATTTTTGCTTTTAATGGGTTTTTGTGTGTCACCTTCACATCCACTGGGAACACTACTTCTGATACAACCCAAAGAATTGCTTCAACCCAGCCTGAGAAACTTTCCTCCAAAGACAGAATTGCTCCCTTTTAGCCAGTCTTCAAAAATTACTTCAGGCATTATCTTCTTCTGTATCTATGCAACAAAGGCAAAATGGGCCCTAGGATGGGAGCCTGGAGTGTAATTATTTTAAACTATTCTAAAGTACTGAGCTGCAGACAATTGGCTCCTCCTCTGTTCCTCAATCTCTCCTTCTACACAGAAGAATGCCTCCAGTAACAGCCTTCAAAACACATCCTCAGGCTTTTCCATACCATGTTAAGGCTAAATCAGGGAGAAAGAGGTTATACCAGAAAAAGGAAATCCTGCCTTTCATGGAATGGAGAAAAATACAACAGTGGGTTCAGCCATGGCAATGCCTGCTTGGTTAGTAAAACTGTTGATGATCAAGGTTAAGAAGATTTTTGAGGCAAAACTCAGTGCAAAGGCCCAAGGTTTGCACAACAGTACTGATGTATAGCACGGCTCTCATATTTGCAGGTTAAGAACTAAAGAAAATTTCATCTAGAACACCACTTCAGAAAGCAGGCAATGGAAGGAAAATTAATCTTTAATTAAAAAACAAAACAAAGGGGCATAAAGATCAAGCAATCTGCCTGAGCTCATGATATCCATAGTACAGCCAGAGTTTTTTTCCACTTCCTCTGCTCCCAAACCATCCCCAGTCCCCACCTTTCTTCTGCTGTAAAAGTCCCTCCATTAAAATTAAGCAACAGCAAAAACATAGGATCATTAGCATCAAGAGCAGTAATTCTGTGTAAATAATACCTCCTCCTGCCTTTGGCTTCAGAACAAGTTCATTTGAAGTCAGAAAGGCAAAAATAGCTACTTGAATGTTTTGAACTTAATTTGGTTCAAATTCACTAATTGCTTCAATTTAACAACAGACCAGAAGAGTGATGGTACTACTGCCTCAACACAGGCATCAATCAAATCCATCCTTACATTCAGAAGACTGAGTTTTGAAATAAGGCAAGCTCTGAATCCACAACAAAATTGCACAAGACACTTTATAGCAAGGCATACTCTCCCAAAACAGAAAACAAAACAAGCTTTTAATTACTGCACATTCTTATCAGCAAAGAACAGTGTTTGATCTTTGTTCTCTCTTGTATCTAGACATTTGATCTGACCTCAGAGAAATCAACTTCCAGCATAACAAGAGAATGCCATTCTACACCAGACATATCTAATCAGTCTCTTAGAGCAAGTGAGACCTTAAACCAGAAAACAAACAATGAGACCAAGGGAGCTATAATTATATATATTAAATAAAAATACAATCTAAAAAACATTTTTAAAATGCAAGAAGTTGTGGACTTGAACAGAGGTGAGCAGGGAACCTGCACAGTCATGCTGGCAAGAACTGCTATGCTAGCACATTCCTCAACAGGCATTTGGCTTTTGAAGAGCCAAAATGAAAGGCTTTTTGAGGGCCATGCTTGAATTGCGTGTCTGTCTTTGCCTTGTCTGTCAATCGAGAGAAAAAGCAGCAATCCTCCACCAGGAGCAAAGCAACTCCGCAGGGTGTACCCCCGCAGGGCCCCTCCACGCCTGCCGGAGCAGAGGCTGCTCCCAGAGCCAGCACAGCCGCTCCCGGCGTGGCCACAAGAGGCTGTTGGAGAGCTCAACATGCAAAAATATTTTGCAACTACAGTATCTTGACCACATGGAGATGCTCCTGAGACAACATTCTTTCAGGGCAAGAATAGGAAAACTCTACATTGTCTCACTAACACTGCAGTCATTGTTTGAGACAGTGCAGGGGAATATTTGGGATGATGATAACTTGTGTTCGCAACTTTCAATAAAATGAGGTACTTTTTTAGAGCACAATACTGGTTTTGTTTCACAATTTCACTTACCCACTCTAAAAAAGTACCATCATTTTATTAAAAGCAAATGTCTCCAGGAAAAAAAAAAGAATAGACAGCTGAGACACTTAAAGTGTCTCAAGGTTTAAAAAACACTTAAATTTGGATCCAAATTTCAGTTACAATGTAGTGTAGGGGAACAAAGATTTGGGATAATGCTAAATTGTATAGCTTAGAGTGTGGCATGACATGCAGAGCCCCTTCAGGAGGCTAAAGTAACCACAGGTCAAACATCCAACATCTGAAAAGCTGCACTACAAACAGAGAAGTCACCCAATCAACTAATCATCAAAGTATGCAAGGAAAAGAGAGAAAAGCAAGTGTACCTGTGGCATGAGAGGCTCCAATCATCCTTCCTCTGATCAAGCCTTCCCTCTTCTCATTTCTTACCAATTTTGTGGATTTGGGAAGCTGAGTTTTAACATAGTCACTCAAGTCTTTTTTCAAGTCAGCTGAAAAAAGGAAAACAAGTTCAACAACAGGAAAAATTCTGAAAGCTCTGTTTAAAATCTCAAGACATTTAACTCAAAAATGGCCAAAATCTTGATCAAAACATCACCCTGACACAATAGAGCTTCAAACCAAGAGTATCATAAGGACAATACTCACACATCCTATACTTCTCCTCCAATGCCTTTAGTACATTACTCAAGTTAACTGGAACTACTAGACTCAAAAAAAAATTGAAAAATTGCTGTTCAAAGAAACACATTTCCAAATTCTTCTCATGGTGACTGGCATTTGCAACAGATGCAACAATAAACATTTCACGCAGGCAAATTATTTAAATTAGTACATTCCATACATGAAAACAAATGCTGACACCTTTCAGAAGAGGCAGGAAGACACCTAATATTATCTGTGCCCACTTAACTGACAAAACAACAGATACCAAGTACAACTCACAGCTGGTTGCTTTTCTAATACCCAAAAGGATCAAAGAGTCTGCTAGCAAGCCTGTGCTTTTGAAGGAGTGCAGAGTTCACTGGAGTCCGTGGGCACTACTGTAACTTAGCTAACATCAATAGCAATTTTAAGAGTAACAATAGTTCTTTCACCAAAGGTCAGTGGTTTCTAACATTAAAGCAGAACTACTGAAGAGAAGATGGACACATAAAGACTGAAGTAATGGAAAAGCATAAGTTAATCAGCTTATGGAGAAATAAAGAGGAATACAAAATGAGAGAAAAGCAAAACCCAACTGAGACTTGATAGAGAACCTTAGTACAGAGAGGCAGGCAGACTTTTGTCAGAGGATATGCCAAAATAAACATTATTCTGATGAATGTCAGCTCAAACATCAAAGTTGCTGTGAACATAATTAAATGCCAATGGAATATATGTGGAAGTCAGAGCTGTAACTTTAAGGAGGAATAAGAACTTTCTGGCAGGAGATTCCCAGATGCCATCCCAAATGTTAAGATCTCAGCCTTTGCACTGCAGGGAAACATGGTGGATCAGAAGTGAGAAGGTAACACACAGAAAGTACGATGCCAGAGAATACTCTAAGACAAAGGAAACTCTCTGGGGAGATACAGACAGAATTCATTTGGGTCACAGGAATTCTCTCCCCTGGTCTGGAGTAATGACATCATATGTCAGAGACAATAGGGAAGATGTTTTCAGAGAAAATCTCCTAGAAAATTGATCACATAATCTCTGAACTATCTCCAAATGAGATACCCAAACAAGCAGGGCAGATTTGCAAACCTAAAATAAAATAGCGTTTGAATCATTCTTCACCTGATTCATTACAGCAAGAGAAGAACAGTGTACACCTGCAGAAACTATGGGCCAACACAAAGCAGAAAAGCTCAGTTATCAAATTCAACTCTTACAGCAGATGAGGAAAATAAACAAGGAAGGAGTTTCACACCTGCAAACTTCTGAAAAGAATAGGAAGGAAAAAAGAAAAGGAAAAGATGTCACATCTACACCAGGAGCTAAACCAGGTCCACAACATTGGCTTGAGCAGCAGAATGGAAGGGCCAGTACAGTTTTGACCCACACAAAATGGCATTCTGCTGGCAACTGTGCCCATATCACAGAACATTCTTAACAGGCAGGTTTGTCTCAGACACATTTTGGGATTTTGCTTTTAATGGGTTTTTGTGTGTCACCTTCACATCCACTGGGAACACTACTTCTGATACAACCCAAAAAATTGCTTCAACCCAGCCTGAGAAACTTTCCTCCAAAGACAGAATGGCTCCCTTTTAGCCAGTCTTCAAAAATTACTTCAGGCATTACCTTCTTCTGTATCTATGCAACAAAGGCAAAATGGGCCCTAGGATGGGAGCCTGGAGTGTAATTATTTTAAACTATTCTAAAGTACTGAGCTGCAGACAATTGGCTCCTCCTCTGTTCCTCAATCTCTCCTTCTACACAGAAGAATGCCTCCAGTAACAGCCTTCAAAACACATCCTCAGGCTTTTCCATACCATGTTAAGGCTAAATCAGGGAGAAAGAGATTGTACCAGAAAAAGAAATTCTGCCTTTCATGGAATGGAGAAAAATACAACAGTGGGTTCAGCTGAGCCATGGCATTGCCTGCTTGGCTAGTAAAACTGTTGATGATCAAGGTTAAGAAGATTTTTGAGGCAAAACTCAGTGCAAAGGCCCAAGGTTTGCACAACAGCACTGATGTGTACCACAGCTCTCATATTTGCAGGTTAAGAACTAAAGAAAATTTCATCTAGAACACCACTTCAGAAAGCAGGCAATGGAAGGAAAATTAATCTTTAATTAAAAAACAAAACAAAGGGGCATAAAGATCAAGCAATCTGCCTGAGCTCATGATATCCATAGTACAGCCAAAGTTTTTTTCCACCTCCTCTGCTCCCAAACCATCCCCAGTCCCCACCTTTCTTCTGCTGTAAAAGTCCATCCATTAAAATTAAACAGCAGCAAAAACATAGGATCATTAGCATCAAGAGCAGTAATTCTGTGTAAATAATACCTCCTCCTGCCTTTGGCTTCAGAACAAGTTCATTTGAAGTCAGAAAGGCAAAAATAGCTACTTGAATGTTTTGAACTTAATTTGGTTCAAATTCACTAATTGCTTCAATTTAACAACAGACCAGAAGAGTGATGGTACTACTGCCTCAACACAGGCATCAATCAAATCCATCCTTACATTCAGAAGACTGAGTTTTGAAATAAGGCAAGCTCTGAATACACAACAAAATTGCACAAGACACTTTATAGCAATGCATATGCTCCCAAAACAGAAAACAAAACAAGCTTTTAATTACTGCACATTCTTATCTGCAAAGAACAGTGTTTGATCTTTGTTCTCTCTTGTATCTAGACATTTGATCTGACCTCAGAGAAATCAACTTCCAGCATAACAAGAGAATGCCATTCTACACCAGACATATCTAATCAGTCTCTTAGAGCAAGTGAGACCTTAAACCAGAAAACAAACAATGAGACCAAGGGAGCTATAATTATACATATTAAATAAAAATACAATCTAAAAAACATTTTTAAAATGCAAGAAGTTGTGGACTTGAACAGAGGTGAGCAGGGAACCTGCACAGTCATGCTGGCAAGAACTGCTATGCTAGCACATTCCTCAACAGGCATTTGGCTTTTGAAGAGCCAAAATGAAAGGCTTTTTGAGGGCCATGCTTGAATTGCGTGTCTGTCTTTGCCTTGTCTGTCAATCGAGAGAAAAAGCAGCAATCCTCCACCAGGAGCAAAGCAACTCCGCAGGGTGTACCCCCGCAGGGCCCCTCCACGCCTGCAGGAGCAGAGGCTGCTCCCAGAGCCAGCACAGCCGCTCCCGGCGTGGCCACAAGAGGCTGTTGGAGAGCCACGCTGAGCCCCGGCCCCAGCCGGTCCGGAACGCTGAGCAAGTGCAAACCACGGCGCTGCTTCCATCGTGCCACAGCAAGGCTGCAGCCGGGAGCGGCTCCCGCTCCTTTCAGGTGCTTTCACAGCGAGTAGTGGCCTCTCTGTCACCTGCTCTGAGCACCTGAGCAGCCCAAGCAAAGAACTGCTAAGAAAACCCAAACTACAAACAGCTGCTCCATGACCCCCACTCATCAGTGTGTGCAAGAGGTGAGATAGGAGAGGAGACCTCCCCTGTGAAAGCCGGGGAAAACTGGGGCTGTTCAGCCTGGAGAACAGAAGGCTGTGTGGAGACACCATTGCAACCTTCCTCTATCTGAAGGAACCCCACAGGGAAGCTAGAGAGGGACTCACCGAGAACTGTACTGACAGGATATGGAATAATGAGTAGAAATTGAAAGAGGGAAAATTAAGGTTAGATATTAAGCAGAAAATTTTTACTGTGAGGTTTGTGAGACACTGAAACAGGTTGTCCAGGCAAGCTGTGGATGCCTCATCCCTGGAAGCATTCAAGGCCAGGTTCAATAGCCTTGAGCAACCTGGTCTAGTGGGAAGTGTCCCTGCCCATGACACCAGGAGCTGGGACTAGATGATCTTTAAGGTTCCTTCCAGCCCCCTAATATTCTTTGATTCTCTGATTATTAGCTTCAAAACCTGATTTTGAATGTTGAAGTCTGTATGATACAAAGCTCATCAGTAAAATGGCACCAGTGGCAAAGAGGATGCCACCTTGGGCATCTCAGGACACCACACATCTCTACTGGCTGGCACTCTACTGGCTGGCTGCAGTACAAACTGGTTTTGCATCATGACTTCCACAATTTATTTTTGAGCAGTCAATAAAGCACAGGAAGGCCCAGGAGGGTAACATTCCTAAGGAGTCTCTCACCCAATTCACTGTTGTCATCCACCAGGATAATTTCGTGCAGGAGGTGGGCGGGGGTGCGGTCCAGGACGCTGTGCACCGTGCGCAGCAGGGCAGAGAGTGCCTCGTTGTAGAAACAAATCACAACGCTGGCAGAGGGCAGATCAGCAGGGTAGGACTTCTCTCTGCATCTGCAAACAGGAACAGAGTCTTTGGCACTATTTACAGAGGGGTTTCCAGAGGGCTGGGTCACTGCTGAAACTTCCTAAGTAACAAGCAAACATCAAATGTGTAGGAGGAACCCCTAATGTGAACATAATGAGCCCAGACGGGTAACAGCTATAGGAGGGCTCAGCATAGGAAATTATTTTCCACATAACACACTCATAGTTAACTCTGCTGCTTGTCAGGAAACAGAGGATGCCAAGCACTGAGGTGGGAATAAGAACCAGAGATCCTCAAGACAGAGAAAAAAGAAGATAGTGAGGGCTTGTTTCAGCTGTCAAAACATAGTCCAGTACCCTCAGGTAGCTCAGACAGTTCAAATATGACATGAGGCCCACAAAAATACCACAGCTTTATTGGCCAGCTGCTGGAGACAGAGTTGGATAGCCCAGAAAACCTCCACTGGGGCTAAATACCTATTTACACAACCAGCACTGGGATTCAGAGGGCAGATTAAGACACTTAAGTCTAGTCACTGCTGTCAGTGCAGTCTAAATAGTGTTCAGCTCACCCTAAGGCTGTCAAGTGTGTTTTGTCAGCTGAAGAGCTCTGCATGCTTCATTAACTCCACTGACTGGATCTCTGCTAATTATAATAAAAGCAGAGACAACTGACTAACAAGCAGCTATCTAAGCATCTTAATCTGCAAGATGAATCCCACTCCAAGCAAAAGATCATTCTTTCTTCTCCTTTTCAAAGCTCATCCTTACTTCTAATAGGGCCAACTATCACAGATTAATGCCATATGAAGGTGCCAGGCATAGGGGGATCCAATAAAAACAAGAAATTATAAATGAAAACCCAGAAGTATAGAAGAAAAGAGCTTTCATTTACTTAGAATGAGCTCAATTCTGGGAAAAACAGTCAGCAAGTATAATTCATTACATTCACCCACACCAGAGAAACCACTAGAAAAATTTATGCAAGTTTATTTATTTTTCAGTGTTTGGAGTTTTTATTGTTGTTACAGAGGTCAGTTGTTCCCCCCCCCCACCATATGCACCAGGTAGATTATAGAAAAATTTATATTCTTTAATAGAAAATATTCAGAGCAGTACACAACCTATTATATACCTTTAGCAGCTGACCAAAAAAAAATTACATCTCCAGAAACAGTTTTCAGTCAAAAAAGACAGAAAATACTTAAGAATAGAAATCCTAACTTCAAGCATTCCTGTTAAATAGCTGAAAATCTGCCTGTAGCAACACATGGGGATGGAACAGTGAATGACAGAAATACCAAAATATCAAAAATATTAAATACTGCATCAGGTGTAACAAGTCATTGAGCATATGAAACTACACCATATTCTCTCCAAAAATCAGCACCTACTTTGGATCTCTTGTATCAGGCACCTCCCTGTGGTATCCCAGTCGATTGCTGATAAGCATATTGAAAGCATGTTTCTGATAGCCCAAGTCTCTCACTTCCTGATCTTCTTCATTAAAAATCATTCCTGCAAAAGAAACGTGCCAGGATCAGCTAAAAGGCTCAAAAACATCATTTGAAAGAAATCAAGGATTGAAACCTTTAACCTCTTCTAAAACACAGTATGTTCTTAAAAATCCCTCTGATTTTGCAAAGTGTATGTGCAACTATTTCTGCTCCCTCTCACAAACAGGCAGCACTTATGAGCCCTTGCAGGTGTAATAAAATTAAATCCTTCTCCAAAGACTGCTGGCTCCATTGTGTTTATTGCCTCCCTTCACTCATATGGCCTTTAATTCTTAGCACCACCTAAAACCAGCATCAAACAAGCAACAGAGGACAGACTTTGGCACACAATGAATCAGCATCTATCCCTACAGGTGACAGGTATGTAATGGGATTTTTGAGTGAGAAAATACATTTCAAATGGTAGAAAAATCCTCACAATAGCAGTTCCCATTTCATGCAGTTCTGAAGTCCATGGTAACAAAAATAGTTATACAAGAACTGTAAACTTTTGTTTATCTCACCTGGGACTTTGACAGCAAGTAAAACACCAGCAGAGCTGCTGTTTATTGATTATTTTAGCAGAACTGGCAACTGTTACTAAGCATGGCAGAAGTAACTGTTGGTATCAGGACTCTGCTATAAGCCAAGATGAAATTTTCAATGCCATCCTGCCTGCCTTGACTCAGTGCCATGGGCTTCTCTCACTGAGCCATTCACCAGTGTGAACAGAACCAAAACATTGTTCACATAACTCCATGAGGGAGAGACAGCTGGTGTCTGCCACCACCTGTGCCTCCAGCCACTTCTGCAACAATTCAGGGAGCAGAGTGGTTACTTTTACTGTCTCTATTCAGCTGGCTGCACAGAATGAGATGCCTGTCACCTCTTATTATCATGCTACACAGGCAATTTTACTGAAATTTCAGTACAAGAAGTGAGCAAGGATCATGTAAGTTATCTCCTTTCACCCTGCCCATCATCTCCATATCATTAAAAATCTGCAGAAAATAGTTACCAAGAGGGTTCCTCATTCACATGCTACTGTACTTCCAGGAAAACATGTTTCATACATTCACAGACTAATTCAGATTGAAAGGGACACCTGGTCTAATCTCCTCCCCAAAAGCAGGTCCAGCTAAATGAGGTTGCTCAGAATCAGTGCAGTTAAGTTTTGAAAGCCCTCAGTATCTCCAAAGATGGAAATTCTACAACCTCTTATTTCCCTGTTCAAGCATTTGACACCATCACACTGAAAATGTTTTTCCTCTTCCATAACTGAAATGCCCTTGCTCCAATTTCTTGTTATGATCCCATGCACTCTGGAAGGAGTCTGTCTCCATCTTCCCTGCAGCCTCCTGTTCAGCTGCTGCTGACAGCAAGAAAATCTCACCCCTCAGCCTTCTCTCCGAGGCAGAATAAACTCAATGCTCTCAGCCTGGCTCCACACCTCATGTTCTCCAGTTTTCACCAGCTATGCAAAAGCCAGCTGAGCTCAAGCCTGGAGAAAATGAATTGAGTTAAACACAAAATAGAAGTATTTTTAAAAGTTTGAAATGGAAAAAAGCTTCAA
Source organism: Emberiza elegans (assembly GCA_024865655.1). Taxonomy (NCBI): domain Eukaryota; kingdom Metazoa; phylum Chordata; class Aves; order Passeriformes; family Fringillidae; genus Emberiza; species Emberiza elegans. The sequence continues at coordinate 10,217,744 of JALJVW010000206.1, read as the reverse complement.
AACAAGTAATCCATCTGGGCCTTTGGAGCACAGCTGTGACTCAATGACAAAGTCTACCCACAGGTACCAGATGACCCTCAGAAGAGAATTCCATCCACATTCCCATTTACATTTACCACCCTGTGGCTTTTAGAATTTTTAGAATTCAGCAATGGCAATGCAGCTGCACTGTCCAACAGCTCAAGAATAAATGCCCTGATATTTGATCAGGACCAAGTGGGAAGTGCTGGGTAGTGATATCTGTGAGATAAAGGGGACACACCCACACCGTGGCCAGTGACTGGCTGAGCTGCTCAGGACTGAGTGCTCCCGCTGTGCATGAGCTGCACTGTGGGGGTAGGAAGGAGGTCTGTTCACACTGGCAGTGTCACTCCCCCAGCCCCAGCAGCCTAAAGGGGTCACTCAGTCCCCTAATGAACCACATCCATTCCAAGAAATCCATCCATCCCAGAAATGCCTCCATCTGGTCAGTTCAGGCACCCAGCTCCATCATCAGAAGCACCTTAAAATGTGGTCACCTTAAAATGTTTTGTTCATACCAAGCACGACCTTAAAACATATCCCAAGTGTTTCATTCTACAATCCATCCACAGCCAACCAGTAACTATATTCTTCTGATCTTATGAATATATTCAAGGACTGCTAATATTTTTAAAACCTTCTCATGAAGAACAGTATCCAATGCATGCAAAAGACCTGAATGATTTCAGTTCAAACAGCAGATAGAAGTTCTTGGAAAACAAGGGGCTTGCAATCAAAACCTCATTTTAGGCTTTACTTCAGCAGTGCTATGTGGCTCTCAGATTAATGAAAAAAGACAGACTGACCTACCAGATGACAGTTTGATTTTGACTATCATACACCACATTTCTTTTCACTTTTTTATTTTTTGCTTTTGTGTTTATCACTGTCTTACTCTAGACAGACTTCAGGAAACCCTTTCCTACAACACCTCATCTTAAGAGCTGTCTCCTGATGATTCCTGTAGAATTTATCCTGGCACTCTAACTCCCCCTTGGCTTTCACCAACCAGAGCAGTCACTTGGTTTGAAGATCAAAGGACTTCTCAGTTAAAAAGCTCCATTTCTTTCCTGGCCCAGTCTGAATAGTTGGAAAGAAATGGCCACCTCTGGACTGGCCTTCACCTCACTTGGCACTCAGGCTTTTTGCAATGAACTGAAAAACACTCATGATGCCACAGGGCAACATGAACTGCCATTTTTCTAACATTCATTCTAATACCCAACTCAGAAAGTGAAGTTTGGTAAAGTTCTATAAACTCACGAAGCTCGTGATTCACCATTTGTCCACAGTCATGACAGGGGACATCACTGAGATCTGAGCATTAAACCCTGGCTATGAAAGTTTATTTCTGTGTTCTATTTCCCAAAGCAGCAGCAGAAGGCAGTACCCCAACATTTTGCCACAACACTTCTGCCTCCAGACTCAAACCAAGATTTCAGCCAGTACACAACGTGCCTGTTTGCACATCTAAACCCAGCAGTGAATATGCTGTAAGCACTAGAATACACAAAGCATTTCATTTTGGAACACAAAACTAAATCACTTCATTGATGAAACATGCTCCAGTGAAACATACAGACCTTTGCTGGTACAAAGTAGGCAGGATTTGGCTCTAACCATTGCCATCTCAATCTCACATTGCAAGTTTGTCCCACATGCATTTCTTGTAGATTAAGTTATACTCCAAGCATACTCTCCAAACCAACAGGTCCTCTTCACTGTTTATTGATATCAAGATATTTTTAATTACTACATTTAAGTACAGTTTCTCTGTAGCTACTTAAGGCATAAGTATTTGAACCCCATTAAAACAGGAGTAAGATATGAAACAAGCACACACTGAACCTTCCAAAAGCAAGATTTAGTTCATCAAGGGCAGACCCTGCTGTAGCCCTGTCTTTACCAGAACTTACACAGTATAGATGTAAATGTTAGAGTGTATTTTGGATTAAGCATTGTAGAATAAATTTCAAGTAATTCCTAATGAAGAGAGCCATGAGTACCACCTGCATTTTAACAAACAAAACTTCTTCATTATACACCATTATACACTTTCCCCTGATAGAGTATTCTGTAAAAAAAACCTCTCATTTCTCCTGTTTTACTAAGTTTGTCACCAACACTAAAAACCACTTACCCATTTCAGGAGAGAATTCTATCTCCCCCTTAACAGGATCCTGGATATGATTTCCAAAAGAGTTTCCTATCTTATTCTCTTTCTGTTGCAATTCAGGTATATGAACTGGCCCCCGTGTAAAACGGGGGTAGAATTTTTTTGGGAATGGCCTCTGAGGTTCCAGCCCCTTGATGGGCACATTCTTGAAGGATTGGTTCTCTTCACTGAAGTTGAAATAAACGAAGAGCAGAAGTGTCCAGGTCACGGATGTGAAGAGGCACCCATAGCAGAAATAGCGAAGTGTGACACTTCCCATTGTAGACTCAGCATCCTTGAGGGCCCATTCTCAATTACCTGGAAAAGAGTGAAAACATACATTTTGAGAGTGCTGCCTGGTACCTTATACATTGCAAAATATGTTCAATAGGTTATTCCTTCATTAAATGATTTTCAGAGCTTAAACTTCAGGCACAGACCTTAAAAGAAGTAAATCCTTTTTAACTCTCCCATTCAAAAAGTAAACATGACCAGTTTCACATTTAATGTGGATACCACTGCTTTAAAATATGAAGCAAACAATCACTAAGAGCCTGGTGACACACCACAATTAAAGATAAAAATGATTAATTTCCCTCACAATAGTTATATCGCTATCTCTGTTCCACAACAGTATTATTTCTAGTACTCCTTCCTTGAATTAAACTTATAACTGTATAATATACTCTACACAGGGAATTGATTCTTCATGGAATTGTTTTGGCTGGAAAGGACATCTGGAGGTCACCTTGTCCAACCCCCTTGCTCAAGCAGGGCCACTCTGAACCAGTTGCCCTGGAGTAGGTCCACATGTACCCATTTTCATAGTTCAGATCTCATCCTAAAGCATAGAATGAGAAACCACAGATTCAAAAAAGCCATGTGGTTCAGTTCTTGCCCCAAATTTAAGAACAGCCCTCATGAATGTCCCAGGAGTTCCAGAAAACACGGGATGCAATTGAAGAACACACAGCACCAAGACAGTCACATTTACAGATAATCTTCTCCACAGAAAGAAGACAGATGGGACAGGAAAAGAAGGAAAAGCTCTAAGGCAATTTACTGGGTTCCTCCAGGCCTCTGCAGACTCCAGAAAAGCTTTCATATTCCCTGAAGGAGATGCCCATTTGGAGTTGGAAGGAAGCAACCCAGACTGGAGTTTTACTTTAGACATCCATAAGTTAATTTTCCCCAAAGCTATACTGCATAAGCAAAACTATGAAGTCAAGCAAATGAAGCTGGTGAAAATATTTTACTTATAGGCCAGGAGAACTGGGTAAACTTTCTGGAGTTCCCCAAATCTAAAAAATGTTCAACACCCTTCCCCCACCCTGCAAAAGAAACCCAACAAAACCAACCAAAACAAAACCTCCAAACAATACACAAAAAAAACCCCACACTAACAATAAAAACCCCACACGCCTTAAAAACTGTACAGATCAGTTCCTCAAACTGAGGGGGAAAATGCTGACTCAAAGAATTTGATTTCTTTCATCACTACCTAACCAAAACAAAGTCTTTGCACAGTAACAAAAAGTCAGGAAATAATTTAATCACCTTTTAATTAGCAAAACTTTTACTTTAAGAAAACAAATACTGGGGTAGGAGTCAATCATTTATGCTGATGTATTTTTCAGACTACTCAAAAAGTCAGAAACTACCAGAACTTTTCAGGTCAGTCTGGCAAAGAACAAACCAGAACATTTATGAGTACAAAGAAATGATTCCTTCTCAATATGGGAAACTATAAAGCAAAGGTAGAAGCTGTTAACGATCCCAAAGAACATTATGAAGACACCATTTACTTTGGCAATGTAATTCTGAGTCCTTAGTGATTTGCATCCAAAAAGAACATACATCAAAATTCAAGCTTACATTTCCCAGACTGCAGCAGGTCATCATCTCCCAAGAATAAAATATCCACAGAGTAAAGCAAAAAACCAAAACCCAACCTCCTCAAAAATAACTTACCCATTGTTCTTACCATGTCAAGCTCCCTCACTTCTGCAAGGCAACAACCTACGGAGCAGTTGAGCCCAAGGAGCTTAAAAAGGTCTTACAGAGGGTTTAAATCTCAGGCTGACCCTGTGCATACAGATGAATTGCACTCTGTGTGAAACAGGCTCTCTCTCTAACACTGTCACACAGAAATCTCGCTGCAAGGCCATTAAATTAGGCAGGCATCAAACACTCTGGGGCAGAAGAAAATCCTCATTTTTGCTAGCAGAATAGGTTTCCCAGTTAGAGAAGTACAGATGACCAGTGCCCAGTGCCTCATGCCCTGCACTAACACAACCACACCAGGGTGAACCTTGACTCAGAACAAGAATGCAAGCCTGCAGAGGAGCAAGAGCAGACAAACACTTATATCCTCTCATTATAATAATTCTTCCTGCTCAGCATTCTGCAGACAATTAATGCTTCTCCATAAAAGAGGATCTGGGTCCTTGCCAGGTTCTTTTTGCATGGCCACCAGAAGGTCATCTGCAGGAAGATTTGTCCAAGCCTAACATAAAAACTGCTCCTCAAAAACTGCTCGAGGTGTTTTTCCATTCACTATGGTAACACAGATGGACAATTCTAACATGCACTGACACTTTGGAACAGAACTGTCCTAGCAAGATAAAAATTACTATAACAGAGAAGGAACCCTCTCCTTTCAGAGTTGTTTAAGGATACATCTACACTGCAGCTTGCACAGAAGAAACAAACATAATCTATTCTCTCTCTGGTAACAGTCAGAAGACAGGCACACAGAGCAGAATTCCTCACGGATTAAATATTTCCATAGTTCCTTGCATCTCTTTCACAGCTCAGAGCTACACCCACTGCTGTGGCACTTCCAGCCACGGCAAGGTTAAAGTTTGCTGTGACTGACATCAGGCACACTCAGATTAAAGAGGAGGGGATAAATTACTAATCACCAGAGTGAGGATGCTGCTGTACATCCCTTCCATCTCTAACCAGGCTAAAAGCTCATGCTTGGCTACTGCTACAAAAGTAATAAATGCAAACCAAAGCTAAATAAACCAAGTATTATTTCCACCTGATCTTTGCTAGATCTGCTTCACCTTCCTTTCCTCTCCTTCACTATTCTGGCATTTTGTAAAATGATAAAGATGTTGAAATACTGCATTTAAATCAAATTACAGAACCTCCACAATGCTCACCCTGTGCCCGCTCAGTACCTTGCTATTCAACCAAGACATTTGGTAATTTATTTGGCAGGAAAATACAGACTCGCTATGCAGACCATTCTGAAGGCAGAACAGAAAAAAAAAGTTAACCCTGTGTATGAAAAGCACATTGAGGCTTTTTAGTTTACTTTATTCACCAACACATATGTATTTCCACAAACACTGTCTTTTGGATTTCAACCACTTCCACCATATAAGCAGACAGACTCATGATCTGTGTCAGAGCTGCACACTCCAGCTTTGGACAGTTTTAAATTGATTGCCTTCTTACAGATGTGCTTTAGGCCAGAGGACGTTTCCAAGTCTTCAGCCATGTCAGTCCTGCTTGGGATCTGCCCTGAGGAACCAAGAGAACCTTTCCAGCCCTACACTTCCATGCATACAAAGCACAATCACATGAATACATCTCTGCCCCTCCTCAACACACCAAGAAACAAGAATCCCCCCTCTCGTTTCAGTGTGCAACAAAAAATAACCACTTGGGTAAGCGCAGAGGGAGAAGGAGAGGAGACACAGGAGGAAACATTCAGTTCACACAGAGCCTGACACTCAACCCTTGATTCTTACCTCAGCCATCTCCCTATCCATGAACTCCTTCCAGTCAGACACAGTGAATAAAAGCCTTACTCTGTCCAGACTCCTTTCCTCTCCAGTGTTGTGAAGTCTTCTAGGAAATACATTTTGCCAATTTACCCAACAATTGTCTCAGCCTATTAATGGTCACAGTCTCTTGATGAGTGTCTTAAACATCCATCCTCTCCCACTTGGTTTCTGCAAGGAGGATTTTGAAACTTAAGCAAAGCTAAACCCTTCTTTATTTCTTCCCCACTTTTTCCCCCCTTTAACAGAGAGAACCTGTTCCTGAATACAGAAGATGCAGAGGCCTTTCAAATCCAAAGTATTAGGATCTTTCCCAGCCCTGATATGTGCTGCATGAAAAAAACAGATTATATGTATTTTTAACTCAATAGCCTAAAGCTCTCCTAATGCAAGCACAGCTGGCAGGTTTGAACAGTTAGATAGAAACAACTGAAATTTAAAAAAAGCAGAACTGCAGAATTCAGATAACCAACGGGCTCATAAGAATAATTTTCACTTATGCAATACTGTAACAATGAGTCCAGTCACCAATAAATTGCTATTTGGACAGTACAGTTAAAACCATTTTCTATTTATTTATTCAAGTTCAAGCAAAAATACTAAATGCCACAAAATAATAATCCATTATTTAAACATAGCAAGAAGAAATGTTTCACAATACAGTTCCTCACAAATTTTCCTGGAAAGAGATTAGACTTGAGGGTCTATCATGCATCTCCCCTTCATTTCTGAAAAGCAGTACAGCGGCCAAAAGTAAAAACACACCTCAAACAATTCTTCTTTCCAAAAACTCAAGTAGTAAAGAACATCCAGAATAAACAGAAGGCATTTCCTTTCCCTTGGCAAGATAGGAGTTTCCAGAGCAAGTAATAAATGATAACACCTTTAAGTATTTCACAGACATTAATTCCCATGCCCTAGAGATGCATGGAGTTCCAGGCTGTTCACTCTGGTGTACTCAGGAATCCAGAGACACTTCAACACAACACAAATCATCCAAGGTGGCAGCATGTCCTACATCAGGAAATTACCATCCAGACTGGGGGCAAGAGAGGAAAAAACCTATCTTAGAAGCAGCCTCCATCAGCTTCAGCTCAGAAGAGACCAAGACTGAACGGAACAGTATTCTGAGAATTTCCAACCAAATATTCAGCCTTCCAGTGTCTCTCTCATTGCTCTGTTTTGACTGCCATATATTTATTGCATGACAGTTTTCCTTTGGCAAAGCCTTGGAACTGAGTTTGCAGACTCACATACCAGAAATGCCAGGAGTAAAATACTGCTCTCTAATTTCCACAAATTCCAGAACAGAATTCTCAGTTCCTTGCACAAGCAGTAAATAATTGATTTTTTTAAAGAGAACTATAAAGGTTAAATATTAATAACTCAGTCAAAGTCTCTTAAATTCAATCAATCAGAAAGCTGAAAAACTCTCCAGTAGCCCACCTGCCAGAGCTGAGCTGCAGTGCTTACTGTGCAATAGGCTTTTCATGTCACAGCAGCTTCTTTTGGCAGCCTTACACCACCACCATGACATTCATTTCATCCATCAAGCCCAGGAATATTTACATTCATTTACTAACTGGCCCAACAAAGATACAACTGTGTTCCCCCCACAGCCCAGGAGGGTTTGTTGTTAGTAACCTGTGCAGCTCTCAGTAACACTGGCCCACTGCGTTGGCCTTGGATATTTTTAAAGGAAGCAAAAAATGTCAACCACAATCCACAATATTTTGGCTTAAAGAGTAATATTTGCTACAGACTCTATGACCTGCCACTGCTTAAGCACTGACATCTGCTTGGATTAACCTCAACAGTTTAGTAAACACTCCGTATGAGTAGATATTTCGTAACTGTGCCAGAACTCATGTTTGTCAGAGGTCAAACAGAGGATCAGACTTAACCTCAAGATTTTTGAAATAGGAGTAAAAATTATTTGAGAAAACCTTAAAGTCTGCTTGTAGTTTTTCCAAGAACAGCTTTTCTTTAAAAAAAAAACAAAACAGGAAAAGACAGATACTCAACTCATACTACTCAGGTCCCCTGCAAGACTACCTGTGTATTTTGGAACTATGTTGAGGCAAGGAACAGATGTGTATAAACTTCACTCCTAAGGAGCATTCTACCAAAAAAACCAAAAACAACAACAACAAAAAAATCATTAAACTACTTTATCTTTCTACAGAATGTTAGGATATTTTGCTGCATGACTTTCTATAGATGCTTCTAATTTTTACTTTCTTACTTTTTGGGGAGAGCAGGACACAAGAATATAAACCAACACTGCTCATGAATGCAAATTTGCTCTTTTAATATCCTTAACCCTTCCTACATTTCTTGGCCTCCAAGATGTTATAGCTACCCCTGAACTGGCTTTCGAATTTACTGGCTGAATCATTATCAAACAACAGCATTAACAGCGCAATGAACAGAGGCCAGATTAGGAGGAATTAGCACTGCAGTAAGACACATCATACAAACAGAGATGCCATTCACACACCTTCTGCACTCGCAAAAGAATTCTTTTTTTCCAGGCAACCTTTCCATTAGAATGTCTCTCTTCAGGGAAAGTCACAGTTAATAGACCAGCAGGATGAGAAAGGGACACCTCGGGCAGCTTTTGCTTCAGATCTAACACACATCCCTAGGAGCAACATTCAGTCAGAGCAAAAGTAATAGACGCTTCCAAATAAAAGTGTTTCATGTGCCCCAGAATCTAAGCACCAAGCCAATTTAACTCCTTCTTTAAAAATCTTCCTACAGGACTGATTTATTGGATCTACCTACCAGTTTGTTTTTAATTAAAAACCACCATTAATTTTTGATCTTACAGAGGGATGGGTGATTGCACTTTATTAATTAAGTGGCTTTTTTTGACAGAATGCAGGCAGGTAACTACTCATGTAAAGATAGGCTGGGCCTACAGGAACCTAAATCACTCAGCAGGGACAAATGCCAAGTGCTGCACCTGGGACAGACAAACCCTGTGGCTGCTGGCACAGCCTGAGGAACAGCTCTGCAGACAAGGACCAGCCAAGGCCTGGCTAAGCCCGGGCCAGAGCACAGCTCTACAGCAAGGGCAGTCAGGGATGGACCCACAGGAACACAGGCAGCTGAGCCAGGGGTGCAATTCCACAGCTCCCTGTGACCACAGGCAGGGACAGCAACCAGGGAGGGACTCACCAGTACAAGACAGACATCAGGAAACTGGAGTGAGGTCAGTAAAAGGCCACTGGGATGGCCACAGGCTGGAACACTTGCCCTGTGAGAACTGGGGATGCTGGGCTCCTTCAGCCTGCAGAAGAGACAGCTTTGGGATGAGAACTAAAATAGCAGCCTGTTGCTACCTACAGGGATGTTACCAAGAAAACAGACCCAGGCTATTTAGTGAGGTGCAAGGTAGGAGAGAAAGAAAGAACTAAAAAAGACTAATGTTAAATCATGTTAATGTTCAGTCACACCAACACTCATCCAGAGATATCCTGTGGACCACAGGCTGTCCTCTTGCATAAGACCACTGTTCCCATTCATTTTAATGAGATAACACATTAAGATCTATTTTTAATTAGCCTCAGCAAGTCCCTTCTAAATTCAAGTTTCAAAGCTTTGAGAGCCAACAGTTTAGTCATTTCAGACAGATACACAAATCCATGTCATACCACCTAAAATAAATCCTCCTGGAATGAATACAAAATCTTGAGCAACACTTTACAGATAATCTTAAAATAGCAATAATATTCATTATATTTAAAGATAAAGAAAGGCACATAGTTGCCTTAGTTGCATGAATTGTTGAAGATCTATGAAACTATACTCCAAGTATATGAAGTCTGAAAAGCTTTAAGGACAAATTTAAAAATTCATCTTGTTAAGTCTTTATGTTCTCAGCCCTGACTATTTTTCCAGTGTCAAATGACTCACTCATATGCTGATTTGTATTTCAGTTTTTGGGCTTTAACCAGAGGTGTCCAAATATTGCATAGCATCATTTTCAAATCTGTGAACTATACATTGAAATGCCTCCTCTAGGAACATAAATTTGCTTATCAAGCTTTTTGGAATTTCTCAACTCCAGTAAAAAAAGCTTTACTTAGCAGGCTGCCATTCCAGAGTGTATGCAAACACTTTGGCTTTTTTATAATAAAAATGTGAAATTCCTCCTTTATCCACTTGCATTTCAAAACAAAAAAAGCACCCTTAAAGAAATGCTCAAGTATCTTCTGCAGTAACATCTTCCACTTCTTGTCAACATTAAAACATATTGGGTTTTTCCCTAATTGATAAAGGATGATTCCTTTCTCCCCACATATTGCTCCACTCCAAGAAGTGAGAGTATCTCACGAGGGCTCTAATTTAAGGACACAATTATAATGGAAAAAACTGTTACAAGTTTTGGAAGGAAAAACTTTTTAAAGTCAGGATCTCATGTTAACAAACATCTGAAAACAACGCCAGGTTTAGTTACAACCAGTGGTACAACATTGCATCAAGAAAAGTAACATAATAGTGCAGCCTGGTTAGAGAAAACAAGAACTATTGGATTAGAAATACAAGCTTACCAAAATCCTAGCTCGCAGTTCTGGGTAAATAAATGCTATACAGCACACGGTTTCATGCTGCTGCAGTGTCCTCATTCCCCTCAAAAAAAGCTTTTTATTTCCCAAAGCACAGTTATGAGAAAGAAATTCTTACCTATCCCCCTGACAAACGCTCAGGCTGCTGGGCTGGATGTTCCTTTAAGCCATCTGGCTCACAAATACATGTCATGCCATTCCCGGAGTCCTAAAAATACCTTCAGCCTTTCTTGTTGCTGACAAATACTTTCTTCTAATTTAAACAGCAAGATTTTATTTTCATCAATAAAACCAGCTCTGAAAGAAGCCACAACATCTCCAAAGAAAGCTGCAATGCATTTTGTAATACAGTCCCTTCCTTCTTCACAGAGCTTAGAAAACAGCAAGGTTAAACACCCCACAAGTTGTTCTTCATTGCATTTCTCTCACGTTAAAGATCCATGCGTCTAAATTAATATTTATTTGATAACCCTTCAGCACAATATACAAATGCAGAATGTAAGAGAGCTTACAAGGTCAACTACACACAAATAAGCTGCTTAATACCTTTTCTAAATGTTTAAAATCTGCTAAGCCGTTCCTCACATTTTGTGACCGCAAAGCTCACCAAAACAACAACAAAAATGCAGATTCACGCAAAATAATTAGATATGAGCCTTCTACAGGAAGAGCTGAACTGTAGAACCCTCACCTTTTTCCAGAAGAGTCGGCACTAAAGCAGAGCAAGGTTACCCAGGGAGAGCACATTGACTGCAGCAGCCGCGGTGTCTTCATTCCCAGGGAACAATGAACCGCTGAGCCAGAAACTTAACACTTTGTGGCTTGCAAGTCCTGCCTGGGAATGGGGTGACAAGCGCAGGGCTCTCTAGGAACACAGCCCAGTTTGGGTGGGTCTGAGGACACCAATGCTGCATTCACTGCCCCAAAATCATCAATATATTTTTCTGTTTGTAATAATTTTTCACATCTCTTTTATTTTTTTTTTTTCAGCTGATGCATGATCCATCTATCAATCCACGGATTTGGCAATATACACATGGTCGTCTTCCTGCCACTCACATAAACAATCAGCAACATTCTTCCTCATGACTAGACCACAGTAATGCTAGAGAAAATGGTCATTAAGTTGTATGAAAATTCCGTTAGTTCTCATTTTCCAAATCACTAGCAACTTCATAAGACTCCCACATTTCCACAGAAATTTTCTAGGTATGTTTTCTGTTAATTTTCAGAAATTTTCATCAGAAGTGCTTTGGGCTTTTTCCCCAGTCTTTTACTAGGAAAATGAAAACACATTTTCTAATTCTTAAAAAAAAAAGACCAAAAAAAGTTCAGGCCTCGTTTGTGCAACCCTCCTGGAAAAAAAAAAAAAAAAAAGCTGGCAGCAAATTGTCAACCAAACAGACCTCACTGAAGGACTTTTGAGGGGACAGTGGTAAAAAGTGGGGTTGACCAGTCTGTTTTAAACCTGTGACTACTAACCATGGAAACAGCACAGGGCACAGGTTCTGCAGTAGCTCCCAGAAGATGTCTACCATCCACTTGTGCAGAACTCACTGGTATCAACAGCTGGATACAAAAAATACACAAAAGACATCTGCCAACTCACGCTGGGAACTTCCAAAGACTCCACCTGAACATGTATCAAATGCAAAACGGCTGCAATTATGTTACTATTTGTACTAGAGTTGGAAACTGCCTTAATGAGAATTGTTACATTGCACCTTATCCTGCAGCCTCAGATCTCAGAATTCTGCACCTCCGTGCCCACTCCCCACAAATCATACAATTCTACTTCATTTCTCTTTCTGCACGGTTTTCCTTTTCAATAGGCAGAAATTTACATTAAAATACTTGGTTCAGTCAGACCAGAATCAAACATCTTTATGGAGCCTGAGTAACTGATATAAGCAAAATGATTTATTTGTGTAAAAAACCCAAACAACAAAAACTAAACACAAACAAACAAAATATAAACAATAGATGAAATGTAGCCCCAGAATTAGATGTGAGGTTAAAACAAGTTACAGTTTCAATCCCTAGAACACCTTTAATAGGAAAATATTTAACTCATGTTAAACTGCTCAGAGTTCTCAACCCAGTTACATTTCTCCACACTGTTAAGGATAGCACTATCTTAGTGATTTCCTCAATATACCATGTTCTGTGTTTTTCCATGTGAATGGCCATTGTTAAAAAAAAAAAAGTAAAGAAGTAAAAAAATACTAAAAGCGTGAGTTGAACTTAATGTCCATCTGCATTTCTCATGTCCAGAAACAAACATCACTTGGAGTTTTTCACTTCAAGCTTTAGCACAGAGTCCAGAGTCTCCATGCCATTTGGAACTTTTTTTCCCCAGTAAGAAATCCTGAGATAAACCAAGACCCTGCAATCTTATTGCTTTGGATTCATTTTCTCATCAAAAGTTTAAAGTATTTTCTGTGCACAGTTTCTCTCTACCTCTTTTATCTCCTCACAAATGTCTCTAGACATTAATAGAAGAGAGGAATCCTAAGGATATAAACTTATTTTGTGTTCTCTCCAACTCACTGGTACCAGGACAGGTACCAGACCAAACCAAGAAACTCTCTGGTTGAAGTGTTTGCTCTGCTCAGGATTTTGCTGAGATTCTCAGCAATTCAATGTCTCAGTTCTCTCCTCATCCATTGAGGAAAATACCTTATTTGTTGGATTAAAACAAGCCACTAGAAGAAACAGATTGTGCATTGCATGTAAGGACAGCAAACTTCTACAAGTTATGCCAAAAATTAATTTTCTTGGTATTTTATTCCTTCTCTGTGATCTTACAGACTCAGTCTTTCCTTCTCACAAGAAATCCCTTTGAGGAAAGAGTCGTGGACCACTCCTTTTCCATCCCCTCTTGGTCACTTTTCTTCTACTTATCTATTGCCAATGTTTCTAACAGGAAAAAATATTCAGGATTTTGATGTTGAAATCACGGGTGTTGCAACAAAATGACTAGCAGATCAAAAAATATTTTTTCCTACATCAGTAGGAGCCATGCCTCCCAACACTCTGCTTGCACAGCAGGTTAATGTGCAATCCAGAACTTGGCCATCTCCTGGTTTATAGGTGATGAGTCTCAACATCTGCTGACACCAGAGATAAGAGATTCCTGGTAACCGACCAAATTAAGGTATTTCAGGAAATGGAAAACTAAAGGAAATACTTCCACAAAACATATTCAAGAACAAATATGAGAAGTATCAATAGAGACAGTGGCACTCTTTGTTCTTGATATTATGCTTGAAGAACTGGCAAAATAGTCAAAATACCTACAAAGATTGGTTCATAAGGGGTTTTGAATCAAAACAAGATAGTTTGTGCTTCCTGGAGAAGTATCTTTAATTAAGGCCACCTTCAAGGTTTAAAGCATCCAATTTAATTCTTGTCTGCACAAGAAAATCTGTGTCATTTAGCCAAGCAACATTTGCATGGTTTTACACAAACTAAAAAGACCTCCATGAACATGCCTCTAACATTCATTAAGTATTTGCTTAAATCAGTCTGGCACATAGCAGCCCTTCACTGAGGTATTTTCCTTTCAGCATGCCTCTGCAAGTTTATTAGCTTAGCCTGTCAATTTAAAATCTGACTTCTTAAAAGGTGCAGTGTCTCCATAGCTGAAGTCTTGAGAATGACAAGAAGTTATTGCAGGCAGGCAGTTGCTCCCCAGACAGCACATATTCCTTCTCCCTCGAGCAGCAAGAGGAATTGCTTTTGTCCTGCTCCATGGCAAGAGACGCTGGAGCACAAACATGAACAGCCGCTGTAGAAGAGCTGGTAAGGTAGAACTTGTCAGTCACAGCCAACCTCAGAAACACAGAACTTGCACTGCCACTACTGCCATGAGACAGAAAACCACAGCCAACCTCAGAAACACAGAACTTGCAATGCCACTACTGCCATGAGACAGAAAACCACAGCCAACCTCAGAAACACAGAACTTGCAATGCCACTACTGCCATGAGACAGAAAACCACAGCCAACCTCGGAAACACAGAACTTGCAATGCCACTACTGCCATGAGACAGAAAACCACAGCCAACCTCGGAAACACAGAACTTGCAATGCCACTACTGCCATGAGACAGAAAACCACAACAGCTCACCTGCTCCCAGCTGAACTTGGAGCCACAGACATCAAAGACCTGTGAGCACTGTGGGGGAGCAGCTCTGGACTTCTCCCTGGCCTGCACAACTTCTTGCTCACCCTCTAAAGCACAGAGCAGGCAGCAGCAAATCCTACCTCAGGGGTCTCTAATCCGTGTCAGCAGTGGAAAAGCTGATTCACCCCTGAGCACTGGGCTCCAGTTTCAAACATGCAAAGGATCAGGCTGCCAAGCCAGGCTGCACAGGAAAGGGCTGAGATACAGCACATAAAACACATGTTTACAGGCACTTTAATCCATGCTCTACATTTCAGTAACACCATCAGTTATTTAATATACAGATTTAACATTTTCAAATCTCAGGGAATAAGCTCAGAAGTTCCTACAACAAAACGTCAGAAATTTCGTATGCCTGAAGTAAATTTTTCAATGAAATGGTACAATGAGCTTCCTAATTTTCTACCTTTTCTGCTGCGGTGTATTTCCAGTTTTTACAGACTTTTCAAACAGAACATTTACACTAATTCTTACACAATGCTGACTCACATGAGAAACATGCTAGAATGTGGCTGAAGGATGTGGTGCAAAGAGAGCTGAACAAATGCTTCCACTCATGCTGCAAAACCCTGCTTGAACAGCCCAGACCTCACCACTGACACTACTTTATACACTAACACAGCAGCTGCAACAGCAGACGCTTCCATCTCCATAAACCACCACATGTTTTGAAAAGAAACCTTAGATAAGAAGACAGTTTGTGTGCCTCCCACACTCTAACAGGGACTCAAACAGACTTCACCTCTGTAATACTTTTTGAGAAGGGAAAATCAAATTCATTTCTGCATTTGAAATACAAGAACATACTGCTTTGTGTTGCAGAGTAAAAGTATCTCTCCAAAATGAATGGTACCAAAGGAAATTGCTTGATTTTGGGGATACCTTTAACTGCAGTTATCACGTACCAGGGAGATGCAACTTTTTAGGAATTTGACAAACAAGTCACAGAAAGGAATGATTGTAAAACTTGAAGTTTTACATTTTCCTTTCAGTGGAAGTCTCACTTTACTTCTCCACTTCAAGTTATCAACACACAGCTGCCACAGTGCCAAACTCAGCCTGCTGGCTGCTCTGACTGCAACCATTCTACAGGACTATCAAGGAATGCAACCAAGGAACCATCCTGCCCCTGTTCTTTTCATCCCCACAGTACCCTGCTCTTTGTCACTGGAAGATCCCAAATCCTCACTTTTACTATCTGCTCAGACACTTCTTTCCTCATCCATATGACTCCACACCATAACACACCTTATAACTACCAGTAAAAACTTGAGGTTTCCATCACTTATTGTGAGGAAGCCTATTTCCTGTAGATAAACTTTCAAAAGACCAATAACTTATCTTTATTCCCCCTGCCCTGCTGTTTCCACCTAAAGTGGAAAGCTTTCTGCCACCTAAAGTTCTTCAATCTCACCTATTGTTATTTTACATCACTATGAAAATAATCAGACTCATCCAGTCTCATAAACTACAGTCACACAGAAGCTTTTCAGAAACTCTATCCAGTGCTACTCCTGTGCACAATGCAGTATTGATTTGTATCCTCTGAGAATGTGATTAGATAGTAGAAGCCAGGCCACAGGCCCTGAAATCTGCAGTCAGACTCTCTTCCAGCAGAACAAATGCCACTTCCCCTGCTGGCATCCTCATCCAAGGCTGGGAGATGAAGGCTCATTAGAGCTGCACTGTTATTTCTTTCCTTCCCTGCTGCAGAAGAGCTCCTAAAACTCTGCAGGAGCTTATCTTACCCAGAGATGAGGAAAAGCTTATGCAGAAGGCATGCAGTTCTTCAGAGACAGTTCTACCAGGGGAGGCCAATTTCTGGTTAATCAAAAGCCTCTTATCTGGAACCACCTGGACATTTACACTGTTCTAAAAGGAGGCCTAGGAATCCCAGCTGGACTATTTCACATATTTAGAGGTTCTCTATGGGGTAGCATAGCAGAAACACACTGGCAGGAAGAGATTGTTACCATCCTTTCTTGGGCCCAGTCTGCATTTGGATCAGCTTAAGCTAATCAGAGATACCCAGGAATAGCTCCCTATTAAGATGACATCCATAGGAAAGGAAAAAAAAAAGCCAGATCCTAGCTCATAAACCATGCAAGAATACTTAATGTAACTTGCAGACTACCAGACTACTCTTTCAAAGAAAAGAAGGGATTTGATCTTATTTTGAAATACATTTTCCAGGGAAAAACAGCATGTTAGCAGAGTGCTAACAACCCTGCCCACCTGCACAATTACTGTGCTGGCATTGAGAGATTTCACCCTTCCTTTGAACAGAAAGCAATGCTCCAAATGCTCTGGACCAAATGGAGAAAACACTGATTGTTTACAGAACAACAAAAAAGCCAGGGCATGAGATATTATTTTTAGTTTGAAAGAGTAGGGGCTGCACTTTAATTACATAAATAAAGTCCTGTAGGGTCTACTGCAACTGATATTAAAAACAACTCAGGATACAGCTTGGCAGAGATGCTGTAATAGAGAGCATCAGTGCCCTAATTACTTTCAACAGCAGTTTTAAGGCTGACACCTGTGACAAAGTGACAAAGGTGAAACAGCTGTCTGGAAAGGTGGATTCTAAACACAACGCTTGCTTCCACTACCACATTACAGCAGGGAATTCTGACCTGCTAAGCCCCCCCACTACAGGGCTTTTGGTGTTTTATTCAGATCCGTCTGTTTTCTTGCAAGCAAGGGACTAGAGTACCTTTATTCTGCCTTGCAGGTAACTTTGAGACAGTCCATTTGCTCCAGCATGTTCTGCAGCAGCTTTCCTTACAAGCTTTAACACACACACACACAGAAAAAAAAAAAAAATACCACATGGCAATAATGAACTGACTAAAGAGCTGGAGACCAGCCACGAAGAATAACACAAATTTGCTAAAAGGAAGAGAGAAGCCTCAGTGTTGCATATAGTATATACCGAAGAATAAAGGGGGAGAGGAGGAAGGGGGCAGGTGGGGGGAAGAGAGAAGAAACGGTTTTAAAATAAATTTCCCAGTCATAAAGCAAAGAAAGCTCTAATACTTCACGGGGTCACACAGTGCTCCAAAAAGCAATGCCTGACCTCGCCCTACAAACGAATCAATGAACGGAGCAGCGCCAGCAACACCAACACGTAGCGATCCTCACATGCAGGGTCAGATTTGCAGAGTTTCAATCTACCTGCAGGCGGGCTGCTGCTGCTCCCTCACATGCATTTAAAAGAGTATAAAAGCAGTAATTACGTTATCTCCCATCCTGTGTAGCTGCAGCCCCTCGGTCTCCCCCCGGGGTCAGGGTAAACCAGGAGCCCCCAGCAAGGGCCGGGTCAGGCGGGGACCCGGCCGGGGCAGCCTCCCGCCGTCACCTCACCCGGGGCAGTCCCGCAGCGCACCAGCCTCTGGGGCTCCAGAACCGCTGCCTCAGGGCAGGCGGGAAAACAGAATCACACAATCCATTCGGTTGGGAAAGACCTCTGAGATCATCGAGTCCGATCTACGACCGATGAGAGAGCCCGATGCCGCCGCTGACCCCGACCCGCCCCCCCGGGCTGCCCCTCACCCCGGCGCCGCTTCCCCCGCCGGGGCCGCCTCCCCTCACGCCGCCACCGCGGCCCGTGTCCCGCACAGCCCCGCACTCACCGCGGCGGTGGCATCGCCCCTTCGCCCGCCCCGCGCCCGCTGTGGCGGCGCTGGCGCCATGTGACCGCTGCCTCCTCCTCCTTCTCCTCCCCATTCTCCTCCTCTTCCTCCTCCTCCTCCTCCTCCGCCGCCATGACAGGCGGGGCTGGGGCAGCAGGAGAACATGGCGAGCCCTGAGGGGTATGGCCGGAGCGGTGTGCGGTGTGTCCTGCATCCCTTTTGCTGAGCTGTGAGGGGAATCAGGAGTGCAGGGCTGTGGATGTGCGGCTTTCACTCCTCTCCTCCCCTCGGATTTGCTGTGAATGTCTCTGCTCATCCCACCGGGTTTGTGCGGTTTCTGTGACGATTAAAGGCTTTTCCAGCCCCTCGAAGTATTTGTTTCGGGCTTTTCGGCCTTTAATGCCCTTAATGGAAGTGCAGAGTCAGAATTGTTTGGGTCCCATCCAGCCCAAGCCTGCCAAGGCAGGTTCAACGTAGAGCAGGTGTCACAGGAATGTGTCCAGGTGGGTTTGGATCCAGTGAGGGGAGATCCATGACCTCCCTGGGCAGCTGTTCCATTGCCCTGCCACCCTCAATGTAAAGAAAGTCTTACTCATCTTGAAGTGAAACTTCTTGTGGTTTTAGTTTATGGCCATTGCTCCTCATCCTGTTGCTGAACACCACCAAAAAGAGTCCAGCACCATCCTCTTGGCACCCACTTCTGAGATACTTCTATGTATCAATGAGATCCCTTCTCAGTGTTTAGTCTGAACAGGACCAGCTCCTGCAATCTTCCCTCATAATAAAGATACTCCAATTCCTGTGCTTGTCCAGGGGCTTTGAAGGGGGAGAAAAGGCATGTGATGGAGGATGTCTGGGCTGACTAGCCATGGATCCGTCACCCTATTGTTTGAGCTGCTATGGAGTATGTGGGGATGCTTTCTTCAGCTGGAAGAGGGAGGTAGCAGAGGAAAATCTACCACAACTACACTGGAATAACCTGAGATTGGCAGTTAATGTGCTTCCACAGCAACAAGATTTATATCCTCAGAGGTGGGGAGTCGTGCTGAAACCTCAGATCTTTGATATCCAGAGTAAAGGGTCAAACCACCAGCTTGCTAAACCCACCACAGCACAAATCCATCTTCATGCAGGACTGACTTGGCAGGTTTGTTTCTCCAGGCAAAGGGATGAAACTGGAAGGCACCTTGGGTTTGTAAGCCCTGGTGAGGTTTAAGAACAAACTTGATGTCAGATTCACACAGCACAGTCAGGATTGGGAGTTTATTTTATAAATACCCAGATTACAGAATTTGAGCTCCTGAATGACACTTTGAAGATGGCAGGTTTTATTTCATTGAAGTGGAAATTAAACTGGATTGACATATCCAAGCCCATTCTTTGGTGGATATTGCCCCCACTTATGATTATGGCAAGGTGCTTTATAGTAACAAAAATAAAGCAGAACCCAGAACCTGTCAAACAGCTGTAGCTGCAGCATTAGAGTACAGAGGGCAAAAAGGCAATCCATAATCAGAAGCTGCAGTGAGAGAAAAGGGAGTTACAGCCTGTGGAGGGGTTAGTAGGTGGATGGCAAGGAGGCAGCAGGGATCAGGATGAAAGCAAGGTGCAGTTAAATGAGATAGCCACACAGTCAACCCCCTATCAGACAGCTTTTCAGAATTCCAGCTTCATAATGGCTAACATGCAGCTTTGATCTCTCTCTCATAATAATTTAGCCCAAGGACTGCAAGTGTGTGTTAAGCTCTTTTGGGTAAAAGCAACCTCAGCATATATGATATCTGTTTTCTGCAGAACCATTATCCTGGAAGTTCTCATTTGGCCATTTGTTGCCCACCTTGTAATTCCAGCTATTTAATCTCTTTTAATTTCTTATCAATAAGAAGTTCCCTGGTGCTTGGATTATCATTTTATTAACAGAATTAATAAACCTATACTTTTTAGTGTCATTTGCTGTAAGATATTTGAGATGTGTTTTATTTTTCAAAATTCCTGATAATGATAATCTGTCCAGCCCAATTGCTTAATAAGATCTGTGATAACTCCTTAGTGTTAATTAATTGACCCATTTCCTATGTGCTCACAGCAAGAGGCAAGAACTCTTATAACAGTCCTGGAAAGAAGCCATAATCCAAAGTAATCCTGTGTTAATGTGGGTTGGGGTCAAAATTTGGGTTCCATATGTACTCAGGCACTGAAATTTCATTTCTGTTGTTGGCATGTCTTGGACACAGAATTTACACAAGAGAAAAGGACAGTCAGCTACAAAAGATATTCTTTAAATCCTGTCTCTTTTCTTAGATTGACCCATCTACTTTGTGAAAAAGGAGGCAAATGTCCCCAAAACCAAACAGAATTAATGTGTATTGTTTTTCCAAATCCAAATTGTTCAGAACAAATTTCTCCAGCTGATGTGTAGTGCTTGTTGACCAGCTGTGATAGAGGGCACTGGAGGAAACTCCAAGTATTCTTTCAATAACTGGGAGGACTTGCATTTTTTTCAGTGGTTTCCTGTGACAATTGTTTGCCTACAGGCTCTCTATGACTGAAGTCAGTCTGCACATCCCCTAGTAGAGTTTCTAAGTGATTCTAGCTTTGAGTGGCATAGAAAAGCCCTTGCAGGTGCTAGAGAGTTTATTTGGAGTGTTTGAGGAAGCAGGACATTTGTCTGGTTGCTCTCAAACCTCTTCTTTCCCATTGTTACTTTTGCTGAAGACCACTTGATGTGGGTTTTTTGCCTGCTTTCCAAGGGAATAATGTCAAATGACAACTCAGAACTTGTATATGGGTTTATCTGTTCTGCTGTCTCTTCTCAACTACTTCTGAAATCTTGGGCTGTATGTATCAAATTTGACAGTGGGTGGAGATCTCAAAGGGATTATATTCTAAATAGCTTTGCAAAAACAGGTGTCTGAATAGGAGAGATTCTTATCCACCACCAAGGAAAAGCCTGTAGAACAAAGTCATCCCACATACCCTTAAATTTATTAGGAGCACTCAGGAAAGAATCTATGGAGCTCTTGTGGCTCATCTGTTGAAGGCATCAATTCTGTGCTTTGGTGCAGCTGTAAAGACAAAAAGGATGTTCAGTACATTAAAACCAAAATATAGAACAAGATGGAAAGATTTCTAAAATCAAAATTGCTTGTACATCTTGAATATTGTGTGGAATTCTCCCTAAAGCACCAAAAAGGTACCTCTGTACCTTGAACAGCAATGAACTGATTGGAATTACTTCCTTAAAAAAAAAAAAAAAGTGTTTGAATACACTTGAATGGTTTAATTTGGGAAAAGACCATAAGGAATGTGAACGTGATTGATAGTGGTAAAAAAATCTGTTGTAATAGAAAAAGTCAATTTTGTGTTTCTTATTGCATAAGATTTAGATGTCCTGAGTGGGATTTCCAGGCAATAAATTTAAAATAAATAAAAGAAAGTATGTTTTCTCTAGAGTTACAGTTGTAAATTGCTGCAAGTGTAGCGGAGAGGCCAAAAGTATAAATGTTCTCATGAGTGGATTAGAAATGGAAATGAGAAAAACGTCCACTGAAGCCTCTTAAGCATAATGCTAATGCAGCTGCCAGCTGAGGAAATCTCCAAGTAAAGGGGTGGATTCAACCAGCAGATTAAGGCACCTAAATTTGGTTTTCCATGTGTAGGTGTCTCCATGTGAACCAGATGTCTAAGCTCCCCTTATACTCAGCAGAGAATTAATGTGGGATTTAGTTACATAAATGCAGGCACCAAGTGCCAGTTTAGGCACTGAGGAGTTTTCTACCTGGCCTCCTGCTCCAAGAAGCAGCAGGTACCCTAAAAAAAATCTGTTCTGGCTGAAATCTCAGGTGGAAGTTGTTGATATCTCAGTCCACCACAGTTGTCACTGAGCACAGATGGTTGGCAAGCTGAACCCTGCTCGTGGAGGCACAGCAAGCTGTTCAGACCACCTCAAGGCAGATAGATCAGTATATTTTGAACAGCTCAATGGCTCCTTGCTCCATCAGCTCTACTGAGTAGTTCTGCATCCACTGGAGGAGGAATTTGCATGCAGATGAGGACACTGGCATGGAGACACTTCAGTCTAGGTGTCAGAACTTGTAGGTTCTGCCAGGCTGTGCAGAGAGAATATTGCTTAGCTTTTCATGCTGTTTCCTGAAGTTTTCTTAGCTAGTCAGACCAGAGTTGATTCAGCAAGTATTGATTTGGCATGGCTTTTCAGACATAATCTCTTGGATTCTGTATGAAAAGCGATCCTAAAATACTCAGATCTGTTGGTATTGAGGCTTGTGTGAAGGATTAGTGACAGTGTGTTGTATCATGGTGCATGGATATGGAGTGACACTTGGAACACAGTTACATGACTCCCTCAGTCTGGAAGACACCCAGTGGCCAAGAGTTCTGGGGCAGCCACAGGTACTGCTGCTGACACCCAGAATGGCCAATTCTTAAGCCATTCAATCCTGTAGCTGAAAGGGATTTTATTTTTTCTTCCACAAAGGGAAATCAAAACAAATTTGGTTGATGACAGGCTTTGCACACTGTCATCTGTGAATCAGACCAGTTAGGTCTTGTTAGAGTAGCACAACTTGTCTTAGATTAATTTAGGCTAAGATTCAGGACAAAGAAATCAAAAAGAAGGATAACTAGAAAAGCCAAATTATAATTAAATGAGTTTTGGAATTCTGAATCAGTTTTTTCCTCAGTCTCTCATGCTTCAAATTATTTACATTTCCTTGTTGGAAATACAAAACTTTTAGCACTAATGCTGTCCTCTGGGGATGATGAAAGTTCTAACAAAACAAGTCAGCAAGCTCAAGAGTTTCTTTTTTGGACATCCTACAATAAGCTATGAAGTTTTTTCAATCATCATTGGGCACCAGCTGGGCTCCTACATGTTTGCTATTTATTGACAGAATGCTTTGATACATCAATAAAGAATAATAAATAATAAATAATACATAGTAAAAACTTCCTTCTAGTATTGCTGTTGTCAGGAGAACATTGTACTCTCAAATGTCCTGCTCAGACAGAGATGAGAGCAAACCTAATATATTACAATAAACAGGTTCTCTCCTTTTCCCATACACAAGACACAGATAAGATCTACAACCAGCTAAATATATTAGCCCATCCTAATAAAGCAGGAAACAAGTAGTAAGCTGGAATGATGAGCATGTGTGATGTGGCCCTAAAATCTGCAGGAATATGAGGAAGAAGCCAGTTGTGTGACATACAGTGCCTGGGAGAATTCACAGATCTGAGGATCTTGTTAAGAGTTGTTTTGTCTTAGCAAGGAATTGCAGTGCTGAGCGTACAGAGTAATATTGCAGATAAAATACATACAGAGTAAATTGTCATGTTCTCTTCAATTCCCTTCAAATTTTTGTCCTTCATTTTCCAGCCCAGGCTATTTTTCTGCACTTATTAGCATTTTTAAGTTCTTCTGTAGAGTCTCTCCAGAACTGTGGAAAAGTTGTGTTTTATTTTTGAGGTGTTGCTGACCAAATTCCATCTGGTTTTCATGTTCAGCAGTTCTCACTCTTAAGATCTTTGAGTGAGATGCTACATTTTCTAGAAT
The DNA here is from genome assembly GCA_024865655.1 of Emberiza elegans. Lineage (NCBI taxonomy): Eukaryota > Metazoa > Chordata > Aves > Passeriformes > Fringillidae > Emberiza > Emberiza elegans. The sequence goes on along the minus strand of JALJVW010000206.1, from coordinate 10,193,798 downwards.
TTCTTTTTACTGAAATAAAACTTTCCTTGGAATTGTGGAGGGAGGTAATTGGCTAAACATTCTGTCCAGTGTTGCTCAACTGTGCTCAGATCACCTCACAGGCTCTGGAGTCTGGGCCAGCCTGGGCTGATTTCTTTTCCACTTTGGACTGTTTTGCAAAGTTTGAGAATGAAAACAATCCCATAAACCCAAGAAATCTCATAATTGAATTGGCTTTTTACCAGTGAACTACATTACAACTCTACCAGGAGTTTCCTTCCATCGTTGTTTCAACTCCCTGATAAGAAAAGGAAAAAAGTTTGTTTGCAGTGGAGTTCAGTCTCATTATCTTCTTTTTACAGATGTGGAAGTTAAGCACAGAAAGATGAAGTTGTTTGTTCCAGGTCATCCAACAAAGCAGTGGCAGACAAAAAAAATAGAAGTGAGTCCTTCAGTGCTTTTTCTGTTGCATCACTCTGTCTTCCTGTTTTGATGAAAACTTCTAAAATGTCATTTTCATAGGTAAGTATCTGAGAAATATTCAGACTTTCTGAACAATCTGACAAAACCTTTAGTTATGTCACATAAACTGAGGTTAGATAGAGTTCAGACTGACACTAGGACTCCAAGCCTGAATTGTGACCTTTCTATTATACAGGGTTTTTTTGGTAATTTTTTTCTCATAGCAGGTATAATCTTTCATCAAAAGATATCTCAGCGTGTAGCCCCAAATCTGTTATCTGTTATACATCAGGATGCTGAGCCTTTTTGCTTTTTCATACTACTGGGGTTTTCCTTCATTCTCAGGAATGGGCTTTCATTTTCCTAGAACTGAGAAATACATAAATATGTATGTGTAACAAGGAAAGGGTGGTTATCCAGTAATATTCATAGCTCCATTTTAGATCTATTTTTCCCATTGGTTTTATAAAATGTGTAAAATTATTCTGATTCTTACTAACCAGGGGTAGTTCCTACTTCTCTGTAGCAACTTTAATCACAATGGTACCCTTCTTCTTTTTCTTCTATTCCCCCCTCCAATTTGTCTTTTTTTGTTTGTTTCAATAACACATCCTAAAAAAAAAAATCACAACTTGACGATTTTCACAAGCAATCAGACAGTGATTTACAAACTTGTACTTTAAATCATTCTTCTTTTTCAGAAGCCAGACATGTTTGCAGTAAACCTCATCTTTGTATTGTTTTTTCAAAGAATCTGTGAAATTCAGGAGTAGTTGTGTTTCCTACCTTATGCACATGTGAGAAACTGCAGAGGAAATTATAATCTTAAGGCTAGGAGGACAAGAATTAGGAGACATGACTGTCCCTTGAGGCACTCTCTCCATAAATCTGGATTTATTGCTTGATGTCTTCATTTGTGATCTAGAGTATGTTGATAAAATTCTTATTCCCACAACCTGTGCCTACTTTATCTGTTTAGATTAGAACCACTTGCAGCCAAACACAGTTTCTTGTTGAGCAATTAAATATCACTACAAGCAGGGATGCCTGCTCTCAGAATTACCAGGCACATTGAAAGCAAAACAAGAAAAAGAATTCCCATCAGCAAGGTACTCTTTGTTGTACCACTGGCTTGTGGTTTACCAGAGAAATATGTTAGAGTAGGCTGTAAAAAACAATATTTCTAAAATACAAGTTTTAGAAGTGTCATAGAGTTGATTTCAAGAAATGATGAAAACAAAAATCAGTGTTCTAATTGGTCTATACAGTACCCAAGAGCTGTGCAGTTACATGTACATTTACTCCTTATTTTAGCATGAACAAAATTGGTATGATTAAAACCCTCGTGGCAATTTTGGGGCCTATTAAATTAAATGAATGACTGGAGGAAACCATTATTTCACTATCTGAATATGCCAAGTGAACTGCCTAAGGAAAATGGTGAAATTGGAAGATAAATACCACAGAGATTTATCCTGAATAGACATTGTGCTATTCTAGGGAATAGCATTTGATAGCAGGAGAATTCTGTGTGAGCTGTGAGATGCCCCCTGGTGTATTTCTGCTGAGACTTTGTACATGGTCAGAGCAGGAGAAAACACCAGGACAGAACACCTTGGCAGAGGATAAGGAAGTGTAACAGGCACAGGAAGCAGCAGAGGAGGGACTGGTAGCAATGCCATTCAGCGTCTGCCATTTACAATAAGAAGCATTAGCTGTAAGCTGCTCAGATTTAGCTAACATTTTCAGCAGTAGGGGTTAGAGGATGCTCTGTGGTTATGAGGATCCAGCTGGGGAAGAAGTCAGCAGCGTTTTATGAATGCTGGAGATGGAAGGAAGATTGGAGAGGCTTTGATGAGCCCCAGAGAAAGGAGTTCCCTTCTTCACCGTGATGTCTCTTTGATAGAAACCTTTGTGAGGGTTATGGGGATCCCCAAACTTGCCTGTGCAGCCATGTGGCTGAATTCCTCTCACCACCAATCCAAATATACTCTGCCTTCTTCCTTCTTCTTCTTTCCTAGAAAATTCTACTTGTTTGGGGCTGCTAAGAAGAGGAAGAGGCTGGGAAGGGAAGGGAGAAGAGGAATTCTTTCAGTAGAGGGGAAGGGAAGAATAGAAGCCCAAGAGGAAGGCTTTAGAGAGCAAGGATTTTTGCTCCTATTGCTGGGGTCAAAAAATCACTGCTCCCAAGAACCAATGCTCTGACAGTAATGCCTGCTGCCCTTGCTTTCAGGGACAGCACTGGCTGGGAAAGTAGAAATCAAGTATGGTCTGTGTGCCTTGATGTTCATGTGTAATCCAGAACCCTGAGCAGAGTCCCTGTGTCCCAGGGAGGGGTGCAGTGACTACTGGGACATGCTCTTACAGCAGCCCTGGATTTCAGGTAGAATTTTAAGTAAAGAGTCATTTGTTACAGAAATGCTAGTAAGTAGCAGTAGTATCTTGAATAGGATAAAAAGAGAAAGAAGTGGAAATATTTCAAGGTCTGAGATTGGGCTGGTTGGCACGTGGAGGACTTAAAAAGTCAGGATTTTCTTGGAATAGTGTTGTCAAAGGAGAGAGAAGAAAACTGTGATTGGGGTAAGAGAAATTAGAATTCTGTTGCCTCTAAATTGGTATGGATGGCTCTTCTCCAAACTTAAGTAGCAGTTCTAGACACTAGGAAGTTGTTCTGTGGTGTTGATTATCCAGAACTTTTCAAGAAATAAAGTCACATAAACCATAAGGACCTAAATATGTGTAGACAAGAGCAGAGTCAAAAGCAGGTGATTCTAAGAGTTTGAGAAGGAGCTCCTGCACTATAAATTATCTGTTTATAACTGGAATTTAGTATTTGCAACACTCTTTTGGAGGATGACAAAACAAAATGCATTTGTTGCCTCATTCAAGAAAAAAAAGAGTATTATAAACTATTTTCATAATTAAATTTATCCAAATCTCAGTCCTTTTTGTATGCCCTTGTGATGGAAAAAAAAAAGTAATTTTATATCATTAAGAGAAAATGCCAGTGGTTGAGCAAGCCACAAAATATGTCTACATATTTTGGAGATTTTTTACTAATGAAACCTTGCTTCTCTTGTGGATTAAATAAGTGAGGACAGGGAATTGAGGAAATGAAGGCAAAATCCCTTTGAACAGATTGATACTGCCTGTAACAAAATTTCATTTCAGCACTTTATTGCATAAAAATCTGTTGTAAACCAAACAATCCTGGTGGTGTTCTTACAGCTTTTGTTGCCAAAAGAAAGAAAATAAAAATTTCAGCTTTTATTGCAATGAAAGCCTCCAGTTCTTGTGATCACAGGAATAAAGCCTTAAAGATTTGACAAATACATAAAATTATGGCTCATCCTACAGATTCAAATTAAAAATAAAAAATAAGTGAAGAGACAAAGGGAAATAACTTCTAGTATTTTTTAACAAAGTCATTCTTCTGATTTTATGAAATCCAACTCTGGGTTTTGTTACTGCTCAGGCTGGTAATGCTGAGCATGAGTCCCAAATATGTTGTCTGGCAGTGCACCAGTTTGAGTTAAACCAAAATATATTATCCATTCTCCTAAATGCAAGCTTCTGCTGCACCAGATTTTGAAACCAAGTTATCTGAGAGTTACAAAGCAATACCAGATGGTGACTGTAGGTTGGTTGGAATTTGTGGTCTCTCTCCTCTTGCCACATGTTTCACCACTTGCAATATACTAAATTATATTGTTCAGTTATTTGTCTCCTTGGCTCAATACTCCCTTTCTTTCATGTTCTGGACTGGTGCAATTCTTCATGGTTTCACTAGGTGGGTCCCCACAACAGTGCACTGGAGAAGCAAATTATTGAGCAGGCTGAACACACTCAGATTAACTTTATCTCCCAGTCAGCTTTATTTTCACTTCCTTTGGCAGAAGTTCATACAGCCCGTGTTTGATGTACAATCTGGTGATCAGTGTGTTGGGAAGTTATCATAAAGGGGCTGCTTCTTCCTAAGACTATTGCATCTCGAACTTACCTATTTCAAATTGAATTTAAAACTAGTGTAGCCTTTCTGATAGCCAGTTAGGTTCAGTCCCATCAATTTTTGTAATGATTTTACCTTTCAAAAGGTGAAGAAAAGCTGGTCATCAGCAGCATTACATTTATCCTTCCTTTCCAAAATGTAATAATTTTTAATGCTTTGATACTTTTTATAGTAGTCAAAAACAAACAAAAAAATCCTTTCCATGTGTGTGGAGTATTAACATACTACCTTAAATATCTAGAAATAAAGAAGACACTTGCAAGACAATATTAGTATAAGAGGTATTATAAAGGCTGGTCTTTATTGGAGGCCTCCAAGGGGCAGAAATGAAAAAGTGCTCATCCCACACAGTGTGAATACAGTTCTATAAATTTAGCAAATTAGCATAATTGACAAGAATCACCAATTAGAAGCATAAGGGATGAAGTAATTCCCCCTTTTTGGTTCCACAACTTCTGCAGCCCCCTTTTAGATAGGAACTGAACTTTTAAAATGAAAATGTGTCTCAAAGAGCTGGTTTCAACCTTGGCTCCCAGAGAGCCAAGATAGGATAGGGGCCTTGGACCCACGGGGTTTGGAGCCTCTGGAATGTGTTTTGTCTTCCTGCCTGTCAGGCTAGGGAAGAGGTAGGGAAAAGTATTGGAGCTAGCTACAAACACAATAATAGGCTACAGAGCTGCAAATATATGTGTAAAGAATGTAAAGAATATATAAAAGCAAAAAAAGCAAAAATCAATTCAGCATCAATTAGTGTTAAAAGAATGACTTTTTAGCTATAGTCTTCAAAAATTTTTCCAAGTGTTTTATATATGTATATTTAACATGGAAAAGTATTTACCCCCTAGACCTGACCAAAACAAAATCCAACACAAAGCTTCAGACCTCTGTACCTGATAATGTCCCACAGAGAAGAAAAGGGGAAAAAAAAATCATAACAATATTTTTAACATCCATGGTGCTCTGACTGAGGAGGCAAGTGATTTCTTTACTGTCTCTGATTTTGCAAAGAGAGAAGATCCTTTAACCTGCAGAGAGCTCTGTGCTGTCATGTCCAGGCCGTTTCTGACATTCAGACTTGTACACTTAAACCCATGGCTCTTTATCATGTAGTCTGTAACACTGATTTAATTTAGAATGGTTAATTCTTACTCTAGGAGACTTATCTAAAGATAACTTCAGTGTCCACTTCTCATATCTTGACACCTACAGAAAAAAATCAAAGCAGACAATTTCCATTATTGTGAGGTTTGGGATATTTTTTTTCTTCCTCCTTTGTTCCCCTCATATCCAGGCTCACTAAGTGAATCTGTTTAATTCTGCTTATTTGACATGATTAGACAATTCATGTAGAAGCCTATCAAGAAACACAAATTTTGATTGAACTAAAGGTTTTATTCCTTGTGATTTATGTTTAAAGGGCAAAGAAAGGTTTAGAAAATTCTTACATTATATATTACAGAGATAAACTGAAAATTAAAATTGATTGTTTTCTTGCTCAGTAACCAACTTGCATTAAATAAAACTCATAATCATTATTGACTGTATTTAAAGTCAGAAAATCTTGTTTTTTCAAATGGAAGATGGGAAAGGCTGTCACAGCACACATAAACATGGTAGTACTTTATGTCAGAGATCTGGCTCAAAATTCTTCCTCAAGAGTGACTATAACATCTGATTTCCTGTTTTTAGTAAGTAGGTAGAAAAAACCTTCTGTGTTTTTTCCAAACCAGTTTTAATAGTCTCCTTCTCCTCATTTTGATGGCAAGACCCAACTTGGAAAAAAAAAATAGCTTCTGTACTGTTTTAGTTGAGTTATGTCTCTAAATGATAGTTATGAGCTCCAGTAGTTATCTCTCCATTATCAAACTTGCATCACTTACAATCCCCCTTCTTCAGCTGGGGTCCAAATCTTCTTTTAGGCTGAGTGCAAATGCTCTAGGAATCCAGGGCAATGAAGAGCAGTGAGAATTCCAATAAAAGCCTGATTCAGATTTGTAAAGAGCTTGTGTGTCTGAGTCTGGAGATTTGATGTACATAAGGGGATCTCATGCTCTCCTGGATTAGAGTCACCCTTCTGTGTCCCTGGGCAATGACTAGAGTGTGGTGGGAGCACTCATCATTTCCACTTGCAGAGTTACAAACCACACAGCCAGACACAATGTATGAGCTTGGTCTGCTCACACTTGTCTGGCACCATCACTTCCTCTGGGAAAATGGCAAAAGCAAATAGCAACTTGTCTGTGTGCATGTAGGCGTGAGCCTCCTGAGAACGCAGCATTTGGCACCGTGCACAAGCGAAGTTCAAACGTCCTCGAGCTATGAGTTGTTGACATCTTCTCTCAGAATTGACATATAAACTACTTAAAGCGGTTTTGGTGCTACCTTATCTCAACATTACCTTCAAAACCTATCATGATTCCCAAGTCACCAAGTCAGGCTGACCGGGGAAATGTGCTTACAGCAAAGGGTGTTGACATTTGCATCGTCCCACCTGTCTGCAGGCAGAGGGTAACTGCACTTGCAGGCAGAGGGTAACTGCACTTGCAGCCTCATCGGGCTCCTGAGAGGCAAAGCACACTCCAGTAAATGCTTGTGTCTTGCTGCCCCACAGTGGCTGTGTTTACGGAAGGAATAATTCCCACAAAGGCAATGGTGAACATTTCAAATAGTAGTAGTTTTCTCAGGTTAGAACTCTGCAAACATTGCATTTGCATGGTTCTGTGTTTGCTACCCTGAGTTTGAATGCAATTAAGCATGGCTAGTGTTGTCACACTCATGCTAACAGTGATGGACCTGTGCCTCCTCTAGAGGAGTAGAGAAGTGCCAAGTATCACTCTTGTAATGAAATCAGGGGAAGGTAAATACACCATCCAAATATTCCAAGGCCTCTTGAGGCTAAGAGTCAGCAAGCAAACCTTGGCTACACCACCAAAAATCTGAGTTGTTAGTAGAGGATTAAAGTGGCAGGTATCCTCTGGGCTACAGCAGGATTTAACAAATACCTGTGAATGAAATGTTCAAAAGGACTCCAAGGCAAAGCTTGACTGCAATTTGGAGTGTGCACAGAGGGAAAGGAGAAAGCAGTCCAGGATCATGTTACTCATCTGATTGCAACGGGCTCTGTTTTCAGTGCTGCCCCCAGGGCTTTTTACCTGATCTATCCAAATAAGTCTGCCCTTCCCACCCTGCAATCATTCATACATAAACAACTCTAAATACTTTTCTGACTGTTCTGCCAGTTTCAGCTCTTCTTGCTTATTCAGTGCCTGCTCTCCTGCCAAAACAACAAACTGGGCTCATGTGGGTTGTGGCTGGGGGCAGAGGCAGGCAACAGTGGTGTGCCCATTTCCTTTGTTTTCAGTGCTTCTCTTTGGCCTTTCCTTGGGTGGAATCCAAGGGATGGATCATTGCTGGTTCCATCATGATGCAGACAGAACAGACATCACTTGTCAAACAATGACAGCTTTATGAAGCTTAACAATCTCAGCCAAAGTCTTGATGCTATCATCAGTCATGTCTTTCTTCCCAGCCCCTGCAGGTGACTGCAGCTGGCAGCAGATCTTTTGACAGTCAGAGTCTCTATGTTATCTCTTTTGGACCAAGCCTTTAAATAATTGGACAGGAAGATCTGGAAGGAGATACCCTGTTTCAAGGCATAAATACCATCTTGCTGAGTGTTACAGAAAGCTTTTATTTAATTTAGTTTGATTTGATTGAAATGTGGTCATCTGGTTTGGCCTCCAACCATGATTTCTGTAGATTTATGCTCAGTTTCTTCTTAGACCACTGCCTGTTATATACAAATCATTTCACTGTACTTCCATTCTCTTCAGTGGGAATCAGAAGATGTTCTTTATTTACCAGAAATGGAAATAAAGACTGATGGGGTAAGGAGTGAGATTTTGTGAGATTTTCTGATTTTCTAGTAGTAGAGATCCATATACATAACTGAAACATGGGGCTGAAATGCCAAGAGTCTTTACTACTAACAACAAAGAAATGTGGAGAGTCTTGCTGGTACCCTACCATCAAATCATGTGTTCCACCCCATGGAGAAAGCCAGACCGTGCAAAGTTAAAACTATTTAAGCTTTCAGAGGTCAAGTGAACTTCAGTTTTGGGTACTCTGTCTGACAAAGTCACTGTGATGGTGACAGTACAAGGAAGAAATGTTTTACAATGAGGGTGGTGAGGTACTGGCACAGGTTGCCCAGAGAGGTGGTGGATGCCCCATTCCTGGAAACATTCAAGGTCAGCTTGGATGGGGCTCTGAGCAACCTGGTCTGGTTGAAGATGTCCCTGCTTGTTGCTGGGGCTAGATAAACTTTAGAGTCCCCTCCAACCCAAACCATTCTATGACTGTGTGCTTTCAAGAAGTTTAATTCTTCAATTTCCTTTCAGCCAATTGTGATGATGAGTCAGAGCTTCATTTTAGGTCACAAAGTATTTTTGATAGTGATCAACTTCACCTTTTAATCTGCACATATTAGCCCAAGGCTGTTTTTCTGCTTCTAACACGCCAAAAACATTCACCTAAATGGGAAAAAAAAAAAAAAAAAAGAAGGAAAAGAACCTCCACCAAGGACACACACACATTCATATTTGCCTTTTTTTATTCTCCCACCCGTTTTCACAAAGGGGCAATTGCAGCTACCTGGCCTTTTCTGGAATGTAATGTGGGAGGTGATTTCATTTTTCCTGTGGTAAGAGGAACAGCAGACTCCTAGCAGCAAGAGCATCCTGCCAGCTAGTGCTGCCACCAGAGAATCAGCAGGAGCTGTGAGCAGCGCCCCAACAGCTACAGATCAGGGGCAGTAAAGCAGCATTTGATGGTTTGACCTATGGCATTTTATGATATTTACTTGCTTCCCAGAAGTCTGGGAGGCTCTGGATTCCTTGGCGCCTGCCTGAGCCAGGAAGATAGATTAACTGAAGGACTGTTACTGTTTTGTCTTGGGTGAGGCCTTGTGGGCAGCCAGCTGTTTTATTTTGTGTGTTGCACAAAAAGTTCCTTTAAATCTGTGTGTTCTAGGGATGAAGGCTTGGAAGTGAGAGAGTAAACTGGGAATTTTTTTTTAATTTTTTTTTACACAACGACCTTCACTAGCCAAAATTATTGGCAAAAGCAGACAGAAGAGAGAAATTCCCTCAGAGCAGTGCTCATGCACACTGCCCTGCCTTGGAAAGTTTAAACCAGAAGGGTCAGTCCAATATGGTGCTAAGGGATGATTATAAAATTCACTTGCTGCCTTTCCCTGGCTGTTACAGGTCACTGCTGGAGCCATGTAATATGCTGAACATATTGAAGTTCTGAAAGTCAGAATCCAGAAATCTAATGCTGTAGCTAGACTAAAATTATCATCCGTATGTGCACACAGGGAGCTCTACTGACTTCAGTGAGACAAAAGTATTCACCTAGAATTGAATGCTTATCTGTTTGCAGATGGTTGATAATGGGTGTCCTCCTGTCAGGAGGCAGCCTGAACAGAGCCAGGAGATGCTGTGGGCTCAGTGATATTTGTGTAAACCACATGCTTTCTTAGTTCATCCTTTTATAGTGCCATGCTCCTGTAACACAGTCCTTACTTTTTTCACATTTTAAACCAAAAAAATTATTGAGTGTTCTCTGCAGTAAAGCTCTTCCTGCCAAAGCTGCCTTGGAACAGAAGGAAAAGCCAGCTTTGCTTTTCCAGCTATGGCTTTTTAAAACATTTTTGTCTGAATCTGTTAGGCTCACAGAGAATGTTCCATGGATATGTAGCATATTATGTTATTACTGCAGTCTATCTGTGTTAAACCCTTTATCATTCCACAGCCCTTTGAAATAGGGAAGGCTTGTAAGTCCTGGTTTACAAATGAGAAAACAGTAGCACGGCACTTAACCCCTGTGAGATTTCTCTTGGGCAAAATTTCTGCATGGGAAGAGCTCGTTGCCTTCTTTGTCCTTGCCTCAGACCACTCCTGTCAGGGATGTGAATGAACCACGTGAGATTGTGTCCATGCTGGAGACAAGGGCCAAGGAGATGTAACCAAACCTTCTCCCACTTATTTCAATAAAAACTGTGAGCACACAGTACTCTGGATAGGGGGACCTTAAGTGATTTGGAGGAAGCGCCCTCTAACTGCTTGTAAGAAAACTGCCAAGGAGTTTGCTACTTTTGTGTAAGTCTTGACCTGGTTTTGTTTTCTTATGCAGTAATGACAAAAAATTGATAAACATATTAATATAAGTTAATGAATAACTTTCTTAACAATGTTGGCCTTCAGATTGCCGTTGGGAAGCATTTAGGCTAATAGAGTGGACTCAGAATTCTTATTCCAGCTTCCTTGCACACCTGTCTGTCTGTACTGATCAAATCTTTGGGATTTTCCTCACAGCTGTTAAGAGATAGAAACTTTAATGACCTGTGTACATATGTTGTACAGCTAGGTTAAAGTCCATACTAAAGAAACTCAGCTAAAAGAAACTCAGGTCTCAGGTTTCTAGGTTTATATATAGATTTTTTTCTGATGCAACAAAATGAAAAACAAACCCATAAAGCATGTGGACCCATCCCAAATTGCAGGTGAACACACTTTAAACCCCAAGACAGTGTAAACAGAAAAATGCTTGCTATGTTCAGGCTTCTGTCCTAGATTCACCCAGGCAGTTCCAAACTGTTTTGGCTTTTCCTTTCAGGTTTCTGGATATACTTAGATAACTGATATCTCACTAATGTATTAAATTAAATATATAACACTAGAGGATCTCACCACTATAAGTTGAGTGTAATTTATATTGTCAGTGTAAAAACTGGCATTGTAGTGGTGACTCTCAGTCTCCAACCCCTCCATTACTTCACTGTTTGCCACTGCTTGGACTAAAACCTGCTAAGCAAGTGTAACTTTTCACCCCAGGAATTTTTGCTGTCTGCCAGTGGCTTGGGCCTTGCAACTCAGTGGCAGATTTCCCTTGTGTCTTGAGCAAGTCCCAGAGCTGGTGTGCAATAAATATTCCAGGAGTTTGCCATTTACCCCCCAAAGAACAGATCCACAGTGCTGAAAGGAGTGCTGAATTCATATGGCACCTGTGCAGAACCTGTTTTACCAATAGACATTTGGGGATAAAAAAATACTTAAACCCACAAGATTTTCAATAATGGAAAAAATTACAAAAATATACAGGATGGGTCACTAGGATTATGTTTGTCAATAAAGCCCTTTCACAGCTGTTCCAACATCTCATGCTCCTGGAGGCTGACATGCTGATTTGTTTCTGCTGTCCACATCAGATTTGGCTCACCTAGAAAACTTGAGAGCTGCCTTTTTCCTGTCCTGGTGATGAAGAGGTTACTCAGAGTCTGGAATAGCTGTTCCAACCTGAAGCAGAATATCTTGTTACCTACCCTGATAACACTTTCCCTTATCTCTTACAGTAGGGCACTCGAATTAATGAAGGAGATAAGGTCATTATTTTACTCTGTAAAAGTACAATACTTATTTTCCTGTTGTACAGTTTGATTAGAACACATTCTTGGTTTCAGTTTTGATTTTGTTTTGGTTTTGGTTGGTTTTTTTTTGCCTTTACAGGTCCCTTCAGACAGGGTAATAGTTTTTGCAAATCATAGCTTATAAATATATAATGTGCAATTCATAAATAATAAATTATTATTATAATTCCATTTCAAAATACAGATGAAATTTGCTCATTTTTAGGAATTCAATGCAATTAATTGTTTAAAAATTTAATGAAGATAAATGGATGGCAAAAATGGGAATTGAAATGTTTGGAAGTTTCAAGTTTCTAGGAACTCTTAATTTCAAGGGCCTTTTTCCTCCTTAGCCCCTGCTTAGCAGAGAGATGGGAGATTTAGCCACCAGATATATTAAACACAACACCCAAGTGCTCTTTGGTTTTGTGTGCAGGGCTGTGTATGGGAGTGTAGAGCCCTCAGACCTTTACAGCTCTGCTGTCACCTTTCTCAGGTGTTTTTACTTGGTGTGACTTTGAACTTGGTACAGAATGAACAGTTCCCAGCATGTGTGAAGCCCTGTAACACAGTCATTGCACTAAAATTGCCTCTACCAGACACAACAGTACAAAGTTCAGGCAGCTTGTTGAAGGCTGAGCTGGACTGTTCTGATATGATTTTCTTTATCTTATCAAAAGTCCCCCAGTGAGCTGGTGAGTCCAGACTAGTTCTTGGTCTCTGGTTCCTTGGCTCAGTCTCTGTCTTCAGGCTGCAAGAATCAGTTTGCAGTTCTCTGGCTACTGTTTTCTATCTATCTGCCTATTTTTTCTTTGGTCATTTTTATCTGTAAGTATATCTTAAGAATATTTTGGTTCACAAAACTCTGACTTGTCTTAATCCATGTCAAAATAAAACATTTCTCTCTCACATTTTCCTAGTTCTGTCTCTGAACATAGCCACAAAAATTTTGATTGCTGTGTTTGGTTACTTACCTTGACCATTTTGAGTTCCCTGCCACCTCATTTTCTATGCACAAAATCATATTAAACTTGTTTACTGTTCCCCACTTATGACTTCTACATCCTCAAAATGATAATTGGATATTAATTAGCAATTGCAGCTTCACAGGGACAGTCAGAGCTGTGGTCAGCGCCAGTAGCCTGAAGCAGTGGGTTGTAAACTTGGCCCATGACATTTATTACATCTCTTAGATCTGAGAAATGCTCAAATCAGTTTAAGACCATTGCAGACAGTTTGTCCAGACTTAAGTGAGGCTGGTGGGTGCGTGTCAAATGCCAGCCTGGGACCTCTACAAAATAAAAAGCATTTTCATATGTTTAGTCCCAGCTTTATTTCTCATGATGTGTGACTAGTGGCTCATGTCTTCTGAAAGGCCTGTCTTTGGCCACTTACTTTCCAGCTGACCTTATAAGATTGCACTGTGTCTCTGAAAAATCAATTTAAAAAGAACTGAAATACACCTCTATTATATATTAACATGTGTCCTTGTAAAGAAAGGCCATGATTTGAGTATGCAAAAGCTAATAATTGACCAACTTGTGGTGCCATACTATTTGTTCTATTTATTTTCTTTGCAGAAAGCATGCAAACTCTTCACAGGGACGCGGAAAAAAAATCTGCAGAACACCCACACCAAGTTTAAATGGGCACATTTTAAATGTTGAGCAATGATTATCAGTTTATATCACCAAGGCTGCAAAACTCTTCTAACAAAAGAGAAAATTCAGATTTTATAGGTTCATAGTAGTGCATGAAAAATAGGTTTACTTTGGCTCATTGTAAGACTTAAAAAAACCCCAACAACTCCAGATCTTATTCATAAAGGCCCATGAAACGACCGGTTTGTAGTTTTGTGTCACAAGGGACAAATTCAGCACTTGACTTCAGGAAGTTTCTGAGGACTCCGTGTGGCATCCAGCCTTTACTGAGTGTGTCTGCAAACACTGAAGCTCAGCAGAGACGTTTTTCTCAGAGCAGAAAGTCCTTGTGGTCACCTGGGGGGACAAAGAGGACAATGCATTCCTGTGCCAGCTGTGGTGGCAGAGGGGACATGGCCTGGAACTGTCATGTCCAGTGGCAGCTGAGAACTGATTTGGCTTCCACCCTTGTTTGCCTTCCTTAACTTGGCTGCAGTTTTTTGTACTCCTTTTCCTCCAAGAATTGCCCTGTGCCCTGGAAGTATTTCACTTCCACAGATTTTATACCACAGGACTATTTTTTGCCTAAGCTTCTTTCACTATAGTAATCTTTCATAGAATTATTAGAATAGAATAGCCTGGGTTGGAGGGACTTTGAAAAATCACCCAGTTCCAGCCCCTCTGCCGTGTGCAGGACAGCTTCCACTAGAGCAGGTTGTTCAGAGCTCCATCCAACCTGGCCTTAAACACTTTCAGAGATGGGATATCCAAAACTTCTATGGGCAACCTGTTCCAGTGCCTCACCCCCCTCATAATAAAGAATTTTCTTCAGTTTGAGGCCACTCCCCTTTGTCCTGTCAAGTATTCCTCTTGTAAATAACCTCTCTCCATGTCTCTTGTGGCCTCCTTCAGGTACTGGATGGCTGCAATTAGGTGACCTCAAAGTCTTCTCTTTTCCAGTCTAATTGATATAATTTTGAGAATAATTTTGGGTTTCTATGCTCATGGTGGTGCCACACCTTCTTTGGCTTCACTGTACTTCCAGAGCCTCTGGAAAAGTCTCATAATGTTCAGAACTGTCTCACAGTCTGTAGGACTGAGGTCAAAATGAGTCACTCTTGCCCTTTCTCAGTAATTTTTGGGAGAACTCACCTTTCCTTCTGGGCAAGGATATATATTCTTGGAAAACATCAGAGGACCTGGAGCATTTGAATAGTTGACTTCTATTCATATTGTTGTAGGAGAATAATGGTCTTTCACCCAAATGAATACATTCTTTAATTCAATTTATAACTCACAATGACCATGAGAGTTGAGCTAATCTGTGGTGTTTTCAATTCCAGCTTTGTAGCTTGAGAGCCCCAAGATTTAAGGGTTACCTTCCTTTCCTCTGACTGAGTTTAACTGAGTGCTGTATTTAAACAATGTAATGACAGGGCAGAGCCAGCCCTGGTATCCAGCTGAGAATTGGACACTAATCTTTTGGTAGTCATACCTCGTTTGGCCTAATTCTCAGATTAACATTTCCATTCTGGGTGGGAACATATCCCAGTCCCCTGTTATTAACCCTGTTATCATATCGAATATAATCCCTTTCATTAATATATTGCCATTATCTTTTTTGCCCCTGTTTCTCATTGAAAATCTATTCCAGAACTTACTTGCTTTTGTACATAAGAAACTTCTCCCAATTCTAAATGTTTTCGTTACAGGGTTTTTAAAATTTTTTTTTCTTACAGCAACTTTAAATTTTAGCTTAATTGATTTGGCAGAGAACACTCTCAGAATCAGGCTGATGTTTTTTGAAAGAGCTTATAAATCTGCAATTCCAGTGCTCTCCAGTTTTCTTCAAGGAGAAAGTACATGTTTCCTCCTGCCCAGCACTCCTTTGATACCAAAAGCTATTTATTTGCTTAGAGCAACTCTTCCGTTTTGGGAGTTTCTTTTAATTTTGCTTTTGCAGCTTGAAATATGTGGTCTCTCATAGCAGATATTAAAGAGAAATTCAGCAATACTACCCAGGAGCAACGTTGCTACTAATTGCTTACCCAGAGGATAGATAATGAAGCAGCTTTACTGTGAAAAGAATTAATGAGGGCCATAATTTTTTATGGATAAGAAAATTGTATCATCCACTCAATTTCACCATTGAAGCTGTAATTTTTTGTGTGATTTGGTGATAAATATTTGTGTGACCTTTGATGTGTACTTGTTTGAGTATTGGGATTCCCTCAGCTTTTCTTTTAGTGTTAGTAAAGAGAATGCACTAAAAATATTTTTCCTGAACTTGCCTTAATTTTATGGGACATCAGTGCTCTGGTGGGACTAAGCCTTTTGCTGTGGGATTACTGTCAGAACCTGCAGACAAGAAGGGCAAAAGTTGTTCCTTTATCTCCAAAACCCTTAAAATAAACTGAGTTTCCACTCCCAGGAGTAGAAGTCCTGCTGATGAGCTAATGACAGCAAATCTCACAGAGCTGAAGAACAGCATAAATGTTTTCCAAACACCAAAAAGTAAATCCTGAGTATTAACAGCCTAAGAGTGGCATTTGACTATTCCATTAAATCAACCACATTGTACCAAGTATTTTGTATTTTATTTTGGCAGTGAAATAATATTTGTTGAATATGGATCCTCAAGGCCTGATGAAAACAAAACTTCTGTTATGATAAAATAGCAGGATTAGCCTCAGCTTTAGTAATTAATGGCCTGCTTCCAGCAAATTTCATATGGAATGCTTGAGACTGGTTTGAGATATATATGCCACATATGTTTATGTCTGCATATCAGCAATTCTGTACCTTTAATATAGTATAAAATTATTATATGTTTATGGTGGGTTTTACATATGGGTGGTCCTCCTATATTCTTAATTAGTTATACATAATTTAATTACTGTTCTAGTATATGCAGTCAAAATACAAATGTGTTACAGTCCTGATTTGAAGTTCCCCTTGTCATTATAATCTTCTAGATATTAAATACCAGTTCAGATATTCATCATTCTGATAATTCTGAATACCTGATAATTTTATTAATTCAGATAGTAGAATAATGCTCAGTAGAGCTTACTACTGTACAGTAAAATATCTTCCACATGATCAGCCTCGTGCCATCAGGCAGTGTGGATGGGCATGAGGAAATCTGACAGGAGGATGACTGATCTCCCCCTCCTTTTTCCAAACTGTTGTGGCCTCAGAGCATCTTACCAAGGCCCAAGGGGTGCAGCACTGAGGCTCTTGGGACCTCTCAGCTCATGGTCAGCTCCCAGGGAAATGGGTCTTGTGTGGACCACAGTAATGCTGGGCATAAAGAATGTATTTCACTCAGCTTGAGAGAGTCCCCCACATTTCCCACCCACATTTTTATGTATACCAGAAAATAAAATAAATTTGTATTTAGTTCAAAGACCATCAAGATTATACCCTTCCTGTCATATGTGAAGCTTACAGAGATGCTTGCAGAAACAGAAATCTATTGCATCTCACGTGATACAGGACTTTACAATTTTTTTAATTATCCCCCTGCTCTCCGGCCTCCTTCAGTACATAAGTTTTGTGCCCTTCCTGCACATGATTCCTGATTTTATTCATCCAGCAGTCGCACTTTTCCACATTTAGTGGCAGACTTCCTTGGACTGTAGAAGTGGATATGATCTTGATCTCTGTTCTTTCCAAGCAGATCTTTGTATTCCATGTCTCATGAATCCAGCAGGCTGTGTCCTTGTTCACTGATACTGATGCTAGGTTGGAAGACACGAGTCCAACCCCAGCACTTTTTAAACACATCCAGGGATGGTGACCTCCCTTCTGTGATTCCAGTATTGGTTCAAAAAAACAAGAGATATTCCTGCTGCTTGCTTGTATTTGTTTGGCTCTCTAAGCTGATTGTTGAAGAAGGAGTAAAGACCATATACAGGGAAGTCAATTTGACTTCAAATAACCTAAATTCAAACTGTGCTGGCTCCTGTTGTGTCACCCAGCACCCCCAGGTCCCTTTGCACCTGAGCCCACCGTCCCCAGAGTTGAGTACCTGCAGGAGAGACTTATTGCATCCATGAGAAGCTGCTTTATTGTATTTGTTTGCTCTCTGCTGATTGTTGAAGAAGGAGTAAAGTTACTAAGTCAATTTGGCCCAAAATGGGGACCCATCAGATACTAATTACAAAGGTAAGAGCTACTTTCTTTTTATTTTATAGAGAATATTCAGTAGAAAATACTCTACATGCATGGCCAGCATAACTTTGAGGATTCATATTAACTCCTTGTGTCTTCACATGTTAATTCACACCTATCTAGGAATATAACCTCTTCATCAGTAACAGAACATAATCAGTTAATAATCTTGTTTGTTTTGTTGTCTGTCTTCAACACCTGGAAGTTCTACTTGAGCCATTCCTTTTCTTTTAACTCACTTTTTACCTTCAATGTATCTACTGAGCTTGCACATCTCTCTAATGTTACCTTGTAATTTTTCATTTAAAGACTGCAAAGTCCAGGTACTTTGCATAATAAGACATAATCAAAATTTTAGTTGAGAATAAAATAATAATCTTAATGAAGCTACACTGAATTACATTAACTATTTTTGGGAACTCTTTGGATTCATTGTGGGGACCACTTCTATATTCTAGGGTATTTTCTAGATATTTGTTGCTTCTAAAGCTCTTCTGATGAGATTTTAGACCCTCTTCTTAAGAAAAACAATAAAAATAAAATAATTTTGAGATATTTTGAAACTGAAGTTCTTCCTGACATGAAATTATGTTATTATAAACCTTTCCTTATTGTCATTTTCACCATTTTCTAACACTGCTAGTCAGATTCTCCTGGCTTTAGAATCTGACTGAATGAAATTTCTTAAATCTGCACTTGCTATGTTATATATATATATTTATATATATATTTATGTACTTCTTTTGTAATTACAGCAATGTTATGGTAATGTACAATCTGCAGTCTTTAATTGGATATATCCCCCACCATTCATGTGTCAGAATGATTTGCCAATAATCATGACCCTGGTACCTTCATCATCGCACATCTGAGATTCCTCCTTGTACAGCTCATTTTCTGCCCAAACAGGAGCAGTACAGTGGGAACTGTGTTGGCCTCCTCCTGTGGAAGTGGTGGGCTGACAGGCATTGAAAAGACTGAGGAACAAGGGTAGTTTAGTTTTCAGAGAGCCCAGGCATGCAGGAAAGCCAGGATCTAACATTTCCATGCTCTTGGCACGGGTCAGAGCTGCAGATCTCAGATGGTACAGCGAGGCTTTTAGGAAAACTCTCACCTCTCAGACAGAGCAGCCATGACCAGGCTGCCTACTGGCAGTGCTCCCTGCCCGGTGTTAATTCCTGAGCCATGCCTTGGCAGGGTCTTGGGGAGCTGCAGACAGCCTGAGCCAAAGCTCTGCAGGGACTGTGAGCAGTTTAACAATCAGGACAGTTCTAGGACACTGCTCAGGTCTGTGCTCTGCTGCTCTGGTTTGCTGGTGGAGATGACAGTTCTGAGCCACCTTTCCTACATGTCACCTTTTGTCCTGGGGAGATGTCATCTTTGATCTGCATGAATTCACACTAAACACCTGCTCATCATGCTTCCCTGTGCCCGTCACACACGGAGAAGCAGAAAAACAAATCCTGCAGCACCTCAATTACATGGAGTGGATACCTGGGATCAAAAAAAGATGTTGGCACGGTTACAAACAACCCTAGTTTAGGAAAACTGTGCTCTCAGTACAAGAGAAATACAATTTATTTATGAAAACAAGGAGGAGTTGCCATTCACCTCTCATGCTTTTCAGATGTTTGGTTCTTGTTGCACACATTGTGATATCCATAGGTCCTGGACACCAAAGTGTAGAGCCAAGCAAATTTTTGGAGCATTCTGATCCTTTGGAAGCCATTGTGCAGAGGAGGTTTCATATCAGTCTGCTCTTTCTTCCTGTTTTTATTCAGTCCTCTGTCTCATCGATAAACTATCACCTTCTCATTGATTCTTCACATATAATGGGAGTTCTTGGGCCCTCCTGTTATTAGTTACTACCAAATGGGAGAACAGGTTTGGGTTGTTTTATAATTGCTGCAATTTTGCCCTCCCTAAAGGGAATCTTGCCACTGGCCTTGGTTGAAGGTCAAGTGGAGAACACTGCTACAGGTGTGGTCTGGGACACTGTGCCACCAGTACCTTGCAGCTTAACAAATTTGAAGGTAAATATGGAAAAAATATTTGCTTTGAGATCTTACAGACCATCCTGGAATCAGCTGCTCATGATTGTTTTGGAAACCTCACCTCTTTTTGCATCTGCACCACCAAGCAGTGACAGACTGATGTTTTGGGGATGTTTCACCCCCTCCACTCCAAAAGGAAAGTGCTGTTCCTGCCCACTGTCCTGTCTGAAGCCAAGCACACTCCATGCCAAGGAATAAATTCTGATATTATCACACAAAGAAGGCTCACAGAAAGTGTGTTTGTAATGCTTCAGCTCTCTGAATTCTTCCCAGTGGAACTGGGAAGAGCATGGAAGTACTTTCAGATTTGTGCTGCTGAAAACACTTCTTGTTCTTATGCCCACACATACCTGGTAGAACCATGTCTCTGCCTCCTTTAAATGTTCTTTTAGCTAATGTACTGCATTATGCATATTATTGGAAAAGAAAATGAAAAGCAGACTCCTCTTGAATTCTATCTGTAATTCTCTGTGTTAATTTGCACAACTGACAAAAATCCCTCAATATGGGAAATGAATCCTTTCTCACTGGTTTTGCATATAATCTGTTATATTAAATTTTGATTGAGGTTATCTGTCTAACTTGTAAGCCTACATATGCAAATCAAAGGTTCCAAGTATTGTGTTTGGCTAACAGCCAGAAATTCTGACTCACAATCAGTATAAAACACAAAAGAAACCTTCCTGTATCAGTAAGAAGGGAATTAGCTACTTTAAAAAGTCTTTGTCATTTCTTCTTCATGGCTCTTAAGTACTAAGAAAACTTGAGGCTGAATAGTATCATTCCAGTTAATGGAATTTTTTTTTATATATAGAAACCAATATAAAAAGATAATGTCTCATCAGGTACTTCAATCTTTGGAAAGCTCTCCTGGCTCTAAGGACCAACAGAGGTTGTGTGAACTTTGAAAATCAGCCTTGAGGTCTTTTATCAAGCTGTTCTGGTTTCAACAAGAAAATGTGTTTTCCATGTTTGTACCTAATCAGGTCTCCCAGATGCTTTCTAGCAGAGATGACAGAGAGTATTATTCTTATTTTACTCTTACAGTGTAGTGATACAAATGAGAAACAGAACTTACCTGTTGACACAGTCTGTAGAACAGTGCTAATGCCAGCACACAGTGGGGTTCAGGTCACAGCACCATGCACCATCTGATTTCCTGTGCCTGCATTTTCTGTGGGTCAGTGCTGTGCAGCCTGAGCGCAGCCTCGTGGGGATTGTGGTTCTGGAGCCATGAAGGTGGGACACAGTGAGACACTGCAGCTGCCAAACAGGGAACCTCCTGCCAATCCTTGCTCCAGTGCCCATGCCAGAGCCTTCTGTGTGCCAAAGAAACCCATTCCATGGGCCTGCTCATTCTCAATGAAGACTTCTGAAACTTTTTGACACCCAGGATCAGTTGTCAAGATGGGCAAGATCTGCAAGTAAAAGGAAGTAAAGTCAAAAAGCTGCCCCTTCCCTTGGCAGTTTGAGAAAATTAGCAGTCAGGTTAAATTAGAGAATCGGCCTAGAAAGGTCCTATGAAACTGCTCCTCTCTCACTTCTTCTTCTGCTTAGTGGTCTGGATGAGAAGACATCCCAGTGACTCAGTGGATGAGCAGTGCAGCAGCTCTGGAGGGAGTGCCCAGCACCCAGCAGAAATTCTGGGCAGGGGTTCTGGTGACAGTGGGGAGGAAGCTGCAGGGCAGACTGTGCTGCTGGGCTCCAGGTGACAAGAGAATGCATTGTGGTAACCACTTACCTGCCAGAAGGTGTCTGACAGCCTGGGAGGGAGCACAGCCACCTGTCCCCCAAGCTTTCTTTTAGCATAAATATTTGTCACTCGTTGCTACTGTTGTGTTCCTGGAGACCTTCTGGGGACAAGAAGCTCCTCTCATTAACCTCATTACCTCACCTTGCCTCAGCCACTCATGCCTTCCTGGCAGATTTACAATTTCTCCTGCAAATTTCCCCATGGAAGGCAATTTTAATTGCAGTTTTGCTGCAAGCAATGCAATTTAGCTGTCTACAGGAATTTCCTCATGTAGAGCCTATATTCTACTTGACTTGAAATTTGCACCCTGCTCTGTGCTGAGTGTCAGCAGGTGAGTGTGGGTGTGGGCAGACAGATGTCAGGGCTGTGCCCTCTCTGGCCCCTACAGAAGACTTGTGCAGGGACTACTGCATCCCAATACTGCATCAGGTTAATTAGATTGTACTGGTAATTAAGTTAAGGAGCCCTATGCAGCAGGGTCGAATTCAATCTAATAAATGTGTTGAACAGAAACCAAGCAATCCACTTCAAGCGTGCTCAAAGAACTGAGTGGCAAATTAGAGAAGAGAGAAAGATGAAGAACAACATCAGAAGGATGAGAATGAGACGTGAAATGTGAAAAGAAAGGGACAGCCAGAGGAGGAAGTGCAGAACCCAACATGGACAAATAATAATATATAAGAAGAGCTATGATTAAGCATAGTTAATGCTGGGATACTGACTACCAATAACAGCCACACAAGGCCTTGGGCTTCCAGATTTCAGAATGTCTTGATTTTTAAGAACTTGTCTCTAAATTCTGGAAACATTTTAAAAAGGTTTGAAAGTCCCAAATAATAATATATGTATATATATTCTTAATAAATAATGTGGTTGACCTGAGAAATTACAATATTACCCTGGTATGGAATGCACACATTATTTATGGTAGGAAATGTAGTCACCCAAAATGACACTTCTGCAGGGGTTTGTGCCTAAAATATACCTACAGATTGCATGCGTGTGTGAAAAATCTACATTGAATGCCCACAGTATAATTAATATATCTTCTGCATAGAAAGAATAATAGTGGGGTTTTTTCACAGATACTTTTTTTCCCTCTGATGCAATATATATGATATTACCAACAACAAACTATAAAGCATTACCAAAAAATGCTGGTTTTAATAAAGATTTAAAACCCACCAACAACTCACATAGCTCTCCCCATTCACCACTTTTTTTTCAGTGAAAATCAAAGACTTTAGAAAATCTCTACTTATTGCAAGTGGAACCTGGGCACAAAAGTTTTGCTGTTGCCATATTATTTTCCTTCCAGCAACTATAATAGATACAACCAAGGCTCAAAGAAAAAAGTCTCGTTGCTACTGTTGTGTTCCTGGAGACCTTCTGGGGACAAGAAGCTCCTCTCATTAACCTCATTACCTCACCTTGCCTCAGCCACTCATGCCTTCCTGGCAGATTTACAATTTCTCCTGCAAATTTCCCCATGGAAGGCGATTTTAATTGCAGTTTTGCTGCAAGCAATGCAATTTAGCTGTCTACAGGAATTTCCGCATGTAGAGCCTATATTCTACTTGACTTGAAATTTGCACCCTGCTCTGTGCTGCGTGTCAGCAGGTGAGTGTGGGTGTGGGCAGACAGATGTCAGGGCCGTGCCCTCTCTGGCCCCTACAGAAGACTTGTGCAGGGACTACTGCATCCCAATACTGCATCAGGTTAATTAGATTGTACTGGTAATTAAGTTAAGGAGCCCTATGCAGCAGGGTCGAATTCAATCTAATAAATGTGTTGAACAGAAACCAAGCAATCCACTTCAAGCGTGCTCAAAGAACTGAGTGGCAAATTAGAGAAGAGAGAAAGATGAAGAACAACATCAGAAGGATGAGAATGAGAGGTGAAATGTGAAAAGAAAGGGACAGCCAGAGGAGGAAGTGCAGAACCCAACATGGACAAATAATAATATATAAGAAAAGTTATGATTAAGCATAGTTAATGCTGGGATACTGAATACCAATAACAGCCACACAAGGCCTTGGGCTTCCAGATTTCAGAATGTCTTGATTTTTAAGAACTTGTCTCTAAATTCTGGAAACATTTTAAAAAGGTTTGAAAGTCCCAAATAATAATATATGTTAATATATTCTTAATAAATAATGTGGTTGACCTGAGAAATTACAATATTACCCTGGTATGGAATGCACACATTATTTATGGTAGGAAATGTAGTCACCCAAAATGAGACTTCTGCAGGGGTTTGTGCCTAAAATATACCTACAGATTGCATGCATGTGTGAAAAATCTACATTGAATGCTCACAGTATAATTAATGTATCTTCTGCACAGAAAGAATAATAGTGGGGTTTTTTCACAGATACTTTTTTTCCCTCTAATGCAATATATATGATATTACCAACAACAAACTATAAAGCATTACCAAAAAATGCTGGTTTTAATAAAGATTTAAAACCCACCAACAACTCACATAGCTCTCCCCATTCACCACTTTTTTTTCAGTGAAAATCAAAGACTTTAGAAAATCTCTACTTATTGCAAGTGGAACCTGGGCACAAAAGTTTGCTGTTGCCATATTATTTTCCTTCCAGCAACTATAATAGATACAACCAAGGCTCAAAGAAAAGTTTTATGGCTATTTTAGAAGTGTAGCAATGTACTCAGGGAAATTTATTATGGAAAAATTGACTCAACCTGTATTTAAGGATTAAGTAGGGTAAGTCCTGTGGCAGGGTGTAGCCCAAAATGTGCTGCTTCTGCTGAGTTACAGGTAGGGCTGAGTTATAATGGGGAGCATTCACGTGGTTGGGAAGAGGCAAAGTGTGGCTGGTGTGTTTGAAATGTTCTTCTGCTTTGCCCCCCCTGAGGGGTCATGAAGCCTGGAAATATGGGTGATAAATGTGATGCCCCATCCCTGGAAGTGTTCACAGCCAGGCTGGATGGAGCTCTGAACAACCTGGTCTAGTGGAAGGTGTCCTTGCCCATGGGAAGGGGGTTGGAACCAGATAATCTCCAAAGTCTCTTCCAACCCAAACCATTCTGTGATTCTATGATATTCTCCAAAGTGTTTAAGTACCCATTTGTCTCTGAAATTTGTAATTTAGATGCTTACATGCATCTGAAAACGTGGTTGTTGGCAATCAAATCGATCAAAATAACTTTAGATCTCATTAAAAGTATTTACAATGTTGTTTGTTCATATGCTGGCTACATTTGTCCATGAAAGATAAAAAGCAAAGAGGGATAAAAACATGGTGCCCTAATGTCTGAAGTATTTTATTTTTATATTATTATTTGATTATTTTACAGCAGGGTCTTATTAGCACTTGATTTTACAAGGAGTCAAGCTCTTGAAGTCTAGCAGCTGTAGGAGGATTTAGGCTTTGTTTTGCTGTTTGTTGTATCTTTGTGGTTTGTTGTCTTTTTTGTTTGTTTGTTTGTTTGTTTTAACATGTCTCTAATCCTCAGAGCTGCAATGAACAGTTTAAAAATATGCCTGGAGAACCGAAGGTCATATTTGAGATCTTAGAGGGTCAAAGGGAAAAAAAAAAAAGGGATAATTCCTTATTGTGGTATTCTGAAAGTGATAAACATACTTAAGGCAATCCTGATGGGGGGAGGTTGATTTGTGGATTTTTTTTTAGGTTCGGGAGTTTGGTTATGCTGCCTTTATGCCACTTTCTGAAACTTCTTTTACAATAACCACAATTATTCATACAAATAACCTAAAAGAAGAAGAATTAATTTAGATTTAAAATACTAAATGTAGAAAATAAATTATAATATTGTGAGAAACAATTTTGCATAAACAAGGAAAAGGAGTAATTATATGCTAGATTTTATTCCACCTTGAATTAATTAATGAATTTAATTTAGTTAATTTAGTTAATTTGATGAAGAATGGCCAGGAGATCTGTGTGCTTACAATACCAATTGCCAAAATTCTCCTAAACAAATTCTACCTTTTCTTCCCTAATTTTTTAACTTTCAAGACCACAGTAGCTAGAAAAACCTTGTGAGTTTTTTCATAGGCATGCTTCTTAGTAATTTTTTCATTTCTTTATTCCAGTCATTCCCATATCCCTTGGCAACAGCACTTTGTTGGCAGAGTTTATATAAATATTGGGAGAAAGCAGGTGTTACAGACCCGTCCACACCCCTTCCTGAGCCGGTGTCAGTGATCTTAACGCCTGTTTCATTTCCAGGTCTGTTTCCTTCTGTGACATTCTGTAGGAACATATAGGACAGTTGTCTATTTCATTAAAGGGGTCATATTTTTATTTAATTCTCTATGGTTTTAGAGAAGTGGCTACAAGCTTTACACCCGACCAAGCTTTGCACCTGTTAAATATTGAACGTCCATAAGGAGGGAAATAAATCTGAATTCTTGTATTTTTTGATGATAACCACCACAACCCTGTATTTTTTTCAGAAGATTTTTGAGGAAAACTCTTCTCCCTTCTCTCCTCAATAATTCTTTTATAGAATCCTCTAAGATTTGTTGGGAGTGATTACAGTGTCGGCTTTGTGAATGCATACACACGCATCTTTGAACCCAGGGAAAATCTGAGTTTAAGAGCTGTGATCAAAGGTCTGTGCCTGTAATGGGCTTGGCCTTATCCTCAAATTTAGGCACTATAAAAAGATGCAGAGATTGTCAAGGGAAGCAGAGGCACTTCTGAAACAGCCCCTCATATTTTGATGCAGTGTGTATGCTTGTGTAAACCACCTGCTGTCCTAAAGAAAAGACACCTCCCTGTCCTTGCTGTCCCAGACTCTCAGCAAGGGATTGTCAAGGGAAGAAGAGGCATTTCTGAAACACACTCTCATATTTTGGTGCAGCGTGTATGCTTGTGTAAACCACCTGCTGTCCTAAAGAAAAGACACCGCTCTGTCCTTGCTGTCCCAGACTCTCAGCAAAGGATTGTCAAGGGAAGAAGAGGCATTTCTGAAACAAACTCTCATATTTTGGTGCAGCGTGTATGCTTGTTTATTTTGGTGCAGCAAAGGATTGAAACACACTCTCATATTTATGTGCATGCTTGTTTAAACCACCTGCTGTCCTAAAGAAAAGACACCGCTCTGTCCTTGCTGTCCCAGACTCAGCCCTGGTGGCAGCCTGGCAGCAGGGTGGCACTGCCGTGGGGTTGCTCTGGGGCGGCAGCAGCACAGCCGCAGGTGAAACGGTGTTGGAAGCTTTTCCTTCTCCGGGACCCGGTGACGCCAAATCCATTCGCCCGCGGGGGCTGAGCCGCTTCTTTCGCTCGGCTGAATGTGCGAGCGCGCTGAAGGCTTTTTGGAGGGAGGGAGGGAGCGGAAAAATTTACGTTCAGGGGAGGACTGCGGCCCTCCTGGGCTTGGCACAGGTTCCCTGTCAGCCCGGCAGAGGCAGGGCAGCCTGGGGTTTTACCCAGAGGGAATGGAGCCTGCCGGGGCTGCCCCCTCCTTGCTGGGCTGCGGGGAGCGCGGCTGGGAAGCGGTGCCTGGGGGAACAGGAATGCCCCTGGCTGAGGGCACGGCCAGGAGAAACCCTGCGGGGAGGGAGGCGAGGAAACAGCCTGGGAGGTCGGGAGGGAGAGGAGCCGCGCCGCCTTGGGGCGTTTTTGGCAAGGTGAAGCGCAGCCTTTTCGCCCACCTCCGTGCTCCGGGAATGCAGGCACGGCTCCAGCTGCTCTCCCCGCGCCGAGGGGCCGGAGGGGCGGCCGGGGGCAGTGGCCGGACTGCGGGAAAGTTGCGTGGTGCTCGTTTGGCAGCTCCTGGGGACCCTGCCGGGGCTCTCGGGCACCTCCTCCCATCCTCCTGCCCCCCCCTCCCTCCCTCCCTCCCTTCCCGCAGGACTCCCCAGTCTGCCAGAAGCGTCGCCCGAGCGCTTCCCCTTTTCGGGTTTTCTGGCCTTTGGGTGTTTGGGGGGTTGCTTTTTAATTTTTTTTTTATTTTCTCTCTCTCTTTCGGTGAGAGTGCGGCCGAGCTGGGCGAGGGGAAGGAAACTTTCTCCCCCCTCCCCCAGGATGCTCCGGATATTTTTGAAAGGGCGGAAGAGTGAGAAAGGGAGCAGCGTCTGTGAGGGCATCTCATGCTCTTGCGAAGGTCCCCCCTGACACCTCGCTGCTGCGATTAAAGACCGGAGCTGGAGAAACTCCTCCCCTTCCCTCGGCTTCTCTTTTCTCCCCCCCTCCTCTTGCTTCCCCCCACCCCCACCCCCCAAATTTCCTAAGGCCATTAGGAAGGAAAAAAAAAAAGAAAAAAGAGAGAGAAAAGAAAAAAGAAAATAAGGAGCCTGGAGTAACTGCGGCCCGTGGGACGGTGGGGAGAGGTGGAAGAGGAGCCTCCCTCTCCAGATCCATCGCTCAGCACCACGCTTGGGTGAAGGCATGGGAAGCACTGCTATGGACAAGAAGAAGGATGCCTCCAGCAGCAGCAGCAGCAGCAGGAAAAGCTCCGGCCACAAGAAACTCATGTTGCGAGTGCACATCCCCGTAAGTGGCTCCTCACTCTTCCTCCCGTTCGGCAGCTGGCGTGGCTTAGGCATGTTTTCCTCTGCCATGGAGCGCGGCGAAAGGCAGGGAGAGGTGTTGTGCTTGTTGCGTTTCCTGCCGAGCTCTGCAGTTTGGGGCGTGCTGGGCTGGGGGCGCCCCCTGCAAAGGGCGAGTCCTGCACACCTGGGGTGGGCTGAACAGTGGGGTCTTTGCCCCAAGAGTAGTGCTGGGAGCTCAGGATGCAGGGTCCGTGGCACGGAGGTGTATCCCCCCATCCCAGTGTCAGAAATGACTCCCTGCTGCACAAGTGCCCTGCGCCGTGGGTTTGGCTCAGTTTGTCCCAGCCAGTTCCCGGTCAGATTCACAGCACGGTGTGCCTGAGGACTGCTCACCCCCAAACGCTGGTCTCAACTTTCCCGGCTTTGGCTCCGGGAACTGTCCCTGCCTGTGGCTGAACCAGCGTTTAATCTGATTCTTCCCTCCCGAGACTAATCCACTTCTGAATTTCCCAGGGCTGGGGAACCCGGAGCTGGCTCAGATTTGGATCCGAGCAGTCTGGTCACTGCTAAAAGAGCAGGGCAGTTGTGTTCACAGTGGAGAAAACTAGTGAGCCCTGCAGTCTGTTCACCAGCTCTGTTCTGTATATTCTGCTATAAAGTAACATGTAAGAAATTCTAGATACAGATACAGAATAACCACAGATCAAAAGTTTCTGTTTCCAGTGAATACTAAAAGGCTGACTGGCTCCGTCTTCAGAATTACATGCCTTTCAACACATAAATTACTGAGTTTTTCTACTATTAGGATGTTCTTGTGATCCATGTAGCTATTAGTTTTCTATTCTCAGTCCTGATGTACTTTTGGTTTCAGTGCTTCTGGCGAGAAGTAGCAAAGTCCTTGTATCTTCTCTGTGCCCTCTGTTGTTTTATTGCTTATTGGTGTTTGGTTTCTTTTTTTGTTGTTGTTTTGTTTTGTTTATTAGTTTGTTTTAAATCTCATTATATAAAAGTGGGAAACAGTTCTACCCGTATATCTGCCAGGCCACCAAGGAGCAAAAAGATATTTGTGGTTCTAAGATTTTCCTTTGTTTTAGGAAAGAATAAGGAGTCAAAGCAAATTTATTAGGTGTCTCGAGTGTGTGGAATAAAATGGAGGAAAAGTACATGACTCTTCTGCAGATTTTATTTTTCTCTGGGGAGGAACGCAAGCCCAAGAGCCCAAGCCAAACTTCTGGAGCTCAGAGTGCATTCACCACTAGAAGAAAAGGGTCTGTTTCTGCTAACAGAAATGGGTGTTGCCTATGTATTTGTGACAGAAGATTTTAGGCAATAAACTTTACCATGTTGCCAGTAGTACTTCACAATAGGGATGTAAAATACCAGCAAATAAAATGTACCACACCAAAGCACCACTCGCCCTGTGCTCATTATTCCTTCCCACCCTGCCTGCAATATTCTCTGCTGTCTCTTTCCACTGCCCCCCCACCTCTGAGTCAGTCTGGCCAGAAACTCTTGTGCAGTTGGATCCCCACTGCTGCTCTCAGGAGCTGCATTTTCTGCCTGCTGAAGGGCCATAGGTAGTTTTGGATTTTCCTGTGCTTGTTGCAGGATTTTACAGCATGCACCTGGTGTTTTTGAAATACCTGCTGATCAGCAGATATCTCTGACCACACCAGAACTTAGAACAATTTTCCTACTTTTATGGTGTGAAGCTAACATGAAAAAAAGTACTTAAGGAACTCATTAGCACTAAATCATTATTGACAGAGGAATGCTAATGCTTTTTCCTAATTTCCTCCCTAATCCATGGACAACCTTTCTTCATGAGTTTTGCCTTAATTCTGTCTTGGATGGAACGTTTTTAGTAGTGGGTCATAATATTTCATGTTCATCATCTCTTGGCTTTTTGGTATGCAGTTTGTCACCCGGATAATGGTAGGGACTCAGATACACAAGCTTGCAAATGCCTGATGTTGCCCTGAAGTCAACAGTTTTGTTGTTCACCCAGCTGTAATGTAACACCTTCCATCCTTCCTCTCCATCCCCAAAATATGACCCTTCTCTTCCATTCTGCATCATTCTGACATTCCTCAAATGGACTATTGAGCCCATGGTTGTACTCATATTTTTAGTGGTTTTCTGTAATCTGGCAGAGTTTGAACATGGCTGTGCTATAAGAAAGGACATTTTTCACATTCTCCTTACTTGACAGAGGAATCTGCATTTGAAAAGATCTGTTTAGACTGGTTTTTTTTTCCTCTTTCATAACGTTGTCTTGGCTGTTGTTTTGAAGCATCATTCTTATTATTTCAGTGGCGCCTGTCAGTGTAGCTGTAGTTGTCAAGGGAGCTTTCACCAGACTGTAATTTTTATTTTGTTCCTCCTCTTCTTTGTGTTTCTCTGAGATCATGTTTATTGCTGAGACACGTAATTCATGCTCATTTGGATCTTCAAATTAGGAACACGAGAAGAGCTAACAAGGCCTGAGTAGGAGGGGAGAGAGTCCATTTGGAAAGAGAAAGCAGTGGGACAGAGAGGTACTGTTGTGGTGCAGGCTGACCTAAAATATATTTATTGGTCATGCAGAAATGCTGATTGGAAAAATAATATACATTGTGGAAAAAAAAAAGGGAAAGTATGCAAAATACACTATAGGTTAGAGGATTCTGGAATAATAGGGGTTTCTGAAAAGAAAGTTGTATGCATTTCTTCCCTCCCCCACATAATTTTATTGTTTTGGGTTTGTCTGTGACAGTGGGGAAAAAACAGATCAATTGAAGAAAGCAGGGTTTGTGGCTTGCAACACTCCAGGGCATTTCTCAGGTACACCATTCTCAAGGAAGGACAAGCCATGATACAAAAAACCTGGAAACACTCTATTTTCACCTTCTCTCTGTGCTCAGCCTCCCTCAGCACAGGTGGGTGGTGCCCTGCCTGTACTTCTGGGAGTGATGGTGGCTCACTAAATTCCTGCAGGCTGGCATTCCCCACTGCCCTCAGCTTGTGTTCAGTGGCCAAGAATAAAGTAGGGGCCACTGAATTCTGTAGCATGGCAGGGGAGTGTTTGCTGAATGGCTGGGATGATGGAACATCTTGTTTGGTTGTTGTTTTCTTTATGAATACACAACTGACTTAAACTAGTAATTTGGATAGACCAGAATATAATTGCAGGAGAATTTGCAAAGGTCATACCAACCTCTGTCTGTCCCAGCAGCACACTCAGAAGTCTTGAAATTAGAGATGCCTAAATGGAAATTTCTGGTCCAAATATCTTTGAAAGCTGCTACAGATTTAAATAGAAACCTTTGCTCTCTAGATGCATCATAGCTGTAATATGAAGACATTAGCATTATAAAATTCCTTTTTAAGCCATTAGAAGTTAATGCTTGCACATTACTTTGAACATTTTTAAAACTCTATTCTGAGATGGGATGCAATTGTCTGCTGAGTAGGAGCTCACAGCAGTGAGATCAGAATGTTCTTTTGTCATCTTGCAAAATTGATCTTTTCTAATGTTAACATTACCATTGTAGGCCCCTGGTGCTGAAAAAAAATATTCTGCTCTTGTTTACTTTTAATTTCACCTGGGATGGTTCAGTCAGTGCTAGCAACGTTATGCTGTATTTACATGAGCACAACTGAGGGCAGAAACCTCTCTCAAGAGCTTCACTGTGCCAGGTGCCAAGCACCTGCTGCTCCCAGCAGGTGGGAATTGCAGGAGCTTGGCACTTCCTTGGATTTTTCCCAAATAAATTGCAAGGTGACTTTTTATTCAAAAGAACAAGAAGTTTTTTTTCACAATAAGCACAAAAATAACATCTGTGAATGAACATCAGAACACCTGTCAGTTCAGTGAGGTGGCTCTTGCCTCTGGTACTTCAGCCCTGACAGCAGACTTGGTGCACTAGAAGGATGTGCTTGGAGACCGGGGTTCTTTATTTTCTAAGTCCCACAAAGAAATATCTCTGCACAGTTTCTCCCTTTTCTTTGTCAACCTCTGTGATTTTGGAGACTCCTCACTGTGAAAATTTATTGCTGTTTCCAGGCTTGGTGTTGTGGGGGGATGCCAGGCTGAACATCAGATGGGTTAAATATTTCTAACCCGATAGATGACAATGATGTTCTGACAGCTACTGTTGGCTCAGGCTCTGCCCCTCCATCTTGCTTTCCACACTTGCAAAGTCAGTAGTGGCTGCATGCCTAATAAATCACTGCGAAATGATTTTGTTCTGTCTCAGTTTTTGCAGGATGCTTCTTGTCTCCTGGTAATTGCAGGGTGGGCTGATAAGAACAGCATTTCAGTCTAGGAGTCGCTTTAGGAAGCTGCAGGTGGGGAATAATCTAGTGAATTCTTTCAAAGGTGAAAAGAAATCAGCTTCCAGTGTGATCTAGGAATGAAAGAAATGTTTGTTTTCTTGGGAAGAGGAGGTGAAGGGAGAGAGAGACGGAGGAGAGACAAATGTTTGCCTAAAATTAACTCACAACTGTTCTCCCTCCTGCTCTCCCAGGGCAGGCTCTGAGTTGTCCTGAGCCTCTGTGGCCTTGAAGTTTAAATTTGGATTCTTCCCTCAAGAGCTGATATATTAAGACAGGAAAGGGCAAGAGGTATTTGCTCAGGAGTGTTGAGATGGTACTTTGAATTATCTGAAGGATAAAAGAAAGGATTCATGTTTACAATCATAATAGCTGCCACTGCAATTAAGGAAGCATTCATTTTTTTTGTTCTAAAGCATAATAGAAACAGACCATCAGTATATAGAAATGTGCTCTGTCTTACAAAATGTTACTTTTCCTGGTTTGAGATTCTGCTCCTAAAGGGCCTTACCCAACCTCCTTTATTCATACCTGAGCCTGTGAGGATTGTGGGCTCAGAAGAATGTGAATTTCCTTGGAGAAATAAATAACGAATGTGGAAGGAACTCACAGAAATGTGAATGGTGAGACTTTTGGGCTCAGGGAAGTTTACATTGTGCT
Organism: Emberiza elegans; assembly: GCA_024865655.1. Lineage (NCBI taxonomy): Eukaryota > Metazoa > Chordata > Aves > Passeriformes > Fringillidae > Emberiza > Emberiza elegans. Next base: position 10,160,793 of record JALJVW010000206.1, on the reverse strand, counting down.
TGTATTGAGAATTAGTGAAGTAGAAGAAAAGTCATGCTCCAGAGGGATCAGGAGTGAAGTGAGGGGTAGTGATCTCCACCTAGGAGGTTCCAGCTCCTGTTCACAGACCCACAAGGTTCAGCTTAATCTCAGCTTCACCACGTTAAATTCCAGGGAGCTACTCAGATGTGACTGAAACCAGAATTTAACCCTCATGTTGTTGATGATGTATGGACAGTCATGGAAGTAGATTGCTGTGCCCAGTTGCTGGCTTGGCAGAGTTAATGGGAGGAGAAAGGAGGCAAAACTGAGTCAGCATTGGTTGCCCAAATTGTGGACATTTGTGTTGAGTGAAGTAACACATGTAATTCTCACCCCTTTGAAGAAAAGCTGAATTTCTGTCCCATGCACAGGGAATAATGAAAGAGGGAGTTGGTTACAGGAGAAATAAAGCATAAAGGAAGACATCACCAGCAGACAAGGAATGTCACAATGTGGGCTATTTTACCCTAGGCTGATCACCAGGCTCTGGGAATTGGCTCCAGGGTCAGATCTGGTTGCAGGGGGCTGCTGTCTCAATTTTGTACTGTTGTTTGCACTGTAGACACACTGGAGAAAATGTTACAGTCTCACAAACAGGGGGACCTGTGCATATCTTCAAAGGCTAAAAGGAAAAGATTTCAGTCTTGAATGGAGTGTGGTTTTTCTCCTGAGAAGGAAAACTTATGTACACACATGAATACACAATGCCATCAATAAATATAAAATATCATTGTTGGTGTGGTGATGCAGTGCTGTACTCCTACTGAACTATTTCTCATACCAGCAGTGAGCTAAAGCACCAGTGTGTGTTAGATATGCAGAATAATTTTTGTGTTTATTCTTTATGTAGTTGTATAAACTGTAGTATAATGCTTCAGTTTAGTGTTTGCTCCTGTAATACTGTCTCGCTTAAGTTGCTTGCATATGAAACCTTTAAAGCATGAAAGCATTATTTACACAGTTGAGAACTGAAATATAACACCATACTCCAGCTTTTGACATTGAGAATTCATAGAATGGTTTATAACATCCTTCAAATTTTCATAAAATTTAGCTTGACAGCAAATTACATTATGGAGGCGTGACCCAGTGGGATGCAGAGCAAATGCATTGCAGTGTGAGTTTCATGGTTGTCATTTATTTCCCACACCGTGACTCCTCAGACCTTATGGTCATTATTGCAAAGGGTGCCTGTGACCTTCTGCTCCAAAAACAGATCCTATGTCATAAGCTGAAGACTTAATCTATTTTTGTGACCAGGGTGAGAGAGCTATATGCCTTTTTTAAGCTGCTGGAGAACATGCTCACACATCTGGGAATTCATTAGGAGGAAGTGTGTGCATTATAAGCATTGTCTGCCATGTTATAAAGCTTTTATCATCATTTATGTACAACAGCCATTCTGTAATTTTCAGTCAACTTTCCATGTCAGTAATGCTGCTGGAACAATGAAAAAAGAAAATACTCTGCTTCTGTAAGCTGAAGAAAGCAAACCTCTCTGAGTGGCTGCAGTGCTTCCTGACAACATGACAAAACACAGGATTTTGATGCTCAGTTGGGGACTTACCATGGGTTTTTTATGAAAACTGAAGTTTGGGTCTGGTTTGTGTATGTTGATTCCTGTAGAAGAGGTTGGAAAAGTGTTTTCCATGGAATTGGAGAAATCAATACTTAGTGAGCTAGATTAGGAGTAAAATCTGAGTCCAAGCATGAAGAAATTTTTCGGTGAAGACAAGCTCTCCATAGAATTGGGATAGTTTTAGGAACGTAGTGGACTGAACAGGTGCCATAAGCATTGCCTGTTGCCTGTCTAGTGGAAGAAATGAATTGTTACCTGCTTGCCACTTATTTTGAATGGACTCTACATGGAAATCTGAAAAGAGGAGTTGTACAGACGTTGCTCAAGTGTGTCACAATGACTATATTAATCCTAATCCTTGACAAATTTCCTTTGATGCAGGACTGTTCTATGCCTTTAAGTAAGTGTGCATTTAATGTGTTTACCAGGCCTGTGCTGCTCTGCTTTTGGCCGTGTAGCCTTTAAAAGGTGTGAGTGCAAACAAGTGTTTTTACAGAATCACGGAATTGTTGAGGTTGGAAGAGAGAGATCCGGGGGTGTCTAGTCCAGATGTTATTGCTGACCCAGTGGTCAACTAGAGCAGGTTGCTCAGGACTGTGCCCCATCAGATTTTGAATTTTGAATTTCCCCAAGGATGAAAACTCCCAGTTTCACTGCTCTGATGGAACACATTTGAGCAAGTGAAAGTTCCTGGAAATAGTCTATTGTTCAGCCACTCCACAGGCACATGGAATTGAACTCCATGGTTGGTTGGATCTTGTTCCAAAAGCATAGAGCCGGTCTGAGGAGGGAAATTGAATTTGGCTAGAAGGAGTGTAGAGACTCCTGGGAAAAGGATTCTCTGAGATTATATCAAAACTGGAGGCACAATAGTCTCAACAAGACTTGAGAAAGAAAGGAAGAGTAAGGAAGAGGTAAAAAAGGTGCTTAGTCAGTGCTACCATGCTGTGTATGAGCTTGCCAGCTTCTCAGTAGATCATTGCATCTTTTGGAATGTGGTTTTCATCATGTGTTGTCATTCCTTTTGCATACATTCATTAGAAGGGGATTTGCTGTTACTGAGTATTTATCATGTGTTGGAAGTGTGAGCTAAACCAAGAAGCATGAGGAAAGACAGTTCAAGGATAAATCCTCAGCAATCTGAGTCTCTATCTGCTGTATGGCCTGAGGGCAGAGGAGGTGTAAGCTGTGCATTGATGAATGGCTGAGGCTTGAGGTCCACAAAAAATGAACTTTTAAAGTGTCAGTGTGCCACACTGAAACACCAAAACAGCTTGTGGGATCTTCTTTCCATCCATGACTGAATGCTCTTAGATGTCTGTACATATGTTAGTAAAGATGAAAGTCTCTGAAGAATTTAAAGCCTTGACAGACTGGATTGGCTGGAGGAGGTGTGAAGAAACAGCTTCATCCCTGTAGTGCTGATATTCAAGGAGATGGCTGGAGTTAAAGCGACTTTTCCCATGTTGTACAGGAATGTGACAGTTGGATTCCCAAAGTTTTCAGACCCAGTTTCCTTACCTTAACCATAAGCCAAACCTTCTTGCCATGGTATTTGTTCTATAAGGATCCATGTCTAAGTTCAACCTAAGTCAGATCCCTGTATAACATTAACCTAAGGCAGCAGTCATGGGAAGTATTTTTCCTTTTGCTTTTTGAAAATATGTGTGAAGTGAAAGGATTCCAGTCTAATGTCTACAGACAGTCATGCAAGATCTTAAAATAACACTATGAGGACTCTTGGCAGCCTGATCAGGAAGACCAGGGATTGAGGATATTGGATAAATTAGAGGAGACTATTTTAATTTCCAGCATCAAAAGTGGTACCAATGAGTGTGCCTGATTATCACATCCTCCATGTGGTTCATGTGGTTGTTGAAAGCTGTGCAATGTTACTCTTTTATCTTCTGTATAGCTGGTGGCACATCAGTTGTAGAATACTGTAGAAGCAAGTCATCTACATTGCCAAGAAAATGGAGTTTGGGTACATCTGAAACAGCTCTTTACCAGCCATGTTCTATCTACAGCAATCTCCAAAGAGTTTGCAGGCATTCTGTCTCCTTTCCTGAATTCCACTGGCTTGTGTTTCCAGTTGCTGGAGCTGAGCATTCTCTAGTGCTGCTGCCAGCTAGAGCAGGAAAGAGAATTACCAGCATGGTTTCCACACCATTCTTTGATATTCCTTCCACTAGTCCTAGATCAACTCTACATTTTTATGGGAAAATGGGGAAATTTTGTCATTTGAAAAATTGAGTCAACATTATTTGTAAACATAAAATTTGGAGCCTGAAAAGAATGGGTGGTAGAAGATATTATTCAGCTGTTCCCTTTGCTCTTTATTTAGTGAGTCAATATTCAAGGTAAATACTAATTTAAGAGACTTCTTTTAGTTGGGTCATGATTAATTATACATTTTCTTTATATTTTTATGTGTTTTAGAATGACTCTACATGCTTTAAGCTGTGCAGAGGCAGGAAAGTACATGCCAGCATTTTTCTTTATAAAGTAAATCCAGTAATTCAAAAAGTGCAATTACTTGAATTCCTTTTTTTCTGTGCTGTACTAAAAGTTCTGGCTCTTTTCACTGCTGCAGATCTGTGGACATGTCATCAATTGGCATGTAAAAGTTGCTGTTAATGCAACTCTTCTGATTTTCAGCTGTAAAACACTGGAGTCAGTAAAAGAGGAAGTGTCTTACTTAACCATGCACAGGACTGGGCTGACTCCCATCACTTAGTCAGACAGAACTGTTCTTCACCCAGTATTCCTCAGTTGTCCTGGTGGACCTCAAGTGTTTACCAAAGCAAGGGAAGCTGCTGTTCCCCAGCTGGATTTCCCAACAACTGTGTGCACAAACAAAGCCTTACAATGCCTTCCTACTTAGCCAATCTGTTTTATTTTCATGGTCAGATAAAACGAGTGGTAACTTGGTCAGCCTTGGTAACTCATTTGCTTTGATGCCCATCTGTCTGTAGTCTCAGATCCAAAAATCTGCAAACAGATGACTCAAGTTTACTTAAAATGCCATTCACAGGATTAAACCTTGAGAAAAGAAACTAGGTGCTAAGAAGGCTAGTAGCTCAAAGAGATGTGATTTTCAAAGGAATTTAGGCATCTTAGGTTCTTCTACAGTATTTGAAGGTCCTGCCAGTCCATTTGCATCAGGATATCCTTAATTACATTTGAAAATTAAGCTTTACATCTTTCAAACTTTCAAGATGCCATTCTTCCCTCTTTGCTATTTATACCTGCATTACAAACAAGCCACTTTCCTACTTTTCCACTTTCAGTAACACTCTCTTGTGCCTGATAGCTAAAATGGAAAAAACAAACAGGCAAACGAAAAATGCAACAACAACAAAACACAAAACCCCCCCAAACAAATCAGAAATTGGCTTTCAGTTCAATGGAACAGAGATTGAAAGTAATACTAGGAAGTAATTTGGGAAGAGATAAATAGCAGCTGCTCTCCTGATGATAAAGACTGAAACTAATACTGATGCTTGGTGCATTGCAATCTGTTGTGGCACATAATAAAGTCAGTGTTTGTCTTATGTTTGACTGAGAAGGACCAAGTATTACATGTGATAAAGACTTCAGAAAGAAATTTCTTTTCAATGTAACTGGAGAAAAGGCTGTGATAATTTAAAATTGTCAGAGGATTTTTTGTTTATATATTTTTTACCTGGGTAAACTTCAAAGGTTTTGTGAGCTACTGTAGCCGTTTAATGTGTTCAGTGGATAGTAATTTTAAATTTACTTTCAAATATAAATGTTTAAAAATTTAAAAAATATGTTTCACTGACATAATTCACATAAACCTTTTTGTCAGCATGTTTATGAAGCAGATTTGGGTTGAAGTAACCAAGGAAAAGGCACACATGTAAAAGCAAAGGATGTAAGATCAATGGCATTGATCACTATATGCACTTTAATGGATGAGAGTTGGGACACACAGGCTGAAATCTGGGGACATGTGTCTGGGGATCGATCACCTTCTCTTGGAGGAATGGTAAAATCCAAGTTCTCTACTTGAGCAGCAAAGTGAGAGAAGATATTAACTAATACGTTCTATGTATTTCTAAAAGTTTATTTTCAGAGGGCAATAGGCTCCTTTGTTTGTGTTTTATGGTCTTGAATGTTCTATGTATCCGACTAGGTTAATTTAAAAAACAGATAAGGACACAAGTCCTTACTGACCGTGTGGAGTTCAACAGGAGAAAGTTCTGGATTCTGCCCCTTGGATGGGGCAGCCCTGGATGTAGAGGATGAGAGGCTGGAAAGCAGTGCCACAGAAAGGGACCTGGGGCTCCTGGTCAGTGGCAAGCTGAGGATGATCAGCAGTGCCCAGGAGCCAGGAGGGCAACAAAGTCATGGGGGGCATCAGGCCACCAGCATTGCCAGCTGGGCAGGGAGGGATTGTCCTGCTCTGCTCTGGGCTGGGGCAGCCTCACCTCAAATCCTGGGGGCAATTTTGGGAGCCACACGACAAGAAAGACATGAAAGCATTAGAGACCATCCAAAGAAAGACATTAAACCACTAGAGACCATCCAAAGAAAGATATTAAACCATTAGAGACCATCCAAAGAAAGACATTAAACCATTAGAGACTATCCAAAGGAAGGCAATGAAGATGGAGGAGAAGCTGTGTGAGGAGTGGCTGAGGGCACTTGGTCTGTTCAGCCTGGAGGAGACTGAGGGGAGGCCTCACTGCAGCTACAAATTCCTTGTGAGGGGGAGAGGAGGGGCAGGCACTGATCTCTGCTCTGTGTGACAGTGACAGAACCTGAGGGAATGGCCTGAAGTTGTCTCAGGGGAGGTTTAGGTTGGATATCAGAAAAAGGTTCTTCACCCAGAGGGTGGTTGGGCACTGAACAGGCTCCCCAGGGCAGTGGTCACAGCACCAAACCTGACAGAGCTCAAGAAGGGTTTGGACATTTCTTGTGTTTGGACACTCATGTTCACATGAGGTGACTCTTGGGGATGGTGCTGTACAGGGCCAGGAGCTGGGCTTGGTGATCCTTGTGGGTCCCTTCCCTTCCCTCCATGCACAAGTATGAGCATACTTTGTGATTCTGTGATGAGCAGAGCCTGTGTGTGTGGAGGGAGCTGCCCTGTGTGCAGCTGTTTGCTCTGAACTGAATACATTCCCTGTGTATAGACAAGCTGGCAAATTGCTCATGTTGCAGAGAAATGAGCTGTGATGGAAAATACAATAGATGTTTAATTATTTCAGGGGAGAACCCCATGTTATGAATATCCTGTGTTTTCGTGTCACAAAACAAACAGAGCAACGAGCCTGACCTTTAGGCTGTTTTGATTTCTGGTGGTTTTTGGTTTACAAGACTTAAGTAATTGAAAGTTCAATCACCTGGGTTGTTGTGCTAAGGGATTAACACATAGTGACTTGCATCCTGCTGTGCCAGATGTAACCAGGACTAACTTCTTCCTTGCTTCTGTCTGCTTCCCTGCATACAGCTTTGCTGTAGAAGGCCTCCAAGTCATGTCATGTCAAATAATGCATGGTCTTCAGAGCTCACTGGGGGAGAGAAAAGTCTGGGAACAATGTGAGCAGGCACAGCCAGGCATTTCCACTAATTGTTGATGTGGACGATGGAACACAAAAGCAGAAGAAGGGAGGGGGGAATGGAAATGTGTCTTGGTGTGGAAACAACTGTGTAAAAACAAATATGCCTGGACTTGCTTTTTGGGAATGTAAATGTAGCACAGGAGAACTCCCACAACAGGAATCTTCTGCTTTAGTCTGCCCCTGCCAGATAATTTTAGAAGGTTTCTTTTTTTATTTTATGTACCTCTAGAGACTTTTTTGGCTATTGGGGGTTGTGCAACCTTAAATTATAACAGGTAGTTGCATTTTACTGCTGAGCTAGCTTTAAATTATCTGTTACTTTTTGTTTCTGGTTATTTGATATTGCCTAAATATTGGAAATTGAAAACTTTAATTACTTAATTATTAATGTAACATGGAAGTGGCATTTCAAAATATATCCTGTATAGGTGTAGTTAAATATCTAAATTACTCTCTTCTACTGTGTACTCTAACTCCCCAAAGCAGGCTGGAGTGATTTCCAGATCAACTGTATAAAATAAGTAAAATAAAATGGCACATTTGGATTTGGGTGGGGAGGGGGGGATTATCCATAATGGCAAAACAGAATTTCCTCTTGAGAATCGTCATGCAGAAATATCTATAATGTAATTTCCTTAAACTCAGAAACGCAGCAGGTAAAGACAATGATAAAGACATGACTGTTTGGTAGGATGAGCCTGAAAATGGCACATTTACCCTATAAAATGGGAGCTATATGGAATTAACTGAAAATGAAGTTAGTAAATTTAGTGAGATTCATAAAGTAAAATTAGTAGATTTATGTTTCACTACACAGTGGAAATTTTTGTACATAGGTAAGCTACCAACTCATGCTGAGCTTCCTCATCCCCTCAAGATGGAAAGGTTTTTTCCATCAAGGAAGCAGAAAACACAAGTGATGCACAGGGCACTTGCATGTTCACCTGTGCCTGAAGGACCATCCTACCTGTGCTGAAAAGCAGATATTTCTGCAGTGAGATGCAGCAGCTGCAATTAGTAATCAGCACAATGCAACACAATTGGTAAAAATCCAAATGCTTACTTTGTCCATTTCCTAAATGAATTGCAAATGTCTGACTGAGCTGAGAACCATTATGGAGGCAAGAGGAAAGGGAATAGCCATCAGAAACACCAATTTGTTGATTATATAATGGATCTGTCATTAATAACTTGATCATGCCAATGCAATTGCTTTTTTTCCAAGACACATACTTGTTCTTACCAGGGCTGATTGAAAAGCACTCTGATTATGCCAAAGTGTGCTTTAAATGGAAAGAGGGAGATGGAAAACTATTTAACAGTAGAAATATGATTGCTGATAGCATTGCAGAAAAGTGACAAAGCAGAAAGATAGCATGGTTTTATCCAAGCAGTTAGATTGATCCCTTTTTAGTTAAAAATAAACTCAGTGCTGTGAAAGTTATCACAAGGACAGCTGTAAAGACTGATCACGGGTCAGAGTGAAAATTGAGTTCATTCCATGAAATTCATCACAACAGTCCATTGTGGCATTTCTATTTTGACAGGCAGGATTGGCCTCCCAGCAATTCCCATTGAAAATATTTACCATTGCAGTGTGGAAATCTGACTTCCTGGCACGGGGCTGGGAACTTCATTTCACAGTAATCTCCTGAACATCTTTGCTGACTAAGGCTGATTCTGAGCAGGTTGCCAAAAGATTTCAGTTTCTCCACCTTCTTCCCAATCTTCCAGTTTTTACATCAGATTTGTCTTTATTATGTGTTCCTATTTTTGTAATCCTGTGATTTCCAGCAGCCACTGTAGCCTCCACACAAGTAATAATTGTTTATTTAAACTTCTTTATTGTGCAGGTGATGACACATTGGGACAGATTGCCCAGAGAGGATGTGGAGTCTCCCTTGCTGGAGATATTCCAGGATGCTCTGGACATAATTCTGTGCCATGTGTTCTGGGATGACCCTGCTTGAGCAGGGGGGCTGGACCAGATGTCCCTCTGTGGTACCTTCCAACCTGACCTGTTCTGTGATTCTGTGAATATTCCCTGAGCTGCATCCCCTGAGCCAAAAGCAGTAGCTGCTATCTCTAGATTTTCTAAAACCTACCACAAAATAAGAAGAACAAAAATCAGGCTCACAGAATTACATATTGGGTCTTTATGGAAAGGATTTTTAGATTTGTTCACATTCCTGAGACATGGGCAAACTTTAGGGGTGAATATCTTGTTTTTCAGAATTTTGGTGACTTTGCTCACAGCTGGGATACTTAATGCTAATTTGTGCCACAAGATTCCTGCTATTTCATGGAGGATACCCACAGTTATCATTTTAGGGGATTTAAAAGTTATTTTATATGCTTAGGTAGCCTGTTCAGCGCAGAGCATAGAGCATTTTCCTCTGCTGGAGGAAGACTTTTGAGAGCTTTCTGAGCTGCTCACCACTAGAACTGCTGAGTGCCATTCTGGTGTTACTTTGCCTTAGCAGGAGAATTTTCCCTGGCACTGGAGCTGCTGTGGGCAGTGGGGCTGGAACTGGAGATGCTCTTTCTGCATGGGGTGGGAGTGTTAGGATTTCATTATGGCTCTGTGCAGTTAGAGGGATGGGAGAAGGAGCCACATAAAGCTTGTGGGTGTACAAAGTATAAATGAGCAAAATAAGGTGTACCAGAAATGTCATGAATGGATACCAAAATATCAGTATTTTTGGTTTTGATTTTGCAATAATTCCATTTGACAAACAACCAGGTTTCTTCTAGTTGTTCTGCTGAGACCTTTCTCTCCCTGCAGACAAATTTTACAGCTCTGCTTGCCACAAGTCTTACCACATGTGAGAGGATTGTGCAAAGTGTCTGATATAAGAGAGCTGTGATGGAGATGGGGGAGTGAAACCAGGGTACAGAGGTAATATTTATGGCTAATGCTATGATGCACCCTCTCTGCAATTCTGACTGTGTTCCAGCTTTAATTCTGTAGCTGTGGTCTGAAATGGGGAGGCAGGTAAGAGGCTGAACTCACTGTGAGCCAGGAAACCTAAAATATCTCTTTTACTTTTGGCCAGTTGCCCAGACCAGAATAAATACATTCAGCCTTTCTCTTTCACATCCCCATTGTAGAGACAAAATACAAAAAGGCCAAACAGAAATCTGACAGACCATATTTTGTTTATATAGAGGTTTGGTAACTATATGAGATGAAGAGACAGTTATCAAGCTAAGCCCTGTACTTTATATGGATTTATAACAGCCATTTAAATAAAGAATGCCTTGTGCTCAGGCTGAGAATTTGTAAATTCAAACTGTTTTATGCATGTTTCCATAATATATGAGGGGTTTTATGTGTAGTACACAGACTTGCCTAGATGTTTTTGCTGTTGGAATGATCATGGTGATTTAGTTAATGTTGTTTTCTTTCCTAAGCATCATCTCAGAATTTATCACAATTTCATTAATAGGAAAACCCCCTTCTTTTATCTGTGATCTGTGCTAATTTGTACACAAGGCCAGTTTGAGGGAAAGGCTGACTTTTCTGAGAAGCTTCCAGAAGTTCCAAGAAAGGTTTATTTCCATCTGGTTATTTCCATCTGGCAATTAATTAAAAATAGGCCTTAAAACTTCCTATTTTCCTTTCTAGGATATTCTGTTCCTCAGGCCTTTCAGCCTGGCTGCCTGTGAGTCTGATGGTGTGTCACCTTACAGAACTGCTCTGTGGTCACAGAAAAAGATCTGTGACACCAGTGGAGGGACAGGACTTTCTCCTGATGGCTGGAGCTGGAGTTATGGTCTGGCACATTGGCTGGGCTTCACAGGAAGTTTATAGCTTTGGGAAGGAAATTTTATTATATGTTCTGGCATAAGCCTTAACATTTTCTTGCTCTTTATTATTGTTGGGAAATTGCATGTAAAGCAACTGCAACTGGTGCAACATATTTCTGTATTTTATGTATAACTTCAAAGCAGAGTGAGGCCAAATGTTTATCTCAGCTAAGTCTTTTCCAAGTACATGTATTCATTAAGCTGACCATAGAAATTCAGTCAAACATAAGCTCAGCTATCGCTGGTAATTCATTAACAGATTCATCTAAAACTTTGTCCAAAGCTTTAGTTTCTGAATCAGGTCATGAACATCTCATTTCCTCACCAGTCCAAAAATACACAGTCAATTTGGTGGTTAAACCAAGTTTAGCCAGACTGAGCAACAGCACAACCTCCTAACCACAAACTTGCTTTATCTTGGGTCCAGCTGTGTTCTCCTTCCATGTGGCAGGGCTGAGGAGGAAGAGGACATCCCTGAAGTGTGAATATGGCAGTCTTGACCCTGACACCCCGATGGCTTTGTTCTTCATCTTGAAGGGAGTGTGTGGCCCAAACCAAGCTCTCGCTCCACTGACCTTTGGGTGGTTCATTACTTGGCTGGGAACAGAGTGTGTGGAGTGAACTCTGGAGCTGACACAAACTTTTGCATATGAAAAGCCCTGAAGTGCTTTAGGAGTTATGTTTTGTCATACATGACTGACATAGAGATAGCTATCTTAGATATCTAGGGCAGTGATCACTAAATGCTTTGCTGGTGTTTAGCAGTGCTAGGAACATTTATACTGGAATTCAAGGCAGTTACTTCATCTGGACTACAGGATAGGGAGGACTTTGCCAAAAAATGCCAAGTGTGGAACAGAGTTTAGAGTAAAAGTTCTTTTTCTGAAGGAAACTGTTGTGAGATCCTGAATGAACAAAAGAAGTTTACTTCTCTATGTCTGGAGAAAACATGGTTTTGTTCATTCCATGTAAACTCAATTTCCTCTGTAGCACTTTGCCTGCCTGCACTGGCCCTGGCTTGTTTCCTGGTGAACACAGTAACATCAGTGCCCTAACTAATCTGGATCAGGAATGTAAAGAATCACCAGTCATTGAACTGTCAATTTTTGGACACATGCAAGACCCTGATTTCCCCCAGTCTCATCTTGTTATCCATGTGGTATCCAGTTTATCCTCTTGCAGCTCTTATCAGACAAGTGTGCCTTCTAATATCATCCTCCTGTGCACTCGAGGTTTCACTTACACCTGAAACACAGGGAGACCTGCTGTATTTGCTCTCACCAAAGAAGTGGACTCTGGGAGGATACCCAGGTTTTTATTGAACAGGTATTTGATTCAAGCATTTCTTTTAAAACTCTCCTTGAAAGAAAGTCTGGGGAAGAGCCAACATAATAACCCTAATGCACTGCCCCCATCCATGTCCTCCCTTCTGCAAATTTCTAAATGTTTAGGAGAAATGGTTGATTTAATGTCACCCTGGAAGTATCATTATTTCTGATGTGAAGCTTGGAAAGAAAAAAATGTAAGAAGTAATTTGCCCAAGACTGTAGCATGCTGGAAAGTAGAGCTCACTGGTTTCCTAGTCTTATATGTAAGCTAAAACCCCATCGTGCTTAAAGCCAGGCCACTGTAGGTAATTCAGCACTGCAGATGGCTTGGCCCACTCCACTCCTGATTCTGCACTGTGTGGAGCTTTCCCTATATAAAATCATCTGTAACGTGGCTCCCTTTGGCCTCGGGAGTTTACCTGGGATGAGATCTGTTGCCAGACTTCTGTGTCAGTACATTTACTGCCTTCAGTTGTGGATGAAGCCAATTTGACTCACTTGAAGCAAAATCAAAGACGACTGTGAGCCTATGGCTGCCTATAAAACCTTCCTTCCCTGCCATTCATGTTTTTTAGGGCTGATGGAAATGAGCCAGTGTTAAATAAGGGTGGGAAAGCATCGCCCTGCCTTAAACTGAGTACAGCTGCACTTTTGTTACTCCAGTTATATGCAAGGGCAAGCAGCGTTTTGGCATGCTCTGGGCTCCTAAAAGCACTGCTGGGGCAGCAGAGGAAGTGACTCCCACTCTCTTAAAAGGCAGGTCACCCAAAGTTGCAGCAGCTGAAGCCTCCGGAGAGCCGTGTGTTCCCTGAGCCCTGGGGAGAGCTGAGGAGGAGCCTGTGCTGCCAAGGGAGCTCACCGTGGGAACTGGCCTTGGAACCTGCAGGGATGGGGACAAATCCCTTCAGAACTCCCCAGTGAGGGCCTGCTTTTTCTAATTGTGATAAAAGAAATCAGCCAGGTGGCTCGGACAGGTAAAAGTTGGGACCGTGGTGGTGGCTGGTCAAATGCTGGAAATTCCAGTGCTGTGCATTTTTAGGCGGCCTTTCCCATCCATTTTCAGGAAGTTGGTTTTTTTTCTTTTCTTTCTCTGTCCTTGTTTACTTGTAATTTCACTTTTAAAGCTCTTCCTTCCTCTTTCTCGGCTTCTCTTTCAAATGTGTTAACGAGAAATTTCTTCCAGATTCACAGAAACAGTGTTTGCTTGCTTGTTTGTTTTTCCAGGCTGTTCAGTAGGCTACAAAGATAATTTCTGCTTGTTGGTTAGTTTACATAGGTAGGATCCTCTTGTTTCCCATTTGGAGTCATTATATAGCTCTTCATCAAAACTTGGGACATTTGAAACTCTTAAATAAGCAGATGGTACATTTTTATGAGCATGTTATGTCTGTGTGTAGGTGGGTGTGCCTGCACACACCCATATTTCCATGTGTATTTTTTTTGCATATAATCCTTGGGGCACATCTGATCTGAAGCTTTTGAGAAGGACCAGAACCATGGCATCAGGGAGCAAGGATTTCTTCTGACACATCTGGTATGTTTTGATGCAGGTGTAGCCAAAGAAGATGGTTATCACACTCTGAACATGGAAAAGGTCACATTCTGACATAGAATGTAGCCACAGGTTGTGTTCCAGACTCTTTCTAGATTTGGAAAACAGTTCAGAATTAGCCTGTCTGAATCATCATATATTTTTCTGTTGTCCTCACATTATACCTAGAATGACTCCTTTTCAATGTCTGTAGCCCTTCCTCATCTTTCAGTCATTAGACATCAGAGCTGATTTTCTTCTGGAGATCAGTCAGTTATTGGGTATCAACAGGAGGATCAGAGTTTCTTGAGTCTAGAAAAAAATGCTGGAAATTATTATTATTTATTTCCCTTCTTGATCTAGGGGTTGCATAAAGCAACAAGGAGCCTTCTTTAACTTCTTTAACTAAATTTATTTTCTACCTCCTGTAGGAAAACCCTTTAGGTAGTGCCATCATATCTTCCCTACAATAAACTCCATCAGTTTACAAAGTGGTGATGTTTCCTGCTCTCATTAGAGCTTTCCTCCAGAACATCACTCTTTTTCCCTTCCTAATTTCCAACCTCAATTTATGCACAATAATTTTCCATTTTCTAATTGCATCCACCAAGTGTCCTTTATCTCTTCTCCCTTGTTGCTGTTTATGCACCTTATGTAACTGAGGAGAAGGATCACACACACTATCAGCTGTCAGCTGCAGAACCCAGAGAGCCAAGCTCCTTCAGTCACGTCCCATGAGGGAAAATCTCTGCTCCTCTCACCACCAGAACATCCTGCTAATGCACCTGTTGCCAGCTGAATGAACCTTCCCTGAGCAGATGACCAGAACTGTACACATTATTCCAGATGAGCTTTCACACTGCTTATATATATCAATATGGGATTAAAGCTTTTTATCTGTTCTGGAGGCCTCCTGATGCCTCTTCTGATCTGTGCTTTATCCATGCCAACATTACCATGACAGCTCCCAGGTAACTTTTTGAGACAGGTGCACTTCAGTTTGTCTCTATCCAGCTGTTGAGTGCTCAAGTTTTAGACAAAATTATAGTCCTTGAATACTTAAATGAGGGATTAAGGACTGAACTAAAATAATGAAATTAAATTGATGAACTGATTTCTGATCCTCCACTTGTTCAGAATATCCAGTCCTTTTCATGAGAGATCCTCATGTTTCTCTTAGGGACTGAGCCCAGTATCTTGGGATCATCACCAAGGTGTCTGTCTCAGCTTAACACACTGCTGTTGTTTACCCAGGTTTCAGGAAGTTGTTTCATGGAAAGATTATTGCTTCTCTTTGCACCGGGGACTTGAAATTCCCTGTTGTCCTCCAAGATGCCAGCAAAAGAGAGCACAAGAGACTTCCCCTCTTTCTCAGCAATGTTAGCTGGCACTTGAGTGGCAAAGAAAAACAGCAGGAGGATGTACAGGGGGCAACAAGGGTTTTCTGGATGCAAACTAAATCTTGGCAGAGTTTAGTAATAAATTGAGATGTCTCCCACAGCTGTCTGGTTTATCGCTAGGCCAAAGTTGGGCAGGGTCTCACAGATGGCATAAGACAGACCAGGAGATCCTACCAGATTTCATGGTCATAGTGACAGTTTTTTGTGATTCCATATCATATTTTTTTATTTGACAAATAATATTTTAGTAAATAAATATTTTATAAATATTTTTTTTCTAAATTTTCCTTTTTAATCTTAATTTTAGCTAAAACTTAGCTTGAAAAAATGTATGCCATAAGGGAACACCTGTCATTTTTGTTGAATTACAGCCTGCTAAGACAGGAGTTGTTTTCTAAGTATTTGTGTAGCTACAGGTTTTATAGCCTATAGACCTCTTGTTGCAGAACTGTGAATGAAAAGAGATCAGTTTTGTGCAGGAAGGCAAAATAATTATCTGACCAAATTGTTAAGACAGTATTTAACAGGTTTACATGGTTAGTTAGGATTACATTTGTCCTCCTTGCAGCAGTAGTAGCTGTCTAGAGGTTTAAATTTACAGTAGAGAGAGTGACTAGAGCAAGAGGAGGGAGTAGATGTTGGGTGGTTTGACTAAAATAATGTGACCTTTGAAGCTAAACCTGCTTACTCTTTCTCCCTCTGTTCAGGGTAACCTGCTTTCCACATTTTTGTATTGATGGGTGCATACTTTTTGAAAGAAACTGAGCTCGTGTAAAGTAGAAGTTGCTGGGATTCTTTTTCAGGGTCTTCTTCAGCTGTCTTGAGAGGCTGATATAATTTGAATAATTTTTAAAGTTTTGTTTCCTTTTTTTTAATTTTTGCTATTACTTTTCTCAGATCTCTTTGAAGGGTGTGAGCTGTCCTTTTTAAGTGGTGATATTCAAGGGAAATAAAAGGTTAATACAAGATCTGGGCAAATAATGATTCATTTCCAACAGTGCTACCAGCAGAACTGGCTTTCAGCTGCATTGTGTGCTGAAAACTGATGACTTACAATTGGCTAAAGCTGACAGTGGGGCTGGAACAGCTGTGGTACAGCAGGGTAGCAGAAACTTGCAGAAACAACTGGATTTGTTAAAGCTGAAAAAGAATGTCATTTTCGTCCCCTCTTGTGTAAGTAGGTGCTCTGAAGGTTTTCTTGTGCTGTTAAATACCTGCTGAGGAACGGCAGGATTTCAGGAACAAAGCTGTTTGCATGTATGTATATTTACATAGTGAAATGTTTAGATAATTGATTTGGTAATGCTTAAGCTTTAGAAAAGTTTGGGGTTTTTTTTTTCTTTTCTTATGGACTTAGTGCTTGTGGCAAATTTGCTGGATGGACATCCCTGTAGTAATCCATTTATCCAGGGAGCAGGTCCTGCCAGCCCCTGGCCTGGCATTTCCTGTGGCTCACCTGCCAGGATTCTTTGGAGAGGGAATCTGTCTCTCCACCCCACCACCATCCTGTGGAGGTGGGAGAAGTTAAGCTTTGCTGAAAGCTGTGATAGTTTTGTGTTGCAGACTCTGGACCATACAAAATTCAGCCGAGTACAAATTCATCTCGTGGCAGTGAAGCTGATTTATGAGGGCACTGTCAGGGAGGGCATTTGCTGTGCCAAGGGAGCTGTGTCTGTGTGGCTGGTGATTCTGGAGAGAAACCAGCTGCTGTTATTCCTACCAGCTCCTCTTTCTGCTCTGCTTCTATTAGGACCAATATTCTACCAAGGAGATAGAGCTCTTCTTCTGGAAAACAAAGATGTTTTCTTGTGTGAAGATGCATTGGTTTGGCTTGGTTTTGTTTTTAGCACTACCTAGAGTCCTTTCATCTGTCCTGGTGATGTTGCTGCTGCTTCCCCCAGGGCTGCAGCACCCTGAAATGCGTCAGTGCTGCCAGAAATGCTGAGCCCTTCGTTGTTTCCCTAATCCCTGCTGACTCCGTGGTTTCTGGGTGTTAGCAGGAAAGCGCTCACCTCGGTAGCAATTCCACATGGGCCACTGGGCTTCGTGGCCTTGCCTGCATCACCACATGGAGTGGTGTTAGAACTGGAGAGATCTTCCCTCCAAAGAGAGAAAACAAAGGGGAAGGAAGAGCGTAAGTGGCTCTTCTTATCAGCAGAGAAAGAGGATTTGTTTTCGAAGGCTAAGCTGCTAATGCTGAGTGACATCAGGAAAGAGATAAGAGAGCTGCTAAGGCTTTGAGGAGGGTCCTGGGGACAAAGTGCGCTCTCCAAGGGGGATACAAAAGACAAAAGCAAGGAAAATCAAAACAGTTCTGGAAAGAAAAAGTAAGGCACTTCAAGAGGAAGCTTAGCAGCGAAGATGGGCAGCAGTGAGGAAAGCTGTGATATCTGTGTGAAGGAAGCCAGGGCTGATAGAGGCTGGTGAAGATCATCCTCCACGTAACAGAGATAAGATCCATAAGCAGCAGGAGAGAAATGTTAAAGGTAAGGGCCCTGATTTTCTTCACCTTCCTCCAAGCTATTTTACTTTAGCTGCTCTCTTTGGGAGAGTTGGATGGGTTGTTCCCATATGAACTCCCCTGGCTTGCATTTGGTTGGTAACAAATAAGCTTCCAGCACCAAAGGTAAAAAATATCTTCTATTGATGTAGTTATTTCCTGAAACAGAAAGAAGTATATGAAAGAGCAGAGAATCCAAGACAGAATGTCTTTCTCAAGGGAAGGTAGTACAGAACCAGTAAATGAGTTTGAGTGTTCAGCTGAGAATCCTAAATTAGCTTCAGAAAACATTAAAAGAAAAAATTTTTTCAGTGTGATGAGATTAGATGAACAACCTGAGGTAGAGGTGGCAGAAAATCTGACCTTTGCTCTTGGATGAGTAGCCACCAGATTATCCATGGAATGAGAAGCTTCCAGTAGAGGCTGTGATAAGATACCTTTGTGTTTCTGATAAACCTGAGAACTTTTTCAGAGTCAAACAGGATATTCTGAATAATGTGCAGATTTTTTATGTCGTTCTGAGTAAGACATGATGGAAAAAACTTGTGGAAAAAGCAAGACCACTGACTTGAAGAATTCACCAGGATTTCTGGAGTAGGTGATGGCTGTTACTGAGCCATTTTACCTCATTCCCTAATGATACCCAGTAATCCTGGAAATGGAGATCTGACACAGCACAGCCATACACAGCCTTGTGTATTTTGGTATTTCCCCCAGATTATGTTTATTTTAGCAGGCAGAAATTTTGACATGGGCATGATCTATCCTTACTCCTTGCCATGGATTTTGCTATATTTGCCATCTGAGCTTCTTGTGTGCTGGACAACACAAAGCAGGGCTGCTTCAAAACATAATAGTCGACTTGTTATTAGTAGCTTGTTTGTTTGTCCTCAGGCCTATTTATAAAAACAGCCCCAGGCAGGGAATTCTGCCAGCAGCCCAACCACTGAACAATTACAGATCTTTTCTTGGAGCTGTGTTTTCCAATCTATGCAATAATTCAGCAGCAAACCATAGTCACTGCTCGCAAGCGTATGAAAGTAGCCATTTTTCTGTGTGGCACTGTTTTTTGTTGGTTTAAAAAAAAAATAGAGTTTCCAAAGGTATCCCTGTTAATGCTGAAAAAATACAAAATTTAACTTACAGGTATTGTTGCCAGGTTAGTAAAAGCAAGCCCAGTATGATATGTAGAACTCAAAAGTAAGTCCAAGTAGTCAAGTAGATATTAATCAAAAACTATACATAGGGTGCAATCTTGAACAAGGAGTTCAAGGGACTGGTACTCATAGAGAACCAGGCTTTCTAGATCCCTCTTGTTAGGTTTAAGAAAAACAAACAAAACAAAACAAAAAAAGAACCAAAAACAAAAACAAAAACCCTACCATCACCAGAACCCAAAAAAACTGTAAGGAATAAGATAAATCTAATTTTGAAAGGACATTGTAATATCTGGTTTTATTGTGATCAGAGAGTTCAATTCACAAGTGTGACAGGCGGTTGATTGGGTTTGCATGGTTGCAATGCAGATCAGTTTTAATTAGGGGATAGGAAACTAGAGGGAGCAAATGATAGACCCTTGTTGGCCAAAATGGGATGGGAAGAAGTTGAAACATTTGGTTTTGTTCATACTAATATAACAACATAGAGTATTTTGTGAAAACAGCCTGATAAACAGGTCAGTAAATGAGTCTGGTGAGTCTTATGAAAGGTGGGAATGGCCAAATGAGACTTTGGGGGAAGTCCTCTCCAATGGAGACAGCTTTGCACAAGGCTGGGTCACTCCTCTGTACAAAGTTCAGAAGTCATGACCCAGAACATCTCTGCTTGGAGAATGTGGGTTTGTTAAACAGACTGGTTGTGTTTCAAGGGTTTGAAATGTTCTCACTGCACTTGAAATGTGTGTCTGTGTTTGCTAGATATGACGCAAGGTTTTGGCAGTTTTGCACTTGATTTATAATTTAAGCCTTAAGGAAGACCTAGAATTGGGATTTAACCCCAAATCACCATGAAACTTGTTAGGGGTTTTGGTATTGGGGTTTAAAAAACTGTTATTATATTCATATTTTACTTTATTCTTTCTTGGAGGGAAAACAAAGCTAATCTGGCTGCTGCCATGGAGAGGTGTGGCAGGGACAATTTGTTCCTTAGATAACTTAGGCCTGCTTATGTAAATACACCCTTGAAATATTCAATCCCTCTATTGATGTCTGAAGATTGAGGCAAATTGTGAAGTACATTAAAAATCAACTGCTGTGCAGAGCACAAGGGTTGGAAATACAGAAACCCTATGTTTTCCTGTGTACATGTGAAAACTTGATCTATTAAAGGTGTGACAGAAGCAGAGCCACTGCATGTCCAGGATGTGCAGCAAATGGGAGGGATATGGAGCATGGATGTGGAAGCTCAGCATTGTCTGCTGCTTCTCCTTCACAGCAGCCTGGGCTGTGGTTGAGAAAGATTTTATTCTAGGAAGCAAACTCCGTCCCTGTTCATTCCTCAGGTTAATGAAAAAACACTAAATATGTCATGCTTTGGATGTCATGGCTCAAAATCGAAGTCAACCAGTGCTGGAAAGTGAATATGAAGTGTCTTGAAGTAGGAGCTGTGGGAGAGGGAGGAGTCCTGTAGCATTTGTAGAGGCTTTTCTCCTATGACTTGTTTACTTTCTCAAATGAAAACTAATATATAATATTGTATTAAGGAGTAGGTGCTGACTTTAACAATCAAGTTTTAAGTTCTGCAAAGTTAGTGACCTTTTATATTTTTATTTTCTTTTCATCCCCTCCCCCCTGCCTTTTGCTTTGCCTTCTTAAGAGTTTAAAAATGGGGAGCAGCAGAATCATAGCTTTCAGTCTCAGTTCCTTCTTTTTGCACAAAGCCCTTGTTGGATTGCCCTGATCTCCCTCCCTACAGATTATTCAGCCACTCTTCTTATAAAAGGTTAAGATCTGGTGGTGTTGAAACCTCTTGTTTACAATCATTGCAGAACTGTAGTATGGAAATTTCCATCTGCAGCAAGATTAAAAAAAATCGCTGCTGTTTTTGTGAACATTTGGATCCAAATAAAGAAATAGTGGTTGAATCAAGCATGTTAATTCTGACTAGCACATACAGTGTCTTCAGCCAAAGAGGTCTAAGCTAATACCCCCATACTCTGAAGAAATTACCTTATTCTGCTTCTCCAGGAGCCACAGTCTCACTTGCAGAGGTATCTGATAATCTTTGTATTGAGGTCCTCTAAAGTGCAGTGCTCCCTTCCTTAGGGAGATATGATCAAGGTAAAAAATCAATGACTTTGGTGCCAGCAGTGGGTTAATTTTTCTTGCTGTTTAGCTCTTCCAGCTGTTTGGGCAATGCCATGTGCAAGGATGTACTTTTGGAGAGTAGTGTTCCTAGTGCAAGGTGCCTGTGACAGATTTAAGTCTAGGATTTGATTGTTTTGGGAAGAAAAAAAAGCAACCTGTGGATCCTACAGGCCTTCTGGAGAAACCAGTTGCCTTCTCTAAAAGCACCACCAGTTCTCCCTGTATTTCACATACTGTGCTCTATACGTATTCATTATTACAAGGGGTGTAATTTCACAGAGAACTTGGATTTTCCATATCAGTTCAGAGCACACAATACAGCACCCATTGCCCTGCAGCCACAGCTGCCTCTCCTGCTCCTTCCAGAGCCCAGCAGGGCAGCAGTTGTGCACTGTTTTCACTGGGCACAGAAGGGCACCCTGCTTGCATTTAAAAACTTGCTCTGAAGACTCTGATATTTTCTCTTAACACAGCAACGGCAATTCAAATTCTGGGGTTAAGTTCTTGACAGGAGCAGATGACAAAAAGCAAACTTTATGACAAAATGCAGGGTTGTGGTTTTGGGAAGAGTTCTTTCCCGAGATGATGCTTTTCAGTTGTGTACATGTTAAGGTTTGTCACTGGGCCAGTCTGAGAAGGAGCATTTGATATGTTTGGGAAGCTGGTCCATGTGCTGCTGGGAGGCAGGAAATTGCTGATTCCTGTCTTGTGGCTGAGTTCTCAGCGCTCACTGGAGCACCCTTAGCCACTGCCTAATGAGCTCAGTGATCTCAGCATCTTCAGGCTGCTCTAAGTGCCCATGGTTTTGCACAAGAGCAAAATTGAGGGTGTTGCTTTTGAGACAAGTTATAATCACTCTCCTCTTGCCTTTGTGAGCCATAACCCAAAGCACTGCATAAGCAATAATCATCAAGGTTAATAATTCTACACTATAGTGATTGATATTTTCAGAGGCCTCTACCAGCATTACTCAGTTAACTTTCACAACATTTCTGCTGTAAATGAGCATTAGACTCATCTTTATGTGGGAAACCTTTTGCTGAAGAGCAGGGCCGTGTTGAAAGCGTTAGTGAAACAAATGGTGGTGTTGGGATGGATTCCAGCCATGCCTTTTGCCAGAATAAGGCAGGATGCCTTGGGTTTACCTGGCAAGGGACAATATATGAGAATACATACCCTCTACGCCTGCTGGGAAGAGCAGGCATCTCCCCACAGCATCCAGGAGAGCTGTGCCGTGTGTGTTCACAGCTGTGCACTGACAGCTGCAGGTGCTTTCCTGTCAGATGGCATGGAAGGTGCCTGGCTGGCTCCCTGCTGCTGTGCTGATCACTTGCAGAGGTGTTGCCTCGTGCTCACTAATTTGCTGGTGCAGGGCACGCTGGAACAGACAGGCAGGATTTGTCTGGGGGAACGAGGAAATGCTGTAAAAATCAGGAATTTACTTCTAATCTGACTGCCTCTTGGCTGCCA
The DNA here is from genome assembly GCA_024865655.1 of Emberiza elegans. Lineage (NCBI taxonomy): Eukaryota > Metazoa > Chordata > Aves > Passeriformes > Fringillidae > Emberiza > Emberiza elegans. The sequence continues at coordinate 10,138,258 of JALJVW010000206.1, read as the reverse complement.
GTCTCCATGTGAAACATTGTCTGTGGCACATGGAACACTCCAGGGGCTGCTTTTAGACTGTTGTGGGTTTTTTTCAGTCATGGACTTGTTCCCCTGGCAGCGGTTCCCTGTGGTAAAGGCAGGTGGATGTTTAAAGGGAGAATGTGGATATGCAGAGGAAATGCCAGTGTGAGCAATATTCCCACCTCAGCACTCAGGATCTGGATTTCTGGATCAGGTCTGCCCTGTCTCAGGGTACTTTCCTAAAGGATGCTCTGCAAGCTCCTGTGTGGCAGGATGCCACCCCTATGCCACTTCTGGAGTTGGACCATGGTCACTCCAGCTTCACCAGCAGTGGGAAAGGCAGTGAAGTTGGAGGAAGTTTCTGTATTCCATGCTATTTTTAAAGCCACAGCTTCAAAAACAACAGAAAAATCAATTTCATAGCTTTTTTTTCTCCAGACAAGTTCCACTATTTTTGTTTACATCAAATCTTCCTAGCTTGTATAGAAAGAAAAATCTATGGTGGAGGAGAGAATATCTTAAAAATAGAATATCTTAAAAATAAGAAAAATCCCCACACAGCTTTGGAGGAGATTAAAAAAACTTTTCCCAGTTTAATTGTTGCAGAGAGGTGCACTTGTAAGGTACGTCTGGGTCTGCATGTGTGGCTTTGCCTGGTAAAACAAAGGCACGTTAGAGGCAGATCCTGGCAGTGGTCAAGCCAGTGGGATTTTTGCCAGTGATTTTAATCAGAGCCAGAATTTCACCCTAGGTCTATAATCTTGTGTAATCTCCCTTTGAAGTCACATGGATTTTTAACCAATGTCTTATATAACACCAAAACAATTCACTATCCACCCAATAATGTCTGTTTTCCTTTGTAACCAAAAATGTTCCAAATCATGTTTTCCAATACCTGGGATGAGATGGAATTAGAATTCTTTTTTCCCCCCATTTTTCCAAAATATTTGGTGTTTATAGACCCACTTTGAAGCTATGGGTGTAGCCTTCTGTTAAACCCCTTGTCTGACCTTATAGCTAACCATGTTTAAAGCCCGATGTTTGGGACAAAGATTTATGTCCTTCCTTCCAACCTGAACTCTTCTCTTCTCTGATCTCACAGTCCTGCTTTAGTTCTTACAGAAATGTCTTTTAGGCTCCTCTGCTGATTAAGAAACTGATAGGCTGCTGAAAACACAGTTTTGTCCCATTAAAATGAATAAAGTTATCAATCCTAATAATTCCTTGTAAGAATTTGAATTTGGGGGCTTTTGTCTGCGTATTTGGGGTCCATTAGCCAGTAACCAGCTCTACTGAAACCCGAGGAAATTCCATTTCCAGCTTAAATATCCCGAGAATTTCATTCTATCATCAGTGCAACTTCTGGGATTTTTAAGACTGCAGGTGTGCCTTGAGCCTGCTGAACTAAAAGAGAGAAGGTGATATGAAAATATGTACAGTGCAGTAATAAAATGCTTCCATGTCAGAGACAATTAGAGCAGTATCACACAAAACCACTGTTTTGAGACAAGAACTCCTGTGTAATTTTGAAAGCAGTTTTTTCTTTCAGATCTTAAAGATTATGAGTATTTGGAGGTTTTCAAGACAAGGCTGGCCCAAGCCCTGTGCACCCTGGTTGAAGTTCCCTGTTAACCCTACTTTCAGTAGGAGCTGGGTCTAAAGATTTAGAAATTCCTTTCCCTTTGTTTTATGATCTTGAATCATGCACAGATCTGCTTAAAAAGCATTAGTGAATCCTTCTCAAACACAGGCTATAAATTATTAGGTGACAGTACAGAGGTTGTCTTTCCAGTGCATTTTGGCTTTAAATTTTGCATTTACAGAAAGCAATTTCACTTTGCTTTAATAAAAGTCAGAAGGTATATCAGTCACAGTGGCAATTCTTAATTCCTGACCTGATGGCCTGATAATGCAGTCTTCCAGGCCTGAGGAATTGTAACCTACATCTGGGAGGATTTTATAATTCACAACAGTATCTTAATTCACAAGTAGAATTGCTGTTGACCTGGTTTATATACACATATTTTAATTTTAAAACAGTTAAGGAAAACTTTCTGTCTGTATTAATCTATTTTTATTGTCAGTTTAATGAGTTACCTTTTTTACCTTATAGCAATACCTTGGTGGTTTGGGTTTTGTTAAAAATAACTGGCTGACAGTTTCTGTTTCTTTGTGGCTTCTTAATTTGTGCAATTTTTATCTTAATATTTTTTTAACCGTGTGTTTCCTTTTAGTTCTTTCCTTAAAAGAAAAATCTGTGGCTTTGCAGTTCAGTCAGGTTTGAACGAATTTGCAAATATCTGACTCAAGCTGTAGAGCATATCTTTGAAAAGCCATGAGTTTTCTTTGTTGAGGGTTAACTTTATATTACTTTGATTTGAATGCCTCAGCCTGGGAATTGTTTCAAGTGGTGGATTAAGAGGTTTGTCTAAAGTACTTAGGAATGCAGGATTTGCAATAGCAGGTGAAATAATTTGTCAGCTACATCTGGAAACCTGCCTCCAGCAGTTGTCAGTCTCTGTGGCTGTGGTGAAAATTTGTTCTCTTTTTCTCAGCATCCCTTGTACAATTGGGCTGGTTACTTCTATAATGCAGTATAGGATAACTGTAGGAAAACAGATTGTGTTTTTAAAGAATAATTAAGCTCCTTACACTGCAAATTTGAGCCATATTGTAAAATTTAAAATTTGGTACAGAATGTTTCAGACTGTAAACCTGGTTTTTGTTCTCCTCCCCCCAAAAATGGACAGAAGGCTTTACCCAGTTTTCTAACTTTTCTGAAGTAATGTGCTTTTTTCTACAGAAGTCAATATAGTTGAGAGCAAAAGAATGCATCAGGTTTACTGAAGTACACAAGAACTAATTTAAGAAAATAATTGCTAATCAAGAGATGACCAGAATTAGAAATCAGTGAATCAAAATTTGTTTGTTTGAAATAAGGCTGCATTTCTAAGTGGGAAGATGACCATGGGCTCAGTACCAATTCTGGGATCTAGAATTGGTGACCTGGGAGTTAAAATCTGCATTGATATTTGGGAATTGGGAGCCAAAGCAAGCATGTCCTGCTGTCCTGACTGCCATCCCTGACCTGTCACCACAAAGGCCTTTCCTTATTGTCATCCTGAGGAATGCTTCCATCAGGGACAGAAAGATGGACATAGAACAATATAATCTCTCTGTCTAGCTCCCAAATGACAGCCAAGCAGGGATTTTTTTCTCCATTTCTCTTTTAATTTGTCTTTTAGAGAGTACAGGCTGTAATCAGTCATGTGGCTTTTCTCTCACTGTCAGCACCTGAAGGAAAATCTTAAATTGCCAAGCACTGCTATAAATTGGACAGGTTGCTGCATGGCTGGTTGGGCATTGTACCATGCCTGTGTTTCTCCAGCTAAAACAAAAGGAATAAAGAATTGTGTTGAAATGAAAGCTTTCCATTTTCGGCTGCTTTGAATTCTCTTTCTTCACTTCTACATTTGTAACAAAACCCTTTTGAAGACAGTGTTTACTACATTGATACTAATCAGGGCAGTGTTTCTGTATCTCGAAACTCCAAAACTTGCTTAATTATTAAATGTCATACCATGCCAGGGTCATATTTCACCCTTGCACTCTCAGAAATTCTTTGTTATATAAATATTTTCACAGCAAGCCCGCTGTGGTGGAACAGGGCTTTCCTCAGTGTTACCCAGAGGGCATGTGAAGGAAAATCCATAAGCAGCAAAGCAGCCAAGGGCAGTGCTGGGACTGGGTGTTGCAGTGCAGCCAAAGCCAGTTCCCCTCTTCCAGCTGCACTCTTCAGCCAGCTCCATAACCCATGAGAAGATTGAGAAGGGTGTGTTGGCTGAGGAACATTCGTGAGTCAGGAAGCTTTTATCTTTTAGCTCTTGAGCCTGTGATTGACTTTATGGACACTCTTTGTGCTGTGTTCTTACCAAACAAAACGGAAAGTGCTCTTGGGTTTTGCAAGAATGCTTAGAGGTGGCTGAAGTGTTTGATGAACAGCCTGGGTGGGATCTTAGCCTGCTTGGAGCATTTTGCTGTGTAAACATAGCATAAAAAAGAGATCTGATCAGAAAATCTACTTGACCTGTTTGGGAGTTGAACTTTGCACTTTTTCTGGAGCTCTCTTTCCTTCAGGTGACCCTGGGTCTTGCTGGAGGGAAGGTACAGTTTCTGCTAAAATAATGCCACGTTTCTGGTGCCAAACAAGAGGACTTGAGACACAGAGGTTGGCACCTGCAGCACCTTGCTCATTCACTGTGGGAGCAGAGGATGGCCCAGCCCCTTCTGTCCACCAATCTCACCTGAGGTTCGGAGTGCACAGGGAAAGTGGATTCGATGTGTTTGCAGGAACAAGAATGGCTGTCAGTATGTATGTGTTTGTTGCATTTAACATATTTCAAGAGTCCTGTACCTTTCTGGTGTTGTCTTGTGGGCAGCAGCTCTTCACAGCACAAACTCAGGGTCTCTCCAAGGCTCTGCCTGACTGGCCAGCCCACTCCCCTTTTATCCCAGTTACCTTGACAAACCACAGCTGCAGCCCATCAAGGATAACTAGGACCGGCTGGGACAAAGATATTCAAATACAGTACAGGTATACTTTACATGGACTCAAAGGCTTCTTACATAATACATATATTTCAAGGATCTCCTATATGTGTTAGCTCATCTGCTTCAGAGATTATTTTCTTTATTAATTTTATTATTTATTGAAAACTGTAGACTTTGCACAGAGTCCTGTTTGTGGAATGTTGTTTGGTACCATAAATTGAATACCTAAGCACTGAATGAAAGGTAAAAAAAACTGTTGCAAATTGTGTTCTTGTAAGAATATATTGAAGCATGTGAGAGGGCTCTTGGGACACTTAAAATCAGGACTATTCAAATATGTATTTTTCTTTCCATTTGTTATATGGGGTGAAGGGAACCAGATCTGATGTTACCGAACTACATTTCCTTCCTGCTGGGAATCATCAGATAGCTCATGATTGTCTGTTGTGGGAAAAAACAATTGAAATGGATTCAGCCTTTATGAAATCAAAGCCAGGGTCTTCAGCCCCATTGTTGTGACACACCCTCTGGAAGGTGGCTTCCCATTCTGGATCCTAGGAGATCCCTCAGTCCAGGCTCTGGCATTAAAGCAGGATAGGCGCAGCTGGCCTGGCCTGAAGCCATGGATGGCAGATGGGTCACAAAAATCCACAGGATCAATGAAAGAGGGAATGCCTGCTAAAGCAGCAGATGGTGTTTCCACCACAACCAACTGTCCCATCCTGGCCCTGAACACACAGGTGTTCAGGTGAAGCTCTGTTTCTGCTGAATCCAGATAGGAAGAGGAGATAATGCTGCAATTTCCCTTATCCAAGACGACCCTCTCCATGAAAGTGGAGTGCATGGGATGCTAAAAACTTAGATGCAGCCTCCAAAACTATGAGACCATCTCTGGCTGAACTCTTTTTGATAGAAGCTCTTACTAGAAAGAAGAAGAAGCTCTTAGAAGCTCTTACTCTTACTACCATCTCCCAGAGCAGCAGGTCCTTCAGCATCCCATGGCTGTCTCTTGAACTTTGTGGTCATATTGACAGGAAATGATCCCTGCTGTCCAACCTAAATCTTACTTCCTGCAAATTAGGTTAATTTGTCTTTATTCTTGCCTTACTGACCATGGGGAGTATTTGACCAACCACTGACATGTTTATTTCTTGTCTTCTCTTTCCTAGTCTGGAAACCCCAGTTCTATCAGCACACAGACCACATGTGATAATCCTCCTTTGGTTCTCTGCCCTGCTCCATTTTGGAGCACTGTGTTTTGAAGATGCTCTAGACAAACAAGATCTAAAATTAGACTCACAGAAGTCTTATGGAGTGGGAAAATTGCCTAAATTGCCTGTCTGACAGCTCTCCTAATGTACCCATTTGGATTCATTTGGGTTTTGCAGTTTCAAGTCACTGACTCATCCTGGAGTAGTTCTCCCTTTTAGCAGCCTGGCTAATAGCCAGCTGCTCCTTGCTTCATATTTAGCTGTCATCTCCCTTCTTTCTCTAACCTGTTCAAGTTGACATTTTCCCCTTCGAGGGGACACAGGGGTTTTTTAGCAGGGATGGGATGTGTGGACCTTCCAGAGGCACTAAAGGGCAGCCTGTCCCAATCCCTGTCCCTCAGCCCAGCACACTGAGCAGCACCAGGTGCTTCTCCAGGAGTCAGACACAGCCCAAGCTCTCACAGTGAAATGACCTTCACACTCAGGGGACCTTCATTTCTGTCACACACACAGAAAGGTTAAATCACAGCCGTCTCAGCAACCTCAGCTTTTTAGGCCCAGTCTTGTGGCTGTACAACATTTCAATAAGAGGTTCACAGCTCCGCACCAGATCCCCTAAGTGGGAATGCACAGATGCCCTTGGGGAAAACAATTCCGCAATATCCCCAGGGTACTGCCACTAGGATAATGCCACTGTGTCATCCCCAAACTACTAACATCTAATGTATTTCAAATGACTTCAATATTCTGTTGCTATCTCTTTAACCAAAACTTTTTGATTTGTTGCTTTCACTGAAGTAACAAAATGAGATAAGAAAAGCAGGCAACAGAAGAGAGAAGTATGAGATCCCAAGATAAAACAGGAAGAAATTTGCTTTGATTTTCTTCTCTCCTTTTTTTTCGCCCTCCCATATTTAAATTGTTTATAAATCTATCATGGTTCTTACGAGCTCATAAAAGCAATAGTACAGAATAATTCTCTAATTTTCCAAATTAATTTTAAAAATATTATTTCCCAATTGTTTAATACATTTTATTGTGACTTTGGGAACATCTCTTCTAGGTTACTCCATTTGCAAGCATATAGTTTTACCCCCAGTGAAAAGCAGATGTCTCCAAGCAGCATCATACAGGACTTTTTTCAGATATGAAACAAAGTTATCTCAGCAATGCCATTCTTGCCTTAACCAGCAGTGGGTATGTAAAAAACAGCTTCATCTGGTTATGATGCTCTGCAGTTTATGAAACTGTGTAACTTTTGGGAGTACTTAATTTTATTTAGCTGAACTATTGGTACACTGCAGTCAATTCAGCTGCTGATTTTTGGTAATAACACATTTACCTGCATTTCTAGTTGCTGCTTTTTTTGCTTCCTCTTATTTCTGCCTTTTCATAATTTTGCTTGACCAACTAACACACATATAAAACACAGTCTTTAACCTTCATCTTCATCAGAAATCTGTTCCCCATTAGCCATCATCCTCATTAGATATCTGTTCTCCATCTCTTAGGCTCACACTCTGGTTTCACATACAGGGTACAATTTACCCCAAACACATCCTAAAATGCACATATTCCAGCGTGATCACATCTCTTCTCAGTGTAAGTGTTGTTGCCATGTAGATCAAGCCTATGAGATAGATTTTTGTTCTTCAGGGGCTGAAGTAAGTCAAACACCCCAGTAAAGTTGTATGTGAGAAAAAAAAAAGGCAAAATTCCAAAATTACCATTCATATCCACAAAAACAACCTGAGAAAAACACGTCAGACACCCATGTAAAGCTTTATAGGCATCATTACTGCCCAGAGGTTGAGCAACTGAGAAGTGCACATTTCTTGTAAGAGCTACTAAAGGAAGTGACAATCTATAATTTAGCTTATTTTTCTGTGTAGGAATGCAGCATGAGCAAAGGCAAACATGATTGACAGCCCATATATAACTCAATATGTTTCACTTAGGAGATCTTAGAGCATTGCAATTAGTGAAAAACAAAATACTTGTTTTTGCTGAAGAGCTGTCACCAGCTCAACTCAGAGGATTTGCATTTTCAGTTTGAAAGAATGCAGTTGGTTTAGAGAATTCAGTTTAATGTTATCCCAAATGACATTGAGCTTTGCTAGTGAAGGAGCCAAGAAAGCCCAAAATGACCCAAAACATAAATACTGTTTGTTAACAAATATCATATATTAATACCAACAGCAACCCAGAGTCTGTATTACATTGCCAACAACAGCAAACTCCACAGGTCATGTTTCCCTAATGATATTCATGAATATTTTTGACCTCAAATCATATTACATAAAACTAAAGGAATATTTGTATCAGCTATAGCAACAAAGAGCAACTCTGGGAAAAACATCCTACCTGCCTGTAGTACCTCAACACCTTAAAATGGTAATTTAGGTCTCTTTGTTTATCCTACATGGTTAAAAGGTTTTTGAGTCATTCCTAAATAATGCCACTTTCAAGCCAAAAAGATCTGAATTCTGGAGCCAAGGCAGCCCAGCAGACAGACCCTCAGGGTGCTGGGAGCAGAAGGAACCTCTGAAGCCAAAATGCTATTCAGAAGTTTGAAACTAAGCTAGGAATTTCCCCCAGAAGAGCTCTGCAGCAAAGAGGCTGGCTGAACTGCCAGCTGCTGGGGAAATGTGAATCTGGACAGCTCTTCAAGGGCCAAGGCATTCACCTGCTGCCAAGGAGCAGCAGGTCTGCTCCCATTCCTGAGCTGCCAACAGGCTGAAGTAGTCTTTGACACACACAGGGTAAATTAGCATTAAAATGAAAAGCAACAAATTTAAAATGTTATGCAGATGGAGGCAGAAAGTGGCCTCAAATTAGGATTTTCCAGGCTGCAACGGATTTGTGGCTTGTTGTTCAATTACTCTGGGTTTATAAGATCATTACTATAAACAGACTCATTAAGCCACTGCAAAACTTGCTGAATCTGCTCACCTGGCATTCATTTCTATGGAATCACACACAATATTTGTAGGCCAAAGATTGTCATCAGAGTTCAGAGAAATGCTGGTGGGTTTAATAAGGAGTAACATTCAAATAAAACTTCTCACACCCGGAGTTCTACAAACATGTCCTAATTCCAAATAGCTCCACCAGGGAGATAGCAACAAATGCTTCTCCTTTTTAGAAACTAAGGAAGGAAAAGCAGAGAAAGTAATTCCTCCAGAGTCACTGCAGGGGCAAGCAAGAGGTAACAAGCTTTAGATCTTTAGTCACACTTGTTGGCACAAGGGTTGGATCTACCCAAGCCCTTCTCTCACCACAGCCCCCAGATGTGAGGAGAATTCCTGGTCGCCAGCACTGTGTCTGTGTCGGCACTGCCCACTGAAACTTCAACAGGAAGACGTGGAAATACTTCCTAATGAAACAGTTTGGCAGCAAGGAGAATTAAGGACCAATTCTCCTTCCAGGCTTGGCACATAAGTCCTCATTAAAGTTAACAACAGATATGAGACTCGTGTGCAAGGGAAAGTGATTAGAGCCTTAAATCCAATCAATGTCATGTTTGCCACATTGTTCCACTTCAACAACTTCTTTACTGCCCACGCTGATGCTGCTTTCCCAGGGAAGTTTGTTTGTACTTACAGTTTTCTTTCTGTGGCCTTTTTTTTTTTTTAATGAGAGATTTAAAACATTATGTGTTCAGTGTCTCACAGGCTCGTGGTGGTTGGGATTTTTTTGTTAGGTAAACTGGTAAGCGATAAATCATCTGCATCTTTTTTCTTTTTTTTTTTTAATCTAGCTGACATCTGATTTCCTTCCTCTTTCTCTTTGAAGATCTGAACTCTTCTTTTGTAGTTGTTTGTTGAACTACTGGCCCAAGATCTGGTACAGTTCTCAAACTTTTGCAGCTCTGTGGTTACAGAACTTATTCTAAGATCTCAGGAACTGCAAACTCACGCCAGAAAGTAAACAGCTCTAACAGCAGGACAAAGAGCAGGGTTTTCTTTAGTCTTTTGCACACAGGTTGGTGATTGCCAAATATCCGCACCAGGTTTGGGGCCTGAACTGCTCGAGCTTGTGTTTGAGATTTCAAACAAAAACTGTTCATGATTAACATGGTGCAAAGCATGTCTCTGTTTCCAGTTGTTGTCTTCACTAACCTTTTCACAGTGCTTTCAGCTTCCTCTTTGGTCTTCACAAGTTACACAAGGACTTCTCAGTTTGAATTCCTCAAGGAGAGATAAACAGGAGGCAGAGGAATCAAACTGGACTGGCCTTGCTCTCAGTGCCTTGCTATTGGATTTCATAAACCATTTGTTTAAGCATATTTGTCTTTAGTGGTTAGGAAAACCATCTCTGGGGTTGCTTTAGTTGGCAAAGGTACCTATCTGTAGAGAACATGCTGTGCATTATGTATGCCTAGTGCTGTTTTATGAACTATCGCAAATCAAAGACTTGTTTGAATTTCATCAGATGCTTCTGGCTACCCCAGTCCAAATTCATCTATAAGGCCTTTATATAAGAATATGCAAGAAGTGTTGAAAGAATATTGGTAAGGTTACAAAGTCAGTGCCTCAAAAGGTGAGAAAGGTTTGGACACAAGTAGCCTGTCCAACTTCAATTCTGTTCTCTTCTGCAGATCCATCAGGATGCCCATTTATAAGCCTGTAAGTTTCCACTGGGGCTGTGCTAAGGTTCCCTGCCAGGCCTTCAGCTTTCCTCATTGACCCTGGAATGCTGCTGCTGCCCCCTCTCTGGACAGGACGTATCAGACACAAACAGTGACATATTTTCTGCCAAAGGACTCCAGGCAAATTGGTGAAGTGTTCTCCTGTAGAGTGCAGGCCCCATGTAGACACTGTGGCAGATGTCAGCCTTGTGCCCTCACCCATGTTGTCTCAGATGGCAATAAGGACCTCTCTGTCAGCCACTGAATGCCCCCTTCACATCTATCTTCTATCCTGGGAATTCAAACACTAGGTTATATGTAGGCATTTGTGGTGAGACACCTGAATTTAGGTGTCTCAGTCTTGATTGACTCCTGCTCATAATGTCAGTTTACCCAGTCCTGTTGCTTTCTTCAGGAGGAATTGATTCTGTTTCATCTTCTGCAGGTGGACAAGAAGTGAAGTCTCTTTTGCCCGTTCCCAGTAAAGCTGCCTCACTCACACCCTCTGCCTTCAGCCCCTTTGCCCTGTCCCTGCCTCATGTCTGCTTCTTAATCCCAACTTCCATTCTGTGGATGTCTGAACTCAATTTCAGTCTCCTTGTCCAGCAAGTATTAGATTCTGTCCTCTACCTCTCAATCCCTTGCTCCTTCTGAGATATTCTCAGGTACCACAGCTGCTTACTTGTTCGTCTGGCCACATTATCTCCCACATTTTCACTCCCCTTATTTGAAGGGGCTCAGTTTTTCAGTGCCAGTGCTTGTCCAATGTAAGCATCCCTGTATAAAGTAGTTTAATTTAGGTTCATTTTTGTATAGAGAACAGAAATGTTTGCCTTATGCAGTCTGTCCTTCCAAGTCATAACTCTTAGACCCAAACTAAGGAGAAGCTAGAAATTTCCCTCCAAAATTCACCAGAAAACTGTTTCTTATATAGAAATAGTCTCTGCAACATTTTTTAGGAATGGCTTAAATATTTTGGCTGAAGTTTTCTCAGATAGCTCCTCTTTGGGCAGACGCAGCTTTGGAAAATTTCTGCTCTTTCTCATTACAGTTTGGCAAGACTTGAAGGCAACTTAAAACAGGTTGTTAAAATAGCAGTTGCAAAATACTAGATTCAGATGCAATCCTTGTTTTGAGCATGTGGCTGTAGCTGAAGCCATACATCAAGAATATGACCTTACAACTAGTTTTGTAATGTATTAGAGACACTGACTTGCTGTACAGCTCTCTGAGAAGCTGACACAGAAACTGCCTCTTAGTGATTTTCATAAACTGAAGAAATTTAGTACTGGGATAAGGTCAATATGGACTGCTCTGCATTGTCCTGTTACCTCATTTCCACAATGAAAAAAAAAAAAGACATGAAATTGGCCAGAGAGCTTAGCTTAATCTGCTGGATGTTTGTGGTTACATCTGGAGGAACAAGCTGATCTGGTGGTTGCTTAGGACAACAAAATGAATGTCTCAGAAATCCTGTGTGCAGTGGCACTGGTTGCCATGAGCGTGTTGGTGGGGTGTGTGCAGGGATGTTTGTGAGAGACAGAAACTTGGACATACATCCCTGAAGTGCTGTGTTTGCTTTTTGTTCCGTGACTGATGCCAGTTCTTTCCAAGAGGTGCTCCTCTGTCAGCATTGGCAGTTGCCATCTCCAAAGGTTTCATGCTACAAGGATCTGCAGAACATTTATTACACCCCATAGGAAGGGACCCACTACAGTCCAGAGCGCATCACAGCTTCAGCAGAGGGTCACTGAAACCAAAATCCAGGAACATGCTGCAGGAAAGGGGCTGCAGTAATCAAGACTGCTACCAGCTTGTTATTCCGAAATTTACTTTCCCAGCAGGAAGGGTTTGTTAGGTAATCTTGTGAAGTGGCCCTGGAAATGGAACCACACATAAAAACATGAAAACTCACCACAAAGCACTTTCATGTGGATGGATGGATGGATGGATGGATGGATGGATGGATGGATGGATGGATGGATGGATGGATGGATGGATGGATGGATGGATGGATGGATGGATGGATGGATGGATGGATGGGGAAGGGAAGGGAAGGGGAAAGTCCTTTCTGTCCCAGACACTCCATTTGTTTTAACCTCGAGCATGTGAATCACCTTTTCTTCTCCCAGTGATCCAATAATCAGTTCATGCAAGAACATTTTGCTTGTCTTTTCAGTACATGAAGCTCAAACTCCAGCACTAACTTAGATAAACCTCCTAATTTTTGTAAAACCAAAGTGAGGAATGAATTCAGAAACATTAACCATTAGCTAGTGGGTGTTGCTGGTGCTCACTTTTCTCTGGATGGTTCTGAAACACTTGTCTGGGCAAACTCTGCCTTGGAAGACCACAGCTAAAATTATCACAGGGTAAGGCTAAGATGTTTTGAAGGATACTGGCTGGACTTCCTTTCGGCTGGGGTGTAATCTAGAGTCTGGCACAACATCTGGATCATCATTGACTGGAGTAGATGTTGGACTTGGACCTGGGGAAGGAAACTCCATCCTGGAAATGCACTGCTGATATCTCTTTGGTGGTAGGAAAAAGAATTGTTCCTGCAGGCAGCCACACAGCCCCATCCTGTGCTCCTGTCAGTGTAAGGAGTTGCCCTGGATGGCTCTCTGGACAGGATGCCTGTTAGGAATTAGTTTGTACAGAAGAAAGGGGTATAGTTATTATTCTTGCCTAAAAATAAGCACAGTATTGAGCTTCACAGTGCATTTAAATATAGTGCAGTCAGTGGTCACTTCCTTCCGTGACCTTGAAATCTAGCATTTGAAATGGTGTTTTCCAGGCAGTTGTAAGGGTTTCTTTTTCTTCTTCCAGATGCTTTCTGCTTCCCTTCTTCCTGCCCTCGAGCAAATAAACCAAATTAGCTCCTTTTCTACTGATGCTTGAGATGTTGTCAGTGTATCAAACAAAAATCTGACTTCCCAGCATGGCTTCCAAAAGGCAGTGAAAGGCTGCACTGCAAAGTTCAAGTTAGATAATTTCTCTTATTCCTTTCCCAGAAACAGTCTCTGCTGATAAGCTTTCAGTGGAAATCTCTACTGATGCTCTGAAGAGAAGTAATCAGACTCTGAACACCAAGGAATGAATTCTGTATGGCAAAACCTTTTGTAAAAAAGCTTTAGCTGAGGTGGAAGCCACTTTGTTACAATATCTGTGTGCTGTCAGAGTTTCAGCAGGAGGTCCCCAAGGTCCTCCTGCAACTTGTTAAATGGGCATATTTCAGAAGCATTCGAGTGGAAAGCTGAGGGACTGAGAAATCTTTTTTCAAAAGCTGCTTTGCAATCAAGGGAGGCAGTGGTCCTGGAAAAACAAATGTCTTGAGCTGTACATGGATGGAAATGTTTATTCTATTTTAGGGCATTGTAGCTGGTATATTGTGCCACACTCATAAATGTTTTAATTCAAGTTCTAGGGGAGGATAAACCCAGAAGTATTTTGTAGCTGCAATTCCTCCTTTTTTTTCCCTTTCAAAATAGCTGACAACTTGTGCATTCTTAAGAAATTGCTGCTAATAACACATACAAATAGTAATTAACATATCCTAAAGTAAACAAAATTCTCTTTTTGGAATATATTACTGGGCTGTAGGGGAGGATTATCTTTGGCAGGAGCTCTACAGAGGTATCCAACAACAAGGGCAAGGTTGAAAGCCTTTCTGGAGTTGTTTGCAAAGCCCTCAACCACTGGCTGTTTGTTGATCAAGATCCAAAGCTGCTGTTTGTCATACTTAATGCTGGTGTTGTAGCCAAATGATTTCTCAGGTTTCTTAGTGCTTCCTTATTTAATACCATATTATTATTTTTATTTCAGAATTTCACTGAACAATGCTTGTTCCTGTATGTTCTGTTAAAAGGTGCTACCTCTGAATACAGTGTAGTCTAAAAAATCCAACAAACAGCCAGGAGGGGAGAAATGAGAACAGTAAAGTGTTTTGAACAGCCATTAATGCTTTTTCCTTTCCATGATAAATAAAGAAGAGTTGTGGTTGTACCTGCTTGTTCTAAACTGATACTCCTGCATTTTGCAAATGTGGCTGCACAGCCTGGTTTGGAAGAATGATTCTTGCTGATCAATCAGTGGAAGTATTAATAGATCTTATATTAGCACAATTTTTTCCATGTGGGGAGCCAACTCAGAGATTGGGACTGGGACCATGTCCACCAGCCCTGTTCTCACTGGAAAATGTGTCGAGGCTCAGAAGTACTACAAAAGGAAGAAAAAGGCATTTTATGAAACACATAAGAATGTGCTTTAAATTACTGAATGTTGCCAAGAAACAAGATTTCAGTCTCCAACCCTCAAAACAGATGATCCTGCTGTTTATGGGATGTGTTCCTGTTCAGGAGCTGCTCTGGTGCTGACAGCTGGAGGGGGTGGTTGGGCACTCACAGGGGGATTTCTGTCAGCTCAAAATTCTTTGGACTTTATAGTGCAGCACTATAACATAGTGATCAAAACAAACACTATTGAAATGTGGTATTTGAGCTATGGAATTGCTCTTTCCAGGAGGTTTTCAAGATGTGACTGGGCAGGGTGCTAGAAAATCTCATCTAGGCTCCCTTTCCATGAAAGGTTGGTCTGGATGATCTTCTGAGGTCTTTTCCAACTTGGGCTATTCTATGCCTTGGAGAAAATTGGTTGATCTTTTAAATTGATATGACATAATCAATGTTCTGATTGCAATCTTCACTATTTTTTCAGCATAATTCATAGAATCTCCCCAAAACAGGTTTGGGGCTTCCACCCCCAGTGGAATCTGGGGTGTTTGGGACAGGTTTGGAAGCCCAAATGTCTGTGGAGGACAACTTCAGTGCGAGGAATCAAACAAGTGATGCTTTGTGTGTAGGTTGTAGTTGTTGCTGCCATTTTATTTGTGTTTAAGTCATTATTGTGTCAAATATACAAAGTTTAAAAAAAATCATTGTTTTTTCTTCCAGTTCTAAAAAATGCTGAAAGTATTTTTAAAAAAATTAACTCTTCCTAAACAAATCTAGTCAATCTATGATTGAGAGAAAAGACCCATCAGCCTTCAGGGCTTGCTGGAATTTGTCTGCTGGGAATAGAATGTGGGTACCTTGCCAACCTCAACCACAAAGTCATTCTTCATCATGTAAATTGTAGGTGTAACAGGGAGGCCATGGAATGGGGGAAGAATTAAAATTTTCCCCTGCAACAGTAGTTTTTATGCATGTGTCTGTATTTATATATCTGTGTGTGTGTGTATTTTCTCAGATAGATGTACATATATTGACACACATTATTACCCTTATTAACCAGGGCCACAGTATGAATACAATTAATTGAGTGACAGTTTATATCCTTTTTTTGTGAGATATAAAGGTTACAACCTTTAAAAGACTTCTCCTTTTAAATTATTTCATGAACTTCTCAAGTGAAAAAAGTCTGTTTTATATACATGCATTAATGATTGCTTTGTGTGCAACTTGTCTTACCTTTAAAAAACCCAACCCAAGTAAACAAAAAAACCAAGTTAAAACCAGAATACTGCAGAAATTGACAAAAGTGTTCCTTCTGATGTGATCATTTTACTTTTTATTTGATTTTTTTAAATTTTGCTGGCTCATTATTAGTTGGGTTCTTTAAAATCAAATTGCATTCGCTTTACTTTAGGCAGATGTTGTGTCCAGGACATCTTTAAAGTGCTGTTGTCTGCGGTGAGAGACTTTGAGAGCACACTTCTCTTTCCAGTGTGGGTGGATTATTTTAAATTATTATTTACATGACCAAATTAGGAAGTAAAACCTAAATTTGCTCTTACATGGTTTGTTTTTTTTTTCTTTTCGTTTGGTTGGTTGGTTGATTGGTATTCTGTTTTTGGTTTTGGTTTTTGTTTTTTTTTTTTGTAAATAAGTCCCTGTGGTGGCAATCAAATATTTGATCTTAAAATAACTTTACTCTCACTGGGTGCATCCTATATCCAGAACTGCCTCTGGCAGTTAAATAAACACTGGACTTTTATCATGGATGGCGTCTATTTCAGAGCTCATCGCCACAGGGCTCCACTGTGCTTGTGGGCGCCACAGAGGAGCAGTGGGGCTTTGCCTCTGAGCATTTTGCACCCTTTTGGGCAGGGATGTGGCTCTGCTGGGAGGTCCCTGAGCTGCAGCACCAGCAGAGGGGAGCTGCTGCCAGCAGCCCTGTGTGATGTCTCTGCTCTGACACCAGCCCTGAGGAGCACCTTCCTGAGCGCTGGGCAGCCCCTGGTGCTGTGGGAGAGAGGGGATGAAGCAGCTCTCAGGGAAATCTGTATTCCAGATCCACCTGTATTCCAGAAATCCCTGAGATCATCTCTAGTTACAGGCTGAAAGTCTGGCTGCTCATTCCAATGGGATCCAGCATAATACTGTGGATGTAACTATTCCTAGGGTGTTCGTGCCAGTCTGCAAGTGTTGATGTGGCTTGTACCCATTTCATCAGCCCCAACTGCTGCATGTCTCTACATTAAATTGAGTGGATAAACTCATTTATTTCTATTTTGGTTAAGCTGACAAGTTCTTTCTCGTGAATTTGTAACTCTGTGTCAGGTTTCTGCATCACGATGTATTTAAAAGTATTTCTTTTCTGGCAGTGCTGACCTACTTTAAATGCTGCAAGGTGCTCTTACCTCCTTTTTTTTCCTAACAGCCAGTTGATACCAGCAGAGATCTTTGTACTTCAGCTTCTAAACCTTTGATGATATTTTAACTGTTCATTCCTGTATGTAGGCAGCCACTTTATCCTTTTCTAGGTGGGTCCTTGCTTCAATTCAGAGTTAATGGTTACTATTTATTGCATACCTACAAAAGGTAAAACCTACATGGGTAAAGCTGCTACGTGCACAGAGTGCCTTCTGAGGAGGTCCCTGAGCTGCAGC
This sequence comes from Emberiza elegans, assembly GCA_024865655.1. Lineage (NCBI taxonomy): Eukaryota > Metazoa > Chordata > Aves > Passeriformes > Fringillidae > Emberiza > Emberiza elegans. The sequence goes on along the minus strand of JALJVW010000206.1, from coordinate 10,120,974 downwards.
ACCAGCAGAGGGGAGCTGCTGCCAGCAGCCCTGTGTGATGTCTCTGCCTGACACCAGCCCTGAGGAGCACCTTCCTGAGCGCTGGGCAGCCCCTGGTGCTGTGGGAGAGAGGGGATGAAGCAGCTCTCAGGGAAATCTGTATTCCAGATCCACCTGTATTCCAGAAATCCCTGAGATCATCTCTAGTTACAGGCTGAAAGTCTGGCTGCTCATTCCAATGGGATCCAGCATAATACTGTGGATGTAACTATTCCTAGGGTGTTCGTGCCAGTCTGCAAGTGTTGATGTGGCTTGTACCCATTTCATCAGCCCCAACTGCTGCATGTCTCTACATTAAATTGAGTGGATAAACTCATTTATTTCTATTTTGGTTAAGCTGACAAGTTCTTTCTGGTGAATTTGTAACTCTGTGTCAGGTTTCTGCATCACGATGTATTTAAGAGTATTTCTTTTCTGGCAGTGCTGACCTACTTTAAATGCTGCAAGGTGCTCTTACCTCCTTTTTTTTTTCCTAACAGCCAGTTGATACCAGCAGAGATCTTTGTACTTCAGCTTCTAAACCTTTGATGATATTTTAACTGTTCATTCCTGTATGTAGGCAGCCACTTTATCCTTTTCTAGGTGGGTCCTTGCTTCAATTCAGAGTTAATGGTTACTATTTATTGCATACCTACAAAAGGTAAAACCTACATAGAGCAAAGCTGCTACGTGCACAGAGTGCCTTAGAAAGCCCAGAATCCCTGACCTGAAGAACAAATTGTCCCTAGCCAGGCTGTACAAAGATGTGAGGACGTGGGTAACTCACCTGGGCCCTGCAGGCATGGGGGCAACTTCAAGGAAATAACTTCAATGAAATAATCCACCACAACAGTCAAACCTAAGTCATGAGGTACAAAGAAAATAAAACTTGCTGTGAGCGTGCAAGAGCATCTTAATTCCTGGATGGGTGTCCTGTGATGTTATTGCAGTGGGATGTTTTCTTTTGGGTAAATAATTAGTGCTCCCCTGAGAGCTGCAGATGTGCTGAAGCATTGTATGTTCTCCACAACAATCTCTAAGCCAGTCTTAAAATGTTACAGACTGCTCAGGTGTGGCTGGGTTTATGTGCAGCTAATTGCCACCACCTTTTTTCTCCTTCCTGCCTCATTTTTTCCCCCGTTCCCCTGGCTTTTTTGGGACTGACAGCCCTATCCCTGTTGCTGCCACAGCCCCCAGGAGCAGTGTGTATTGCCAAGGGAGGGAGCACAGAGCAGCACAAAGGCAGAGAGATCAAGGAGGCAGCAGCAGAGCTGAGGCATCTCCATTGATCTGTGTGGCCACTGCTGTGTCCTCATGGAAGTGCTGCTCCTCAGAGATCCCACTCTGGGACCAGTGAAGCTGAAAGCCATATTGCAGAATTCACATTTTTATAGATCCCAATAGCCTTTGCATACAAATAGAAAAGGAATTTATGCTGAAGCCACTGGTTGGAGTTCTTACCCATAAATCACCAGATCCTACTTCCCTGTGGTGTTCTCCCATTTCTAGATGCTGCAGTATCATTCTTGTACTATCTTTTGGGACTGTTTCTGGCCCACAAAGGGTATTTTCATCAAGCTCTTAAGGGATACACTAGAAGCAAGGTAAGACTCATCCTGTGTCCTTCAAAACTTTTAAAATTCAGTGCCTTTGTGGGGAACCAAGGCAATGGGGGCTCTGAGCTAGTCCACAGTGTTTAAATCTGCTCATCCTGAATCACCAATTGCTACTGATTAAAAACCTCCCAGATCATCACTGATACCAGTGTGGCAGCCTCCCCAAATGCCTCAGGCAAAGCTGAATGAGGCACCACAGAGGCACCACCAAGTTCCTGACAGTAATTTTGCTCTCTGGTTTATTCATCCTCATAGACCTGGACATCTCTGAGGGGTTTCACCCACACCACAGAGGATTATATTTCAAAGTGTTGGTCCTTCACTCCCTGAGTTATTGAACATTGTGTCCTAGCTCAGACTCTGTAATTCTCCCCAGGCACCCAGAGACCTCCACTGACCCCAGCCACAGCACAGCTCTGCCCTGGCACCTCTCCAGAAGTGTTTCCATCCCTTCCTCCCCACCATGATGCAGGAAAGAGGCTCCATCCCTCCATCTGTGAGATTTAGACAGGCAGGAAGGGCGGTGGGGTCCATGTGGAGCAGGCACAAGGCTGCTGCTGGGCAGCCTCCAGTGCTGCCTTTGTACGAACACCTCATCATTTCAATGTCATTTGCATCTGGCTGTATATGCAAATACAGAGGGAGTGAGTCTGTGTGAGTCCTGCTGAAGAAGCAGAATTGAGAATGCAGCTATCCAGCTTTTGGTACCCAAGCTGCCTGAGGCATCCCTGGTGCAGGGTGATCCATCCTCATTGCAGGCTGGCAGGGTGCTCCCTCCCCCAGGAGAGATGGGTGACTGCTCACTGGGGTTTGATGTTTCTCACATGGATGTTCTCCTTCTGGCTTGTCAGCAGTGAGTCAGGAATCCCAGCTACTTGGTTCATTGCTTGGTAGATCATGCAAAAAAAATTGCAAGGAAAAAATCGTGCCTGTTTGAGATGAAAAAAGGAGTAAACTGTGGATTTTGTCATGGGATATTTTTCTCTGCTCCTCTCTCTTTCCATTTTGTAGCATCTCCATCACCCTGCATTGCAGTTCTGCCTGATTTGGGTGGGGTGGACTCTATAGTTCATCCCTACCTCTTACTCTGGGGGCTAAATGTTTGGGGTTTTTTTTCTTGTACTCCCTTTTCCAGCTTCTGTAGCTCACAGCTGCCCTTTGCCCAACATGAACTCTTGAGAGACTACTTTAGCCATTCTACTAAGAGCTGGTGTGTCTTATGGCGCAGTTTAGGATTTTTTTCTCCCCATTTGATCTTCCCCTTGGGCTCTGCTGGTCTCCCAGCTGCTGCCATGGCTTTCCCTGCCCTTCAAGGATTTGCTTCTCTCATCTGAGCATTGCCCAGGTGCTTTGGCTTCTTGGCTGGTGGCTCCACATCTGTGTTGCATGTTTCTTTTGGTCGCTTCTTGTGCTCAGTAGGAATAGGGATGGGGCAACCATTAATATGATGGCTGTGTTGGCTGTAAAAATACGAAAAATCTTTCTTAATTACACAGTGGACAAAAGCCCTGCCCTGCCATGCAGAGCTCTGGCTCACCATGCACTTTAATAATTGCTGTATCTGCTGTGTTCTGAAGTGGTATCTTCACAGACAGAAGCTCCATTGATTTCAAGGCACTGTTTGCCTCATAAGAAAAAGGAAACTATAATGGAAGCTGGCCCCATGAACTCATCTAATTTATGTAGTACTTACAAACCCACCATATCTTCGTGGAAAATTATGGAATATAAATAACAACAACCAATAGCCAGACATTTTCTGTCTCCTCTGGGAAATTGTGGAAGGTTGCTGTACTGCCAGATAGAAATTTATGATACTTTAGGCTTTTACTTGGACTAAAAGGATGAAATTGAGTTGGAGTTTTGGAACAGTTCAAGGAAACTGTGCAGGAATTATGTGCAGTCAAATCTGAAGCTGATTGAGGGGTCTGGCTCTGAATTTTTGAAAACCAAACTCTTCAAATGGAAAAATAAACCAGTACGACGATGCCTGTTTCAGCTGGGCAGGGAATTCTGTAGCTTTATTCTGGTGAAAATGTGACAGTCATAAATCTGCTTTGCTCAGAGTTTGGTCTTTGGGCCATAGGTGAGTGTGTAATTCACAGTCCAAGGCACAAGCAGGTTTTGGTGATTTGTTTTCCCTCCAGTGTTACTGCCTGATAAAGTGTGAGAATCCTACAGCCACTCCAAACATGTGAGTGATCTAGAAGTGCTCTAAAAGGAACTTTTTTTTAAAGAAACATAGTTATAAAATGAATAATGGCTGCCGAACTTGAGATGTAAGGACTTGAATATTGGGAGGAAAAAAATTGAAAATATCTGAAAAATCTATTGTCATGGAAAGTTGATTATATAAGGCATTTTCTGGAACCTCCTGAATTATCCTTAATATGTAAGGAAGCAAGGAAATGGCTGGAGTTTTAGATCCCTGTTCTTAGAAACTCCTAGAACTTGTCAGTAAAGTGTGGTTGAAAACATCATCAAATGACTTGATTTGTGTGATTTCCCATATTGCACCATCTTGTGCTAGATGATGTGCTGTAACTCGCTGCTGCTTTTAGTCACTGAGCCTCAGCATCTCTGATAGAGCAAAGGCACTTGAAACCCAATGTGAAACAAGATATTTATTCAGAAATTGGTTGGGTTTTTTTTCTCTCAGATCTTCACCATTTGCTTATGCAGCCACATATGAGCCCAGGTATTCAGTATGGGAATATTTAATAAAGAATATATAAATATTTACATAAATGGGATTTGGACACCTCAGGCCTGTAGATTCAAGAATCACTCAGGCTTCTTTGGCAGGAGACATCAACATAAATACAAGTAGTCATTAAATAATGGTAAGAAATTATAGCAACAAAAATCTCTCTGCCTATTTTTCACCCCAGAAAGGTGAAAGAAAATGGCAAATTATTCTATGTTTTTAATGGTTGTCAGAAACTGGACAGAATCCAAAAACTAGTTCAGCAAATATTTATGAAATGGTATCTAAACCATTAACTGTTCTGCCTATCTGAGATGTAGTTGTGCAATCTGTTTCACACTCCTTATCCAAAGGTGGGGGAGGAAGAGGCATGTTTTTGAGATGGAATTCATGCCAATCAGACTTGGAGACCAGAAACAATTTTAAGATTTTTTTAAACACTTTAATAGGTCTGGATGATTTTTGGCATTGGGTACATCACACTGAACCTGTGACTGATTTAAAGGGGATGGTTTAGGGATGTGGGACATTTTCCTGGGTTTTTAGTTGATCTGATTGCTAATCTGAATAATCCTTAGAAGTTACCTATACATAGAAGCAATTGATCTGAACTGTGCTTTGCAGGAAAGCCCTTTTTATTCCAGTATGAATCCAGTCTTCCCTTTTACCCTCTCAAGGTCAGCCACAGATTCCTTCCTTTCTCCTACAGCTCAATGAGGAAAGACAAAATGTGTTTTGCTTTCTCCAGCTGGTTGACTGGTTTCTCTTGTACCCCTTAAACAGCATTTAAGAGGAAGCTTGTTTATTTTCCTAAACTATTTGTACATTCTGCATGCATAAAATATTCATTTAGCTGGGGACAAATCTTCTAAACACCAAATATTTGTGCATGTTTCTGTTAAAAAGTGCTGCCAGTGATCTTGTCTTGAGAGGATTCAAGTAATAGCTGCCATTTGTGAGTGAACACTATGTACCATTTTCAGCTTTTTGGCTCCCAAGGGGCTTGTGCTATCAGAGGCACTTTTAGCACACTGAAGGAAGAGAGAGCAGTGGATGGTTCCTAGGATGTGCTGTCTGCCTGGCACACAAGGGGTGTCACCTGGACCCCATCTCTTTTGCTGCTGAAGTACTGCCCAGCCTCAGTGGGATTTATTATTTAATGCAGCAGAATTAAGGGTGGTGTTGGCTGCATCCTCTTGCAAAAGGGTGCAACATCATCCAATGTGAATAGACTGAGAGTGATGTGTAAACCAAGTTCCCTCCACTGATCTGGTGGTTTAGTGACCTGGAGTCATTAATTAAAGCAAACCCTCCCTCTTAGGGAGTTTTCAACAGATCATCACAAATGGTATTTTGAGATGACCAAGAAAGGACTGGCAATGCTCTGTGGCTCAAGATTTGACCACTTGTTTCTCCAGAGAGGTGTCAGCTCATTGTATGGTGTTCTGATGCCTCTGTTCAAGTATTGGAAGCTGCAGGGATGGCCTTTCTGCCTTTTGCTTTCCTTTGCTTTGTTCTAGCAGGGATGTCCTACCTGAGCCAGCCTTCGACAGCATCTTGGCCAGGGATGTGTCCCCATGGTCTGGGGAACAATTTCATTGCCAGTGAAGGACACTGTGAGACTGGCTGGTGGAGTAATCAAAGCTGAATGGGGTTATAAAAGAGGGATTTAGCTTGATGAAGAAGGAAATTCAAATTCCCACCATCTCTACTGGGAGAGTTTGCATTGCTCTGCTAAGCACTTGCTTATGTGGTGCCCTTTCAAAATAACTATTATCTTTTTTTGGATGGTGATACTTTTGATGGTTATACATTGTACTCAGGCACTTTATTTTCCCAGTGAGGTCTTTATAATAAATTAAAAAGTTAGCCAAGTCATCCCCTGTTCACGCTGCAGATAGGAAAACTTAAGCCCAGAGAAATAATGTGACTTTTGTGCAGCTACAAAGTGGGGCTGTGGTTAAGTGGGGAATAGAGCTGTTATGGAGCAGCAGAGACTCCAGCCTTGAAAATGCATTTGCTGCTCTGTGCTGCCTTCCCCAAGGTATTTGGTACTGATGCAGACATAGCCTCAGTCATCTGAAACTTCTGCTATTGAAAATGGGATCTTTTTTCTCCCCTTCAGACCTCATTAAAACCGCCTGCGGTTATTTGAACCCTCCGACTTCCCCTGTGCCCCCTGAGCATCCCGGACCCAAAAATGCAGCTAAATGACCCTCGAGCCCTGCCTGAGCTCATGGCCAGTTCTGCAGGCAGGGAGCCAAACCTGGCCGTGATGCTTGGGGTTCTGTATGAGCCCATGGCCGGTCCTGCAGGCAGGGAAGTGAACCTGGCCGTGATGCCCAGGGCTCTGACCAAGCCCACGTCTGGTTCCATGCAAGCGGGAAAGCGAACCTGGCTGTGATGTCTGAGCCCATGGCCCATTCTGCGGGCGGGGAAGTGAACCTGGCTGTGATGCCCGGAGTTCTATCCGAGGCCTGTGGCTGGTTCTGCAGGCGGGGAAGTGAACCTGGCTGTGATGTGGGAGCCCATGGCCAGTTCTGCAGGCAGGGAAGTGAACCTGGCCGTGATGCCCGAGCCCATGGCAGGTTCTGCCGGCGGGGAGCCAAACCTGGCCGTGATGCCTGGGGTTCTATCTGAGCCCATGGCCGGTTCTGCTGGCAGTGAAGCGAACCTGGCCGTGATGCCTGAGCCCCTGGCTGGTTCTGTGGGCGGGGAAGCGAACCTGGCCATGATGCTCGGGGCTCTGTCTGAGCCCATGGCCAGTTCTGCAGGCGGGGAGCCGAACCTGGCTGTGATACCCGGGGTTCTGTCCGAGCCCATGGCAGGTTCTGCGGGCGGGGAACCGAACCTGGCCGTGATGCCCGAGCCCATGGCCGGTTCTGCAGGCGGGGAGCCAAACCTGGCCGTGATGCCCGGGGTTCTATCTGAGCCCATGGCCGGTTCTGCGGGCGGGGGACCGAACCTGGCCGTGATGCCCGAGCCCATGGCCGGTTCTGCCGGTGGGGAGCCGAATTTGGCCGTGATGCCCGAGTCCATGGCCGGGTCTGCGGGCGGGGGACCGAACCTGGCCGCGATGCTCGGGGCGATGCTGGCAGGGAGCCCGCAGGGGCAGAGCCCGCCCGCCCTCCCTGCGCTGCGGCGGCTCCGCCGGCGCTGCCATCCCCGCGCCTGCCGCGATGGGAGGCACCAACACACCCAGCCCCGAGCCCCATCTGTTGCAGCATCGGCTCCAGTAGCAGAGCCCGAGATGTTTAAATGCGCTTGCCTTTAGGGAAAAGCTTTCAATGCAGTTCTTCGATGGACGTTTCCAGCCAGACTGCAGGATTTTTCAGAGCTGTAAGTCAGAGCCGGGGGTTCGGTTGTCCCTGGGTTTCTCTGGATTTGATTGTTTTTATTATTAAATTAATTTATCTTAGCAGGGGAAAATGGGTTTTGCATTCATTTAGGTGGATGCCCGAGTGCATTGCAGGAGTCTGCCGAGAGGCAGGAATTCTTCAGGCTCCGTAAGAAATGCACGGTTCTTGGGTATTTTGGGGTTTTTGTCGTGTTTTGTCTCTCGTATCCATGACCGGCACGGGGCTGTTGTCCTGTTTTTAGAGCATTTAATTACAATAGATACTCCAAGGCTGAACAAAATGTTCTTTTATCTAGTTAAAGAATGTAGCTTGGGTTTGGGGTTGGTTTGTTGGTGTTTTGTTTTTTTTCCCCTTGCATAACTTTTCGTTAATGTTTTGGAAAGAGACATTATCATTTGGAGGGTATTCATTTATTTTCAGCCCTAAAACCATCTGGTCTCTGCATCCTGCAATGCTTGGTTTCTCCTAGTGCTCATCTCAGAGCCTCCTGAACTGCTGAGCAACTAATTTGCCATGGCTAGCCTCTGCAACCCCAAATCACAGGTTTGCAGAAAGTGCTGTTTTGCTTAATGGTTTTAATTTGATATTTGACGAGGTTTCTCAGGATAAAGAGCTGTATTACTGGCTTCATGCGTTCCCCCTTGCATTTTTCCCTTTTTACAAGAATTAGTGCTGAACACATGCAATTCACACTGCAATTAATGGATCTGTGAGATAATGAACGGCAAAAACGGATGAGGCAGCTCCATCCTGGGATCAGAGCCTGAAGGGTTTCAGGATCTTCTGTCAGTGGGGTGATGGTGAACAGCAAATGAAATTTAACGCAGTGTGAGATGCAGAGTATTTTGCCAGCATGTTGTGTGTTTTGTTTGCTGTTCTGCGTTGTGGGCCACGGGAGAAATGAGAGTGTCAGCCTTTGGGGAAGGCATTTCCCCCTCAGCTGTGTCCCCTCCGTGGTGAGTGCAGGAGAGGCTGGAGAGCAGAGGCGGTGCTGACTTGGAGCAGCCCTGGGAGGTGTGAGCAGGCTGGAGCTGCTGCAGCTGGGAGCCTGGGGGGCAGGATAATCTGATGGAGGAGGGAATGATGGGCAGCAGGATGAAAGGGATCCTGCTGACAGGGGGCCAGCCCTCAATTCAAAGGGAGGCAGTGGGAAACCCAGCAAAAGAAGACTTGGTTGTACTTCAATTTAGTACATTTTTATTACTGGGAGTGGAATACAAATGTATTTATTTTTTTAAAATGCCCCAGTTTGAAATAAACAAAAAACTTCAGCCACCCCCCCCAAATCCATCCCATCAGTCTGAATGCACAAGGATGCCTGACATTCATCAAGAAGAAACTGGGAGAATTAAATGCAATATTGTTGCAAATCTTTAAAGGCAAAACACAGAGTTGATGGAAATCACCTGTAACCAGAGTTGGCTTCAGGCAGCCAAGAGCCATCGGGTTTCCATCAGGAGGAGAAAATCCTCCTGACATTTCAGCCTCTTTGGCCACCCAAGTAGGGGCAGTGACAAGCTGATTTGAAAACAGTAAATATTTAATCATCCTAAATTTAAAATAAATGGCAGTTAAAAAACTGTAAGAGCTTGCTACCATGTCTGTATGCACATATTAATATATATATTTCCCGTATCCATTGCCCTACATGAGACCATGTTTTGTATGTGTGTAAAAATAGTGATGTTCTCTGAGTTGAACTCTTTCACATCTACATCTGGGAGGAAATAGTCACCAGGGCAGTTTGTTTCTGCTTCTCAATGGAGGTGCCAGTGCCCTTGCTTTTAGAACTGATGTGTATTTTGATAAAGTTATCAAAATTTACCTTTCTGTGCTGATGTAACAGACACTCTCCTCATAGGTAGTTATGACTTCTAGTTCCTGATTGTGGTTCTAAGTCCAATTTCTATTTCTAAAAGACCTCAAAGAAAGTCTTGATAAAACTTGGATGTAAATATATATATTAATAGTTGTACAGCTGTTCAGTACTTATAGATAGAAATTAGTGTTCCTGATGGAACATTATGTTCCTGATGGAAAAAAATACCCAATATTTTTTATGGCCATATTACTGGTGTGAACCTAAGTTTTGGTAGTAATGAAAAAATAATGTTATTCTGAAAAATAAATCCTGAAAAAAAAAAATTTGAAAAAAAATGTTATTCTGAATCAAAATTTCCTGCTTGTGGATTTAATTTATCTTGAGGAAAAAATAAAAAAAAAAAAGCTTTGCTTTTTTTTTTTTTTTGCTTTGTGTTGTTTTCTTCTTGGGTGCTCATTAATTTCATGGGAGGTTTTCAGTGCTGCTCCTTTGGCAGGGTGGGTGTCCCTGCCAGGCTGAGCTGCAGGCAGGGGCTCTCCCTGAGCCTTGGCTTTTGGTAATTCCAGTGTCAGCTTTATTTTTTTGTGACAAACGAGTTTGGACTGTCTGCCACATGGCTTGGAGCAACAGCCAGTTCTGAGATGGCCTCTCCCATGCCAGGCTCATGCTCTGCCCATCTGTCACCGTGTCCAGGGTGTCCTGCTAAGTTGGAAATGTTTCCCACACTCTCCAAGCAGGATCAAATTCTTCTCAACACATTTTGATGCACAGACTGTCAGCCAAATCAAATGCAGATTTGCCTGTTTCAGCTCACCAGTGCCTGCTGGGTTTCAAAGCCATTGCAGAGGGCAGAAATTGGGCAGAACTTTTGGTGTATGTGGATAATGAGCTTAAGTTTTCAGCTGGGCTTCCCTGAGTGTGTGTTTGCTTGTCCTTTCTCCACAGCATGTTCAGGTTGGTCCATTGTAATTGTGGTGCTTAGATGGACTCATAAAGAATAATAAGATGGCTAAAATCTGAAGACTCCTTCTAAAGGAGTTAGAATTTGATATGGCTCCTTAGTAAGGTTTTCTTCCCCACACTGGATCTCAACCAGGAAGTATTTCCAAAAAAAAATAAAAATTGATGAAATCATAGTCCTTGAAAGAAGCCTGAAGTTTACCTGGGGAGATATCTTCCTCAGAATTTTAGTACTGCCTGTACAATAATTAGAAAAAAACCCCTGGGTATGTGTCATTTCTTCCCTCCCCTTTCTATATGAGGATTATTTCCAAACTAGACCCACTGCAAAGATTTATTTTCAGCTGTGGCTATTTCTAGTGTGAGTGAGTAATCTCTTTGTTGTGTTCTTCTGTTTGCCTCATTGTTCACAAGATTTTCCAGATGGGCAAGTATTTTATCCATATTTCTTCCAGAGATAGTCACTGGTGTCTTGTAACACTTTCTTCCAAGCAGAACTGTGATGCTGTTTGAAGCACATCCCTTGAGACAGACTTTAACAGTGACCAGGGCTTGGTGTGTGTGAGCCTGGAAATGTGAGATTTACTATCCCTTGGACATTGCCAGTTCTCTTAACAAACATGCTTTTCCTCAGAAGCTGTATAGCTGGCCTGTTTTCTTAAAATTTTAATTCTGGGATTTTTCACGCGGACAGGGAGGTTCCTTCATCTCACTCCAGTGGGCACTCAGAGTGTTAACCCTGCTTTCTACACAGCAGGCTGTGCAAAGAAAATCTCATCTTAGTGACCCTTGGAAGTGCTCCCAGCACAGGGATGCCCGGAATGTGTCTCACCAGCGAGCACAGCTGGGATTGAAACCGGGCTGGAATGGTCCTGGCTGGGTCCTGCAGCCCAAACCTGGGGCTGGAAGGGGATTGAAACCAGGCTGGAATGGTCCTGCAGCCCAAACCTGGGGCTGGAAGGGCATTGAAACCAGGCTGGAATGGTCCTGCAGCCCAAACCTGGGGCTGGAAGGGCATTGAAACCGGGCTGGAATGGTCCCGGCTGGATCCTGCAGCCCAAACCTGGGGCTGGGAGAGGATTGAAACCGGGCTGAAATGGTCCTGCAGCCCAACATGGAGCTGGGACAGGATTGAAACCGGGCTGGAATGGTCCCAGTTGGGTCCTGCAGCCCAAACACGGAGCTGGAAGGGGATTGAAACTGGGCTGGAATGGTCCCGGCTGGGTCCTGCAGCCCAAACCTGGGGCTGGAAGGGGATTGAAACCGGGCTGGAATGGTCCTGCAGCCCAAACACGGGGCTGGAAGAGCATTGAAACCGGGCTGGAATGGTCCCGGCTGGGTCCTGCAGCCCAAACACGGAGCTAGGAGGGGTTTGAAACCAAGCTGGAATGGTCCTGCAGCCCAAACACGGGGCTGGAAGGACACTGAAACCAGGCTGGAATGGTCCTGCAGCCCAAACACGGGGCTGGAAGGACACTGAAACCGGGCTGGAACGGTCCTGCAGCCCAAACACGGGGCTGGAAGGACACTGAAACCGGGCTGGAACGGTCCTGCAGCCCAAACACGGGGCTGGAAGGACACTGAAACCGGGCTGGAACGGTCCTGCAGCCCAAACACGGGGCTGGAAGGACACTGAAACCAGGCCGGAATGGTCCTGCAGCCCAAACACGGAGCTCGGAGCCCTCTGCGCTGCCCCAGCCTGGGCTCAGCCTCCTGCCGGGATGGAGCCTCCCCAGCCCGGCGTTGTCATGGCTACGCTGGTACCGCTGGAGCTGAGGCTGGAATGGGAGCTGGAGCTGGAAGGGCATTGAAACCAAATGGTCCTGCAGCCCAAACCTGGGGCTGGAAGGGCATTGAAACCGGGCTGGAATGGTCCCGGCTGGATCCTGCAGCCCAAACCTGGGGCTGGGAGAGGATTGAAACCCGTGTCCTGCAGCCCACACCTGGAATGGTCCCAGTTGGGTCCTGCAGCCCAAACACGGAGCTGGAAGGGATTGAAACTGGGCTGGAAGAGCCCAAACCTGGGGCAGAATGGTCCTGCAGCCCAAACACCTGGAAGAGCATTGAAACCGGGCTGTTTGGACACGGAGCTAGGAGGGTTTGAAACCTAAATAGCCCAAACACGGGGCTGGAAGGACACTGGGAAATGCAGCCCAAACACGGGGCTGGAAGGACACTGAAAAAAAAATTAGGCTGGAACGGTCCTGCAGCCCAAACCGGGGCTGGAAGGACACTGACGGGCTGGAACGGTTTATTCCTGCAGCCCAAACACGGAGCTCAGGCTGCGCTGCCCCAGCCTGGGCTCAGCCTCCTGCCCGGGATTTATAGCCAGTAAACGCTGGTACCGCTGGAGAGAGGTGAGATGCCGTGCACACCGTTCATTTTTGGACATAAATAGAGGGGAAGATTTTTGTTTAATTTTGTTCATTTTTATATTTTTTTGTTTAATTTTGGGCAATGGGAATAGTACAGAACAGAAACTTTTCTCCTAATAATAGTGCTTTTCATTTCAGAGCTACCACACGAGATGGTCATGCTTGTCAGGCTGCTTTTGAAAGTAAGCTTCTGTCAAAGGCACTGTTTGCTTTGTACATTGGCTTAATCATACATTAAAAAGTGCACAAAGTTTAGAGTCTATTCAGAGTTAAATCTGTTTGTAACAAAATTTTAACAGGAAGTAGGAAATTAGAAATGTGCGATCTCCATATGTTGCAAAGATAACAAAAGCCTGGAAAAGAAGAGGCCATTTATCTTCTTGATGTTTTTTTGCCAAAGCAGGTTCATTTAGTTCATATAAAAGTGAAACTGTTATTCTTAGTTGGATTACAAATGAAAAGGAATTGATTATGCCGCAAAGAAATGGCTACATTAGAATGATTTCACTGAATATGTGAAATCCAATGATTTAGAAACTCCAAAGTTTAAACACAATGTCCAGCCTCTGCCATCCCAGGGAAATGGGAGCACGTTGCCCTTTGGAGGCGTTGGCTTTCCCCTTCCCTCTAGGCTGGACAGAAGGTGTGGGGGCCGTGAGCAGTGACAGATATCAGAATGCCCTTCCAGAGCTAATCCAGAAACCCTGGGCAGGCAGTGAAAGTCTCATCACTGAAGTGCTCTCATGAAGCTGTTCTGGACTGGATCTGCACCTTGTAAAACCCTTTGGATTCCCCCAGCATGAATGATGGATTGTAATTTATGAGCAGTGGATGTCACTGCTAACTGAAAATCTAGGAATGGCACAAAATCTCACTGCCTCTCAGCTCAAAGTCAGGGGTGGGACACAAAGGGTGTGCAGGCTGTGTTTGGGCAGAATACTGTACTAGGAGTGTGATAAAGTCTTCTCTGACCATTTGAGCTTTCTTCTGTCCTTGAGGGCATTCCGTGTTGCAGCTTCAGCAAAATGCACCTTTAAATAAAGAGTTCAGAGTGTAATGAATGAAGACATCCATTCTTTTGGGAAAAGAAAAAACTAGTTTGGCTCACGAAATAAAGCCTATTAAATTTATTGGTGTCTTTTTACACGTGGTGCTAAAGGTATAAGATAAGCTGTAGCAAAGTGACTGTAAACTTCATAGAGGTGAAATTGCTCTCTGCAGCTGCAGAGTGATGTAGGAAAATGTCTCAGGAAAGCACCAAGAAGGATTCTTTCCTCATCATGGACACCATGTGCTGTTCCCCCTTGACCTCCAATTCTGCTCTTCAGCACATGAAGCACAGAATCATCTTGTTCTTCCTTTCCTTCCCCAATTTCCTTTTTGCTTCTGCATTTTTTCCCTTTTTTTTTTTTTTCTTTAGTTAAGGGACTAGGAGATCAGAGCAGGTCCCTTTCTTCTAATTGTCAAGATTATTCACGGTTAATGCCTGACAAGAATGGAAAGAGGAGGCAACAGGCAGCTGTCTGCCTAAATGCAGTGAACTGGAAAAAATAGTTACAGTTCAAGTATTTATGGCAGAGATCTTTTGCCTGGTGTGAATGTCATCTTTTTTAGTCATACATATGCAAGGGACAACCTTGCAAGTCCTCCTCAGATAAGGCCATCAGTTGGGGGTTTTCAGTTCTGATTCTGTTTTATTCTTCCTTGTGGACATGGTTTTTGAAAAGATTAGGCCAATAAAAAGTGGGAAAAAACATTAAAAATGCAAAACACAGTGACTTTTAAAATAGCTGAAGTGTGGAGATGACTTAGTAAGCCTCAGTGTGATCCTTGTGTTGAATCCCCTTCAGATTGTTTGCTCCTGTGCTGTAGCAGCTCAAGCATTTTCATTACATTATGGCAAAGTCTTCTTTTGTTTCCTGCAGTTCTGCTATTTCACTGTGGCTGAAGTTGTGTCTTGTAGCAAATGCTGGCTTTTCTCTGCAAATACATTGGGATCCAGTGTCTCATTTATGTAAGACAAACTCATAAGTATTGGAAAGCACTTTTATTGGCACTGAGTATGAGCCATCTGAAGGGTAACATTTCCAGTCTCCTGCAGTCCTTCCTTAGAGTCGTGTCTCTTGGTTTCTTTATTCCCTCATCACTTACCTAACCACATTTTCCAGGACTGAGGTGTGTTATCTTCTGCTTTTACCTTGTGTTTCTAAACTTTGGGTGCTTCTTAAATGAAATGTCTCGCCGGAGAAAGGTTGTCTTTGACCGAGCACCCAGGAATAGCACTTAATAATGGGTTTGTATGTGCATCATGGTGGTGTCACAGAGACTATTGGGAATTTTGGTTTCCTCCCTGGCGTGCTTTCTCTGCTGTTCTCTCACTTTCTCTGTCTTTCTTTTTTTTTTTTTTAAGTGACATTTCATTATTTGCACGTTTGCTGGGTTGTCCATCTGCTGTTGTAATAAACACTCTGCCAGTCACTGCTGTGTGGTTTGTGGTGTGAAGGAGCTGACAAACCAGGCTGGGGTATTTTCTGGGCCCCCCATTGAAGGGAGGAATGATGGATCTGACTCCATGTTCTTAGAAGGCTAATTTATTATTTTATGATCTATATTATATTAAATACTATACTAAACTATACTAAAGAATACAGAAAAGACACAGAAAGAAGGCTAAAAAGATAATAATGAAAACTCATGACTCTTTCCAGAATCCCAACACAGCCTGACCATGACTGGTCATTAAGTCAAAACAATTCACATGAAATCAATGAAACAATCACATGTTGGTAAACAATCCCCAAACAAATTCCAGAGCAGCAAAACACAGGAGAAGCAAATCAGAAAATTATTGTTTTCATTTTTCTCTGGGGCTTCTCAGCTTCCCAGGAGCAAAGACATTTTTCAGAAAATGTGATGGTTACACCAGGCTGCTGTGTGCTTGGGGATCCTAGTCAGGCTTTGTCACCCGATGGGGTGGGGAGCATCACCCTCCACCACAGCATTTCCACAGAGCCCTGAGCTCTCTGCACCTTCTAAACACGGTGGGGCTGCAGGCAGGGGGGATTCCATCCCACCCCGGGCTGTCTGTGCCCAGCTCATCTGCAAAGACTGAATCACTGATGAGATACAGTGGGGTTTCCTGGCAGCAGAGCACGAGGCTTGAAATAAACCTTCATTTTTTTTTCTGTAAACAGCATAAGAATGTGTTCTAGTGATTTAAGTCTGAGATTGAGAACAACACAAAAAACAATCCATGTTCTCTTGTGAGTTTTTTTTTTTTTGATGGATCTTGTCTACAGCCTCAGAAAAAAAAAAAAAGAAAAAAAAGAATTTGCTGTAGACTGCTGGAGATTAATTCCTGTCAGGATCAGTTAAGAATTTCAGAAATTAAGAAGGGTGTTCTGCACGCTGCCAGTATCTCATGATCAGGATCACTCAGGAAGAAGAGCTTGGAAGACAGATATTTAGCTATTTTCGGGGAAATATCAAGGACTTATTGGTTTCATGCCTCTTTAATCCCTTCCCTGTAAAATTCATAGTTTTAGCAGCTTTTTCTGCCCAAGTGGTGGCAATCCAAGCTGGAGGACCCGTGGTGATAACAGTGGCTTCAGTAGCTCCTTGAGAAGACCATGTCCACTTCTTGCTGCAGCTGAAAGAAAAATGCCTTTGAATTGTACATAGGCTGGTTTGTTTCCAAGAATTTCATATGTGAGCCTTT